>OU342835.1:11646197-13091608 GCA_910591585.2 Nysson spinosus | reverse complement strand
CCAGACCTAACCCAGAACTAACCCAGACCACCTAACCCAGACCTAACCCAGACCTAACCCAGACCTAACCGCAGACCTAACCCAGACCTAACCCAGACCTAACCCAGACCTAACCCAGACCTAACCCAGACCTAACCCAGACCTTAACCCAGACCTAACCCAGACGCTAACCCAGACCTAACCCAGACCTAACCCAGACCTAACCCAGACCTAACCCAGACCTAACCCAGACCTAACCCAGACCTAACCCAGACCTAACCCAGACCTAACCCAGACCTAACCCAGACCTAACCCAGACCTAACCCAGACCTAACCCAGACCTAACCCAGACCTAACCCAGACCTAACCCAGACCTAACCCAGACCTAACCCAGACCTAACCCAGACCTAACCCAGACCTAACCCAGACCATAACCCAGACCTAACCCAGACCATAACCCAGACCTAACCCAGACCTAACCCAGACCTAACCCAGGACCCTAACCCAGACCTAACCCCAGACCTAACCCAGACCTAACCCAGACCTAACCCAGACCTAACCCAGACCCTAACCCAGACCTAACCCAGACCTAACCCAGACCTAACCCAGACCTAACCCAGACCTAACCCAGACCTAACCCAGACCTAACCCAGACCTAACCCAGACCTAACCCAGACCTAACCCAGACCTAACCCAGACCCTAACCCAGACCTAACCCAGACCTAACCCAGACCTAACCCAGACCTAACCCAGACCTAACCCAGACCTAACCCAGACCTAACCCAGACCTAACCCAGACCTAACCCAGACCTAACCCAGACCTAACCCAGACCTAACCCAGACCTAACCCAGACCTAACCCAGACCTAACCCAGACCTAACCCAGACCTAACCCAGACCTAACCCAGACCTAACCCAGACCTAACCCAGACCTAACCCAGACCTAACCCAGACCTAACCCAGACCTAACCCAGACCTAACCCAGACCTAACCCAGACCTAACCCAGACCTAACCCAGACCTAACCCAGACCTAACCCAGACCTAACCCAGACCTAACCCAGACCTAACCCAGACCTAACCCAGACCTAACCCAGACCTAACCCAGACCTAACCCAGACCTAACCCAGACCTAACCCAGACCTAACCCAGACCTAACCCAGACCTAACCCAGACCTAACCAGACCTAACCCAGACCTAACCCAGACCTAACCCAGACCTAACCCAGACCTAACCCAGACCTAACCCAGACCTAACCCAGACCTAACCCAGACCTAACCCCAGACCTAACCCAGACCTAACCCAGACCTAACCCAGACCTAACCCAGACCTAACCCAGACCTAACCCAGACCTAACCCAGACCTAACCCAGACCTAACCCAGACCTAACCCAGACCTAACCCAGACCTAACCCAGACCTAACCCAGACCTAACCCAGACCTAACCCCAGACCTAACCCAGACCTAACCCAGACCTAACCCAGACCTAACCCAGACCTAACCCAGACCTAACCCAGACCTAACCCAGACCTAACCCAGACCTAACCCAGACCTAACCCAGACCTAACCCAGACCTAACCCAGACCTAACCCAGACCTAACCCAGACCTAACCCAGACCTAACCCAGACCTAACCCAGACCTAACCCAGACCTAACCCAGACCTAACCCAGACCTAACCCAGACCTAACCCAGACCTAACCCAGACCTAACCCAGACCTAACCCAGACCTAACCCAGACCTAACCCAGACCTAACCCAGACCTAACCCAGACCTAACCCAGACCTAACCCAGACCTAACCCAGACCTAACCCAGACCTAACCCAGACCTAACCCAGACCTAACCCAGACCTAACCCAGACCTAACCCAGACCTAACCCAGACCTAACCCAGACCTAACCCAGACCTAACCCAGACCTAACCCAGACCTAACCCAGACCTAACCCAGACCTAACCCAGACCTAACCCAGACCTAACCCAGACCTAACCCAGACCTAACCCAGACCTAACCCAGACCTAACCCAGACCCTAACCCAGACCTAACCCAGACCTAACCCAGACCTAACCCAGACCTAACCCAGACCTAACCCAGACCTAACCCAGACCTAACCCAGACCTAACCCAGACCTAACCCAGACCTAACCCAGACCTAACCCAGACCTAACCCAGACCTAACCCAGACCTAACCCAGACCTAACCCAGACCTAACCCAGACCTAACCCAGACCTAACCCAGACCTAACCCAGACCTAACCCAGACCTAACCCAGACCTAACCCAGACCTAACCCAGACCTAACCCAGACCTAACCCAGACCTAACCCCAGACCTAACCCAGACCTAACCCAGACCTAACCCAGACCTAACCCAGACCTAACCCAGACCTAACCCAGACCTAACCCAGACCTAACCCAGACCTAACCCAGACCTAACCCAGACCTAACCCAGACCTAACCAGACCTAACCCAGACCTAACCCAGACCTAACCCAGACCTAACCCAGACCTAACCCAGACCTAACCCAGACCCTAACCCAGACCTAACCCAGACCTAACCCAGACCTAACCCAGGACCTAACCCAGACCTAACCCAGACCTAACCCAGAGCTAACCCAGACCTAACCCAGACCTAACCCAGACCTAACCCAGACCTAACCCAGACCTAACCCCAGACCTAACCCAGACCTAACCCAGACCTAACCCAGACCTAACCCAGACCTAACCCAGACCTAACCCAGACCTAACCCAGACCTAACCCGGACCTAACCCAGACCTAACCCAGACCTAACCCAGACCTAACCCAGACCTAACCCAGACCTAACCCAGACCTAACCCAGACCTAACCCGGACCTAACCCAGACCTAACCCAGACCTAACCCAGACCTAACCCGGACCTAACCCAGACCTAACCCAGACCTAACCCAGGACCTAACCCAGGACCTAACCCAGACCTAACCCAGACCTAACCCGGACCTAACCCAGACCTAACCCAGACCTAACCCAGACCTAACCCAGACCTAACCCAGACCTAACCCAGACCTAACCCGGACCTACCCAGACCTAACCCAGACCTAACCCAGACCTAACCCAGACCTAACCCAGACCTAACCCAGACCTAACCCAGACCTAACCCAGACCTAACCCAGACCTAACCCAGACCTAACCCGGACCTAACCCAGACCTAACCCAGACCTAACCCGGACCTAACCCAGACCTAACCCAGACCTAACCCAGACCTAACCCAGACCTAACCCGGACCTAACCCAGACCTAACCCGGACCTAACCCAGACCTAACCCAGACCTAACCCAGACCTAACCCAGACCTAACCCAGACCTAACCCAGACCTAACCCAGACCTAACCCGGACCTAACCCAGACCTAACCCAGACCTAACCCAGACCTAACCCAGACCTAACCCAGACCTAACCCAGACCTAACCCAGACCTAACCCAGACCTAACCCAGACCTAACCCAGACCTAACCCAGACCTAACCCAGACCTAACCCAGACCTAACCCGGACCTAACCCAGACCTAACCCAGACCTAACCCAGACCTAACCCAGACCTAACCCAGACCTAACCCAGACCTAACCCAGGACCTAACCCAGACCTAACCCAGACCTAACCCAGACCTAACCCAGACCTAACCCAGACCTAACCTACCAGACCTAACCCAGACCTACCCAGACCTAACCCAGACCTAACCCAGACCTAACCCAGACCTAACCCAGACCTAACCCAGACCTAACCCAGGACCTAACCCAGACCTAACCCAGACCTAACCCAGACCTAACCCAGACCTAACCCAGACCTAACCCAGACCTAACCCAGACCTAACCCGGACCTAACCCAGACCTAACCCAGACCTAACCCAGACCTAACCCAGACCTAACCCAGACCTAACCCGACCTAACCCAGACCTAACCCAGACCTAACCCAGACCTAACCCAGACCTAACCCAGACCTAACCCAGACCTAACCCGGACCTAACCCAGACCCTAACCCAGACCTAACCCAGACCTAACCCAGACCTAACCCAGACCTAACCCAGACCCTAACCCGGACCTAACCCAGACCTAACCCAGACCTAACCCAGACCTAACCCAGACCTAACCCAGACCTAACCCAGACCTAACCCAGACCTAACCCGGACCTAACCCAGACCTAACCCAGACCTAACCCAGACCTAACCCAGACCTAACCCAGACCTAACCCAGACCTAACCCAGACCTAACCCGGACCTAACCCAGACCTAACCCAGACCTAACCCTAACCCAGACCTAACCCGGACCTAACCCAGACCTAACCCAGACCTAACCCGGACCTAACCCAGACCTAACCCAGACCTAACCCAGACCTAACCCGGACCTAACCCGGACCTAACCCAGACCTAACCCAGACCTAACCCAGACCTAACCCAGACCTAACCCAGACCTAACCCGGACCTAACCCAGACCTAACCCGGACCTAACCCAGACCTAACCCAGACCTAACCCGGACCTAACCCAGACCTAACCCAGACCTAACCCAGACCTAACCCGGACCTAACCCAGACCTAACCCGGACCTAACCCAGACCTAACCCAGACCTAACCCAGACCTAACCCAGACCTAACCCAGACCTAACCCAGACCTAACCCAGACCTAACCCAGACCTAACCCGGACCCTAACCCAGACCTAACCCAGACCCTAACCCAGACCTAACCCAGACCTAACCCAGACCTAACCCAGACCTAACCCAGACCTAACCCGGACCTAACCCAGACCTAACCCAGACCTAACCCAGACCTAACCCAGACCTAACCCAGACCTAACCCAGACCTAACCCAGACCTAACCCAGACCTAACCCAGACCTAACCCAGACCTAACCCGGACCTAACCCAGACCTAACCCAGACCTAACCCAGACCTAACCCAGACCTAACCCGGACCTAACCCAGACCTAACCCAGACCTAACCCAGACCTAACCCGGACCTAACCCAGACCTAACCCGGACCTAACCCAGACCTAACCCGGACCTAACCCGGACCTAACCCAGACCTAACCCAGACCTAACCCAGACCTAACCCAGACCTAACCCGGACCTAACCCAGACCTAACCCAGACCTAACCCAGACCTAACCCGGACCTAACCCAGACCTAACCCAGACCTAACCCAGACCTAACCCAGACCTAACCCAGACCTAACCCAGACCTAACCCAGACCTAACCCAGACCTAACCCAGACCTAACCCAGACCTAACCCAGACCTAACCCAGACCTAACCCAGACCTAACCCAGACCTAACCCAGACCTAACCCAGACCTAACCCAGACCTAACCCGGACCTAACCCAGACCTAACCCAGACCTAACCCAGACCTAACCCGGACCTAACCCAGACCTAACCCAGACCTAACCCAGACCTAACCCAGACCTAACCCAGACCTAACCCAGACCTAACCCAGACCTAACCCAGACCTAACCCAGACCTAACCCAGACCTAACCCAGACCTAACCCAGACCTAACCCAGACCTAACCCAGACCTAACCCAGACCTAACCCAGACCTAACCCGGACCTAACCCAGACCTAACCCAGACCTAACCCAGACCTAACCCAGACCTAACCCAGACCTAACCCAGACCTAACCCAGACCTAACCCAGACCTAACCCAGACCTAACCCAGACCTAACCCAGACCTAACCCAGACCTAACCCAGACCTAACCCTAGACCTAACCCAGACCTAACCCGGACCTAACCCAGACCTAACCCAGACCTAACCCGGACCTAACCCAGACCTAACCCAGTAAATAAACATTGTACATACAGAGATAACCTTTAAATTGAATATAATAAACAGAAATAACCGATAAATATTGTAAGTGTCGATGAATAAAAGATATATAAGGCCTGTACCCCGAACAGCGTTGTCATTATTTCCGAAACCTTCCTCCACATCACAGATAGAATAAGATAGAATAATTTACTTCAAAACTGAAGATATTTGTAATAAATTTGTTAGAATAATAAACAAAAACAAATAATAATTCAAAAGAAAAGAAAAGCAAAAGGAACAAATTCAAAATAGAAAACAAAAAGAAAACAAATTAAAACAGTTAGAAAAAAAAAACAATTTAATATCAATTAAAGAAAACCATTCTACAAAAAAAACACTACTATCTAACAAAAAAAAAACACTACTATCCAACAAAAAAAAAATCGAAAATCCAACAAAAATCCAAAATAAAAATCCAAAAAAAAAATTTATAAAAAAAAGAGCGCGCGCGAAACAAGTCAGAGAGGATCTCTGACTTAGTACGCGCAAGCGGGGAGAGAGAAATATCATTTGAAGAAATACCACCATCCAGGTACAAATACACCATACAAAAGGAACAAAAAGAATGAGCTTCATAAAAAAGGGCGAATCCTGCGAGAGTCCCCCCACTCCCAGCACAACCATATTCTCCTTTTATCCTAAATTCCCCTTCTTCTTTAAACTTCCAGGAATTTTCATTTCCTTAAGCACCTCCACCCCTTTATGGTATTGATTTTAAAAGAAGGACAGAAGATCGTGAGTCCCCAAGGGGCCCAGCACATTTCTAGAGAAGGAGTGGGGAGTCATAGAGAGATGGATCTAGTGGCAAAAGCTCTTTCCTTACAAGGTGTCAACCTCCAAAGGGATTTACATACCACCACTCCCAGCACACTCCAAACACCCTTTTATCCTCATTTGTCTTTATTCTTGAAATAATGGGTAAAATGATTTCCTTCCAAGCCCCCACCTCCTTCTATTATCGATTCCGTTCAACACAAGAAGAACAAAGACAGAGGATCATCAAGCCCCAAGAGCAGTAGCACACTTCAGTCGTCGTCGTCATCCGCACCTCTTGAAAGAGAAAGAAGTGGAGGTTAATCTTCAGGAAATGTTATTTTAATCTTTAACTTAAAACAGTAGGGGGTTCCATCGAGCTCCTCACCCCGGTCCCCCAACACTTGTCCTAATTCAACTTCTTTTGAAAATCATTTCCTTACGACACCCCACCTCCTTATATTATCGATTCCGTTCAACACAAGAAGAACAAAGACAGAAGATCGTAAGCCCCAAGGGGCCCAGCACACTCCCATAGTATTTCTTCTTGAATTCTCTTGAAATCTCTTTCCTTAAAACCCCCACCTCCTTATAATATCAATTATTCATAATACAAGAAGGAAAGAGACAAAAGATCATATCCCTATATAAGCCACCAACTTCCTCCCAGAACCTTAGTACTAGCACAGCCCCCACCTCTAACACTCCCAATTTCTAGCAGACTCCTATTTCCTCTACTTTCATAGGGAATTCACGAGAATTTCTCTGGCCTTACTAGCCCCTCCCCTTTCTTAAAATTGAAGGGATATTTGAATTTCTCTTTCCTTACGTGCCCCCCACCCCCTTATACAAATAAGAAGATAAAAAGATAAAGGTATAAAGGTATATCCTATTCTATTAATTTCACCTCCTTATCTACTAATGAATTGTTATGAAATTCTCTGGGCTTGTAAAGAGACAGAAATTCTCTTCAAAAGACAGAAATGCTACTAGTAAAACTCTTGCCTTACTTCTCTTCTATTCCATCTCTAAAGATTCAAACCCCTACCCCCTATACTTTCTTAAATACTATGGTTGTTACTATGCTTTCATTTCCAGAGATTCAAAAGAATCATGATAATTCTCTCTTTTCCAAACACTTTTCTCATATCAATCTGGAACAAATGTTATGTTTTTCCAACTTTCTTCTGGCTCAGATCTCACTTTGGATGGGGCGAGGAAATGAGAGACACAACTCGTGCCATTTCTCTTTTTTCTTTTATTTCTTTTTTTTTATTTCTTCTTGCTTCCTTTCATACATCCTTCCAACTTTGCTTTCTACCTGAATAAACCTTCAAACGATGCTACCAATACTTATTCTTATTCTAAACACCCAATCTACGCAGAAGACTGCCTTCCTTTTATTCCTGATGTATCCAAGGTACTACCCACTGGCTTCTGCTTGACCCACAATTCTCACAATTCCATTCAAGAAGTTCATATCTGCTATGGCAGAGTGTATTACATGTCAGAGCAGGGAAGCGGAGGTGTAGTCACCTCTTCCTGCATTGTTTATTCCTTCTCACGGCATTAATGAGGACACCCATGCCCACTGCTCCTGAAAGTAGACCACTGGTCATTTGTGAGGGTAATTTCTGGAAAACGGATAACGTGCTGTGCCATAAACCCCACAAGTTCATGCCAACTTGATACGCACACTTACTTTCTAGTCCAAAAGTTTTCAACCATATAATTACTATCTTGGATGTTTCACGACAAATTTTACACGCTAATATCGCAGTTGAAGAGCTAAATAACAATAATTCTACGATACAACGAACGCCGATCTACGATGATGACTGTGCTTTTCGTTGCTCTTCTTCGGACACTGTTATTTCGGTAAAATATCCTCACTGCCACACGCCATGGACCCTAGGAAGCGTTAAAACGTTAATTCTCCAAAACATTAACATTAACTGAAATTATTCAACGTTACGTACCGAGAGACCATCGTGCAATTCGAGAGACCGATCTTGACAGGCGACGAGGGTGACGCCGGGCGATCGCGACAATCCCAGGCTCGTTATTAGACTTTCTGCCGATTAGAATCCAGTTATTACCAATTATTAACTTCAAATGAACCCTCCGCTGTATCCCCAGTGCGTGCAGCGAAATAATCGAGGTTAACGGAAATAATCGAGGTAAACAAGACGACGGCATAGGAGATGCTGCGCTCAGGGACGCGCCCACCGCGCGGCACGTTTACCACGCACAGGGTCGCCAGTATACGCGGGGCGACAAAGAGAAATCTTGCTGCAGAATAAACTACGGTACAAGAAACAGCTCCGTTAAGGGCTCGAGATGATGCTCCGAGTATCAAGTTCAGCCGCCGAAGGTTGACGAAAATTGTCCAGCAAGAGTATCGTTTAAAGATAGAGACCGCTGAACGTATAGGCGCGTCCCTGATCGAAGAGGGCTCGCGACGGTGGCGCCATGTAGCTGCGGCCGTCGAACTCGCGGTGAGCGGGTCGCGAGGAGCTTTCCAGAGCTTTCCCTCTTCGAACAGGGACGCACCTATACGGTCAGCGTCTCTGTCTTTTTTTTTTTCGCTACTCTTACTGGAAAATTTTCGCCAACCTTTCGGCGGCTGAACTTGATACTCAGAGCCTCTCAATTTAATTGAAAGCCATAGTAAATAACAGTGGGATGTCGGAGCATCATTTCGAGCCCTTAACGGAGCTGTTTCTTGTACCGTAGTTTATTCTGCAACAAGGTTTCTTTTTGTCGCTCGGCGTATACGGTGGAGCCCCTTTGTAAACTATGCTATTTCCAGTTTCGTTTTTTTATTTCTTCCTGCTTCCTTTGATACATCCTTCGAACTTTGTACTTGAATAAACGTTCAAATAATATTCCGAGTACTTATTCTAGACAGCCAATCTACGCGCCAAAGTGCATTACTTTTATTAATTTCCTTACTTTCATTAACTTTATTACCTTCGTTATCTTTGCTTCCTTCCTTACCTTCCTTACCCTTTGTTTTCCTCATTAACTCTGCTACCTTCCTTACCTTTCGTTACCTTCCTTCCGCTTCGTTACCCTTCGTTACCTTCATTAACTCTGATACCTTCCTTACCTTTCGTTACCTTCATTAACTCTGCTACCTTCCTTACTCTTCGTTACGTTCATTAACTCTGTTACCCTCCTTACTTTTCGTTACCTTCCTTACCCTGCTTACGTTTCTTACCTTTCTTACCTTTCTTACCTTTCTTACCTTCCTTACTTTGCTTACTTTCCTTAACGAGTTATGTCGTCATAACGCGACGATTACCAGGCTGTAATTCGATTTTCTCGACATGTCGGCATCGGCAAGAATGTAACGTTCAATTACAATGAAACCTCGGCCCTTCTTCTACTGCAAATGCGAAACCATTTTATCGAAGAAAGCGAGATATTAATAAAAATATCTAATGTGTCATTACTCGCTGCTTCTTTCAAAGAGCGACGATCAAGCCAGCAGGTTTCGGCCATATTTAAAAATATAATACTTGCTTTGATTATTATTCATTATTATTATTCATTATAATTTTCAGTAAGATTATTTCAATTGATGATCAATTTGATTAACTGAAATGGGATAGTTTTTCTAAGTTCTCCTGATTACGTTGTGACTGGGAACGCCAAAAGTATCAGTTCATAATTCACGATTCATTTTTTTTTTTCTCATTTATCGCCGTTACTTTGCTGGCCATTTTAGTAGATATACCCCTCATCGTCTTTGCGATCCGATCCAAAGGCGATTTTCCAATAAAAACTTCGTGATCAGTTTTTCGTCAAGTTTCAGTCTACATTTAACTCGATTTTTGGTATAAAACTTGAAAGGGCAAGGCATTACGAAATTTTCGAAAAAATTCGAAACTCAAGATTGGTGCGCTATATCAGGGCACACCGGAGAACACAGCACTTACTACAGATAAATAAAATTGCTACATTAGTCTGACAATCCATTCGTTTATTACATTTCAGATACACTAGAGTCTAGTGTCTGGCTTTATAACATTATAGAGATATGTACGTACGATGTGAGACAAGATTCTAACGTTCTTACGAGGAGCTATTTAATCGGGAAGGTGTCAGGACACGGTAAAGAGTATGTCTCGTATAAAGGGAGAGTGGCCGTGGGGATGGGGGTGGTGTGTTTTGTGTGTGTGTGTACGTGTGTGTGTACGTGTACGCGCGCTCGCGGATATGGTTCTACCCCCTCCAGCAGAGGGTTTTATCGCGCCAGCGGCGCTGATCTTTGGAAGATAATGCTTCCGACATAAGCGTATCGTTCTCGATAGATGCTATCATCCTATTAATAAGTATATTAGCGATGACGTGGTGGTATTGTGTTGTATGAATATTGAAATTCTTTCGATACCAACGAAAACTGTGTAACTCTCTCCACGATTATTGCATGTCACAGAATGCTTGGAAAAATTAATAACTAACTTGTTACTTCGGATATCGAATCCGCGGCGATTCAATCTTGAATTCGCGCGATGCACGCTGTACGTTGTACGCTGTACGCTGTACGCTGTACGCTGTACGCTGTACGCTGTACCGGTGGCAAACTATCGTTCGCGCTTGGGCCATCTTCTCCCGAGTACATTCAAATTTCTGACGCATACTAGGAATTTTCTGTCGATAGACTGTGGTCGAGTACGTAAAAATATCTTTATTTTATATTGGATCCTTAAACTTACAACGCGAGGTAATAAGCGTCGTCTACGCGGATATGCGACCGATCCTTGTATCGTCGGCTTTGGAAAGAAATTTCGACACAGCTGCTTTGTTTCAAGGACGAACGATATGGGCCGAAGAAGGTGGACCTAAATGAAAATCATTGAGATGAGGGAAGATTCCGTATTTGTGAAAAAGCGATATGGATACGCCGCAATGTGTGTGAGTCGATATGCACGAATGACATAATGCGAGGACGGGACGAGACGAGTGGGTGTGCGCGTACTCGTAGCAGCGACGGAATTTCGCGGAAGCTGGAACGTGCGCGAGCGCGAGCGCGAGCGAATCGCAAGAGGAATCGAAACGTAAGAGATATTTCTGATCGCGTCCAAAAAACGAAGCCAGGTCTAGTCGGGACAAGTCGTAGTAGTTCGGTCTGGCAGCGGGTTATTTAATGGACTTTGACGATGCCACCGGCACCGTAAGCTCCGGCACCGTATCCGGCACCGTAAGCGCCCGCACCGAAAGCGCCAGCACCGTAAGCGCCAGCCAGTAGAGCCTGGGAACCATAGAGTGAACCGGGCCTCAATCCTAGTCCCAATCCGAGGCCCAGAACGCCGGTATTGGCGGCGAGGACGTTGGTACCTGCCAGCGCTGGTGCGCCTAACAACTGTTGCCTCAGAAGCGGTGCACCAAGGATCGCGGCCTTAAAAGAGTCGACGTGTACGTTAAAAGATGCTACATCGTTTTCCGACGGGAGTACGTACTATATTCCGTTCAAGTAGATTTTTCTTTTCCTTTCTCTTTCTCTTTTTTCGACTCTTTGTTCAAAAACGCACCTGTGGACGAACAGCGGAGGCAGCCGCGGCGAGAACTGGAGCCTGCCGTGCGATCAGCGGTGAGGCTACGACCGTTGGTCTGACGGCTGCTGCGACCGGTGCCGCGGCAATCGCGGTCTTTACCGTGATGCTTGGATCCTTCTGTACAACGGCGTTGAAACCGTTTATGGGATCGGCCGCGTACGAGACGATTCGACGAGAGCCGTCAGGTTCGATTAAACTGTAACTACCCTGAACTACATCGCCGTTGCGCGTTTCCTCTTGCGCTTTATTGTCTCCTGGAAATGATCAAACGTGTTACATGTGTTTTGCTTCCTATTAACGGCGAAAGAAGAAAGAATACGTACCCGTGAGACCGTCGGCGACACTGTAACTAAAACTATATTGAGGATGTGGATCGTAATGTTCCGTTCTGAGTACTGTAGCCGCTGCCTGGGGTGCGACTGCCACGGTTGCCGCGCCCGGTCCGATAATACCAGCGCGCGCGATGCTCAGGAAAGCGGCCAAGCAACCGATAATCTGAAAACAATCGGAAACGATCAATACGTTCGTTCGATTGCCGAGCCCCGAGTTTTCTATGTTCGACAGCGATCGAGTTATAAGATTCACGCGCACCGTTTTGCGCGATACAAATTCAATGATAAGATACCAAGTAGACGAGAAAATAGAGTTTCGAATTAGAGTTTGAAGGAAGAGAGTACTTTGTAAGCCATGGTGCTCAAAGTTGATGATGTCGGGATACCAGTCAGAGATCACTGCATATCGTAACTCGTCGTGAACGCCGATTTTATAGCAGCCGAGTTCGCTTTGCCCCACCCGACCTCCTTCGGCGTTTCTTCCCCGACCCACGAGAGAAGTCTTACTCCCCCGTCGCCGCGATTAATGCCGCGATGACATCTCGTTTACCGAATATCGTAAATACTTCAATTCTGATTGAAAAAGAGCGAACCGAAATGATCGTTCACTCGAATTGAAAGATTTGCAAAACAATGGATCGAAGGAATCCGTACGTTAAGGGATTAACCCTCTCTTGTAACGAGAGGGTTGCCATACGGAAACGTGTACGACGTACAGGACGAAAAAATTCGTTTGCTTTATTTTTCGGGAATACATAGAAATTGATCATTCGATAAGCATCTCGCACAAACCGACGTTTCTCACGGGACGCTAAGATAAAAATGTCCAACGAGACCTTGAGCAAGCCGACTATACGCGTGGCTGTGTGTACGTGCTCCTGAACTCAAAAAACGTGTCCTTTGAGTGTCGATGTGTCGCAATTCAATGAAGAATAGGAGACTGCGATAGAGTATCCGATTGTGGCAAGTGGCCCGAATACGGTGAACGCGATCGCAGTCGGGTGAAACCTAACACCCTGAACGTACAGATCGAAAATGGAGAACGTAGTCGATACTAATGTAAGCTAATAATTGGGATCGTTGCGACATTTAGGATGGAAATCTTGCCCTGGCCTGCGCATTTCTTAACAACTAACTACGATGCATCGTAGTGACGCGGCGACGCGGCGACACGGCAGCGTGCGCTGGCCATATTTATGTATATACTCACATACATACATACATACATGCGTATGGAATAGATCTAGGGTCAGATAACTAGCAGTAATTCAAGAAGTCGCATGCATTCAATCGGCCGAGATTTGCGTAATTTCGACTCGTGCGCTGGTCGAACGCAGTGGCTAGGCAGGTAACGTTACTCCTCTAGAGATTACCGTTTTACTCGTCTCGTTTGTAGGATCAAGGAGTGGGCTTATAGAGTGACTTATCCGGTGACTTAAAGGGGTAGGGGTAGGGGTAGGGGTAGGGGTAGGGGTATTTGCCCTTAAATACAAGAACATTCTGTCGCGGCTGCTAATCGACCCTACCGAGCTCGTTGCTGGTCTTTCTTACTTTTGCATCGGCGGTCCAGTTCTTATTAATCCCGGGGCGGTGAGACGGGTCGTTCGTCGTTTTCCAAATAAATAGGTGAACTAAAAGGAATTGCAATAAAATCTATATGTACTCTATGTAGTCCATGTACATTGTACAAGTATAGGAGTGCGCGTAGAAATCAGTTGAACGGTGTAATTGGTTTTACATCTTCCAGGCGCATCGACTGGCAGCGTTGCTTTCCGTTGATAACGAGGGTATGTCGGTCCAGATTGCAACCTGTTTTCGAAGAAACATTGCAAACATTACAAACATTGCGTCGTTGAAAAATCCCGTTGATCGTATGCCTTGGTAGAATGGCCATCAACATGAGAATCGGTTGTATCATTCGAAGAAACTTCAAGAGCCAAAGATCGGTGAAAACAGCGGCCAGTATGCTGGTAAACCATGGGGCGTCCATCAATAAGTAGAGGCGGACGAACACGAAATAGGTTCTTCTCGCTTTGACGAAGGTGGTATTATTTGCACCGAGAGTCGCGGTCAATCTTCGTATCAAGATCATTTTGTAGGTGGTATAAAAGAAGAGTACGCTATTAGTGATACACGCTAGGGCGGGCAGTGTCGCGACGTAGACGATCACGGAGTAGTTCGCACCGTCGTTGAATTTCGCGAAATTTGGCCTGACGGGGGAATTTTGCGGAAGCAACGGCGACAGCTCGACGATGCCGGCGAAAGCCGACGGGAGGAACGCTCCGAGCCATACCCACGCGGCGTACACGAAAAACTTCTTTCTTTCTATCAGGCGATTAGCAACATCGCCCGGCGGTGCCCAGCGAAATCCCGTGATCGCCAAAGTCATGTCGAAACAAATAACGAACAGCCAGAAAGTGGAGGATATCGTCAGGAACATTATTAGCAAGCCCATCGAGGAGTACACCGTCGGGGGTATCGATACGTGACAAAGAACGGAAAAGCCGATTCCGATCATAATACCGTTGAGTCCGATCTGCGAAAGATTATAGGATATCACTGCTTTATCGTAGGCACGAACGCCTAAACCGGGTACGGCGAAATAGACACAGGCAACCACTATGTACGGCAACAAGTAAATCATATTAGCGAATATCACTATGTTGGCGCCCCAAAAATTCAACGAGCTGAATACGCTATCGCAGCACCTTTCTTCACTTTTTTCTGCACTTTCTTCTTCCCCGTTAACCGCTAACCTCCCTGTACCGTTTCCGATCATGGCCCGGCTATCGTTCCTCAGATTCTTTGGAAGACAGGACGGCCAACAGTTGATTTCACATAGAAACAAGGCCCCTTCCTTCCCACCGATTTCTTTCTTTTCTTCTGAAAAATTCCACCAACCATTTAAGATAGTTCTTATGATTCGCGGCGGATAAATTTCACTTTCTCGCGAGACACGAGAATATAGAGTATAGAGGAAGGCGTCGACAGCTTGCAGATATTACTCACCTATCGAACAACACTTGCCGCAATGCACCATCAAAGGCGATGACGATCTGGAACCGTTCGGTGCGAGAAATATCCAGACAGCTCGGTTGATAGAAGCGTTAAAGATCGGTGATTGTCCATCCGGATCGTTGATATCGGTTACTCGACAAAGTACTAGCCTGCTCGGTATAACGCAGACTAATGCCGTAAAGAGAATTGTACGAAGACAGGCTGACATTACGATTCTTCCGCCGTTTAGTACGACCGAGGAATGCGCTATCAGTTCCCCGTGCTACCGCGAGCAACATTTCGCGTTTCCAGACTGACTCACGCTTTCTTACACAGCCCGTGGAAAGCAAACACGCATTAACCGGCTTCCTTCCTACTCTTCTTTTTCTTCTTCTTCTTCTTCTTCTTCTTTTGCTTCTGCTTCGTCCCTTCCCTATCCTCGCCTTCCATTTTCATCTTCCGATTTCGTTCGCTAGTTGACAGGATCGAACCAAACTGCTAGATCCTTCCACTCCCCTTCTACCCACCATTAAATCAAAATTCGCCGTAAATTGCGCGCTCTTGGAAATTTAAAGGAATGCCACTAAACAGAATCGTTGAGCAAACGCTCCTATGATTCGTCCATCCTATCAAACAGTTTTCAAATTATTCTCGGACGATGCAAAGTCAAAAGAGAATCTGTTGTTGGAAATGAGCGGAAAGAGCGATTTCGAAATTCTACAACAGTCCACTCTCTGAGCGCGATTGGAGCGCGATTCGCGATCGAAATTCGGAAGTAAGAGTGACAGAGGGGAGCCTTAGATGGTAGATAAAGGTTAGGTATAAGTACACGATAGAAATATTGCGGTAGTATAGTTACGTATAGTACATAGAGGCGTAACGCTCGGAGCTAGAAAGGATGATTCAAGGTGGACGTTGGTTAGTGCGGTACGACTTATCAAGGAACATGCTGGCATTGCGATCACCATTCACCGTCATAATAATCTTCCTTGTTTCAAAGCCGATGCTACCTTCGTGTTCACCGTTGAATAAGTACGCTTATCGAGCGAAAGTGACGATTAAAAAGTGTTGCTCGGTGGGATACGTGTTGTCCGAAGAATTGAATTGTATCAAATACAAATCGGAGAAATCGGAGGAATCGGAGGAATCGGGAGATGTTACGCGAGCGATTCTCTCGCAAAAAGAAAAACTAGAGGAGAAAATTCGGCGCGACGATTCAACGACGTTCAACTTGAACGAACTGATCTTTTGCCTGGGTAGAACGAATGTCGCGACTTCGTTCCGGCGTCTCGAGAAAAATTCCCTCCGATCTTGTGCAGGGAGTATGCTGAACGGTGCTCTGATAATAATCGAGTGTTCGAACTGGGACTCGTCGAGAAGAACGGCACAGCAGGACGGTGGAGTCGAAAGAGACTACACGAGCGGAACTAACGGAAGCCGGGATGTCGGGAAGAGTCATCATCATAGTTCGAACTTGGCTAGCATTGTTTTTTGGGGAGCTCAAACCTACATGTCGACGAACATCGCTCACGTCTTTCTGTGCGTGATAGTAGTTGTTACTTATCTCGCAATTCCCGAACTCGGTAAAACCTTGTACGATCGAGCGATTCTTCGTCACAACGTCTGCTTAATGACTCTCGGTTGCATACTGACATTTTTGGGCTATTGCGATCTCGTCGAATGCCCGATCGAAGGATATCTAACGACGTTGCTGTGGCTATCGCTCCAGTATTTCACTATAGCAACGGTCTTTTGGTTAAACGTGATATGCTTCGATATGACCCTGTCCATCACGCGATTTCGTTGGATGGTAGGCTCCGGACGACGATGGAGAACCGACAGCGAAGAGAATCGAAGATCATGGATGTACGGCTGCTTCGCTTGGGGTGGTGCGTTGATGCCTACGCTCGGTGCGGCCTTCTTCGAATTTTGGCCCGGCATATCCCAAGATTTCCCACTGAAACCGAATTATCTTCGTTATCGAATGGGTCCAAGCATAACGGTAAACCTTTATTTCTTCGGAATTCCATTGTTTACCCTTTTTTCGAATAACGTGCTTTTTCTCTTCACCACTTATAAAATTCTTCGAATACAACGGAGTACGGAGATAGCGACCAAGAGTCGGAACAACGCCCTCCGAAAAAAGTATTACCTCTTCTTGAGGTTGTATCTCCTAATGGGTGCTCCGTGGTTCTTCGGTTCACTCTTTGCGTGTCTGAATAAACTCGTAATCTTGAAAGTCTGTCGATTGATACAGCCCCTGCTTTGGCTCCTGATGCTCTCCACCGACAGGCAACTTCGCCGAAAATTAACCGACAGAGTTCTACGGTTCTACGGTTTATTAAGTAGTAGAGATCATTCAAAGACTCTCGCAATGCCATAGGAAGATGCATTCCACGTTTCTTACGCAATTATTTTATATCGCGTGGAATTCCCCGACAAGGAAAAAGATCGTTCCGCTCTTCGATGCCGGCGCAACTCATCGGATTCCCCCGTCGAGCACGCCGTCGAGCACGCCGTCGAGCACGCCGTGGAATACGCGAGTATTCCCTGAGAGAGGGGGACATAAGGGTGAGGAGAGATCGCCACAGCAACGGGCTGTCGAAGCGGCAGCGAATCGAACCACCGCGCAAACTATCTATGCGCGGTCTCTTTCCGACAGAAACACGGCCTAATTATTATTCGGATATCCCGCTCGTGCTTTGCCGCTACTTTTATTTATGATTAGAAACAGCGTTGTCACTCGCTTACCTTTTGTCGCGGACAAAGCGAATAAATCGAGTGCATTATTCACTCGAGAATGATGTACATTTTAAGTATGATCAACGTCGAGAGAACATTCACGAAGATTTGAGTAGAGGCGGCGGTCCCAGTTAAATTCAAAGAACGACGGTCAGCCCGTACAGAGTCGAGTTGGTCGCGAGGAGTGCCCAACAGTGCCCATGCAGGAATATATATATTTTCTTTGTGTGCCTGCCTGCCTGCTGCTGCTCTGTCTGTGTGTGTGTGTGTGTGTGTGTGTGTGTATGCGTGGCTTTTCTTTCCTGCCAGTATAGAAACGCTCCCGATTAATTGCAGTTTGTCCTCGTAATCGAAATGTATATATGCATATAGCCTGTATTCTTTAATTAGGGTTTCTTCTTGAATAATACATTATCATAAAAGTTCGGCCAGTCGACCGAAACGGAATTTATTCGGTTACGTTACCATTCACCCCACTCTTCGCCGTCCACTCCACTCTTCCACTGTATGATCTTTGCTTCTTTTCTTCTTTCTTCCTTTCCCTTTTTCCTCCTTTTCTTCGAGAAATTAAGGAAAAGTATTTCATTCCATGCTTCGGCCTTCAAGGAACATGTCGGAACATGCCGGAACATGCGTCGGGCTGATTCTTACTGTGTGGAAGAGGAGACGCACCTTATTACCGTGTGTGTGTGTGTGTGTGTGTCGCGCGCTTTGCCTCTGAACGTTGTTTCCATTCGGTACGTAGCAACGTGGAAAAACAAGAGTTTCGCCCCTTTTAAATTCAAGTTATTCGCTAGTATAAAAAGGAGCGTTCTTCACAGTTTTCAGAAAAACCTACACAACTTGGAATTCCGAAATTGATTTACGTTGTGTACCCGTGTAATATTCAGTTTTTGGTATGTTGAATCGAAGTTTTCATCCGAAGGTTCCAGCCCACGGTTCGCGCAATTATGATATCGGGGCTTTAACTAAGAAGCAGATAGAAATTTTGAATGAAAGAAAGACAATCGTGCGAAAACAGGATCAAATCTATTTGAGAACTCGTCCAGAAGTGAAGTGTTTAATTGGTATTCTGCTTAGGTAAGTAGTTCAGTATGAAATGTAATCGGGGTGGAGAGAGAAAGCGAGAGAGAAAGCGAGAGAGACGGAAGATATCAACAATTAATGTAGGAAAAGTGATTTTATTCCAGACACATCTTGAAAATGCAACCAACGTCTGATATCGAAGAAATCATCGGCACGTTTTTCAACAGACCGAAGTATTTGATAGTCAACGATCTTCTCGATTATAGTAATATTGTTTCGCCATAGCCGTTCTCAACGCCCATTTCATATGATTTCACTGAAATGTCTCTCCTATTTTTTTCGTCAGTTATTCACGGTGTACATAAATACGATTAAATAGTTTAAATTACCGTGAAATTAGTCGGCGCGGACAAAGGCGATAATAATCCGATGAATACGCATGGAAGAACGCAATATATTTCTATCGGGATTCAGCTTATTCTCTGAGGCAAGCTCGCGATTGTGCGAACAGCCGCTCGATTTCCGGTGCACCGAGCCATTTCTATGCGCGGTTTCCTCCTTGTTGCAAACAGCGACCCCCTCGAAATCATCCTCCCTTCCTCTTACCGATTACGAATCATTGACCGTTCTTCCTGCCCAACAAATTATTTCAACGTTGAATCAGCACCCTTAACTAAGTGTTGAGAAATTATGCACGTAGTACCACGTAGTACCGTTGTACCAGATCGACCGATCGCAAATGCAAATGGTACCAGCACGTAGCTTGCTGTTTATAACCCCGCAAAATATTAAATAATAAACGAAATAACTGTATCGCGATACATCCCTGTAGGGATGTAGAATGGTGGTGTAATCGGGATGTGTCGAGCGGAGATACTGATCTTTTAAAGTCAATAATACTTCTGACTCTTCCTGGATAGTGTGTAGGAGCTTCAGACGGGAGCATGATTCCAAGTTTGCTTAGGCCAAAGAGCCCAGTTACATTTGCATCGCGATATAACCGTATGGCCAATGGCCACCTATACACTTACCTAACTTATGTACATTACACGTACCATTTGAGAATGCAGCCGCTCGATGCATCCCCTACTACCGATCCTTTGGTACTACGCAACGGTCATTCTCTCTCTCTCTACTTGGCCAGTTCCCCGAAGGTTTCGAACGTTTTCTAATATACATATATGGAATGTAAGTTAAAAGTTTCTTACCATTTGTAGAACTAAGAAAAGATATATTTCAAAGAAGAACAGAAATTGTTGCGCGAATCGAGAAGGGAGTTGCTGAAAAAGTTTTATGCAATGTATATATAGTAATGCAAATAGTAACTTAACGGTCTGAATCTAATTGTAAGTAATACGTACACCTAGCCTTGTACAGTGTTTGTGGTACACCATCGTGAGATCGGTAACTTGGATGAACTCATCGCGTGGGCGAGTACGTTGGACGATGCGAAAAAATCAGGGATGATAATAGCGCCAGTTGCGTATTATGAGTAAAAATTCATCCTTTCAGGATTGCATTCTTATCGGTGGATGGAATCCGCGATGTATACTGTGAGAGCCTGAAAACCGGGAGCGACCGGGAACGACCGGGAGCAACCGGGAGCAGCCGAGAGGGGTCGAAGACGACCGAGAGCGACCGAGAGCGACCGACAGCGACCGAGAGGAACCGAGAGGAACCGAGTGTGACCGAGAGTCGGCGAGAATTGCCGAAGACCCGCGTGGTATTCTTCATGTATTTCTGCAGCGTCAGTCGCGGCTTGTCGTCGGCAGTGAGTGGTGGTTAATGTGTATCAAGTTTGCTGGGTTCCCCGCTAAAGCTGTTTCTTTCTCTGCCCGCTACGCACCGATCGGAACTTAACTGATAAAAGAGTTACGAACATCTATGAACGCCGTTGAGAAGAGAGATGTATTTACCAAAAGATACCGGGGAACCCTTAGCTCGAGAATCGGTGGCTGGCGGAACAGTTTCGGAGTTCCAGAGAACGCCATTCCGTGTCGGGGGTCCGAAGCGCGAGTGTCACGAGAATACGAGTGCCGATCGTTCCATTAAAGGATAGTGAATTTGGGGCGCAGGGCCGACTCGATCCTTCAGGATAAATTCTTGAGTGTGGCTCGAAGTACGGAGTGAAAGGGGTTTGTCCGGTGCGTCAGTGACGATGAGGACGCGCAGCTTGAATCGATCCGATTAGGATATTACTGTGTTACTTGGAAAGGATGAAAACTTGTGTGGAGAACGCCGTTTTTAGGGATGTGTGTGTGGTGTGTGCGTGCGTGCGCGCGCGCGCGTCCTTCGTTGATGTCGTCCCTCCAAGTTCCTAGAGGAAAAGTAGATTGCATCTCTTTCTTCTCGATAAATGTGAAATCGGTATTGGTCGAGCAACGGTGAAATTTTCGATCGTGCGCGGTTAAATCCTTTCTTTCGCAGATATTCAATTAACGTCCCGATAGAGCCAAAGACTGCAAGATTTGCAAAATTACTGGCTTGATCTCTCTGGAACGGAGTCGATCCGATTGTCGGTTGCAGCAAAGGATCGAAAAGTGCGTGCGGAAATGACAGAAGAGGTTAGTCGTTTAGAAAGAAACTGTCCTTTTTCGGGAAGGTACACGTACGAAAGGCGTCGAGGTTCGTTGGCTCGTAAGAGCTCGCGCTCGAGTAATATCGTCCTTCGGTGCCTTTGTACTCGATTTACATAAAATTGATCGTGCCGGTTAGTCGAGTGTAAACCAATGTGCGAGAGCGATAATTAAGACGGGGTCGAAGGCCCCATCAGATTTCTCAGACAGCAAGGATCAACTCGAGAAAGAGTGGGAAAGATGTACAACCAGTGGATAAGCTTTCTCGCAGTAGCAATTTTCGCCATCAACGTTCAGGGTAAGTTCGCTCGCTTCTGAGGCGTCATTCTTTCACTTTTCTTTCACTTTTCATTTTCCTTTCTATCCTTTCTGGTGATTGTCAACCATCGAAATTACCATGTTTCGGCTCTTCTCGCGACCGCATCTCGCGAGAGTCAGATTTTCACAATTTTCTCGTTTCCCCCTGTACAGGTATGGAGTACTATAATTGCAGTGAAATTGAAATACTACGCTCTGTAGGATAGATACGCGACAGAAAAAAAAAACGGGGAAAACCTGCGACTAATTCGGACTGGTTTCAAGAAAGGAAAAGAAAGTTGTTGGGTCTATATTTTGGTATATAGGAAATTGCGTTTGTGCTCTCTGTCCCACGAAAGGAATGATTTAATTGGTCTGTACATCGCGTGGCTGATGTGATTTCTTGGAAGTTGGCGGGAAGTAAAGCTGTTGTTTCGAAAAATACGATAAAGAAGAAAACAAAAATATCATGCAGAGTGATAACAGTACCTTTTTATACTCGCCGGTGGGTGGTGGATAGGGTTAAGAGCCGCTGGGATCGTGACGCGTAGATCTTATAAATTATGAAGGATTAGCTATGTTAGAGAGGCAAAAATAGTTTACCGTGAGAAACATACGTGTACCTATATCGTGACCCTTGGTGGAAATAGAATACGATCGTTACGCGAAATGGGAAGATTACATTGAGGCTCCTAGAATGCAGTGAAGAACCGTCGCATACGAAAGTAGTCCCGTACAATAATTATCCAATCGTTGGAAAAATAATCGCTTCCTTGGAGTTGATTCCGTCGACTAATCTTGATCTCGCACTGTTATTATAGCACTTTTCGCGCTATAATAAGTCGCGATGTCGAAAGCAATGTTCATGAAACGTGACGCGTATGTAAATAACGTGTTTTCTGGGGTTTAACGTTTAACGTTTAACGGATTAATGGATTAATGGATTAATGGATCGTTGCTTTCAAGGTATAAAAAGCTCTCGAAAAGATAGAGCGTCGGAGTAAGGCGTGAAGGCTGGCTGTCGAAGTGGGGAGAGAGGAAGAGGATAGAATAGGACGAGGTCCGAAGGCGTAATAAAACTCGGGTGCAGCTGCTCTCGAAGTGGCATTTCTCGAAGGAAAAAGGAAAAAGGAAAAGGGAAAAGTTAGGCTGCGACTATCATAGGGGAGAAACCGGAGGATCGATAGGTTCGCTTGCCAAGAAAATTTCTTCTAGGGTCGAGAGTAAGACTTCCTTCCTTGTAACCATCGCCATTTTTGGTAGAGGCGTATACCGTTGTGTATACTTCCCGCACGAGCGCACGCGCGCACACCGAATGAAACGTTGAATAGCATAAGAAGGGGAATGAGTTATTGGAAAGAGAAAGGTCGGGAAGGGCTGGGAGGGCTGGGAGGGCTGGGAAGGGAGAAGTGGAGAAGAAAAAGGAAGGTTGGAAAAGGAACGCGCATCCAACCTCCAGGCACAGAGAGAATAACCTGGAAACTCTGGCAAAGCTGCGTTAAGCTGCTCGAAACGCTGCTATTTTTTTGATAAGTTTGGGCAGGCTTATTCGGGGAGCTAGGGAGGGTGTGTCGAGCGAACCCTCTAGGGGTTCCTAACGTCTTAGGTTTCCCTGACGTCTCAAGGAATTCAATGGTTAGTCCTGTTTCGTTTTCTGCACCCTCTCGTCGGCCCCTCTTCTGGATCGAGAGAAACGAAACTGTTGCCCCCCCCCCCCCCTCTCTCTCTCTCTCTCTCACTTTTTACTATTATATTATAGCCCTGTGCGTGCGTGTGCGTGTGCGTGCGCGTGTGCGTCGCATACGATCCCTATGTGTTTTCTTACGAGAGGGATATTTCTTAAGTCTCTCCGACGCCGCCAAAACCATCACCATCGGAATCGACCCACCGTATCTTCCTCATTTTTCTTTCTGCTAGAAATAGGGGGCTATACTTTTCTCGACAAACTTAGCTTCTCAACAGCTCGAAGTTCGCTTTTGCCGAAGGAAGAGAAATTCATTCGGATCGAAATCGAGCCTCGTTAAGGAGTATCGACCACGGCTTTATTACAAATATAACGCTGCTAACACTGACGCGGCGGTGTCACTTCTACGTCTCGAACTCGCGGTGATATAGACCGGTATTGGAGAGTCGCCAAATGCAATTTCGTGCTTCCTAAATCACTATCGGCACCTTCCTAGTAGTGATCCTTCCTAATGAAATATCCAGTGAAAATGTTCATTATCTCGAAGTAGTATTTCTTTAATTAGTCATCAACGAAACGTTCCACTCTCGCTATTACTTGGAAGTTAGAAGTTGCGAGATCGTGCATTCAACAATCGGTTGCTAGATATTCTTAGTTATATGGTACGTCGACCTAAATACGACGGGAGGAGTTTTGTCAGGTAAATTCCGCGGAAGGAAATAATGGGAAGAAGGGTAGGTGGGTGGTGGGTGGCGGGTGGCGGGTGGCGGGGTGACAAAGGATATAAATGGTAGTAGGAACCGCGTCGCGGGGCAAAGGGAGAGGTAGATGCTCCGGGATCGTGAAATGAAACGATATGCCCCGGGCCTGCCGAGTCCAAGAAGCACGAATCGCGTACGCGAGTCTGTTGAACAGCGAAATATGAAAACTCCGGAGGCGGTTTTAATTTAGCCACAATGTCTATTGTTCCCGTGAGCTCGGCTCGGAAGACAAAAGAAAAACGTACGGATACTAGCGTGGGGGTGCGCGCGCGAACGGCTGTCGCGATCGCGATGAGTATGGCCTCGGCCTCCGCCGTGGACCGAGGCTATACGATGCGAGACGAGGCGTGGTGCCTACCACTTTTGTGGACTCTCTCTCTTTCTTTCTCGAATGCAATCGCGCTTGCCTTCCCTCAGCACTCCGATGATACTTCAACTTTACCATTTTCCGCAAAGATATTGGTCGGCGATTGATCCGAGTCACGTTCCGCGATCGTATTTCGTTCAAGAGATGTAACAAAATTCTATCAATATTCGATGAACATTCGACGACATTCGACGACGTTCGACTGCCGTCGAGAAACGTCGAGAAACGTCGAGAAACGTCGAGAAACGTCGAGAAACGTGTGGAAGATCGTTTTGAATGGAGATTCGGGGGTCATATCATCACTACCGCCGTATATTGATGCGTAACGTTTTTCTTTTCAGGGCAGTTGAGATCGCCACGCATAACGGAGCATCCGTCCGATATAATCGTCGCGAAGAACGAACCAGTGACTTTGAACTGTAAAGCGGAGGGTAAGCCGGAACCTGTGATAGAGTGGTACAAAGACGGTGAATTGGTTCAAACTTCACCCGGAGATGCAAAATCCCATCGTGTTCTTCTTCCCACGGGATCCCTATTCTTTCTGAGAGTGATGCACGGAAAAAAGGAGCAAGATGGTGGTGTCTACTGGTGCGTCGCAAGAAATCAGGCTGGTTCCGTTCCCAGTCGAAATGCCACGCTCACCGTTGCAGGTACGTTATACTTTTAGTCGACTTTCATATCGCAGTTATCTGTTGATTATTCGATGACTTCGTTCGTACGTATCCGGTTCCTCCTTATCCGGAACCACCTTTGGGGAATCCTGCATTATGCTTCCCTAAGGGTGGTAGCATGCCCTAGGAACATTCAATTTTGCTCAAGATACGGTAAAAGTCAAATATCCTTTTTGGAATATTTTTTTACTAGCTTCCAGGAACGTTCCCAGGAATGTTACCATCTTACCAGGTTACCACCTTCGTCGTATTTGTTGCTTCTCCCCCCTTTTTCACCTTTGACATGGGTTAAGGTTACTCTTGAATCGCTTCCACGATGGCACGTTTGACGGAGTTGTTTTACATGGATATAAATAGAGGCGATACGATACGATAACGGCAGCAAAGGGGTGTTGATCGCTGACATTTCGCGATCGGTCGATTTTATTCTACGCGCGTGTGTGCGAGCCTCTCCAAGATTATTCGTATCTACTACTGTCGAGCCAAGTCCAGCATTGGTTTTACTTTCAAGTAAAACGTTGTTCCCGCGCGCGCGTTACCGTAAACGGAGAACTAGCGCGGCAAGTTCTATCTGGCTTCGCTTGTCGCGGAGTGACCAGAAAAAGAAAGAACGGTCGTGAGTTCTTACCGCTCATGTAAAGCCCCCCCTTTGGTATTGAAATTTCTCGATGGAGAGAGCTTGTGTTTGGTTGGTGGGCCGGATCAAATAAAGGATTAGCAACCTTTCAAACCGTAGCTTTCGCATTTTCGTCTTTAATGTACAAGATACTTTGGACTTTGCGGCAGTCTTTCCGCACTGTAACTTCTTTGGTACGGTGAACGAGCAAAAGGAATAAAGTCGAAGCAAAACGAAGCAAAACGCTGCGAGGTAGCATATTTGTAGTCCATATTTGTATTCGATACCAGAGTTCGTCACAAATGTGACGGGATGTGTATCGGGATGTGTATCGGGATGTGTATTTTTCAACGCGATTTCTTATTTCGATATGACTAAAACTCTCAATCATTTCGTGCTAAATGCGTGTACTAACGCGCAAAGTTGAGATGGTTGAGAGTTGCCAGAGAGGGTACATCTTAGGAAAATCGAACAACCGATCGGATTTCTAGCGTAACAATAAGGAATAGAGAGGAACAGCAGGAGCGTAGTTGCGGCGTAGTTGCGGCGTAGTGCCAAGACAGTGCCAAGACAGTGCCAAGACAGTGCCAAGACAGTGCCAAGACAGTGGCAAGACAGTGGCGGCGACCGCCACCGATGCGAGAGAAAGAGAGATGGAATAGAAATCGATAGGGAGTCGTAGAATTACATCCAGGGCACACTCCTGACTTTCCATCGATAGGGATCGCGATAACTCCATTCTCGAAGTTACCTACTATGAGACATTTCTTGGGCGAGAATTAATTTCATGAAATCGCATTTATTGCCAAACACAAGGTTCCTTCCATAGTTCCTTCCGTTAGCGTCGGTCTACTTTACCAAAGTCTATTGTCAAAATCCTTACTGTCGGTTGTTAGCTTCGCGTACACGGTTGAATCAGCAAGAGTAAAGATAGCCAAGTCGGGAGTGGCGACGGTTAGCAAAACGGTAGTTGTGCCAGTCGTGACTATGAATAAGGCTTTGTACGATGAATGCGCCGAGCGTTCAGCGACGTCAGACCGAAATAAACTTCTGGAATTAAAAATGAAACAGCGGAAAGAAAAGATCTCGTTGTGACTGGAAGAGAAAGAAGACGAAGAAGACGAAGAAGACGAAGAAGACGAAGAAGAAGATGATGATGATGATGCCAGGAATGGAATAGACTGGAGAGAGCGTGTAGAGCGTTTCCATTCGCGTTTGCATTAAATAGGGGCCAGAGCGTTTACCGAGCGACAAGAGAAAACAGTAAGGAGTAATTCGAAACGCCGTTTCGGTATGAGGACGCGAAAGAGACCTACGAAGAGGAAATTTGGATTGGTTACCGGATTCTCCCAGCGCGAAAGCGTAGAGGATGATCGCGAGAGGGATATTACGAATTACGTAGGTCGTCGATCGTACCGAGACTAGTCTTGTCGAGAAACTTAACGCAAGGAAACAAGAGCTATCCATCGTTTAAGTTGGACCCTCTACGCTTTCCGGGAGCCCACACACGCGGGGCTTGCTCCATTCGGCTCGGCGCGTATCGATTAGCCGAACGGCATAGTAGCGACGTGCCGTGCCAGGCTTACTTCGCATGCCTTGTCGAGAGACATAGCTAGATATCCACGATCAGGAGTCGTTTGTGCGTGTGGGGGGATCTAGAGACTGGTAGAGAAAGAGGGTGAGAGTGAGAGGGCTTTTTATCCCAATGAAGAATGATACGGTCATTTTATCGCCGAGTATGCCCACATTGAATGCAAGAGAGAATATGGTACGTGGATCTCGACGATCACCTCGTGACTTTTCACCGTATATGCGTGCGTGTTTCCGATCCTTTTTTTCAGGCCAGGTACCAGCGGGGTGAACCAGAGAACGAGCGGCGGGGGGTTTCACTGATTTCGGTTTCAGTGAGAGTTGATACGGCCAAGAACCTCCTCTGAAAGTACACCGTATATTACACGAAGGTATGATTCTTTGCAGTCGTATAACTATTGGAGAGTTATTCTCCGATAGTGGAGCGCGAAGAGATACAAGAAGAAAAATCCACGCTATATTCGTTCTTTTCGCTATAAATAAGCAAGTTTAATAGAATGAATCCAGCATGTTGGCCACTTGGTGTTGCAAGTAAGTGTTGCATGCCGCAATAAGGGACGCGAGGATTTGCTATGTCGTGGCATACAGCGCAAAATTGTGGAGGTTTGGAATTTCTGTTGAAAATCTGCCGTAAATCTGCCGTCGATTCGATGTTTTCCACACTGTCGTACCTCGGTAATACACGATATTTTGTGCCACGCCTAACAGTACCGGCCGCTCTGATTCACCGATCGAATCTTCGGGTTGTTGTTCGCCGCGTCACTGCATCTTACAAACCTTGGTCCTCGTGGTCCTCGTGGTCCTCGTGGACTTCCTATTTTCGTCTACGTTCTCTTTTACGGTTTCCTAAAACGCACTTTAAATTGTACCTGTCAAAGTGATTCGGCGAACTCAAACACGATAGTTTAATTTCGAGCCTTTGGATAATTCAGTTTTTGATTCTGGGTCAGGTCGGAGTTCGGTGATATGCGGCGAGAGAGGAATTCCAAAGGCATCCCCCGATGCAAATCGCGAGCAGGGTTCAAGATTCGAAGAAAAGTATGCGAGGTGACGACGTCTATTTATACCGAATCCGTGGGCATACCGGCTCGTACACACCGTCCACTCGTAGAACGTCCAACGATGAACTTCTCGGGAGAAAGTCTAGTAGCAACTATGCGAATCGTGAATTAGCAAATGCAACAAAATAACCGACAACCGAAATAACTTTGGTCCGGTATGTGCCCGATCGTAAGATGAGCAGACGCGATATGGATATTTGGTCACTCGGCACTGGAGGGCCTCGAACTTTTCGATTTCGATCCCACGTCGAAACGTTGTCCTTTTTACCTTTTTACCTTTTACGGTTCTTCGAAGCCTTGGAGTATGGAAGTATGGAAGTATGGAAGTATGGAATCGAAAGGAGAGAATCGGTGGCGAGGGTGGGGGTATATCTGGATGAGATGTGGGAGGAAAGAGTGGTTCGGCGGGTATGTTACGGGGAAGCGTGGTGCGGCATGGCGAGGCCACCTACGCGTATTATCCGCGTGCATAGCTTGACTCGCATCTACCCTGTTACGCCTACGGCGGAGCATCGCGTTTCTTCGGTCAGAATCATTGAATCCAGTTTCGTTTCAGGCTTATCGTCGCACTATAAGAAACGTCGTTGACCGAGGCTGTTCGGAAGAGTGAAAGCAAGCGGCAAGGGGCAGGCTAGCCGAGAGGGTACGGCGGATCAAGCTGTCGGATATCTCGAAGTAACTAATACGGAGGAAAAAGCAAAGCGGGAGCGAGTAGCGAGTAGCGTCGTTATACCCATTAACCGGGCGTGGTTCGCTCGTGGTTCGCTCGTGGCCGCGTTTGAATTCATCGTCCAACAACCGCGTTCTACGGATAACGCGTAATATCATAGTGGCCGGAGCTCGCTCTAGCCCCGAGCCAGTTTTGCTCAACTATACGTGATGGCTCGTTCTTCGTTCTACGTTCTACGTGTAATCTTCCATAGACGTATATCACATCGTATGAAAAGCGAGAAAAAATGTTGCGACGTAAGTAGGCGCACGGGAATGGATGTACGGTTCGGTAGAGAGGGATTCGGAGTCGGAGTCGGAGTCGGTGGCCCTTCCTCGATCCGATATTCGAGGGGCACCCGATAAGTGCTACAGACTGTTGGCAATTGACCGTCCATGTCCCCCGTATACGGATATAGCGTGCCGTTGGTAGCGGCTACGACGTTCGAGAAGGAAGTCGAACGACCTACGTAGCTCGCAACCGCGCGCAACCATACCTACACCAAACAGTTCCCTCCGGGCATTTGCATTCAATGCTCTTACCTACCGACCGCGTCTACCGAATTCTCCGTCCTCATCCTCCATTCGTAGCGGCGAACGTTTCTTCTACCATTGTATTTATTTGTGCGCTTTAATTATATCAAATATGGTAGGCGCGAGAACGTTACATTCTCTCCCTCTCACGATCTCTCCGTCTGTGCACGTGTGCGTTTGCGTGTGCGTGTGCGTGTGTGTAATCTTTTGCCAGGCTCGATCCTAAACCGTTCGGCGGTATACATGCACCAGGTAATAGCGTAATTCGAGATAACTCGAGTCGTATATCAAGCGACTGCAACGATTCCTCGAAATCATTATCATCAATTTGGCAATTACTTTATTCGCCCTTTATTCGCTATTGCGTCGGTCGTCCTTGTATCTTACAAGAGTAGCTCTTGTCGGTTTCTCATCTTGTCGGTATCGACGTTTGACGATACTCGAGGTTCGTCGAGGCCGATAGTATCGATTAGTACCGAACACTAATTCGGGTTATATCGGGAAACGGAGGATCCAGCGAGCGAGAACTCGCTTTGTTTCGAACCCTCGAGCGAGCGACACGAGTTGCCAGAGAGAGTAGTGGATGGGATTTTTAAAGGACTCGTCTGACGCAGATGGTGGTACTCGGCCACAAACGGTCTAACAGGCATATAACCCCGGCATTTGTCCGATCTATGCACGCGCGCGCGACTACTATCGTATATAGAAGGGTACGTGCACGCTGGTCTCATTAGTTGTTTCTCGCGCAGCTCGCAGACTCCTAGGGAACACGCCGTGGGCCAACGGATCCAGAAGGGGCGCGAGCGTCAGATCCAAGGACCCTTCAATTCTTTCGCTCCAGATCCAACGTCCGTTAATTGGAGGTTGTTTGACTACGCACTGGCTCCGTCCTCCCCCTCTCTCCCTCTCTTTCTCTCTTTCTCTCTTTCTCTCTTTCTGCCCCATCCAACCCAGACCCTTGCACCGAACCCCATCCCCGAAAACTTTTCGAGTACTGTCGACTCCCTACTTGTACCCCCAATTTTCTCTTTTTCTTCTCGTCTCGCTGTCGTTCTCGATCTTGGTCGTTCCACGTACCGGAAACCTCTTAAGATCGAACTGTTTATCCGCTTCGGGATTCGGGAAGGGATGCCGGATCGTTGAGACTATTGCCAGCACTATCGGCATTAATAATCATTGAGAGAAACGCACCTTCATTATTCTGCGCCTTTCCAAAGCATGAGCAAGGATGTGTGTCGTCCAACCGAGAATAAAAGCTCCCCGCCTTCCGAGAGCACGTATTCAAAAGGTGTACGTACTCTTTCCTCCGCTCTTCGTACCCGCCGTCGCCGATACCACTGTCCGCTCCGGTAGCCGACTGTTTGTGTAATGCTAACGATCAGCAAACATAACGGAACGGCTTATGCGAAGGTTTACCCAGGACGCTTTGCGACGGTGCGCCGCTCTGCATCGTTTCCCATCTCGTGAGTCATTCGGTACAGCGTAGCGTACCACTTTTGTGCCCTACCCCCATTAGACGATGGGGCTATCCGGGCGACCGGATAGCGTCCCGCTTTCCGCTTTCCGCTTTCCGCGCCTTGAGCGCAAGAGTGAAAGAGTGAACTCTTAATCTCATTGGAAAACACGAGTGGAAATTTCAGGAGATTAAAAGCTATCTCGCGCGAGTAGCCGAGGTCGGAGATACGTTCGCGTGTCTGAACCTTAAAGAGGATTGATCGGGTATCGCCATGACTGAGACTTGCCCTTCCTTCTGAAAATCTCCGACTATCTAAATCCTCCTTGTTCCACGACCGTCGTAGAAATCCCTCTCACCGCGACAGTCCCCAATTAAATTTGTCCGTCCTTCCGTTTTACGTATGGACGCTGACACATTGTATTACCGGTGCTATCAATTCGTTTCCGGTTTGTTGCAGTACTCAGGGATGAATTCCGAGCGGAACCGCAGAACACGAGGGTCGCCGCCGGTGAAACCGCTTTGCTAGAATGCGGCCCACCACGAGGTCATCCGGAACCAAGTTTGCATTGGAAGAGAAACGGTCACGTTATAGACTTGGAAGCCACTAAACGGTAGATATTTAGCATTTTTGGTATTGTTGCAAAGTCCATCGAAAAATCGTGACAAAGATCAGAAGGTGACCGAGGGCTAGGTACCGGGGACGAGGGCGCGTAAAAAAGACGGGAAATCATGGTAAAGTAGAAGCTTGGGGCGAAAAGGTGTGTGTGTGTGTGTGCGTGCGTGCGTGCGTGCGTGCGTGTTTAGGGGGACAGAACTAGTGAAAGCGAATCGCTAACGGGGTTGGAAAGGGGAACGAACGAGTCGTCGGTTGTCGTGTTATACTGAAATGAATTCTTACTAGAAAGTAAACGAACGGCGGGATATCCAGGATTCATCGATTCGTACAACGCTACATACACGGAAACATTTCCCCTTTCTTTTTCTGCATCGTGTAAACCTGTCATTGTCGCCGCGTCGTCGTCAACGTTAATCCACACGAATGATTTCTCGCATAGAATCACTCTGGTCGACGGGGGAAATTTGATGATCTCGGACGTAAGGCAAACGGACCAAGGAAAGTACCAGTGTGTCGCGGAAAACATGGTTGGCGTAAAAGAGTCGGTGGTTGCAACTTTAACCGTTCACGGTAAGTCAGATAAGCGCAATAAGTGCAATAAGCACGAGAGTAATCTTTCGACTCTTGTTTTATACCTCAGTAAAACCATTCTTCCTCTCAACGCCCACGAACCAAACGATCTTGACCGAACAAACCGCTGAATTCGCGTGCCGAGTTGGCGGCGATCCGTCACCCGAGATTCTCTGGCGACGAAACGACGGAAAAATGCCGATAGGTCGAGCTCACATATTAGACGACAAGAGCCTTAGAATCGAAAGAGTGACCTCGCAGGATCAGGGAACTTACATCTGTGACGCTGAGAACGACGTTGGAGCTGTATCTGCCAGGGCGAGTTTGACGGTACACTGTAGGTATCCACTTTGAATTGTTACTGCCTTCAAATGCGCCACTTTGTTTTTAGCTATCGTTACTTTCGTTACTTTCGTTACTTTCGTTACTTTCGTTACTTTTGTTACGCTCGTCTTCTAGCTCGGCCAGCGTTCACCAATTTCCCGAAGGACGAGGTGGTTGCCGTTGGCTCAAACGTCTCGTTTTCCTGTGCTGCACGCGGCGCGCCAAAACCCTCGATTTTCTGGAGCCGAGAGGGTTCCCAAGAGTTAATGTTCCCCGGTAAGGAATATCAGGAAAGTCGATACAAGGTCGCGGAGGATGGAAGCTTACATATCCGCGGTGTTCTTGCGAAAGACGAGGGCCATTACGTTTGCAGCGCGATCAGCCAGGCCGGTGCGAGTACAGCCACGGTCTTTCTTCAGGTACGTTGCGATCTTTCTCGAGAATGAGAGAATTCAAACGGTTACTTGCTCGGGTAGTTTTTAATGTCCCGTTTTGTAAACCGTCCGATAGGTCACGTCCGTGGAAGAAGCTCCGCCGCCGATAATCGAGTTGGGTGCGACGAATCAGTCGTTACCCGCAAACGGGCTGGCACTTTTGCCGTGTCGCGCGATTGGAACGCCCGTGCCAAAAATCCTGTGGTACAAGGACGACGCGCTTCTCGAACCCGATGGAAGCCGACTGACGCTCGCGAGCAACGGCACTCTTTCCATCAAGCATCTTGAACCGCGCGATTCAGGCCAATATACGTGCCACGCGTCCTCGGTTGCCGGGAACACAACGTGGACCGCAAGCTTGACGGTTGGTTCAGGGCCCGGTTACCAGAAAAGCCCGGACGTTTCCTTACTTCCCCAGAGCCCTAGTAAACCCAGGATAGTAAACGCCACGAGTACCTCTGTCACTTTGACTTGGAGTCCAGGCCACGAAAGAAAGGGCAAGGTTCTCGGATACAACGTCGAATACTTTGCGAGTAATCGAAAGAAAGCAGGTTGGATCGTCGCTGCTGTCGGAATCACCGACGACACGTACACTGTGAGTTTCGCTGGACATAAGGACATAAGTTTCTGCCAACACGAGTCTCGGCAAACGCCGAATGTAAATGTTCCTTCCCATCACATTTACATACCAAATTGCCTTTCGAAAACAGGTGAACGACCTTCAACCGGACACCAATTACGTCTTTCTCGTTCGCGCTATCGATAGTCACGGTCTCTCGCCACCCGGTCCCATCTCGGACCAGGTACGCACAACTAGCCATGATCAAGATCACGCCATTCCACAGATCGAATTGATTCGCGCCCGAGACCGACTGAATAGCGAAATACTCTATTTGAAGGAAGTTCAGCCGTTGACCAGTAGCAGCGTCAAAATCGTCTGGGATGTAAGTAGTATACTGGCCGGAATACTCGACTCTTGATTTCTGTCGATTTCTGTCGATTTCTGTCGATTTCTGTCGATTTCTTTCAATTTCTTTCAATTTCTTTCACTTGGATCCTTGTTGATTCATCCACTTCTTCGACGACTTGCCAGATACTCGGAGCCGCGGATTTGGTCGAAGGTCTCTACGTAAGGTATCGCGAGATCTCCGAAAAACCAGAGTACCGGATGGTAACGGTACTGAACGCAGGTGCAACCAGCCATGTCCTGACAAACTTGAGCAAGTACACGCGCTACGAATTTTTTCTAGTCCCCTTCTTTAAGACGATCGAGGGAAGACCGAGCAACGTTAAGCTAGCGACGACTTTGGAGGACGTTCCGTCCGGCGCACCTGATAATGTACACGTTGGTATGATAAACGTTACTTCCGCGTTCGTTCGGTGGTCACCTCCACCAAAGAATGCGCAAAATGGTCAGCTGATCGGATACAAGGTAAGAATTGAATACAAGAAAGAAAAACGCTCGCTTTTCAGCTGGCAAAAATGATCGTAAACCGAACCTAAATCCTGCCTAAATCCTGGCTAAATCCTGGCTAAATCCTGGCTAAATCCTGGCTAAATCGAAATCGTTTCGCACCTGTCCTTTAGATCCAGATCAAGAGTAATAGCAGCAACAAGATCCTCGGTCAAATGTCGCTGAACGCCTCTACGACCTCGGTAATTATCAACAGCTTGACAACGGGTGGGATTTACACCGCGCGCGTAGCTGGGCTGACTCGCGTCGGCCTCGGTCCATTTTCAAATCCCACTCTCTTGAATATGGACCCAGGCCAGTTAACGCAATTACCGCCGCGTACCGATCCCAGTCACGGCGCGGCCTCCGTCGTCAGAGAAACTTGGTTTCTCGTATTAACGATCACAGTGATTTTCACGGTGATCGGCACTCTACTGGCTGCGCTCTATCTTCGTCGGAAACAAGCAATGAGCAAGCAACTCGGTCACTTGAACGTTCCCGTTGGCACAGCCAATGACATCTGTCAATTGAACAAGGACACCCTTTGGTTGGAACGCGGTTGGAGGACGACCAATCATGCCCTCCAACCACCCACCACAGACAAAGACTGCGAAACGAAACTTTTGAATAATCAGAATAGTCAGAATAGTCAGAATAATCAGAATAATCAGAGCCCGATGTTACCGTCTGGGTTGGTCAGCATGTCCGGGGCAGAGTACGCCGAGGTCAACCTGACGACATTTTATAATACCAGAAAGCAAGTCCAAGCTCCTCCGGAGCCATACGCAACTACGACTCTCTGTATGCCAAGCCGTAGCCCGGAGTCGATAGAGAACAGCGGTCGCAAGTCAAATTCGAGCGATTCCTGCTTGAAACCGGATTATTCGAGCTTAGACTCGAATCACGAGGGCAATAAATCAACGGTTTCACCGAGCAGCGACAACACTAGTAGCGCGTACATGGAAGAAAATGCGGACTCGCAGACCCGGCGAACCCAACAGCAATACAGAATACCGGTCTCCAGTGAGATGGCCGGCGGTATGCTAAACTGGTGCGATGTCTTGCCACCGCCTCCCGAACATCCACCACCATCTGACGGCTCCCTTAACAATAAGATGTCCCAGCAAACGCAACCGCAACCGCAACCGCAATCGCAACCAATGACGCAGCAACAGTATCAGTATCATCATCAACACCCACACCAGCACCAGCACCAGCACCAGCACCAGCACCAGCATCATCACCAGCAACAATATCAGAATCCACACCAACATTCGCAACCGAATACCCACCATTCGCATCAGCATCAAAATCAGTATCAGCATCAAGCCGCGTTTAGCCCTCATTTGGGAAAAAGAAACGGGCACAATGATTTGGATCTGGGTGGCTCGAGTTGCGGCTCGGGTTCTGCCTCCGGAAACTCTCAGAGTCCGCCGACGCCTCCGATGAGAGTGGTAAATAATTTTGGATCTGCGACCGGGCCTTGGTGCGGACCGAATCAACAGGAAGGATCTGGTTTGGCTGTCATTCAACAAGGAAGGTACACGAGCTTACCGCCACAGACAAATCCACCTCCGGTGCCTACCTTTCCTCAAGGCTTCGATCACTACGATTCCTATAAGACTCAGGAAAACGAATACGAGAGCGGATCCGTGGTTTACGATCGTGGTTTGCGTAACGGTTCACCCGATGTCTACGAATCGGCGTACGATCGTATTAATCGTATTAATCGGCCCGACACTCGTTCGGAACGGTCTCTCACGAATGAAGAGATCTACCGACGCTCTACCGACGATTCCTATCAGAACGCGGAAAATCTTTATCAAGCCGAGGGCGAAGAATGGGAGCGAAAATCCTGCGATTCGAATCCGCACTCGGACGTTTGTTGTTCCTGTTCGGAATCCAGCTGTCTCTATGGAAATGCGCCCGATTACAATGATCAATTCGGGTCCGCGTGTGCGCACGGTAGAACGGGATCACGAGGAAGAACGAAGAGAAGTCCACGTAGGAAAAACACGAGAGCTTCCTCTCCAACTTACAGTAGCGCCGATAGTACCTATTCTTATATTTCTCAGAGACAGTGCGGAACTGGCAATTCCCAGGAAAGGCCGAGGCTTCCTCGTGGTAAAGGTGAGCAGCGTGCCCATTCCGTCTCTTCCATCGTTCCCCTCGCGCCTCACGCTTTTTCTTCGTTAAATCGAAAATTTCATCCAACTATCGGCCTGATTTCAGACAAAGTGCCTAGCTTCTCGAGAATAAGTGGCTACCCGCAGCACAATTCATCGGCCTCTAGTACGATCGGCAGTTCTGGAAGTCAAAGATACAATAAATTAAGCAGCATCTTCTCTACTGTCAATAGTTCAAACCCTCCTGCGGCGGAATGTAGCCGGGCGGCTAGCGACTTTCGCGATAGCTAAGAATATCAAGAAACATCCGGGGAATGCCGATGGAGAAACGATGGCCTTCGATCGCAACGAGAACGGACCCGGTACGTGATAGTATTCACGTATTGCGCGTGCCCTACACGCACGTCCCCTGCGTCCCCTGCGTCCCCTGCATCTTATCCTACTTATCACCGGATATGCCGCCGGCGCTGTACTTCCTTAGTTTCTTTTATTTCTTATTTTACGTTTCTAGTATTACCCTTCGCGAAGCTGGGTGTTAGGCTGCCGGAGTGAATTATCGCCAACAACCAGACGTCGACTGGACGTCTAAACACCGAATACGATCGGAAGGCAATTTCTTATTTCGAACACTTCCTCTTTCCCGGTTTTCTTGGATTTTCTTGGATTTTCTTGGATTTTCTGCCAGTGGCGAAGAGGTAAACCAACCGTCAGTGGAGAAACCAAGTGAAAACGGGCACCGGTCGTATCGAAGATAGGTGCGAGGGGAATATCCGATAACGATGGTCACGCGAGATGAACTATAGAGAGAAAGATATAGAGAGATTAAGGGTCGATCGCGGCGTACTTATTTTCCGGAAAGTTCAACTTTGCGACACCTTATTTTTTCGATACAACGTTCCTAAACTCGGAAAGAAATTGAAGCGAGGCTCGATCCTAGGAGATACGGCCGACGCGCGAATCTTCCAAAATCTATTTAATAAGAATAATGTCACAAAAGCTAATGACGTAAGGATTAACGCGACAATTAAGACGTACTATCATATCAAGTGGATTGTTGTATAGATTGTACAGAGTTTTCAAAGAGTCTTAGTCCGTAGGGAACTGATTTTTACTGACTTTGACTGATTTTGACTGATTTTGACTGATTCGAGTGAGTGGTGATTAAACCCGCGCATGGGTTGCGTGCACGGATGCGTGTCCCCACGATAAAAAACATGGTCGAGGGATAAGTCAGAGTGCGATCGCGTATCCGCGTAATCTTCGCGTTTCTACCTTTCCCAGATCCTCTCGTTCCGACGGTAATTCGTCTTTTCGTCCGAAGAAAAGGAAAGAAAAGACTTTATTTCCACTTCTTCCCGACGAAGAAGGGTAAACATTTTTATTGCGAGTTTGCGTTCTCGAAAGCGTCCCACTCAACGCATATCTCAACGCATGTCTTAACGCATACAGCATTTATTTTAGCATACACGCGCATTTGATATATCGCGGGCCGCGGGGATAGATTCGTCCATAGTGCTGGGACTTTAAATCCTCCGATCGAACGATAAATTTCTCTCATGTATAATCGCTCAAATTGATTCTAGCGAACTCTTAATATGCGGGTTAATAATGGAATTAGCAAGCTACCGAACTTGTATATCGCTTGATTAAACACTGCCGGGAATGTATAGAGATCTTGTCATTGATAGCTGTCCGTCTCTGTACAGAGTTAGAGAAACACTGCCATACCTGTCATTGGAGAACCGCAAGTACCAATAACGCATACCGCAAAGGTCCATTCTTTGATCGCGATATCTGCAGGCGCGGAGCAGATCAAGATATGAACTTGTGAACTTGTGGACTTGTGAACTTGTGCTCGAGCTCATCGCGTGCGCTCGTTGTAAAATAAGAGCAAGTAAAATAAGAAATAGGTAAATACATTCATAGCCTCTTGTTTATTAAATTAAAAAGCAATTCATCGTGTGAATGTTTAGTACGCAAGAGAGTTTAGATCGAAGTGCAAACGGTGATATGCTTGAAATCGTCCCTTTTTCAAAGAGAAAAACGCGCGCAATATCTCTTCACTGGTAAGCGTAGTATCGAATATTCGCGAGCCATTGCATCCATCAGCAAGATAAAAAACACAATTATTTTTCTAGTTTATGGTCTTTGTCGTATCGTTGCTATGGTTCGCAGGATATTTCGATGTACGAGGATAGGGGCATCTAAACGGGGATGGCAAACAGTTCTTTATAGGTCTTGAATAGGTCTTGATTATGTAAACTGTTTAGTGTCGTTCTAAGAGGAAAATCGGCAGCCCGAAAGGTCTAATAAGAAATACCCAATTCGTAGGCTGTTAAATGACTAAATGTACGTTTTCAATTAATCCATATCACGAGCGTTCCATGAACAAATCTTCGCGTTCGATCCGTACATTTGCGGAATGTTTAGTGGAAGAATGCCAATCTATGCGTTTTTGCGTGATGTTACTCGCATCCTTTGAACCACAAGTCTGAATCTAAACTCGAAGGCTGACGAGTGATTTAACGTAACGTAAACTTTCTTTACAAGTTGTGTAAATAAGCATCAAATAAGCGTCAAATAAGCGTCAAATAAGCGTCAATGGACGTATCGTTCGTTTGTAAACATTTTCGTAGGCAGTAACTTATTTATTACGACAAATTTATTGCTCATCGCCCGTCGTGTTATCGAGGATGAGAAGTGAAGAGCGAATAAAGTCGAATATATATATATATATACATACACACATAGTAGTAGTAATAGTAGAGTAGTAGTACGCACATACATATACTATACAACACACACACACACACAGCAGGCGGGCAGAGAGAGACACAAATGTCAACGCAAATACTCGAAACAACAAGGAATCTTCGATCACTCACCTGTCACCGAATACAACAATGGCAATCTTATGCGGTATGTGCTCAGTCGCATACCGTTGATATACAGCATAACGGTTAGTTGCTGTCAGCATCGCAATATTCCGGTGAATCCGTACGATTCACGTGTATGGATTTTTTGGGGTTCAAATAAGGAAGCCTGTCCGGCACACATAGGTTTCTAGGTAGCAACATGGAGTTCTTTTTTTGGAAGTGTAAAATATGCACTTTTCTGTCTGTAGTGCGATCCGACTAGGTCTAGAATAATAAGAGGTGGGTGAATGTGCATTATACAATATGCACGTAGTGTACCTGACCAAGTACTATTAGAAACAGCGTAATTTTATTTGTGGGAAATTTGACAGATTTATACGTAATTCCATTAAGCATGGACATTTTCGTTAGATCCGTGCTCTTCAAAACTCGAATATTCCGCAAAGAAATTAAATTATCCGCAGCCACCTTTACCGCAGCAGGTACGCTTTGGAGGACGGTATCCTCTTGCATTATCTCCCATTAATGGATTGTACTCTGAAAAGCAGTGCAACGTAAATCTCAGCCTATCGACACGTCCGCCCCATATCCTTCCAAGATTTACCGCTTTTCAATGACTTGGGTTCAGTAGAGTTCAAAGTACTCGAGGATGCTGAGCTGCTCGTACCCAATCTATGGCCAGCTTGTGGTGTGTCTACCATTCTTAATACCATCTTCTTTTCTCTGCGCTGGAAAAACGGAAAACGATTATATACTCAACAGATACAACGAAAATAGTCGGGTGTGGATCTTATAAAGATGATTGTTCGTATTTACCTCCTCTTGTTCTTGCAAAGCTATCGCTGATTTTCGCGCGTATTCCTCTTGCATTCTTTGTCTGGATGATTCAATAGCAGACAATGTTGCTTGCAAAATATCCGGATCTGCAGAAGTTGCAGAAAGTAAGTGCGTGGCGGAGCATAATTAGCCAATATAATTGAAATGTTTCAGAGTACAGGAATAATGACGGTATGACGGTATACTGTATTTCTTACTTTTATGATATTTCGCTGCGTATTCTTGCTCGTCCTTTCTTTCTTTCCAACTCGCATACTTTCCCTGAATGTATGGCCATGCGTAACTGAATAGAATTAAAATACCTACCAAATACCATCCTAAATAGGCGATAATATTCCAAACTGAAAGAAATATATGCAATATAGTTTGTGAAAAAGCGGAAAACAAGCTTGGTCGGAAATATCCATCTTGACCGAAATACGTACTCATGTTCAGATACGAAATGGCAAACATCATTCCTTTTTCGTTACTCGTCTCTACGTTTACGGTATAGAGATATCAAACACTTTTCTGGTGAGATCCATCAAAGAGGGACAGCTATAATATTATAATATGTAATATGGGTAGCTGACAGAATATTTGTGTATTTGTGCACTTGTCAGTACGCCACTGCACTCGCGCCCTCTACCGACTACAACGTAACGTGTACTCAAGTATATATATGTTTATATATATATATATAGTACCGAATGGATGCAAGCGTGCGTACGGGTGCATGGAGTAGGAGGAGAAAGGCGCAAAGGCGCAAAGGCGCAAAGCTGTATCGAGCAATCCGCATTTTCTATCAAATACAATGTATTTACATAATATGATACAGGAAGGAGTAGTTCGTTGTACAGTGATGCTGAGTAAAAATTGAGTAACTTGTTCCTTAATATCCATATTTTTCATTGAGGCTCGTCTTTCCGTCGCCGATTTGATTTTCCGGTGGAACCCAAGTGGAATAATTTTCTTTATAAATATCCTGTTGGTGAGAGGTTATAGTCTTTCCGGCAAGCTCCTTCGAGTTTTTGCTCTGACATTCTAATTTCTCTTTAACGACATTTTCCGATCGAGAGCCTTTGCCTGTCTCACGTGGCTTCGCTTCCTTCGAGACCAGTCGGCATGGCGCACCTCCATTGGGACTCGCGTTCGCAGAAGCTTCACTCTCTGATTCTTCCGCAAACTCCTCTACGGATTGTTCCTTAGAATGCTTCACTTTTTCAAAACTCGATATTGCCGGCTGGTTGTTTAATGGTTCCGCATGTACCTCCTACGGAGAAAATAGTCGAAATTAGAATGGACTTTAAAGAGAAAAGATTCGGAAAAGAATCACTTTAGACGTATACCATCGTCGAACAAGGCGAAAGACTCATTTGATCCGAGTACAGTGCGGTTGGTACGATGTCGCTGGACGTTTGCGATATCAGAGGGGGCATGTTCGCCGGACGCGTAAGGTTCACCAGCTTGACTAGCGCAACTTCTTCCTTGCGAAGCTTCTGTAATTCCGTCTTCATTTTGGCAAGATCTGCTTTACTTAACGTTGACGACTTCAATGACGACATGTATGCGTCCAATTCGTCTTGATCGTCAATTCGTTCCACTTTCGACGTTTCTTGAGACTGCTTAATGGAATCTGATAAATGCGAGATTTTGTCCAGTATAGCTTCATGCTTCTTCACCTGAAATGAAAAAAGCATTTGATACCGTTTTAAATGACCAACGATCGTTATGTTGGGGAGAGAAATCGAGAAAACCTAAGTAGCCTTAGGTGTAAAACAGTGGACTGACCAGTGTACCGTACGTTTCCACGGTATCACTGAGTCTTCCGGCCAACCTCATTCGCTGCTCGCGTTTCTTCTCTACTGACCCGGTCCTATCTAAAAAGTTATCTTCGTCCGAATCGTAATAATCGTCTTCCTCCCAATTGCGCGCCTTCCTCTTTCTGGCCTCTGTAAATGCGTTAGCGTTCTCGATGAACGAGCCTCGATATACCGCTGGAGAATGACGGATATCACTTACCATGATTTGCCTGTCTCAAGAGACCATATTTGTCTAAGATTCTGCAAGCCTCCATCGCGCATTGCACGACCGCTTCCTTTTTCTTTCCTTTCACCATTGCCTCTGCTCGTACTGGTCGGCCAGAAATACTTTCTACCGGAAGACTAAAATAGAAATGTCCTTTGTTTTATGTACCGCGAATTAGCATTTGCAATAAACGATAAGGTACACTTACTCCACCCAACACAAGAATTGCCCGATACCCTTCTCTTCGGTTTGGTATTGTAAGTCGTATCCTTCCCTTTCGAACCATCCCCTCAGTGTCTTCTTTGGATCGTCGAGCATTAAATTATCATCTCCGATAGAGGCATAAGGATTTTCATCGAGGTCTGTTGTCTCATCCGCATCTTCTCCCATTCCCCAATCGATACCTCCTGGTTCTTCGCTTTCTACCGACTTCAGCTCACCCTGCTCCTGTAACGGGTGCTTATCCTCGGCTTGTAGTTTTTCTAATTCAAATGCTCTCTTTTGTTTGAGCTCGGTTATAGAATACTCAGATTCTTCTTCCAGATCATTGGATGGTGCTTGCAATATATATTTCCTTTGGCTGCAGCCAAATTTCAGTATATGGCCACCACGCACCCGTACGTACATATGCGGTCTTATGCGGCTCCCATTCCAAAAAGTACCGTGAGTACTATCCAAATCATATACATAAAGCCCTCTCGAATTAGCCCCATCGTCTATGGATCTATACTGCAGTATGGCATGATACCTCGAAATCGTGGGATGCGCTAAACATAAGTCGCAACTGGGTAGACGACCAACCACGTAAAAACTGCGCTCCGACAGAGATACTGTACCAAGTATGAGCCCGGATTTTAATATTTCCATATTATATTCTGCATTTAGCCTTCCTCCCCATGGAGGTTCCACGTACGAGAAAGACGGATCTTTCGCTCGATCTTGAACAGGGTGCTCGACATCTTTTGACTGTACGGAATCGCACTCTGTTTGATCTAGCGGTTTAGCTGGTTTCCCAACTGTTGAACGTAACTGTTTCAAGCTAACCACGTCCGCCGGTTTTTTAAAAGTACAAGCAGAATCTCCGGCGGACAGTGGGATGCATTTCTCAGGATTTGCGGGTACATTTTCAGCCAATATATTCTCATGCGTTGTTTCGGCACTGCTCTCCTCCTCGTTCTTTCCCGGAATGTCCATTCTTTTCGGTTTCTAGATTTAAAGCGCTATTATATGGGTAAATGAATGGCTAAATGAATGGATAGTATTCTCATTTCCGTCTTCACTGACCCATCAAAACCGCTCTATATATGCCACAATATATACATACACATTACAATGGCCACCAAATCATTTTTCTCATTCTTCGATGCACTCTGGCACGTTCCAAAAACGCAATGTACGTGCATATAAATATTTACGTACTAAATAGAATTAGCCGGATACGCTTTCGTATATACAGCGCGCACCACCTATGTGCATAAGTACTATATAGTATGTATGTATATGTATATGTATATGTATATGTATATGTATATGTATATGTATATGTATATGTATATGTATATGTATATATATATATATATATATAGCAAGTGATGATCCTTCGCAATTCGTATGCGCGGTTATTTAGTGCGGAATTTTTCAGAGGGAAGCGTAACAATCGAGTGCAGTGCATACATATACATATACATATACATATATATATGCTTTTATAGGTTTTTTTTCAATTAAGAAATGATAATTTGTTTTGCATACTTTATGACTGCTTTTCAAGGAAAAATGACTTTTTTATCGCGTAGAGTAATTGGATCCCTTGTCAAAGGCCTAATTTTTACGGAATTTTGAAAAGCCTCGAAAAATGAGCGCGCCGGGTACGTCTCGACAATTTTCATTAATGTTTAAACATATTAATTTGAATTACTTAATTTACGGAAATATCGGCAGCAAAGCCTTCTTCGTTAAAAAATCAACAATTTTTGTTTAAACATTTTCACATTTTCTTTCCATCTACGCTGCTAACAATCGTGTTATTTGAAGAAAACAATGAACCCTTTTATTTGGCATCCGAGAGGAATATCGAATTTAGTTCCACCTGTTCACCGCTAGATGGACGGCATTTTTTCTGCCATGAATTTCGCCCTTATAAAGGTGTCTCGCAAAAAAAGGGAATAGTTTTTTTTAAAGATCCCGTTTATTAGAGCAGATCGATTACAGAGAGAGAAGGTGGTTAAACAAAAATCAGTGGTTTTTGAACGAAGCAGGCTTTGCTGCTAAAATTACCGTAAGTTAAGTAATTAAAATTAAGATGTACAAACATTAATTAAAGTTGGCGTGAACCACCGATGACCATGCGTTACCTCCATTACTTTTTGCCTTTTATTTACGACAACAATGTTCGTTTCGTGTATTTTATCATGGTTTTCCAAAGAAAAACATCTGCTCTCTATCGCACAAAATAATTGGAATAGCAACTTTAACTAATTTTTAATCATATTCGTAAATTCGTATTGCAAATTTAATTTATATTATTTTATTCGTAAAAGTCTGCTGAATTTTATCCAACTGAATCCATCTAAAAAGAAAACTGTCTAACTTTTATACCTACGTCGCAAATCTTGTTCAAATTACAAATTTGAGCCCTTTTTTTAAAAGATTTTTTTTGGAAAGTAAGACCGATGGAGAAAAACGGATTGCAGCTCCGTTTTCAGCGCGCCAAGATCTATGAGACTCACCTATTCGTCGTAGTTACGAATTGTTTTCTGTCGGACAGTGTAATCAATATTCTTAAATATCTTAAATATCTTAAATATCGTTATAATAAAGTTTGCCGTTCTTAAATTATCATTACTGAGACTATTCAAAAAGAAGGCCGATAAGTCTTATTAATTGCCGTTATCTTTGGTCTTTTTTTTCGGCAGGTAATTTATAAGGAATTACTTCTCGCAATTGAATGATTTTCAGAAATTCATACGATTGCAAAAAGAATGCAACATTTGACTGTGAGATTTTACAAACGATATCCACAACAAATATCGACAACGGAACTAGAAAGAGAAGTTTGCGCTAAAAACAATCTTTACGTTTTTCGAGGTATGTTTGTCTTTATTCAAATAAGTACCATTAAAATACACCCAATTCACATGAACGACACTTGTCACACGTTTCGTGGAGCATTCCATTGCTCTTCAAGAATTGATTTGAGAAGCACAGTTGAAAAAGTCTTTCTCTCGTTTTCTATTATTCGCCAAACCACGGCAAAAATCAATCTCTGTTGATCCGAATATTCTCCGTTGGGACACCAATGGAGAAAATAACACTCCATCGATAGTGCCGCTAAATTCGGATCGAACATACGCGACACGTAACTTTGCATTACTACCGTAAAAACTGCTGGCGCGTTCTGGCCGATAAATTACGTTTCATCACATTCGCATGATTTCAAATACTGAGAATCTGATGTCTTGAACGATGCGCTTCGTGCTTCGTGTTTCGTGCTTCAAACTTCCGTGCTCTCATAATTCGGTTAGAGCAGAGAATAAGCGCATTCGTTAAGCGTTCGGTAAATGTACGTAGATAATACCCTCCATTTTTATTAGATCTTCACGACTGCAAAGAGTTTCTCTAGCTATGCTTACTCTATGTCACATGTTTGAAAAATTAAGTACACCGACGCTTCGACAGCAATTTTCATCAGCATTTTTGTCTGGGATTTAGCCAAACAAACGGTATACGGGAGTTGGTTTCTATACGGATTGCTGACGTCTCGAGATAGTCGTCGAGATAGTCGTCGAGATCGTAAGAACGGTGGAACGGTGGGTCTAACCGCAGACCCGCAGACCGGCGGAAAAGAGGTTGATTTGCGCGCGAGATAACGGATAGAGTATCTTTCAATCCGTTTGCGTCAATTTCCTCTTTACACTACCGTCTATCGTTGGCGGTCCAGACGTGAGAAACTTTTCCTTTAAGTCTTGGTAGTGCCTTAGTCTTGAGACAGCATAATCCTGTTAATAAGATGTTTTGAAATCCGTGCATTTCAATGATATAATGATATAATGATATAATGAAATAATGAAATAATGAAATAATGAATGTCGAATTATCACTTACCCAATAACCAAACGGGATTTGCGACAACTTCGCATTTACTACGCTCCAAAGACCCCAGAATAAGTGACTAGCCAGTATAAATATCTTCACCTCGGCCATAACTCGTTCTTCCTCGGAAGATCCCTCTTTTCCAGTCGTCCTCAAATAGCTTCTAATAAAGTTGAGCTATCAGGCAAATATAAGAAGCGTTAAAGCATTTAACGTGCCTGCTTTTGGGATCAATTTGTCTTCATTCGTGAAAGGGGAGCATATGCGGAAAAGACTCGACTAGCTAATAAAAAGTATTTTCGCATCTAAACTTTCATATCTAATCGTTGAGAATAAGTATAAGAATAGAGAAGGATTTCGGAGTAACTCGATAACGTCAACAAACGATGCCTTATCGGGGCTTATCTTTATTTCAAGTAATTCTTCATATATTCCCGAGATATAAATTAATAGAAGAGTTAGTTAGAAGAGCCTCGATGATCGCAACTTGCGTTACTTTGAATACGAGTCTCGATACAAGTAAAGATTACTGGCCCGAGGAGAAAATCGGCAATAAATATACGCCGTATGTATTTCATTCGGATTAATATCATGCGGTACAAATCGGTACAAATCGGTACGGTACATAAATTCGCGGACACGCCATGAGTTCGTAAATCCACGCGCGCCAACGAAGAAAGCTAAGCCCAAAGAATCTTAATTCGAAATAACTCGCTTTTACCACCCATCGGGCTGTACACATTTCTAGCGAATCGCAGATAATGGATCAACTATCGAGAATGCGTGTAGATGTACTCTAGAGCTGCAGATGCTGATGCGACCGGGACTGGTCTCGCAAAGGTAGGGTAGCACCGGTGGTTCTGGTTCCATGACGTATGCCACTAGTCAGGTTCCCCTGCCCTGGCAGATTCTTACGCAGGCCATTTTCCAGCTGCAGGCATCAGCTGCCTTGTCTCATTGAATTGCAGTCCTGTGAAACTAATATATACACACGCAACGCTCCTCGGCTGCATTCTGCCCCTCTCACTCTCTCCCTCTATCTCCCTCTATCTCCCTCTCTCTCTTTCGTCCTTTCTTAATTCTTTTCTTTAAGGAACCCTCTCGCTCTTCCATCCCGATCAAAACGCAAGCGAATTCACTTTCTTCTTTCTTTCACTAATCAAACCGGTGTGTTCATTTGAAACAAAGAATCTTACTTGGATTCCATAAACGCTAGGTTTAACGGTCTACCCGCTCGATGTACTCTATCAACGAGGTCCTAAGTTTACTCGCATAAACCATAATGTGCCGAGTATGCGCGAGAAATATATGTGGATGCGTGATACGTTCGGCGAACTCGGTCTAATATGTTGAAAGTCGATCTCGACCACTCAATGTAGTAGTGGATCGTTCGATGGGATATCAATCGCGAAATATTTTCACGTGTATAGGAACAAAATTTGGACGATAATTGCTTTCATAGTGATTCAATACCACCTTCCCTTACCTATGCTCTGCTCCGAGCCACTACCCGGTTCTGTTACGTAAAACTTACCTTTTGTTCCTTTGTGGGCCCAGCACCAACTCGCTCGTGAAAGAAAGGATATTCGCTGAGTGTATAGTCGTACTGCCATTCGACGAAATGATTAGCGATATCGAATCCTCGATAGTTGTAAGAACAATACTCAAAGTCGATAAGAACTAACTCTGGCTTGCGCGAGTTTTCCCGCAAGAGAATATTTCCCTCTTGCATGTCGTTGTGGCAAAAAACGACCGGATATTTCTGTTGGGTTGCCAGAGATCTGAAAAACAACAATGTCGTGATGTCGTGATGTCGTAGGTAGACGTCAGACGATTATCCTCGACGACTGTGTATCCCAATATTCACCTAAACCATTTGATCTCCTGATTCAAATCAATCGTACGTATTGCATTCACATTCTCCAGATGTTGAGCATCGGTATCTTCAATGTTTTTCAAGATATCTGTGGCAGTATCCAACCACTTGGCCATAGTGTCCCAGAGCCAGGTGGGCTCTTTGCTGATTGGTACTTGCATTTGGTGAATTTCCCCCATTTTTTCCGCAATCATCAAACTTAACGTTGGATCTGCCAATTCTTTGGTGAGTAATGGCCTGGCCGGTATATATTCCTCTATACGACCACCTGGGAATATTCCATGCAATTTTGGTCCTAGTCGCCTTTCTGACAGTAGCGTAAAAATTACGGATTCGGTAATCAGCCCTTCCAGAGCTCTCTCTCCATGTATCTGCCCGTAAATGCGCAACAGGACTTGCCGTGGTTCACCGCGAACAGGCGCAGCTCCTTCGGGTAGTTGAACATTGTACAACCAGTTGCTAAGACCACCGCTAAAGCGAAAGGAACCTTTTTTAATTGAAACGTTTTCACCACGCAAAAAGCACGATGTTTGACATATCACAGAGAACGTTTTACGAACCTGATACGTTTCAAGTTAATGTTGTCAGCGTTAACTCGCTTCCAAGCTCCATGTAGGTAATCTCGACAAATACGTGCTGCAGTTTGCCGCATCTCTGGACTCTCCTCGGACATCTGTGGCAGAAAAAGTAAATCGACGAATTCACATTATTTATCTTTCAGATATATGACGTGCTATCTGCGATAGGTTTTAAATGGAACCTAACAAATTCGTGCGGAATCTTGTGAAGTTTCCAATATGTTATGCTGTAAAAGCCCGAACAAATTCTCCGCCGCACGTAGATGTACCATTCATTAGATCTACCAGTACCTGACCAGAAAAATGATCAGGCACGTTTATCCATCTTGTTTCTATATAACACCCTAAGAAGTGTCGCGCGTTGGTCACAACCCAAAAATGAAGTTTACGCAATGGTAATGAGAACGAAGAGTTACCACTGGCTGATTCAACGTTTTCCGCCTAACGGGGTAACACCACTGAAAAACTCCATTTTTCCCTAGGTCATTCTTTCTACAAAGAGACTAATGAGTTTTAGAGATTAAGATTCGGCTCCTATCGTTGTGTATCGTTATTCAATACGCATTAGCCATTCCCACCTCGAGGCCGGGAGGCTTGGAGAAAACGATAAGACGGCTTTTCGAAGACTCTTATCGTATCTTTGGATTTTTCGTCGGCACAACGAATAGGAGAGATATGGGACAACCGAGGGGCAGAGTTCGACGAGTGGTGACTCACTATCATACGTCGTATTTGGACGAATCGCAATAGTTTGTACGCTATTTCGAAAATGTACTAACAATTGCGTTAGAAAAAGAATTGTCTCGGAAATCGATCTCTCCAGAAATGCGACGCATATTATATAACGTGCTCTTAATGCTGCATTATCATTAACAAACAACTCGCTGCTCCGCGTTATCTTGACCCAGACTGGCACGTAATCACCTGACATTATACCGATCGCTTCAAGTATTTTTCTATTTCTCGGCCTCTCTCCCCCCCCCCCCCCCGCCCATTCTCTCTATCTCTCTCTCTCTCGCGCACTCTCAACCCGCCACTATTCGGAAAAAGAGAGAGGACCAATCTAAATAATGCACTTGTAGGAAATACGAAAGTTGGGTAAAGATTTAACGTGCGACCCACATAGAGAAGAAATTACCCACCTTGTTTACAATGCCCATGGCAAATTTGGTGGTGGTCCGGGTAGATCGCAATAGGCAACAGGAAACAAGCAACGAGCGACGGAGCAATTACGATATATCACTCACGTATGGCCTCGTATCAGTTGTACAATGGTGGACCGAACTCAAAGAAAAATTGGAAAGTACGTTTAAGCAGATGCACCTGGCAAACTGTGCCCGATAAAGTTTCCAAGGGTAGGATGCAATTCGTGTTAAGCAAAAAAAAAACAGTAGGTAGCGAATGGCAACGTGCTGTACCAGTCGTGAACAGAATGGTACGTTTAGAGCAATGGAGGTGGCACTCTTTTGATACGTCGAAAAAGTCGAGCCGAAAGGAACGATGACGACGAGACACGTTCAATACAAAGAATGGGATAGAATGGTTTCTTCGATCCTGGCAAAGAAATGGTTCAAGTTCAACGAGTTTTTCCTCCCCGTCGTACTCGTCAGTTTCGTCAATATCGTCAGAGGGGGATCGAAGACTGCAGCGCTACCAACGAGCAATGTCAGCATTGACGGTCCGTATATTTTATATAGATTATGGAAGGTGCGCGGCGGAAGTTGATGTCACACGGTACTACTCGATCGAGCTCGACAAACAACGCCTATGAAAATTTTTTATTCTAGATTTTGTCGAGCACTCTCGATATCGCTCGATATCGCTCGATATCGCTCGATAGGACTAGACACTGACACCAAGTAGAACAACTGTCACACAATAATTTATTAGCCATATTGAGAGTTCATGATTTGCAAAAGTAGGAGATTCGAATTAGGTAGTTGGGAGAACAGGGCGCTCGGTAGGAGAGTTCAGCTGTTTTCTGCCAACTAAGGTATTCCTACGTTTCGCTATTTCTATTCTTCGGAATGGCGTTATCTCCGATACTGATTCTACTATTTCTACAATTAAGGTAAGACTTCTACCTTCCCTTCTTCCCACCCTCAGTCCTTTCGCTTCTGTGATTAGATGCAATTTCTGTTACTTGTCGTGTACCAATTCTTGACGTACGTACGAGTACGTACTACGGGTACGTACGAGGCCGTACATAAGAAAAATCTAAGAAAAAGATTCCATCGCGATATACATTGCATACCAGAGATATCGCGTATCAAGAAGGCAATGATAAAAATGTGATAATGCATAAAAGACGCGTTTTCGCAAATTGGCACGTTAATGCGATACGTCGGCACATCGATGAGGTCTGTGGATTAGTAAGCTGTAAGTGAAATAGTGCGGACAGCGGAAAATTTTAACAAGCTTAACTGGGATGGACTATAGTAGACCGTAGACCGTAGACCGTAGACCGTAGACCATAGACCATAGACCATAGACCATAGACCATAGACCATAGACCATAGACCATAGACCATAGACCCCCGCTAAGCAACAAGAAATTATCTCGTTTTTACATCACCGGTAAAGTATTCACTTCTATCGATACGATCAGTCGATTGCATCTACACTCAAGTGTCAAAAAAGACAACGTATTCTTTTCACGTTTCCGTTTACGTACACGTACACGTACGGTTTGTAGAATGTTGCGGGGGGGCCACGATGCGTACGCGTGTGCCTTTCGGCTGTTTAAAGAAGAAATAAAGAAAAAGAACATGAATAGCGAGGACGTGGCACTTGATCGAATATCATATACTTAAAAGCTATCCGTCGCAGTTATTTTGTCCCCTTACAGATTTCATATTTCTTTTGTCCATATCCTTTGAAAATCCTGTCCATACTTTTGAAGCGACGTGTCTGCTTTAGATTCGTAATGGAATCTTACGGAGAGAAAAGAAGAATTGCGGTGGAGGGATGGGGCTCGATCGGAGAACGGACGATAGAAAAATACACGTTGAAAAACAATTGTGGCATGGAAGTGGACGTAATAACGTACGGTGCGACAATTACGTCGATCCGAGTACCCGACAGAGAGGGTAATATCGGTGACATCGTCTTAGGCTTCGATGATATCGAAGGTATATTTTAAAAGGACAATGTCAACGATCGTCGTCGTCGTCGTTTTAACGAACGCTCGACGAACGGAACAGTATATGTGGGTAGAAAAATACAAATTCGCCGCGAGTAGACAAAGCGTTAAGAGATAACATCTTTTTCCAAAGGGTATCTCGCTCCAGATAATCCCTATTTTGGCGCAACGATAGGACGTGTAGCGAATCGAATTGGTAAAGGAGAATTTGTCTTAGATGGGAAAAAGTATCAACTCACGAAAAATGCAGGTGAAAACACTCTGCACGGCGGCATTAATGGTTGGAATGGAAAGATTTGGAACGCGGCCGTGCAGAATGACAGCCTGGTACTGTCATTACTCAGCAAAGACGAAGACGAGGGTTTCCCTGGTGCCGTAATTGTTTCAGTTAGTTTTACGCTAACCGAAACTGGAGAGCTCGTCATTGAGATGACTGCATTTACTGCCAAACCAACCCCGATCAATTTGACAAACCATAGTTATTTCAATTTAGGTGGAGAGGTATGCATACTTCCGTTTAGTAAGTACATCTAGCAACCATAAGACGGCCAAGACGGCCCTTTTACATTCCATTGGGGTTTCCAAAACGATTTTAGGGAAGCAATGCGACCGAGCTGTACAAACATAGAATTATGTTAAATGCTGATCGGTGGACGATCACGGATGCAGAAAGTATCCCCACCGGAGAGATCCGTTCTGTCGAGAAGACCGCGATGGACCTCAGAAATTGGACCATCCTAGGCGATGTTATCGGAAGTGTGCCAGGTGGTGGTTACGATAAGAATTTCTGCCTGCCCAATGAATGCTCCTCTAGTGAACGAAATTTAGTGGCCAAGGTTTTCCACCCGCCTTCGGGCCGATTCCTTGAGGTCTATTCTAATCAGCCGGGAGTGCAATTTTATACCTCCAATTTCTTACCTGAACCTACCACTGGTATGGGTATACGCGGAAAAAATGGAAACAAATATTTTAAGCATGGTGCTTTCTGTTTGGAGACTCAGAATTATCCTGATGCCGTGAATCATGTAAGTCCGCTTATTTCTTCCAATTTCTCGATGGATACTACGATAAAATATATAATATTACCACAAGTGCTTAATTACCATGCCGTTAATTTCAGAAAAACTTTCCAAACAGTATTCTACGACCTTCGAACGTTTATCGCCACTTGGTGGTTTATAAATTTGGTACAAAATCACTGTGACCGCAGTTGCAAATGTAACTGTTGCGTGAGTATCCATTAAAGAATAATTCGGTCGATTCTAATAAATATGATGATATGACCGATTAATTTAATACCGTTTGAACAATATTCTAAATGTCTCCACACAACCTTTTCTAATAAATATGCGGGAAGACGCTTATGCAGCTTATGCAGCTTATGCAGATAACGACGGTGGAAGGTTAACTTCTAACGGTTTGTGCTGGAGCTTCTTCGGAGGCGGTGAATCTATATTCTCCAAGAATCTTTCTTGACGTTGTTGCACGATAGGTGCTGTTGCGGGCGTATGGCGATCTGATATCCATCCCTCCGCGTGATAACCGAGAAACCCGATCACGCACATTATAGGCAATTGAACGTATCTGCCTAATTGAGGGAAAACTCGAGTCATCAAATTCCACATCTGAAAACAAACGGTGCGACGAAGCGCAAAAATTCACCATGCCTACGGAACAAACTTACTCGACCTCCCAGCTATGGACAGGAGGTCTGATTCAAAATGATTTCCTACCACGTTAATTTTTCTGAATGGTTGCTTTATCTTTTGCTTCTCACCCATCCAATTTAACGGTATACGTGTCAATTAACTACTGAACTCGTAAAATGCGATTAAATAGTATACACAGCCGGACGTATAACACGGAAATTCACTCGAGTACAGGAAGGAGATCGAACAAGGGGCAATATATAGCCAGCATTTTCTTTAGTATGTTGTGCGAGCGGGGGAAGAGAGAGAACAAGAATCAATTAAGCGTACAGGTTACGTTCGATTGCATATATCAAAAAAGATAGGCACCAGCATGTAAGTACCTCGGTTTAGATAACACTTCTTTACATATCTCGCATCTACGCGGATTTCTCGAACTGCGTAACCGGCAAATTTAAATAACACGAATTGTAACCACAACTCGGTTCACTGATGCCGCCCGAGTTTCGCGGATGCACGAAACAGTCATTTAAGAAGCGCGTCGGGTATGCTCAATATGTGTAGCGGACTATTCGAGTGCAATTTGGTAGAAAATGCGTAAGGGTGGCCGTGAGCCCGTTATATAGACAGAAATACAGAACGACATATATATATATATATATATAAGGCTAAAGGACGGTTCAGTCGCGAAGAAAATATTGTATATATATAGAGGAGGAGACAGGCGCAGATCAAGCTAAAACCCAAATCCAATACACAATGTGTCCTACTATTCCAGAGTTATCGGGCTCCAGAGCTCGATAAGCATTTTCGTGTCACTGGTGACGTTACCCACCGACCGAATAAACTAGCTGTTTTTTATGTTAGGCCCGGATTAGGTCCGAATTAGGTCCGAATTAGGTCCGGGTTAGGTCTTGTTGAATCTGCATCAGTGGACTGTTTACTTACGTGAATTATGGGTAAGAATCTAGTTTTCTTATTTCGAAAACAAAACAGTTTCTCTTTATTTTCGGTGAAGGTGCGAATTTTCGTAGTGAGTTATACATACAAGTATCCTATGATGTCTTCCGATTACAAACCTAAATTATAGATACGTTGAATGAGCTGTATTATGCGTGTTTCTTTACATTCAAACGTACATCTGACTTTCAATGAAAGTAACATTAGCGATTGACACGATACCCCTTTGTACCTCCCTTAGTATAACCATTCTCTCCTCCGATTAGAGAACTCAGGAAGATGCGATTTGGCGCTAATTCTCCCGTCCGGCAGTTCCCATGGCTTTCGCCCGCTTATTATATTTTGTCACTGCAAACGATTTCTCATAGCAAATTAACATTAGCGTACTGGTAACTCGTCAATTCGATCATTGCACAAAATAAACCCTTACCTACTTTGTACAAGATAATATCATTCTATAATTCTATAATTCTATCATTCTATCATTCTATAATTCTATGCGTAAATTTGGTTTTTAATATAATAGAGTACTAGATGTTCCTACTTGACTAGTTTTATGCATCACTAGGTCACTAGATCCTTTGACTGAAGATTCGTTATAGCTTGGAAAAAGGTGCCCGTTATTGGGACATGCGCGATATTGAAACCTAACGGTATTTAACGGCTGTCTGCAACCTTTTTCTTGAAGAAATTGCTCCATGCACATTCGTGTATTTCCTCTGACTAGACGGTCGAACGATTCTGCTACCAGTATCGCGATCTAAGGAGGAACGGTGAGCTTTAGCTCTCTACGAACAGCTCCTGGTACGTTTCCCCCTTATGCCCCCGTTTGCCCCACTCGATATCCTCGTTAGTCCGTTAGTCCGTTAGTCCGTTAGTGTCTTTATTCGGTAGAAAAGAAGGACGAGTCTCTCGGAATAAGTCAAGGAACGTTTAAACGCAGGGAACATATTTACGGTACACCGGCAACCGTATCTACAGCAAAATCTCTTCTAAAGTCTGCTTCTGCCTCGATCGCGGTATGATACGATATCATACGGTATCGCATGGATGTCTACAGACTAGTAGGAAGTAGAATTCTAGCAGCACCAGCGAGCGAACCGTACAATCAGCTTATTCTACGCCGAGAAGCGAGATGCGCGCGGCCCGATATTCGATCCAGCACTAGTAGTTTTCAAATCGCATGAAATACGTAGCATATAAAAATCAGTCGTTTCGTAGAACACTTCGCGGTATGCGTTGCCTTCAACGAAAAAACTGGCTTGCTCGAAAAGGCATTCCCGGTGGCGCGTACTCGCGTTTCACCATTGTCTACCGTATTCGACACATTTTCTAGTTTTCTTCGGGTTATTCTTCTCTTGGCAATCAGGAGAGGCGAGAGGCGAGAGGCGAGAGGCGAGAGGCGAGAGGCGAGAGCGACCCAACCGAATATACTTTAGGAAACGAAAATCCTTTCATCCTTCGGGGAATCCACGGAGAATCCCACGGAGAATCCACGGAGATTGGCACTTCGCTTTAATTTGAAATGCATACAGGATTCTCGTCGAGGTTACTTTCCTTCGTCGTTCAAAGAGATATCGCACACCGTTCACAGGCGATCGTGGCAAGAATTTTCAAGCTGCGCAATGCTCACAAATTCCCCTTAGATCTTGAGCACTAATTCTCAGGATTCTTTGGCGACCATCGTGGCGTCTGGTATGGGCCGAAATCTGCGGCATCTACGAACCAAGCGTTTAGGCGTTTAGGCGTTTAACGGTACCGCTCTAAAAAAAAAAAACGGGAGGGGAATGAAAATAATAGAGTATAAGAGCTTACCTCGCATTATTTTCTCCTACGTGGGGTGGAAAGGACGTAGGCGGTGGCGGTGGTGGCGGTTGAGCGTTCGCTGGGCCGCTACTGTCGGAGTCATTGTCGCTGCTCTCTTCGGTTCGCTTCGCCGCTTCTCCTAGGAGATGCGACGGGACTCCTCTCGGAGAAAATCTCGGCAGTACTTCGGAATTTGGCCTGGTTCTGCGCTGGGGTCTTTGAAATCGCAGATTCAATTGGCTGGCATCTGTAACGTATTTCTCGCTTTGTCTTCTGCGACGTAAGGCTGGAGTGCACCCGGTCAGGTTTTCGTCCTCCGCCGAACTGGCCGAAGTTAAAGGCGAGACTACGGGTCGGGCATCGGGTAACGTTGCGCAACGTCGTAGTGCCAGTGCCTCCAAGTGTACTGTACATGGTTTACCTTTGATAGCTAAAATTTACGAATGTTAGTGTCACCGACCATCCGCTCTGTACTCTCGTTACCGCGAGTAGCCGCGATTAGTCGCGAATAGTCGCGTCTTCCACTCGTTTTCCTTCGGGGATTACAAAGTTGGGATCGAGCGGTATCGCTCGGACTCTTTCTCGGATTCCTGCGGACGGGTAGCTCGCGGGATTAATCTCAAGACGGTGCGCATCGGCAACCAAATTCATCTCCGCCGGCGGAACTTATGTTTAACGCCCGTCCCGCCCGTCCCGCCCGTCCCGCCCGTCCCGCGCATTCCCGATATTAGACGATCAGATAATAAGTACAATAGAAACGGAGCACGAACAAATCAGGAAATTCCGTCTACGTATTGGCATGTTAGAGCTCATACACGGCACGCTGTTGATGTTGCAGGCACGCGTGCCGACGTGTCTCGGCACGAATCACTTTACGAGAACCTCTCGCACGACGTTTCTTAATCAGTCACTGAATCTCGAATGTACAGCCACAAAGACTTCTTTCTGATCTTATTTCTGTAATACGTTTATAATAGGAGAAAGATGTTTGCGGACGGTTGATTGCGATCCGATTAATCGAATAGAGAAAAACTGACACGATACTCTCTCAGGATAATTAGATCTTGAATGCATAGTAGGGCAATGTCGCGCACGACCGTACAACGATCTATACAAGGTGTATAAGTATGTATATATCTTACTAACTAGCGTCTTTCTCCCTGGTTATAGCCACAGGTGTTGAAGATTTGTCTACTTCGCTGCCCACTCCAGCTCTGCTATACGGCACATTTGTTTCTGGAATCGATTCGGATATCGAACACCTTGGGCTTTTCACTGGAATCGGTATCTTGCTGATAGTATTATATGCTCTACAAGCTGCTTCTTTTTCTTTATTGTCCTTGGTTTCGCGGAGAGGCGGTGGCAGTGGCGGTGGCGGTGGCGGTGGCGGAGGTTGTGCATCCGGTGACGCAGGTTTCACGATGGTACCGATGTTGTTCTCTTTATGTGCCGTTGCATCCACTGTGCCTCGGTTGTCAGTCGCATCGTCGTATACAGAAGGCTCCTCCTGTCCCGGATTAAGGCTGGCTGGTTGACTGACCGGTTGACTGTCCGCTGTGCCATTAGTCATTTTCCCTACCAACCAAGGAACTGTTACATTGCGGTAAATCCGAAAATAGTACGCCACCAAAATTCTCGAGGCTCGTCCACGCAACTTTTCGAAATTTCCACCATTTTTGAAGGTATACTCCTTAGGACCAAAATTACCGAGGTCGGACTTTTAATCAATTGCGAACTACTTACTCTGCAACGGTTCCTTATCGGCAGTGGTTTGCACCACCGTAGCACCACCGTTTGCATCCACGACTCTGATTTCTAATCTACCAGCAACTGCCTCCTCCTCTTCGTCTCCAGCTGGTGTGCTGGGTATCGTGTTTGGCGGGGAGAAGGCAACCGCCGGTACGCTGGCCCTACGAGGTGGCGGACTTTGCCTCGGTTCGTCGTAACGTGTTGCAATGTTTCTCATAACATCCACTTCGTATAGCAAGTCATCGAAAGCCGCTTGTTGTACCTGAAGGAGACGCGCGCTTATGATATCGAAAGTGATTGAATTAGCCGACAGGGAGAGGGATGGAGAGGGATCTCAGCTGTACGAACCAGTGGTGCTTCGAGATAAGCACGGACGTGAGGCGCCAGAGCAGGTACGCTCCATGCCCTTGGTAGAGCGCCCTGAAGATCTGGATATTTTTCGATGCCGGCAATGTTTAGGCACCTATGAGGAGGAGCGGCCCTCGGAGAATCTTCGCTTATTCGTGAAAGTGCGGCTGGTAGCATCGGATACTGCTGGCACACGGTCGACGTATGCGCCGCACCTTGTACCGAAGTGGACGATTTCGCATCCTGAGGTGGTGCTACCGAAATCGTGGTTACCACAGCCTCGCTGGTCACTGTCGGCTACATTACGGAACAAAATATACATTTTCAGTCTTGAATTTGTTCGCCTTCCAACCAACCAATGTCAAGCAGCAATTCACGTAAAGTAGTTTTACCTGTGGCGCCGTGGATGCTATATTGATTCCTTTATGCTCGGGGCTCTGCAGATTCTCTCCCTTCCACTCATTATCGGTCTCCTCCGAGTCGTCAAACTGGGATTTCCACTGAGACGCCAGAGTTAACCCTCCACCACCTTTGGTGACTTGCTGTAACGCGGACACATTATCGTCATCTATCTGCGCAAACTGAGTAATGGAACAATCCCTTATAGTGGCGCGTCCCGTTCGAGTTTGTTGCCGGCCGTCGCTGCGTCTTCGTGGTTCCCTCCTCAGTGGTTCCCTTTGTTCGGTGACTGGACTTTGGTTGCCCACGTATTTCGGATTAGTGACGTCGTAAGAGCAATAAGAAGCATCTACTTCCGTTTGAACCCTGGGACTAGGTGGTTCGCCGACCGGTATCTCGGCCGCTGTGGCAACTCGCAAACGCGCAAATGTCGCACCACTGGCTGATTTACGGAGTGGTGCCGCGGCATTCGCCGTTAGTTTACTACGTGGGACTTCCGAGGCGGAGCGAGCGGATGCCATTAAGGCGTCTCCTTCGTTGTCTAGTTGTTTTTCTGTTGTCAATGCGGGAGTTTGTGGCTCTACAGCCATTGAAACGGCGCGCCTTTTCTTCGGAGAACCTGCAAGAGGAAAAGTCAATTCTCGATTCATCCGTTCCCTTGAGCGAGGGGTAGTTCCATGTAACCTTGCGTTGCCGGTGGTGGACCTGCTTGTTGTCCACTTTGCTGATGTGTATTGTCCATGGTGGGAATCGTGGCGTTACAGTTTTTATCACGACCATGATTGCTGATTGCAGATGTAAAGGGTACCGAAGACCCTTCCACCCCACGCTGTCGGTTTCGTCTGCATATGCTTTCGTAGTCCAATTGCGCCTTCTGGAAGGTAATATCGACAGGTAAAACCCCACACGTTCCATACACGGGTAGACGGAACTTTGGCAACTATTCCATCCGTGTGAAATCTCTCCAATATTTCAAGTAATACGAGGAAACATTCCCTACGAGATATTCGTTATACGGTGAATGGTATTTTTTTTTCTCTTTTTCTTTTTTTCTTTTTTTCTTTTTTTCTTTCGTATCACTTGAAATAATGGGGCATTTCCAAGTAGGCAGCGGTTTTGCTCCGCTCTGTATGCGTACGCAAATAAGGCATCTGGAACCTCTTACATCTAAATCCTTTCTGTTATCTGGTTCAACATTTTCCTGATTATTGGTATCAACGTTCGGCGTTATCGGTGTCTGATTGATCGTAGTGGCTGTCGTCAAAGCTGGTGGCATAATAACGGTGGACAGAGATCTGGTCGTAGGCAAACTTTCATTTGCAATTAATGGTCTTTCCCAATCGTACGGATCATTCGGTTTTATACTTCTTCGTTTCAAACACCGTTCGAATAAACCAGCCAACATTGCGTAATCTGGCTTGTCCGCGTACTCCAAGTTCTGGAACAAATTTTCTTGTAATGCGTCTGAACCGCAATCTATCAGCACAGGCGGAGTGCGTTCTCGAGTAACAGTTGCGAATCACCTGAATGTGATCCAAGAAGACACGGAGATCGGATGGAAGGTGTTTCAGAAGCAAACGGTGGTCGTATTTTTCTTTCATAAGACCCACCTAATGTAAACACGCATGAGAATTACCCTCAGCTTTCATCCATTACAACCAACTCTTCCTTGAGCTCTTCGTTTGAAACTCCTCATTTAAATTTACCTGTTCCTTGTCCTTTATTTTCCTCCATGGTAACTGTCCGTTTACAAATTCTACCAGCATATAAAATAGGGACCACAAGTCATCGTGCCTTCCCATTTCTTTGTTTTTGTGCGCATTCACAGACGCATAACGGACGGTTCCTCTGAACCCTGCCGCGGCACGGGGAGGTCGAACTTCGCCCGTGCCTGTTGTAAATTGACGAGCTAGACCAAAGTCTAACATATACACGAGCCTAGAGTTGTCCGAATGCCGACCAATCGAGAAGTTTGACTAGAAACGTGAAATCTTTTATGGCAGAGAATCTGCGACCGAAAACTTGCTTTCCAGTATGCAGCATAGTTGATCAGTGCCCGGATCAATATGAGGGGCGATAGGGATACGATATATTGAAAATAAAGTCAAACTCACTGGTTTAATGTCCCTATGTAGAAAGCCTACTTGATGTATACTTTCTATTGCCTTAAGAATTTGAAGCCCCAGTCGAAGAGTAGTGGACAATGAGAATGCTCCACGTGGTTGAGCACGACGCAATTCTGCTAAATTTTTTCCTTGCAACTGCATCACGACATAGTTGAATCGATCGTTTCTACCGCAGCCTATAAATCTACATACGTGGTCCTTGCCTAGAAGAGAAAGTGTTTCCATTAAAGTAATAAAAACTTCTTTCCCTTGCAGGTATAGAGAATTAAAACTTGCGACGCAACGACGCAACGACGCAATTGAGCAACCAGTTTTAAACAAACCCTGAAGCTTTTTCAACACAGCCACTTCCATTTTAAGGACCTGCTTGGCTTGACGGGCAGACTCAACCTTCAATGCGACCTGCTCCCTGGTCATCAAATCCAGTCCCTCGTAGATCTCGCCAAACCCGCCACCACCTATTTTCCTCACCTAGATAGAAAGAAAGTTCAAAGAATGTTCAAAGTGCGACTGATCAATCACCGGCAATCACCGGCAATCACCGGCATGATTTTAGGCACCAAGTACAAAGTCTGATGTCGTTTATAGAGAAATACTCACGACTTTCCACCGTTCCTTGACCACATGGCCAGGTTGGAGTAAATCCTCGCTCGTCATAGTTATGTTGTTGTTCTGATCCGTACTTTCGTCGCCTACATTCCTTGGGTGCAAATTCACGGGACGATCCGGCTGCCTGGAGAATAGGTGGAGATTTTCGTGAAAACAAAAGCAGAAGAGGGTTCGATCTCACGCTATTACTATTCTTAAGATACGAGTGAATGGAGGAAGCATTTTTAGTTGACAAATTGCAAATTGCAAGACAAACTGAGAACTACGGCCCGTGAGAAAACAGTGCTCGACCGCAACCTAAAGCATTACGCCCAAAGAAATATGCGTAAAGCATAATTGGTCGATATCGGGCGCCCTGTAATAGGCAGCCATGACAGCACACGCTCGAAGGGTGCAGCCAGCGAAAGGGGTCGGTTTTACCCACCCTTACCAATCTTTTATACCCTTCCCCCTCGCGATCTTCCTCGCCGAGCCATTACACAAGTTGCACGCACGCCATATACACGCGCGCACACACACGGCCGCGCGCGCATTCTCTCGTGCAGGCACACTATGCCAATGCACACAGCACTCTCCTTCCGAGTTGTCCTTGCATATTCTATCGAGCTGTTAAACTCTCCTTTAACTTTTTATTCGTAATCCGCACTATTCCAAAGTTTAAAAGGAACCCAAGTTCGAGTTCAGAGTTCGGAGTTCGGAAGACTCTCTCGAGAGAGAGCGTCGTTCGATATCTTGCGGCGAAATTTTCGGAGTTAGCGCACTGCCGTAACAATCACGTAGAATAGCTCGCACGAGACTTCCCAATCAGAATTTCCTCACACAGATGATTCCAAATTTCCATGTAGAATGCTTTGCTTCTCCTTAATTATAAAATCCCCAGCGGCGCCAACTAACACCCCGCAAAAAACCAATTTTATTCTTCTATATACTAACAGTGTCGTCTGCTAAACGATGACGGCAGCTGACGGTGGCTGACGGTAACTGACGGTAACTGACGGTAGCTGACGATAGCCGACGGTAGCCGACGGTAGCCGACGAGATCCAGTCGCGAATCAAAACTTCCCGAAGGAACGCGGCGTACCTTCATCTACGATAGCACACTTTTTTCTGACATTTTTTCTCTTTCTTCCTCTCTCCCTACCACCCTTCCTCTTTTGCTCGCTCTCTCGCTCTCTCTCTCTTCCCCCTTTCCTCTTTTTCGTCGTTATTGCCAGCCGCCTCTCGTACACTTCTCTTGGTCGACGACGATTACAAAGTTCCGAATATGATCACGGGAGCCGTACAAGTTCACGTCAGCCGCCGATAGGACGGCCATTTTTTGATTTTGCACCGCCGCACTCCTAATACTCCTAATCGCCGCGAGATAGCGATGTCACTGCTCGATCAATGGGTGTCCCTGCTTTCTCGGTTGGAGTTCCTATCGTCCCCATTCAACCCCGCTTTAATCCCGGCCAACCCTGTCCAAACCTCTCGAAACCCATCTGAACCCATCCGAACTCGTCTCCCTACCGACCGCGCCCCCTACCTTTTCGGAGAACTATCTGAATTATTCCTTCGGCCGAATCCAGAGGGAAATCCAACCAACAGAATCGGAGAACTCTGGCAGTGATTACCAAGTTCGGATTGCTTAAATCGTATGCTATCCGTTGCTATCCGTTGCTATCCGTTGAAATTCGCCGAGGATTCGACGGAATCGAGGACCGGAACCGTTAATACCTTGGTAATCGCAGGTAAAGTTCGCGCGGTTGTTGGGAAATTCGAAAGGTCGATTTGCCAACCGATCGGCATTCCTGAAATATGTCGAATTGCTCGAAGATACGTACCGCTGATACGAGCCACGTAACAGGGGCACGATCGAATGTCACGTTCAAGGTAAAAATTCCTCCCCGATACGTGTTTACCTACACTACCTATACTGTCGAAGCTCAAATGAGCAAGGGTACATGCACAGATAATTGTACGATCACAGTGAGCGCGTAGAACGAGGAGTTTAAATCGACCGAAGAAATTCGAGTCGTTTCGGGGAATATAATGGAAACAGTTTCTGGCGCATTAGAAAATGGTTCATAATTAAATTTCGAAATGCTGATGTTAGATTACGCGTTCCCTTCGCTAGAGGGCATAATTTAAGTTTAAACTTCTATTTTTAAGTGACCCCACTTCGTATATGATACGCGGACCGCTATCTTTCATCGCGACAAACTACTTTTCGCGATGCAGCGCGTTCCTATTATTTATTGTTTTTACATTTCGTTTATCGTTTCAAGGAAAGCAGAATTCAGAATTCAGAATTCAGAATCGATATGTACGTAATCGGCGATGGTCATCTAAATCTGGTTAAACGGAATAAAACGGAATAAAACGGAATAAAACGGAATAAAACGGAATAAAACGGAATAAAATGGCCCGTTTACCGAGTTTTCCGAGTTGGCGGACGGAGAACGATGAAATCGCGAATAGGGCCGTTTGGCTTGATTACAGATTTTAAAAGGAGGATGCAAGATCGTAAATTTTATAAGACATACCACTTCATAGCTGCGTAAATGCGAAAGACGGCGAAGACGGCAAAGACGGCGGAAGCAGTGCCGGTTCTTGGAAAGCCGTTTTACAGAAGGGCGGGGGCGGTGATCCTGCTAGGTGTTACAGAAAGTACCACAACAATTTTATCGATTTAACGGCGATGAATCAACGGTGTTGAAAGCAAACGCGTAGGATTATATAGAATTATTGGTCTTTCTTGGTCCCAAGAAAGATCGAAGACGGAAGACCGAGTACCGAGTACCGAGTACCGAGTACCGGCGAACGACGATTCGAACGGATCGCTACCGATGGCAACCGATGGCAACAGCGATCTGATTTTTTGTAGCCGCACGAAAGTCAAGTCTTTGCGTTCCACTGGGAGCTACACTCGGTTCCACTCGGTTCCACTGGTATCGGACTGACACGAGAACGGTCATTCCTTTTCTTCCATCGCCTCCTTAGCGCCTCCTTCGCACCTCCGTCGCGTCCCTCCGTCCCAGCATCCCCCTCTTTGCCGATTCAATTATTCGGTCCTCTTTCGCGGACACGGAGTACGCATAGGTTTTGGGGCTTACTTCCTTCTCAAAAGCGAATCGCCTCGCCGACATTTCGTACGGTTTCGCACGGTTTCGCACGGTTTCGCACGGTTTCGCACGATTTTACACGATCGTTGATTACGATGGATATCGAGCGTTATTTCGGTCTTCCCGGCCGATAGTCATATGCCGAAATTTCGGGAGAGAAGAATCGAAAAAATGAATATCTGCAAGCAGAGTGAAATCGTGCGGCTAACATCAGACTCGCAGTGCTCGGAGCAGTTTCTGAGTCGTTGTTCAAAAAATAGGTCTATCTATATTTTCCATAGTCCGCCTCCGCGATTTGTAAAGTTGTGCTATTTTAGTCCAGGATCAGCAGTCAGTTCGAGTTTACCCGGCGTCTGAATTGCGCGCGTGCGATTCACGCAGAATTCGCAAGATTCGAATTCCGTCTGCCCGTTGATCCCAAACCAGGTGGTGGGAGATCCTTCGAAAATACGTGTTGCGAGAGAGTTCGAAAACTGCATCGGGAAAAGGCACCTGCACCTGAAATTCCAAAGGCGATAGTAACGGCGATAGTAAAGGCCTGCTGACGAAGTTTCACCATTTTCAGAGTTCCTCGAGTATGAATGTTCTCTGTCGGATGTCCACGGTTCTTTGCGCGGGCAAATGGTACTCGTTTACACTTCATTCAAGATCCTTGTCAATGGCTCGTACGAGTTGCAGGGCGTATAGTTCGAGAACTGGTAAAAAGGTAGATTCGACGAGAGTGCGGGCCGATGGTTACGATGCATGGCCGACCAGGTGTCGCCACCTTCGATGACCTTAGTTTGACATTGAATTCGGAGAGGCAAACAGTCGGCATCAACTGCTCGCCAGGAACAGGAAGTGGAGGTTCAATCGAGGGATCGAGACGTTGACTGCACGGTGCTGAATACCTGGCGAATATTCTACTGGCCCAATTTCTTAGGCGTTCAAATCCGAAGTATATTTGGGAGCCGTGTGCGGCGGAATCTATCGGTAGACTCGAGACTGAGAACTATGACGCTGAACAAGCTCAGTATCGACAAAGTGGAGCTTACGAAGAAACGAGTCCTGATACGGTACTTTCGATTCTAGTCGTGTCGCAAAGGTGCCGCAGAAGTGCCTCAAAGGTACGATGTCAGTACGATGTCAGTGGGATCTTTTTTGTTTCAGGGTCGACTTCAATGTACCACTTAAAGATGGAAAAATAACGAACAACCAGAGAATCGTCGCTGCCTTAGATACCGTAAAGTATGCGCTGGAGAAGAAAGCGAAGTCTATCGTTTTAATGTCCCATTTAGGTCGACCGGACGGGCAGAAGGTAGATAAGTATACGTTGAAGCCGGTTGGAGAGGAATTGAAATCTCTTCTCGGAAGGGAAATTGTATTTCTGAACGATTGTGTCGGCCCCGATGTGGAGGCTGCCTGTGCAGATCCGGCCCCCGGTACGATTATTTTGTTGGAGAATCTCAGATTTCACTTGGAGGAAGAAGGCAAGGGCATTGGACCGGACGGGGCTAAAGTCAGTGATGTCCTTGTAAACGCGCAAAATATCCCGCAAAATATCCCGCAAAATATACCCCTTAACTGTTATCATTTTCGATTCGCTTTTAGGTCAAGGCGGACAAGGACAAAGTATCGGGGTTTAGGGCGTCTTTGAGAAAACTTGGCGATGTGTATGTGAACGACGCGTTTGGTACTGCCCATCGTGCACACAGCTCTATGCTAGGAGAAGGCTATGAGATCAGAGCCAGCGGCTTTCTGTTGAAGAAGGAGTTAGAATACTTTGCAAAGGCGCTGGACAATCCTGAACCGCCATTTTTGGCAATACTAGGTGGTGCCAAAATTGCGGACAAAATACAGCTAATTAATAATCTGCTGGACAAAGTCAATGAAATGATCATAGGTGGTGGTATGGCTTACACGTTTCTCAAAATATCGAAAAGTATGAAAGTAAGCATTACACAAGAAAGAAAATTCGCTGGTCTCTTCAGGCAGTGCTAAAACTTTCTGTGCTACAGATCGGCAGTTCCTTGTTCGACGAAGAAGGAGCGAAAATCGTGAATGATCTACTAGCTAAGGCTGAAAAGAATAAGGTACAAATTCATTTACCCGTCGACTTCGTCACGGCAGACAAATTTGCGGAGAACGCGAATGTAGGCGCGGCCGATCTGGACAGTGGCATACCTGATGGTTGGATGGGTCTCGACATTGGACCGAAGTCGAGAGAACTATTCCGCGGTGAGTATACATACGTGCGGCTACCGGAAATTTCCGTGCGTTTCAAACTTCCTGGGACAGGTAAATAGCGCGATCTTTGCTTCTTTTTAGAACCAATTAAACGTGCGAAGGTGATCGTTTGGAATGGTCCCGCGGGCGTTTTCGAATTTGCAAATTTCAGTGCAGGCACGAAAAGCCTGATGGACGACGTTGTGGAAGCTACAAAGGCTGGTACTGTCACGATCATTGGAGGTGGCGATACCGCTACCTGTGCTGCTAAATGGAAAACCGAGGACAAAGTGAGTCATGTCAGCACTGGCGGTGGTGCAAGCTTGGAGCTTCTCGAAGGAAAAGTTCTACCAGGAGTCGCGGCTCTCTCTGACCTGTAATTCGCTAATCTCAATTGAAAGCAGATGAGCATAGCTCACCACGTTAAATTAGCTGCGGAATGTGCAGCTTAGCCTCTCTCCTCTAGGAAAGACAAACTGTGTACCGGTTGAAAAATGCAACCTTTTATATGGTGGCTTGTATTATGTAAAAACCATTGTATACAGCTAACATACATGCTCCACTGGGAGAAGTAGGTACAAGAATAAGGAAAGGTAATGATGCACCGTCTTACAAAATTAGCGCTACAGTGTCATGTACGTGTGGTTGATTACGACAACATGCCGATATGCACCTTGTTATTAACCATACATTACCATAGAATATACCCCCTTCAACTGCCTACACCTTTTTGTTCCTTCACGTGATTTTATCAAATCACACTTACACTGACTACATCTAGAAATCTGCCGATGGCAGGCTAGAATTCAGGCACTCGCAGGGTGTTTGGATAAAGTAATGCAGGATAGGATCAACATGCAGGGCGCCTTTAGGCAAAGGTATAGTAATTTATAGAATCTATGTCATTCGACAAACCGCGGCCTAACAGAACCAGCAGTTGATTACATAAGACGACAGTCCCGTGACGAGTTCATGCTACGTAGCAACGGTGGAAGGACCGAATCACCTTCACCATCTAGCTGAAATGGTGCCAATTGTTCTCCACCCAATTCTTCCGGCAACTGACCATATCCTTGCATACGATCCATCAGGGACATGACAGTTTCGAAACGTTTCTTTTTTACTTCTTCGGTATCTTCGTCTTTCTCCTTGTCGAGTTCTTTGCAGACCTTGCATGAAATAATAACAGGATAAAGAGCTGTTCTTACACAAGTAATTTCCTATTATATCTGTGCCAGTACTCACATTCCTCATTAACTCTAGTTGTTTTGTATATCTCTCCAACTCTGCAGGATTCAGCGTTGTCCTCTTCTCATTTAGCCATTCGGAATACTTGTCGACCAGCTCTTTCAATGATGGATATAACATTTCTTTGGATAGGAGATGCTGTAGCATTCCCTGCATGAATGGTAGGATCACGCCAGCCCCATCTTCTAAGGAAGTTTGTCCAAATAATGCGGACAAGTCGTTCTCGCTCTGAAATACATTTCGTTCGCATCCTTGGATATATGACATTTCAGTTTGAATACGTCTTGCATAAGCATGCCATATTTTACTATGTTACACAGAAATGATTGGTTATATACCTGCATCGATTCGGACGCAGCCGTCAAGTCGTTCAGGGCACGCGTAATGGTCGATTGAAAGTCTGCACTCGTAGTATCGGCGCTGGATCCATCGGAATCATTTATTACACTAGCTACTTGCTGCGCCGTTTTTTCAAAGGAAGCAGCTAATTCGCTGTCGGCTCCTAGTAAGAAAATTTCACGGTAATACTATTTCGAGAATGTAAAATATGTATTACCATTTCGAATCAGGTTTTGAAAATTTTCCTCGAACTGTTCCGCCGCCTGTTTGATAAAATCTCTGGTCCACGCTTCGTCCAACGATTCGAACGTGTTTTTCTCGGATTCAACTTCGGATAGATTTGAGCCACTACCATCTTTTGTGTCCTCCGTGTCTTTTGTATGTTCCGGATCCTTCGTGTCCTTCGTGTCCTTCGTGTCCTTTGTGTCTTCCTCTTTGAGCTTGAGATTCTCGTTAAAATCGTTTAAAGCACCTAGGGCACGATAACGACAATCAGTTTCCAGAGGGGAAATCTATGCCTTTTCTCTCCTGTCGATTATGTAATCGCGAAATAATCCCTCGTAACTTATTCGCTATTCTGGAATTGGAAAACTTGGAACAGTGATCGGTTATAGATCATCTTTGCTCCCCTCCGTTTGCGATCTACGTTTCACTACCGAATCCAAGTCGACGAAGAACTCGGTGCAAGTAGGGAGCGTGTGTCCTTTACGAAAGGATCAGTTTTCCGACTCTGGAAATGCTTTCGTTCTACTCGACAACTAGCCTAACCTTCTAAAACACTCGGACCGACCGATTGTTTCTATCGGCCCGAGTCTTTCTATCCACCTATGTGGATATGTACTCACTATTCAACAAATCGTCTAACTCCTTGTCTTCCATGTCCTCCACAGGCTTTTTGTCGCACATGTTTCTGATACGTCGTCTACGATTAGGATATAACGCGACGCGGTTAAACTACTACTAAAGTACGCTATGAAAGTACCAGCATCAAGTCGTATACACGGTCCGTCCACCGAAATCTCCCTGTTCGTTCTGATTTTTGCATGTCATGCTAATAATTACTTATGAATATGCCTCGGAGAGAGCTATCGTTAAAAAGTTATAACTGAAATCATGGAAAATCAATGGAAGAAGGGCCCGACGTTACGTTAACGAACCACGACCATGTGTCGCCGAAACTGCTGATGTTTCGTTACTGTTCCTTTCCTATATAGCTTCAGAGCATACCTATATATATATAGATATTCACCTATGCGAAAGTATGTATAAATGTATGGTATGCAATCGCTCTTCTCGAAAACCGGACGAAACGTGTCGGAAGTAATCGGAAGTTTCCGATTAGAAGGAGATACAACTTGATTGTTTTTTTTATGACGGTCGTCCGAACGTATATTGCGATTCATAGATTATTATTTTATTGTGATTTTACCGTACATGGAATTAATATCAGGAACCAAGTATGTGGAAGCTTATGGAATTTCTATGATCATGAAGTATATGATAGCATATAAAATACAATACACTTTTATTGTGCAGACATTAATACACGTTTAGAAAGTATGAAACGTTTCCCCTTCCAACCTGTGGGCCAGTTATCTCTCTTGGTTAGAGTCTTGATCTGCAAATGCTTTGTCCAATAGTCTGCGGCATGTGTCTATTTGATCCCAACTTTCCTCTTCTTCTAAATCCTCTATACATTTTTCTAACGTAGATCGTAAACCGAGATCGGGTCGGCGGCACTCTTTCAGTGCCGGAAGGAAATCTTCGTGTGTCAAACCACTGAGGATATTAAGTAACTGGTCACTAAAAGAGCAAACGATGCGTAAGTCGACGACCTAATTGCAGCACATTAAGATAAAGTCTAAGGCGCAAGTACCGAAGCTCTGGTGGTAGATCACCGATAGTCAGCAAGCCAACAACCTGTTCCACCAGGCCCATCTTAACTAAGATGAATTTCAGAGCATCCATATTTTCTTTGTTACACAGCGAAGACAAGAGGAATGCTGATTTGATCTGTAATTTTTTTATGCTACTTTGCATAGCCCTTAGAAGAATGGAATAGCCGTCGTTCTGATCCATATATTGCAACGACAAAGGGCATTCCCTGACTATACCTGCATAATATGTGCATTATTATGGTATCTTTGAATTGGTAGATTAGAAATGCCTTTAATCGTAATCCTGATTACTTACAAGACACCGCATAAAGGGCTTTGATCCTAACTGTGTCTAAAGGATCGGTATCGACCATACCAAGCAGCACCGGGAATAGTCCAGTCTCCAGAAATCGCTCTTGACAAAATGGATTATTCTGTGCTAATTCCGCGATCACTTCGGCGGTTCTCCATCTAATACTACCATGTGGACAGTTTAAACAACTGCCAAATACAGAAAAGCCTCCTATTTTATAAAAATCATTTGCCACATCAATGTTATCTATATAGTCCATGATTCTATCCAGAGCAGCTTCATGGGACGAAACTTCGTCTTCGCAACGAAGATCGGCAACATTCGATAAAATCTGTATAGCTTGTTGCAGCTCTTCGACAACATTTCCAGTTAACGATGCGAGTGTTTTTTGTAGAAATTCTTTCTTCTGCAAATACATCACATCCATATATTAGCACAGCAGGTAGAACGAATGATGACTGAATGATGTATGTATAGGATAAATTACGGACTTCCTCGTCCAGTGGTTGAAATCGTCTGCTGCTAGTGGCTGGATCCTGAGAATCCGTTGCCTCCATGGCAAATCTAAGCAAACCTTGCAAACTGTTGGGCTGTCTGGGTTGATGAGGTACTGGCTGTGCTGTTCCATAGTCATTGTTGGTATTTGAAACTGCTTCGATAGACAAGGGTCTCGCGTTGCTGCTGTTACTGCTATTGTTATTGACGCCACGAGATTCAGCGGTATCGTTGGGTTGCCTCCCCGAATTGTAACTGGAACCGGTGGATGTAATTACCAGCTAGGATAACCTAAACTCTTGAAAGATATTTTCTTCGGTAAACTCTGCATATGACTGTTTCCCTTCTCTTACCTATCCATTTCGGGTTTTGTTCTGCTCGTGTGCACTGCACCCATCAATCGAAAAAAATAGATGTGAAGGAAGGTGACCACCTGAAACGCAATGAAGTCATTGCATCTTCGCGTGAGGCGCTCGAACGAGCAAACTCAGATTTCAAATTTCAGATCTCACACTGTCGTCGGACGGAAATATATTATTTTGGGGGGAAGGGGGAGGGGGGGGGGCGAGATTTGGGATACACGGTAATCTGTGCCGAATCTGACAATCCCGAAAAGGTGCAGCGACAGGGTCGCCTAGAACGAACGATTTTTACGTAATTTTATCAGATACGCACACGCCTGGTATGTGCGCGCAGCCGTTTATAGGAAATAGGAATCTGCTGTTTTGCACATATACTAGTACTTGTTCTCTGTGAATTAGAACATTTCATTCTCTAATTTTTAAATTTGTCGTTCAGAGAGGGTGTTCTGGGAAAACTGGTTGAAAATTTTATTATTGATCGAACAACTGTAGGAAAAGGATATGGCAGGTGTGATTCGTCGGTTTACTTGCAACCTCATTGCTATTTAATAGAAAATATATTGTTCCATGAGGAAAAAGGGTTTAAGAGAAGTAGCGTTTTATTAATGTCTTTGATAATAGAAATTGGAATAATGTTCAAGAGCGGCTTAGATGTAAAATTATTCAGTCCATCTATGAGAACAATGCTGATTAGTGCAAACATAGTATAATCTCATCTCCTCTTCCGCCCTTCTGGTTTGTGCCTGGAAAAACACAGCTTCCCTGTGATTGCACTTTGGGCAAGGATGATCCTCCGTTCTAGGTAGAGTAGGATCGGATATAACGTCTGCCACTATATGTGTTAGCTCGCTGCAAAAGGGCACAGGTTTAGAATCGTGCGTGTAATACCAGCGCGTACGGATACTGTCGAATGAACGAAGCTACTTACTCGATCTCGTGCATAATCTTGTTTACATAAATGCAGTTACTGTCTGCGAGCTGCTTGAAATCGCAATTTCTACACTGTAAAAGAGCAAGATATCATATCTTCATAAACCATTGATCTAAATACACCGCAGTTTTGAAGATTTAGCACAGGCACTTACCGCGTACATCAGTACTTTGTTCTCTTTATCTTCCTTCGGGTATAACATGTTGTTACATTCCTGACAAAATCTAATACCCACGAATCCCGGTCCATCGTCGTGAGTATCGTACCCAGTGATTTTAGACATATTTTAGTCGCGGAAAACTTGTTTCTCGTTATATTTTCTCGGTATGAAATGTAATATCAAGCGAATGACGCGGTTTTATATTAACCGATGAATGTCGTTCGATCTATCGTGTACAAGGTTCTCATTCGATAACGTCAACGATCGAAACAGTCCATCACATGGAAATGTACAGTTTTTCGCTGCTAAACATTTCTAAGTGCGTGAACCCATGTCGCAAATCAGCTATCCGTACGGGCGCACAGGCCATCCTACAGTTTCGAAATATATGATGTGTGGTGTGTGTGTAATTAGCCATGTAGGTAGAATCATTCCCAGCATGACGCGTCCATATTTAATAAACGATTGTCCTTCCTCCTCTGACAAAACCCTAAACCACGCGATAAAATTGTCGTAGCTGCCGATACTGCCGATAATGCCGTTGCGCCGGTTTCTTTCTCTTTTTCGTGTTTCGTCTTATAAATTCGTAATCGAATTACGATAACTCTGAGTTTCTTAAAATAAGGTAATAGAAAGAACTTGGAAAAGAGAATGAGCCCATGATCAATAACAAATACTTAAAGCTGCATAAAACGAATGGTCGATGTTAAATCGATAAGAGTCCATTAAGAGTAGGGGAACACGCAACAGACGCGTTCTTTCGGCACGTTTTCACAAGACAACCCAGGTATTGGGCGGAGGGGGGCGGGGGGGGGGGGCAGGCAGGAGAGAGAGAGACTATAGAGTCGTTCGGTGATGTTTCGGCCGGTGAACTATGACTGAAAAGTTTATGTATCGATTTCTTTCATTATACTTTTTCGAGCCTTAAGATAATGAGGAAATTGTAATTAAATGGAGAGAATGGCCGATGGATGGTTAATGGATGGTTAATGGAAGATGCTGATGCCAACGGCGAACAGGGAACGAGCCAATCAAGTGATTGCTCAGAAAGGACGATTTATGATGCATATAATTCACGATTGCGGAAAAATGGAATTGATGGCAGTAGTCGTATAGAAGAGCATATATATATATATATGTATGTGTGATCTATATCTATACTATATCTATATATCTAGTGGTAGGGTTGGGAGAGGGAGTTCGAGGTGCAGTTGCGAATAAAATTGGAGAAAAAGTTGAAGAAAGGACAAGTCGCTAGCAGGGAGATAGTTTTGATATTTACGAGATAAACAGCGCAATGTCGTTGTGTGGAATTCGATTAGGAGCGGAGAGAAGAACAGCGAAGAGAGAGAGAGAGAGCGAGAGAGAGAGAGAGTGAGAGGGATAGAGAGGGATAGAGAGAAGTTTAGATGGTGAGGAATTAAATTTTAGTAGGTTCGGAAGATTCGCGGGAAAAGAAAGACGTATGGCGCTAGTGTTCCACTAAGCTACCCCCAGCCTTACGACCCCCACCCTTTCGGTCGAGCTCCCCTAGCTAGTGCAAATCTCGGCGGATGAATGTTTTCTTAAGGGATTCTTCCCGAAAGCGACGCGAAATACCGAGAGGAGCCGTTTCATCCGGAAATTTCGTGAGTGAAACCATAAGCCGTTAAAGATCGAGCGTTCGTAGATTGCAGGAGCCCCTTCTATTTCCGTAGTTCTGTCTTGTAAACTAAAGCAAAAGACGAAAGTTGTGTTCAAGGCGTTCCTGGGGGGTGATGGCACTCACGCCGACAGCGTCTCCCACAAAGATTTCACCATTTTTCTATTGACAAAAAACCTTCTTCTTTCCGCGTATAGAGAAGAATTTTCGACTAACCTGTCGGCTTCCACTCGGCTTGTACGCTTTGAACACGTGATTATGATATACGCCGCACAAGACTAGAGTTTGTATTCGAGCTTTTTTCTTTCTTCATGGAGAATCCGGTTACATAGCACCGACGAGCACGATGACCGATCGGAGAACTCTGTCGACTTAGAATTTTTTCCGCTTGCACCTTTGCAACTTGAAATGTTGTGGATTTCAGTCAACTCTTCCGAACGATCCCTTTTTCTTTTTATTCGCCGTTGAATGGATTCGATCAGAATATCGCTTGAAATCGCTTGAAATCGCTTGAAATCGCTTGAAAACGCAGCGGGGCTTCGATTTTACGATATTCCGAGATACATTGTTCACCATATTGTACACTTTCTAACCAATTAGATATATTTAGTTTTGTTTTGTACTCGAATATATCTCGGATTTTGCAGTTGCGGCGTTTTCCCCTTGCTGCCTTCTACCCTTGTTCGGTTTTGATTGCAGAGCCACACGTATCCTGATACTTTTTCAACAGATGCATATATTTTGTGTACAATTTCAGAGTTTCATCCAAGGACTCTTGGTCAGCTACAGTCATCGATCCTTCTGAAGCACCGCCGTAATGGAAAGTGGAAGTAATTTGCATGCTCCGGGTAATTACCCTGGTGGGGATCGGCAGCAGTTTTGTGTGTCTTGGAATTCCCATCAGTCAAATATGCACAGCGCATTTCCCAAACTCTTAAGTTCCGAACAGTTTGTCGACGTGACTTTAGCGTGTGATGGGGGCTCCATAAAGTGTCACAAAGTGGTATTATCCGCATGTAGCGACTATTTGGAGCGTCTCCTGCTAGAGATACCTTGCACACATCCCATAATCTTCTTGAGGGATATGCGAATGTGGGAGCTTCAGGCATTGGTCGAATTTATGTACCGTGGGGAAGTATATGTGGAGCAGCAACAGCTCGCCAAGTTAATGCAAGCAGCTGAAGTTCTGCAGGCACGTAGAACATCCTTTTAACGAAGATTGCCTTTATGTTATAAATTCTTAGTATGATTTCGAAAAAATAGCCCAATGTACAATAACCACAACTGCTGCGATTTATTACCTATTAGGTCCGTGGCCTATCCACTCAGGGAAACGAAAGCTCGTCGAGCGAGAGTAATTCACAGCAGTGTGATTCGAATACACCTGCTGCTCCCCCTACACCCACGCAGCAAGACGCCTCTAATTACAAAGTGGACGACACTCCGTCCGACGACGGGGGCAACTCGAACTTCCTTGAAACGAGCTCGGTCGCAGCCTCCAGTACGGCGAACACATCGTCGCACAGTACCACACCTGTCGCGCAAAATCCGAATTCCTCAAATTTTATGAATATGGAACACAGCGAAGCATTGCAACATTTGGAAAAAGCCCTTAGTGCCTGTGAAGCAACATTAACCGAAACCCAGGGTATGGTCAAGATGGAACCAGACGAACAATTTTCTCAGCAGCACGATGTCAAGCCGTATTCCATCAGTATGGTGCCGAGTAGTAATTGTAACCCAAGCAGTCCGTTTCCTGCAATCGAAGGTAAGAGTCGCGGCGTAGTATCGACTTTGTTTGCGCTATTTCTTACATTGGTTTGACATATCAGGAAATATAACGAATAACGAATAACGAATAACGAATTTTACTCTGATCCTGATAGAGATTGAATTGTATCAGTTCATCGACCTTTGAGATTTGTTTTTCCCTTTCGTAAAAGCATTTTGTAGAAGCATCTTGTAAGAGCATCATCTCGAACGGCGTCAGGTTTCTCGAATGATAGGTATCGATTTCCTTTGCAGGCTATCAGAGACGGCAGAGGCGTTCCGAAGAAGAATTGAAACAAGCATCAGACATGGTAGCACGCGGCATGACGTTCCAGGTCGCTTCGGAAAAGTACAAGATTCCGATAAGTACTATTCGATTTTACATGGTGAGAAAGGGTATCTTGCAAAGGCGAAAACGTGGTCGTGGTTCGAGCAATCTCGGTATGAACAGCCAACCCGGAAGCCCAGCGAGTCCGCCATATCATATGATGAATTACCGTTTGCCGGAGAGCCTAAACTCCAGCCTACCGTAGTGCTGTACGAAAAGTAGTGAGTTTTTAGACTTCAGTTGAATCGAACAAATTTTTTATTACTGCATCGGAGCTGTTCCAGACTGTCATTCTTCCCATCCTAATTGACTCACAGTGAGTTGCTCATGTTTCGTTCAGTCACTCATCGGACGCGATGTCATCGGATCCGTATCATAGAAGTACGGAAGTACGGAAGTACGGAAGTACGGAAGTACGGAACTATGTTCGCAAGGCTACTCGTTACTCCATACTTTTGTTTGCATTTACAGAAAAATATAGTAATTTAATAGAATAATGACAAAGTACGCATCGTACGTGATATGCATGATTTTAGTCTTGAACAGCTCGGCTCCGTGTACATATGTACCCACAGTCGCCTGTTCGTTGGCGGTGTCGCGACGGCATCCTGACACCGTTTGTCGTCTGAGACTGTCTACGCGACGCCGTCTTCGAACTCGGCACTCGTACTCGGTTCAATTTGGGCCGTGTTCCGTTCTTCTACTTAGTGACAGATATACCTTGCGTACATGGATAGCGTAAGAGGTATTTTTTTGAGTCCTATACACACAGATTGCTATAAACAGGTTTACAAAACACGGTTCGTACAGAGGGTCGAACGCGTCGCTCGAATCATATTTTTACGATCGCTCGAAACATCTTTTGATAATAAGTATCCCGTTAGGGTAGGTTATTTTTTATTACGTCTTATATTTATATAGTTCGGTAAATTGCATCTTACAGTTAAGTTCTCCGTGGTATCCGTACGTCGCTAATATAGGTACCCGATTTTGATCTTTTCACATCTTGCTTTTCAAGTAACTTTGAAGCAACCCCGAAGTAAACTATGCATAAGCAGACCTGCTTTTTTGGTTCTTCTTCATATTCTTCTTCTTCTTCCTCCTCCTCCTCTTCTTTATCTGTATGTATTTCTTTTTCTTCTTGACCCGTTGAAGCCGTTAATTGACGCGTACTCGACGCATAGTCGACACTCGTGATCCAAAGGTATATTCTCTATCCACGCCGAGATCGTAGGCTTCGTCCATGAACGGTTAGTCACTACGTTCAAGACTGGTAACACGTGGCTGATCAACAACCACGTCGGATATTAGACACTGCAATCCTGGATGTATTACACAGATATTTTTCTAGAGACACTTTGTCGGGGAAGGTGTCTTCTTTCTGCCCTTTGTATGCATATACATATATATATATATATATACACATATATACATATGTACCTATATACCTATATACCTATTACCCGTATCTATATCTATATATGTATATATATATACATCTATATACATACAGACACGCATATAAGTTATCGATACGTGCATTGGCCAAATCGCGGCACTAGAATATATTGTGCGCATTTCCATCCGCTTGCACCTTGCGTCTCCGTATACACATACGAGTATATCTACCTAATTCTTAGGTACACCTATCAATCGTGCATCTCGCCGCGCATTTGCATGAATGAATATGGTCGAATGGGCGGATGGTTAAACGGTCGGACGACTGGTTGACGGTGGTTGACGGTGGTTGACGGTGGTTGACGGTGGTTGACGGTGGTTGTGTGAAGTATAACGTACTGTAAAGTAGCATAGCGTCTTGTAATTTTGCATCAACCCTTTGTACGTAGACACATACATAGATGCGTAGGTATGCATGCAAGGGTGGAAAGAATACCAAGCATCGATAACTTATAGAGTATAAAAACCGGTATTCGTTGAAAGTTTACGATTTGCCTTCGTCGAAGAATAGTGAAAGACGAAGATAATCATGACACGCACGTAGCGTAATGCTTTTTACATGCTAGTGTACAAATAACTATTGAAATCAATGGCAAATGATCAATGGCATCGATTGTGGTTTTCATAGAAGCGACCGAGCACTAGATTTCGATGACGTTATGAATACTGGTTCGGGCTTCTCGGTAAACCTTTTCAAAGCGAAATGAAGATTTACAATTACGACGAAGTAAAAGCGGTAAAAGCAGTAAAAGCAGTGGCGCGTATATAACACGTAATCGTACAGCGTATTGCCTTTGTTAAATAGCATTTGGATAAAGCCATATTTTTCCATGCAACGCAATAATCCAGCCGAGTAAATAAAACAGTAAACGCGAAGCAGCCTAAACTAGAAAAAGAGTGCCAGTTAGAAAATGCGTAAGAAAGAGTAAAAGACGGAGTAAAAAGATGGGCGTAAATGATATAAAATGCTATACGGACGATTTCCTACTACTTGGAACGTGTCTGCCTTTCATTCTGGCCTCGTGATAAATCCTCACTTTATTTATACTTGACAATATACGGAGTACCGTGTAAACGAGCGACTAAATTATAGATTAGGAAACCTTACGAAGATTTACTTTCTCGCGGTATCTGTGCGCGCGCGAGGGCCGTAGCTCCTTCTCTTAAACTTGGAAGATCGAGCCAGCTCGATGGGCTAAATGACTTTCTCGATCCCTTTTCCTACCTCCTCCTCCTCCCCCCCCCTCGCCCCTCGCCCCCGCCCCGCCCCCTCGTGTTCGTTCCCTTGTGCCCCGGCACGGGGGCAGAAGTAGAAACCGCGACCGACGGAGGGAGAAAGAGGATCATGGACGATGGATCTTCGGGCCGTCGGGCCGTCGGTCCCCGGACAGGTGGAGGAGGTACGAGGGGGAGGACGAAACTCGCGAGTTTGGTCGGTCGCAAAAACATACAACGTATACAAGACTATCTTTATGAAACCCACGAATAGCGCGAATTGTCGTTCCAAGAGTTCCAGTTGACAAAGGTTTTATACAGATCTATTAAACCAGTATTTCAAACCAATGAAGAATAATTAGTTTTCTAATAATATCATACATTTTATGTGAATTTAGTACAGCGCTTAAGTCGGTAATGCTCAGCGTATCTAACAAATATTTTTAGTGGAAATCCGTGTCATACTCACATGTATTATAATGTCTTTAAAATATGTAACTAAATGACTAAACAACAATCAAAGAAAAGCGTGGATGATACTTAACGAATATTATCATAGCCGTTATTTAGCAGTACAGTAGTATATAGCCATTTTGAGGCAGTTTGTGTTATATTTAATTGCGCCTTATCGCTTCGGTCTACATTCTCATCGCGGTATTATTATCACCATAGTTAGGACCGTAATTATGGCGACACGACGCGACAAAGACGAAACCGAATCGACGACGACGACGACGACGACGACGACCACGACGACGACCACCACGACCACGACAACAATCACGATGATCAATATTATTACTATTATTACTATAATTATTACTATTACTATTACTATTATTACTTTTATTATTATTATTTATAGATAATTTTGGCCGTTAGTCCTCTCGCTCCATCGATACTGCGATGGATTATGATTAAGATTTTGATTTTCAGTCACCGAGATATCTATCCATCTGCCCTTCGGGAGAACGAGCAACGGTTTCCCATGATTAGCTAGCGTGATGTATTTAACGTTGAATTTCTCAGGATTTCTTCCTTCGTGCGTCCATTCTTTGATTTTGGTAATTTCAACTTTTGTCGGTGAATTGAAAAATTACCATTCATCTTTAAGTAGAACACTTGTTCCTGATTCACCATTAAATTTCCTCAACGCGAGTGTTCTCTTCGGATGACGGTAAATTTGATTTATTCGACTATTTTTTGTGTAAAATCTTGTAAAGATAGATTCGTTTGAAGACACGGTAAATGATTGTTCTCGAGGACGGGCGAAGGATCGATGACGAAGAAGGGTAGAGGTGCATCGTCGATTCGAAGAGTCTCGCCGAGTATGTTGCTCTCCGCGCGAGCGTATTAATATCGCCTTTGTTCGCCGATCCCGATCCCGATCCCGATCCCGATCCCAATCCCATTAACGTATCATTTTTCGTAGCGATCGCATTTCATCGCATTAGCGATGCTAACGATTCTAACGATTCTAACGATTCTAACGATTTAGATCGCGCGAACCTACAAAAAGATCGTAGGGGCCATAGGCGGGGAGCGCAAACTGTTTAGAGCTGTTTGGATCGACGATACCGTTTGATTATCTTTGGTGGTCCGTCATCGACGCCGACGCCGTCGCCGACGCCGACGCCACCGCCTCTCTTTACCAATGGAATCGTGAATGCGCCTGCGTGCGCGAACAGGATTACTTCTTTAAAGTTTTAAGCGCAGAGGCATTATTCCTGTACGCGACTTTCCGCCTTTCCGAACTTCCGGACCTTCTAAAGATTTCCATTAAAAATCCAGCATTTGTCGGCTTTGTGAAATCCAAGTATTGTCGTTTGATTTACGTGTAAGCTGTACGTTAAGAAGGAAAATTGCTTATAATTTTAGGATCGTGTAACGTGTGTTAGCGAAGCATGCTTCTAAGTAGATACATAGGACAATGCTATAACAATAATTACTATAATTAAAATTAATTATGAGTATAAGGCATTTAATAAGTGCAAAGTATTTCTTAATAAAAGTAATTGTGAAAACGAGCAGCGGAAGTGAATCTTTGAGAAGACTTCCTTGCAGCGAGATCTAGATACGTTTCGTATTTTTCCTGGCCAGAGGGAAAGTGAACCTGCTCAAATGTTTGACGGAGGCATGGTAGCTAGTGATTCAGTTTCGGGTATAATAGGTGGTTCGAACTGGCAGACCGGATACATCCGGTTGTGGATCAAGAATGACGGCGATGTAAATACGTATTCAGAATCGGATTTGGATTTGGATTTGGATTTGGAATCGGAATCAGAAATCAGAAATGGCGATGCCGCAAGAAGATGGTGTGGCGTCGGGGGAGGGGGAAGGGGGAAGGGGGAAGGGTGTAATTAGAGAGAGTCGCGTGGACGGGGTTCGGGGCCACGGTCTCTGGCACGGTTCCGAGTTCTCGTTGGACTCGTGCAGAGAAGAGCGAGAGATTCGCGGAATCCTTCGTCGCAAAGCCGCCGCAAAGCCGCGATAGCGCGAGAGCAAGACCGTGAGAACTCGCAAGTTCGGGGTAAAAGGGAATCGAACAGTTCGACGCTAAGGAAACTGTTTTCGAATCTCTTGCCGTGACCCTTTTTTTTCTTCCACGAAGAGTCCTCCCAGAAATTGAAGAGAGCGCGAGCCGAGTTCGTGAAGTGAAAATTGCGCAGTTCTCGGCTGCGGTACACCCCGACTTGTTGCGCACACTCCCGCGCGATCTCTTTGTGTTATTTTAGTGCGGAATCGCGCCGTCCGAAGCTTTAAATAGGACTTACTTTTCGACGAAGGAGGCAGTTTGCATTTCTGATTCTTCATGCTGGAGCATCGTAGAATTTTCGCTGTGAGTAAACAACGGTGAATCGCGCGTCTCTGCAAACGTCAAGCGGAGTTCTAGTTCTTTCTGGACTAGGACGCTACCGCGATGACCAGAGGAAGATGAAGAGGAAGAGGAAGAGAAAGAGGAAACTTGGATAAAATATGGAATTATATAGGAAATTATTATTTCCCATTGCCATTATTGCCACTTCTATTATCGATGGCGTACGCGCACGTACTAAATAACGACATATTCAACATTCTCGCGGTCATTCTTAGTTTTGAGCCGTGACAGAGCGTTTTGCGCGGAAACATCTCTTCCCTCCTCTCCCTCTCTTCTTCTCTGAGTGCACGCCTATACAATAGTGTAGATTCGCTTTTGCGTCGGTATCTCCATGCAGAGAAGACAAGTGGTATGAAGGAAAGAATGCATTTTTTAAAGAGAATTAATATCCTGAATGGGGATTAGACGCGAACGCGAACGTGAACGCGAACGCGGACGCGCGCGTAGCACATGATAATGTTTCTCGCGTGAAATGAAATGAAATGAAATGAAATGAAATGAAATGAAATGAAATGAAATGAATCGGCGAATTTTGCAATCGTTCGTTCTCTGGGTTACGACACTCAGATGCCATCCGAATGCTTCGCCAACCCGTTGCAACGGCAATTGGCTGACTCGATAATACGATTGCAACCCCTCGACGAGATTCGTATACTACTGGCATGCGGGGCGAAATCGAATGAGCCGGTGACGCAGGGCCTGAGGCCTCTTCACTACGCGGTTTGGCAGAGGTACACGGACGCGGCCCAACTGCTGCTGGTCAGGGGCGCGGATATAGACGCGACCGACGAGTGCGGATATTCTGCTTTGCATCTCGCCGCGGAACACGGATATTTGGATTTGGTAAAATTATTGTTGAAGCATGGTGCCAAGGTCGATCACCGGGAAGATACGGGAGAACTTTTTCCCAGGTATGCTGGTTCCCTTTGCTTTCGTTCCCATCCATCCTATAGCTCGGTTCGATCTCTGAAGAGAGTCTGGTTCGAGGCCATCTACTAGTCGCTCTGCCCGTAGGACAACGCGATGCGACGAGCCTTTACGTCTGGCTCTCAGAAATCGTCACGTGGACGTAGCCAAAACTTTGCTCGAAGCCGGCGCGAATCCAAATAAAAGGTACTTTTTCGGCTCCGAAATCAATCTGGTCTCCCCTTTGGATTTGGAGTGCATGGAATTGTTGTTGGCATTCGGAGCTCATCCAAACACGAGAGATCGCGCGGGGCTTACGCCTTTGATGAAGGCTGCCCGATTACCACAGGTAGATCGACCATATCGCGACTAAGGACGCATATCGCGTATAAATATGTAAAACTAGGTATTTCTCAGGGCATCGCTTCGGTACTTCTGCTCCTGAGTTACGGGGCGGACGTGAACGCAATGGCGGATACCAGGCACGACTATCGGACGGTGATACATTACGGGATCCTCGGCGGTGATCCTGCCGTGATCAACTTGCTACTGAAGCAGGGAGCTCGGCTAGATCTCGGCTCCGACTATCAAAAGCCAACGGCCCTGGATCTCGCTATATTGAAAGGCGATCCGTTGCTCGTCGAGATGCTACTAAAGTTCGGTGAGTTTACGTAAAGTCACGCGAGTCGTTGGACCGTTTTGCAAAAAAGAATCGAAAAGATTCGATCAGATTCGATCAGATTCGATCTTCCTCCTCCACGATGTCGTTATTGATAGGCGCCGATGTCAACGCAACCTCGCCGATCATTGGATCTCCTCTTCACGTCGCCTGTGCGGATAACATCCCAAACAGACTGGAGATACTGTCGATGTTGTTGGAGCGCGGTGCCGATCCGAATCTCGTGATACGCAGCGACGAGGGTCCAGCTTTGCGTCCCGTTCTCGCGGAATACGTTGCCTCCAATGAGAATCCCTCGGTGGAGGTGGTGGCACTCCTACTCAAGTACGGAGCGCGCGTTGTAATCAAGACGCAGTTTCGGGATCCCCACGGTATATTAAACTCCCTCCAGAATACCGCGGATAAGCCAAGATTATTGAGGGCGTTGTTGGAGGCGGCCGAAAGTTTCGATCTTTGCATGATACGAAGATCGAGCAGTCTGACTGACGCGCAAAAGGCTCTCGTAATGGAGGCTGCTAGAACCCCTTTACCGCTGACGCATCAAGCTAGGTTGATAGTTCGTAAAATTTGCGGTACAAAATTACCAAAGGTCGTTGCGAATTTGCAATTACCTCGGTCGTTATATCGCTACTTACTCTATGACTTTTATTAACGAACACATTTCTATTTCTATTTCTATTTCTATTTCTATTTCTATTTCTATTTCTACTTCTATTTCTATTTGTATTTGCGTGGACATTTATATTTCTCTAGATCGTACCAAGCTCCAGATCATTTTCTACCTTGTTTATACGTGTCACGTGTCACGTGTTTCCATGTCGCCGCTCAAGTCTGGCGACTTGAAATCGGTGACGCCTCGTTGGCGATCATCAGCGAAGGAGTATACGACTATACTTATGTACTTGTACGAAAAGGTATGAATAAACAATATGAGAAAAGTTTCGTAGTACTAGCGATGATAAGTAGCTCGAAACTCGAAAGAAAGTCAAATCGTGCTTGCTCATCGTAGAAACCCCCCGTGTCCGCGCTATCCCTCCTATCCCCGAAATAGCATTCTACCCCCGATACCTTCCCACCTGCACCTGCACCTGTAAAATTCTTGGCAATCGTTTCGCCAAGACAGAAAAATCCACCGCGTCGCGTTCCCCCGCATTGCGTAGAGACGGTCACTTGGCTATGCCAAACTTGGTTCTATTTTTAATTTCGTACTAGAAAATACGATTAACTGATTGATCTTAGTTTGTCGGAATAACGCGGCATCCCGATAAAACCTGAATTTCGTATGTTTCCTGTACCAAGTGCTTGTTTTCGCGGGAACGCATGCTAAGACTCCTTGGAAGAATGCACTTCGTTCAAACACAAATCTACCAGGATTACAAATTATTCATGGAGTAATGGTAGGCGCGACAGTACCACGCAAGAGCATCCTTGAGGATAGTGCTACGGTTAAAACTCCGGGCTTTCGAACGCTCGATTTCAACCATAATTCAACCATAATTCAACCATAATTCAACCATAATTCAACCATAATGCAACCGCTTGACACATCGTCGTAGTTTACGCAATTATATATGTATATAATTTGGGAAACGAATTGCGAATTGCGTAAATTCGAGAGAGAACGGTGCGAGAAAGAATGAGTTCTGATGATACTCGCAGAGTGTACTCGCGGCAACGCGGTACAAAAGGATCATAAATTTGAAAGTGGTTAGGAAGGAGTACGTATGGCGACATTGGCGACATTGGCGACATTGGCGACACTGACGACAGCTAAGATCGTGGTTGACAATTGCGCAGGCGAGATATGCAATCGGTAGTTGGTAGAGGTTGGTAGCTACGAATAACGATCGCCTGGTTGGCTGGCTTGGTTTGGAATTGGAGTAAGGGCGAAAATGGCATAGGCAGTATGGCCGTCAGAGTGTTGAGTTGCATCCTGCGGGGATCCGCAGGATGGAGGTTCGACAGAGTTGGAGGAAGACTTTACGTCGACCGAATCAAAAGTCCCGAGTATTTTGCAAGGTGATCGTTAGCAAGAAATCCTTTAAAACTAATTGCAACTCGGCATTTCGATGAAATTTATTATGTAATCATGAGCATTCTAACCTATCTTTAACCAACATCGTATAGGAGGTCCTTTCAAGAACATAATAAAGATGGAGATGAGAGCCGCTGGTACCCCGATTACAAGTATGCGATGAAGGATGAAATTTCTGTGATTCCAGAAGCGATACTTCGCGCGCAGTATAAACCTCCATACTATCTGCCGGAGGACGAGGAGGAGGACTATGGCGATCTGCCGATTAAAAACGTAACCATCAATTTTGGGCCACAGCATCCTGCGGCTCATGGAGTATTGCGACTGATATTAGAGTTACAAGGAGAGATCATAGAACGCGCGGATCCACACATAGGACTCTTGCATCGTGGCACAGAGAAACTCATAGAGTACAAAACATACATGCAAGCTTTGCCTTACTTTGATCGTTTAGACTATGTATCGATGATGTGTAACGAACAGTGTTTCTCCCTGGCTATCGAGAAGCTTCTTAATATAGATGTACCTCTGAGGGCAAAGTATATAAGAAGTAAGTGCGATTTTAAAGGCTGGTCGTATCAGTCAAACCTTTCATCCTAGTGTTAACTGTGTTTAATGACATTCCATTGAGTTTTTCTACGAATGAGTAAAGTCTGATTTTTTCAGCGCTGTACGCTGAGATTACACGAATCCAGAACCACATGATGGCAATAGGGTGCCACGCATTAGATATCGGTGCTCTAACACCGTTCTTTTGGTTGTTCGAGGAGCGAGAGAAGTTAATGGAATTTTACGAACGAGTGAGTGGTGCCCGAATGCACGCAGCATACATCAGACCCGGTGGTGTCTCCCTTGATTTACCACTTGGCTTGATGGACGATATCTACAGTTGGACTGCCCAATTCGGCGAACGTTTGGACGAAGTGGAAGACTTATTGACGGCCAATCGCATTTGGATCTCTCGTACGGAGAATATTGGGATCCTGTCAGCTGAAAATGCTATAGGTTGGGGATGCAGTGGCGTCATGTTGCGAGGTTCGGGAATTAAGTGGGACTTAAGAAAAGTTGCTCCATACGATGCGTACGACCTGGTCGAGTTTGATGTTCCGATTGGAATAAAGGGTGATTGTTACGATAGGTAAGACGATCATTGAAGCACCAGTCGGCATTCAATGACTCGGCCCGGTTCTAATTCTTGGATATCCGGCCTCGGGTTCGGTCTTCCTTCTTTTCTTATCTGTTTATATATGCACCAGGTATCTTTGTCGGCTCGAGGAAATGCGAGAGTCCATGCGAATCATTCATCAATGTCTGAACCAAATGCCAGCTGGCGAAGTCAGATGCGACGATGCAAAGATCGTAGCACCGCGTCGAGAGGAAATGAAATCGAGCATGGAGGCTCTTATCCATCATTTTAAGCTGTATACCCAAGGTTTTCAAGTACCACCAGGCTCAACGTATACCGCGATTGAAGCGCCGAAGGGTGAATTTGGTGTCTATTTGGTCAGCGATGGTACCAGTAAGCCGTACAGATGCAAGATCAAAGCACCGGGTTTCGCTCATCTAGCTTGTCTGCGTCACCTAGCGCGGGGTGGTTTCCTGGCCGATGTCGTGGCCATCATCGGCACTCTCGACGTAGTCTTCGGTGAAATCGATAGATAAATTCCATGAATATGCTTGTCGATTCCTCTAGACTCTTTCTACTTTCAAAATGGATAAGTATAAGCATATTGAACCTAGTATCTTCACTTAGCGAGAGAGAAACAGAGAGAGAGAGAGAGAGAGCGGAGCCCGAATGTTCGCTTACTCTCTCCCCACGAACATAGAGCAAAGCTGAAAATAAAATCGATAACTGTACCAAAGTAAGATGTCTTGAAAAATTCATTGAAAAAAAAAGAAAAACCGACGTAATATTAAAAAAAGGGGCGAAAAAGTGTCGGACGTATTCCCCTTTCTTCCCCTTTCTTCCCCTTTCAACCCCTTTCGAGATAGAGACTAGGAAAGAAAAATGATTATATTATAACAGCGGATATACGTTTCTCGTTGAACTCGCTGGGTAGGTGGGTAGGTGGAACGGTACATTACAGTACATTGTCTCCATACGGCGGAGCGATCTTCTCGAATCGATGGGTATATCGAGATGTTGGGGAGTTGGGCATTTAGAAGGTTACGAGGCAGTTGGAGGCAGTTTGAGGCAGTTCGAGGATTTTCGGTGAGTTTTCAGGTTCGAGGGGAAAAGGGTATGTGTGCACGAGAAGGTCACTCGAAAGCAGGTTTCCATCATTTAAAAGATCGTGGAATCTCGATCGGTGAACCAGGTCGCTGGTCGACCTCGGACGGAGGAGCGTGATTCGCATTTGATGATCACAGGACTCTCAGAGAATCCGACCGTTTATTCGAAAGTGTAGTAACTGGTTTCTTTCGGTTATTACGTCTTCGTCTCTGGTAGTCTACGTAAACGGACAAATTTCATATGGTAACCAGCTGGGATCCCCCTCCGTCGATTAATCGGTAAACATATCAGACATTGGCGATTGTAACGTAGCATTCTTCCTCTTAAACGAGTGATTAAACGTTTGTCCGTTTTGCAAAAGGTGTGTTCTTTTTAAAAAAGGAAACCCAATAACCCAATAATTCTTGCGATAATCTTTGGTACGACGTTCAATCGTAAAAGAAGACCTTCGATCTTGATTTTGTTCTCCTGTTGTAAGACGTTAATCGGCCATGGGATATGAATCTTTGGGAGGGTTGATGCTAGTTGCTAGTTGGTAATCTGACTGATAAATTAGCAGTGTACATCTAGACGCGTAATAATGCATTGTAGCGCGACAGGTGACACTTAAGAATGGTGAGTCGGCAAAGGGGCTGCGATAGGTCGGAACGAGTGATATTTCTAAAAGAGGAGTGGAAAACAGCTAACCGCTTGCTTTAAAGCTTCCGTGACCGGACATGGTTTGTATTAGGTAATCGCGGAACGATCTTATTCCGTTTCTCGAATCTGACTAGTCGGAGTCGCGCCGTTCGTCCTCTCCGTCCAATCTGTCCAACCTGTCCGACCTGTCCGACCTGTCCAACCTGTCGGATCCGTCCAATCCGTCCAATCCGTCCAATCCGTCCAATGTGTTTAAGCCAGTCAACATCTGAATCGACCAGGATAACATTTTCGCGTAACACCGTATTACGGAGAATTACCGGGCAGTAGAGGTCAGGGTTTTTTCTCAGAGGTAAAATCGCGATGCAATCGCCGCGCTACCGACGCTCTACATCCTCTCGAGTTGGAAACCTTGGAAAGAGGAAGAGAAATTTCTCTTTGGAGAAAAAGTGAAAATAAAGAAATAGGGAAACAAAGATATGTTTGAAGAGAATTTTCCAGATCGCTGGTAAACAGGTACACCGCATAATTACCTGGTTGTATTGGCATGATGGGCTCCGGGGGGGGGGGGGGTAGGGGGGGGGGGAGAAGGACACGCGAAGAGTCATTGGGTGACAGGGAAGAGGAGGTCAATAAAATAGCGGAAAAGAAAAACAGATCGGTGGAAATTCGTGACTGAAAAGATCGTAGACTCGGGGCACAGAGAGAGAGAGAGTGAGGGAGGGAGGGGGAGGGGGGTCGGAAAGAATGAAAAGGATAGCGGGGGTGATAGAAGAGAAGGAAGAAAGAATGGAATAAATAAGGAGAGCCAGGGGCGGGGGAGGAGAGGGGGAGGTGGAGTGGGGGTAATAATAAATCGTTCACCCGTCGAGCGGGAAGGCGGTCGGTGGTCGGCGATCGGTGGTCGGCGGTCTGCAGCGGTATTTAGTTTCTCGGCTGGCCTCGTACCGATCGCTTCACTCGGTCCTCCTTAGTTTTGCTTCTTTTGATCCTTTGATCGTTTGATCGTTGCTTCTTTATCCTTCCTTCTCGCGACCCGATACCTTTCATCTGCCGTTCTCCACGCTATCCCTCCCCCCGCACGCTTACCTTTCCCAAAGTTCGCGTTCCAACTTTCCTCCTTTTTCCGCTATCGATTCGGCTCGACTCGAGATCGAGCCAGTGCGCCAGAACTCGCAAGTTTGATCCAATAGCGAGGTGGAACACGGAAAGAATTGTTTGCATTCCGGACACTTCGGGCGACTCGTGCATTTTCTACGTTCCAGTGATTCGATTCCGCGGGAAGATCTCAGATATCGAAGGTCGAATATAACCGAGTGGAAAAGAGACGTGGAACGTACTTAGAGACGCGCCAAGAAGGATTCCAACTGCGTTGGAAAAGTCAACCGTACCTTGCCGCGCGTCTCTGTCTCCCGCGTTGTCGTTGGAGGTACCGCCAGTGACACACTTGTCGTTTCGAAAGGAGGATCGACTTTCTCCTTTCCGTCGTTCTCTGAAATATTTTCCGTCGATTTACCTTGTTCTCGTTGAACTGAAGAAGGACGTTGATCGAGAGGAAAAACTGCGAGTGCGGTAAGGGAGAGAAGGAAGAAAAGGACGAGAACGAAAACGAAAACGAAAACGAAAACGAAAACGTAGGAGGGTAGAGACGAAAAGTATTATACGTTAAAGATCGGGCAACATCCGAAGCGTGATCTCGCGCGAAATCTCCGGAAAGGAGAACTCCGTGAAATCAGTGGTCTCAGTAACCCTGGTACCTGTAAGCGGGTGTACGAGCAAACGAAATTTTCTCGAATTCGAAAGAAGGGGTCTTGGATCGAGAAGACCTTGTTCATCATTCCTCTAACGAGAATCACGCACGTGGCCTATCAGAGAAGAATACCTCTCGATCCACTAAGAAACATCTGGCTATCTTTCTTTCATTCTCTCTCCCTCTCCCTCTCCCTCTCCCTCTCCCTTTTCCCGTACCTTCGCTCGCGACCCCCCCTCCCCGCCGCGTCGCTGTTAGTGCGCGCGCGTACGTTTGTGCATTCGTGATTACTCTCGCACTGGCAAGAAGAATCGGAGAGAAAGGAAAGGGGAAAGACGAGCAGTAGCGGAAAAGAGAGACGAGAAAGGAGGAACGGTGTGGTTCGTAAGAAAAAAACACTTGTTCCCAAGAACACTACTGACACATACTTTAAAAGGCAGAAAAGGACGAAATCGGGACGAAATCGGAATGAGGGTGCATCGGGGTATATGCGCGAAACTGCAAGGAGGTTTTTTAAGGCGATGGTGTAAGTAGCCAGTATTATAATATACCAGTCTATCGTTGGAGATTATTTCGTGTAGTTGTAAGAAGCGTCGTCCTACTGGAATCAACTGGAATGAAATGACGCGGAATTTCTTAATTCGATTCGATGGACCCGTGTCGTTCGATGTCATCCCGTATATTAGTGATTCATCACGAGGCTGAGAACCCTTCTCCACGATTAGCACGCACCGTTCCTAATTCCCCAAGAAAATCCAGAGTTTCGACTCTCTGAAAAATCTTACTTTCACTTGCAAAGTACGTGGATTATGGCCAGCGAACGAGCGTGTCGGACAGCCGGGCCCGATCCTTTCTCGAGTCGTTCCTCGGCCAGTTCATCGGCCAGTTCCTCGACCAGTTCCTCGACCAGTTCCTTTAGAATAAAGCAACCGGGAGTCGATCGGGAGTCGATCGGGAGTCGTGAATCCAGAATCACTCGCAAACCCAAAAGAACGGGGATATTCTTCTTAGGGATATTCCGTGTCGGCGTAATTTTCATGCACCGTGCGAGTGCGAGTGCGAGTGCGAGTGCGAAAATTGATAGCGCTCGGGGCGATCGAAATCCAAGAGGAAGAGAAAAAGTGGAAGCTGCGGCAAAAAGCGGTCCCGCTGGATTACTTCCAGTTGAGCTCTGCATACCTATGATTCTATAGCCTCGGGCTATTATTCGCATTTTGCGGGGTGAACTTTGCGACTTCGATTAAAGAGCCATTCGATTAAATACGAACGATTACCATCCAATTATTTCAAGTAGATGATACCTTTGAATTTCCGATTATTCACGTTCTTTTATCTCCTTCGTCGAACCCGCGCATTTACGTAACGATACGCGCATGCGGGTCACCTTTTTTTCCTTGAACTTATAAATTTGGAATAACGACTAAAGAGTACTCGGCTGAAAGAAGTGGACGTTACGCGGTAGACCGATCAGCGAATAATTGGGAAATGATTTGGAAATGATTTGGAAATGATTTGGAAAGAATTGGGGCCGAAAAGAGCGTTGGCAGGCATTTTAAGTATTTCGTTCGAAACGATTTGATAAGCGTTATTACTTGCTGAGGATAGTGTCCTTTGGGTAAAGGTTACAAGTATATCAGCCCCGTAGATGTAACGAGTGTTACGCGCCGTTTCATATAAGAACAGGAAGCTTCGTCTTACGTAATATGCGTGCGTAATTGCCGGTATCTACGCGGACATACGAATCTCTACGTAAAAGACGCACACTTCTCCGATTCCTCTCTCCATTCCACATTAATCATTTCCCTTATGATTTACCTTTAGAAAAGTCCAAATCACCACGATAATTATAATATATAAGGAATTCAATAGTATTACGGATTAATTTAAGGAATTGTACGAATTACCGATTTCAGGGATTATGCTCGATCTCCGTCTCGATACGTCTCGATACGTCTCGATACGTCTCGATACGTCTCGATACGTCTCGATACGTCTCGATATAGGGAGATCGAGGCAAGCGAGAAACACGCGATGAAATATACGTAGCTCGAGAGCAGGTTTTCGCTTCGAGTTGCACCGTACACCCGTTCGAACGAATACTGCATTCCTTTCGATTTAATAGGATCGGTTCTATAGTAAACTGCTTGCCACGTTCCACTATCGACAGGACACTTATTTTTCTGGGTTCTTGCCGTTGAGATAGATATGGGGACGGCGACATCGGCGACATCGGCGACATCGGCGACAATATATATTTAATAATATTCGTAGATGGTAGAAGATTCGAAATTGTTTGTGCGCGTGGATAAATGTTACGTGTAAGTACACGTTGAGACCGATACACCGTATACGGCATATTACGCTTTCACCCGACCAATAGTTTTCGTCGCAGAAATAATAGGAGTAAGGAGATCTTACGGGTGGTAAGAGCCCAGTCAGGGGTTACGAGTAAAAGTAAAAGTTTCTATTCGGTGCCGTTTACCCAGCCCTCGTCCGCGCCCGCGCCCGCGCCCTCGTCCTCAACTTCGTCCTCAACTTCGCCCTCACCCGCGACTTCCTCCAAGTTTTTCTCTGCGCCAATGGTGCGTATCTTGATTTTTTCTACCGACCATATTCTCGAAACTTAACCCCTGTTATGAACATAACTAGAAGATCGATTAGACCGTGCCGTTAGGTATAGCGAGAGAATAGCGAGAGAATAGCGAGAGAACAACGAAAGAAGGACAATCGGGCGACTGCGAAAGAGGTGTAAGTCGGCGTAAGATAAAATCTGATCCGCGTGAGAGAGCGGTTTATTCTAGCAGTGAGAACGGGAACATCGAAAGTTCCGCGTTTTTTTTCCTACGCGTGTCACAACGGCGGGCATCCGCTTATTCTACTTATTCTACTTATTCTACTTATTCTACGTATTCTAGATTATCTAGTTGCTCCAGAAGCGCCTCGTGAAGATGCTTGAGCGCATAATTTTCAGAGAAAACCCGTCCGTGGCTCGTTACACGCATGCGAGCCACTTAAATATTTATGCGTTTCTTACGATAGAGTTTTTCTTCCTCCTTCCGTGAGCGTAGATAAGCATAGCGAGGGATTCGTCAAATTCATGGGCAACTACTTTTTTTTAACGTTCTCGCGTTTGCTCAATGACTGGTCAGGTGTCGTAACATCGCCCGGAAAATTAATAAGGACGGTTTGTTTTTGTGCGCTCATCGTGCTCCCACCATCCCCCTCCCCCTCCCCCTCCCCCTCCCCCTCGCACTTCGCCCCGTCCCCCTAACTCTTTCGTCCAGGCTTCGTCGCTGACTCGCGGCCTAGGTTCGCGTGTCTCCTCTTCCGACCGTCGCATCACGTTCTACCCTCTCTCCCGGTCGATCCGGTCTCGATCTCGCGTTCTCTCGCGTTCTCTCGCGTTCTCTCTGGGCGCTTTGGAACGCTCGACAAATCCAAGTGGAATCGGTTGAGTGGGAAATTGCAAAATTCTCGTATAATTGGGCCAGAGGATTCGAGTTTCTAGAGTGACGTACTCGCGTGGCCGCTACGAGGTTGACACACTTTGCTTGCATACGTAGTTTGACGATCGAAATTCCTGAGTTTCGAGCTACCGATTAGCGCGCAACTGTCAGCTCAAGAATAATCGAATGCAATTGAACATTTCAAAACGATGCGTAGATACGTGGTAAGGTGCGATATCGATAGAACTTGCACAGCCAGTCGGTGGGCGACCTCGGTCGCCGGCCTCGCGGTGCTCGAAACTTACGTTAGTTAGCAGCTTCGAGGTCGATTCTCCTCTGCGTGTCTGTCTGTCTGTCGCGACGAGTCTCTCTCTCTCTCTCTCTCTCTCTCTCTCTCTCTCTCTCATCGGAGGATTTGGTAAGACGGAGCCTGTGTCACGTCCGTCGTTGTTGAACGTGCTCCGCATGGTCGATGAGTTAGAAGTTGCATGCATGATAGTTGAATTTCGAGTTGGCTTGGACGTAGGTGCTCGGAGGTGCTCAGAGGTCCGTTCGATCGTTGATCGGTGATAGGTCGAAAACCGGGAAAATAGGAAATGATAAGAAGGCGATGGAACGCAGCGGAGCGCGGAAGGAGCGCGGAAGGGTTGCCGGAAAAGAAAACTCGGAAGAATCGGTTGTTTCCTCGCGTGGGAAAGAATCCTAGAAAGCGAAGTGGATCGCGATGATCGCGCATCGTTAGTTTCGCTCGCTAAGAATAAATAGCGGTTTTAATTAGTAGTTTTAATAGTAATCCTGCTACTTGGATTTAAAGAGAAGATAAGAGAAATCTGATTTTAGGGGCAGCCGTGGCTATCGGTATCCTCCTGATAATAACAGCCGGGATATTGGCCGCGATCTTCCCGAAATTGATCAACACTTACATAAACAAGGAAATCGCACTCGAGGATGGTGGCCGTACTTTCGGCTGGTGGAGGGAACCACCGGTCTCGCCGCAGCTGCGCGTCTTTATTTACAACGTGACGAATGCCGACGAATTTTTGAACAGCGGTGAGAAACCAGCGCTACAGGAATTGGGCCCGTACGTTTACACCCAGCACTGGGAAAAGGTCCAAGTGAAGTTTAACGAGAACGACACGGTCTCGTACAGAGTGAAAAAGCATTTTACCTTTTCCCCGGTGAGTCCTTCCACTTGGCCGTACGTATCGCCGTACGTATCGCCGTACGTATCGCCGTACGTATCGCCGTACTTACAGCCGGCGATCTAATAGCTCGGTCGTGTTAATCGTGTTGATCGTGTTAATCGTGTTAATCGTGTTAATTCGTAGGAATTGTCGACGGGTTCGGAGGAGGATTTGGTGGTGGTACCAAACATACCCATGCTCTCAGCCACCAGTCAATCAAAGCACGCCGCGCGATTTCTTCGATTGGCGATGGCGTCTATCATGGATATCCTGAAGATAAAACCTTTCGTCGAAGTGTCGATCGGTCAGCTTCTCTGGGGCTACGACGACCCACTGCTGAAGCTAGCGAAGGACGTAGTTCCGAAAGAGCAGACGATACCGTACGACCAGTTTGGCCTGTTTTACGGGAAAAACGGTACCACGCCCGATTGGTACACAATTTTCACCGGACAGGAGGACGTTACCAAGTACGGAATACTCGACAAGTGGAACGGCAAGGAAGGCCTAGGTCACTGGACGAGCCCACAGTGCGACTCCATCGCTGGTAGCGACGGTAGTATCTTTCCGCCGCACATGGACAAGCAAACGGTTCTCAAGATCTTCGACAAGGATCTTTGTAGGGCGCTTCCTTTGGTTTTTAAGGTATCCTCCAGTTGCGTAAAGAACCCGGAGAGAATCCGGAGAGAAACCGGAGAGAACCCGAAGAACGCTAAAGATCAAAGATCGAATGTCTGGTGTTTTTCAGAAAGAGGTTGTCACCGCTGGTGGTATCCCAGGCTACAGATTCGTTCCACCGGCCGACGTGTTCGCCTCGTCATCCAGATTGCAGTCGCAGCAATGTTTTTGCCCCGCTGGACCACCTTGCGCACCCGAAGGCACCTTCAACGTTTCGGCCTGTCAGTACGATTCACCGGTTCTTCTCAGTTTTCCGCACTTCTATTTGGGTGAGCTTCCATTTCTTCCATTTCTTTCATTTTCTTGAAAACCATCCAATACGTCCGTTCGTCACGAACAAAGTTACACCCCCCCCCCCCCCCCCTTTCTCTCTATCTCACCAACTATTGTCTCATCGTGTACGCCTCGCTCGCGTGAGATTCGTTCTCACAACGGTGAAATACGTTGAATAGCGAATTCCTTTTACTTTCGAATCTTTGTTCAACTTTTTAACTGGTAGAACGCGTCGATGAAATTTCTCGTAAATTTCGTCAAACATTCTGGTACCAGGAATAAAGTTGTAATCCGATTACCGATCAAAAAATCATTCAATCATTCAATCATATTTCAGCCGATCCTGCGCTGAGGGAGGCGGTGAGTGGTATTACGCCTCCCGTCGAAGAACGGCATCAAATGTTTATCGACGTTCAACCCATAATGGGTACGGCGCTCAGGGCCAAGGCGAGGTTTCAAATCAATTTGGCGGTTTCGCAAGTGCGCGACATCAAACAAGTCGCGTCCTTCCCGGATATCGTTTTCCCCATTTTGTGGTTCGAAGACGTAAGTATACGATACCTCCTTTCCAGCTTCTACAATTCTAACTCGGAGGAATAGTTGATGGCCGTGCTCGCCATAAGGCGATGCGTTCCGCAGATTTTTGTTAGCACGGTGACGCATTTAAAGACGCATTTAAAGACGCATTTAAAGACGCATTTAAAGACGTACGCCATTAATTGCGAATCCATTCACGTTCCCGCGTCCCAGTTGACTCGGCGGAGCGGGTGGACGGGGAAAGAGCCGTAAAGTGCCGTAAAGTGCCGTAAAGTGCCCGAGCGCGCTTCCTTGCCTACGAATTACAGACGCGAATACATCGCGTGTTTATAATAAGCGTGTTTCACCGGTGATGCATCTGGAATCTTTAATATTTATTTTTATTTGAAAAATGAATTTCATGCAGAGATTCTACAACCATGCGTAACCAACCCCCCTTACACTCGCGTATATTTCTCCTTTTCTCCTTTTCTCCCTTTCTCCTTTTCTCGTCCTGATATCGCAAATACGTGCGTACACTGGCGAATGTCGTTAGAAGGTGATTCACTCGAAAGGAATCTCGTGAAAAGGAAGCGATACGTTAAGCGATACAATCTTGCCATTTGTTGGCTTTAGGATTAACGTTGCCGAGTCTTCTCGAGTCTTCTCGAGTGTTCTCGAGAATTCGAGGAAATGGCTGCCGACTTGAAAGTAACCGCGGAAAGTTGAGATTTTTGTCGATACTAAAGCCCTTCGAATGATATCGGTTTGCACCGATACGCACGGTTGACGGCGAAATAGGAACTAAGAAATGGCTAATAATAAATTGATCACTGACGCAGGGTATCGACGAATTACCAGAGGAGATGAGATCGCTGATGAAATTGGCAGTGGACGTACCACCAGTGGCGCGCACAGCGGTTTCCAGCGGGCTCGGTGTGATCGGTGCGATCGTTTTGGTGGGCGCGCTAATGTGTCTGATACGAGCGGCGAATCGGCAGGAGAAGCTACACCTTACCAACCCGCTTCCAGCGAACACATCTTCTGCCAAATCTGCCAAATCTGCCAAATCTGGACAACTAAACCCGGCTTTTCAGAGTTCCTCGGTTACCAAATAAAAGGATTATCGGAGAATAGTACGCGGAACGTCCCCTACGCGCCCTTCGCGCCCTTGTCGCCCCTACCCTCTTTGCCCACCCTCTTTTCGCTTCTTCCCCTTGAGAAGCAGCGTATCGCGTCGATCTATTCAGACCACTCTGAAAACTCGAAGAATCGAAGAATCGAAGAATCGAGTAATCAAACGATCGAATGTAAAAGTACAAATTTAAGAATCACTCTCGTAGCTACTCGCCGGTGAGAAACGTAATACCGAATCGTGGAAAAGTATAAGAAGTTACCAGGGAAAGGGATATGCGGCGGCAAGGGGTGGTAATAGGGCGGTAATAGGGCGGTAATAGGGCGATAATAGGGCGATAATAGGGCGATAATAGGGCGATAATAGGGCGATAATAGGTCGATAATAGGGGGCAGTAAGGGATTTTCAGCCGTTTTCATTTCGTGGGCCGTTTGCTTGTCGCGACAATTGAACGGTATAGTTTGAATTGGTGTATTATCGGTATGCGATATATAAGCACATTCCGTCCGTAGATGAGTGAGGGAGAGAGAATTGTTTTTGTCGGGGGCTGGGGGGTGGGTGGGTGTTTGGGCAGTAGGAGAGGAAGTCGCGTCATTAACGCGCACAATCCGTCCAGACTCGCGTGCGACTGCAGCGGTATGTTGTGGTGGTGCGATGGCAACTTCGGCAGCTGTTACGCTAGGTCGCCAATGATCTTCTAGATTAATTAATTACGAGTTTCTATCGTAGCCTCGTGCACTCGGTACAGCGATCCAGGGCGATTATGATTACTATTACGGTTTTTCTATTATTATTATTATTATTATTATTATTATGAAACATTATTATTATTAGGATAAGAACTGTAATGATTTATCGAATATCCGTTTGAATCTTTTAGTTGGCTAGGAGGACCGTTGTTAAAAATGTAAACGCGGCGACTAGATTTTAGGGAAATCGAGAGCCGTTTTTCGTGACGGAACGAGGAGAATGCCAAAAATAAGTCAGCGTGAGATCGCCTGAACGAGAAGAAAAAGCAAAGAGAAATAAAGATATGGGAGCAAATAGAATATCGTTGGTTACATCGGTGTGTCGGATTGGTGCTTATTTTCACTTTCTTTCCTCCGAAATGTTTATTCGAAAAGAGAGGCAGGCAGCCTCTTTTTGATCAATCATATCGAATGACACGCACGCGCTTTAAATTGCCAATCGTACGGCAATCGGAGGAGTTTGTTGTCTCGCTGATAACTAGCCGATAAGTCCAGGGGAAACGCAAGGGGCAAAAGTATCAACAACATTTCTTATCACGGTTCTTCGAAATAGTCGTACGATGCTGAGAGCAAACTTATCTGCGCCAGGAACATCGTGAAATCTGGATGCATAGAACGCGTCTTCTTCAAAGCAGTTTTCGAGACAACCAGCTCCTCGTAAAGTAGAATTGACTTGATGCGAGATAGATCGACCTTTCCTTAGGAAAGAATTATGTGTTAGGATGCACGATAACAGGTTGCTGCTTTAAGAGGCAGACGAAGCGAATAGAGCGGTCAGCGGAACGACACGGAACGACACGGAACGACACGCAAGCGACACAACGCAGCGGATCTACGTAACGTGTCATTCTCTCTAATTAGCCTAGGTGGTATTCTCGGGCATCAGGCGATATACGTCCAACCGCAAATACGCGGCACCTGCTCGTTATCTTTAATAATGTACGTACCCGAGACGCCCCAATTGGGACGTCTGTATTCTTGATCCATCCCCTGCTTAAACATTATCGTCATTTGCGACGATACCACTTACGTCTAACCGGTCATCGCCAGTTTCTTTTTCTACGAGCTTGATTTCGTAAACCTCGAAACCTCGAAACCTCGAAACCTCGAAACCTCCAAGTGAACAATTTGCGGCTCGACCGTCTCGCTGAAAATGCTTTAGATTCGCGATTCCACTGATGACGTTTATCAGGAAACGAACGCGGAGAGTTTCTGCAAGAAAGGTTCGAGGTCGGGTCGGTCGGGTCGGTCGGGGTCGGTCGGGTCGGTCGGGGTCGTCGAAGGTCAAGAACCGAGGTAGAACGGAGGGGAGAGGTTTCGAAAAGTTTTCTTCGATTGGAGAATTCAGTGGAGAGGTCCGGCGTTGAACGATGGACGTGGCTGGGCGCAGGTCGGGACCAGATCGGTGCCTAAAGTAGTAACCGCCGCAACAAGCTCGTTTCGCAGGTTCCTTTTGAAAGCCGCGATAAAGGCGGCAACGGAGAGTATCGAGGCAATCAGGCTACACCACTGCAAGGCTGCTTCGATGGCGTTCACGGTGTAGTAGGCTTGACGAAGAACGTCCAGCACCGGCTCCGGCATTTTGTCTATTCCAGCTTCTATCCAAATCAACGGAAGTATCGTGCCGTCTTTCAAGTTTCCCGAGAAAGGGACACCGACAACTTTGCGTACCTCGAGATTCAGTTGAAACCTCGACCAACCGGTCATAGGGACGGCCAACCACTAAAAACCGGGAGTTAGTCAAAGACGGTGAAAAGGGGTTTACTTAGGTTTACTTAGGTTTACTTAGGTTTACTCACCGGATGCAAATCGAAATACGTCTGGTGGCGTTTGGGTTCGGGATTCAGTCCGTCGATAGTTTCGAAGAGAGATTTCGCGCCGGAATAAAAATGCGGGAAAGAGGCGAGCAAGGGTGAGCCAACGTTGCAGACGGATACGTTGAATGTACCAGCCGGTGGGCAGCTTCTCGCCGAGGAAGTGGGCCCTACGTTGCTCGATTGTTTCGTACAGAAGCAGTAGTCCTTGCGGGTGGTCGACGTAAACGCGTCATTTGGCATTTTATATCTGAAGGGATCGGAAGGAAGGTGATTCGTTGCGACACGGAAAGCGAGTCACATTAGGTCTTTGTTGCGGAGACAACGGTTACCTCAGGGCGGGAATACCATTCGCGAACTCACGACCCTCGTAACGGAAGGGTATGTTCCTGCAGATATCCTTCACGTAGACGTAGAGCGTGGTATTTGTATCCTGGAGAAAATGTGGCGGGAACATGCTACCATCGGTACCGTACACTCCGTCGCATTTATCGTCGGCCCAGATATTACGATCGTTTCGGCCATTGATTCGCTCGATCAGTCCAAGATTACGAAGGTCGCCGATACCCGCGTTCATCGTAATCCGGTCCTTGTCGAGGCCGTTTTTCTAAAATCAAGGTGCCCGGACAAAAAACCCGTGAGAATCAGACTCATCCAGCAAAATGTCGACAGCGAGAGAGAGAGAGAGAGAGAGAGAGAGAGAGAGAGAGAGAGAGAGAGAGAGAGAGGGGGGGGGGGGGAGGGAGAGTAGGGCGGTAATAAGAGAATACGTACGAAAGCAAGCAGACCAAACTTCTCCGTGAGAATTTGCTGAGACATAAACGGCCGTGCCATCTGATAGATCTTATCGTCGTATCCCCAAAGCAGCTCGCCGGCGGACAGTTGAAGGAAAGTCTTTTCGTTGAGCGCGGCCAAGAACAGGTTCAAAATCACCTTGGCACCGTAGCTGACGTCCCTGGAATAGGCGATGACCGACATCAGAGGGACGTTCGGGACAGTGACGGTCTCGTCATCCCTTCGACCACCCTGCCATTCGAACGTTCTTTTTTCCTGATAGCTGACCGTCCCGTTCTCGTACGTTCGAACGTTCACGCGGCTCAGACTTTCCCTGTAAACGTACGGCCCGACTTCCTCGACGTGCAGTTTACTCGCGTTTCCACTCTCAAACTCTTCTGTATTTGTGTAATTGAACACGTAAACTTTGTAAACCAAAGAGACGGGCGGACTCTGCCACCAGACGAATGCTCCGCTTCCATTTCGTAATTCGAGGCTTGAAAGAATCGCGTTCCGAAAAGCACTGGTACACCAAAATATAAGACAGATCGCGAAACTAAAGAACGCGGTTATACCGTAAAACCAGAGGACTCGATTCTTTCGCAACAAGTTTTTTCGCACGGCCTGAGAGATCATTTTTTCTTCCATTTGCACACCCTCCGGAGGAACGGGACCGGGACCGGGACCGGGACCGAAACCGAAACCGAAACCGAAACCGAAACCAGGGTCGAAACGGAGAATGGATAAACGAGACGAAAGAGACGAAAGAGACGAAAGAGACTGGAAACGCGTCGAATCGACGCTACGTCGATAGAAACGGTTCGAGGAAAACCTTTGAAACTACCCCCTCGGATGCCGAAATCAAGTGAGAACAATCTACGGGTACGGACGAGAGGGTTCGCGAGAACGCGTTTCTGGTAAACTCCTCTCTTAAATCTTGACAAACGTTTGACGAGGATTTTGACGAGAACTGACTACTGAATTAACTCGACGCTCAACAAAAATCTCCCCACCTTTGCCGATCCGTCGATAACCCCGACGAGCCGATGACCCGTCCCAGCTAACACCTCCGATATTCGAGTTAGGACATGGATCTTCTTCTGTTTCTCCTCCTCTTCCTCCTCCCCCTCATGTAGATAAGATCCCTTCCCTTCCCTTCCCTTCCCTTTCGACTCTATCTCATGGACTGTACGTTTTCAGGATAAGAAATGAGACAGGTTGGGAATTTTTCTAGGAAATTGCATCCTCGGTCTAGAACGTGTCTTGCTCGGCCTCGGAAGCGATCGGTAATTCCCGCCGAAAGATAGGACGGGACATCTTTGCATATTTTTTCTTTCTAGAATCTCTTCCCACGACGCACACGACGCACACGACGCACGCCACGCACACGAAAAATCTTATCGTTGCCAGACGAGAAAAAATCCAAGTACAGATAGTTTCGGTCTATCGATACCGCGACGATGTCCGTATCGCGATCGTCGTTCGTCGTTCGTCGTTCGTTGTTCGTCCTGTGGCGCTAGAATTATTCGCTCCTTTGAGTCTCCTGAAAGTTCACGGCTCTTGGAAATCTTCCGATTACAAGCCTTCCAAGCATTTTTTCACTTGTTCGTAACATGGCATTCGTAAAATAGGTGTGAGAAATACCGCAAAATATAGTGGAGGGTTCACTGCCTTTTCGTTAGACGAGTAATTTCCAAAGATAACGGTCCGTTCGAACTGGATCAATTCGCTATCGGTACAGCCGAAGGTGAAGGCGAAGGAGAAGGCGAAGGCGAAGGCGAAGGCGAAGGCGAAGACGAAGGCGAAGCCGAGATATCGTGATCGATAAGAAATTATAAGATCAGAGGTCTATTTCCCTATCCAGTGTAAATATAATTTCCGGTGTAAATCTCCGGAAATAATCCTAACGGCAAATGTCGGGAAATGTCTTTTCTTTGCGATCAAGCACGCCGACTTATCGAGTATACGGTGTTGTGACTGGTAGATGCCCTTTTCACCCGTTTATTCTCACCGTAACGCGACATTGTCCTTCCTTTCTTCTCGAATTACGTAAGAAAATCGTAAGCTCGGATAAATCTTATAAAAATGTTGTCGCTTTGCCACAAACCTTGCTCCTCGTATTCGTATTCGTATTCGTATTCGTATTCGTATTCGTGTTTATCTTCGTGCTCGTATTTTCTTTCGGTGAAAGTTCATGCGAACGGAAGAGCATTACGAAAGGGTCCACGATGCTTCCGTTGATCGGGGCTTATGTGCAGTTTTACGAAGAGTGTCGAGTAATCATACAAGATGAAATTGACGATGATAAGGAGGACCTAGAACGTTAACGAATCGGTTGAGAAACTATCGAAGAGGTCGACTCTCAATATCGGTGGGGGGTGGTATAAAATAGCGTGACCGAAGAATATCTGGAGGTAGACTACGTCGAGCAAATTGATATCCGAGTTGTTATGACGAGACGCGATATCATTGTCCCTCGTACGCTTTTTTTTGCGGAGCTTCTTCGCGAGACACGTTAATGGAATCCACCGCTGGAAAGATGATTCGTCTGAAGGTACCTACATACCCCGTGCCAAGGCCTTACGATTCAAATAGTTGCCAAAAACAAAACACAACAGCGACAAGGTCGCTCTAAGGAAAAGCAGCAAAAATGCAACCCCTCACTTTCCTCTTTTCCAGTCGAAAGTTCTCTTTATTCTTGCGCGATCTGGATCCTACAAAGACTCGATAAAACTTTTAGGCGCTCTTTGTCCCGTACTAGATTCGACTAGACCGTTTATCAAAACAACCCAGAGTGAAAGGAACATTTACATTAGTCGTGTACTCGTAGCATTATATAGAAATGGCAACTAAGCAACCAAGAAATGGTTACATACCGATTCCAAATGCATTTTCTAATATGTTGGAATTCAATGGAATACATTGATCAAAACCTAAAACTATGCGATCGGTTCGCGGGTTGATCTCTTTTATTGGAAATATCGGAATATTTCACACTTGTTTTTCCTGCGCGTAACGCCGTTCATTATAGCCAACTTTTCGGTCGCAAACGGATCATCGAGCTTCCGCTTACTTCACGCCGGATGACAAGAGATCCAAGTGGGATATCTGGGTTAGGTCTGGTGCATCTCGTATAGAGTATATTATATATAGTGTTCGTAGTGAACATATGCGTGGAAAGTCCTCGTATCGCAATTCGCAATTGAACAAGTAGAAGATTCAAAGCTGCCAACAGTGGTCGATCGCGGGTTTCTCCGAAGGGGGTAAACTTCCCCTCTTGACAATTTCCCCATGAGATAACCTCTACGGTTAGTTGCGGGTATATCCTTAAAATTGTACTTGAAACGGAACACCATCGGTCCGATTTCACTTTAGAATGTTATGTTCGTTAAATAGTAAATCGCAAGGAATAAGAATGGTAGAAGGATTGCGATTGTAAATAGCTTCAACCCCGTGGCATATGCAATATTGTTATTAGGTTTGAACATTGATCAGGTTAATTGATACAAGTGGTGTAAGAAACGAAGAGAGGAGAGAATACGAAAGATTTTGATTTGTACCGAGAGCGATCTTCCAGCCATATTCTAATGGTTTAGTAAGAGAGATAAAGTTTTATCCTCCGTGGATGTTACCGCAAAAGTGACTTCCAAACGAAATAGGCGCGTAAATTTTCGATCGTTAACCTGTAAAATCGTGAGGGTAATCGTTTTGTTTATTTAACAAAATCTATACACCGATCAGCAGTAAAGCGCGATAAAGCGGCAGAGGAGATAGTCGGCATGCGAACGATAGAGAAAATGTCGCGCATTGTCTTCCGTTGATTTATTCGTCGATGTATTCGTCGATGTATTCGTCGATGTATTCGTCGATGTATTCGTCGATGTATTCGTCGATTTATTCGTCGATTTATTCGTTGTTCGGTACAGACAAACGAAACGAAAGGCGCACGAAAAATTGTTATTGAATTGATTTGTTCCCGATTTGTTCCCGATTTGTTCCCGATTTGTTGACGATCCAGCTGGTAAGGGGCTTCGAAACTCTAAGATGAGTTCCCAGCAGAGTCCGGCCGGACTTCAGACCACAGTGGATCGTGAGCAGGTTTATACGTGGATAATAGAGCTATCGAATCGCGAGACCAGAGAAAATGCTCTCGAAGAGCTCAGCAAAAAACGGGAGGTCGTGCCGGATCTGGCACCCATGCTTTGGCATTCCTTTGGTACGACCGCTTCTTTGCTCCAAGAGATAATAAACATTTATCCCGCTATTAATCCTGCCACACTCACCGCGTATCAGAGCAATAGGGTTTGCAATGCCCTGGCACTGCTACAGTGCGTCGCTAGTCACCCGGAGACCAGATCTGCGTTTCTTCAGGTACGATAGCAACGGAAAATGTACGCGGTGTGCGTCGTAGGAAAATTAATCTCTGCTGATTGGGAATTTTAGGCTCATATTCCTCTATTCTTATATCCATTTCTACATACCGTAAGTAAAACGCGTCCATTCGAATACCTGAGACTGACGAGTTTAGGAGTCATTGGAGCATTGGTAAAGACGGATGAGCAGGAAGTTATTACGTTTTTGCTTACAACCGAAATCATTCCACTTTGTTTGCGTATCATGGAAACTGGTTCGGAGTTAAGCAAGACCGTCGCTACATTCATCCTACAAAAGATCTTGCTGGATGACAGCGGGCTCTCGTATATATGTCAGACATACGACAGATTCAGTCATGTTGCCATGATCTTAGGGAAAATGGTACTGTCTCTGGCTAAAGATCCCTCCGCCAGATTACTAAAACACGTTGTGCGATGTTACTTGAGGCTTTCGGACAATCCACGGTAATTTATTGTGCTACTATATGAAAAGCAATAAAGTGCAAAGACAAGAGATCCTAATGGTGGTGTTCTTTAGAGCATTACTGGCACTACGGCAGTGTTTGCCGGACCAATTGAGGGACAAAACTTTTGCTGCCTGTGTTCAAGAGGATGCCTCAACTAAACACTGGCTAAACCAGCTGTTGAAAAATTTGGAAGCAGGACCCCAGCCAGGACCACCTACACAGCCGGGCCAACAAGACCCCAGAACGATCGGAATGTCGCCTTTAACGTCGTGAGATTTCTGGACTTTCACCCTGATTTTTAAGTAACGAGCATATACGCGTCAGGGTTTGTGAAAAAGTGAGGTGAGAGCAGGTGGAGAGCAGGTGGAGAGCAGGTGGAGAGCAGGGCAACGAACACATAACGCGCCAAGCTTCGAATTGAGCTCCGCTCTACCAAGAAATGTACACTGCCTATGGGAAACTAGGTGAAAAATCAACACAAACGGGAATCTTCCGTAGAATTTCGAATAATTCCGTAAGTAGAATTTCGAATAATTCCGTAAATATTGTTTAAGAAGAATGTGAGTAAATGCATCTAATGTGCCCGTTGTATTGGTTGTACAGTTTATTTGTTGCATAACCATCCAAAATGTAACACTAAATTCCTCGGTGGTTGCATCCCATGCAATAAGAAGTGTATTAAAAGAAGAGTTTTGCGTATTTCTCTGATTCGCTAACACGTACGTTGGTTCATTACCGAACGGTCCAAATTTCCCTCGAACTAAATACTCAGGTTCGTGTTGGTTCGTGTTGGTTCGTGTTGGTTCTCACTGATTCGATCTAATTCGGTGGTATCCTAAAAAGAAGCATGTAAAGGTCTGCACAGACAGTCTCTACTCTATGCGTACATACAAGTATATAAATAGCATACCGTTTTCTTCGAATATGGCGTAGCCAGTAACGAGTGAATGACTGGTGTATATAATCTCTTATCTATGGGTTCGTCCCTTTTTGCACCTGTAATCCACGATACGAAAAGACCGACTATAATCGCTGTTAGAAAACCGATCCACGTGTACCAAAGATAAGATATTCTGTAGAGAAAGAAGGGCTGCACTCTGAAAGTATGAATAGAATCGGATCAAAGTACGAATAAAGCAAAGTCTATTTGCCGAGGACAGTTACCTTGCTGGAGAATCGAAGGCACGTGTAAGGTTGGCAAAAGTGGTTTTGATCGATTCCGGGCATCCATCGATGGATACTGGTTTAACGGGGTAGGTGATCTCTCCGGAGGAGATGGCGGCTTGAGTACCGAAAGAGATCCATGCCACGAAAGAGAAACCGGCGAGACCACCGAGCAGGGCGCCCTAAAAATGAGGATTTTCGGAATAATCGACCGTTAATGTTCGTTGGTAAAGTTCACGATGACGACTTGGCTTACGGTTGAATTTGCGAAGGGGAAGAACATGCCGAGAGTGAAGATTCCGAGCAATGGACCGGCGGTTATCCCGGACAAACTCTTTCCGGCCTGTAAGCAGACCATCCTCCGTTTCAAACTCGGATATGCCTCCCGCTGTTTTCCTATTTTTCATTACCTGAATCAAGCCACTGAGTTTTTCAACGAGAAACACGAGTCCTACGCAAATGAGCCCGGTCAGGACCACCGTACCTTTCATTATGCGACTCGCGGCAACGTCTGAGATCGGCCTCTTCAGGGACGGTTTTATCATATCCTCGTATATAACACCTGCCATCGAGTTTAGACCGGTGGACATGGTGCTGTGTGTATGTGTGTGCGTGTGTGAGAGAGAGGGAGAGAGAGCAAAAATATCCATCGAATATAATAAAAATATTGCTTTTTAACCTGAGCGCCGCACTAAATACTCCCGATACGAAGAGTCCAGGAAGACCCGGTACCATCGAATCCGACATCTCCATCACGAAAAACGGTAACAATTGGTCGGCTTTCCTTATTTGCTGGAACGTATTCAGATAAGATACATTGAGTATCGGAGAGCCGGAGAGCCGGAGAGCCGGAGAATACGAAAAACTCTTGGCCTATTACCTTGGACGTGACTGGATCACATTTATAAAATGTCGCATAAATCACTAGACCGGTATAGCAACAGAGCGAAACGATGGTTATTATGCCGACAGCCATTATCGTGATCGTCCTAAAAGAAAGTGTGTTATGTCTGGAGAGAGTGTGGGAGAGCGGGTATCAGGAGACTTACACGTTCGCTTTCTTCAGATTAGGCATCGCCAAGCATCGTTGCACCATCGCTTGATTAACCGAGCAGCTCGCGAGCCAATTCAAATAATTGCCAAAAACCACGGTCCAAAATGTATTTCTGACAGTCGGATCTGGATCCATGCTGCGGGTAAAGAGCGTACGTCGTAAGAGGACCGGCACGGAAATATCCTACGGGAATAAAAGTCCCTTACTCGAAGAACTCGATTCTTCCCGTTTCAAGATTTCTCCTCCAAAGTTCGCCGACACCGCCGACGCGAACGGTTCCGAGGACCGCGACGGTAATCACACCGATGAACATCATCACGGTTTGAATGGTGTCGGTCCAGACGACCGCCCTTAATCCGCCCTAAATCATACCAGAAACATTCGGGAGTATCCGTTGACGCTGATCGTGGTTTCTCTTCCAGGTTTCTCTTACCAGTGTCGTATAAAATATGCAAACAGCGCAGACCAGAAGAGCGATCGCGTGCAAATCGACACCGGTCACTTGATTGAACGCCAATCCGGGCACGTATATCACCAACGGGATGTACAGGAGCTGCAATCCTTTCACCCTCGAGAATATCTAACGGCGTATCGCGAACCTTTCGCAGCAAAACCTTACCATTTTGAGTTGAACTCACCATTTTGATCAGAAATATCACCGAACCCATTAGCCTGACCGCGTTGTTGAACCTCAGTTTCAAATACTGCTGGAATGAAAGAAGGGTGATGCTCGACGATACGAGGTATAAAGGAGCGTCCGCACCGTCCGCACCGTCCGCACCGAGGACGTGATGCGAAGACCGTAAAAAACAGGCAGGTAAACGATGCCCATGGTCACGGAGACGAAGAAATCCGCGATTATGACGCACCAAAACTGCGTCCCGTAAACGTACATTTCCGCGGGAAGACCGAGAATCGATATGCCGGATATGTAGCTGAAAGATGGAACGAAACGGATTTCCATCGAGGAAGAAAATCTAATCTAATAAACCAATGCGTGCGTAGTTACCTAGCGATCAGAGACATGCTTATCGGAAATATCGACATCTTTTGCCCGCCGACCAGATATTCCCGAACTGCGTCCGTATTTTTCCTCGATTTGTACGCCTGATAGAGCCCGATCGCCGTTGAGATTCCCAGCATCCCCGTGAAGACTACGCAATCGATCAGATCGAACGATCTTCCGGATCTTTCCTTCGGTTTCTCCTCCATGCTGATTTTTTCTTCTATTCCCTTCTCTCGGCCGAAAACCTCCGCTTCGCTTTTAGAACGCGACTCGCAAACGAGATAGACGCGATGCTTAAACGGTCTCGTTCTGAATCGCAAACGGACGATTGAATAATTGGGGATTTCGTCGTTGTCGGTTCCCACTCGGTTCCCACTCGGCTTCATCCTCGGCTTCATCCTCGGCTTCATCCTCGCTCGTGATTAGTACCGCGCTCGTATTCGCTGATATTATCATCCTCTACCTTTACGCGAGTCGAGCTCGGCTCGGCAAACACCGTTCGATGGACGCTCGCGTTTCCGAGAAAATGGGAGGCATATTAACGCGTAACGCATAGCGCGTTACCTGACGTAGGGACGCAAGGACGCAAGGACGCAGGGAACGAACCATTTAACGGAATTGGTCTCTCCTTCCCCCTGTTTGCTCTACTCGCGCCGTTTACTCGCACCGTTTACCTTATGTCATGTAACGTTCCCTCGTTGGCCCAACCTTTCGTCTTTCCGTTCCGTCAATTGTACCGCCGAAGCCGTCTCACCATCGATTTCTATATTTTTCTCAATGCATCTTTCCTTTTAGTATCGCGTAGAACGTTGGGTTGGATACGGTCTTTGCGTAGCGAGCTTTCCGAGATGCGTACCGAGCACCGCGCACCGCGCACCGGGAAACTTATCTTAATTCAAAGTGGCGAAAAGTATTTAAGATCAAGATGTACTGGATCCACCCTATGATATTCTGGCTGACGTTGTCATCGATCGTGTCCAGGAACGACGCTTTGACTTATTTGAACGTGCCCGGTGAGATCGTGCTGGGCGGACTCTTTCCGGTTCATGCGAAGGGTACCAACCGGGAAAACTGTGGACAAATTCAGGTAAGGAGGGAAAGTTGATTAGTTTGAGAAAGGAGGATAAGTAAGAGGAAAAGAAGAACGACAACGAGAAGGAATCTCGGTCCTCGGTCCTCGGTCCTCGGTCCTCGGTCCTCGGTCCTCGTTGATAGAGGATGGCGTACAACCGATGGAAGCGATGGTGTATACGGTCAACGGTCAGGATCAACGAAGATCCAAGGATCCTTCCGGGAGTACGTCTCGGTGTTCTGGCATTCGATACCTGCGACAATCTGAGCTACGCCCTCGAACAGGCGCATAATTTCGTGAAAGGATTGATCGCTCACAGAAACGAGTACCACGTTGAGGAATTTCGGTGCAGAGATCGTAGCGCGCCACGATTCATGTCAGAATCGTGGATTCGACAGAGTCGTCGCGATACTCAGTTGCTTTGTCTCTTTTTTCCGAAAATGTACGTGGTACTGGTAAAACCAGAGAAAAACCAGAGAAAAACCAGAGAAAAACACGAGGCAAGTTGTAATGGGAAGACACCGAATCGCCTCGTACTCGGCATCCCCGGTCACGGCCTAACAATTTCGTCGTCCGTTCATCCCGAGGAAAGGAACTAGGGATAACTATTCGATGGACAATTATAGTCGAAAGGAGAAAATAATTCTTCAAAGATTGTGTGATTCATTCATTTGTACTGTGTCTTCTAACGTGCTCACGCGCGGAATGTAAGTACGATACAAATTAACGAAAACTTCATAAGGCGAAGTGAAAACGGCGTCCGTGAAAACGTAGAGCAATCGCGTGCGATACAATTCTTAAAATACTTATTATATAAAATATTTATTCTAACTTATAAGATAGGCGTACGCGCGAGAGGTGGTTTACGTTTCCGCTCGTCTCCCTCCGCTATATTTTTACCGTCATCGTAAAATCTGTTGTGATCCGATCTGGTTCGGTTCACTCTTTAAAACAACAAAATGTACTTAAAAAGTAAAAATCGATTATGTTTGGACGGAAAGATCTTGGAAAAATCCGTTGGTGTCTAGATCCTACAGCCGTAGTGGGGAACGCGTAATATCATCGTTTCTGGAAGACATCGATACTTCCTACGGTTGGAAGATACCGATACCGATACCGATACGTGGGTGTACTTAAAAATTAGATCAACGAAAACTAAGGAAAGTGACACGAGTGTGCGCAAGCTCCAGCCGCGAATCGGCCTTTTGAAATTGAGCGTTCAAATTGAGCTTTTGAAATTGAGCAGCCGATTTGAATCGAGCGTGGATCCATCCACGTATCCATCGAGCGTACCGAAAGAGGTTATTCGTGTCCCGCGAATACCCGCGAATACCCACGAATGGAATGAGCGGGGGGACGGAACGGGGACGGAACGGGGACGGAACGGGGACGGAACGGGGATCGCCTGGGAGATATCGATTCTTGTACGGCACAAACTCGCGCGCAACGTCACTGACCTATGCAAAGAGTACCGACACCCCTTCCGCGGGGTTACGTGGCTTTGCTCGAAAGGCCTCTTATGGACGGAGTGGTTGATAAGGATCTTGGCCGATCGAAGAAAATAATACTTAAATGTAACCGCGTACTTGGACGCTATGTACAATTTTGGGCGTTCTCCGAACGCTCTTCGCTTGAAAATTAAGTCGCGAGGCCGCATCGTTCCGAAATACGGAATTCAGGTCGTCAGAAATGACTGTCGTCGGCTCTGAGAATCGGAGAGAATCGGAGAATCAGTTAAAAGGAACTCTCTCGTTTCGTTCTTAGCTGGTTGTGGCCAGCCAAAGTGTCCGGACTGGGTGTCATCGCGGGATTGTCGTAAGCGTAATCCAGAGTGGTATCTTCGCTGGGATGCCTTCTCGAGAGAGGCGTACTCGTAGTGTTCGGAGTACCGTTACCAGTTCCCGTACATCTCGACGGAGCGACACTCGCGCTTATCGTTGGCATCGTTGGCATCGTTGGCATCGTCAGTTTTAAACCGCTCTCCTTACCCCCGCCGACACCGACACCAATTTCTGGATCCTCCTGTACTTTGTTGTTATTATTCTGGCTGCTGACAACGACGTCGCCACCGCTGCCACCGCCGCAGTTTCTTCTTTTACTCGCGGAAACCTAAAAATACCGTAATCAGAAACACAGAAAAGCAGAAAAGCAGAAAAAGGTTTTTTCCATCGACCCGGTCGATCTCTGCTCGATCTCTTGAATAACTGATTTTCTATCTATATATGCCAGCGAGGGAAAGCCACCAACCTTTGCCCAAGTTTTCTTCGGGAATGCGCGACGACAGACGTTCTTGACCTTTTCCCACCGCAAAAACGCCTTTCCCAGCAAAAATAAGATCGCCAAAACCATAAGACACGTTATCGTAATCGCAACGGTCAAAAGCGTGCGTAGTCTTCGGACTTCTCCTAACGAACGTGCAATTTTCCTCTATTATATTCTTACTCTAGTATAGGAGTATAGGAGTATAGGAGTATAGGAGTGACATAGTAATTAGTATGTAAAGGAACGAAGGAACGAAGGATAAAGGGATTCATTTTCTTTTCATTTATTGATCTCACCGGGTAAAGTACGCGATTGTAAGTCGAGGAGACACGGGCGGATAAGGATGGATAAGGATGGATAAGGGTGGAGGAAAAAATACTGAAGCGCCAAAACTTACCACGTAGATCCTCGTATTCGACGATTTCCGAGCGAAGAACATATCGTTGATCGTGGAGGTATTCTGAAATCCAGATAATTCCAACGATTAACCGACCAGGAATTCGATAGTAAATCTTTCGTTTCGAGGTGTATACCTGTAACCCGTGAGAAGGTTCTTTCGTTTCGAGGGGATAAAAGGGGTCGAACTATTCTCTCGCGCTGGTGCGCCAGAAGAAAAGAAGAAGAAAAGAAGAAAAAAGGGACGAAGGAAAGACGGTGAGTCAAGTTGGAAAATGGTTGGCTACGTCCCCCATCCTGTTATAGTATCGTCGTCAGGTGCAAAGTCAACAGACCCGACTAGTTTTCGGTGGCCCCAAATCGAGAGTATCTGGGATACTCAAGCGGGCATACCTCATACCTCATACCTCATACCTCATACCTCATACCTCATACCTCTATACTCGCTATAGATATAGTTTACCTTGGCAATCCGTCGTACATTCTTCCAGCTGGTAATTATGATTCTGAACTTGGCAAATATCCGAGCAGGGTCGGCAATGAGAGTCGAAGCGACTGCAGTACTCCAGCGTCGAGCAATGCTTTTCACCGCACTTTACGCCTTCCGGATCTAGGAGCGCGTGCGAACCTCCGATGACCAGCAGCCCAACCGCGATCTTTCCTAGCATCGACATCTCTCTGGTCGATCGTCGATCGTCGATCGCCGGAGGAAATAATCGGACGCTTCTTAGATAATCGATTTTAGCGGTGTCTCTCGAATGGTACACCGCGCGGGGGGTCCATGACCCTTTTACCTGCAAGCGGAACGGACCGTCGTTAAATGATCAAATTCGGAAACGAAGGAATCGAGCAGAAAACCGGGAAATCTTAAAATCCCGGCGCGAAAAATGAATAGCCGAGTCTCGAGTTATTCGAGGCACGCGTGTACAGTGTACAGTGTACAGTGTACAGTGTACAGGTGATGATCGTCGACGAGGCGAGTCGGTGACTCATCGTTTATATCTGCCGCACGATACAAACTTCGCTCGTTTCCCCTTTTTTCTCGAGCGCGTTACCACTTTTCTTCCGTCACGGTATCCTCCCGTACATCGTAAAGTACGACATAAACCGAACGTTCGGGAAATTCCGACGCGTCAGGGAAAATAACTAACGTTCGATCTAGGTACATCAATCTTTCAAGAACCTAACGAAGAGACGACCTCGCGTTCGCAATCACGATCAAACGGAACAAACAGTGGATGGTTTGGGTCGCGGGTGGGGATGAGCAGGGGACATAAGAAATGCAGTAAGTGGGGTAAGTGGGGTAAGTGGGGTAAACGGGGAAAGCGAAGAGCGACTCCGCTCTCGTTTAGCGAATAATCAAAACTTTCAATTTTATAAAGCGCGGCATTTATTTCCGAAAAATATCAAATAGGATCTTCTGGGGATAGACAGGTACGCTATCGAATGAGTAAAGTCGAATTAAAGAAAAAGGAATCTTGAAAAACCGGTTCTTCAACCGAGATGACTTTGTAAGAAGAGACAGAAGACGGCCGATCGATGATGCGCGATCTACCAGGATGAATCATCATCCTACGCGCCGCGTTCTCGACGCGCTCTCGACGCGCTCTCGACGCGCCTGTTACGTCGTCCGTCCACCGGATATCGTTCCTCCTAAACCTTGCGGAAACCGTCCACCGAGGACCATCCAACGGATGCCGGACGGACGATACTTTCTTTTCCAGCTAACGCGTACCCTTTAAACGTTTCGTTTCGAGTGCTACGCGAACATGAATTTACTTGGAGAGAAACCGATCCGTTCGGGAAAGCGGTTGCCCGTTCTGCCTCGTCGCGATCGACAACCGACAACCGACAAATCGGCGAATGGACGAATGGACGAATGGACTAATGGACGAATCGTCGAACCATATGGTAGCGGTGCGTAAGGTTGTTTTGATCGGACCATTCTCGTCAAGTGACTGCTCTAAAGCCACACGATATCGACATGTTCGATTCAGGAATATTTGTCGCAATCCGAAACATTCGACACGAAATTGCACTCGGGAATCGGTCGACTCTGTTACGGGCAACTTGGACTTTGCGCAGTTTCTTTCGAGGGCACCAACTTCCGAATACTGCCGCTCGTGTTCGATTTCTCGGCGCGTTTCGGTGCGTTTCGGTGCGTTTTGGCTGGAGTTTGATTTTTGGTATCAATAAATGATCACGCTAAAAGGAAGGCAGAAGCGATCAAAAATATTCTTACTCGATTCGAATCGGGGAAAGACGCGGCAGGACGCGTAAAGCATGCGGACGATCCTTTTCGATGATGGCTCGCATACCGCACCACGAACTTCAATGACGAGAAAAAGGAGAAGAAAAAGACGAAGTAGAAGAAGTGACACCACGCGTTTTCTATCGACTTTTCGCGGTGAACTGCCGATCGGGAAGCCAACTACACAACAGGTTTGACTCCCACTTCGAGTCACCCCGTTCCCTTCTCCACCAGCTCTCTTACCTTCCCACCTTTCTTCTTTGACCGAGCAGCCTGTGAGTCGCACCTGACTCCCACTCCTGCCCGTTTTCACCTCTTACCTGCCTAGACCTGTGTAGACTCCATCCTACTCCATCCTACTCCATCCTACTCCATCCTACTCCATCCTACTACCGCGTACTACCTACCTACCTACTTACTTACTTACTTAACTTACTTGGATCTTCCTCTTGCTCTCCGCCGATTCCCCACAATGCCCCACAATGCCCGGCTGGTTCCCCCAGGTTTCCGTTCGATAGCCACTCGAAACCTGAACGGGAATTTCGATTCTTTCCGTCGGCGTACCTGTTGCTCGACTCGGTCGAGTTACTACGGCCGAAAGGAGAAGGGAAGGGGATGGAAGTTTTCGAGGAAACGTCTTCCCAAGTAGTCCCTCGAAAGTTGTCAGTTAACGGGCCTATCTGTCGGCCCACTATAGTTTCGTGCCACAGCAACAACGACGGAAGCGGGAGAGGGGAGCGTAAAACACATCGAAAGCAACGATCAACGTTCCGTTACCTTTGCATTTTATTGTTCTCAATCAATGTCCTGCGAATTTACCTAGACTCAGTTTCGCAGACCCCGTATCTCTGCTACCGATTCGGAACTACACGGATATAAAATATATTTTCGGACAATTGATACAGTTAGTAATCGTCGTAGTACTATTTCTATTCTTCACGCGAATTTTCTTATGCGCTATCTCCGAGCTTTCCTTCCTCCCGGAGCAGCGATCTTTCCTTTCCGTTTGTAGTGACTCGTTTCTTTTCGAGAAGAGAGATTCCCCTCGAAATGGAAGGAGATCGGAGGAAATCGGTGGAAATCGGTGGAAATCGGTGGAAATCGGTGGAAATCGCGCCGAGTCAACTTGAGAAATCAAGATCGATTAACCGCCATCGAAGTTGATCTTCAAATTGTCGAAAGCAAAGACCATGTTGGAATTTTGTTGAGTAAGAGACTACAAAATGTTTTGGCCTAAATAGACATATTTACAGGAAAGGCCTAAAAAGTGATTCTCTCGAAATGGGGAAGGTTCGAAAGGTGAAAGATCGTTGGAACGAAAGAGGACTACACCCGGAAAGGGCAGATATCGCGATCGTTTTGAAAGTCGTTTGAAAGATCGTTTGAAAAATTTCATATCCTAATATATAACTCTATAAAGCGCACTATACTAAGTCTTCGCGTTACCGTCTCTCCGCGTCTACACATGTCTCTACACATGGCGCGCGCGGATACATCGTGCTCTCTCTCTCTTCCTCTCTCTCTCTCTCATTCGCACTCTCTCTCATTCGCACTCACTCTTTATTAATTAGAATTGGATTTCCATTTGTAGTTCTCTCGACGAAAGACACGTACAGGCATTACGCTGGTAGAAGATTTTGAATAAATAATCGTTGAAAAAATATATTGTTAAAAGTAGGTACGAACATCGTCGTTGTCGGTACCGTTGCGCGAGTAACGTTACGCGTAACGGCGACTTCGTGGTTCTGTCCTGTTCGCACCTCGTTTTCTCGTTTTCTCGTTTTCTCCTTCTCTCCTTCTCTGGCTCACGATTTAGCCACTTGTTCGCAATGGCGATTCCGACAGAGCAACGCGTTAAATGGCAAGAAGCAACGCTCTCGGTACTCGACGATTATCGTGCCTGGCCTTTTACTTCGCAACTCCACTTGGAACCGATCGCTCCCTCTCCAAAGACAGGATGCTCCCGGTAATCCATTTACTCCCGTCTGAAACCCCCGCGCTATACTCCCCGTTTCTCCGAAAAGGAGAGGGAAGAGCGATCGTGGCTCGATATGTTTGAAAAAGTATAGGAGGAAAACAATTCGCTCGAAGAAGAAAGAATCTGTCGAGAAAAATCGATTTTTCTCCATCTCCCGTTCGGTGGGTTTGAGCTATTCGTTCGGATTTCAGGATACTGAATCTCCTGAATGAATTTACACCCCGCGTGCGGGTAGTAAATGTCTTCCCTGTGCCGGCATCTACGTAAGTAGATCGTTAGAAGTAGAGCTCGGTAAGCTTCTCGCTACAATTCCCAATGGTTGTAGCTACAAAGACACAAACTCCAGCAACCCGATTTTCGACATCCAGATCGGGTCGCTCCGTAGCCTATACTCAAACATCTCCGCCGCTGTTCGAAGTGAAAAATTGCTGGTGGTGTTCCTGGTGGTGTTCGTGGCGGGGAGATTTGGCAGGGATAAATTTGTGATGGTCTGGTGGTGAGGGTGGTGAGGGTGGTGAGGGCGGTGAGGGCGGTGAGGGCGAAGCACCGTCGTCGTCGGTTCGCGGGAGTAGCGGCGAGACACCGTTCTGCACGTAATGAGTCAACCTAGTGGGTAACGACCCGGCGTTGAGCTGGTAAAATTCGATCAGCTGTAGGAGGTCGTAGAACTTTGTGACACCTTTGTCGAGTGTGTAAAGCCAACAGTTGCACCGCTCATCGAAAACCTGAAAATGAGTATTGGGGCCGGCCTCTCAGAAATATTGCCGACTATCGATACTCTCTATGGAAACTCTGGAAACTATGGAAACACTCACTGGTTGTATTTGAGCATGGAAGACCTTGTCGCCGTACTTGTAGGTCAACACGTAAGCCCCGATGTTACTTTTGCTCTCTCGAACCAAAAAGACGCTGCAACAAACATCGAACGAACTGAATAAAGAGATTCCACTCTACCTGCTCTCATCCAGGAGGAGAGGGCCGTTTTACGAATTTAACGGATTCGTTAAATTCGTTAAATTCGTTAAATTCGTTAAATTCATTTTCGCGCCCGATCACGGCTCTCGCTCGTTCCTCTTCCGAGACGATCGAGGTCGAAGAAATTGCTCGTGTCTTCTCGATCTTTTAGAGCGTTAACCTCTGACGCATTAACCTTTACCTGCCAAAATGGTTAGAAAACAAAAGTCCTAGATTGGCTTACCCGTCGACGGAACCGCGATCCCTTATAATGGCAGCAGCGATTTCTCTTTTGAGTCCTCTGTGAAACCATGGTTGTAGAACGTGGATCCCGTCGTCTAGACCGTGAAGTCTGACCACGGCACAACCAGGCGGTAGTCTGGAAAACGGTCTCCACGTTCGTCGCCAGTTTATTCCTTCGCTCTCGGCTATATCCTTCGCTTCTTTCGGGTCCTCGACTATCCTCCCGACGCTTCCGGTAAAGTCCATCGCGACGCGTGAACGCACGGATTCCTAAAAAGTAACGTGAATGTAGGATGAGTGTAAAATAAAAGTTTAAAGCGTTGTTAGAAAAGGGCGCTGACTCATTGATACAACTGTACCTCTTGTGTGTTCTTGTGTGGGTCGAAGGAAACCGAAAGGAAACCGAAAGGAAACCGAAAGGAAACCGAAAGGAAAGGCGGGCATAGTGTGCCTTTCTCGATTTCTATTGCGTCGCGATAAATATGACAAATTACGTGGTCAATCTTTAACTAGAGAGGTGAAGAGGTGAAGAGGTGAAGAGGTGAAGAGGTAAACCGGTAAACCAGCCGGTGGAAAGAGAATTGAGGTTACAAAGAGGTTAAAGGAGGTTAAAGGAGGTTAAAGGAGGTTAAAGGAGGTTAAAGGAGGTTAAAGGAGGAACGGAAAGGGGCGGGTGGCTCATCCCGAAAGTTGGAGAAAGGCCAAGACGCGCGTCCATCACTGCGACGATATTTATGGCCGGCGCTAGGAGCTAGCTGCTCGCGTCGCGGTTATTTGCTTTCGGCCCTTCATATCGTACTTTCCACGGCGAGGAGCGCGATCATTCTAGCTGTTAGTGACCGTCCTACTAGGAAGGTCGAAAGTTCCGAGTGTAACGCACTCGCTGCGTCCGTTTTGCGGATGAAAAGCAGAAATCAAGCGCGCTCGGTTCGCGTATTTCGTTGGTATAAACAATTTTAGTTGAGAATTAAAATCAGATCAAATTAAGGAATGGCGGGGGACCAGCAGGTTCCGGAAAGCGAACGATTCGCGAACGATTCGCGAAAGAGTCACTTACATTAGAGACGTTGTAATTGTTGTATCGGTCTTTCGGGCTTTCACCACCGGTTTGTTCACACTGTTTGTTCTTGAAGGCTCTGTAGTTCTCCTTGAGTTGCTTGCCATACTGTAACAAGAAGCGAAAACGCTTGATTCAAATCTACCGAAGGGTTACCAAAGAGCTTCTATCTTTTCAAAGGGTCCGGTCACTGCCGGTAAAACCAGTCGATTCCCTTCTCTCTTTCTCTCTATCTCTGTAAACTCGATAACAACTATCGACATGTTTTTTATTGATTTCAAAATAACATCGCGAGACAAACGTTTAATTTCAATGAATAAGGACGGAAGAAGAGATGCAAAGACGGATGGGGGGAAGGAAAGTGGGAAGGAAGGAAGGAAGGAAGAAAGGAAGGTTACCTTGGCGAGCCTCATGGCCGTGAGCCAGCAAACGCGTGATTTTTCAGTGTGGAAGGCGATCACCTTGAGGCCGAGTTCTCCAGCTTCCGGTGGTTCGGCTTCAGAGTTGTTCGCCGGTCTTAGACAAGCCGCCCAGTCGAAGGGTGCGTCGAAGCACCTCTTTGCGTTTGTAATTCTGTAGACCACGTAATCCGATAAACGAACGAGTGGAGTCAGCTGCTCCTTGTCCTGAAACGTAAAAGTCAAATCATTCGATCGATCACGAACCTTCCTAAACACGCGCGAAGATAGAAGCACGAGTGTACGAATAGGGCGGGGGGGGGGGGGGGGCTGGCGAAAAGGGCGAAAAGGGTGAAAAGGGTGAAAAGGGTGAAAAGGGTGAAAGGATCCATATCCTTTTACAAAGACGTAATAACGAGAAAAGGACGGTAATAATACTGCGGACGTATAACCACGATCGCGCGCATCTAAACGAGCGAACTGAGAAAAGGGAATATTCGGAGCTGATCGAAAAAGTACGAGTATCGATGGTTCTCCCTGAGGTGCTCCACCCTACATCCGGAAAAGAAAGTAACGACTTCTGCCAATTTCCGAATTACTCGGTAGGCCATCGTCGATCAAAGTAAACGTACACCGTTGCGGATTAATGGCCGGGAGGATCGGGGACATCGAAGGGCTCGAAGGGATGAAACGAAAATATCGCGGCTGCGAGGCTGCGAGGCTGCGAGGCTGCGAGTGTGCGGGGGACAGGGGGACAGGGGGGCAGGGGATGTTGCGGAAGGATTCTGCATTAATTTAGAAGATGCGATGACGGTAAAGGAGAGAAGAGGGGGGAATCTCTGGTTTTCTCCTTTTCTCCTCGAGACGTTGATAATTTATCGTTAAAAGGAAGCCATGCGTGTGCGTGGACGAAGCAGCGAGGCCCGCTCTTTATTGGATTTCATCTAATAGCATTTGCGCACTGTGACTTTTCTTTACGTTCTTACGTTCATTCTCATCCTATATCTTCGCGAGAAATCTAACGCGAACTATGTTTCGTACTATTCGGCCATCCAATAGTATAGTAAGAAGGAGCGGCGTCCTTCGAATGGCGCGGATATTCAATGAGCGCTACTCTCAATAACCCTACTCACCGTTACGTGGAAAACTAGGAAGGTTTTCGGGACGAAAAATGACCACTGACCGTAGATAACGCCGCCACTGAGGATGTCGAGCACGTTGCCCAGCACAATGCCAATCCCGCTGTCGATCACGCTTCCGACCACGCTGCCGACCACGCTGCCGACCACGTATCCATCTCTCCTCCGAGAGCAAGAGATCGTCCGTGGAAATTCCACACTGGAGAGAAAAAAGCCTTGGAGAAAGATGCGAGTAAGAAAGGCAGAGGTGCGCGTAATCAAACAAGCCGGTAGTTACGCGTCCGAGCAAATTCGATATTAAATGCTTTTTCTTGCTGGTAAACGGTCGAATCAAGAATAGAAGAATAGAAGAATAGAAGAATAGAAGTGTTCTCGCGTTGACGTTGCGAAATCTCCGTTTCCCGGATCTCGGGAAAGAGAATCCAATTTGACGATTCCGGGGAACGATCGACCGCTTCAGAAGGCATTTTCTGCCGTTCCTTTTGCTACTCTAGCGGACTACCCTATTTCTATCAACCTTGAACATCCTCGTTGACCAGAGTTCAACGAAATTCACTGATTTATACCGGCTTCTTAAAAAAACGTTCTTCGTTTTCAACCCCGTGAATCGTTGCTTTTATCGCGGCAATGCGGAATGGTCTCGGCCGTTCCTTGAAAACACCTTGAAAACACCTTGAAAAGATGTCCGTGACCTAACTTTTTTTCCTACTAAATCGAATCCGAGTGGACGATGTGTCTCTGGAATTGAATTTTCCACGATGCCGAAGAACGCGTACTTAAAACCGACACGAAACCTAACACTTGGACCTAAACGAAAAAACGTCCAAATACAAAAATCCAGATCGCTACTCGAATCTCTTGGATCTAAATTCGATTCAAGAACCGTGTTCACGACCGTATCCCGTTTACTCTTTGATCTTCTTCCTCTTTCCCATAAATCACTGTTCTTCCTTTACCGTTCAAGCGAATGCATTCCGCATGCAATGGTTGTAAGAAGAAAAAAAACTCCGAGCACGGACTGCCTTAACGATTATCGCTACCCGAGTCTGAAAACGGAAGAAATATACTCTTAACGGATACTCGACGATAAATTAGAAGAAATCCAGCCGAGTGTTCTATATTCGCTCGGTGGCGGTGGCGGTGGCGGTGGCGATGGCGATGGCGATGAAGGTGGTAGCAATGGAGCCGGCACGCAAAAAGAGAGAACGAAAGGATTGAGTGTTAGAGTTAAAGAGAGAAAGCGGTCTCGGGAAATTGATTCAGATGATAAGACCATGTGTGAACGAAAACAGTACGAGTAGGGAAACGTAAGGAGATTCGTGAGGAGTAGGGTACGATTCACCGACGGTTTCGCCGAAAACTTTCTTTCGTTTAGGAAGAAACGTCACAAAACGGCGTGAAATGAGGATTTCTTTTTTCCCGGCTTCTTGATAACTAACCTAAAGACATTCTACGAGAAATCGTGAAAACTATTCGCGGAACTATTCGCGGAACTATTCGCGGAACTATTCGTAGGACAACGAAATCACGCCTGAATCTAGAACATGAAACGCAATAGGAAGAATCAAAGTACGAGGAGGAAGATTTCCGAAATGTTTGTCAACGGACGGAGGTACGAAGTTCCGGCAACCAAAAGAAGATAAAAGGGAAAATTCTGATGGTTCGACTTACCAGCACGGCACTGTCTGTTCGTCGGTGTATCACGGTCGGGCAACGTTATTGAAATTGTTCTCGAGTCAATTGTTTTTGATTCCGTGGAATCTCTTTCCCAGTATACACGTGTGTATCATCAGAGATTATGTATAAAAATACGTATATACATGTGCGTATATGTACAGTAATGTGCACACGTATCTATATTACGTGAGAGTGCCGACGTTTCTTCCATGCAACGGTATTATGTACATATACATCACGGAGTAGAATCGCGCTCGACTACTACACTAAGGAAATCTACTCCCTGCCAGAAAAACTGTTGTTACACCACCCACCCCTACGCATGCACCTCACACCATACACCGTACACCGTACACCGTACACCGTACGCGTACCACCGAACGCGGTAACGACGCGAATCGACGTAAAGCGCCGGAATGCCAAACCGTTTTTAACTTTAGTCTTACTCGTTATTTGTTTCTATTTCGATTTCGATTTCGATTTCGATTTCGATCTCGGTCTCGGTCTCGGTCTCGGTCTCGGTCTCGGCTCCGGTTCCCGAATGTAACGCCGATCGACCGACACCGCAAATTATTCTCCGTGCGTCACTCTTTCTTTTATCCGAAATCACAGCCTCTTCCTTCGTCCGGACCTTCCGACCGACCTCGCTTTCCTTTTTTTCCGCTGGAAAAGCATACGCGAAAAAGATATCGAATGTGTGCAGACTGCGCGACGACGCCGTTTTGCACTCACCGCCTCCCCCCTCGCTCACTCTCTCACTCTCTCACTCTCTCCCCTTCACCGCTCCCTCGTAGAATTACGGCTAGGTTAGTTACTAGCCCAGAGTTCGGCTTCCTCCTTCGATCAACCGTTTCTCCTTTCCGAGGCGATAGGAAGTGGCCCGCAATGACTGATGCAAGCTGGTAGGTTCTTGGGAGATCGTAGAATCTTTAAGTTTAGTAGGAGGACCATCGACACGGCGAAAGAAACGACAGCAAAACGAAGAAAAAGGAAAGGTCGTGGATCGACCACCGGCAGTATCGGAGCGTCAACTGACAGCGGCTCACCGCTCGCCGGTACCCTCGTGCACGGCCACGAACAAAGATCCGAACCAACCCGAGCCGATCCGAAAACCTCCGACTCTTCGGTCTGTCAGCTGGTTTCCCGGTGCTTCTAGACTGCATCGTTCCGTCGCTGTTACCGCCGCCAGCGCCATCATCATCGCGATGTCATCCCATTTCCACCCGCGCAACCCCGTCACTATCATTATGTGTACCTCTCTTTTAACGCGGAATTAGTAATTAATCGAATTAATTCACCAAGGAACGTAAGTCTAAACAATTTTTGTATTACTATCAACGATTACCATTTTCATTTCAGCTACGAAGTCGTAGAAGAGACGTTCGATATTTCCTTTACCCGATAAAGTCGTACGAGTCACGCGTATACTAGTTGTTCGTCGGTTTTGTTTCGAAAATATTACGACCGGAAAATTGATTTAAAATCGAGAGAAGAGAGAAGGTATAAGACGGTAGAAGAAGGTAAAAGAAGGTAAAAGAAGGTAAAAGAAGGTAAAAGAAGGAGGAGAGAAGGAAGAAAAAGAAATGGTCGAAAAGCGTGGGAGCCTTGTCACGAGGGGTTTCGCGAAGCCTCACAGGGAGGAAGGGGTTCGACGACTCGAAGCGAATCTCGGTTTTTGACGAATCTCCGCGTAATTGATGAACATGACAGTAATAGTGATCGTGTGCGAATATTAACGCATAAAGGAGAAAATAATAGGGTGTGGGTTAGGGTTGGAGTTGGGGGCGCGTATGAAGCGGCGATCAGCAAGTTTCATTTACCGTTTCATTTACGGTACAATTTTCCTCGAGAAATACCTATTTTACGACTTTATCGCTTTTCCTGATAGTGCATAAGAACGGTGCATAAGGTAAACGTTAAGAACGGATTTTGAGTGGTGCTGGTTTTTGTTCAGTGACACTAAAAGCGGCCGTTACGAGGTTGGAAAACCCGTACCTCCTGGCCGATAGCCAGTGAATACCCAGCGAATAGCCAACGAATAGCCAACGAATGACCAGCGAATGGCCAAGTTGCATTCTACTCTAGATATCCAAACCTAATAAACGTGAAAACTGTACGTATTCTCCCTACCAACCAAGCATCCTCCAACTCTTCTAAACTTCTCCATAATTGATTCGTAGTCGTAATTGATTTCCTTTTCAATCGTATCTCGAAGCGACAAAGAAATGGTTCTTTTAAATTGAGATTAATAGAGATTAATAAAGATGTGATCCGTATCGTGATAGAAATTCCGATCACGATACGGATGAAAAGAATGATAGGTTACTTACCAAGGATCGCTTTGAAGCTGCAGCGACGGTAGTCTGAAAGGAGAAGGCGCGATTTTACTGAAAATTCTTAGGCAACAAATCAAAAACGGATTCAACGAAAACCGATTCAACGGATTCCAGGTATTCGCGTAAGTACCTTCCGTCGTTGGCTTAATATTTGCATTCCGCTATTATCAGATTATTAGACTCGACGATCTATGACGTTTAAGAAAAATACTACGCTACCTAAACGTTCAAACTGTTTCCGAGCTCCTAATGCTACTTAACTTAACTTTAAAAAGTATCTTCACGTTAATAACGATTTCATGCGTTATGATACGATATGATACGATATGATACGATTTTCCATTGGGATTTCTACATCCCAATTCCATTCTACGTTAAATATGTCTTTCTTGAATCTTGGCCGTGATCCAATTTCCAAAGAAACGAAGAACAAGCCAACGAACGACCAACAAGCGTTGATCTTTTCCCAGGTCTTACTAACGATCCGCGATCCGCGATCCTGATAATTATAATCGGATATAATCGGATATAATCGAGCTTTGACCACGAATCGGACGTTTGGACGTTCGACGCGATCAGAGATTAAACTATCAAGTAAGGAGGCAAGAAGCGGAAATTTAGTCGGAATATTGCAATCGGGGAAGATAAAACCTTCAATGCAAAGTTTCGAGGCTAAAACTGCATACAGCTGCGACTCTCTTACGATGCGTCATGCATCGTGAACGCGAACAAAGCCATGGATGCACCGGATGTGGTAATATCGTGTGTTACGAAAGTCCGCTTCTATATCGTGGTAATCCGGATAGGCGGTAAAGTAGACGGTAAAGTAGACGGTAAAGTAGACGGTACAGAGAAGAAGAGATGCCTTCGCATCGGTTGCTTTTATTCGCGTTTCGTGCTTAGACAGGATCACACTGTTGACTGTTGTGAGAGGAACTCCCGGAGACCGTTCCGCCAATATTTTCCTTCATTTTTCCAGCTGGAATTTACCTTAGAATGAGGATCATTGCGAGGATCATTGCGAGGATCATTGCGAGGATCATTGCGCACGTTCTACCGACTCACTCCGTACCGTTGCGCTGTACTTCCTGTTCCGTGCGCGGCGAACCCGACCTTAGAAGCTACGGAGAAAGTATTTCACGACCGACGCGTATTCCCCCCGCTAGCGAACGAATTTACGTACTTTCTCGCAGGAAGTATGAAACCGTAAGCGTACATCTGCCAGAAATAGAAATCTCTGGTTATATACCGGTGACCGAACCATCGAGGTACGATAGTCCTATGGAAGCTGGAACAAATGAAAAAACCTGACCGTAATTCTCGGGTGAACGACCGAACGACCGAACGACCGAGCGAGTGAGCGAGTGGGCGAGTGGGCGAAAGCCCTGCCTCCTCCCGGAGTAGCTATTTTGCCAATACGAATCTGTGTCACGAAGCGCACTCCCCGACGCACACCGCGACACACTCTCGCGCTTCGAAGATGCTCATCCATTCTAGTTGGGAGATTTCGGTAGGGGATCACCACGCAATCACGCAATCACGCAATCACGCAATCACGCAATCGCGCAATCGCGCAACCTGTGCTATTTTTCGATATAAACAAAATTCGCCGAAATTTCCTTATCGCTGTAACCAAAGTTTTCGCGCAGGATGTGCGTCCAAGTCGAGGCTATATTTCCAAAACAACCCATCGAGAAACGAAATTGTCGCGAGTCGCGTTGAGTTGGAATCCGACCCTTTCGGACTACCAACGGAGGTTAAAAAGGGGTGGATGCCATGTGCAGCTGTTCGAGGAACGCGACACGTCAGAAACCAGACAATCCATATCGGCATTATATTCGCACGCTCACTGAATCGTTCATTGTACTCGAACGCGTGGCGAGCTATGCTCTTTCTCTTTTCCCCTTTTCCCCTGTTTCCCCTTTCCACCCCCGCATACCTCCTTCGCCCTCTGCCTCGCCATGGCGCGCGCCGTTGATACCAGTTTGTCAGTAGATACCCGTATTAGCAATGTCAGCTGCTCGTTCCCGCTTGCGTGCAATTACGCGCAACAACCCAACGACCGTATTGCCGAAAACCTATTGTTAAAGGATAATCGCCGAATCCCTTTCTACGGCCTTCGTATTATTTTTCTGTCTCTTATCGCGAGAAGCTAAATTTACCAAACGATTCCGAACCATTCTTGCATTGATTTCAACCAGATACCAATTTTCGGATGGCGGGTATTCGAAAATGAGAAATCTTCGAAGGGGAAATTCTATTCTATTCTATTGTTCGATGTTGAGAAATGTTCTACTAGACCAGCGGACGCAAATATCGTATCGTATCGTATCGTATCGTATCGTATCGTATCGTACCGACAATCGACAATCGACAATCGACAATCGACAATCGACATGTCCGCGTGCTCCTCGCATATTTACAAGTTGCGCTGGTAGCTACAGCTGTCGTACAGAGAAGAAGAAAGAAGGAATAAGTTGAAATCATTAATAACAATGTGATTAGCAGGATCAATTCTTTGATCTAGTTTACCTTAAGGGAGACATAAGGTGTGACCAACTACGCGTCACGAACGATCACTTACCTTGTTCGTTATGTAAAGCTTCCGGTCGCGCAGTACCATATAGATTTTGGTCCACGTATTCGAGGCTTCGGATCGTAACCAGACGAAACTAGCGACCTGCGGGCATCCGGTAGCATCCTCTCGCGAGAGATAATTCTGAAATTTCAGTAGTGTCATTACTCCGTACTCCGTACTCCGTACTCCTACTCCGTAGAGGAGGACTGTCGAACAAGAGACGTTTGTCAGTCACCTTCAATGCGCTGTCGAGATCAACCAGAGTTCCCTTATTTTCCGTACTGGAGAAGGTTACCATGTCGGGAGGAAAAAATTGCTACAACAGATTCAACACATTCCCGTACTTAATGCGATTCGCTCTCGCTTTCGTTCGTATTTCGTTCGTATTTCGTTCGTATTTCGTTCGTATTTCGTTCCGTTACAAGAATTTTCTTTCTTTCGCCACTCACGCTTTCCGTCGATATTCAGGATCGCATCGTATAAAGTATCAAAGATGACTCGACCGAAACCTATCGTCCCGTAACGCCTTTTTTAACCGTATACGAAACTTGGATATATTTTCAAATTAAGTAGAACGCAAGCGTGTCTTCTCGGAGGAATGAGAAATGCGTGAGACGCGAAAAAAATGTATTTCAACGCGACACCACTGACATCCCATAAGTTGGTTACCTTAGGGTTTACGAAGAACTCATATTTGAGAAAGTCAACGCGAAAGAAGAATTTTCTTTCGTGATGGGAAGTAAGCGTTTCCATCTCGCGATGTACAGCAAGAATGTCTTCGTGATCTTCGAGAGTACGTTCTGTAACAGGAAATAGAACAGAAGCTGAAATCGAGACATCCCTTGATAACGGACGACGGAGAATACTCGTATCGAAAAATATGATCGCATCGGAGTGGCAAAATGTTTCAATTGTAGAAGAGACAAGGCGAGACAAGAGGAGACGAGACCAGACGGGACGAGACGAGACGAGACGAGACGAGACCAGACGGGACGGGACGAGACGAGACGAGACGAGACGAGACGAGACGAGACGAGACGAGACGGTCGCAGAGAGTTATGGAAGGTTAATGGCATTAACTCGATAAAGTGAACAGAAGCGCGATCAACCGGGAGAACGAAGGTTGGTTGGCGATTTGCGACGTTACCTACCGATTCCAAGCTCCGGCCAAGTCTCGACGATGGACCAAGCGATTCCAGAAACGTTTCTTTTCACCTTCAAAAGTTGACAGAGGTCGATCGTTCGAAGATTTCTCTCGACCATCAGAGTAGTCCAGGTACGATCGTCGTTGTAAAAGCGTAGCTCTTCGGTCTAAGGACGAAAGCGACGGATCTGTCTGAACGAGGAGTCGATGGAGAAAAGGATCGAAGAGGATCGAAGAGGACGGAGTCGATTACCTGTTTCTCGTTGTCGAGCAATGTGTCGAGGAGGCGATTTTCCGCAGCGGCAAACTCGAAGATAGAAGTCGATTCGGAACCGAGACGTTCGTAACTGCCGACCCGAGTACCGGAACGACCGACGGGGAAGCCCGATCCACTGAACCCGCTGCCATCTAAGCACGAACACATCTTTGGAAACCAGTCTGCAACGGTAGAACAAAAGTGGAATCCCTTCTCCATTTACGCTCAATTCGCGTTCAATTCACGCTCAATTCACGCTCAATTCACGCTCAATTCACGCGCAATTCGCGCTCAATGACTTTACCTAGTTTCAGAATTTGCTCTACATACTGCAAGTGGTGATTCGATACGACCATTGGTTTTAGGAAATCAAAACACTCAAAACACCCGATTTCTACGACGACGCGACACCGATAAAAAAACCAACGTAATTTAAGTAGGTGATATCGAAGAGCGGTAACAGGCAGGAACAAGGACCGGTATCACACTTGAAGGTCGGTATACGGTGGGGGAAGGAGGGAAGGAGGGAAGGAAGGAAGGAAGCAAAGAACGCGAATTTCAAGGTACGAATGTCAGGGATAGAAAAATCTATCGTCTCATAAGACCGTCAATCTCTTTGATTTCTCACTGGTGAACACATCGAATATGATCGGTGATGATGATCTACGAGAAAACGACAATCAAAATTAAAGTCGAAGTCTGTCAAAGCGGTGATGGTGGAGGAGAAGGATAAGTAATCGATATACCGAAAGTAGAGTGAAAGATCGATTCGGCCGCTGACGAAATTTCGCCGTTTCGCCGTTTCGCCGTTTCGCCGTTTCGCCGTTTCGGCGGTCCTAGGTCAACCTGTACCCGACCTCTCTCAAGATAACGTCGCGTATTATCGTAGCGTATTATCGTCGCGATATTACCGGAATTTCGAAATTACGATGACGCGCGAAAGTTCGCTACTACGCTCCCAGTAGCGATACGAGATATTTCGATATCGGTAAACGCATTCGTTCCAGCTTACATGGATGTCGGACAACCTTACTTTTATGTACAGAGTACGTACAGAGCATCTCGACCCTTCCGATCGCACTCCTACCAAGTATTTTTCATTGTCTCCGAGCACCGAGCAACGAACCGCGTCAGACGTCCCGCGCGATTTAAGGGCGCGATTTAACGGCATGGCGCAGAAACCGCAAAGTTCTGACGACGGTCGATGTCACGCATGCGCACGACCACGAAATCAATTTGATTTCACGAAATTTGAATACGATTTCTAAAGAGGAAGACGAAGAAATATTTGTATGACGCGAGACCACCGACCAATTAAGTAATCGGTTACATGGTGCGCATACGCGCGTACCTGCGAAACGTGTGCTTCCCGCGAGCTCATGTCATTCTATTAGTATCTAAAGTAGCGGCACGATTTTACCTTCTTCGCGACTCGAGTCTAATAATAATAGCTCAGAAGGGAAAAGATTAAATGAAAAACTTACTGCGTATGTTGAAACATCGACGAGAAGCCTGAGAGAGCCAGTTCCTGATGGGTTGATCGCGACTTCCGCCGACCTCGGAGCTCAAAACCGTGTAACTCGAGAGAAAGGAACCGCTCGAATTTTCCGTTGATCGAGAGGATGTACCTCCGGTTCGTTCCAGGACATTCTCCGGGATGTTCATCAAGGACGATGACGAATCTACGCGTCCAAATTCCTTCGACGTACCGGCTAACCTGAAATGAAGTCGTACCAAACCTTCCTTATTTTCCTCGTTCCTGGGTGTTTCCATGAATTCCTTTTCGGAATAGAAAGAACGGCATACGCATACGCATACGCATACGCATGGCGCGTGATTCGAACTCGGTGAAAAACTAACGACTCGAAACCCTCCGCTAATACGCGCTTATTTACGATGCTACGTCCATTCTCATTTTTCTCTCTTGGACGAAGGTAAGTTCGACTGTGTGACGAATCAACGATTATCAATATCACAGGGATCGCGGTGGTGGTGGCAGCTTCGTTTTGGTTAAATTGATCGGCCACTTAGGAAAGATCAATGGAGGTCGTCGAGGTCGACATTTTTTAATGAGATCAAATTCACCGTGCCGATGTTACGCAACGCACTTTTCCTTTCGATTATTTTCAAAGTTATTTCCACCGTTAATGTCTGTGATCATTTGAGACCGTACTAATCTCATTACCCCGCGTAACTGATTCCTAAAGAAAAGCAACGCTATCAATTCGTCTTTCGTTGAGTCGTTGAATCGTTGAATCGTTGAATCGTACAGATAATCGCGCGCGATAGAGAGAGAGTTTCAGTTAGTTTAAGTAATGGCCTTAACATCCATTAGTGGGAGACTAACTGGGATCGAAGGACGTTGAATCGTCGGTCAAATAGGAGAATTGATTGATACGAGCTTCTCTCGCGTTATTCTTTTTGTCGTTAACCCCTGACACCGTGTCAACGTAGAGGTTAATTTCATTTGAAAATTACGTTTACCAAACGGTCTACCGAACGGTTAAACTATGTACAGTCGATTTGGCGAGAATCACGCTGAATTATTTTTTCGACGAACGTTACGTACGAAAGATACACGACCAATGAAGTATACGAACCTCGTACTACCGTCTTCCGGCGACATTCGCGGAAAATCTCGGGAACGAAGGAACTCGTCCGTTCGAATTTCCCGTTTCTCGTTCTTGACTTTCGGAGTATCAGTCTTCGTGGCCTGATCATTCGTATCGAAAAAGACCACTCGGCTTCACCACCGTTTTCACCGTTTTCACCGACCACTACCCTTAACTCCCATGATTCTGTCCCTCGACTCGTACCGTACCACAATTCAGCCACGACTTGGAAAGTTTCGCGGACCGCATGTCGTCGCAATTGCGAACAGATAAGGAGGTTGAAAGTTAGCGAACGTCTCGAAACGTTGTCATTTTGTTTACAAACATAATTCGTTGTTGACGGCGATCTAGAAATGTTCTCGGAGCACGCACGGCAAAGGATCGACCGAAAGAATTTCACGCTTGCACTGACTTCGCACTCGCGCTCGCACTCGCACTCGCACTCGGCTGCTCGCGAAGGTATTTCGAGTGATGGCAAATCCGTGGAAGAAGGAGTAGGAGTAGATAAGGCATATACGTAACGTAGAAATAACGACGAAACGACGAAACGAATACACGCTGGAAGAAAGAAGGCACGTGCAAGGAAAACCCTTTAAACTCATCGCACGCGATATCAACGTATAAAGGACGTATGAAAGTATTCGCTTTTCCGAGGATCGTTCTTTCGACGATCAACGATTTATCCCGAACAGCTTATCGCATATCGCGTGTCGCGTGCGCGTGCTTCTCCCATAGGCAGGCTCCAACGCTCCAACGCTCCAACGCTCCTACAACTTGGACTTTGCCCGATCTCGTTTCTTTATCCGATTTCACCCGCACCCGCACTCGCGCCTCCCGATCGCGTTGATCTTCCAATTTAGAGATATTCTCCCTCCTTGGGTCGATCCGATTCTTTTTACGAAATCTTATCGTACCGAACAACCCGCCTATGGACGACGGCACGTGGCGACTCTTTTCTCCGCTAATGACGAATCGCTTACGATTTCGAGTAATGGACTGACGGCATACGACGCGACACGACGCGACACGACGCGACCCGACTCGACTCGACTCGACTCGACTCGACTCTGTTGACATTTTGTTCTCTCTCGCGAATTAAGGACCAACCTTAATACCGTCTTACGCTGCATCTATCCTTTTCGAGTAAACGATTCTTGCGCTTTGGGCGAAAAGAATGCGGTTAATCTCCAGGATAACGATACTAAACGACGTAATACCTACGCTACGTAAGTACCAACAACTTGGACGAATTTATGTTATTTTATAGTCAACTAACTGTGGTTAGTGCGTAAGATCTCTCGCATACTAACCGTGAAATTGGACCAAGGAATTGGATGATTAGCAGGAGAACATTTCCGTAGGATAACGTCTCTTGGAATAGTCGATAAACTAAAAGCTGATCGGCTCGGATTTCCATTTGGAGATGTGAGATGTGAAGTCCGAATTTGTAAAGGGGGGTAATAGAAGGTAATAGAAGGTAATAGAAGGCAATAGAGCGATGGGCCGGGGAGGTGGTCGAGTATTCGCAAGACGGAAATAGGAATAGGAATAGGAGTGGGTAGGGCAGGGCTAAAATTATTCTCGCGGTAAGAACCAGCGAAGGTGCGTTGGTAGTAAGGTGGTGGCAGTGCAAACGAAATGGAGGAAGCCGAGGAGTCTTATAAAGCTCTTTGCACCTCGGAGACCTTGCGTTCCGGAAAGAAGGGTTTTTTCCACGAATTTAGCGAATGCGTGAGGAAGAGTGCGGGCGACGCCTGGCTACGTAAGAGTTTCGGCCGACTCGAGAGCGAGGAAGATCGCGTACGAAGTGTCTTCGTCGAGGAGAAGATAAAAGGAGTCGTGGTCGAGACTCTGAGCAGAGCGAAAATCCTTTTCAGGGATAAAGATCGAGAAATCGCGAAACGCAGGCGGCTCGAAGGGGTCGAAGCTGCGTCCAAGGGAGCCTACGAGAAGGCTCTTCTGTACCTGAGTCAAGCCGTACTTCGAGCACCGTGCAAAGGTATTTACCCTATTTACCCTATCCGATACCTACCCGATACCTACCCCATACCTATCCTTGATCTATCGTTCGGGATAAAAGATCGAGTAGATCTTTTTAGATCGAGAGTACGATTTACCGTTGGCACTCCTCGAACGAGCGAAAGTCTTTGTCGCCACGATGGAGTACGATCTGGCGTTGGACGATTTGAACGAAGCCGCAAGATACAACCTTCCGGAGGAACCAAAGTAATGGAGGAGTCTACTCGCCTTTCTTTTTTCTATTCTCTCTCCTTTCTTTACGCTTCGATATGCAATATGCAATATGCAATATGCAATATGCAATATCGGCATTCGGCATTCGGCACAGGTCCGAGATATCGAGGATAAAGGAGCGATGCGAGTGGTCGTCCGTGTGTCCGTCGAGTGTGGGAAAGGTGGGAAAGGTGAGAAAGGTGAGAAAGGAGCTGGAGCCGCCCCGATTAACCGCCGGCGAGAATCCAGAGCTACCGGGGGCATCCACCTTGTTGGAAATAAGAGAAACGTTAGCCGCGGGGAAGCACGCGGTTGCCGCAAGCGAAATTCTCCCCGGTGACGTTCTGATCGTCGAACCCCCGTTAACCGCTTGCCTTCTGCCAGAATTCTTCGGTACTCATTGTCAACACTGTTTCTCCAGGTGAATAGCAAGCGCAACAGGTGAAGAAAGCACTGAAAAGAATTGCGTGATAGGAATTGGAAATTTCTTTCAGGCTAAGAGCACCGATCGGATGTCCCGATTGCAGTAGCGTCGCGTTCTGTGGGAAAAACTGCAGAGATGCCGCGTTAGCGAGTTATCACAAGTACGAGTGTAAAATATTGGCCCTTCTGATAGGTATGCGGTTTTGGAAGTTGAAGCAAAGCTCGCGCGGTAAAGAGTAAAGATGGATTCGATCCTGATTCGATCCTGATTCGATCCTGATACAGGTTCGGGCATGAGTGTCCTCAGTATGTTGGCTCTGCGAATGATCACGCAAGAGGGTCCAAGGAACTGTCGCGAGATTAGCCGGGTGGCGGGATTAGCCGTGAAAACCACACCATCCCTGAGTAAGTCTGCCAGACGGAGATGCAGGAGGAAGAAATTAAGAGAATTCCGATACGGGAAAGGCGGAAATGGTGGCGACGGGGATAAAAGGGCGTACGAATTGGTAACCCACCGTGAGAGAAGATCCCCCGACGACTGGTTGGAGAGATCGCTGATGGCCATCTTTCTCCTCAAGTGTTTACAGAGAGTCGATTTTTTCGAGACGCCTTCGAGAGACGACGGTAGGCCAGAAAAATCTCAATATACAAATGCTATTCCTTTCGCGGTATCTCTGCGATCAATAAGTAGCTAAATGATCAGAGGTACCCAGTGACCAAGAGATCGCGGTGGGTGGTCTGCTTTTGAAAAATCTACAACTACTGCAGTTCAATGCCCATGAATTTTTTGAGACTCGAATCGCACGGGAGCACCGATTTCGCGGGAGCAAGCCGATTTATCTTGGAGTGGCGATTTATCCGACGGTTGCACGTTTCAACCACGACTGCTACCCTGCTGTAACCAGGTAAATCGAGTCTATTTGCCTCCTCTCTTGTCCCTCTTGTCCCTCTTGTCCCTCCTAATCTCACGGAAATTTGAAACTCTTAGGTATTTCGTCGGTAGAAATATCGTGATAAGAGCCACCCGGGTTTTAAAGCCGGGCGAAGTCGTCGCTGAAAATTACGGTCCGATATTTACGAAGAGAACTCTGCAGGAACGTCAGAGAGAATTATCCGGTCGGTATTGGTTTCGATGTAACTGCATATCTTGTCGAGAGAATTGGCCTCAGTTTCCGAATTTGAGTAACGACATGGTTAAGTTTAAGTAAGTTCGTTTTCTTGGAAATATCAATGAAAGAAAGAAAGAAAGAAAGAAAATGAATGGATATTTTCTGTAATCGGAGGTGTCCTACGAGCGGATGTGAGAGAGTACATAGTCGCGCTGGAGGAAGAAAGGGATCGGGCGAGTGTCCAAGATGTAAACGTGTGGTCAACTTGGCAGATAGGATTGCGGACTTGGAGGAGTGCGAAGAACTGTACAATGAGGGATTTGCGAAGATGGAAGAAGAAAAGGCACTCGAAGCGATCGAGATATTCCGCGATGCACTGATCAAGTTTCACCGAATCTGCGTACCGCCTCACAAAGAGACGCACCTCGCCGAGATTGCACTGAGTAGTTGCATGGCCAGTTTTGGTAATGCTTGGAGACCACCCTCTCTGGGATAAATCGCCTCGCTCGAATCGGAATAAAGAAAGGACCGGGTACGAGAGCTGGGAAACACTGGGAAACACTGGGAAACAGTGGGAATAAAAACAAGATTCCAATCAAAATATGTGGTTCATGATTTTTGCGATTTTTTTGGTATATTTACTTTTTATAATGCATATGTTTCGTGAAAAAATTAAATTCCATATATGAAATTAGCATTTAGAAGTTTGACATTTCGGTATAAAATTCAGTGGGACACGGCGAGAGAGCAGTCGACGAAAAAGGTGTCGATGCGCGATTCAACGGCAACGGCAGCAACGGGGCCAACGGTGCTAACGGTGCTAACGGTGCTAACGGTGCTAACGGTGCCCACGGTCTAATTCTCGACATCCGACATCGACATCGACATCGACATCGACATCGACATCGACATCGAAATTTCGCGATTATTGCAATTATCTGACACTAAATTCGACTGGATCTCGAGAGCTTCTCGGAATTCTCTCGGAATTCTCTCGGAATTCTCTCGGAATTCTCTGGAGATTTTCTCGAGAACGAAGGAGGAAAAATGTTTGTTGGGCGGGGATGCTGCACGGTCCCCGATGTCGTTGCCGGCCAGCACCGTCGCTCGGTCGCAACCGTCGACCGAATCCCCGATTCTCCGATCTTCCGATCTTTTCTAACTACGGTACGATAGATACACGTTTACCCAATTTTCTTCTAGTACACGTTATACCTTAACATTTTTTTTCAACTTCGATATTCACTTTTAACACATGCATTGTTCTCTTTTTCGCGCCCAGTTACAATATTTCCATCGCGATAGCTGCGATCGTTCTCAGATATATCCAAAGGTTGCCCTCAGAGTTGGATTCTCTTTTTTTGTTGGCATATCTAGCGTACTTGGTGGAAGCGAACCAGTGATTACGCATGATTTGCCGTTGCGCTCCCTCGACGAGAAGAATGTCGGACAAATCCAATCTTTTGCGGCTTTTGCGGCTTTTACGGCTTTTACGGCTTTTACGGCTTTTACGTTAATCGTACTAATTTCGATCGAAGATATCTCGCGGCGCCGATGCGTCGTTCGGCATCCGGGGAATATGCGTAACAACGTCACGCTTCCTTGCTGGCCTCTTTTACCCACCTTGCTCGGCTTCTAATAGAGTTCTAACTGGCTTCTAATTAGGTTCTCTTTGACGCTCGTCTCTTGGAAAATGCTCGAGTGCCAGCTTGCATGCGCTTCGAGCGTTCGATGTGACCGACCAATTTCATCGAGATATACGACAAGGAGTTTTTTCGAAAAATTACGCGTTGTCAACACGGAGGTAATCGGACCGATAAACCGATAAACCGATAAACCGCCAGCCGCCAAGTTACGCTTCCGAAAGTCCAAGTTTCGAAAAAGAAAGGAAAATCTTCGATAGGACGACTATCGTAGACTATCGTAGACTATCGTAGACTATCGTAGACTATCGTAGATTCTTGTAGATTCTTGTACATTCGTGTTCTTCGGTTACGCTCCGAACAAACGATCTCGAGAGTACGACGATGTCGATGACAGTGACGGTGTTGACGGTGTTGACGGTGTTGACGATGTTGACGACACTTGCACTTACTTACGGATTACAAAGCAAACTTTGCACGATTAGAATATTTTCATTGACAAATAAAATGATAACTGCGATGTGTTCCAAGTACACGCAAACACTTGCGAAAAACCGATTCAACGAAAATTGTATATTTATTTTTTGACGACTGTGCTACAAACTAAAATTTTTAAAAAAGTTCTGCCTTGCATGCAAAGTTGTACAATATCCCTCCCCCGTCCATCTCGCCCCATCGAGCACTCAGTTGTCTCGTGCGAACGCACAAATTGAAGGGCAAATAAGACAGTCGCGCGCTAGCAGACCGAGGACTAGACGCATAAACAGGCACGCGGGTACACATTCACGCAGGAGCAAGCAGGAGCAAGCAGGACGCGCACGTAAATACTCAGGACAAACCAGCAAATGGTTCGTATCGTCAACCGAGTTTCGTAGCACGTAGTTTCGAACGAGTTTCGAACGAGACTCCCATCGAAACTCGCGGCGAAACCCGAAAATCGTTATCTCTAATTGCTAGTGATCGATAATCAATACACTCTGTCTAGAATCCAAACCCACCAGGGGTCGGACAACGTTATTGCTACGATCGAACCGTACAAATATTGTCCGGCGTGAAAGCTGTGTTTCTATGACATTCCTCTCACGGTAGAGAGCCGTTCTAAAAGGAGCCGTCCAAAAAAGAAAGAAAAAAGAATTAGAGGCAATTTGCGTGACATCTCGGTAGGATTTCAAACCTTTTTGCGATTTGGATTTGGATTTGGATTTGGATTCAAAGAAAGAAAGCTAGATAGGACGAAGCAGCGATACCTTAATCTCGCGTTTGGAAAAAAATCAAAGAATTTTTGGCAAAACAACTCAAACGATCGAATCCGTTTCTAAAGAGATTTACGTGTGTTTACTTTTTGTTGGTAGTACGTGGAAAGAGAAAAGAAAACGTTGGACACCACGAAAAACTTAAAGGTACACGTGAAACGATCTCTAATACATTTCGTTGAAGAAAAATCAAAACATACCAAACAATGAATACAATTAATGCAAAAAGAAAAAACAAGAACAAAAATATTACTTTCGCTGCGACCGATTTCGTTGCTCGTTCTATCTGGTTACTTTTAGCTTTCCATCCCTTCCGTTCCGTTCCATTCTGTTAACCGGCAAGCTGGTCACTCCATGCACCGAACACATTTACACCCTCTCTCTCCCCCTTCACTCTCTCTCTGCCGTCACGTCACGTCTCGTCTCAACATACAACCGATCATCGTCGTCCCACTTGTTTTGATTGATATACGTTCGACGCGAGCAAATTATAAATAGACAAGATTCTTTTGACCGATCTTCCCGATCCACCGAATTTTGAAGATACGAGGCAACAAACGCGATGTAAATCACTGGGTGACTCGTGAATCTCCTCGATTTCCCTATGATAGTCATTCTATCGTTCCGTTTCTTCCTTTTTCGCGGTTTTGCCAACCTTCCCCTTTTCGAATCCACTGTTTTATTTAATGGGCTTTCAGCTTTTGAGTGGTTTTCATGCAGAGAGCGTGGAGCGACGGTTCTTGCTTTTCTTTTTTTGCTATTTTTTCACGTTGTTATATTACGCTGTTGCTGCTGTTGTTTTTCCTGATGTTACATACCGTTACGTTACGTTACGTTACGTTACGTTACGTTACGTTACTTTACTTTACTTTCGGTTACGCTCGGTTACGCTTGGTTACGTTGTTAGTGCAGCCGATGTCGCCGCTTCGGTGTAAAACGGGTGTTGGTGTTACGTTATAGGAGTGTTCTGTTTTTGTGGTACCACTATTCTCGGTTAAGCAGTGCTCTCGGTGGTGGTGTTCTGGACCGGCTGAGATTCCTGGAAAATAAATCGACCTCGCATATTCATTCACCTGTATTTCTCTTCGAGTATGGATCGCGCTGATTAATCAACGAGCGACTGTTAATGAAGGAACGGGGAGAAAATATTAGAGCCAATTCCGCGTGAAAATTGGGAACGTAGTACGTTGTTTTCTTAATGGTAAACGGTCATGTTAGCGAATTCAAAATGCAAGAAGGAGAATAGAAGAACGATCAGGAAAAGTGGAAGAACGTAGAAGCAGCGGCGGTGATAGCAGCTATCGGATAACGTAGGACAAATGTCGATGAATAATCGTGAGGGGTTAGCGAGAAAGAAAGAGGCTGGGCGTCGGTTCAGGTTAGGAGGTGTGAAAGAGTGAGAGTGGTGAGAAGAAACGGAAAAAAAGAAAAAGAAAAAGAAAAATAAAGCCACATTACCTGTGGAGTAGGGGCAGTGGTAGGTGCATCCTTATCTTTAGGTGCATCCGACTTCTGCTCCGACTGAAAAGAGTACAAACAAGATACGTGCAACAGTGTTTGTGTATGTGTGAAAGTGCGAAGCGCTACGCGATATTCCAAAGAATCAACGACGGACTGAGCGCTCCCGATTTCACGCTCTAATTACATCATTTTGCTGCTCTACTCCTTTAAACGTACGAAAATTCGAACGTTCAATCTCCGTGCATCATCGAATTCACGAGCACCGTCCATAGTTGAAAAAAGAAGAGTTATCAAGTACGTGTGGTGGAAGGGGACGAAGGAATCGGAAATCTAACGCGAGAAGTCGAAGCGATCGATCCTAACGATCCTAACGATCCTGACGATCCTGACGATCGGAAATGAATGTGGGTGGTTGAAAGCAGAATCGTTAAGACGATTCAATTGACGAAACATTGCGCGTCGTGAGGATAATATAGCGCCTCGTTCTAATATAGATCTAGTTTCTTCGATGCTAACGACAATAAATACAATAAATACAATAAATACAATAACGATTACTTAATAGAAAGCCGCGCGATTCAGCTCTGATCGATTCTATGCGAATCGAGGGTAGGAAAGAAACGATAAGAAAGAAAAACGAGCGAATTACGTCGTCAGAAAAAGTCGTAGAGAAACGTGGAAAAAATAGTGTTATCAAGTTTTACCTGACCGTCCAGGCTGACCGGACGTCTAGGTGGACCACCACCTCTGCCTCCGCGATAATTGCGCCGGAAATAACGGCGGGATGGCCCGCCACGGCCGCGGCCACCGCCTCGTGGTACACCACCTCCGCCGCCGCCACCGCTCTCACCGGTACCCTCGCCTCCTTGTTCACCACCGTCACCGGAATTGTCGCCTTGCTGAGCGGACGGCCCGGACCGTCGTGATCCACGATAGTAACCGCCGTATTGGCGACCGACTCGGTAGCGTTGCTGTTGACCACCGCCTTCTCCGCTGTTCGCTTCATCGGCATTCTTACGATCACCTGTCGCAAACACGACGATGTTAAATACCAGATATTCTTTTCTTTTCTTTTCTTCTCTTCTCTTTTCTTCTCTTCTCCTCGAAGAGCGAGGAAAAACTGAACTTACTGGAATCGTCTTCCGTTACGGTGGTGCGTGATTTGCCCGTGGGTCGAGCATTACCGCGCTTTTGGTTTATGTACCAATGCACGCCGCGATACCCGCGTCGCTTATCGGCGGCGTAAGAAGAGCCCTTTACCGGCTTGCCGGAAGGACCAGTTACGTTCGCGGCTTCGTGACCCTTTTCACCCATCACGACGTCAAACTCAACAACTTCACCGTCACCGACGCTGCGTACGGCCTTCCTAGGGTTGTTCTTGATGATGGCCGACTACGAATTATAGGCGAATTATAGTAAAACCCACGATAGTTAGACTTTCCTCGGATCGGATTGTCGCGCGAAAAAAGCGAATTTTGTCGCGAGCCTTCATCGTGGCTCTTTACCATTGTCAGGCTGCGTTAATAAAGTACGAACGAATGAACGAATGAACGAACTCACTCACCTGATGGACAAACACATCCTCCATGGTGTCATTTCTGGAACATAACGGAAAGGAAGTTAGAGATCCCGCACTTATGATCGAGCTACGAATAATCGGACGTAGTAAACGAGAAGAATTAATGAGAGAAGGAAGAAAGGGGATGAGAAACGCCTTATTGGTCGGAATCGTTAATTTGTATTCTTCGCAGCATGGACCGCTCTCTGAACGCGGTTCTGTACGGCTTCTAGGTTCTTATCTACCATGTAAAACCAGTGTTTAAGGTTTCCGCTGGAGAAGAATTACGGCGCGCGAACTCGTCAAAGGTCTACAATTATTCGCCTTGGTCGTTTCGAAAAATAACACGTTAAGTGAAAAGGAATATTTTGGCATAGATCCAGATCCAGATCCAGATCCAGATCCAGATCCAGATCCACACGGGAGCCTAGAAATAGAGAGACGGGAATCGATGGATCGGTTGGATGTTGACCATTACACGTGTCCCTCGCTGTTTGAGGATCCATACACTTCCGAATCGCTCTGATATACGTCGAATTTCGTTCGAATGAAAAATCAAAGGGCTAAAAACTACTCTTTCGATCGATAAAACAATCAAACGATAGAACTGTAGATGGATAGTGTTTAACAGGAGGTGTAATAGTTAAAATGTGATGTAATGGAAAAAAAGAAAATGATTACCAACCTGTTGATGAACCCATATCCGCTCTTTACGTTGAACCACTTTACAGTCCCGGTCACTTTGTTCGCTGAAACCCAATAAAAGTGAGGATGCTTCAATTAAATATCCAGCACGCGTTATGGCATTAGGTTAAAACAAAAAGGTAAACGCGCTCCAATGTTGTTTCATTGGATCAATTAAGTTTCCACGTTAGAAATGTCCCCGCGTTTCGTTGAACCGGAACGATCGGGAAACGCTTTGTTCGACGATCCGAAAACTAACCAACGCATGCACGCACGCACGCACGCACGCACGCGCAGAGAAGCGAGGGGCAAACAGTTTTTAACGTAAAACCAGTTAAATAAAATGAATGAAAGTAGGAGAACTAGAGGATGCGAGCGTTTCGGGCGACGCGGGGACATTTAAAGCCATATTTACATCGTGACCGTGTTACGACTTTGCCCGTTGAAATTATTTTGGTATACGGATTAGATAATCTATCATGAATAGATGGAATGAATAGCTTTGAGAATTTCAATGTAATTATAACACGGAAATCGATATGGATATCTTGAAACGCGCTCGGACGCTCCCCTCTGCTGAATTCTCACTTCCGACTTCCTATTTCGATTTCCGGCTTAGATGATCTAACGTGGGGAGAACTTTCCTTACCACCTTATATACGTGCTCCTAACTTAGCGATCGGCACTCGTGCAACGAGCACCGTGAGAAAATCGCTAGGGCCTCAATTTCCATCTCGTTATAACGTTCCATCAGAAAAATTCCAAAAGTTGTGCAACTAAAAGGCTAATGCGTGTGTTTCGCGGCGCAAGGGGGGGAGAGAGAATGAGCGAGGGCGGAAGGCAGGGTAGAGTAGAGTAGAGTAGAGTAGAGTAGGATAGGGGTCGAAGGGGGTCGAAGGGGGAAATCTATGAAAAGATAGATTCGAATTTTCTAGAAGAGTCGGGGGGCGGGTGGGGGGGTTGGGGTGGGGGTGGGGGGCGGGAGAGTGCGATAAATATGAGAGAAATATGAGATAAATTGAGAGAAACGGGCGGAGAGGTTGTACGGTAATTGTATGGCGTGTATTCTTTGGCGGAACGGGGATACAGATGCGGTTAATCGGCGGTGGATCGATGATATCGGAAACGAGACGAGAACGATGATATTCTCGTACATGCACGTACTCTCTTTTCCTGCGTTTCAGGGACGCGCGAGCACCGCTAAATTTGTCTAGCATGGTATTAGAGCAAACGTAACGAAAAGCGGTACAATGGTAAGGATAAAAAGTAATAGAGGATAAACCGCGCGATATCAGGAATTTCTCTTATTTAATGAACGGCGAATCGTCGATGTACGTTCGGTGTACGGCGTGCACATGCCACATGGTTGAACGTCTACTACATCCGTGGACGCCATTACACGCGGAACACAACTACGAGCGGAGTGTTCGGAAAATTTTTTCTATTTATCAATAAACGCGGCCGGTATCGAGGAATCGCGGAGAATCTGGTATAAACTCACCGATGACCAGCTTCAGCTGGACAGCCTGAGGTTGTTCGGGCTGTTTTTCCGGGTCAGCCATGGTGGTGGTGTTAAGGTGTTAAGACACGCCGCTGCCGAACCTAGATGTTCCCGTCTTTCTGCTCGTGGTGTTGGTTCCTTTCTAATGTTCCCAACATGGCCGCGCTTCCAGGCGACCGTTAAACCACCGTTCTTCTGTAACGAACGCGCCGATAGGCCACCCTCCGTCAGCGCCCCTTCTATTTGACGAATCGCGCGAACACTTTCAGGTAGGAACCTAGATGACGCGCCTTACGCTTTCCGTTCCGTTCCTTTTCGTTCTCCTTCCCGGCCTATATCCTAGATCGCATCTCGCATCTCGCATCTCGAATCTCGCATCTCGAATCTCGATCCCGCATCTTCCATGCCACACGATCTTACGCATCCTATGAAACTGTAAATGAGTACGCATCGCCAGTTTCATCGAAACTTGCTCCGTCTACCCGTTTTGATACGCATTTTAAATTGCCAATGTTATTTCATATTTTTCTGTTACAGCCGGAGCTTATCCTATGTACACGCACTGTCGTTAGTGTACTAATTTGAAATTGCTGGTTTCGAGGGTAATTCGGGCACACTAAAGTAAACTAAATCCGGCACAACCGTATTTCAATCGTATCGTGCTTTTATTTTTATACAATTCCAACTTCTTCCAGCTTCCCGTCTCTCGACATCCCCGTTTTTCAAAATCCCACAAAAGATTAAGATTCTTCTTTAAGATTCTTATATAATACTTAGTCCAAATTGTCTATGCTATCATTCTTAACCGTCACCAATATTATACTCGCCGGAACTCAGTGTAGTCGGTGTATTTAAAAAACATGCCATGGATGTTTACTTATTATGAGTATACAACAGGACAAAATAATGTATTAGCAAAACATAGGAAAAACATAAAAATTAACATTTTCTCGATTATCGCAAGATACAGAGTATCTATTACTGATTTCGGAGAACATGGAGACACGTACGATATTAAGAGAACCGCCTGATCAACTAACGAGATGTGGAGAGAATAGAAGAGAAAGGGGGGGGAAAGGGGGGGGGGAAAGGGTTGCATTTGAAGAGTGGCGAGTGTTTGGAATGGGTTTTAGGCCCTTGAGTGATTCGTAGAAAGTGTATGTTGTTATTAGTAAATATATGTATGTTCACGTTTTTCAATATCCGTTCAAGTTCGTTATGATTTATAGTATTAATACATAGAAAAGAAAAGAAAAGATCTGTGTTCGAGCACGGATAACAAGTAGTGACATGCCGGTACCGTACTAATCAACTGTTTCTAGTGTAGCTTTGCGTTCCACGCAATAGGTAAAATAATAGACGGTCATTTTCGAACAGCAGCCATATGTATCTGGATATTTGAAGTACAATTTAAGAATGTCTCGATCGGCGCACAACTATTTCAATCAGCCAAAATACGTTCGAAGCATTTCGAACGTACAAAAATGACGGTGTCATCAATCGATCCAACGAAACCGATTCGATTCTTTGATCCTGACAAATTGCCGCCCTATGAAACAATCTTTAATCACGAACTCCCAGCGCGCTTAGAACGATAGAACGATAGAACGATAGAACGATAGTTTGTTAAGTCTGTAGATGGTTACATATGTACAAGACGGATAAACTATCGAAAACTATCGACGACCCGCTTTAATTTGGTTTCTCTCGAGGGTGAGAATTAGCGTTGAATCTCGGCAATAACGACGATCGCATGGAAAACAAGGTAAATTTACATTCTCCATCATCTCTGTTTCCTTTGCCGTGCATTTCTCGTTCGCGACGATGTACTATAACCAGTTCCTATGCTAAACATTCCAGGGGTGGATGCGTTGAAGCTGGGGGGACCCGACCCACTGAAGTTGATATTAGGTGTCGCCGAAGACGCCGAAAAATTGAAACCTGTGCCTGTTAAAAAAGAATGTTTTTCATTAATGCAGAATTAGGCAGAATTAGGCAGAATTAGGCAGAATTAGGCAGAATGATTTCGAAGAACCAATACATACGTAGGTGAAACTACGAGATTACCTGATTTTGGTGCCGCTGCACCAAATTGGAAGGATGCCGAGGTAGAAGGAGCAGCGTTATTACCCGCTACGTTATTATTGCCGGCGAATGTAAACGCAGTAGTTTGCTGCAATGGTTTTTGATGTCCTCCGAATGTAAATATGTCGTTAGCCGAGGTTGACGAACCAAATGTGGCGGTGGCGGTGGTAGTCGCGGTTCTGGTGTCCGTCACGGTGACGGAATTGGCTGCACCAAACGAAGGAGTGGTTGTACTGGCTACTCCAAAGCCGGTGCTGGCTGAACCAGTTGTTCCAAATACGCTGGTACATGCACCAGTTACCCCAAAGCCAGCAGCCGTAGCAGGGGCAGGGGCAGGGACAGGGACAGGGACAGGGACACGGGAAGATGTAGGGTTAGGGTTGGGTGTAGGGGTAGCACCAGGGGAAGGTAGAGCGATAGCGGTAGGTGCGGTCGAAGTACTGGGAGTACCAAAGCCAGGAGTCGCCGACGTGGTAGGAATTCGAAAAGCTGTGGCAGTGGGTACATTGGACGGTCTAAAAACGGGAGTAGCGGATGTAGAGGTTCCAAACGCCGAGGTGGTCGTTGTTTGCGTTCCAAATAGGGAAGATTTGTTGTCACCGAACGTTGTTGCGTTCCCAGTAGTGCCAAAGCTCAAATTCGTTGTACTTTGCCCTCCAAAAGCGTTGTTCGGCGGAGAATTGAACGTGCTGACGGCATTTGGGGAACCAAATACCATTGTTGAATTGCTGCCACTTCCAAACATGTTAGTGTTGCTACCAAAACTTTGCGGTGCGGAATTCTGCGTGGTCGATGCTGAAATGTTCCGGGATGCTCCAAAAGCAATGGCCGGAGTGGCAATATTTGTCGTTGAGAAGGTGGAGGACGTGGTAGTTGCCGGCGATCCAAATAATGACGAACCACTAGACGAACCATGTAGAGGAGTGACGCTCCCAAAGCCAGATGTGCTCTTAGGCTGGCCAAAGATGTTGCTTGACAGCGTGTTGCTGGTATTGGCACACGTATTCGAAAAGAGATTTTCGTTCATAGTAGCTGTTCCCGTTGAAGACGATCTGTTCGCGTTACCGGTGAATGTTGCTGAGGCGGTGGTAGTACTCGACACGCCGGATGTATTAGAATTGGATCCGAACATAGACCCACCCGTCGATCCCGTCGATCCCGTCGATCCGCTCGCACCTCCAAAACCGCCACTGGTTCCCGAAGAACTAGCCGCGACCGGTTGGGCGTTCGTTGAACCAAATACCGAAGTGTTCGATGTACTGCCAAATATGGAGGTATTGCCAGCGCTAAATTGTGTCGTCGGGATACACGGTGAAATACCAAACGTCGAAGACCCGCCAGTACTCGCGTTCGAAAAGATGCCGGCGGAGACTGTGGCTTTACCCGTTCCGATTAATGTAGGCGACGGCGTGGTTGCATTGGCTGATGCACTCACACCGAAGGAAAACAGGGGTTTAGCGACAGATCCCGAGGAGGCTGCTGCCCCGAAGGTAAACCCGCTAGTCGCAGTCGTCCTTTCAGACGTAGAACTCGGGTTATTTATAGTGGTATTGAACGACGAATTCGCTAGATTCGAAGCTGATGGTGGCTTCGGTGTAACGAACTGTCCCATACCGATCGTTGCATTGTTAATTGTCGTGCTTGTCGTGCTTGTCTGGATGACACCTTCCAAGGACGGGGATACAAACGTGTTACTTGTCGAGGTTTCCAAACTACCAGTCTTGTTTCCGAATGAAAATAAGGGCGTCATCGTATTGGTAGCCGTTGCGCTCGATGGATTCGATAAAGCGGGACTGGTAGAGCTTTTAAAGGACAGTGTTGCGCTTGAACTAATCGGTACGCTAGTGTTTTCGAATAACGGACTCGATAAGACTGCTAACTTATTAACATCTCTGGCCGCCACTCCATTATGAAGAGAAATAGGTGGCAAGCCCGGTGCGTTCGCTGTTGCTGGTGAGGTATTATTTGCCAGTCCCAATTTCGATGACTTTGAAGTATCGACACTGGATCTTGCTGTTGCTGTAACTGTCGTACTAAAAGCATTTGTTCCATCCATTGTTCGAACTGCTTGAGCAGTGTGTGAAGTAGAAGGTGGTAGATCCGTCGTCGTGAACATCAAAGGCATAGGCGTAGTTTTGGAAGAAGCGACTTCCGCGGAGGAAACAGTTGACGCAGACACAACTGACGAACATACACTATTCGGTGAATTGCTCGCTGGCATGTTTGTTTGTTGCTTGCCAAACGTGAAATTAGACGAGCTCAACATTGCGCTTGACACGCCTGTACTAATGCCCGACGTAGCATTAGTAGATGCGATCGCAAGTGCTGATTTATCAGCTGGAGATTTCGAGTTTGCGGTGGAAATAGCAGGAATATTCATCCCCAAGTTTGATGGTGCAGGACTCGTTAAACTAGAGCCGCACTCCTTCGAAGGTATATTAAAAGCTACGTGCTTAGATGGTTTCACGACAGGTTCAATCGTGGGTAAACCAGGTACAACGGCTGATGTAGATATAGGAGCGGTATTAACACTGGTCGTAGTTGTAGAAGAGTTCAAAGTTGCACAAGAAATCCCATTGGGTGCAACTACATTAACTTCCTCTGCCTGTATCACAACGTCCGGATTGATTCTGCTGGCTGCTGAAAACCCAAATCATTATTAATAGCCGGCTTCGGTAAAACGGACCTCGCTGCTCACGTGCGTTCATCAACTAGTAGCCAGAGGCCGAGTAATGCATAGAGGCCGAGTTCGGAGATTATTATTCGCGAATATAAATTTCTGTACAAATTTTAATGTGGTTCACTTACCTTTCCCAGATATCGCGTCAAACATACTTTGCAGCCTTGCCTTCATGCTGGTTTGTCTCATATTTACTATATCTTCCTTTTTGATCTCCTCTGTGTCAACAGTAGTAAAATTGGCTTTTATGCTTCCCTGCTCCTCGACTAATTGTTTTAATTTCTCATTCCGCTCTGGTTCAGCTCTCATAAAAAGTTTATCCACTAATTTATCTTTGCCAGAGGTTTTCAATATGCCTTTTACCAGGTGTCGTGTCTCTAATTCTTTTGGGGAAACAGGTGCACTCTGTGAACTGGGTGAACTGGGCGAACTGGGTGAACCAGGACTCGAATTAATTTTTTCCTCGGAATCTTGCTTTTGGCGTATCGGTTTTGTACTCTGTTCTTCCAGAGATGTCTGCTGTGTGCTACTGTTCAATACACTCTGCAGAGATTTGAAATGTTTCTCAATGTCGGGAGTTCCGCTATTTGAGAAATCTACTAAAATTTACGATAAGGTATGCATTAGGGGGTATCCACTGGACCCAAAATATTCACAGATATATGATCGAAAGATATAATTTGTATTGCGAAAACTTACTGGCTTTTCGTTTAACGCCGGATGCCACATGAATACTAGAGCTAAGTGAATTTAAAATATCATAACACGATGGAGTTTTGCTGCGTTTTGATGGCCTATCCATTTTAGTCTGAGGAGAGCAGTCTTCTTCCGATTTGGACGATTCCTCTCTGCTTCGTTTCGGCTTCGCTTCATCCAGATTCTCTTGCCCTTCGCAAATAGTAACATCCGTACGTTGTTTCTTTGGCAAATCAGAAGTGACATCTTCCCTGGACGCGTGTCTCTTCAATGATATTTCCTGAGCGATGCTAGGTACCGATTTATAATCTATCCCGCATATGTTGGAGAAAATCTTTTGCCTGGCAGGTGAAGAATAATATCTAGTATCTGGTGGTGCTACTCTAACAGTGACGGATGTCCTTGCTTTTATGGATTTGGAATTTATTAATGGAATTGGACTGGCACCAAGATTTACTTTTGGGAATTGCCCGGCATAATACTGAGATTGATGGGTGAGTTTATTATTAGCCTCTGTGGCGTATTTGCTCAGTCGCGTCGTCAAACCTGGGGAAGTAACGTCACTGTATACTCTGTAAAGAAAGCAATATTACGTCGAAGGTTGATAAGTTTCGGTAATCGAAGACAGTAAGATAAGGAATTAGCGAAAAGAGTGGTTTACTCGAGCGTGAGTGACGTGCTTACTTGGGATCAATGTTGTATCTGGTAGAGGCCAGAAGTGGGCCAGCAACAGTTTGCACGGTCTTTACTCCGGCTGCTTTCGGTCGCATTTTCGGACTTATACTATTACCCCATGGAGATCCATCGGGACTAAAGCAGGTGGTATTCTCGCCGCGTGATAGAGTGTGATTTTGGAGATGCAACGGGGAGCCCCGTCGGAGCTGAACATTTCCATCGGGGGAAGGTATTTCGATGTCTCCGTCAGCGGTTCTTTCGCCTTTCTTTGTTCGAAAGGCTGGTGTAGATGTGTGTTTCGCAAAACTGTTACCACCGAATAACGGAGAATCGGAATCCTGATACAGAATGCCCTCCGGGCCGCTATCGTTCGCTAGAGGTTTATAGGCAGTCCGTGAAATGGGACTGAATTGGCTGATCAAACTGTACCCCGAGGAACCAGTGACGCTGGAGTTGGCCGGGTAAGTGTCGGCACTGAGCTGATAGCTGGATCGCCGTCTTCGTCTTTCCATCGCGTGCAAGGATCGCTCGCGGTAACGTTTATATTGGTTTGACCAGACAGCGCGTACGTATCGAGAAAGACGACCGACCGTATCGTTAAACTTCTCGGAAAGTTCTACGCTGGACTGTCTGCAGTATTCGAAAACGTATAAAGCGTGTGGCGCGAGCAAGCTGTCGTTCACGATCAAGGAGTAGCACGCGTAAACCACCAGGAGCAACGATATCGTAACTACGAGGATAGGTCCCCAGACGTTGTAAAGAAACACGCACCCACTCAACACACTTACGAACACGACAAAACCTCGATTTCCTAGATCCCACATATTATTTCAAAAAGGCAACCTCTCCATATTTGTGAAAAGCTCGCTCATCGAATCACCGGAACCTCGCACTTTTACGTTCGAATCAACGACATTATCGACACAGTACTTCCACCGAGGTACTTCCACCGAGGTACTTCCACCGATTCCCCTTGTACTGATCTGTATTGATCTATTACTTATGCGGATGATCCCTACTTATTTGATCTCTATTATTCGAATTACTCTTACTTCTAATTAGTATACCGCAGATCACTCCCCCTTTTTCTCTTCTCTCTGTCCTCTGCTGACGTGAGTGGTGAGCGAGTATTTTGCAGCAATAGATCGGAAGGGAACCTCGTGGCGTGTCACTTGATCCCGCGCTAATTATATCAAATAGCGATTTTCCAGAGATCAATGGAGAATTTGTGAAATAGGACTCGGTTAGTCCGTGACTCGTGTATATTCGATAATACTATAACGAAAATCAGTCTAGCTGTTTTGGCGCGAAATTTTGTAGATTCGAGCAGCCACGGGCCACGGGCCACGGCTCGATGGGTTCGACACTATCGATCACCGGGCGCACCGAAACCCATCCGGAATCGCGCCATCCCTCGGCTTTTTTAAGGTTCGATTTACCGGCGATTTTCTACTTACCTACTTGCCGCCGCCGCCGCCGCCGCCGCAACATAGCCAGCGTCTCCTATATATAGGTGATAGATTGGCGATACATAGGGGGCGGCATCTCGTCGGGGGGAATGGGGCTGCAGGCTGCAGCTATATACCAGCTATATACCAGCATACGATCTTCAGTTTGGTAATTGCGCGCACGTGTATCTCCGGTTCGCCGAGATACATAGCTGAGTGAGAGCCGTGGTTGTCGTCGAAAGAAGAAACAGGCGTTTAAAGAATAGACTCGATATAAATTAGGTTGTAAAAAGGGAGAAGAATGTCGTGGCTACTGGGATATCGTAACACGCAGCAACCGCAAGATTTCTCGCAATTCGTTCAAGCACCGGGTACTGCAGGTGCCGAGGGCGATGGCTCCTCCACGGCGAAGGCAAGGTCTCAAATGGAAGCGTACAGATTCGACTCGAGTGCGCTCGAAAGGGCCGCGGCAGCAGCCAAGGAGCTCGAGAGTTCTAGTATGAATTATTTTCATTATTATTTTGAAATACCGGCTAAAGCATAGAACGTTCGATTACGTAAGCGAAACGGAATCGAGGGTTAGAGTAGCGATCGGCATGCTCGATTATACGGACTTTTATAACGTAACCGATGATGCAATTTCTTATGCGTGCGTATTATGGCATGCGTTTAATATTGAAACGATGGATAAGAGACGAAAGGTGACATGACAAAGTATATCTTCGTCCTTTCCGAGGAATTTATTAATCGACCGACTCGAATTCAACCCCCTCCAAAATGATCGTGTCGTGTGTTTAGCGTATGCCCCAACCTGCCTATCCTCGTTTAATTTCAGCTTAAACTTGTCTCAAAAATGTCCGTTTTCCGTTCTTTTTAGAACATGCCAGAGAAGCACTGGAGCTCTCAAAGATGCAGGAAACGACCAAGCAGGTAGAAATGCAAACCGAATTAAAAAAGTATGAGGCGAGTATAGAACAAATGAAAGCGGAACAAAAACGAGTAGATGGCGAAGAGAGGCGGAAAACTATGCAGGAGGAGACGAAACAGCATCAAATGAGAGCTCAGTATCAGGATCAATTGGCTAGGAAACGTTACGATGACCAATTGATACAGCAACAGAGGATGAACGATGAAAATCTTAGGAGACAAGAAGAATCGGTAGCTAAACAGGAAGCAATGAGAAAAGCTACTATAGAGCATGAAATGGATCTCAGACATAAGAACGAAATGCGAAAATTGGAGGCAGAACTTAAAGCAAAGGCTAAAATAGACAGGGAAAACCAAGATCTGAATTTGGAGCAAATCAGACTGAAAGCTTCAGAAAAGAGGATCACTGTTCTGGAGTCCATAAAGTGAGTAAAAACGAGCACATACGTTACGCGTCGTAATACGTCGGCAAATGTTCTTAAAGCGCAAAACAAAGAGCAGGAGTAATGCGTTAGAAATTTTCAGAACCGCCGGTTCTGTACTGGGATCGGGAGCGACAGCTTTGCTTCAAGACTGGGATAAAATTCTGGCCGCTGCCGGTGGTTTGTCTTTATTAGCGTTCGGCGTCTACACTGCCAAGGGCTCGACCGGCGTGGCGGCCCGCTACATCGAGTCACGTCTAGGGAAACCTTCCCTCGTGCGAGAAACCTCCCGCTTTACGGTTCTAGACACTGTGCGACATCCCATAGCCGCGGTGAAGAAACTCAAAGAGAAGCAAACCGATGCGTTATCCGGCGTCGTATTGGCACCAAAACTCGAGGAAAGATTACGCGATATCGCGATAGCTACCAAAAATACGAAACAGAATCGTGGGATGTACAGAAATATATTGATGCACGGCCCACCGGGTACCGGCAAGACCATGTTCGCTAAGAAATTGGCCGAGCATTCCAGTATGGATTACGCGATCGTAACCGGAGGTGATCTCGCGCCTCTCGGCAGAGACGGTGTTACCGCCATACACAAAGTATTCGACTGGGCAACCACTTCTAGAAAAGGTCTACTACTGTTTATCGACGAAGCGGACGCATTCCTCAGGAAAAGATCAAGCGAACACATTTCCGAAGACTTGCGGGCGATGTTAAACGCTTTCCTCTATAGGACGGGAGAACAGAGTAACAAGTTTATGCTGGTTCTCGCATCGAATACCCCGGAACAATTCGATTGGGCGGTAAACGATCGTCTCGACGAAATGGTAGAGTTTCGTCTTCCGGGCCGTGAAGAGCGCGAGCGTTTGGTGCGACTTTACTTCGATAAGTTTGTCCTTGAACCAGCCATCGAAGGGAATAAGAGGTTGAAGCTCGCGCAGTTCGACTACGGAGCTTTGTGCACAAGAATGGCGGAAATTACGAAGGGTATGTCAGGCAGAGAATTGGCGAAATTGGGTGTCGCCTGGCAAGCGGCCGCTTACGCCTCGCAGAACGGCATCTTAACGGAACAGATGGTCATTGAGAGGTGTAACGAAGCGATAAAGCAGCACAGGCAGAAGGTAAACTCAACTAACTCTGGCTTTCTTTTCTTTTCTTTTCTTTTCTTTTCTTTTCTTTCCTTTCCTTTCCGGGTTGTTTGATCGATTCAATTTCGATAGAGAGCGAAAGATACCGCCAAGATACCGCCAAGATACCGCAAGGAAACTAACTTTCCTACTTTCTAGGTTCAATGGCAAAGCGAGCAAGAGAAACAAGAATCGAAATCGATTTACGCGGAGGAAAAGGAAGACGATCGGTCGAAGAAAATGAAGTCAGCGACGGCGGGGTCCGCGACCGAGCCGCACGACGAAAACACCGTAGCCACGGTATAAGGCCCAGTGAATCCCGAGCCAATTATGGTCACGATTTACGGTTTGGATTTATGATTTAAGCGACGGGCTTAAATATACATATTTTCATAAGAAACGAAATAATCCTAAGTAAAGGAAAGAAGAAAAGGTACAAATAGTACGGAACGGAAATAGTTTCGCAGCGGGACTTTCGTTCCCGAAAGTCCCGACGTGTGTCACACGCGCTTATATAAATAATGTATATTAATCTAGATTCTCTTGGAAATTGGAAGTTTTCGCTCGTTCGTCCCTTTAGTGTACCTTAAATGTCAGTTTTCAGTTCAGCCTGGAAATCTCGAAAAGTGCTCAATTTAAATTCCGGTAAGTCCTAACAAGAAAAAGACTGCCAGCGATTTTTTATTCTTTCTCTCTGCACACTGCCCTCCTCTGCCTTTCAGACTGTCTTACTTACAGTGGTTCTCAGGTTACACGTAACGGATCAAATAAGAACGTTCCATTTTGAAACTCTCGTATAACGAATAAACGAACTCTACGGAACTCAATGCGGTATAAAAAGTGCGAAGTCAGACTTCAGCAGTGACGACGGTGCAATGTCAACCTCGAGTACTGCCGGTGCCCGGCATGAAACTGGGTACTTTTCATTCGTACATTCATCACGCGTCACTTTCCCCTTCTCCTTCTTTTCGTATATTTACGTGCGTTATTGATTTGATTGGCCAATCAATTATTTTCCTCGCTAGGATTCGAATCTTATAATAAGTTGACATTCTTTACCGTCATCTATGCGAATCAATCAGAGGAGTGCGAATCGTTGATGCGTCGTATATCGTACATCGTACATCGTACATCGTACATTCCAAATGAGTTCACTTCTACTTACACAAGAAAGTCGATCAATGACGAATTGAAAAATTTCCTTTATTATTGGTAAAGACAACTCTAGGCAAACGAAATAAAGAGTACAAAATTTATAAAATGTTTTAAATAAGGATGTCTAACGCTGAATCGCGCTTGACAGTAAAAATATACTCATACCGCCACACCCCATCCCCGACCATTTACTTATACGAGTTTCATTTCCAACTCTCTTTCCACTCCATTTTATCAGCTAATTCGAGGTATACAAATCAAAGTGAGTTTATCGAGAGGTCAATTAGAATGAAGTAGATAAGTAACGTGAAGTATCGTGTAGGCAATCGAGGCGTAAACTTACATGAGATTATGTTGCGAAAAAGGTACGTGTACTAATTTTATTTCAACAGTATCGCAAAATCAGTCTCTTAATACGAAGATGTTTAATGGAAAGGCACAGTGGTGTACATATATATAGGGGTATATCTCTCGGTTCCCCTTTGGTTTTGACCCATTCGCGGGCTGTGCTTTCCCTGATCCTTCCACCACGATAGGGGATCGGGAAGAACGGGAAGAATTCAATCTCTAACGCGAAGACCCCAAATACTAGTTCTTCGTACGCCGACGGTTGGTCTGGCGACTGAACTGTATAGGAACTTATTAATTTCGGTCTCGCCGCAATTCGCTTGCAGAGTTTTCAATATCGGCTCGGACATCAGACCAAAGATATCTAAATATAACAAGCACGGCATAAACGCTAATCTCAAATACGTTGATGGCGGTATGCTGTAACACCGACTCAACGAGAGGTGCTCCAATTTCGAGAGATTCAGTAGACTGTGAACAGTGTTCATCGTGAGCATAGTGCAGTCGCTTAAATCTAATTCCACTATATCCGCACAACTTTTCACCAAATCCCTTACATCTGAAATCAGGTTAAGATCGTTGTATTAAAGGAAATTCTGAAGCTCCTCGCTTCGAGGAGCGGTCCTGTGAAATATAATATCGGTAGCGATACGCACTGTCGTCCACCAACGTTTTTCTGCATCCCGCTATATTCAGTCTCGTAACAGTCGACGGTAGGGACTTGCAGATTAACGTCATCGAATCAGCGTCCAAAGAACACCAAGCCATATTAAGGGCGCTTAAGCTGTGAACGAAGGATTATCAGAAAACACCGAATCTTTGCGCGTTCCAGATCGGTAGCGATACGTTTACGAGCACGGTTTACCTCCTAAGTTTAATCAATTGATTTACGCACTCCATATCCATTTCCTCGCACATTGTTAGATTCAAAACCTCTAAATCCACATTCTCACTAATCGCTTTGCAACACGATTGATTCATTATACACTTTTCGAGGGACAGCTTTTTCAAATATTTACATTTCGACAATAGCGTCGCCAAACCCTCTGGCGATATTACTGCCATCGAGAGATCCAGGTACTGCAACTTACTAACGTAACTATTCGCTAATACTTCACTGTTCTCATGAAACACGGGATCCGCGATTTCTGCCTGCGCGAGTCTCAATATTTGAACACCTCGCGGTAATATGTGCCCCAATGTTCCTGCGTTTAATACTTTGCTACCCAAATCTAATCTCGTCCATAGTGCTTCGTCGCGAGCTATTTGGCACCATCGTTTGCAAACGAGCATGGAGCGCACCTAGAAAGTGATTAGTTCAGGTTGTCACATACTTTTTAGAGATGGTGCGATATTGCTCTCTTTATGTTACTTACTAAGCACTTTTTTGGTAGCCACTTTAAAATCATCAAAATCATTTCATCAGACAGATTATTAAATTTGTCCTCGCCAACCACCGAAGGTTTTCTCTTCCTTCTAAATAAGTAAAAATGTTCTGTGCTAGATTTTTCCATAGAGCTACTTAGTCTATCTTTGGAGGAACTTTCTTTCGCCTCGGGAAAATTTTCCGCTTCTACTCGCGATGCATAGCCGGACTCGTTTCCTATAACGGAATAGGTAGCTGGATCGTCCAAATCATATTGGTCCTGTTCCAACCTTTGAATGGAAACAGCAAACATTGGAGTTAATTGACTAGAAGGCAAAGAGATTGCCACTGATATAGACTTGGATTGCAAACCTTTCTATGCTGACAGTCTCAAAGCTCGAGCCTCTATAAATACTCTCCTGACTTTCAAAACTGGTTGCTTTATTGTGTAATCGGTTGGCACCATCCAAATTCGACGGTGATGGAATATTTTCTTGCGATTGCATTTTGTTCAGGCTTCCGCAACTGAGCATATCGTCGTCCAACATGCTCACTCCCATGTCCTCTAAAATCTCGGGTTCCACTAAACTCTTATCACCGGAACAGGACCATTTTGGATTAGCCTTGGAACTGCTATTCAAAGTACTATTTAAATTGTTGTTGCAATTATCATCCAAGCGTAACCGTTTACTGGAAAATACATTAAAGACACGATAATTATCAGAGTTTCATCCTGACGGAGAGAATAATTGACCACTATAGAGAACCTGTTCCACCAAGGTGAGGGAGGTGTCTTCCGATTCATAGTATATAGAAAGATTCCTTGTTTTATAAGTAAACCGAAATTATATCGTTACTGTGAAAAACCTTGTTTGCCTTGGGTCTTTATTAAGTACAGACGATACCAGTTTATAAGAATATGTTGATTGGCGTGGTGACCGTTATACGCATGGGGAGCGTTGAAAATAGGATATTTCGAGAGAATAAATCTAGCCGCCCGCATATATTCACAAACATAAGAATTAAGAGCCGTAAGTCAAAGGGAATAGATGAAGAGAAATGAAAACAAATGTTTAACGATATAGAAGCATCGAAATGTTTTGGACGTTAAACGGCTTAAGACGATAGGTGTAAATAAATAGTAGGAGAAAACGGGAGGATGCAGTAAAGCACGCCACGCGATTCCTACGTGCTTTCCTTTTTCGGTATTCGGTATTCGGTATTCGGTATTCGGTATTCGGTATCGCGATACGTCGAAATCACAAAGAGGGAGAAACAGTAAGGTCGTAAGCGAGGAAAATTAGTTTACCGAGATGTAAGATAGGGCGGCCTAACGCGAACAAACCATGCCGTAAAGGAAAACAGTTTGTATCAGTTTGTATCGTACTAGCGAATGAACTAAAGAACCAACGGGAAACGTAGAACGGGCTTTCTTGGCTTTAAGGAAAACAGTCCGAATGGTTCCATAACGTAGGCGTACCGCGGACTGGCAGGGGTTTTTAACCTTACCTGTTGCCGCGCGAGAATACACCTGCATCCCCCCGTGACCGCCCAAGACCAATCCTCCCATCAGGTAAGAAAATTTCCACGCGCTAATAATCGTAACTGTACCACAGTTTTCAGTTCAAATCGGCTTCCCAGAACTTCCCTTCCCTTCACCGTCCTTCGCTAACCATCGCTATTCTTCCTGGAAAACACCGACTCACCTATCGGGTGGTGAAAATTCCTCGGAATTCTCGATGGAATTCTCGATGCAGTCCTCGTTGAGCCTCGTCTGCTCGACCACGTCGGAATTCATTTTCGCCGGAATCGAATTCGCGCAATCCACTCTTTCGAATCTTGTTTTATTTCCTACCCTGGGTGAAAAGGACCGCTTTAGGAATTAACGCAGGCTCTTATTACGCGCGCGGCCCGCTCGAAACGCGGTTCGACCATCTCGCTTCCGCACCTTTCTTCCGCCATCCCTTTGCCATCCCTACGAAGTCCAGTATATATCCCCACTGACACTATTTCCTACCGCAGGATTGGTCGTTCTTTCGACTTTCGAGTTTTGTCGATTGGCGGGAAACTTCTCGAGAAATCGATTTCTCATGATTTTTCCCGCCTCCCTCGCGCCCGCCATGCCACCCGACCAACACGTTTCCCAGCCAGATATTTACCGTCGGCCGAACTAAAAACGTTTGAATAACAAACCACCGGAGAATAATGAGCAATTGTAGCAATGGCATAAAGAAGAATCTCCGTTCCATAAACAAGTTGGAAAGGCGCAGGTGCGCTCTCAAAGGCGCAGGTGCGTGGGTACATTTGATATAGAATAAAAACGTAGGAAGTAAATCAGGTGAATTTTTCTGCTGGAAAATATACATTTTAATATTCAATCGGACATTTAACAAAACGGTATCTGGAATCGCGGCGTGTTGCAGACAAATTACACGGAGAGTTCGAGTCGGAGATTGAAGTTTGCATGCGCGTGTCAGATACGTCCCTCGAACTAATTATCGAGTTATCTTCCTCGGCGGCTCCTCGGCGGCTCCTCGGCGGCTCCTCGGAGTCTCGCCGGCTATTATAAACATAACGACTACTACAAGCAAATTTCTTTTTGTACGTTTGTCAACCAGTCTCTACGTTTTGGACCTTTCGCCGATCGGATGTAAATCTTCGTTGCACACGATGATTGCCCTACGTACGCGTATTCCTCTCCATTTTACTTATCTTACAAAAGTACCTTATATTTCTTCTTATTCTTATTCCTCTTTGTCGTCGTCGTCGTAGTCTTCGCCTTCGCCTTTGTCTTGGTCTTTATCTTCTTCGAGCACGATGTATCACGATTTTGATTCGCAAGACCGTGGATTTGGTTGATATCCACCGAGACACTTTACGCAGCGATCAACGTTACATAGGCGACGACTCATGATTAGCTTCCAAAGTAATCTGCCGCGACCACAAAATCGGTCACAGCGCGTCGCGCGCTTACGCTTTAAATAGATAAGATGAAAAAGGCTTTTTCACGTTCTGCACGTTCTGCACGTTCTGCACGTTCTGCACGTTCACGACTATCTTTCGAAGTTGCGAGAATTCCGAAAGGATGAGAGAACGACTAGAAAACGCGGGGAGCGGAGAGGGCGACGAGGAAGGGAGTTCTAATGATCGGATAAAAGGATCGGTGGTGGAATCCTGCGCAAATGATTCATCTGATTAAAGAGCCAAAGTAATTGAAGTGACGCGCCCTCCGTTTTTGCACAGGTCGAAAAGATTATTTTGGAGCCGATGTGGTACATCGGTGAATGGTCAAAACGAATCGTAAACAAGAATGGTACAAGAATGGTACAAGAATGGTACAAGAATGGTACAAGAATGGTACAAGAAACGAGGGCGAGAAACATATTACAACGGGACCGGAATTTCTTCCTAAAACAGAAATAATGATCTATGCGACTTTGGAATTTTCCGAAGCTGGAGTATTTTTAAAAAATACTCAATACGATAGGCGCACGCAACGCTATTAACTCTGTTCGAGGAAAGCGTAATTCATGAAGCCATCATATCGACCAGATACACCGCAATCGCAACACAAGAAATTCTTCGTCCGATTTCAATATGACACTTGACTTTTTATTTCGTTTTTGGCATTTTGCTTTTTCTAAAAAAAAGAGTAACGAAAATGTCGCTTGACTGGTACGCTTCTCGCTCGACGATCACCGCGAACCAAACGATCAAATCGATCAAATCGATCAATCGCGAATCACTAAACCTGGACACCCCCGAAGAAGCGCAGCTCTATTTATTTGGATTGATGCGTTGGAGAGGGTGTGTAGCGATGATCATAGAGCGAGGCGTATCCAGCAAATAGTAAGAGTGATAATGCGCGCCGCCGCTGTGATACACCGATAACACCCTGGATATGTTTCCTGATTCAAACCTTAACTTCCTCGAATCATTCTACTTCGAAGAACCCTTCACATACCACGGATTCGGATTCGATATTCACGAAACTATCGGTATAACGCAGCTATTTTTTCAAATGTCGCATTCTCACGAATCTATACAGGCTCCCTAGCATTTTTCTCCTTGAATTGCCGCTGCTGGTAATTCACTCCATCTGATCTTAGCGCGTACACACGCGCAAATCATACTCGCGCTTTCAATCGTTCACTCGTTCTCTCGTTCTCTCTTTCTCTCTGGCACATATACTCTTTTCTTACGTGCATCTCTACCTACATACATACACTCTATCGTTACGATTACAGATCTGAATTATGGCCATTTATTGAATTCTTCTTTAGTAGATTTCGCTCTTTCCTGGTTTTCTACACAACAGGCTCCATCATCTGTTCGCAGGTTCGAGTAAGTCTCCTTCCGTTGATTCCTGGCTCTGCGCAGTAGTTACGTGGGCTCGAATCTTAAACTACGCTTTCTGTCATTTTCATAATTATTTCCGCGAATGGCTTCCCATTTTGTTCGCTAAGAACTACATATATTTTCAATCTGTGACATAATGACATAACTCAATGATAAGTTTTCCAGGCCACGCAAATCTACACTCCCAGAGCCAAAAACCATCGTGCATCCATGCTTACGAACATTCACACCGGGACAACGCGTCTCCCTCACTCCCATCTCCGGGAATCGGACCGATTCTAGAAAACGACCAATGAAAATTTCATCTCACGTACGTTAAATGAAACCCAGTAACGTATCGCGATACAACTTACCGAGAGATTTCTACAAAAATATACATGAAATGAGAATTAACGAGAGCGCGATCGCCAATTACTGGATTTTATTCTTCGACGCAAGTTATCTCTTTAGGGACTCGTGCACTTTTCATTCTCCCAGGATAGGATGCCACGTTGTCTCCCTATTTCTTTCTATCCCTATCTATTTTTAACTGAAATCCACATACGACGCAGCGCAGGTACATCATTTTTTTTCGTTTTCGAAATTATCTCCCGCACCCATCCCCCCTCTCCCCTCGCCCTCCTTCGTCTCGCCATACACATACACGCAAACTTCTTGCACTCAATTGCGCACGTGATCGCACAAACTACGCTTAGTTGCTACTTTCGCTACTCTATACTTAACATTTATAAAAATGGCCTTTTTGCCCGTTCTCGACTCTCGACACTCGACACGGCACGGCACGGCACGGCACGGCACGGCACGGCACGGCACGGCACGCGGTTCTTCCTTTCTTGGCTCAAGCTTCGGAACATTTCAGTTTCTCTAGGATACTGATACTGACTGCATCATCCTCCGAGCTGACATGGAAGCGGCGAGACATGAAATTATTTCCACGAGTAGTCTAAGCCGGTTCTTCTACTGTACTTTCTACATCTTCTATAGTGTCACGTCGATCGATTTTACAGGAAAACGAAGAACAAACCCGTGTGCATTTTTATGCACGGTTTTTTCTACAACCCCGTGCTGACGTAGACGAAAATAAGAGAAAAAGGAACGCAGAGAACAGGATAGCAGCGATAACGGAGTGAAGCACGAGCAGAATGATATTGAATCTGATTCGAATTGGTGTAACTGAAAAAAGTGGGTGAATCTTTTTCTTTTTAAGTATACAGCGATAAAATGGTTCAAAATGGTTCAAAATGGTTTAAAGGGGTTTAATTAAAAATCCTTAGCAAGCTGCTGACTTTGATAGTAGACAAATGTAGGATACATTGTATACCGATACGGTATGCAAGTGTAAGGATGACCGTGTAATGCGCGCGTGCTACCACCAAGAAAGGGAATTTTGGTAGGTGACCGTACCTCTCAGCCACTTGGAGAAGCGACGATCGCTTTGTTCGTTTGTCGTTCGAGCAAATCGGAACGGGCCTTAAGGCGACGTTGCATCAATCGGCTCTCGCTAGGAGGTGAGAGGCCAAAGAGATGTTGCAACGAATCTTTACCGATTAAACGATTTTGACCGATGGTCTTAGTGTCGGAAAGATCGATGCTCGAATGAACGGAACACGACTTTGGTCGCGAATTCGCGTCAAACTCGTTCGAAGAATGTGTCGCGCAATGTTTATTGTGTTCCGACAATTCGCTGCTCGAATCAGACATGTGTCCGTAAGGGTGATTATCTTCGTCGGTCGATGAGGTGGATAATCTGGGCTCCCGATTCTCCGCCAGCTCCTCCAAATTAACGGAGAAGTGCTGAAGTACCACGCGATTCACAGCCATTGCCGATTCGGCGAATGCCGACAGTTCTCTAGCCGAATTGTTCCTTCTAATAATATGAGGAGTGGTGAGTGATTTCTGTACGGTTTCTACCGTCACAGGACCCGGACTGATCCAAGGATGCTTTAAGATACATTCGGCGCTGAGCCGACGGTGGGCCTCTTTTACCAGCAAGCCTCTGATTAGATCTTTCGCGTCTTCCGATATGGATCTCCATTCCCTGTCGGGGAACTCGTATCTGCCCTCTTGAATACTGGTAAATAGTAGTTCCTGACACGCGTGACAATTTTCCCCCCTTTCCCAGCCGCAGTCGGTGCCACAGTTTCCGTAGAAGGGCGGGTAACCGCAAAGCAGTATGTACATTATTACCCCGAGGCTCCAAAGATCACAACGCTTGTCGTAATAATTCGCCTCTCCGATGAAAGCTTCAACGACTTCCGGTGCCATGAATTCGGCGCTTCCCACCGGTGTCAGAAGCTGCGGAGTCGCCACAGGGCTGGACAACGAATTGTTGAACTTAATTCCCGAGCCAAGGTCAAAATCGCAAAGTTTTATCGGCGTCAATTTGTCTGGATGAACGCACAGAATGTTCTCGGGCTTCAAATCCCGATGGGCAATTCCTGAAACCACCACGAATTTTCCGTTCTTAGAAAATACAATTCTACTTGGGAATGGTTGTTCGTGCATGTCCTCGTGCATTACTATTCATTACTACTCATAGTAATTATTGTAGGAATTATATATTCGGGAATGAACTCACCTTTTTTGTGAAGGAAATTTAGAGCACTGGCTATTTCTCGGACTATTTGACTCGCTTCTCTCTCGCTAAAATGAACTCTCTCCTGTATTCTGTTCAACAATTGTCCACCGTTCACCTTCTCAAACACGAGGTAGAACTTCTCCTCATCTTCGAAGAACTCGATTAATTGTATGATATTTGGATGACCCTGACAGTGGTGAAATGTCTCGACTTCTTTAAATACCCTCGTTCGTGCGTGTCCAGGAATTTTATCGATTATCTTAACGGCATACTCCAAATCGGTGTAGAGGGATGTGCATGTTTGGACCGAGGCGTAAGCTCCTTCCCCGAGGACTTCACCGGTCAATTTGTAAAGTTCTGAAAATCATACAGATTACGGTAACCGATTAATCGGATAATCGTTCGGTACATATCTACGGAAATGTACAGATTGAGATTCACAGCCACGTGCGCTTATAAGCGCTTACTTTCCTTCTGTTTCCCATTTCGATTTTCCTTATTTCTATCCGTAATTGCAGGAGACACGAGAGAAACAAAGTTCTTTGGGCCGATTCAAACGGTGGACCGGTCTCCACACCGCTAGCCCAAAGCCAAACCCACTTCCCCCGACAAAACTTTCGATACACGGCTTCATGTGGTCCAGTTCCACTTCATTCCGCGCGCGTTCCGTTCCCTTTTAGTTCCTACTTTAGTTCGACGAACATTGCGGCGTTGCCAGTCCGATTCGGTTACCTCTCCCGGTTTCTGCCTGCGTAAAACTCTTTACCGCCCGGCAACGCCGCGAATACCTAACAACTACAAGCCGATAACCGCTGAAATACAATTCGCTTCTATGTCCCCTTTTCTTTTATGCAGCGTAAAGGGACAGCAGCGTAATGAGAACATTCGCGAATATCACGACTCTCCACTCTAAAAGCTACTATTTTCTTCGTATCACATCGTAGGGACTAGGGATAGAACGTTTGACGAGGCAAATCGTCCTCTAGAATCGCTTCTAGTTTTATGAGGGCACATCGATGATAGAGTGGCGGCTATTGGTCTGCAGATAGAACGGCGAATAGGGTAAAGAAACTTCTAGAATACGAGGCTCCCGTATTCGGATCGATTCTACGGTGACGTAACTACTGACCGAGCCACTGAACTCGGTCAGTCGTTCTTCTCAAGGATTATTCAATGTTCAATATTCAATTTATCGAGGAATACGCTTAAGCATTAAGTAAAAAGATAATTCAGTTGTGGTTTAACGCTCCATCTTAAGATCGGATACCTGGGTAGTTGAAATGCGAGTGCTCCTAATGCTTTGGGTAGTAAGACATAGACAGAAAATTCTCAACGTCGACTAAAATCCGAAAAATTGCCTGATTCTCTAGCGTCGAGTACTTTTACAGGTTTACTACGTTTTGTAAAACTCTCCCCGTTTTCGTCCCTCCGTTTCTGTTTCAGACATCTCCTACGTCCTAAATGCATTCACCAGGTTGACTCAATGATCCCGGATCATCCAGAGTGTTGGGGGTCGTAAGTAAATTTACCTTGGAAGCAAGAGGACACCAAGGACGAACCGGACCGTTTCTTCCTCCGTCTTTTACGTCTGGCCTCTTCCTGTCGAGCTTGCACGGCACTCATTGACTCTTGCGTCGTCGTATTCGCCGTTTCTTTGCACTGACCATCTTCTGAAACCACGCAAAATAACATGTCTTAATCTGATCGATTCCAACTTGTTCAACACTGGCGGATAATTCCACGTTAGATGAATATGAAAATCATCGAAAGCGATTCGCTGAGATGTATTTCTCAGGTGTACAAACGTAGTAGGAGGGGGCATAATGGCATTGCCACTCCTTGGACTTAAAAGTTAACGCACGCGGTTGTAAGAGCGCATTCGCGGGACTTGTTGTCCGTACAATGCGAGATACTACGGAAAACTAAACGCTAAAATGCCTTTCAACTAAATCGCTCTATTAAAATGGCAAAACTCGTATATTTCGAGGATATAGTAGAACTCACTTAGTAGTTTCACGCATTTCTTTGGCGCACAACGAAACTGGTCTCGGTCTTCGCATCTCTAAGATTACGATAGGATCCGTTTCGTTTCGGAATTCTCTTTTCATTTAAATAGAACACAGACCGCTTCTTTTTAAGCCGACTGAAATATTTCCTGGCTGGCATGCGCCGTAACCCCTCTCGCCTCCTATTGGTCTCCTTTGTTTGGGTTACCCTTACCCCCCGAAAGCCCTTTACGATCCTCCAACCTATCTCATCAAGTTCGGCCGACTTAAAGCATTCGACTAACCCACTTCAACCCTCGGAAAATAATTCGACTGCATACCCTCACTACCACCCTCAATGAGAATACTCTCCGTGCTTTTCGAAACGCTTTAACCCCCGGCGAGATATACGACAAAACAAACCTCCGATGTACATATTTTCCTCTCGACTGCCGTGAAGTGAGCGGCAAACGAATTTAATACACTAAAAAAAACAAGTTAGAGTTTGTCAAACTTAGTTTTACATCATCAAAATACTGTTGCTGCGTAAGCGAGCGTATTGGTCGGTTATATCGATAATATTGTGGTAGTAAATCGTCCAATAAGACAATTAAAAATCAACCGTTTAAACTCCAGAAAAGGAGATGAAATGGAGTACGAATTTAAAGGCTTTAAAGGCAGAAAAAGGGGTGAAATTGCAATTGCATAGCCACCAGAGGGGTGGAGCAGTCCGGACAACGGATATCAAGCTCTTTAAAAGAACATTTTCGAGAAGAGAATTTCGGCTGCTAAAAGTAGCGCCGTAGGTTCAAAGATGATCGTTCTTACCTCGACTAGTTTCCTGAGTGCCGTCCTCACGCTCCTCCAAAATCTTCTCAACCATCTTGAGTCTTCTCAAAAAAAAAGGAGTATCAAAAGAGATCGTGCCTCGATTCTATCAGGGCTCTTCGAGTTCTTTTTCGCCTTTGGCTTTGATTCTCGCACTAATCACGGATAACGAACTCCGTTCACGCGCAACACGCGCACCGATATGAATAATTATAAAAAAGAGTCAGTCGTATATACAAAAATGTCGATATCTACTAAGGTACTGATATAATCTTCTTTCCCAGTAATCTTGATTTTCTTCACCCTCTCTCTCTCTCTCTCTCTCACGCACGCGCGGACGTAATGAATTTTTCCTTTTTACGTATTTTTCTCTCGTGAACTCAAATCTGTTCCGAATCTTCCCGTCGGTCTCTCTCTCTTCCTGCCAACCCTTTCTTCCTTTCTCCTAGGTTTCGTCTACCGACGTATATTGGGCATAGATCGATGGATATCAGTGTCGGTATCACAGATATAAATAAATATATAGCTTCCTACTGTTCGTACTGTTGGTACTGTTCCTCTACCAGTACAGTGCCTCGTCTTATCGTCAAAAAATTCACACGACCGATTTAGCAGCTGCTGATACACACATGTACGTACGTCCTAGTAGTTATACCCTTTGAATAAATACTATCACAGAGTTTTCCACCGTTCCTTTTCCCTTCCCTTTAAGTATTTTCTCGGCGTTTATCAGTGGCACTAGGCTCGGAGATCCTTGTCTCTCTGTACACGTGTGTGTCTGTGGTATGTGTGTTTGTGTGTGGGTGTGTGTGTGTGTGTGGTGAGAGTCCGACCGACGATGATAAAATCGATGGACGAACTCCTCAAGGGAAAAGCTAAGCACTCTCTCCTCTAACTCTTCGTAATTCCCGAGCATAAACCAAACCTCTCTCCTCCTCGACACTCCTCCTCGCGCACCACTCTCTCTCTCCTTCCTTCCTTGTCCGCTTCGCTGGTACGCTCCACTGAAGGTTTTTAATCGGGCAGACCGGACTTTTTCGTAGGTGGAAAAGTCGCGTAGATGGTCTTTCCGTTTTCGCTATCGCACAGCCTCTCGCACGTAGCGGTGATCGGGCTTGGAAGCGCATTAAAAAATCCTTCGGCTAACACATCGAACACTTCCCGTTCACCATCCCTCACTGCTCGGCAGTTGGTTTCCGACTGACCGCCGCAATATGGCCGCGATCCGCTTACTAACACCCTTCCTCCCGCGTCTCTACGTCCCTTGGCCGGCAAACACGTACGCCACTTTCGCCCCCACCGTGCCAACGGCGCGTACCGACGATCAGGAGACTTCCCTCGTCGACGCCCTCTAAAATCCCTGCTGTGTCACGTAGCTACCTCCGAGTGTATCCGACCACCTCCGACTAGCACCGATGGTCGCCGATCACCACCGACCATGTTCGAACCAGGGGCTCTCAGAATGCGGCTGCACCTAATTTATTTAAAATTACTCTTAATAACATGTACTTACTGTACAACGCTACGCTATAAACATACTACCCCACAAACATATCCATATCTGTGTGCAATGTATCTCCGCGAATCCACATAACCAGGCCACCCTTCCTAATCACCCATCTACTATTTGCGTCGCGTCGTACACGTATGATGCAAACTTTGTAAGACGTGCGATCACCACGCACGCACTACCATTCGATCGATATTTCTCGTAAAACGGTTCATTTCGGTTCATTTCGGTTCATTCTTTCGGCTCATTAGTTCTGTATATACACTAATCTTTCTATTAAATCACAGCTGTATTTGTATTCGTCATTTTTGTCCAGCATTAATTCGTATCTACCACGAAAATGAGAAACCCTGCGGTACACGTACCTTATGTATAGAGGAGTATACGTATATAAAACCGAGTCGCCAGCCATAATACCGGCCGACATTCTGCGTCTCAAATTTGCAGGAGCATAAACATGCCGAAATGTTAACTTTATCGTTATTCGTACGGAAATGGTTAGGATCGTTCGACAGTTTATCGTGTTTTTACGGCAGATTATACGAAAACCGAAGAGATGTACAAGTAAAGTAGTGATAAAGGGAAGGGTACAAGGCCTTTTAGCGTAGGTATTAGTGGCGACGGAACTAATACCATTAGGATTTCAGTCCTGAGGATGCATACAACTTTTTGTCAAAAATCCTCTAATTAAGTAAATGAGGGTGAGGCACGATGCGCGTTGTTTTGGGTATACGCATACAAACATATATAGGTGCGCGCGCACGGTCACCTTTGGCCACGTATAAGATCACGCGATTGAGATAGAGCGTGGGGAAGAGCGGCGCGGGTGGCAGCGGGGTGAGAAAGCATCGTGGTGGCACGACACGACGCGACACGGCGATGGCGACCGCGAAAAGGATGACGAGGACGACGAAGATACGAATAAGAACGAGAAGAATCGTGCCGACGACCACGACGACGCAAAAGAGGAAACGGGTTAAAGTAGTGGGGCGATAGCAGGGGCGGTAGAAGGGGCTTCTTTATTCGCGATTATTCTATATACGCGACGTTTTGATTCCCGCGTATGCATAATATTCGACCATGCGATAGGTAACCAAGACGGTTGATGAGTCCCGCGACAAGTACAAGAAGCGAAAACATAGGAAGAAGGAAGATGCTCGAGAGATATTATTAATCGCATATTTTACGCATATTTCACGCATATTTTACGTATATTTTACGTATATTTTACGTATATTTTACGTATATTTTACGTATATTTTACGTATATTTTACGGGCAAATATGCCCTTGAACGAGCTTTGGTCGAAGAACGGTATGTTTTTGATCGGTGAAAGAGTGGGGCGATGGGTGCTGGGCTGGTTGGCGCTCGAGCTCGAGCTCGAGGTTGGGGTTGGGGTTGGGGTACGGGGCGGGAGGGAACCTTTGCTCGCATAATTATCACTGTTTATTGCGTAGCACTGTGTTTATCAGTTATATTATTATTACGTAAGACTTCACGGTTGCCTGGCCGTTATTTCGACAAATAGTAAAAGGAGTTGTTTACTTGTATTTTAAGTTTCATCTTAGATAATTCGCGCGTTTGTTGTTGTTTTGATCGGATGGTAAGTGCGACTGGTGATTTTGACTCCACAACGATGAGGGGTAAACAGTCGCGCACAGGGTATCCGTAGTCTTCGGATATGTACGACGGGTAAACGGAATTTCCAGAAATTCGAGTTTCTAAACGCAGAATCGATCAGACGTTTCTAAACGTAGAAACATGAGTATGGAAATGCGTGTTTCTTTTTGATTTTCTGTCAAGGTGGAACGCTTAAAAACACGATTCTACCACGAGTTCGATAACAGAACTCGAACCGGTTTCTGCACGTGTCAAGAAACGCTCGAACGTGTCGCACACAAACATCCGCCCACTTACGCTACCATTTACCATCGAACTTTCTTTTGCTCTCGGAACTTCCTCACAAAATTCCTTTCTCTTTGATACCATGTTTTACGAATGAACGAACGAGTATCGCACCTTATTTACGGTTAAAATAAGCGTCCAAGTACGCGTGAATGAAAATCAACGGGAAGCCCGTGGCAAGTGTTCCGCAACTGTATCGCAACTGTATCGCAACTGTATCGCAAATCTGGAAATGAGAGAAATCAATTTCGACAGGAGGATTCGGATCGAAATTCGAGTTCGAGCTCGAGCTCGAGGTAAAGGTTAATAATGCTATCTTATATCCCAAAGGAACTCGATAATCCCGGCACCGATTGCTCTCTCGTTTGACGGCAGTTCGCGTATTTAAGCAGCTACTTACTTATTTACTTACTGACGTGGTCGCCACGCAATTTACGAAGCCGTATTACGGTGTACGGTCACCGGATTAGAATGACGACATTTTTAGTGAACTTTACAAGTTTCATAGCGACTATTAAAAAACACACCTCAATGTCAGTTTTGATCACTTAGAAATATTAGTAATTTAATTAGAATTAGCCGAAAGATACTCCCGGTTGAGATAACGGTTATCGCAGTAGTAGATGTGGAAATATTTGGTATCGTACCATCACCTGGCAGAAACGTGGTCCGCTTTCTACGAGGGAATCTTTTAACGCGTTTCTTCGTTTCAGCAGTTATACAAGCGTAGGTATAATCATAACTACGGATGACCGGTTGACTCACAACGTACAGCCGCGATGTGTTTTGCGAAAAATTGAGGTCAATGCCACTTGAGTGTATTACCTATTAAATGTGATCACGTGCCACGAGTGAACAGATCGACCGATTAGAGCGAGTATAGCGATTATAAGGTCGATCGATGTATTTCCGCGTACGGGAGTACCGACCTCTACGTCGATTTATGCCACAAGGCCGAATAATAGGATGCGTAAATGTCCTTGGCTCGATCAAAACATGTTGTTCTCTTCTATTTTCCGGATGATATCGAGGAAGAGTGAAATCGTAGGAAGAGGGATATCGGTTTTTTCGATCCGTGGCGATTGGATCCAGGTAGAAATAAATATTATTAAATAGAATCGGCGATCTTATCGGAGGCATCGTACGATCAACTTCTATTCGCGGTATCAGCACTCCCCGTCCCCACGGACCTAACGCGTGTTAGCGTAAACTACGATGTTCACGTTGACAAAGATCAAAATGTATTTTTCCGCGAGTTAGAATAGCCTTTAGTTAGTGCCTACGGCTATTTCTGAATCGTCGAAAGAACCGTAGGAAATTCTCGCGCAAAATGGTACTTTTTAACAATAGCGTGATGTGATCGTGTTCGCACGTTCTAGAAGAGATATTATCGGGGAGAAAAAAGAAAAGAGTAAGAGTAAGAGTAAGAGAAAGAGGAGAAGGAGAAGGAGAAGGAGAAGGAGAAGGAGAAGGAGAAAAAGGAAGAGGAAGAGGAAGAGGAAGGAAGCGATGAGGCAGTAGGATAGGAGCGGGTGGAGAGACGAAGGGTGTGAGTCTGCTCGCGAAAAAGAGCCAATGAACTTGAGTGACCCGAAAGGAAGGTGATGCACCAACGTTACGATCTGTAACGCTCGCGCGCTTACATCACCAACATTTTCCCTCTCCTTTCTCGACTTCTTCCTCTACGCATCTTATTTCGATATCCCTTTGGAAAAAACGTTCATATCGCGTAAGGTGCGGCATCTTTCTTTGCTTCTCTCGGGCCGACCGTTTTTCTCGATCGCCGGCTCGAGATATACGATATACGATATACGAGATACGAGAATCGATACCGCTGATAAGCGGGATAAATAAACAGATGTTACTAGACTTACAGCTGTTCATACAGCAGCCGTACGGAGCGGAGAAAGTGTGGCTACGTTAGAACGGCTTTTCCAGTTGCCAAACATTACGTTCCACCTGTGAAATTCCATGAAAATTCAAAGTGAAACAACAAACGAAATCTATTAAAGAAATTTGAAAGTGTTGCGTCGCAAGTTGAGTTGCTGTTGGGTGAATTTATTACCGCACTTTGAGTGGCAATAGAAAAATAGATTTTCAGTTTGGATATGTATGGCGTGGTTTGGTTTACTTTTACCCTTACCCTTACCCTTACCCTTACCCTTACTTCAGTTCCAATTCCGAACTTTCCCATGCCTGTGCATCTTCAGGATCGTCAAGTGCTTAGAGGGGTCATAAATTAAGGGACACAACGTATACAGTATACACTATACACTATACACTATACACAGAGTCGTTGTCGACCGATGCGACCTGCGACCATAGTCTAGTTTGAAAACCACGGTGTAATAAAGTTAATTTTACCAACCAATTATTGCATTGGTTTATTAAAAATCATGAAGTCTATCTGGGATCCAACTGCGGATATCAAGGACTTTGCCATTCCGCGACGCGACAGAAAGATTAGATTAGGTAGAAAGGTAGATATATAATAGTTATGGGCGCATTGAAACCTAGAGAAACGTTCTTGGATTCACTTTATTTCGTTAAAGACTCAGAACTTGAGTTTGTAACCATGCCAATTGGTCACCAAGGAATATATAATGCGTGTTGACCTGCTGTTATTTTCAGTGATAATACTAATGCGTAAACAAATACTATCTACGCAGATACGTAGTTAGATGTATAATACCGCGAAAAGAGGGGGGCGGAGACCGGCGGATAATTATAAGAATAGTTCTTTGAAAGCATTTTTGAAAGCGAAAATTGTGGATCTTCTCTAATGCCTCGTCAAGGGTTGGTGTACGTACGTACTACACCATTAATAACTAACCATCCATACCCGCCCAACATTTACGCGCTTAACCAGTAGCGTCACAGTCGAAAACTGTTTGTGTCTCGAAAAAACCAAAGGTTTTTCATAATTTATAAGTGGTACTCACACCTTCACACAGTCTCCTAGGCCGAAATTGTCTTCTATTTCCGAAATTGTTGTTCGAACGTCCGCGCCAAATAGTTGGAGTACACAGATGTCGAGTCGTTGCTTATACTGAAATTAGCTATTTTAATGTATTGGAACTTACTGAACGTAATAAATAAAGTTAAGTAAGTTTGGATATTGTCAAGTATACTATGATGTAATGCGTTAGTTACTGTGATGTAAACCTATATATCTCGTCTGTGACATCTCGTTCTCATTGTCAGATCTAAGAAATCACCTTGCTATATATGGATATATATGGAACGTGAATATGTCGAGAAGAGTACTCGACAATCTCGTCATGGCATACCCTGGACCCGCGGGAACCAAATCATCCGAATCTCCGAAGCATTTCTGAATACTTGCTGTTGGCGATTACCCATTATCAGTCAACCCCGAATATTTATATTATCCGGTTCGTAGGGCCTTTTGGTGTTAATGGCCGTCAAAAACTATAGATAATCAAATAAACGGCGTTGTTTGTAAAGAAAAGATCTTTTCGCGCCGCCGGCCGTCGATGAATCGATCTTTCGAGTCCGCACCCACGCACGTGTATATTGCAGCTAATTTCAAACGTTTTTATGGGTTATGTGGGTCTTATAATAAGCCGGTAGATTTTAACAAAGAACGCATGTAGCTCCTTGTCGGTAATATCTTTCGAGGAGATACTCAATTATCGATGAGCTGAAGCAAGGTGCTTTGTATCAAGTTAAAATCGATGGTATTCGAACCGCGAATTACATGTAGTTTGGGTTGGACGTAACAGGTAGTCTAGTAATCAAACATGATATCCGTTAAACGAATTGCATCGAAAAATTCAGAAGTACTGGTATTCTGCAGAGAGAATCTGAAAAATTATTTAAAAGTATGGGGCATCGTGCGAAGAACTGTGCACGGAAGAGCGCCACTTGACCCAAAAGTCCAAGCACTGCGTGACAAACTAATTCACAGCGATTACTTGCACCATGAAATTATAAATGAAGGATTTATGAAGCGTAAGATAAGGCGAAGCAAAGAAGCATTGGAGCAGAAAATTGCTACGATGAGGAAATTAACGGAAGAGCCAGTGTTAAGTGTAGTTTTAGATAGTAAAAATGGAAAGGATGCTGATCATCCGACCTTGAATAAGGAATGCAAGCAACATTCAATAGAGAAGTCGTCACAGCCTGTGCATATGCCTTATTCTAGCACAGATCACTATCAATTGGTGGAGAGTTCAGAGAATGATTCGCAGAACCATAATTCAGTCGGCAAGTCAGGTTCAGATTTGACTGCATTGAATGAAAAGTATACAGCTTTGTACGAAAAGTATTTAGAGGCGAAGAACTCTATGGAAGGATCAAAAAATCAAATACATCTGAAGAATATTTTGAAACAAAGCATTCCTGTTACGGTAGATGGTGACTTATCAAAAGTTCCAGCAAACTGGATGACTGACTATGAACAATTCGATGATACACTGTTGGAAGAGGATTTGCAGGGTTGTTTTGGTACTGCTGACCCAAATGTAGATGTTAGCTCTGTACCGTGTGGCGGATGCGGTGCTTTGCTCCACTGCAAAGACCCCTCGATTCCTGGCTATCTGCCAACCGAATTATTCTTAAATCAGGAGGAAGATGATTTGAAACGGGTGAGCTGCCAAAGATGTCACTTCCTGCAATTTTACAATACCGCCCTAAGGGTCAAAGTGTCGCCGGAGGAATATCCGAAACTATTAAAAGTGATAAAAAGAAAGAAGTGCATGGTAATCTTAATGATTGATTTGACTGATTTTCCATGCAGTATATGGCCAGACATAAAAAGCATCTTGCACCCTCTAACGACTGTCTTCTTGGTTGGGAGTAAGATCGATTTGCTACCACGAGATAGTTCCATCTTTCTCAGTTATGTGAAAAACTATTTGTCAAAGACTGTACAGGATGTGACCGGCATTGCTAAAGAGAGAATAGCACATGTTGAGCTCGTATCGGCAAAAACGGGATACGGTATAGAACCTCTTATAAATAAGTTACATTTGAAATGGGGAACAAAAGGTACGTTGACTGTACCAGATTCACTACCGGTAGTTATCAAAGTTTAGTAAGCTTACGCTGTGAAGCCAACCATATCGACAGAGAATTTTCTTCATTTTAGGGGACGTGTATTTGATCGGATGTACAAACGTGGGTAAGTCCTCGCTCTTTAACACACTTTTACATTCGGATTATTGCAAAGCGCAGGCCGTTGATCTTGTACAGCGTGCTACAATATCTCCGTGGCCTGGGACAACCTTGAACTTATTGAAATTTCCAATATTAAAATTAACACGTGAGAGACTCTATTTGAGAACGCTCAGATTAAAGGCCGAGCAGCCTGGTGTGCAGTTTGAAGAACGGTATGGAATTGAGAAATACAGAAACTCCAAAAACATACGACATGTTACTTTTCGTGGTAAGATCAAATGAACTTGTACTACTGTACAGATAGTATTTCAATATGCACAATGACCCTTGAATGTCTAACCATCTTCCGATTAACCATACCCGATCATAATAGGAAATGTGGGTAGAACGTTTAGCGACCGGATTTCAACTAATCCCGACTTTATGTCAAATGTATCGCACGAGCTTGAAGCAAGAAAACCTACTCTGGATGAAACTCAACCTGAATATGTGCAAAGTCGCTGGTGCTACGATACACCCGGCACTGTTCAAAGGGAGCAAATCTTGGATATCTTAACTACGGAGGAACTTATGTTAACTCTACCGCGGGAAATTATAGTACCTAGAACATTTATATTAAAACCTGGACAAAGCATGTTTTTGGCTGGCATCGGCAGAATTGATCTTCTGAAAGCGGACAATGAGGAGGATTTTATTCGGTGGGATAACGCTTCGGAAGAAAGAAACGGGAGCATTACGGGAGAAATAGGGCTTGTGTCATAATCAACAATCATCTCGTCCACACAGGTGCACGCTGTTTGCGAATAAAACACTACCTTTGACCATTTGTCATACTATCGACGCGGATCATATATATCAAGAGTTACTTAAAACGGAAGCGTTTGTCGTACCCGTAAATACTCCCGAACGACTAAAGGTGTGGCCTTCGTTGAAACCGAAAGAAATGCAATTGGAGGGTATCAACGAGACGGAGTCTGCTGGTGACGTCGTGTTGTCGAACGCAGGTACCGCTCTCCACAGAATTTCGACCTCTGTTCGGAAAGAACGGGTATGAGTGCGATGATATACGATCAGCAAAAAAACTGAAGTTCCTTTGCACAGGTTGGATCGCGGTTACCCCCCACGAGAATCAAACTATCTCGCTTAAAGCTTGGACACCGGACGCACGTGGCTTGTTTCTAAGAGTACCGGCACTCTTGAGAAAATCGGTTGCTCTCCGCGGCGCTAGAATCCCAACGACGCCGTTGTACCGACGTGGACGGCAGGTCTATTTCAAATAAAGTATGTATACGTAAGTATGTCCAGCGTAATTTATTATACTTTCGGAATGCTTACTCCTGCTTGAGATGGAAACAATTTTCGAGTTTATTCTTGTAAAGATATTTCGTGCAAAATCGATTTTCCTCTCGCGTACCCTTAATGTAGCCTGTTTATACGTACGTTCATAAAATTTGTCATACAGCCAACAAGGTTGACGACACTCTTTCACACTAAAAGTGCTTTTTTGTGCCTTTCGTGTACGACGCTTGTAATTCCGGCCGAATTGAAACTACACGTTCCTCTTCAGATTTCTGCATTGTCCCGAAAACTTTTCTTTGAAGCCTCTGCTTCGAAAACATTGATTCATCTTTCGACATCTACAATGGAAACGTATTGGCTACATCTCATTACACACAATCACAACATATTTTACGTAATTTCGCTCCGTTATCTTAAGGATTTATTTTCGCTCTACTTACATGGTTTCGTCGGAAGCGTTGCGAGCGTGGATACGACGGTAATGATCTATCTTGTAATCGTAATCGAACTCGTCGTCGTCTTCGTTGTCTTCATCTTCGTCGTCGTCGTCGTCATTGTTGTCATCATTACCACTGCGATTTTCATCATCTATACGCTCGATGTATTTATTACGTTTACGTTTATCGCGAATACCGTTTACGGAATTTGGTTCTTCGTAGCTCTGGGAGAAATAACAATGGTACTTGGAACACAGTGGACAACTACTAAACTGGTGGTGTATATCGCTAGGGACGGTGCGAATTCCAGAATCTATTTCTTTTGTACATCTTGCGAGATGATTCGTCGGGTGGTAGCACTTGCGGTGCGCTTTTTGTCGTGAAAACGCGCACGTGCACGCGCAAGCAGGACAGGTACACGAACGGGAAGTCCTCGGGTTGCTCGAATCGGATCGGTGATGACTCGCGGAAAAACTAAGCAAGATAATTTCCATTTTTAAAGAGATGTCGGAGTTGTAAATGTGAAATCCATTAAAGGGGAGACGACTTTATCGTGGTATTTATAAACTTACGGTCGGTGGTTAATTTTGTTTGTAGATTTCCCTTGCGTGTGGCAGACTTTTTTCTGCCTAATTATACCTTTGACCGGTTGCCTTTTGCGGGCGCATGGTGTACGCTAAAAACGATTCCGCGTAGACGCGTTAGAAATTCTTTAGTAATTCGAGCCTATGAAAGTCCATCTTTTCCTACCTTGCTACGCTCTGTCTCATTACCTTCGACTCAATCGTTTTTGGATTAATAATGTACGAGTTATTTACATTGTTGTCCGTAAAACGCGACAGTCTCTCTTCGATATCCGTTTTCGTGGAGATTTCGATTTTCGGTACTATGATACCCTGTAAAGAGCGATCGATTGGCATCGCGAGACACGAGAGACACGAAAGACACGAAAGACACGAAAGGCACGAAAGACTTGGAAATTTGTCGAAAAAGAGTAGAAAGAATAAAAGTGGTTCTCTCGATAATAGATCTGCAGTAACTATGAGATACGCGTAGAGAGCGTAGAGAGCGTAGAGAGCGTAGAGAGCGTAGAGAGCGTAGAGAGCGACTAACTGGAAAATGTTCGGTGGCTTCCATCAGCATATCCAGCTCTACACCCGCTAAAAGACCCTTGCAACACGTCTCCGGATACAACAAATCGGCTAGGCTTCTCTCGAATGTCGCCAAAAGAATTTCGTGGCTGGCGCATCGTTTGTTTATCCGCTGTATCAATTCCGCGGAAAGGACTTCCATTTCCAAATTTTGTTGCAAGTCCGTCAACGTAGGAAGGCGAAGAAACATTTTTTCGAAGCTAAACTTCTCGTGCAACAACAGTGGAAAAATTGGCGAGACTCTGCGCGACTCGACGGTAGAGCCGAAAATTGTGATCCGTAATCCTACTTTTCCATTCGGGCAAAGCCAGACGCCTGGACACGTTACCTGAAATATTATTTCCAGCAGCTTAATTCGAGACTTTTCTGCCCAGGGAGAGTGAGAATCGAACGTATGTAGTACGCGTGCATAGTTATATGTATATATATATATACGGCGTGTAGATCCAATCGTATCTTAACGAGGAAACCCTTCTCCGTCATTCTGCTGCGCACACTGTCTCTCACTGACACTTTTTGCCCGCTATCGTTCCATGGAACATACGTCTCTTCCTTCCATAGTCGTACATCGATCACTCTGCGTCCTCCGATAACATTGGTTTTCCTCCTTTACCAACCCCTCTGGTACCCCGCTGGTACCCCTCTAACACCCCTCTAATGCCCCTCTAATGCCCCTCTAGTATTACACGAAGAACTCGCGTTTGAACACGGCCGGTAGACTTCCGTCTCTCAAAATTTATTTATTCATAATCAAATCGTTCTTTTTTCTACGCGTCCAGGAATCACGGTTTCTTCGTCTACGCCATCTTGAAAAGTGATTGGTACCGCGGCCGTTGCTAGGAGACACTATCACAACACGTTCTTATTGAATTTGCAGGGTTCGTTTCAGATCGTAACCGTAAGATTGGCCGTGAAAATGAACATTGAGTTTTCCAAGAGATACCGGCCGACTCGAAAGATTATTAAGCTTTAAAGGGTATCCCGGTGAACTTTTCGACAGGTAAGCCTTTTCGTGCCGCTCGGATCACGAGTTCCTTTCGGACGAAATCTGATTGCGTTCTGGGAAAATGCATCCTCGAGTCTTTTCTTTTCGTGATTGTACGGTCGGCGAACCATCCGTACCTAGAAAATAGTCTATTCTGTTGGGTCTGAAAGGTCGAAAGGTCGATGTTCGAAAGCGAAAGCGAAAGCGATCTTACTCCATATTTACCGAGGGCGGTTTCGTTTCGTAAAGATCTTTGGGAACGGAAGAGACGGCTCTCTCGATCAGCTTTATATATTCGTCTCCGACATTGTAACTCGGTATTACGTCGTGTTTCGCGTAAAACTTACCAGCTAAAAATTTCGTTTTCACATTACCCATGAATTCCTCTTGTATCGTTATATATCTTTTTTCTTTTTCGAATCTTTCGGTATAAAAACGCAGCTTCAAAGGTTCCATCTGGGAATGTAAGTACTTCTTTGTCAACTATAAGAAGGGCACAGAAAAGTTGAAGGTTACCGATATAATTCCAGAGTTCCACATCGGGAGAAAATCAATAGTCGCGAGAACGTTGAAGACGACATTTATTTGAAAATACGTATATTCATAGAAAACGCACATACAACAAGCGGAAGAGACCCGGATAACCTGGCGGATATGGCAATTTTTCCGTGACTTTCGGTACCAGAAAGAAAACGTATTATTTGTAGGAAATAGGATTCCGATTTATTTTTCTCGGATTTTTCTTTCCTCGATGAAACTGTCGATCGTAAATGTGGCTGCAGCTGCAAACTCGTGGGACACTCGCGGGATACTCGCGGGGACTTTAATCAGAGGATTGACGGAAGTCGTTGGACGTCGGGGGTCTGCTATATTTCCTATATTTCCTATATTCGTTATATTCGTTATATTCGTTATATTCGTTATATTCGTTATATTCTTGACTGACAATCCTTCTACTTATATCTCTATAAATATCGCAGCCAAAAATGCCAAATGATTATCAACTACCGTGAAGAACGTTTGTGTTTGTCACCCTGGCAAAGAAAAAAAACAACACCGAGAGACGTTCTTCGGAGAAGAATCTCTTAGTCCCGGTCGGGTGAGGGGGGGCTCTCCATTCCCTCTCTAGGTCTCTCTTTATGTTTCTGAGACTAGCATCTGCGACGGTATAAAAATTTCGTTAAAAAGTCGAAGACTAAAGTGAAAATTGAAATGGCGAAGGCTGGAGCGAAACCAGCAACCAGCAACCAGCAACCAGCAACCAGCGAACGGATATCCGTGGATGGTTCTTTGGATGGATCTTTCGAGCGATCGTTCAGTCGTGTGTACGATTCGAAGAGTGAAACTCATTCCCCTTTCTATTCCAAAGGTCGACTCGGTCTTCGTTCGGCGGTACTCGAGGGGAAAGTGTCCGCTTCCGTTTGGCAATTGGTTTTCCTCCTGAAAGACGAGGGAAGGTCTAAGGGATCGGAGGACAAAGAGACGAATCAAAAAAAGTGGAATTCCTAGAACATAAGATCTAACCTTGTTCGATCCGGCGATTCTCCGTCGCTTCCCTGATTGTCCCCTTCGTTTGCCGGATTTTCCGTGTAAGGTTTTTCTTTAAGGAAATTCGAATGTACGGAATCCTGAGCTCCATTTTGATAGAGATTTTCGCAGTTGCCGGAGTGTTCCATGGGCAAGGGAGATCTCCGCGTTTTAGATATTGTTAGATATTCAGTTTTAGTCGGGGCCAAGAGCTCTTCGTAGTATTGGATCGATCCGTATTTTCTCGGCAATGTGACCGAATTGAGGGGGGAACGGGCCTCGGTCACGTTGTCGTTCAGCAAGCTCGAGAGGGAACTCCTGTTTCCTGAGTAGGATCCTGTTTCGGCGCTGTCCGGACTAAGATCGGTATTGTGATATCTCGGCGATCGGCACGCGGACAGATCAAACGTCGAAGATCGGAAATATCTTCGTAGAGGATCGTAGGAGGAAGACAGAGAACCGTAATGGTGCTCGGTGGGCGATCCCAAGTCCCTGACGTAGGAGGTGTTCCATTTTTTGTGAAGAGCGTCGTCGCCGTGGAAATTCATATCGGATCTCTCTGTGTACTTGTTCGACGAGGACGCGTAATCTGTAGGGAGTTTTACCCCTATAGAACGATCACGTTCGCGATACCCACTGAAACTAAATTTTCTTGGTAAGGTTGCGCTCGAAGAGGCGGTCACACCTGGGGGCGGTACAGTCAACGAGGACCTTTTTCTGTCGTTGAATCTCGAGTAGAAGCTACGTCTACGTATCCTGTCTATCACCGATTCGGGTTGATCGTTTCGCGTGAACGGAGAATGCGAGGGTGATGTGGCTGATATGGGTGACACGGGTGACACGGGTGAGTGTAAGTCCATGTGCGCGTGATTCGACTCCGTCGTCGAGCTGTCGACGGACCAGGTATCGAAGCTTTCCGGTTGATCGTTTGTGGATTCGTCCAAGGTTTTGGTATCTGTCGGTGAGCAGGCAGTGAGTGCAAGTGCGTTGGAAAGTTTTTCTTTTCCAACGAGAGGAGGTTCCGAGGGAGCCTGAACTGGGAATTCCGTGTTCGCGTTTGCGTTTGCGTTTGCGTCTGCGTTTGCGGCGCGACTTTCAATGATCCTCGCGCATTCCGTAACTTCTCTCTTTAGTTCGGCAACGTCCTTCGCTCGCAATGGTTTGTCAATGACAATCTTGTTTCCCGTGATATTCGCGTGGTGCGTCATTTTCGTCAAAGACTCGATCAATCGCTGTTGCGGTACCCCCGTCGACGATGGCTCTGGTGGAACGCTCGAGCGTCTGCCCTCATCTTTCTTCGGAGTTACGACGTTTCTAAATGAGTGTTGCGGTATCTTTGTTAAATCCAGTTTTAAAATGGTTCGGTTTGGACGCTGGTGGTGTTGTTGATCCAACGGAGCTTTCAAAGACGGTTCTTTTGAGGTGGCCTCGGTTTGATCGGTTTGATCGGTGTTACGTGGAGGCCCGTCCGCGTCCGATTTTTTGAGTGGCTCGTTTTCCATCGAACGACGCGACATATCCCCGAAAGATCTGCTATTCTCTGCCGAGTTTGCGTCCGTTTTAGTATTAATTTTCCCATCGCTGCAACTAGCTCGCGTCAAACATCGTCCAGCGAGGCGAGAGTCGTGATCGTTCTCTTTGGTCTTTGCCTCGATAGCCGTTTCGACTTTCGGCCGTACGGTAGTACTCTTTTTCTTCTGTGTAATCGTCTTTGTAGTTTTTCCTTTCTCGTCGAGCTTGTTTTCGGACCCATTGGAAGACTTCTTTACGACTTTCCTAACCGCCCGTACGATCTTCTTCTTTTTCGACGCAACGTCGGTTTCTTCTTTCTCGATCTGTTCCTTAGCGAGGGGTTTCGTCGTTTTCGAGATCTTTTTGTCGGTTTCCGGTGCGGGTGAGCTACGGCCGCCGTTGCCGTTGCCGTTGCCGTTACCGTTACCGTTACCGTTACCGTTACCGTTACTCTTTGTCAATGAACCGTTCTTTTTAACTTTGGCGAGCTTTTTGTCACCAGCGTGGGTACCAATGGATTCCGATTCCATGCTGATCGGCTGGTCTATCGACGGAGTTGCTTTCTCCTTCGACGGAGATCTTTTAAAATCGCTGCCAACTTTCCCCTGCGCGATTCCCTTCTTACCGTTCTCGGTGGGTTTCTTCATTATTTTCGAGTCACTTTTCGCGTATTTAGTTGGTATTTTAGTAATCGGTGACGAATCATCCTCCGTTATGGTATCCGATTTCGCAGACTTCGGAGGACTTCTCTTGAATTTACTCAATATCGTAGGTTGGCCGCGGTGTACGTTGACGGGTTGTTTCGCGCATTTCGAGGAATCGGTGTTTTTGAAAAGTCCTAAAACGGAGGACACTCTACTTTTCGGGGAATTGTGAGTCTTGTTCGAAGTCTTGTTCGGAGAGAGATCCTCGACGCTGATCGCCTTCTTCTGTGGAATGGAGCCCGATGAAGGAACTTGGACCGTCGACGGTGGAGCGGAATTCTCGCGTACATGCTTGCTCTTGAGCTCGCTCGAGCCGGTTACACCGTTGGCAAACAGCTTCCCTGCCGCTGCCGCTGCCGCCGCTTCCTCGTTTGATCGTAACTTCTCCAATTTTTTTTCCAAACTTTGCAAAAACCCGATCTTCGTGTTTTGTTTCGTGCTTTTGGACGTTTCGATTTCGCTGCTCGTATCGGTTCTACTCTTTCGGCTGGAGTCGGAGTCCTTGTTCGCGTTGTTCAATTCGTTCAATTCGTTCTTCAGTTCCTTTTCGTCTGTCGCTGTCGGTGTTGCTGTTGCACTTTCAGTTGCACCTTCATCAGTTGCAGTTTGGATCGCAGTCTCACTCTCAGTTTCCAGCTGTTCTTTATCGGCAAGAACCGTGTTGTCTCGCGCAATTTTCCCCTCAGTTTTTCTTTTGATAAATCTCGACTTACGTCGTTCGTTCTCAGCGGCTTTCTGTGCCTCCTTTTCCTTAACGTACTGACTCTCTTCCCTCGGAGTGTCGAAAAAATCAGGTCTGAGAAAACGAGAGATTCGATGGTGCTTCGATGGTTTCTGCGATTTATCTTTCGATTCGCTTTCTCGGCTTACGCTCGCCCCAAAGAATTTCCTCAACATCGACTTCTCCGCATTTTGCGAACCGGTGAAAGACTGTCTACGATTGTCCAGCGTCGAGTAAGCGTGTTGTTCTCGCGTCAACGAGCCAGAGCGTAATCTTAAACTCGGTATGCAGCTGCGCCTTTTGGATATCGAACTACCGTTTCCGATGCTCCCTCCGATGCTCCCCCCTCCTGAGAACGATTCCTTGTGCTCGCACTTATCCGTCTCCTTGTAATTCGAGCTAAGATTGCGACTCAGGTTCGACGAATCGAAATTCTTCAGCTTCGATTCCTTTATTAAATTCTCCGCGGCCAACAGTCTACTCTCGAAACTCGTGCATACGTCGGATCTGTGAAAGGGGCTCTTGTAATCGACTATGTTCGAGGAAGATTCCGTCGGGGATGATTCGTACGATTCGTACGATTCGTACGATTTTGCCGACACGCTTGACGTAGTGTCCATCAAGTTCGTGGTAGAATTGCAACCGGACATCGTCGTGTATTCCGAGATCGAGCCATTTTCGGTTCCCGCGTTCTCCTTCCACGCCGTAAAAGGTTCCTCCGTTCCCTCTTCGTGTATTTTGTCTGTTCTATAGGAATATAAGTTTTCTCGTCTATGGTTAGCCGAACTGGATTTCAACGATTCCTTGTACCTTCTGCCAAGCGTCATTATATTCCTAGGAAGGGCAGGGACGAGGAATCTGTCTTGGCCTAAGTTGTCACCGTCATCGGCATCACCATAGTGGTCGTCGTCACCGTTTCCGACTCCTCCGACTCCTCCGACTCCTCCGACTCCTCCGACTTTAGCTCTGCCAAGGTAATCCTGAGTTTCGTGGTCGTTATTGTCGTTATTGTCGTCGTTGTCGTAATTGTCGAAGAGACTGGCGCTACGTCGAGCGGGGATCGGGGAGACTCGATAGAATCTGTCCATTTTATTCGCGGAATCTGTTTGTAGAAGGCTGCGGGATCGTTGTACAGTTCCCTCGGACGTTTCCGTAAAAGTGTCCGAGTCTCTGGTGGGTGACCGGCGATATCTTTCGTAGGGAACGGAGTGCGATCTGGGCAATGTCTGTCCGCTCCGTTCGATCAACTGCCGGCTCAACCTCCTCGCGAGACTAGGCGTAAAGCTTTGCTCGAAACATTTTCGAGTGTTTGGCTTGGTTTGCTTTGTCGTTGCTGTCACTGTCGTCGTTGTCGTTGTCGCTGTCGCTGTCGCTGTCGTTGTCGTTGTCTCCGCCTCTACTATATCTTCGCGTTCTATTTTATCTGAAAAAAAGATTGAGACATAACGTCTACGGGACTTCTCGGCAGGAGCACCATCCCGAACGAATTTTCCGTCAAGTGGGACCTCGTTGAAGAATAATCTTCCCATCGTTCGTTCCTCAATAATTTACACTTCTTTATTTCGACATACATCTGTTTCTCTTTGGATTATAAAATCTCTAGAAAAATGAATAAATAAATTTCACTCGTTTACCCGACATTTTCCTTCGAGGAGTCGCCAATGTTCCGTACGCCTCTCCTCTCTCCAACTACGTAGGTAACTACGTAGGGCAAGATGTCTATGCATCTTCAAAGAGATCCTCGCTTCCCGGCGAGTTCCCGGGAATTTCCCGGTCCAAAGAAACGCATTTACGGTACGAGCGGAAAATCTCTTTGAAGATACCGATCGGTGATGCGCGTGTGTATTTTTTTACGCTTACGTCTTTCCGTGAATATCAACAAGGAAAGAAAACAATCGGGATAAAGGTATTTCCTCGAGACGGCTACATGCAAAATCAAACTAAACCGTAATGTTAGGAAACTCGGAGATAGTCGGAACAATTAGTTCCGCCGTTGGCCTCGCCGAACTTCGCATTCGAATTTCCTGCGACTGTTCCACCGAAATTTGTCGAACTCGTAATAATTGATGAAAATGATGAAAATGATGAAAATGATGAAAATGATGGGGATGATGAAAATGATGAAGATGATTTGGAAGATTCGGCGAAGGCAGCGGTGCTCGAAAGTCTAGAATAAATACGTAGCGCTTGAAACGTCAAGGAGTAAAGTTAAATCGAGAATAGTGCGGTGCACGATATTAAATACAATATTGTAGCATTATCAAGGCATGCTGTGACAATGTCAGGGTAATAAAACGCGGTTATTTAAACTCTTGAAAACACAACAAATATCAGCCATTACAAACAAGGATTAGGTTTCGCCCTGTGGTATACAATCCTCGAGATATGTTCTCTCGTAAACAGTGTACAAAGTCTCTCAATGATTGAATGATTATTTCGCAAATATGGCAACAATCAGCATTAATTCGCCAAACTCTCTTAATTCTCTTCTCACTAAGCGAGGCTCGGCATGATTTATTCTAGCGAGTATTCGCGCATCAGGTAGTTCCATGTCGAAAGTCACCCTCGCACGCGATTCACGGCTCGAGCTATTTGCTCTTGCTTCTTCGATTCTCTGTAAATAACTTTAACTAAATCTTATACTATATCTAATCCGACGATTGCACCATTAAACAGTAAGCACGTATGGCGTACTAGAATCAACCATTCCGGAAATCAAAATGATTTGCTTTATCTTTTACAGAAGACCGGCTGTAATTCTAGTTATTCTACGATCCTGGCATCGGACGTACAACGATACCAAGGTTCGTCTGCGTTCGCGAAAACTGAGCAAGATGTGCTCATGACGACTGACGATTTCGAGATTGTACAAAACGATTCAATGATAAATCTAGTTAGAACAATCTTATACCACTATTTATTCGCCTAGCGTTCCAACGGTTATCCTCTCTTCTTTTTCTAGGATTCGGTGTGACTGGCTGGGATCGGGATCGGGAGCGGGAGCGGGAGCGGGAGCGAAGGGTGGGAATGGGAATAGAGAGCCGACACGAGTGTAAATTACAATTATGTAGTAAAAGGTGGTAATCTTCGTATCGCTTGATTCAAGTGGGTAAATTAGGTGTAACATAGTACCTAAGTTGGTTTGTCTACTGGGGATTAGCCGCGTCTGCCCGCCTACGTAGAGTCACTCGCACGGTCGCTGCAACAACCGTCAGAAAAAAGACCACGTCAGTAACACGTATCACAAAATACTCTTCCACTGCCATTTTTCTAGAGTATATTTTCGATAAGTTAAAATCTTTCGCTCAGTTGTCCCCGATCAACCTTTCTCTACTCTCACTAGTCTCTCCAGTCTCCCCATACTCCCCATACTCCCCATACTCTCCCGTTCACACTCACACACTCTCTCTATCTGTATCTATCTGTCTACCCCCGCTCTCGCTCTCGCTCTCGCTCTCGCTCTATATACAGTGATATTTAATAAATGGATTATATTGTTTGCAAAACGCTCTGTTATTCCAAGCAAAGGTAATCTACTACGTTGGAATTTAGCAATAAGAAATGTTGGAAATGTTGGAAATGTTGAATTTCTGGAAAGTATCGAAAATACCGAAAATATAGTCTCTCAAATGTCGGTCAGCGGCGATAGATAAGTTTGATCTAGATCGCTGATGAAGAGTCGACGATAGACTTCAAAGAAACGTGGAAAACTATCGTGAAATGGGTACTACTTTAGATAATGGAATTGTACGTTTGGATATAATAATTCCTCATGAATTCCTGTATTGATTCGTGTGCACCATGTCGTACGGATATTTGCGATCATGCTGACGATTTTAGTTTGTTTGTGTGTTGCGTGTGTGCGTATGTGCGTATGTGCGTGTGGGTGCATGAGACGTTGAATTCGGTTGATAAATGATTAGAGAAGAGACAAAATACTCAGAGTATCGTAGAGTGTTACGGGATGATAGAAACGACCTGTGGCAACGCAGAGGTGGACGGTGTATTAGGAGGTTCTGTGCCGGACAAAATATCAGATACTAAAAGATCGGTATTAAGGTACGTTCGTACAGTCTATCACGAATCGAAACTCGCGGTTTGCCAAAGAAATCGGGGCTGTTAGCTTCGGGGGAGTAAAAGCGGTCCGCTGGCTGATACTTCTTAGGGGACGAGAGCGTGCAATCGTGCTTTTTAAAATATAAAGTTCAATTGCGTCAATTTCCCCTTGTGATATTGAAAATCCAGATTATCGCAAAACCAAAAATCAAAGGTGAAAATATTCCATCGCAGGCCAGTGCGCTCACTCAAAAATAGTATGCCGTTTGGGTCTGATTAAAGCGAAATTTCAATGAAAATAGGGCTACGGTTCTTGTGTTCGCAAAAATGGAAGATGGAAATAAGAAAGTAAAATCGAGATCGGTCGAGATCGGTCGAGATCGTAACTCACCACGCGTTCTACCCACCTGTGCGATACTAGAACCGTACAACTCTAATCTACGTTGGAAATGTTAGTACGAAAAGTTGCAAAACATCGTCAGGCAATAAGTCAAAGAGGTAATTGGATAAAAGTGAAAAGAAGACGTAAAAGATGTAGATAGGTAAATATCGGTAAATATCGGTAAATATCGGTAAATCAAGAAAAAGTCAAGAAAAAGTCAAGAAAAAGTCAAGAAAAAAGATGTGCTCAGTCTATCAACGACTCGACAACAGCTAGGTACTAGGAGATGCATACCGAATACCATCTAGCGTTTTCTCACCAGTGAGAAAATAACGTAACTGCGTTCGCGCCTTAGCGGAAGTCAAAGAGGTTCCACGAAGGCGCGTTACGTCTGCTCGACGACGACACGGTACAACATCAAAAAAAAAAGAAAAAAGAAAAAAGAAATCTTTTTTCGCTACATTTCACAGTGGACACCGTTCACGATCCGTGATGCGTCGCGATGTCGTGAACCATAAATAACTCGAAATTCCTTCCAACTTGGAATCGTTCAACTCTCGTTGGTTCCACCGTAAATTGTAAAGTGGTCGCCGATCACTGCTCGCTTACCTCTTGGCAACGTATTGTTTCCCATATCGAAGAGACATTCTCTCGAGGGGGTATCTCGCGAAGCAGGACTGCCCGGTGTTCCCGGTGTTCCCGGTGTTCCCGGCTGCGAGGAGTTTGCGGAATCCTTCCTTGCGAATACGTTTCCCTCGCGACTCAGGGAATGCTTGAACGGCGATTCCGTTAGTCGCCTACAGTTGGAACAAAAAAAGCCCGAGCTCGTTCACTTCGTTTCCACTATGCTCAAATCAAGAAACCTCCCCTTGGATGAGATCGAGAAAGAAATCTAGTATGCACTAATGGTAAACACTAACCAGAAAAGAAAGTGTCGCGGTATCAACGTCAAAGTGTAACCATAACGGTTCAATTCATTTAAATTGATGTCAATTCATTTACAATATCCATATTTAAAGTCTTATACTTCTTATACTTATTCTTTGCACTACCTTCTAAAATAATCTGCATACACTACATTGCTTTAAGGTGGTTGTAACAATTCGACTCACGTAGTCACGGTCCTCGTTTCGACATAGCTCTGGTGGCTTGCGCAAACAACCGGCGAACGGTCTACATTAGCTCTCCGATGTCAATTGACGAGGAATTCGCGAGGAATTCGCGAGGAATTCGCGAGGAATTGACGAGTAGTAATTTGCGAAGAACAATCTAATATGCCCATAAAGCGTATCGTCCAATTACCTTGACAATGGTTTGTTCAGTGCCCAAAAGGACTGCGGCGAATTTGATCCTAGTCTTCCAAAGAATCGGCTACTGGGAAATCCGGAGCTTCTATTATCGTCTACGTTCAGTCTCTGCGTCAAACTTCTCACTCTGGAGAGCAAGGTGGAAAAGAGATTCTCCGCAGTCAGTAGCTCGAAACCATCGTCGTCGTCGTCCTCGCCCGACGACAGGCTGTCCGCGTGTTCGGCCGGTTGCCTCGACGGCCGCGAACTTCTCAGCCGGTGCATGTGCCTCTGTAGGAGATCCTCGCTGTCCCTGTATAAAAGCAACGCAAGCCACCTTGGTCTTACACCGTCGAGAAAGTATACAACTCTCAATTTATTTACCTGTGTAACGACGAGAATGGAGATTCGTCCTCGCTCGCGTCCGACAAAAGAGAACTCATCCTTCGTGGTCTGGCGAATATGGAACGCGGCGGATTGCTGGTGGTCGGCGTGCTGGTTTTACTTTCCGGCTCTACGCTACCTGACCTAGGTGTTACGTACCCACCACCTTCGACGGCTATAGGAATGATGTACTCCCGAGGGCTCTTCCTGATCGGTTCCGGAGCCGCGGTCGAACCGAGGGCGCTATCCGTGTCGGAATCCGCGGTTGACTGCCGAGAAAGCGAACCGGATCGCTGAGACATAGATCTCTGCGACAATGGCGGTTTAGCCGGAGGATTCGAGGACGATTCGCTCGTTTCCACTTGAATAGGTATTATTCTTTCCTTTGGTGCACTCGCTCTAATTCCTCCTTCCGGCTCTAAACTTGAACTTCTGTACGAATGCGGTGGTGTTGTCGGTAGCACCGCCGCGGCAACGGGGAACGCAATCTCGGACCGCTGAGTTCGTAATCTTTGCGGTTGGAAAGCGTCGATTTTCGCCGCCACCTCGGACTTAAATGCCACGGGCTCCGGGGATTTCATGCCGGAAAGGGAGATCTCGGCTTTACTCGTTTTACGTGGTCTAGGTAAGGTCGCGCTTTTTAATGTTATTTCCATTTTACTGGACATCTTCGGTTCATCCGATTGCGGATCGCCGCCGATTACAGTTTCGGACACAGAGGCATTCTACGAAATAGAAAGAGTAACGTGGTAATGCGTAATTCATATAAGTTTGTAAAAGTTGCAAAGTAGGTCTTACCATTCGGCCCTTTTCGATTGATTTGCCATCGAACGGGAATATGGTTTCCACGGGGGTGGTCACGGACACCGTCGCTGATCTTACGTCGTTGGGCGCAACCGGTATTTTCAACGGTAACCTCTTCGTCTCCTGACTTTGAGGCGAAGTCGGTGGAGATCCATTTATTTTCCTCTGCACCGGTGGTTTACCAATGGCTCCGCTAATTATATCTACTGCCCGCTTCTTAGCTTCCTCCTCTTCACTTTCTTTCGTCTTCTTTATCGCCGTCTTTTCTGTTTTCTCAGCGTTCTCCATCTCCATCTTTTCCGGTTTTTCCGGTTTTTCGACCTTTTCAACTTTATCCAACGGGACATCGATGATAATTTTCGAGGCACTTGGTTTGACCGTGATCGGTGTGGTAGGCGTGGAAGAAAGGCTAGCTTTGCGTTCAAATACTCGTTTCGCTCCGCCTACGTTAACACCCGGTATAAAGATCTTTTTGGGTTTCTCGTTTTCCACGCCGGAAGCGAGTTGATTGAATTTTTCCGCGGTTTCAAATATTTTCGAGCGTCTCCTCTCGTACGTCGCCGCAGGTACGTCACGAGACTCGCTGTGCGGTTCCGAGTCAACGGAAAGCGATTTCTCTTTAAGTTTTTTTGAGTCCCTTCTTGCATTCAAGTTTAGAGATTTCTCGGTTACTTTATTGGCGGACTCGCTGGCGAGCTTCGGATCGGTGACATCGGTGACATCGGTGACATCGGTGGTATCCGCTGACCGCTGCTCGATCGGGGATGCGGTAGCAGGCTCCACCGTCAATTTCTCTAGACCCGTTGCACTTTTCTCGGGAGCGGCCAATTCCTCCTGGAAAACTGCGTTCGACGACTTTGAATACTCGTCCCGCGAGTAATCCTCCGTGCACTGCCTCTCGTTTTCGGGAGTCCGCGGCATATACGCATCCTCCTTCGGTATTATCGGCGTTTTACTTCTCTCTTTACTGGCCGAGCGTTCCTTGCATTCTCGTATAAGTTCTAAGCAAGCCGCTGTAGCCTCTACGTTACTTATATCGGCAGTCTTCGACGTAGGAACAGTTACGGTGGGATCCACGTCCATAGCCTCCTCCGTTATGGAATTTGGAATTGGGGCGGAGTGATGCCTGGAAGCTGATCTGTAGCTCCTGGCCTCCCTCTCGTCCGCTTTGTCTTTTCTTTTGGTGGATCTATCTTTTTTTTTAACGCTCGCAGAGGCAGTCTCGTCCATCGAGGGCGTGGTTTCCAATTTTCTCTTCGCGTCGCCGGTCGCGTTCGCGTTCGCGTTTGCTTGTGGCATCCTCGACTCCTCCTCCTCCTCCTCCTCGAGCATCTCTCTTATCCTCCTGTCCGAATCGTTCCGATCCAATTCCATTAAACTACCGACGGAATGGCACCTGGTGGGCGCTATAGTTTCGGAAGACACGCCTCCCGCTGCATCACCGGCTGGCTGCTGATCACCCACGAGTAGCTTCTCCGCGCTGGCGGATTGTGGCACCAAAGAAAGCAGTAAATCGAGTCGCACCGGAGTCTGAGCCGCCAATTCCTCGGCGATGTCCAGACAACTTTGCTCGTAATCCTCGTTCACCCACCAGTGCGAACAGATTTTCTCGATGTCGGCCCGTCTGGCGGGACAAACGGTCAACATCTCCTTTATCAGCACGGAGGCGGGTGATGGTTTTTTCGGCTCGAAGTAATCCGATTGCGAGATCTGTTTGACTAGTCGCTTGAAATTAGAACCGTCGAAGGGCATGGCACCGTAAACCAACGTATAGAGAAGAACTCCCAAGCTCCAGCAATCGACTTCGGGCCCGTGATACGGTGTACCTTTCACGATTTCGGGGCTCGCGTACAACGGACTGCCGCAAAATGTGTTCAACAACCTCTGCTCGCCGAATACGTTCGACAATCCGAAATCGGCGATTTTAGCATTGCCCAGCTGATCCAGCAAAATATTCTCCAGTTTCAGGTCTCTGTGACAGATCTTGTGTTTGTGACAATAGAAGACCGCGGTTGCTATCTGTCGAAATATTCTTCGCGCTTCGTGCTCCGTCAAGACCTTCCGCTCGTTCAAGTAGTCGTACAATTCGCCGCCAGCCGCGTATTCCATAACTAATACCATTTTTTCTCGGTTCTCGAAGACTATCGGAAATAATAGAGAGAAAGGGGGGGGGGGGGGCAGGAGAAAGGTAGGGGACAGAGGACACAGATTAAACTTCGATATTATTACACTCTCGGTTCTATTGGTATTTATCAGTGGCGCTCTCACCTTCGTAAATATGAATGATATTCGGATGTTGTACGCTCGACATTATCTGAATCTCTCGTCGTATCCTGATCAGGTCGGCTTCCGTTTCTATCTTACATTTCTTTATAGTCTTTATCGCTACCTCCTGACCGGTCTCCTTGTTTATTCCCAACTGGACTTTCCCGTAGGTGCCCTGGCCGAGTTTCTTTATAATATCGAACCTGAAAAACATCGGTGGACACATTAATCGGCCGCGTCAACCAACGACCGGCGCCATGCCCTGCCTTACCTTTGTTTCAATTTTCGCTTGTGGTTGTGGAGACGCACACCCGCCGTGTTCTCCATGCCCCCCATTATGTTGTGTATACTCGCTTCGCCCACGACCATCTTCCTTTTTCTTACTACTGAAAAATACCGGACATATACTGAATGGTTACTCGTAGAAATTTTCCAAGGAGATGAGGTCGAAAACAAGGAACAGAGGGAGAACAGAGGGAGAACAGAGAGAGAAGAATTCCATCGAACCACTACTCCCCACTACATGGGAGCATCATTCCAGATATATAAGGTTTAGAAGAAAAGGTGACAGCTGCTACGGACCGGGTTACCAACACGCTTTTACTCTCTCATCGTTTTTTCTACAATGTCTCCCGGAGTTCTCGATGCCACGCTTGTCGAACTTAACGGACCCACTGCCATTCCTTCATCTCCCCACCCCTAAACCAATGCAAATCACATTCCAGATTTATAACTATCCAAAAGATATCCAAGAAAGGAGGAAAAGTGCATTTTCTTAGAGCGGAACTTTGGTCGAAGTAATCGGTCTTGACGGTATCGCGAGAGGAAGAAGAGAGAGGGCAAAGGGATGGAGAGAAGAGGAGGGGAGAGAAGTCGAAATGCGGCGGATTTATTTTCAGCATCGGGGTACGCCGATCTGCATCGTTCACGCCGACGAACTTGTTCGTCTTCCGTGCTGTCTCGTCGTTTCGTTTATCGCCCATACGACGATCTCTCCATTATTCCGAACGATTATACGCCTCGGTTCAAAGAAAAAAGAACTATTCCTTATTTGAACGGGGCTGAAAACAGATTCATCGGTACATCAGTATTTTCACGCCACCGATATCGGCAGACCTGGAAATCGTGCGATGACAACTTCGATTTATATTTCGATTTTTCTCTCTCATCGGACTATCCGCTCGCGACGATCTCATAGTCTTTCATACTTCGTATTTCGTATCTCGTATTTCGTATTTCGAACGTAGGCGTAACGAATGACCTACACCTTCGATTTTAAAAAGGCAAGACACGTTTTAACATCCTGCGAACGATGGAACGCTGGCGATATACACTCCCATAAGTTCAAAGCCGCTACGAAACGTCCATTTAACTTTGACTTCGACTGCGGTCGAAAGCTCCTTTCGAAAGGGCGATCGGTAAAGCGTTAAAGCTGAGATATCGATAAGCCGGGCCGATAAAACCAACGAATCGAGAAATAATAAAGAAAAAAAGAGGTAAACGGAAAAATAAATACAAGAAGCCGAGAAATTATAGAGAGAGAGAGGGGGGGGGGGTGAAAGTAAAAACGTGCGCGTACAAAAGGAAATCGGTCGGAAGGACGGTCGGCGGTCGTCACTCGATTGGTGAGCTCGCTTTGATATTTTTAGCGGGTAGACAGCCTCTCTCGCGTGGGCCGACACCAGCCCGAAGTGATTTTGATGTCCTAATCACTTACGTTTCCTCGATTTTACAATTATGTTGGCGATAATATTTTTAGGCAAAGAAAGTGCAGATCGAGGAAAATTAATGGAGACGGTCGGACGGTAACGCGAGCGATAGAAGTGCAGGTAGAAGAGCGTAAAGAACGGAGTAAGTAACGACGTGTAGTAACAACGTGTAGTAACGACCTGCGCCACGGTATGTAGGTTCCCCTCGACAAAAATAGCATTCTGATATTTTGAAGGAATTAGTTCGAACGATAGAGGAAATCTTTAAGGTCCTGGTCGGAGAGGTAAAAGAAATTGCGCGGGCGGAGGTGGCGGTGTAGGTGTAGGTGGCGGTGGCGGTGGCGGTGGCGGTGGAGGTGGAGACGGAAGCAGAGGCGTGGACATTCCTTTTCTACTCTTACGGGAAAAGTCGAAATTTACCGGCGCTTCGGCTAGAGTTGTTTTGGATAACTTTGTCGGATAATCACGGGTGATCGAGGGATCGAAATAACGATTAATGAACTCGACGCGGAACCAAAGATCTCGATTGAGACCCTTTAAAAAAAATGAATCAAGATTTTCTCTCGAGATGATACTTTTGAAAGAATCCGAATGGGAAGCAGCAATCAGCCAGTGTCTAAATATAGTCGAAATGTCTAGCTTACACTGATCTCTGGAACGAAACGACGAGCGATCCTTCTCGACTTCGCTACGGGTGCTCTTTCGTTCCCGGGTACGTTCCCCAGTACGTTCCCCAGTACGGTCCCCAGTACGACAAAACACTATTTACACTATGTGTCGTCGGTGGTCTATACGCACAGCTCGTTCGCTAAGTCTCCCGTGTCTCCAAACTGTTTTGCGAGTTCGCGAACGTTCTTCGTTTCCACTTCATTTTAGCAGGCATTTTCGCGCTGCGATACGGCACACGTCTCGTACACCGCCACCATCTTTATTTACTAATTTTGGACTTGATCGTGCCGAGAACGAACCGGGGGGGACGGTAAACCGAGAACTGAATACTGACAATGAATAGATTCAAAGGACCGTAACGCCACCCTCGATGTCATTGGCTGCATTTCAAAACGCACCAACTCCTATTCAGTAGAACCAGACTGAGAGAGAGAGGGGCTGGCCAAACTTTATACTCGATTCGTGCTAACTCACCGCGCTACTCATCTTTCCTCGTGGACTTTCCGCTACTATCCTATTCTACTAATCCACGGTTGATCTCTAACGATTTTGATTTTGATTTTGATTTTGATTTTGATTTTGATGAGAGAATCTAGGGAATCTATGGAAGTGGGAAGGAAAGGAACACAATCCTCGATTAGACGTGCGATTAAATAGTAACGTATAGACGTACATAGATCATACGTAACACATAATCACACCACACCACACTACACCATGTGCATCCAATAGCGAGTGAGAAAAATCAAATGATCCGACGCTCATTAATGAATATGCCTCACATTGTACCCCTATTCATTGAAATTATTGTGCATAAACAAAGAATACGCTTGTTTAAAGCCATGATTGGTCACATAACGAACATAGAATGTCGATTAATATTTGAAGTATTTGAATTCGTATAAATTTCATCAATTTATACAGAGTTTTGCACTTTGAGGCATCATTAATTACCATCTATAAGACATTGATTAATTGAATAAATGTACAATAGAATATTTATTATTTACAATATAATAGTTATTCTGGTAAATAACTGCATATTTATCTGATATTTCGGCGATATATTATTGAAAATAGGAAGTAGTCTTCATAAATAATAATATAATTTAAAATCATTGCGTATTTAGCACTGATATTTCCTATAAATTTTCTTTTGAACATCGAGTAATATGTATGCTCGGACATGTGCGAATTTTGGAAAAATAATTCCAAGTTTTGTTCTTGCATTTTTAGTACTGAAAACGTAAGGAAACAGCTATTTTGTGTTTTCGGTGGATAACGTCACCAGTGACCCGAAAATGCTTGTCGGGCTCTAGAGCCCGATAACTCTGAAATAGTGGACCACATTGTGTATTAGGTCTAAATATTTATATTTCGTCTGGGATATGGTCCTGCGTTGGCTGTTGGCTCCGTCAAACGCGTGGTTGTTCTTCGTGATCCGCGTCCTCGTTTCTCTGATTTTTCTTTCATTCTTTTCGATTCCTTCTTTTGGAAAAAAGCGAACGCGAGGATCGACCGGAAAGATCTCGGAATGGATCCAAACGAGGACTGGAGCGGTAATAACCAGCCAACAGAGAATGCCAATGTACTGCCCGAAGTTGATAGTAACGCAGAGACCTTATCTGATCAACAACAGATTTTACCTGGATTTTCATCGTTCGACGATTATCTGCAGGTGTGACCAAACTCTGCAAAAATTGATCAACATTCACGTTTGCTTTTACACCATTTGAAATCCAGTAATTAATTAATGTCAATTAAAGCATAAGGAATTCATGCTCGCTCCTTCGGCATCTCCGTTTTTCAACGATAGTCTTCTATGCGTTCATACACTGCGTTATTACTTGTTCGAATATAGACATTAAATATAATTTCTGACTTATCGCTCTATCAGACGCTTCTTCGTTCAGGGAATCTAACGGGTTTTCTATTGCCTTGAAGCAGAAAATGGGATACGAATCACTATCTTGTGCCTCACCTTTACCTTTCATGAAGGAATTACGTTCACGATAGTTCCGCACTTTCTTGACGATCCCGATTGCATTCTGTTATTTCAATTTTTCAGGAAGCCTTTGATGCCATCAGAGCTGGTATAAAAGCTGCTAATAACTTACCGAATGGGGCAAATTACAATTATTATATGTGTTTCCCCAGCTTTAACGATGCCAAGAAAAAAGATATTCAAACATTGTCAAATGTTATGCAAAACATAATGTGTAGAGCTGGAACATCTGCAAAAATACACAGGCGCGACGTTGAAGAAAAATTTGAGCTACTACTAGAGACAAATGATATATTATTAGATCGGGCTGTAAGTACTATCAATCATGATTCTCTAGATACGTTCATATTCATTTCCATAATTCATGGACCATCGCTTTCCTAGAATTCCTATATGGACGAGGAATGTGGTATTAGGAAAAATACAGAAGTGCAGTTAGTAGTAAGCCAAGCCAATAGGCAAACCGTAAATGGAAGTTGGAATGCCAATAACAGCCAATTACCAGAAAAATCTGACAGTGCACAATCTGTGCGGCTGCTGGCAGGGAAAAATATTCAGAGACCACAATTAATGTTTGCTGACAAATTGGACAACAGTCCCAAACCATGGTGCCCAAGAATCAACGATAAACCTAACTCCCGAAAGCCTTTAGCGCTCTACTTAGAGGAAGGGGAACAAGGCTTAGTTTACAGTCATCCGTACGAAGTTGAGCTCGACGCATTTGTTCCACCTGAAAGTCAATTGCAAAAAAGGAAGCCAGTAGAGTATAAATTGTTGGATGAGACGCCTATTATTATGATCGAAAAGACAGCTGATGTTAAGCTACTATTGGAGGATCTGAAAAATTATAAGGAGATTGCTATAGATCTGGAGCATCACTCTTACAGAACCTTTCAGGGTATAACCTGCTTGATGCAAATTTCAACGGGAGATACCGACTACCTGGTAGATACGTTATCGCTCAGATCGGAATTGCATCAACTTAATGAGATTTTCACAAAACCTACCATCTTGAAAGTATTTCACGGCGCCGATTTAGATATTCAGTGGCTACAGAGAGATTTGTCACTGTACATCGTGAATATGTTCGACACTCATCAAGCGGCGAAGCAGCTTAATTTGCCGTATTTGAGTCTGGCATATCTATTAAAACGTTACTGCAACATAGATCCAAATAAACATTTCCAATTGGCTGACTGGCGAATAAGACCACTTCCAGAAGAATTGATTAAGTACGCGCGGGAAGACACGCATTATCTATTACACATTAAAGACATCTTAAGAAATGATTTAATCGACCTAGCCAATGGCCAGACTAACGTCTTAAAAGCTGTCTACGACAGAAGCACGGAAATTTGCAAAAAGACGTATATAAAACCCATATGGACGCAGGAGAGTTATTTAACCATGTACAGAAAGAGTCAGAAGATGTTCAACAATAAGCAGCTTTATGCCCTAAAGGAGTTGCACAAGTGGAGGGATACAACTGCGAGAGAAGAGGACGACAGTATTGGTTACGTTTTACCAAATCATATGCTTTTGAACATAGCCGAGACCCTACCGCGTGAAATGCAAGGAATCCTGGCATGTTGTAATCCCATCCCTCCATTAGTTCGTCAAAACTTATTAAAACTACACAAAATTATATTAAAGGCTAGAGAAGAACCGCTCATAAAGCCGGTTCTCGAGGATGATCTCAGACAGAGAATGACGCAAAGGAATCATACTTCTAATTCGGAGGCATGGATATATTCGCCGCACGATATACCGAGTGGCATGGAACCGAGGGCGGATTTACCTTGCCTTCTGGATAATCCACGCACACCAGTGGCAACGAGAAACGCAAATACGGTTGTACAACATATGGTAACTGTTTTCGATAGCCCGCCCACGTCGGATGACGACGATTGCTCGAGCAAGGAAAAACTCGCGGTAATGAGAAGAAAGAAATTTTTATTTGTCAGTCCCTTTGAACGGTACAAAAAGGTGTTGCCCATGGTGGCGGAGCAAGAAGCCCAGGAAAGAAAGATGCAGCGACAACAAGAAGATGAACGATTGAACAAAATTAAAAAGGACGACGATGATACTGCCAATAGCATAAATCGAGTTCACGACCACTATAAAAAAGTCTATCAGTCCACTATGGATAAGATCAGCGAAGAAAAGAAGGAACGGGCCAAGAGGACTGCTGAAATACCGTTGGGTCAAATGCAAGGAAGAAAAAAGAAGAAGAGCTCCTGTGTTAGTTGGCAAAACGAAATACAGGAAAAGACAAGGGACGATCTATCCACGCCCGCGCCTTCCTTAGATTCGAGAGTTTATCAAGCGGTTAAACGGGGGAGCGATACATCAGAGATGCATCGAAGTGCCGAAAATTCCGACGTAGAGGCCATTAAACCGTTACGGTAAATATTCATGCATTCGAGTGCTTTAAACTGGTGTTAATATTTGAAAATATATATTTACAGGCAACGAGTGAAAGGGGAGAAGAAGGCGAATCAGGCAGAACTCTCGAAGCACGGCATGCTCCCAATGTCGAGGTTCGACTACAAGTCGGTGGACTTCGGTAGCTTTCAAGGCGGAAGTAAAAACAAACCGGGACAAGTTACGTTCGAACAACCGAAGGTATGAATAATCTTTTTAACATTTATGAATCTTTCCTAAGCGTCGGCACAAGATCCTTCGACCCGTCGAACTCTCTACTGATATGCAATGTACGATGAACCATCCGTCTCACCATTTCAGGCAAAGAACAAGGAGAAGAAACGGAAACGAAAGAAGCAAAAGATTAACATATAATAGATTGAGTCCTATTAAAACCAGTTTTTTCTGTACCTTTATTGTCGTTGCAAGGTATGTCACATTTTCTTTGTACTATCATCCCTAAGGTTGACGATGATCCTCTAAGGTAATTGACACAACCTTAACACTATTTAACAACCGATAACATACATAACGTACATAACGTACATGATTTAATCCAAGAAAAGGTGCCACGCGAATCACTCGTGTGCCTTGCAATTTTCTTTTTGTAATATATATGAATAATACGTTTGTACATAAAATCCTGAAATATATCGAGAAATGATAATAACAGCAGTATTTAATAGATACCTATTATTTGTGTCAGTCTTGGGAAATGTTTGTGAAACCGAAATGGTAAACCGTAAACCGTAAATGAGGAGTGTATTGCGAAAGCGATCGCACCTGTAATGGATAACAGAGCGATCGCTTATCGATGTCCGACTCCGAACTGTTTACACTATTCGGATACGTGTTTATATAGAATCTTGCTTCAGCTCGCATGTTATCATCGTTAGGTCAAGGTATCACCTCTTTTCTATCTAATTACGTGCGTACACAGTTCTTGGCCGCCTACAGAATTTCTTTGGTGTATTTCTCCGTGGCTCTTAATAATACGGATCGTTTCTAATCCAATATGATATATTTCACGTTTATCTTTATAGAATTAAGTGGTTTTCTTCTGGTTTCCGCGTCTTTAAATGCCAGCATCGATACTCGCGACAGAGGCCTTGAATCATTGAACAAAAATCGATCGATTTATAGCGAGAACAATTTAGGAAATTACATTTATACGTTATCAAACGGCTCGACACCATCGGAATCGTCAGTATCATCGTATACTGTATTCCCTGTTCCGCAGCAGGTAGACTGCTTTGGTTTAGGCAGAACATTTGCCAAAACTTTGGCCTGGTTCTTTCTCGGTAAGCCGAACGGAACAAATGCGTTGGAAGTACAATTCATGCTTTCCTCGAGGAAGCAACCGAGGCGCGTTTACGTAACCATCGGCGAGCAATTCGGTTTGGAATGGACGGACTTTAGAATCGAGCGCAGGACGGTCGTGATCGTTCATGGTTTCCTTTCGCAAGGTCAAGAATCGTGGATCGCCGATTTGGAGCGTGCATTTCTGCAATGGGTATGCTACACTGTTTTCGCCCAGATGAGGAAAATCGAAATCGAAATCGGTAATGAAATATATTTAAGTTTGATTTCTGTTCAGGATGACGTTAACGTTGTAATAGTAGACTGGAGTTCAGGGGGGAATACTTGGAATTATTACAAAGCAGCTATAAACACTAAAATAGTGGGATACCGTATTGCAAGATTTTTAGAGCACATTGTAAACACAACGATAAATATCGAAGGTTTGGAAAGCAGTAGCTGGGGTCCGTTGCACTTAGTGGGACATAGCCTTGGAGCACATATTTGTGGATTCGCGGCAAAAGAATTTAAAAAGAGGCAAACACAATGGCTCGTGAAAAGGATAACCGGGCTGGATCCCGCTCAACCTTGCTTCAAGAACGTAGATTCTATGGTCAAGCTTTATAAGTTTGACGCTCCATTTGTCGATATTATACACACTAACGGGAGATTACTTTCTCAAATTGGATTAGGCTTACCGGAACCGGTGGGCCATGTCGATTTCTATCCCAGCGGTGGGAAAACTCAGCCTGGCTGCGCGACCATAAATTCCTCTTATTTCGATTACCTACCGATTCCACAGCTTGGTATATATCGTCAGAGAAATATTTCTCCTCCGTTCCTTATTCGGCAGTTCGTAGCTCAGCTTAATATACTTTTCAGCGATTCGTCAGGCAATATGCAGTCATGGACGTTCCTACATTTATTTAACGGAGTCTTTGCTATCCGCGGTCAGAAACAATTGCACTTTTTGGGCGCATCACTGGGATTTGACCTATAGAAGTTTGTTACGTATAAGCGACGAATCGTGCAGCGACCATAATTGTACCGAAATGGGCATCAACGCGGAAAATCATCCGCAACGTGGAACGTTTTTCGTCGCAACCGCCGATACCGTTCCTTTTTGCGGTGAGTTGCGATTCCATAATCATAATCATAATCATAATCATAATCCATACCGGGAAATTAGTTTTTGTATCCCGTCGTAACTTATTCTTGTTCACTGTGCCAGTCAACGATACTCGCATCACGGACCAGGTAAAAACTCAGCTGGTCGCGGAACATCGCGACGAGCTCGAGGACTAAAATGATGACACTGCGGACCAGTTCTAAATGCCAGTAGTAAATGCGCTTTTTACTTTGGATGCTGGACATTATTACATATAAAGCTTAAATATTCGATTGCGATTAAACGCTATGTACAGGCTCGGCTCATTACCGATAGTATTATATACATTTTACGTAGATTTTAACCCTCATTAATTACGTGATTCTACGGAATTACGACGTCGCCAATAATGAAACGTTACATGTTATATTTATTATGAGACAGAAAAAAGGAAAATAAAGAAAGACATTCCTGCTACCACTGAAACCCGCACATTCTGCGTTCTTACCTCGAATACGTTTGGTATTCCAGCGAATTGTTGTCATTTTCCCGTTTCAATTATTCTAACACTTCAGAAGGGAGACTTCTATAGCTGTGGAGGTGTGTGTGTGTGTGTGTGTGTGTATGAGTTCAGCCAGCCACGCTAATGAATGACTTGCACGTAGGTTGCCGGAAAGATTCCGGTTCGCCCCCTACATTCGCCTATCCACCAGCCATCCGGTTGTTTCTGATGAACCGTTATCAAATCTCCCGGATTCAGACTAAGTTCATCGTTAAGATTCGCCGAATATTGATATATCGCTCTGCACTGCTCCGTTACTTCGGATTTACTAGTCGATTCACCGACATCGTTTTCTGGATTATTATTGTCTTCCGAATGGCTACTAAATTCGTCGAAGTCACTAAAGTCATCCTCGTCGTGTGGATTCTCCGAATTACCATCTCCTGCCGTTCTATCGGACCAATGGCGGGCTTCAGTTTCGTGATCTTTACTCAGGTGTACATCGATCTCCTCGTCGTTCTCCGGAATCTCAAACGATTCGTTCTTTGCCCAAGAAGGAATCTGTTGAGGGAAGTACCAACGTGATGGAGTACAGCGGGCTGGTTTTGAAAATGATGGGGGGACACTTTTCAAAATTGACATACCTTAAGGACACTCTGCTGCAGACCTTGTTTGTCTCTCGAAACCAAGATATGTTCGGCCAATGGATGTTTTCCCCGCTGACTACCCTCCACTTCAGCCAAAATACCGCTGACTTTGTACCTCGCTGCTTCCAAGTAAAGCAACATGGAACGCATCTGCCAGAAAGTTAGGATATAAAAGAATGTGTGTGTGTGTGTGTGTGTGTGTGTGTAAAATATAAGAACGAAATAGAGGAAAGGGTAAAATAAAGAAACATACGTGATGCAATTTCTCTGAGACATTCTGCGTGCTTTCGTCAGCGGCAAATCCTGGTGTCTTAATAAAAGCTCTGTGTAGTGTTTCGAGACCTTCCCTACCACGTCTCTCCCTGTCCAAGTCCTGCCTTATCAGATGAAGAATCCGGACTAGAGCTTGTTTTCGGCGGTCTCTATTCATCGCTAAGGTGACGTGTTCCGCATAAAAATCCGGCAACAATTGCTCGTAATTACTCGCGTCATTACCGTCTAGTCTACGTATCAGATTCTTTATAATTTCGACATCCTGGGAGACGCTGGAATTGCGGACGGAGGGTGACAAGCGATCCGCGCTCTAAATAGAACAGAGAGGAAGGAAGACAAATTTGAGGAGAAAAAGAAATCGAAGAGTCGGTATGAGTCGGTATGAGGCGGTATGAGGCGGTGTAGCTGACAATAAACGAAAGAGAGAAACGAGGTGAGTAATTTGGGTTTACCTGCTGAAGACGAGGTGCGAGAGCCTGCAAATGCGCGAGGTAAACGTTCGCGAGGTCCTTTAAAGCACTCAGTCGTTCTTCCTCGAGAAGTTCCATTTGGTTTGCTCCCCTTCGGACCGTGCTCTCATACTCGAGTCTAGCTCGCTCGGCTCTCACGCTCACCGTGTAAAACTCCGTGTCCGCCCTTCTGGACGAGTCCTCGGCCTTTCTCCTCCTGTTCTCCAGTTTGCTCGCTTCCTTCTCCGTAACGTGATGGCTCGACGGTTTGTTATTGCTCTGCTGCCCCTGGCTGATCGACTGCAGCCTCGCCAGATCCTGCAGTCTTTCGTTCTCTCGTGCACAGGCAAAACTCTGTTTTTTACTTTTGTTCGCGATGCCGCGCCATTCTTGAAGCGACTTCGCGGCTTTATCAACGGAATTTTCTATCGACTTCCTGGATCGAGCCTGTGCCTCTGCTACGCCTACCTAAGAATATTCTCGATTTCTTAACTGCTTAAACTGCTTAAACTGCTTAATAATTCGAATCATTCTATTCTATTCCTGGCGGACTCACTCTGAGCGGTTTTGCAAGCTGTTCGCCGACCGCAATGCCCCATACCCTATGAGCTTCCGCGGCAGCCTCCATTTCCTCCCCGACGCATCTCCACGCCTCGTTTACACCTCCGCCGCTGTTACCACCTACATTGCGAAATCAAACGTTTCTTTTCTTTATTCTTTATTTCCTTTCCTTTCCTTTCCTTTCCGTTCCTCTCCGTTGCCATACCCTTCGACAAAACTTCTCGCAAAAATACTATTCAAACTGAATCTGACTTGGCTTATGATCGGTTACGATCTAAAAAGAGCGGACCGGACAGAAAGAGAAAAGTCTGGAATTTGAATATTAACATAATTTGGTCTACCTTGGTCCTTCGCACAGGCCTTTGTCAACTTGCCACTCAGTTTACTGAGTCCTTTCGCATAGGTCGCCTCCAACTCGGCTCTAAAACACGTAAAGAGTTCCCCACTCAACAACATAGTTCAACAGTACCTTCTCCGATTCTTCTCTATCGGTTCTCAAAGCAGTCTGTGAAACTGAACAATAATTTCTACCTTTCGTGAAGGATCGCTGCCAATTCCTTGCAGAAGTCACCGCCCTGCTTCACGTACCTCCGCACATCTTCGAATCCGCCTGGACCAACCTGCGAAAAAACAACTATTTATGTTAGGTAGGTAGAAGATATAACCCAGTTATCTTGGCGGATGTTTGCCGGGTAACGTGCTCTCTTCGGCTTACCCATTTTTAATATTAACACCCGAAACCGATATTATTATAATTGCAATAGTGTATTATAGTGTATTATAGTAGTTCCACTATATATATATGAGAATGATGTAATGTCAAAGCCAGAGTCACGATCGACTCTGCCAATATCGGCTTTCAGTTCCTGAACGAGTCTATGTACTCTTACGAGGGTGATTCCTTCACCCTCTCACTATCGCATATGATATGCATATCGTACATGGATATGGATATGGATATGGATATGGATATAGATATGTATTACATAAGGTGTATTACATAAAGAAGTGAAAAAGTAAAGACTCGTCGGGATTCGAATGTTATAACGAAATACGTAAGAAAGAGTATCTGGTATAGCCAGATTCGCGAAAGAGGAAGTTGTTTCACAGCGATTTCTTTCCTCGAACATCGGTGTTGATTGCTTCGATTTTTGATACGAGATAACTTGACTGTTCGTAGCAACCTTATTGGGAGACAAACCGGTCCTATGAATTTCAAAATTCTCCATTTTTTCGTCAAACCGACGAATGCCAGTTTCAACGAAGCCCGGGACAACTTTTCCTTCTGATTACGTGGCACCGTGCTACAAGCGTGTCCAAGAGTTTTAAAGAGAACCGCGATAGCGACCGCACGATTTACAGGATATCGTCAATTTCAATTCCATGTCCCCTTTATCATTTATGGATTCTTCTTTCTCGAATCATCTATTATTGTTACTCGCGACAACTCCGTCAGGAGATAGAAACAATTCCGAACCAATTCCGAACCAATTCCGAACCAATTCCTGGAAAAATCAGCGTCTAGATCGAAGTCGATTTCTAGAGGATTGCAAGCTGATAAGGTTGGCGCAAGAAATAAAATAGTTCCCGCGACTGGCAAGTTTCCGATGTCGAAATCTTCGACGGTAAAAGGTTAATTGATACATCGGCTAGAATATTATAATAAAGCCACCACGGAATAAAGCTCAACGAAGCAAAAAACGATGTTACTAGAAACGTAAGTCATAGAGTCGGAAAAAAGCGATGTTTTTGTCGTTCTTCCTGGCTGAGACATATTTCGGCACGGGTAGGTAAGTATGTATGTATGTATATCCTACATATATGTATGAATGTATGAATGTAACTACTAATTACAAATAGAAAAGAGAAGAGAAAGAGCGAATGTGCCAGCGAATGTGCCAGCGAATGTGCCAGCGAATGTGCCAGCGAACATGCGTGAAGCGAAGTCGGTTATTTTCTCCGGCCAACTTTCCCACACTTTCCATGCTAGGAGGAGGTCTTATACAGGCGTACTGTGTCCTATCTACGATATATCTTAAGGTGATTAGGCGTCGCTCGACCGACGCTCATCCAAAGACTACAGAAACTCCGAATTGGTATCACGGATCTCTATCTGAATAGAAGGAGCTCGACTACCTCTTCGTTCTCTTGAGTCTGCAGAAGATTCGTCGAAGCCATTAATCCTCTGATCGAGCCAAGCATCCTCCTCTTAATCAAGCCACTTTTTCTACTCGGAGCCCTCGGTGCTTGAATCCGCTCCACCATACTCTCCGCATCCTCCGCATCCTCCGCATCCTCCGCATCCTCATCATTCTCCGCAAAGTTCGCCTGATCCGACACGTCCTTCTCCGTATCCGTACTGAGACACGCTGCCGAAATTCGTCTGTTAGCTTCGTCATGACAAATGGGATCTACGCTGGACGATTTCCTTGGCATAAGAACATCGGCCTCGACAAACCTCTCGATCGCAATCTTTATCGGTTCCGGACTACTCTCTATTTCTTTCTTTTCCGCGATTACCGATGAAAGGCCAAACTCTTCGACTCTAGTAATCGAACCTAACTCCTGAGTCCGGGCTTTGGTAAGATCGTAAGAGGCCGACTTGCTCTTGGTGATTTTCGAACCGATCGTCTGCGATTCGTCGTTAAGAGCACCGACGGCTTGGAGTCTCGCGTGTTTGTTCACAACTTCGTTGATCTTATTCGTTTCGTCGCGTAACCACCTCCTCATTTTAAACCAAGCTCTACCTAGACGACGTTTCTGGTATTTCAAACGTTTTCCGTACCGCCGAGCATTCGGCGTAACCTCGTTCGAGCATTCCGGGTCCGAATACGAACCTGTCATCGGGCTGATTCCCGCCTCGTAAGGTTCGCACTCGGATATCCCATAACTTCGCCTGTCTAATTTCAGAGATCTGCCCGATCGTTTCGTTCGATCGTACCGGTCTTTCTTTCGAGTATCCCGCAGGATCGGCGACGGCCCTTTCGTCGAATCGATAGGGCCGAGGATGGATTCCGAATTGGCTTTTACCGGAATCGTGTCGCGAATCTCTTTATAGTCCGTCCATTCACGGCAACTTTCTATAACTTTCTTGGTCTCGTTCTTGGTCTCGTTCTTGGTCTCGTTCTTGGTCTTGTGCTCATTCTCGATGTCAGTCTCGGTCTCGGTCTGGGTCTCGGACTCGTTTTCGGTTTCGTTGGTGACATACGAATTCCTAGGCAAGTCATACAGTTGATCGTGTAACGACATAGATTCGTTATGTCTCGCTTCTTCCTCGGTCGAGTTTCCATCGGAAGGAGATTTCTGGAGGTTCTCGTCGGTACGCATAAAGCTGAAACGGATCGTCGGTATTCCTGCTTCATTCTTCTTCACGGACGTGATCGCGGTTAATTCTATCGTATTTTTGCGCCTCGTTTCATTCGCAGCGAGTACCTTTGATTCCCTGGATGATTCTTCTTTGGTTTCGCGGATATCCGTGGGATATGGATAATCTTCGACCTCATCTCTACATCCCTGAACTTCCTCGTGAAAATCGTGACAATGTATTATCACGGGCGCGGGTAAATCGTACCAAACCGTCGACGAATTATCGCTACCGATAACGTTACTTGCCATCGAATTCTTCCTACTGGATCGAAGGCTACTCCATGCATGCTTCACTTCTTCCATTTTCAACCGTGCACCTGAGAAGATCGTTGCAATGATTTATCTTTTGAATAAAGCTTCGTCTATAACTCATTAATGCTCCGATTTCGGTTCCGGTTCCGGTTCCGGTTCCGGTTCTCATCCATACGCCTTTGTCATGTTGCTGGAATCGTTAGACTACTTCTCTATCGCAGCGGTAACACCGTACAAAATCGGAAACCCTCGCATCTCACGCCTAGCAGCTCGCGGCAGACGGCACACGTCACGCGTCACGCGTCAGACGTCACGCGACTTTTTTACAGTAACGTTTCGCTTTAAGGTAACGTAACGACTTTAAGTAAATCGTTCGAAAATCGCTAAAATATTCGTCTTTCCATTGGCTTTTTCCCAGGTATCCGAGGCGTGTCGCAGAGTTTACGACTCAAAAGCTTTGGCTAACGGAAATCTAAATAAATGAAACGTGTAACGTGCCTGTCTGTTTTTACTACGATCTTCGGAACATCGATTGAGTTCGATGTCATGTATACGGATGGTTCTCACTCACACATGGACGCAATGTCAGCTTTTGCACGAAGCCCGAACAATATAGAATGATGGGGAATGGACGAGCAGCTGGCGTATAGCTAGTACCGGGTAATTCGAGCACATGGAACGTCCGGCTGAACTAATTGTAAGTCACGCCTTTCACGAACAACGTTATATAAACAATTCATTCTTCTCCGTTGCAGTCTTGCAGTCTTGCAGTCTCTTCCGTTGTGGCGGCAGCATCTTCCAATAGCCGGCGAGGCTTGTTTCACTCACGTCGCTTGTACCGTCACGTACACCACTGCGAGTCCGACGACCAGCGTTTATGCACTGAACGTTATGCACTGAATCACGCTATCGTGCACTTCTTTTTACTGGAGAATCATCGTCAAGGTACACGAGCTGCGGTAGTTGCCACCGATTTCTGTGGGAAATTTAATCGTTCGGCTTTTCGAAGCGGCTATTCGTTCCGGGAATGAGTCTCACGAAACGTTCAAACGGATATCTGCGATGAATAGCATCAATCGTTGTTGCAGCAAAATGATGTGGTGTAATCCGATGTTTCAGTAACACTGTTCCAAGCTTTCTTCTCTCACCGCACTCCAACTATACCGGCTCACTATAATCAGTTCGGTTTTTCTAATTAGAATTAAGCACGATTGTACTTGTTTCGATCCACCAGTGACTAATTCCACTGCTCTGCAAACAACCGAGTTGATAACGCGAAACGAGTGCGTTTGCAGTCGGCGAACGTTTAACTACGAGTAACCGGATTCGCGCTGGAAGCCGTATTATACAACACCGTCGAACAATTATGTCCGCATTACGTATTAACGTCGCGAACGCATTTATTACACAACCGTGCAAATGCACTACCCTCGAAAATCCCTTTAACTCCTGAACTAACTCGATACCCGGTACTTTTGTCGCCCTCGGGCTCGGGCTCGGGCTCGGGCTCGGGCTTCGGGCTCGATACGTTCGAACTATACATTAATGAATCGATTCAATTTCCCAAATAACTACTTCAAAACTGGATTTTTCTTTCACGGCTCGAATTCATGTTTTCGAAGTAATGCAGTTTGAATAATACTGCGAATAATTGTTTTCGAATACTGAAACGGGGGCATGACTCAGCGTAACTATAATAACACGACCTCACGTGTTTATCCGCGTGTACATTTACATCATACTAGCAGAATCATGCGCGGACCAAAAACCGAATTTTCTGAGGGAAATGATATAATATTAACGGCTGAGTCGTAGAATGAATGAGAAAATTCTCGGACTCGATCGCTGACTGAAACGGTGCTATTAGTATATCTCATCTAGATGCAAGTACACCCAACTATAATCGGAAAACTTTTCGCGAGGTGGTTATGCAAAGCAGAAAAGCAGAAAAGCAAAGAAGAGCGTACAGCGCGGTAAACTGACACGAACAGACTGTAATTGCTAAACTCAATAGGACTTGGAAACGAGCGAGCACCCGAGCGCCCGAGTTGTCGAGTTGCCGAGTTGCCGAGTTGCCGAGTTGCCGACTTGCCGAGTTGCACGTTTCTAGGCGGGGGACACTGTACTTTCTGTTTCTGGATTATATTTAGTCTCCTCCTTCTCCTTCTCCTTCTCTGTCTCTGTCTCTTTCTGCTTTGCGCGACACTTGTATCACAGAACACGGTTGCACGTGCACGTTTTCCGTTAAATCGCCAGACTTTTCAGTTGTGGCGCGTGCTATCGATTACGTGATTTTGCATCTTCACACTTAAGCTATGCTGCTTCGCTGCAAGGTCTCGGCATTGGGATAAGGTACGTGCTAAAGAAATACTCACGAGACTGAAGTGTTCGACTTGAAAGTACGGGAATGAACATGATTGTAAAAGCGTTACCTAATGTCACGAAATCCGAGGATGATATGTTTTCATAAATACTGAATTAGCCGGATTAATGGTGCTCGTGATAAATGTGTCAATCGTCCTCTATCGTAGGAGGCTGTGATAACGGCGCCCCGACAATAACAAACCGTTTAAGAACATTATGATGGCGCTGAAAAATGAAATATCGTTAAAAGTCTAACTCTCGATCAAACAACGCTCCTATCGCCTCCCACGGATTTCATTATATACGTAAATTTTATTCCCAAATGTTCGGTTTCACTTATTAAATTGAGTTGAAACTAGACGATGAATTTCCTTGGAGAAGGAAGAACAAAGGTCGAGGGTACGCGTGGATAAAAGGAGAAGCAAAAGGGCTCTTCCGGATCCGGGGAGTATGTCGATCTTTTCATTCATCTTTTTTGGGAGATTGTAATCACAGGAGAAAGCACTCACAGTAGACTTACCGGAGAAAGAGGGAACCGGGAACCGGGAACCGGGAACCGGGGCTGGGGCTGGGGTTTGGATTAAGTGGTGGCGGGGAAGAGGTCTGTCTTTTGAATTACACCTGTAGACTGTAGAGTCCCGCCTCGAGCCATCGACGGCCTATTTCCTTATTAACCCACTATCGATCATCCAGATCCAGAACTTCTTTCTCTTTGCCCGGTGATCTTCGAATAATAAATTACGTATTACGCTTGCACCTCGTTTTACGGATTAATCATAACGATTCGCAATATACCTTATCAGTTCTCAGTATCGATAGTACCGCTAATATCTGATTGTGAGTTATCTTTTCTATTATCTTCCTGGCGCGGTCCGAGCGCAACTAGCTGTGCTAAACTTACGAATACAGATCAGGAAACTAGTGAATTTATTTAGTTCATTGACGCGACGAAAATAAGAAAAATAAGAAAAATAAGAAAAATACTTGGAAAAGATTGCCGGTAACGGAAAAAGCGAAAGCAAACAAACGATGACGTAGTTCGATGTACTTACTTCTTGACGGAGTTTCGCTCGAAAATCAGTGAACCGTAACCAGCGATGACACGTAACCGGAAGTATTCGTCGACGTAGATGACATTGTTCGCACGCATTCGCGTATTCTGCCATTTTTTCACTATCTACTGCCGCCTCGAGTTATCGGACTAATTACCGTAACATTTTTGAAACTCCATTTTTGAATCCACGTTTAACCATCGGTTTTACCACAAAACCGTTGTATAAAACACGCCGGGTTGGGTACTTTCGGACCGATGAACGAATAGGTTTTAATTGAGGGCGTTCGTTAAAGTCACTTGGTTTGCCTCATTAAGATGATTCATGCGAGAAAATTGTTAATCCTGGGAATTATTTTTCATCGACGATAATCCCGGTCGTGAATGAAAGTCGATGAATTGAAAAGAGGCTCGGTCTTCACGACGTAGTGCGGAGATTGCGAAAAATACTTTTGTTAGATGTTCCGTGCGTGCGTTAAAACTTGGCCAATTGCAAAATTCTACTAGCGATAACACTTTCTGGTGGTCTCACGCTCCACACCCTTATCGTACAATTCATCGTGTTATCTGATTTCTCAGTTCCGTCCAGAACTATGTAAGTGAATCAACTCACTTCAAATGTCTTTATACTTGAAAATTCCATTAACTCGCGTTAAGCGTTTCTTTCCTACACTCTACCTTCCGTCATGGTTTATTCGAGGCGTACCAACGGAGAGGAAGGAACGGCGGGCTGCAAGGGAGTGTACTACGAGCTACGTGCTACGAGGTGCAGCACTTACTGACGTAACTAACGAATCAAAGGAATGCGAAAGAACGTAATTGTCGAAACATCATCGATCACCTCTCGTGGTTAGATACGTTCCGAAAGATGTGTCGTTTGTACAATGTACATACGCTCGTACATACGCTCGTACATACTAAAGCTAACTGGGCGACGTTCTTGAGATTACAATTTGCATGGGTTTATTAAAGAGACTAACGATGCAGCGGCAAGGTCGACCAGGAACACCTCGTACTAGATGTAATGCATCAGACGGAAAGATCTATTTGCAAATCGGAAAGAAACTGAGCATTTTGTAGCGGTGCATTCGAGACTCCGTTGAACAGTGGCGTACCGTAGTGATTCGACGCGACGAGTAACGAGCGGAAGCGGCACGTCAACCGGAACCGGGTCCTTTCCAAAGCCAGTGTAGAGCTAGGTCGTGCTTAATAAAATTTACGCGTTTCCCCGGAGTAGAGTCGCGTTAATACCCGTTAATTCATCGAATATAACCTTCCGAAATATCTTGTCGCACGACAGGGGAGGAGCAATTATCGTCATACGATACTTTTGATATACATGTTACTCGCAAGTAATTTATCGGATTGTAAAAGTGCAAGGCGCGAGGCAGAAGCATTCGAGACATTCTTAGAGTTTCCGTGGGAGAGGAACCCGTTTTGGTTGCGTGGGCCGTATGCTTGTCCGGCATAATAAGATGCATTTCTCTGACGTAAGACTTTCACCCCCGGGGGCCTCCCATCGCCACGATATCGTTCGCCGATCCCCGTCCTATCACCGTTCGTTTCGCTTACTATCGAATCTACAATAAAATACCTCGGAGCTAATTCATTTGTTGTTCGTGATAAATGAAAGAAAACCGAGTACGAAAAGGCCGTACACCGAGCCCTTCCGCTTCTGGTGTATCTATGTAGCTATGTATCTATGTATCTATGTATCTACGATCACGATACCTCTACAATCTACCTCCGGCCTCGGATAATCGATAGATTCTAACGAAGAGATTTCAACACTTCCTTCCCTCGTTCTTTCTCACAATTTTGTGGTGCGTTAATTAGGTAGTATCCCGTCCGCGTACTTGTTTCTTCAAACTATCGATATTGGATCAGATTTTTACGAAATTAGATATCCAGGTTTCGAAAGTGGCGGATTTATGTAAAACTGTTCAAGTTTTAAGGATGCACTTGACAAGTACTCGAAGGTGGAAGAGAGAGCGGCAGTCAACCTTGTAACGCATTCTATAATTTTCTAATTATCGTCAAGTTGGAAGAAAGTGCGATGAAAACAGAAACTATTTTCTTCTAAAAGAAATGGATAAATATCTTGTATCATTGAAAGATCGGTTGATCGTTGAAACATCGCTCATAAAACGTACTCACCGAGAACTTATCCTTATAGAAGAGTGAGCTCGTCGACATGGCGTTAGCGATGAAGCAACAGGTAACCCGATGTATCCATAAAACTAGGGCTTCAACCGTCCATCTTCTTGAATTTCCTTCGTATCCATTATCGAATCTGTCGAACAAATACGCGAATCATGGGCTGAACTTGCGACGCACTCAGAAATCTGCAGAACACCTTGAAAAACACTGTCAAACCGTTGGAAAGCGTAGGGAAACTTTAACCGCGGACTGGGAGCAGCGCGGCGCACGGAAAAATTGGCGATTTATCAAAATGCAGCTCTGTCTTCCGCAAAAGGCAATTAGCCAAATGCAAAAAGAACAATGAACACGCGCACGTTAGTCGAATCGAAAAGAAGGTACGACGCAGAGATACTGACGATACATCGTGTAGATGTTAACATGTCCAGTTAGTTTGTGGCAACAGTTATGGCAAGAAAACTGTTCCTCTTGTCCCCCGCTCACCCCGGCCCCCACTGCAACAGACCCCCCACCACTGTTTATATTGACCTACAATCCTTACAACGCGCCGCTCTCCCTCTCTCATCCTCCCTCTTTTCGTTCACTCTTCTTTGCCCAGTCCTCCTCTCCACTCTCTTCCTTTCTGTCCATCTACTTATGTGGCATGATTTATCGGTTTATCGGTTTATCGGTTTATCGGTTTGCCGGTAGATCGTCTTCTTTTAGTTCTATACTTCAGCTCTACTCCTCACAACAATTGTTTCCGTTGCAATGCGATGCATTGCACCTCCAACGTACCGACCTACAATAATTTCCCTTATTGTAGGTATGTTATTATACGTACGCGATATTATTTATAGACGGTACCACATAGTTTAGAGTTTAGAGTGATAGCCGTTTGCAACAGCCCAAATCTGGCATCATTATCGAGAAAATTAAAAAGACGTGTAGATACCTTGGATCCCCCAATGTAACAAACGATAGCCGGTAGAAAGAAGTTTCCTATCGAATTGGTAGAAGCGGGACTGAAAATGCACTCGAATATTTACGCAGATAAGAAAATAAGCAGATCGGAATTGGACCGTGGTTGGACGGATGGGAATAAAAAAATGCGAAAAATGCGAAAAATTTGACAACCAATAGTTGAATAAAAAGGCGTAAAACCGAAATGGCGGTTCGATAGGGGCGAGTAATCGAAATGAGGTTTGGTCGATACTTCTTCATCTCGAAACACTCTCGAAACACTCTCGAAACGGGTCGACGGCGCGATACGTAAGTGCTCTGTGTTTGTTTCCTTCTCGTGAAACGAAGCTCTCGAACTATGACCCAGGAAGGCCAGTAAGTATATTAATCTTCGCATCAATCGTTTTCCGATCTTTCACTTTTCTAAGAAAACTTCAGCCTCCTACAATTATCATACCAGAGACGGTAGATATTCCTTGAAAAAACTTTAATGCCGCCCCGTGTCTTCGAAACACCGCCATGTTGTAGGACGGCTTTATTGATTCTGGAAATTTCTGTTAGATAATTTCAAAGAATTTTCGTATCTTTGAAACGAACAATTTTTTAGTTTCCTTAATGTACCGAGCTTTTCTTCGTAATCAAGCAAATCGGCTAATATTTCTGTCGTTTTTGTAAGTCGACGTCGCGCTCCTCGAATTCGGCGAACCGCGAGCCACTTTTCGAGGGTTTGGATCTTCCCAGCAATGTGCCGAACCGTTCTTTCGTTCGAAATCTTTAATTAATCTGTTTTATGATCAAAAAATATATCTGCTTAATGAAAACTTTACTTCCAACTACTGTTTCAATCATGCGGAAGTCCATGTACCGACTCGGCCTGTAATGACTGGCGGTTTTTTTCATAAATCGGCAATATCCCTAACCTTTGCACGTGTTAAACTGTAAGGCGAGATCGAATAATGCAGGAGAGTATAGCTAGTATTCGCCTTCCCTCGAAACAAATGTTACATCGTACGGGGTATTATGCTACTCTTTCGATAATGCCGGATTATTCTCCCTCGTTTCTCGAAGAGATCCGAAAATATAATCGTACCTAACCTAGCCGCACGTTCTTACACTATTTCGAAGTCGAATGTTGCCGGTAAAGTTCAAAATTGAACGGTGGGATGAGGATCCATTATGAGGAAAATTTATATAGAACCAAAATTGACTCAGTCCTTGGAACCATTAATTATGTACGGAATTTTCTAAATCCGCAGAATCCCACCCCCACCAGTGATGTGGGCCCAACGAAGGGATGTCTTGTACCTTACGATTTCTTTAGAGGATTGTAAGGATCCCATTATTAAGATTGAACCAGAAATGATATACTTCAAAGGAATCGGCGGAACGGAACAAAAGATGCACGAACTTACGATCAATTTGTACAAAGAGATCGATCCCGCGAAAACGGAGAAATTACTAAGGGGAAGAGCTATCGAAATGCTTCTATCGAAAAAGGAGGATGGTCCTTTCTGGCCAAGATTAACCAAGGAGAAGACGAAGGCCCATTGGTTAAAAAGCGATTTTAACAAATGGGTTGACGAAGATGACAGTGAGGAAGAGTCCAGCATGAAGATGAACAGTAACGATTTGGAACAGGTAAACAAATATCTCAATCTTAGGAAATGATAAGGTTTCGAATATAAATCTCTCGCAAGCACAGTAGAAATTCTCACTTTGCGCTCGCGTTTGCAGATGATGCGACAAATGGGACGTCTAGGTGGGTCTGGTGACAATAAACCAAACTTCGAGGATTTAGATGATTTGGGAGACGACGGGGAAACGTATGACAGCGACGATGAAGGAATACCTGATTTGATAGACTCAGTAGCCCGCAAAGATAATCCTTAAGATGATTCCCGTAAAGCAAATGGCGACCTAAGAATAGTGCACCATGGGGCAATATTTCAGTAGGCCATGCTATTTGTATTTCCAATTACAAATCATTTTTGCAAATTTTCTAATGGCCCATGACGCAGTAGCAAAACTGGCAAATGGGGTGCGCCGAAGCCATACAAAAATAAGAATATGGTGGTTGACAAGATGAAATGTAATGTACTTTTTGAGGAACCTCCGATCCCCCTCTTTAGTCCGTAGTTCATATGCTAAGTTATAATGGACAAGCTTTTTTAATAATGAATTACTTATGTAAAATATTAAGAAGATAAAATGATGGAGATAATTAATTAAATTGAATGTAGTTCCCTTGTTCTTTGAAAGGAAAGAATCCCGCCAAAATAAATTATCAGTACCCAGTGTCCGGTCAAGTTCCCTCGAACAAACTAATACGCAGGTTATCAAAGCGAACATCTTTATTCGATCTGCTCATAACTATGATACTACCTTGTTTGATATGTCATTCACTGTAAGAAATCTATAGCGATATCACACTGTGTTCAACTGTTTGAGTCATCGGAAAAATATATCCAATTATAAGAAAACTGATATTAATTGTTTATCCAACAATACTGGAAGCACCACGCAATGCTAAATATCCAGCAGTTATGTCCATCGGTAAGCTCCGAACCGTCGTAAATTCTTCAGCAGTCGCGTAGTATAATTTAGTCTGTGGATCTGTATATCGTGCCTGAAAAGAATAAATCTCATTTATATATGAATCATTGCACTACTCATTACATAAGGTTTCCTTACCGGTAAACCAGAAATGTCTGAATATTTTTTTGCTGGTTTAAAACTTGGCGGTGCGTTCACAGAACTATCTGCAAGATACCAGATATGTTATTGATTAACCACATTCCATGTATTCATGTATCTACCTATAGTTGCAATTGAAGGAATAAATCATACAATGTATCACTTCAACAGGCCATGGCAAAGAGCGTTCCTGGGCTAAGACTTGTTTCAACGAGCGCCAAGTTCGCTTTTTACCAGTATTACTAATGGGACGGAATTTCTGTTGAAAACTTGGATTTTTGAATATCGGTTGAGGTTTCTTGTTTGTCTCAACTCCTTCCTCGCTCACCATTATTCTAATTTATCTATAAATAACCATTGCATCAAACAATATTTTACAGCCATGGGAAAAGTAAAAATTTGTATAGTGATAATATATATAGATAGTTTGCCACTGCTCTTTATTATAAGAATACAATAACCCTCCTTTATAAAATAGCATTGATAGAAAGTTTTTAAGGACAGCAGAAAACTAGTATTCATTGGATGTCATCACCCACAGTGGCGCAAAAGAGGCACATAATGCCTGTGTTCGGATTTATCCGCATGATTTTGCACAAAATCGTGCAGATAAATCGCTATAATTTGCAAAACGCAATAACGATTCTGAAATTCTATAGAAACGTTCAAAGTTCTGTAGGCTGGAATAGGTTAAGTTTTGAAAACCGGAAGATTCCCTCGTTTGATACGGAGGCTATAAAGTTTTATATTGGGCTATGTATTTTTTCTAGATAGATATGAAAATAAAACCTTTACAGTTGTTAGTACGCTAGGAAATGGAACTTTTTCCAAAACTTGGGATAACTCCCTGCGCGAGTTTAATGAAATTGAATGTCATTATGTCCAACATACTTTTGGTTTGAACGACCCGAGTTACAGTAGTCCTTTATTACGAAGAACAATTCGTAGAAGGTGTACTTGTCGTATTTCTAACGTGTCCTCAGCAATAATTAACTTACTCTCCGCAATTACTATTAACTAAAGCATATACAACACAACATTATTACCTGTCATGTGTGTGTACTGCACTATAAATCAATCCAGTCGTCGTGCGACATTTTATCGATAGAATCGATTAATCGTATCTCGCATTGGGTGATGTCGTCACCAAAATTTTCGCAACTATTTAACTTCAAAGAAAAATTATCCCCGTTAGATTGTATTTTAAGCGTTCCATTTCGTTTATTATTCCGATTCCGTTATATAGCCGTTTCAACTGATCAGCTTTTACGTCAGCGAGTCTGTGGTAATGTTTGATTGACATAAAGATTATCGTAATTGAGGTCACAGCAATAGTCAAAAGAATACCGATATGCATGTAAGTCTCAATATTCCCTCCTTCCTACACCCTCGAGCTATGCCGATCACAGATTGACAATTTCTCCCACAATTGTCAAGAAAATAGCGTAAACTTTCATTTCCTCGCATTCCGTACCACTTCATATTCAAATTATTAGGCCAATTATATCAGTGATAATTACGAACAAGTGGCTGCACATAGGTTTTTTATCTCTCCTTTTATCTATTATATAATTGTTAGCTATGTAAAAGCCAAATGTCTAATAGCTGCGATTGTTTCTTTCCTTCGTCGTACTTATCATTGCTGTACTCTTTGAGAAGATATACATTTTGTCGCGTGACAAAACTATCTGGCAATACAGAAGTTCGCGTTGTAGGACAGAGCTTACCATATGCGCTGGGCATATTCCTATTTACTCGGCTAGGAACAAGAACGCTTGTACCTAAAAAAACCGATCAGTAACTGCCCTCGCTACGGTGGCATAATTACGATTAGCGTAATTAGAAGTTAGATCAGGGCGCAATGTATTTCGCAGGAATAGGATCGAGCACAAAGTGTGTACTTTGCGTATGCTAAACCCAGGTTAGATGGAGCGAGCGAAGAATAGCCGGAACTCGAAATTCCCTGATTAGTCTTTTCATTATTCCGATTTAAACTTATTAAAAAGGATAAAAACACCTTTCGAAGGTGTTCGAAAGTGAAAAAATGATTACTTAAAAAATTGGCAGATGGACGATCAACTAGGGAATATTAAGAAAATGCTTGATAGATAGATAGATATATATAGAGTGAGGTCGGTCGGATCGACGAGTAGTGGGGACAGAAGTTGTTATATAGAGTGGACGTGACAAAAAATCTGAGATCTGAATCACCTTACTCCTCTGTTGAAGGTCAAAGGGGCAAGTTTGAGCTGCATTCTACTCTTAAGTTTTCGCAAACTTCATTCGTACAAATTGAAAATCATGGGTCGCCAATTTTTCGTGGGTGGTAACTGGAAGATGAATGGTACCAAATCTGAAATTGATGGAATCGTTGCATTTTTAAAAGCCGGTCCGCTAGATCCAAACGTCGGTATGTAACTCGGAGGAAATCAACTTTTCAAGGAGCTTTGATTACGTTATATCCATATAACGTATCAAACTGAGAAAGTAACACTGATTTAAATTATATAGAGGTGGTCGTCGGTGTGCCCTCCATATACTTGAGTTACGTGAAGGGTATTTTGCCAAGTAACATCGGTATTAGTGGGCAAAATGCATACAAAGCTGCGAAGGGCGCCTTTACCGGTGAAATTAGCCCGGCGATGCTTTTGGATAATAATATACCGTGGGTGATTCTTGGTCACTCTGAACGAAGAAACGTTTTTGGCGAAACTGACGATTTAATCGCCGAAAAAACCGTTCACGCCCTCGAAAGTGGTTTGAAGGTAAAAAAAATTACCTATGGGCGCGCAACGAGAAATAGACTTTAATTAACAGAAAAGCTAATCCACATTTAATTGATCCAAAGGTAATCGCGTGCATAGGAGAAAAATTGGAAGAGAGGGAGGCAGGCAAAACAGAAGAAGTGGTTTTTAGACAAACAAAGGCTATTGCTGATAAAATCAAGTCTTGGGACAATGTGGTAGTAGCTTATGAGCCAGTTTGGGCAATAGGTACCGGTAAGACAGCTACTCCACAGCAAGCTCAAGAAGTACATGAAAAATTAAGAGTGTGGTTCTCTAAAAATGTCAGTCCTGCAGTCGCTGAATCAGTCAGAATCATTTACGGTGGTTCTGTAACTGCTGGAAATGCCAAAGAGTTAGCAAAAGAGAAAGACATAGACGGATTTCTAGTCGGTGGGGCTTCCTTAAAACCTGACTTTGTGCAAATCATTAATGCCAAACAATAGGCAAGCAAGCAAGCATATTACAAATATGTATAACGATTTATGTATATTATAAAGTGTGGGAAAATCAATTATTCTTCTCACTACATTGTATGTGTAAGATAATGGCAAGAGGGCACTGCCTGGTGGAAGCACTGTAAAATTAACTCTATCATTAATTGCTTCTGTTTCATAATATTGTTCTTCCTGTTGTAATGTTTGAAATTAAAAGTAATAAAAGTTAGTAGAAGTTGATAAATTGCAATATTGATTTGATTACAAAGTTATCACAAATACAGAAAGAACAGTTTGATTTACTACGGTACGTGGCATTAAAGGTGAACATTTATTTGATCAAGCCATCTGTTATAATGGTGTCTGGTAATGGCTTGTTGGGAATAGCATTGACACCATCTTGTTTAGTTCGAGCAAATGCAATATCCGTCAAAGCTTTGAACGTTCGGGGTTCCCAAATTGCTAGATCTGCCAGAGATTTTCGATTCAGGAAAATGTTGCTTCTGGTCAATCCTTCGTTTAACGTTTTAAAATCGATACCGTGTTCCTGTGCACCAGCGTCCGCGCGTAATTCCCAAAGCTGCCGGAAAGAAAACGATCGGAAAATATATCTCTAAAGCCTTCCGAGGCCTGTCGCGCAGTTTTACCTCTTTCATATCCTGCTTTTTCAGCCTCCTTCCTATGGTGGCATGCATTAATGCCCGATGTACACCTCTTATAGCGATACTGTAACAATTTCTTCTTCGCCCATAAAAATGCTGAAACCGAAACAGTTTGCGTTATTTGTACCTTCCTAGAAAAGTTACGTATCGCCCATCGTAATATTTGGCGAAACTGATCAAGAATAGAACTCACAGCAGCAAGCTTAAATATTTTCCTTTTTCGCCAAAATTCATCGGGACCTGGACACCTCAATAATCTTGGCAATGAAGTGAACACCATAGTCACTGAATTATATTAAACTGCAGGCGATCAATTGTACAGTTCAGAATTATTTATCACGTCCAAAGAACCTCTCCTCGCTCAATCCTCGTCCTCTGTAACCGCGATATTCCAATTCCCAGATTGGGTTAGGTCCGTTTTCCACGTGCTATATGAACACTAACAAATTTCATGCTATATATGCACTAGTATATGGCCAGCTACTTATCTCATATGCTCATAATATAAATTTTAACGATACGCCGGATCACAATGAGTAGCAAAAAAAGGTAAGATTAATGTAGAAATTATTTTTTTATATTACGTCGGACAATAAATGAAGATCATATAAATTAGCATAAATTGATCATGTGAATACTCGTTTCCATACTCTTTACTTTGTTTACTGATAATTCTGATATAATCGGGATTTCAAATAATCACAAGATGTTATAATACAATTGACAGAGGGAGACAAGCCGAGACGCACGGTGATTTGGAAGGTATTAATATCAACGAGTTCACTGACTCTGAAGATGAATATACGGAAATTGAGAAAAAGTTGATCGCAAAAGCACAAGCAAAACGTTCCTCGGAAAATTATGATAGCGACGATGAAGTCTACGGTTTGCACGATAAAGATGACCCCATTGAGGACGATATGCCCGAGGAAGAGGAAGAGGAAGAAGCTGATTCTATGGAATCTGATATCGAAGGATTACAGGAAGACTTGGATTTACCCGATGAAAGAGCATGGGGTAAAAAGAAAAGAGCCTATTATTCAACTGATTATATCGATCAGGATTATGCTTCTACTAGCCAGAAGGAATTGGCTGAGGCTGAAATGGAAGAGGAAGAAGCAAAACATATTCAAAAGAGATTAGCAGAACAATTGGATGACACTGATTTTGGATTGGAATTTGTCAAGCCTCAGAATGAAGAAGACAATAAGTCTCTTAAAAATGTGGAAGAGCTTATAAAAACTGATCTCTCCAAGCTCAGTAAGAGGCAAAAACAAGCGATAATGCAAAAGGAAAGTCCTGAGTTTGTAGCTCTCGTAAATGATTTCAAAGGTATCCCATCATCCTCTTTTGAGACATGCATATTTAACAGATTAGTTCCAGGATTCAGATGTTTCAAGCTGTTTTCATATAAAATACATTTTTTAATCATATCATTTTCAGATCGCATGACAGAAGCCAGAGATGTACTGGCCCCATTTTTAAAGATACTTGGCAAGCATGTTTCCCCGGACTGTCATGCATATTCGTTTGTAAAGACGAAATATCAATTGCTATTAAATTACTGTGTTAATATCTCATTTTACTTAATGCTCAAAGCGAAAAGATTACCAGTAAATTCCCATCCTGTCATTAGACGCTTAGCACAGTATCGTGAACTTCTAAATCAGTTGGAGTCAGGTCAGGGAAACATAATTGAAGAAATGCGAAAATTGTTATTAGCCGAAAAAGAGGGCAAGCCCATCTATAAGACATGTGATGGTTCCAATGTAAGTGCTGGCAGAATAAAGGAAGCACTTTTCAATATAGGAAATAAATTGACGCGTCGAAAGCATCTGAAAGAAGACAATCTCGTGGCTTCGACAATAGAATCAAAAAGTGATATTGAAGATTCGATGGATGAAGATGATCTGGATCACATCGAGAACGACGGAAACGAAAAGAAAGAAGATTTTGGGGAAGATGCAATTGTTAATGCTGCAGTGGATGATAATTCTGCACTTGGAATAGATGGAAAGAGGGCAATTACGTATCAAATGGCGAAAAACAAAGGTTTAACGCCGCACCGTAAGAAGGAGCAACGCAATCCAAGAGTCAAGCACAGAAATAAATATCGAAAAGCGAAGATTCGTAGAAAGGGAGCGGTGCGTATTAAAATTCCGTGCATATTCGTAGCAAACTGGTATCTGATTTACAATTCTGATTTACTTTTGCAGGTCAGAGAAGTTCGAAAAGAGGCTACTCGATACGCGGGAGAAATATCGGGCATCAAGGCCAGCGTCAAAAAGAGTATTAAACTTAAGTAAGAGAATCTTGTTGAGAAACCTGCTGAAAATTGTTATGCAGTTCAGTCAAAATAAAACCATTTCATTTATTCTATCACATTGTTTTAGCCTTTTTTCACAAAATACAAATGCAGAACCACTATACGGAAACCATATCCTTGATTTTGCTTGTTCATAACCATTGATAACAGACTAACTTTCGGTTATACTAATAACACTGTCCAACATATTTTAACTTTTTTTTCATATTTTACTCGCAAAAGTCTACAGAATTGTTTACAATAAATAAAGACTGCCTAACTTTTATACTTACATCACAAATCTTGTTCAAGGGACAAAAAAGACCCTGTGTTTCAATTGATTTTTTCGAAAATTGAGGGTGACAGAGAAAAATGGTATACGGATTCGTTTTTAGTACACCAAAATCTATAAGAATCACCGATGTGTTGTTACAAATTTGTTTGTGTTGGACAGTATAATTATATCAATGTAACAATTATTTATTTATCTATTTTATTTTTCTTCATGTAGGTATGAAACGATTCTACCTAGCTATAATAACAGACTTTCAAAGATATAGAATAATCATATATTTCTGAACATTTAAGGAAACGAAGTACAGCCACATATATGTAATCTTAAAATGCATGTTGCTGTAGCAATGTTTCGTAAATTTAATGAGAAACAATTGGAGGTGTTCGATAAACAGTAAACTTAAATTAGACGCAATGGATCGTTAAACATCCACTTTTGCTAAAATGTCTGTTTCGCGGAAAAGATGGAATTCTTTATTATCTTCGAGTTCTACTTTAGTGCCACCGTATTCCGGTAATAAAACGACATCTCCGACCTTGACACTCAGAGGAACGTGTTCTCCTTTCTGAAAACCAAAATGGATTTCACATTAATAAAGAGATATGTACATTTAGGCATGCATGTTGAGTCATTATGCTGAAATGACATAGAACCACAAAAGGGTATCCTTGTACACGAAAGGAACTGTTTTCTACCTCGTTTCGTGGTCCTGGACCGATCGCTACAACTGTTCCTTGCAAGACTTTAGCTTGTGCCTTTTCTGGCAGAAAGATACCGCCTTTCGTTTTTGTAATGGCCTCGGCTTTCTGCACGAGTACTCTATCAAAGAGAGGGATTAGCCTCTTTATGGCGTTTGCAGCGGCCTGAAGGTACAAAAGTAATAATCACAGGTAAGCTTATTTCTCAAACATCAATTATATAACGACAAGACATACTGTCTGGATTCGACTATGACAGATATATTTTTACTAAAAGGAAATTCCACGAGTTACTTTTAGGTCAAGCATGATGTAGATCTATCACCCGGTTTCTCGCGAATCTTGAAGTTTTGCAAGAAGTTTCGATTTCAATGGAGCTGGTTACACAAAGCGAATTCAAGGTTGAGTAAGCGGTGAATAAATCCGCATGTTAACGTTATTCCCTAATAAATTATACTACCAGAGAATCGAATATTGTCAAGGGAACTCTCGTAGGGGCAGTGTTTGAGGTTTGTTTTTTATCTTCAAGTCGAGTGTCTTTTGTTTCTTTGTTGTTCTTCGTTCGAAATCACGGCTGACAAAATCTGGGGGAGTGACCGTGTATCAATCATTGATTTTTGGTCTTGCACCATTAAGAGAATTCGCTGATGAAAGAGCTTAAGATTGTACTACACGCGTGCCGGCGAAACTACCAATTTTCTGATATTAAAGTACAAGCGAAAAGAAAACTGTTCGAGCGTTCGTCTAGCATGTTGAATGGTTACGCAGACAGTTCGATAAAATCCTTACCATTCTCGTGATTAATTACTTCTTCTCAAGTAACGAGCGAGATCAGATTAACCGGCCGTGGCAGTCGCGAGCGAAGTCGTGCACGTTGTGTAACCTATACAACGAACACCCTCTTTTTGATATTCTCGAAATTTCCGATAGGTGCTATCCCTTCGCCTGCACCTCCTCGCCCCTCCGGCCAATGTGTTCTCCCACCACTATTTGCTCAGCTCATTGATCTCGAGCATACAGACGCGCGGTTTTCTAACCTTCATTCGTCTCCTCTTATGTAACTCCCCGAAAATGCTCAACTTACGATTCAAAAATATGATACAGGGTAAAATGGGCTGAAAGTAAAATGAAAGCCGAGGAGTTTCGTACAATAGAGATACAAACGAATAATAGATGCCGAGACTACGTTAAAGCTGTAATTGTAATGGACCTACATTTGAATGCGAATAAAAACAATTTTAGTCGGATATGCCGGTTCAGGTTTCTACCTTAGATTCGGGTTTGTTCTTTGAAAATAATATTGCTTCGCATCTGGTAGAGTGCCATGCAAAGCATGTACATTAAATTCTCTTTAATTTCTTCATCTAATGGTTCGGATTAGTGATTCGTTTTTCTAAAAGTGAAAGGGGAGAACGATCAGAAATACCGATTCGGCGTACCCCTTACGCTGTTCAAAAAGGTCGAAGAAGTTGAGAAAAACATATGCATGGAAGAATCTATCAAAGTATTTATTACTGATAATAGTTGATAGTACGTAAAAATGTACGTTCCCCTGGATCGGTATGGTACCCTATCGAAAAAGATGATTCGCCTTGGAAAAGAGATTGCGTCACATCGATGTTCGTTAGACTTCGTACATTCTAGAAGCTCCGTTGTCGCGCGGCGCGATTTCAACCAAAATGTATGATTCCAAGTAACAAGTATGTTAAGTAATAGGAAAAAATTTATAAAACAGAGCTAACAATGTCCTTTAAGCATAATGAAAAATTAAGCATAAACAATTATGCATTTGAGGACGATTTTCGAGAATTTTCGAGAATTTTCGAGCGTTTTCCGCCGGAACAGGTACGGTTAGGTCTGGTAAGATTTAAAGGGTGGGGGGGGAAGAGCCATGTGATAGCGCAAGCTCTCTCTCTTTCCTCTCATTCTCCTCGAGAGACAACGTGCGTTCTGGTTGCTTAGATTCTTGATTATTCGAAGTCGAAGTCGAAGTCGAAGCCACTGCAATTTTCTAACTGAAAAGCCTTTTTATTCATACATCCAAGGTAAAAATCATTTTTTCATAACGCTTTACTATACGGCAATCGTTCTTTACTGTACGTTCATTCGGTTTTTTTGCTTTCCGCCGGCTCTGTTCCATTGGAGAAGAGCCACCTTCTGCTCTTTCATAATCGTCGAGTAACTGGCCTCTTCTTTTCACTGATTTACGATTAAAGCGTTTTTTATGCCATTTACGGATAGCAAGAGAGGGAGGGATTTAGAGCTTCGATAGCTACGATCGAAAGAACAATTGTAGGTTTCCTCGAAACAGAACAGCAGAATCACCGAAAATTGTAGACCCGGTTGATTGTTTTTGAAAGACTAAATTGGATATCAGATTATGTTTTGCGTTTACGTTAGAAAGATAGTGTACAAGGGCCGGTCGCGGTACGATGTCTTCGTTTATACGCGGCTACCGGCCGGTCATGGTACACGTAATAACGACGATCTCGAATTGTCGAATAAGAATTCTCACCGTTACTTTTCGGTATTTTGCGAAAAACCGCTTGTCATCGTTAAAATTTCTTTAATGGCCGTTTTGATTTTGCCGTCTTCTCAAGAGTTATCGTCTTTGATGGAGTACGCATAGGCGTTGTACACGCGGCGTTTTACATAACCACTCTCCTTTTTTTAGCGACCTGTACCCACATCAGTTTTGAAACATGATTTTATGTTCCTCTTTCTTCTGGCTTGATGATCTGTACCATTTCAATGACTTACTCATTTAAACATTTTGTCCCTTTTTATAAACTTCAGATGCACCGACTACCGAAACTGTTGAGAAGTACAGCCCTCCGGCAGATGCAAGCGCGGACCTATGCCAAGGATGTTCGTTTCGGCGCCGAAGTGCGAGCACTGATGTTACAGGGTGTAGATATTTTGGCAGATGCTGTTGCAGTAACAATGGGCCCGAAGGGACGCAACGTCATCTTAGAACAAAGTTGGGGTAGCCCAAAAATTACCAAGGATGGTGTTACAGTAGCTAAAGGCATTGAACTGAAAGACAAGTTCCAAAACATTGGAGCAAAACTGGTGCAAGACGTAGCAAACAATACCAATGAAGAAGCAGGGGATGGTACCACTACCGCAACTGTGTTGGCTAGAGCAATCGCTAAGGAAGGCTTCGAAAAGATCAGCAAGGGTGCTAATCCTGTTGAAGTCAGAAGAGGTAAATTAATTGATCCACTCTGTGAATGCTAATAATTCTCTTGTTATTCATGACACGATCTACTCCCCATAGGTGTAATGTTGGCGGTAGATAAAATTAAGGATGAGCTCAAGGCTCTTAGCAAACCAGTAACGACACCGGAGGAAATCGCGCAGGTCGCCACCATTTCGGCCAACGGTGACAAAGCTATCGGTAATTTAATATCCGACGCTATGAAGAGAGTCGGAAAGGAGGGAGTAATTACAGTGAAGGATGGAAAAACTCTTCATGATGAATTAGAGGTGATTGAGGGAATGAAGTTTGATCGAGGCTACATATCACCATACTTCATCAATTCCAGTAAAGGAGCCAAAGTGGAGTTTCAGGATGCTCTTTTACTCTTTAGCGAGAAAAAAATTTCTTCAGTGCAATCCATTATTCCTGCACTGGAGTTGGCAAATTCTCAGCGAAAACCACTGGTCATTATTGCAGAAGATATTGACGGCGAAGCCTTGTCAACTCTAGTAGTCAACAGGCTGAAGATTGGTCTCCAAGTTGCCGCGGTTAAAGCACCAGGTTTTGGTGACAATAGGAAAGCCACCCTTCAGGACATGGCAATCACCACTGGTGGAATCGTTTTTGGCGATGACGCCAATCTTATTAAATTAGAGGATGTGCAGTTGAGCGATTTGGGACAAGTTGGAGAGGTTGCCATTACGAAGGATGATACACTGCTGCTGAAGGGTAAGGGCAAGAAAACTGATATCGATAGAAGAGCTGACCAAATTAGAGATCAGATTGACAACACAACGTCGGACTACGAAAAGGAAAAACTGCAGGAACGTTTGGCGAGAATAGCTTCTGGTGTTGCCGTTTTGAGAGTCGGTGGTAGCAGCGAAGTAGAAGTGAACGAGAAGAAGGATCGTGTGCACGATGCTCTGAACGCTACACGTGCCGCTGTTGAAGAAGGCATCGTACCCGGAGGTTGGTATATAATTTGTCTATCGTCGGCTAAAACGAAGTGAATCATTTTACACTACTTTCATTTCATTTAACTCTTTATACATAACTTGAACCCGCTTCCTTTGCAATAGGTGGAACCGCTCTACTGAGGTGCGCGCCAGCATTGAAACAACTTAAGGCATTGAACAGTGACCAGGAAATGGGAATTAAAATTGTGGCAAACGCGTTACGCATGCCTTGCCTGCAAATTGCCCAAAATGCAGGTGTAGATGCCAGTCTGGTTGTAGCCAAAGTCAGTGAGGGCAAGCTTGGTTATGACGCCTTGAATGATGAGTACGTCAATATGATCGAGAAAGGAATAATCGACCCCACCAAAGTAGTTCGCACCGCCCTTACGGATGCCGCTGGAGTAGCGTCCCTGTTGACAACCGCAGAGGCGGTGGTTACTGAATTACCGAAAGAAGAACCACATATGCCGATGGGTGGTGGCATGGGTGGTATGGGTGGTATGGGCGGTATGGGCGGTATGGGTGGCATGGGCATGTAACTTTAAAACTAAACACTCACATGCAAAGACTGAATCTTGTGTGTTATACAACCGTTGATAACAGTTGCAATTTAATTGCAATCTAATTGCAATCTGAGGTTTCTCAGTGTGATTGCAATTACAATTCCAAGTGTACAAGTGTTTCCTGGGAGAACTGTTCTCTCTGTAGAATTCGACACGAATAGTTATTAGTACAATTGTACAAGTTGGAAACAACGGGATAATGGAGTAGGCGAAAAATTTGTTGATGTGTTCTAACTGCTGTTTTTCTTTTGCATTTATGTCCATCGCCTTCTCAATATAAAACGTTTCTCTCGTGCATAGCGTTATACGCCGTACTACTGTAATAAGAGTAATCCAATGAAAAATGTACAAAGGCTATGCCATATGTTATATAGGATGAGGGAAGAAAGTTTATTGGATAAATCAATCACTAAAATTCAGTAACCCGTGCGCGAACTCGCATCACTCCCGTTCCAACCATGCCGCTGACAAGTATGAAAGTGTACAAATGTGTGTGTTGCAATAGGATAAAGGCACAAGTTGTCTCTGACGTTTCTTTAAACTTTAAGAGTCATTTTCCATTTTGTAGGCTCAATAAAATCTACGTTTAACTTATATTTTATTCCTGATCCTTTCTTCTCCCTCGCCGCTTCCGACAGGTTTCAAATAAGGTATGCGCTAGACTTCTACTTTCTTTCAAATTTCTATTTCTGTTTCTTCGCCGAAACTGAAGGCAGATAGAGGACAAGAACTTATAAAGGTCGGAGTTATTAAGAATACAAAGATCTATTTCGCGAGGTATTACAATAGTTCTATGTATATGTATAGTTTTTAAAAAACATGATCGTAATTCTTACACTAAAAGCTAGGCGCCAATTTTTTCAATTTCATCGGCATCGTCGGCGTCGAGATAATAAATCTTCTTGCCAAAATGTTTTTCGATGTCCTTGCAAAGTTGCATCGCATGCGAGGAATCGACCAAATTAATGGCAATTCCGGATTTGCCAAATCTTCCCGTTCGGCCTATTCTGTGCAGATACGTTTCGCAATCCGCTTGCCGATTTTGATCCATCGGTAGATCAAAGTTTACGACGATCGTCACTTGCTCAACATCGATTCCTGCCGTAGTAAATTTCCAACATTTAAAAGTATAACAAGATTCGATTTGATCGTCAAGAAACATATAGAAGCGGATATACCTCGAGCCAAAACATTTGTCGTGATGAGAACCTTCTCGAGACCAGCTCGGAATCGGTCCAAAACCGAAATTCTCTGTTCCACCGTTAATTCTCCGGATAAAATAGCTACCGCGTGACCATCCTTGCTCATTTTTTCGGCCAACCAACTAGCCGTTTTTCTAGTCTGTTGATGTAATTGAACCGTGTAAAAGATATCGTGTACTGCACTCAGTGTTGTTTCAATTCTGCGTAATTGATCAAATATTACGTGCTATCTTACGTGACAAAATATAATTGCTTGTCCTATCGTTATTACGCCATAGATGTTGGTAATTGCCGCGTATTTTTCGTCCGAATCTTTACACTTGACATAGTATTGTTTAATATTTTCCAAGCTTTCCTCCTCTTTCATCAGGCGTATTATTAGAGGGTTACTGACTATAATTTCTGCGAACTGCATCACCTCTGGTTCGTAAGTCGCGGAAAAGAACATCATTTGACATGTGCGTGGAAGTTGCCTGCTCGTGGAAAATTTAACTAATAGAAAAGAAATCACGCAAATATGATACAATTTTCTAGACCTAAAATTGATTCGATAATCACTTATGAATACGAATACATTGATCCTGATGACCTTGCGTCGCAATCATCACATCTGCTTCGTCCAGCACGAAAACCGATATTTTACTGAGACTGAAGAATTTGAATTTAACAGCCCAGTCTAAAACTTTTCCCGGTGTACCTATGATAATGTGCTCCGTAATTTTAGATCCGCGGCTTACTGCAAAAAAGGAACCGTCTCAAGTAGATTTAATCAATAACGACTAATTTTATGGGCTGTTACTGATTAAAACTTTTGTTACTTTCTTCTCCCCTCACGGCGTACTTCATTTTTATTTCATCGCAGAAAGCAGACATTTTGCTCGCCACGTTTCCAGTCTGTATTGCTAGTTCATAAGTCGGTGATAAACAAAGTACTTGCGGATAATTTTTTGTTGTATCTACCCTGCTAAGCATAGCTAGTACAAATGCCGCCGTTTTACCGGTTCCCGACTGTGACTGGGCGATCATATTTTGAGGCCTGGTAAATGCAGAATTTTAGTAATTTCATGCATCTCTTTAATGGGGGGTCCAGCATATTCATATACCAAGTAAAACTTACGGATCAGCGAGTAGTGTGGGCAATGCTGTTTCTTGGATTTTTGAGGGAGCATTAAATCCCATAGCATAAACTCCTTTAAGTAAAGCTGGCTTTCTGCAAAGGGATTCCGTTTATCGAATTATATATCAGACTATGTACGAGGGTTACAAAGCAGTGAGATGAGACAAAACTGCGGGGAACATGCAATGTTAATCGATCGATTAAAGTATATAGAGTTCTTGGTACTAATTTGTTTGTTGAAGGATAAGAGTAATGTCTCATGTATTAGCAATGTGCATGTAGCAAATGTGTGTGAAACATATAGAAATACCAACAGGTGGAGGGCTTCGAACGATTTGATGCTATACAGTGGTGACGCTGGATCCTTCCTTTGGATCTCTATGTCTTTGGTGGTTTCTACTAAACCCTTGCGGATAATTTTTTGCAATAAAGACTTTTCTGCCGCGGTAATTTGTTCGTCCACCACATCGTCGTTCTTAGAATCCGCATCGCTCGATGCGCTTTCATCGGGTTTCTCCAAATTTAAATTCGATACCTAACAGACAGGGAGATACGTTTGCTACGATATACGTGTCGATTAACTTAAGTAAAGCGCACTAGGAGGTGTAAAGAAGTTTGACAATTGAAGGAACCGGGCTGTCGGAGATCAGTTTCCTCTGGCTTCCGCGTTACCGCAAAAGCATGGGATTAAACGAAGGGATTGGAATTTTGGACTAATATTAATCGACGTTAGTATACGAGACGAAGTTTCAGAGAATTAAAAGGAATATTATGCCGGCGGTGTTTTGTAGATGAGAGCAGGTTAATCACCTTCGACGACAGTTTCTCTTGCTCATCCGCAAATTTTCCCCAATCGACTTTCGCCGAGGCCATTTTAAAGTCGGCAGATTATAAGACAAAATAATTCTACGGCGCACTGTTTTCAATCGCACGTTTTTTGCGGAATATTCCGAATAAAACAATGCTCGAAAAACATACCAATAATATATTGCACAGCTTGACGAGATTTTCGTGGTTATAGCGTCGTGCTCAGAGAAGAGGGCGCTAGGCGTTATATACAGCTGCTATATACCATATACCCACACACGCAGCCGCAACTCACCATGCTACGGAATTCAAATTCAACCTCCGCAAGTCGCGATCGCCGTAATTTTATTTATCTTTGCACCGGTCCCTACGGTTCAATACTTGTACAAAATAACAGTCTAATTTATCGTTAGATATCAGAGTACCCCTACCAAGAAAGACGCTAAAAATACGAAGAATTTAACTAGAAATCTGTGGGAGATTAATTTACGTAGCTTTCGGTTTACAATTAGAAGAATGAATTTCTAGGAGACAATAATGTGATTTGGTTTTCGTGTAAGGAAAGTTTACTATCATGTCGATTTTCGTACAAGAATTTTGTATCGGTAACATTTATGCTGTGTAACTGTAGAATAACTTAAACGACGGTTTAACATATAGTAATGTACGTACGTTAGGTAACACGTGTACACACACTAGCGCTTCTTAATTAATTCAAGTTGCTAATCCTTATAAATATTCTTCGTTCGTACAATATTCTCTGTCACTTAATATTAAACTAATTCTTGTTGATCGTTTCATGTTGTTACGTGCACTTGAATTTTGAAGGTTTTATATCGGTTTTATCGACATTCCGGCTTAGTAGCTATGTCTAAGCTTCTAAGGTACCAGCCTTTAAATGCATAACTAACCTTCTGAATCTGTTGCGTGTATGTGTTTTTTTATATATGTGTGTGTGCATATACATATACATATACATATACATATACATATTTTTCCTTGATAATATACATTTTATTCGTGGTATGTACAATTAAGAGTTAGCCGGAAAAGTAGTTTCTTTCTCTTTCTAAAGCTTAACTTTTCAGGTGTAAGCCAAAGTTTGCTCGTATCAACGTCCGCGTATGTTTTCTCTGCGGACGTACCTATAGCTCGTGAGCGATGAGGTAAATAAATTAGAACACGTTGATCGTTTTTACCGCATTTACCGAGACATCCTTTCGAAGGAAAAATGGGCCGCGTGGTTTCTCTTAAGGCGGTTCGCTCAAGTCGTTTTGGTCATCATGGACGTGGTCTTAGGTCCGTTCGCCGACGGATTTGGCACAAGGCGTACCGTTATCAGCGACAGATCCAGCATTTTTCGTTGATACTTCTTATGAAAGACCATCGCCGCGGACGGCGTCTTAAAGACGATCGTTGCGCTACGTTCGCCCATCTCTATACTCTACAACATTAAACCCATGCAAAGGGAATCGTTACAGTGGAAGATCATTGTTTATTAACAAAATGAGTACGTGTATGTGTGCATTACAAGGGATAAGAATGTCATATAATTGTAATATAATGTCACCATGTTTTAACGGTTGAATATGTTCATGGAAAGATAGTTACCTCTATCGTCCCAATGCCTTGACACATTCGCTTAATTTGGGACTCGGAGGTGCTCGCTGCTAAATTCTCCAAACGCACGGTATTAGTCTTTATTTCAGTTAGCTTTTTCTGAGGCACAGGAGCCTTTTGAAGAACAACCCTTTGATGATTTTGCGTAGTTGCCAGTCCTTTCTGTGCGTTCCCGTTGTTCGTATCTTGGATGTTAATCACAGTTTTCTGGAGAGAACCCGGTATTTTTTGGCTAACGGCTCTCTGAGCAGTGGTGACCGTGGTACTGGTCTTCGAAGATGCACCAACTACTTTCTTTACTGTTCCAGGTTGCTGAACCTGCGGCAATTTCTGGCTCATGGACTGAGTCGTACCACTGTTTGTTTTATTCTGTAAGTTCGAAACTGTTTTCTGTATGCTGGTTGCGATTTTTTGCGAATTTCCTAAAGGCTTTTGTATGACCACTCTCCGCGTCGGCTGAGAGGGCAGGTGCTGCTTCGTTTGTGGATTTTCGGTAGACTGGGTAATCGTTAGTCCTGTTGATTTAATGTCCTTCGCACTTCCGCTTTCAGCGGATTCGTTTGGTTCCACAGTCTGAATGGTTCTTACGATTCGTAAACCAGTCGACTTCTCTCCGGTCTACAACAGAAATGACCACGATATCTTTCAAGTTATTGAATAACTTTTATTCGAGCGAATTATCTTGCGCTTCCATTTTAGAATGGAAAACTCAAACGAATATTGCTTTCTCTCTTTCTCTCTGTGGACATATGAACCTTAAATGAATGAAAACAATACATTCGGAGGAAATGAAAAGGAACAAAACGTGATCAAAAAATATGTTTTATTAAAACATAAGCGAAAATGTACAAGTATATTCATATAATTCAGTTGTTAATACTTCATGTTCGAAAGACGAGTGAACCTTTCTCGGCAGTGATAAATACATTATTGCATTAAATATCATGCTTTTTGATAATAACTAAAAACACAGCGGCACAATATGGCTGCTGGCGAAATTCATAGAAACCTAAGTGACGGTAGTTGCATTGCAACCGACTATATTGCACGTACGTGGTATCTGATACGTACATATGATTCTGAGCATTCGCGGATAAAAAACGATTTACTATCTTTACATATTTCCTATATGGCTTGAGCATTCGCGCGAGCATGATGAACGAGAATCGCTTGTACTTCCTCGGAACTACAAGGTAGTTGTAATGGTTGCTGACGCGATAATTCGAATATCTTGTAGGATTGTATTTTACTTTAAAAAGGACAGTAGTGGTATATTATTAATGTTGTACCTCTGTTCTCTGTACAGCGAAAGGGCGACCTCGCCCTCTTGCGATTCCCTGTTGATCCTTGCTCGTAACACCGTCTTTAACGGCGCCTATCAGCGACGATATAGGCTTACCATCTTGTTGCGTACTTCCACCTGCTACAAATTCCATAACGTTCCGTTTCTTCCCTCATTTTTACCGGAAAAAACCATCGAATTGCCACCATTTAATATTGGTACTTACCCACGACGTTACTCGGATTTTTTGTTTCATCATTTTGTTTCTCCATTGCTGCCATTTTTCGACGGTTTTCCTTCTCACGCAAAATTTTTTCTCTAAGACGTTTCTGCTCTTCCATCTTCTTTCTGTACTCTTGCATTTCGGGATCACTATCCTCCTCCTGAAACAAAGTTCGGTAATCCACAGTAACACCGTGCTTGGAATTCGCTTTGAGATCCAGGCTCTGAGGCTAGAATTATAATTATATTATGGAAACACACTTTCTTCTCTGCGGGTGCATCGTTTATCGCATCCATCGTACGAACTTCTTGAAGATTTCTATTGACGGGTTTCATTCTCTTTGGGCTAGTGTCACGTGGTGGCTTCTCCATCGGGTCTGAGACTCTTTTCTGTGGTAATCTGCATACCCCTCTAACTGAACTGTTCATTGACCTGCTACTCGATGACTTCTGCGAGTGATTTTGATCATGCACATCGCCGCGATAGTGATTCGTTGACATCAATCTATTTTTCGGTAACGAATCGCCCCTTGCTTTAGATGGCACGTCTCTGTTACGATAATTTGGATGTACGATCCGCTGTTCCTAATATGAAGATAAGCAAACATTTAATAATAAATCGTTTGAAACTGAACGAGTCGCGATCATTATCCTCTTTACCTCCTGATAACGATCTTTTTGCTCCCATTGACCATCAGGTTTGTATTTAGGGACGCTGTCACTGTAATTACTTTCCCGCGAATAGCCAGTTTCCGAGGGATATTGTTTAGTTGGACTAATGCTCGGGTGTGCTCTTCGCGATTTGTTTTCTTGCCACACGTCGGAAAAGTAAGCGTAAGGATCCTAGCGAGACATTCGAGGGTAGATGAGTCGTGAGCATATTGGAAAGTGGCAAAACCCAGACACGAAAAGTGACAAACTCAACTACTCACGTCGCTTTTATTCTGTTGATAATTTTGCGGAAAAGGGCGCGGCGAATCTTCCTGAGCATGACCGTAAGGTGGCTGGTTCTGATACGACGAGGCGGATTGTGAAAACTGACCAGGTGGAACTTGTGGGCCCGCCGGTCCTTGCTGCTGAGGAGAGTCCCAGGCTAGCCGAGCTGCTTGATACACCGAAGAAATGATAAATCATACAGTTATTAAGAAGACTGATTTGGAATAGAACAGCTTACCGTCGTTACTAGGTTGTACAGCTCCTCGAAAATGGGGGTTGATTAAAATTTTGTGTCCTGGTGGTAGAGGCACGTTTGGTATATTAGCGGGAGGTTGTTGCGGTACGGGTAAAGCTGCATTGTTAAATTGGCGTGTGGGTGGTTGGTCGGAGTAGCCGGACCTCGTGTCGTACATAGGTCGACCTTCGAAATGAGAATTTTGAAACGTTGCTCTGTTCTCAAAAGGAGGTTGATTAGGTATCTGCAGATTAGGATGATTAATCGGAGGCCCTTGAGAGGTAGGTTGATGTCGCTGAAAGCCTTGCACGGGTAGGGCTTGATTTCCTTGTAGCAACGTCGTCGACGTTCCTGACATCGACGGATTAGGTTCAGGAGGGAGAAGCGACCCCCCCGGTGGTCCTTGGAGCACGGGAGCCTGATTGTTTGTAAAGAACGGGCCCGGTTGTATCTGAACATAGGCTGGCTGGTTCGATGGATGGTTCGGTGGATGGTTCGGTGGATGGTTCGATGGATGGTTCGATGGATGGTTCGATGGATGGTTCGGTGGCTGATTCGGCTGACAGGGGTAAGGCGGTCTTTGCAGGTTTCCGGGCAGAATTCCACGAGGACCGTAATCCATCCTTGGCCCTGCTATTCGGGGTGCGACTTGCCCTTGGAATTGATTAGAACCGAACTGCGGCCTGTTATCTAGAAAATGGTTCGGTCCTTGTAGGGGACCGTTCGGAGAATAATGTTGATATGGCTGTACTTGAGGATTAGCTTGTTGGTAAATAATCTGTTGATTCTGCATGTTGTTCGGAACCCCGAGTAGAAAGGGTGGTCGGGTCTCCAGTAGCGGTGACCGGCATGCTGGTTGTTGATTATCAAAATTCGGATTTCGCGGAGCAGCAAACCTGTAGCAGATGCACATAGTAGCAGCAGCAATAGTAGCGCAACGGTTAGAAAAGGAACAAGTGAAATGATGCTCTTATCGACGTACCTTTGATTGAAATGACCCGCGGTTTGCGAGTTAAATCTTCCTCCACCTCGAATGCCTCTTGCTCCTCGACCTCTTCCTCGGCCGCGCAAAGATGTTCTGCACGACGGTTCGGACGTTACTACGCTTTCCAGACTGTCCGGTATGTCGGTGTTCATCTTTGGGGAAACAATGGTCCTTTCGTTTTGAAATCTGTTCCTCCTTTCCTTGGCCTCTTCGCAGTCATCGTCTTCCATTCCTTGTCCATTTCCAACGTAGAGCTTTTGGACATTTTTCTGAAGCTTTTCTCGCAAGTCGCCTTTCCCGATATTACTATTCCCAGCGAGAGAGTTACAGGTGTCGGCAGCGGAATGTCCCTGGTATTGTCGCGGCTGCTCATTTTCGTACGCATTATTCTCGTCTTGCTCGTAATACTTCGATCGCACCTCCGAACGATCTTCGGTCTCGTAAAAATCATTTTCATTATTTTGATCAGTCTTGCTCCTACTAAATTCTACATTTTCATCCTCGGCGTCTAAGTCGTCGAGCGCATCGGTTACTCCTAAGTCCAGTACATCGTCTGTTTCCTCTTCTCCCTTATAGCTATTCTGCTGCTCAGGGAATTAAATAGCCAAATATTTGTAATAAAGAAACGATATTCAACCACGGTAGTGTTACGATCTACTAGCAATAATAACGTACGTGTATAATAACGTACCCTAAACGTACCCTAAACGTACCCTAAACGTACCCTAAACGTACCCTTCAACTTCTTTCGCTCTTTTCTTATATTTTTCATACGATGCAATATTATATCGTTTATATTCTTATATTATATAGTATTATATGCGTGTATATGCGTGTATCTGTCCAGTGTCCGTCTGTAACGGTGTGTGCGTGCATGCGTGTTTATGTCGCTTTGCCTCCGTTACGATAAAAATCCAGGTAATTTATTAAAATCCGTTTGACGCTTGTAATACCTCGTTAATGATCCTCGATCATTCTCAGAGTCTTGCTCGTAGGTTCTGATCCGTCGCTCATTACATTTCGTCGTTAAATTGCGAATCTTTGGATAATTTGAATAAATGGCCTACGAGGATGGGAGCACGCGCAATTCGATAATTACGATAAAGCTTACTGGCCCGACGAGACGACTTAAATCTAACGTCTGAAGAGTGTCGCAAACACAATATATCCAAGTTCTTTCTTACAGTTTCGAGTTACATCAGTATGATATACTTCAGATCATTACATTCCATGTTGAATTCCACGTGTATTCGATATATTCGATATATTCCATACTACTATTATTAATATTATTCCGCGTTGACTGCATCTTTGGCAGCCGTTCACGCTGTACGTTAACGATCCAAGAATCTAGAAGCGTCTGGTTGCATCTTCTGAATTATTTCATACTGGTACCTCTTCTTGACGGTATGCAAACAACACGGATAGAGTATCTTAAACATTAACATTCACGATGTGCGCAATGGACTTGGATGCTTCGATGTAGTAATGCTGTCTGCTCATGCGAAGAATTACTTTACTTTTACGCATAAGTTGTACAGGATTTTTGGGAACCATCGAATGGTTTAATGGAAGAGCTTCGATCGCAAGAAACTTTTGCAAATATTACGCTGACATTTACGCTGAGATGTAAAATCTAGCCAGATAATAGAAACATTTGATTTCCGCAGAGGAAAGGAAGTAAAGAAACCGGTGATATCGAAGATGCCGTAGTCGATGGTGCGACTTCCATCAAAACATTCTGCGTGACAAATAAAGACGTTGATATCGATATCGGCAGTGTTTTCTAATTGTGATTCGATCGCGAATTCTTCTTACATTCTCGCGAGTCATTCGCAATGTTATTCGCAGAAAAAGCAGGGAAAAGGAAAGCAAGCGAAACCAGCGGCAGCAACACAGTAGTAGTAGTAGTAGTAGTAGTAGTAGTAGCAGCACCCGTGATCTTTTACTCTTTACGTTCTAGTTCTCCGATAAATTGAACGTTGGAAACGTAGATACACATTTTCACTGCTTGCCACAAAAAAATGATACGTTTAATGAGAAAGCCGGAACACCTATTCGTTGCTCTTCGGACATCGAGCTACGACACGCGCAAGTATAATCGATCGTGAGTTACTTTTCTTTTTCCCTGCATCGTACTTATGTATTTAAACATATTATATTTGATTTTTCATTGTTCGAATGGATAGGATGGCTCGGTACATCCTGAAAGGAACGTGTTCTTTTTCAGCTCTCGATATTCTACATAGTTCTGATCGAAATTCAACCGTCAAGCTGCGATCATCGAAGTTCTGACGGATCGGAATGTTTTACAATCCATCGAGAAGGTACATACATAGTTGAAATTTACAGATTATTGAAATGTGAAATGTAAAATGTAAAATGCCATAATTCTGAGTGGTAAAGATACGAAAATAGTAGAACGGTGGTGAGTGCGGTTTTACGTAAACGAATAATTAAAATTACTAACTTCGCCGTCTAAGAATCGCTGATAAAAACGGCTGGGACAAGTATTTCGTTAGTTTTTTGACGCATTTGATCGATGACTATATAAAACGAAAGTCCAGACACACATTAAATCGTCGATATTACGGGTATTGATACGCGCGTCTCGAGAATTCAAAATTTTATGGATGCATAAAGAAAATCACGTTAGTTTTTGTGCTTTCATTCCTCGTGATATCGAGTTTTAGTCCGCATTTGCGTTCTAAGATGGTAGAACAAGATACAGAATAGAAACGCAATAACGCGTTACATTTCGATTTAATCCAAAAAATAATGGTCCAACTGTATGCTCACCCTCTCGAGTTCGTAATCGTCGGCCAAGAGGGCCTCTTCCTCGTCATTTCCCAGGTCATATTCTTCGTCCCCGAGGTCTTCGTCCAGTAGAGTATCGTCACTGGAAAATATCCATAGAAATAAACAATTCTGGCTTCTGGACACTGATATCTCTTCGAGATCTCGACTTTTTTTTTCTTAAACGGCTCTCGTTTAGATTTTGCAGTTCGTTGATACGAGCAATGCGTAAAACTTATGCGTCAATGTGATTTGATTACATATTAACGAACCAACGAGTAAACAACCAAAGAGATTGAAGATTCGCTTTGAAAAAATCGCTGGATATTGGATCTGGATACTGGATATCACTATAATCACTGTGTGCAAGAATTCAGTTTTTGATTCGGGCGGTTTAAAAATCGGAGATTGACCGTCATATTTTGGGGACGCGTCAGAGGAACGTAAATCCGCAACTCGTGCAATAAAATTGCAGGATGTTAGCAAAATTTATTGGTTTTTCGAGAAAAGAATTATTACCTTAAAATACGAAGGGAATGGGCTATATAAGCTCCGGCGAGCGTTCCAATTAAGTAACTTTTTCGAGTATAACCTTAATGGCACTTCGGTGAATATTCGAGGTCAGTTGTTTACGTTCGCAAAAAGTCAGACAAACAAAACTCTTAGGTGACTCGAACATACGATTAGCCATCAAAATGTTCAAGAAATAAGTTGAGTTCGAGACGAATATGCAGAAAAGATCACTTACTGTTCCGACATTGTACATCCAGCTTTGTAAATCCGAGAGGAAAGTCGCGATCGGTCGCGATGGCTGCAGGGTTGTGTCCACTTGTGTCTGCAAAGTGCTGCACACCAGACTCGGACGCGTGGTGCGGGACGCGGGGTACGATTGACGGGACACGCGACACACGGGGATGCGGGACAATCTCTATACATATATACGTATGTATTAGATTTTTTCTAATCACCGACGAGGAGTAATTAGACCAAACCTTGAATCGAACTTCTCCTCGACCGTTTTGGGGGCATAACAACGATCCCCATGCAACTATACCAACGTTACCGACTGAAATCATTTCTAGGAACCGCAAGACGAAGAATAGGGAATTTCTCAAAGTTGTGTTGTCGCCAGACTTCATGCTGTGTGAAGTAAGTCGGAGAAGAATAGTAATTATCCGAAATTTAATCAGTCTTATAAGTGCAATTATAAAACATGGAATTATTCGTTTTGAAACTCTTACATCTGGTGGCACACATATTAATCGATATTCAACAGAATGTTTATAGCAGGTATTAAGAAATACGAGAATTATAATAACCTAAGTACAATTCAAACAATAATAATAATTTTATCATACAATATGATTAAATTCTGATAAACTAATAATCTCATAAGTTTGAGCCACGTTTTATTAATTGATTCAAACGAATATTCATTATTACGCCGCATGGAAAATTAAGTTATAAGGTGCGAATAAGAACTACATAATATAGCGTTAATTAAACGACTTCAGCCATCTATTTGATTAATTGTTCTAGTTAATTTAATGAGATACGTGACAAGAGGCACATACAGTCGCTAATTATTAATTACCAATTAACATTTATTTCAGTCGCTTAAACTAACTATTATTTACTTTATTTATTTGACTTCTTGAGTCATTTTGTTTCTATTTTATTAAAGTAACATTGCGAAAACGCAACTTATGTCACAGTCAAAATAATAATAATAATTTTATTTTATTCTCACGATGATGATAAAGTAGTGACGTATTCAATTAATAATTAGAGAATCATGAAGAAAATATACCGCCGCTAGGAGCCCTCGTTCCTACGGCCTTGGTGTCGTTTTGAAATTATCCGAGCGAATAATCCTTAATGTAAACAAACCGATAAGACCGGGATCCTTAACTAGCTACGTCGAAATCAAAACATTGAGGTTTCTTGGAACGAATGTATTTCGTTGTGTGTTCAGTGTACTGTACGTAATTTGTTATCGATTTTATTCTGAATAGAAGCAAAATATATGCGTAGCCTCTAAAATATTATTAGAAAATAATGTATTTTCCTATTTTCAGAGTTAAATATGCAATGATTTTCAATTGTATAATTATTTGTAAAGATTACGTCCTATTTACAATAAGATTTCGTAGAAATATGATATAATTATAGACTTATTTCCAAGTTGGAGAACAATGTATTGTGTAAATTCATAATTCTAGATTACGAATGCATTTAATAACACATCGATTGACATTATTAATGACTCTGAATAGCATTTACTTTTTTAATGACTCGTTTCGGTGTACATCTCAATGATATTCTATTACATATTCTATTGTTTAAATACTAATTTAAGCGTTATTCAACACTTTATTTTGGAGTAGGTAGTGAAGCGTCAGACTGCAAGATTGCGTATATGGTGATAAAATTGATACAAATATAAGTATTTGAGATATTAATTAACATTCCAAGTTCGTTCTATGAACAAATTTGTCCTTAAACATGCTTATTCTAAATGTATACGCAATACTTTCAATGAATAGGTGTAAAATGTAAGGCACATTCATTAACGAGCTATGTATTATTTGTTAATAACTTGTTAAAATGAATTATTTCAGAAATATTCAGACGCTGACGAAATCTCTATGGCGTTATATGTGTGTGAGTACGTAAGATAGCTCACACCTACGAGAGGCTTAAGTAAGGTTAGTAGCGTCACCTGCTCAGCACGCCGACTCCCCACTCTCCGAGCATGCGCGGTGCGCGTGGACCTTAGACGCGGGGTGCGGTAAACTCTCTCGCCTGTCGTTCCCCGAGTAGTACGGACGTGTTTTCAGTGTACTCCGATTTTCCGGTTTTTATTTTCTCAAAATTTTACTTTTTGGTTTCGAAACGTGTTTCCACAAGTGCCACGAAGCTTCCACGGTTCGGTTTTGTACTTTTTTTGGTAATTAAGCGGTGAATTTTCGAGTTTTCCGACATAGCGTCACTTTCTTCGCGACGTACTTTGCAAGCTTCGTTGTCCGCGATCATTCATTTCGACTTTTGAAGTAATTTCGTCATTCTAATATCAATTAGAGTTCGGTTTTCGTAGATTTCGGGAAATTAACTTGCGAATATTCGCGTGGAAGAGAATAGACAGCCAAATACGCAGTTCGACGAGGCAGTTTGGTTCGTATTGTTCCGTGACCTTTCAAAGTCAAGTCTTGTCCGCGGCGCAGTTACACTAGCGACATTCGCTCTCTCTCTTTCTTGCTTGAACTTCTTTCTCTTTCTAACTTTGATCCATGCTTAACAGCATTTTATTTCCGATAATTATCATCAACAGTTCTGATTTCGCCATCCGTTGTATAAATATATAAAGGGCTTAGGATTTCACTCGAAGTGTCTGCCTGGTATGCAATTGCATTTTTGACTTCAAGTTTTGCGTATACATAAACCTAATTTCCGTACGTCTTCTCAAGAAAATTTGATCTTGCCAATTAGATTTTCTTGAAAAACGAGGAAGCCGGTTTATTTCCTCATTTAAACATTGGCTTTATAACTCGATTTTGGCTACGACGATAGTCATCCACCATGGATTAAGAATATATTTAATATTATAACATGTGAAAATGGTACAACCGATCAAACGCTTGGCTTGAATATTTCTTGTGTTTAATATTTCTTCCTTCCAGCAATTTTTCGATCGCGAGCAATGCGATCTTAGAGTCATTTGCTTCCGACAAAAAGTTCGCGGAAATTAAAGTCAGTGTTGTTCGCCGGAAATAAGAGTTCGGTCGCGATATTAGTATTTAGAGTTATAAAAATCTTTTGCAATTTGCTCGTCCGCGATAATTAGAGTCAAAAGGCGATTCCTGCGGAGAGGATCTCCATCGGGCACGGCTGCAGCGAAGGGACCGGTAAGTTTCAAAATTCCTATTTAATTTCTATTTTTCAATTGTAATTTTCCAGTAATAAAATATTTGTTAATTCAGTCTTTCATTATATTGGGTATTTTGATGAATGTTGTCTTATAATGGATTCCTTCTTTCTTGTTACAGGATTCATCAGTGTGTGTTTGTTCATAAAATATCGCGAGATAGGGAGTGCATTTTTTTCGCCGGAGAAAATTGAGTCGGTCGCGACTTATACCTTGCTGAATAATGGACTCTAAAATTCGTTTCGCGAGTGTTAACTTCAAGTCCGTAGGATGTTCCAGATTCCAGCTGTTTGAAATCCGTATTTTATGATCGCGTGCAATGCGATCTTAGATGAAATTCGCGGAAATTAGAATCAGTGTTGTTCGCCGGAAATAAGTATACGTTCGCGATGTTAGTATTTAGAGTTATAAAAATCTTTTGCTATTTGCTCGTCCGCGATAATTAGAGTCAAAAGGCGATTCCTGCGGAGAGGTCCTCCATCGGGCATGGCTGCAGCGAAGGGATCGGTAAGTTTCAAAATCCATTTTTATTTCTCTTTTTCAATCTTTCATTATATTTGGTATTTTTATGAACGTTGTCTTATCATGAATTTCTTCTCTCTTGTTACAGGATAAAATATCGGGAGTGCATCTTTTTTCGCCGGAGAAAATAAAGTCGGCCGCGATTTAAACTTACTACATAATGGACTCTAAAATCCGTTTCGGGAGTGTTAAATTCACGCTCGTAAGTTCCAGCTGCTCCAGCATCATCTTCATCATTATCTTCAACATCAACCTACTACATCAACCTACTACAGGCAGTTTCAAGACATCGCCGAGTGAGTCACAATGGTTTCAATATTTTTTATACCCTCTGACCTGATTTTCAATTTTCAAAGTTTTAAATTTAGAGTCTTGTCCCCCCGGTATCCTATGCCGTAGGACGATTGATCCGAATCGGTATGGGGTGCCGGTTATAATTGTTTCTAAATATTTGCGAGCATAGCGACCGCGAGCAGATTCTACTTGTGGAATCTGCTCGTGGGTAGCATCAACATTGAATGTGGTTTATATTTATTAGCTGAGGTAGGCCTTCTTGTCTTGTTTGTAGCTTCGCGGTTTCAATTATAATATGCATGCGCGGATTATTTCCGCCGATTGTAGAGTCTCGTACCGTGGAATCGCGAATCGCGAATACGCGAGTCGCATGAATTAATTGCGACTTTATTTCACTTTATTCGATTAAAATTGGATCATGCAACCGATTTGATATTATATATTAGTCCTTATTAATTTGATTATACATGAATATGTATTCATTAATGTGCATTTCGCTTCGTCCGATTTTCGTTCGTACGCTTGACGCAAAAAATGATTTGTTGGTATGAGCAAGAAGGCAATTCGCGACGGGTAGATTCCGGAGTCGAACGACGAATGTAATGTCTTCGATGAAGGGGTCGCCCGAGGTTACTTACAATTAGAGATTTCAATTCCCGTATGTACTTTTCAGTACGTACTTTCATATATATATTAGTTGAACTTGAATTTTTCTGAATATTAAATGAAATATTGTGATACCCCTTTGATACGCGTCACTGAAATAAAGAATACATCCCCTTCCCTACCCTCGTATAAATCAATTCTTCAGCCCCAAATGATTTAAAGTAAAGTCAATTTAGTCCGCTCAGATACTTATTCTTCCACTCTGTTAAGTGGATTATTTAGTCAGGATTTTCAGCAAACCTCAAGCTCCTGTGTACTGTGTTCATTTATTTAGTCTTAAGGCATGTCCATTTTATTTAGTTCGCAATTATCCGTGGATCGTAGATGTGATACGGATGAATGCGGGCGGTGGGCATGGGTTAATTTTAATATTTCCTAATGATGTGTGGCGGCTGGCGGAGGATTTCGCGGTCCGTGCACGACGCATTTCCACACGTGTGTATGATCGGTTGTTTTCGTGGGATTGCGTCGTTTTTAACTTTTAAGTAAAGCCATGAACTTCCTTGCGAGGTTGGCGAGCCCCCAGGGGCCCGTCTACCTCACTTGGTCGTGAATCTCTTTACTTTTGCTATCCATAATGTCGTAATAGATTTTAAAATATAGTCATCTGCTATATTTTATATTTTATACTTTGACGACTATGAATATTCATAGTCTTTAGACGCGAGTAGCTTCCTTTTATTCAAGTTAAATTAACTTGAGATAGAGTCAACTATCTTCCAGTTACTTCGTATAGTATCCCTCTCGACACAGCATTACCACGGGGCGCCGTCTTTCGGCATAAGTCGTCTCTTATGTGGTGACCCCTCCGAAAATACCTATTCCTAAAAAATAACCTATACGAAGTAATTCTTGGAACGCGAGTTTATATTTGCATATATGCTCAAAGCATAAAAATTCGCAATGGACGCAGCCTCTGTCAGTCGATTTCAGGAAAAAGGGTACGTACATTTTCGTGGTATGAGTTTGGTATCGAGTTCGGGTGTCGGAGGGGTCCCGGGACCTTCTCCCTAGTGTAGGCTTTGCACCCAGGGCTCATGAATGAGAACCGTGGAGTGGGTTGATGCTGATTGTGTTGGTGTGCCTGATTTGCTTTTTGCCATTTTAAATATAGCTTGAGGGAGGCAGGTAGCATATCTTCTCTAACTTTGTGTGCTTGATTATGAGTTAATTTTAAGTAGGTAGGGCCAGGGCTGAGGACTCACCTTCGGTTAGCAATAGGCGTTGTTTTGTAAAGGTGTGATCCCTCACCTGGGAACTGTTAACAAATTAGTATATCATCACCGATATGCTAAAGTGTTAATGTATTCATAAGTATTAATCCTAGAACGCACGTAGTTTAACAGGCTGCAGTGGTTCTTAAACACCGGTTTCTGAATTCGCTGAGTCCTTAAATCACGGACTAGTAAGGTTGTTCTTTCAGCACATGGATTGTATTCTGCTTGGATATTCGATTAAATGTGTACAGATACGAGCATCCATTTCGTTAATATGAAATGGCTGGGCGTGCTCTGTGCTAGGATACCAGTAAACTTTTTATTATATATATCTAACTTCATATCTAATTTCTGTCGAAGTAAAGTCAATCTCAATATTATCCTTTTAAATTGAATTAAATTCAAGTATTCTTCGGAGAATGGCACCGAAAATATTCTATTCGTGGGTACTCGAGAATGTTTCACCGCAGGATATTCCGGAGAACGTTCAATCTTTGAATGTTAAAGGGTATTCGACGGATGAATGTTCGCGGATATTCAAGAATAATTCAAGTTATATAAATGTAGTAAATGTAGTTTATGAGCTGGTTTATTGCACCGGAACACTCGTCGTTTCTGTGGAACCACCAGTTCTTTGTACGAAAAGGGAATGTCCGAGCAAATACTTTTCACGCAACGCGGGATGAAGAGCCAAGTGCGAAGAGCCCAAGTGGCGAAGACCTATTTAATGACGATTCATCTTCGGATGGATCGTCGTTCTTATGCTATTAAGTCGCTATGCTCGCTAATTATATTTTATTGTGCCCACCCTGCCCCCATACCCCCATACCCCCTTGTGAACCTGGACGCAAACATCCGCGTCGCGAATTTTTAAGAAATTTGATGATTAAAGTTAAAGTTATATTTATTCCAATAATAGTTTCATATCCCTACAAAGTTTTTACTCTTTCAGGCAAACTTTTATTATAAATAACTTGAGATAGAGTCAATTATCTTCCAGTTGCTTCGTATAGTATCCCTCTCTACACAGCATTACCACGGGGCGCTGTCTTGCGACATAAGTCGTCTCTTATGTGGTGACCCATAATGTCCGAAAAGACACCCTTCCTAAAAAATCCAAACTATACGAAGTAATTATTGGAACACCATAAATATTATTAAAACCGGGTGAATTTTTATATTTCTAGATTACATAAATATGATTAGAATCGGGTCAGTTTTTATATTTCTAGGTAACATCAATATTATTGAAATCGAGTCAATTTTTATATTTATAGATTCTATGATTTAAAATCTTTTTCGAAGAAGTATATTATGAGTAATTTTCATTGAATTAGTAGTGTTCGAATTCCGTTGCCCCGCGTCCCCAGGGTTCACACACGAAAGCTGAAATTACTGCTTTCATTATATCTGGAATGGTCATATTTGGAATATGACAATAAGGCCTAAAATTGGTTGAATGATAGTTCCAACCAATTCATCATAGAAAGGCCTGTTGGAGAATATAATAATACGAACTCCTTCAAGACTCATTTTTATAACAATTAATAATATTACTTAAATCAAGCATTAAATGCAAAATAATAGATTTCACGTTCCATGTATATATGGAGCATACTTAAATATCATTTCTGGCACATATTGTCTGGACATTGCAATTTTTAAGATCCCAAGGAGGAAGACAATATTTGTCTGCCAGCTCTTTAACGTAAATTGCAACTATGTATATAGAAATAGAAACATATAGTTGAAATTTATGCTGAAAAGTATGGAGGATGAATTTTGTTGGAATTCTTGCGCGATTAAAAATTGTTATCCAGCAAATATATATAAATGAAGAATTGTATCACAATATACATTTTGCCCAATCTAATATGCACTTGGCAACGTATCCGAATAAATACTTTCGATAAGGACTTCAATATCTTGAAGGAGTTCAATGCCCAAAAAGAGGCACGAGAAGGAAGGGACCCCCATGAGAATTTTGAACTCTCCGGCGAGTTGAGCCTTGTTTGCACAAAATTCTTTGGGGGGACGTAGGAGAACTGGTTCATTGCACGAGTATAAACTCCGAGGGCGGTTTGTCGTAGACTTTCCAGGTCTTGAACTGGATCGATTGAAACAATTGAGAGGGTTGTACGGAGTCCACTGTGGCAACTCTATCCGGATAGAGTTCGGACCGTCATTGCGAAAATTCTCGATGATTTGTTTGATCGAAACAGTTCGAGGTGCCGAGGGGGTTGTAGCGATTGTAAAAGCTAACTGACGAGTCACTCGAACCAGTTCGGCTGTTCAGAACCCTCATTTTTATGGAAATACAAAGGAGAGAGAATTTCTACCTGTAAAATGTACCATATTTTAACACCATTTTTGGTCATGTTTTTGCAAATACCCCTCGAGAATCCCTCGATGGGGTTCGAATATGTTATGTGTGAAATAATAATACGATGATCATATTTATTGTTTTTGAGAGGAAGTATAATTAATTATATATATATTTATTTGTTGATAATAATGATGGTAATATTGATGAACTGTTGATAACAATGGAAATGAAATAAAATAAAGAGTAGTGTGAAAGAGGGTTCTGGAGAGTTAAGATAGCTCGTCCAAATGACGATATGAAATCCCATGAAAGGGATTATTGATAAGCCAAGCGTTTGTGAAAGGTTGACTTTCATTGCATAACACTATTAAAACATCTTATTATTGATAATTTATAATGAAGTTGTCTATTTTTTGCACCTTTCGTGCTTCAATGAAATATTTAAATATTTTCATTCTTGCAAGTATCGATATTTTAAAAACTTTTGACCTGGTGGATATTATCGTCACGGTTAAAACCGAGTAAAAGAAGCATTTTTATTTTCAATAAATTCTGGCTCTCAGTAGCTTCCAGTAAATATATTATTACATTGCGGCATATTCATATATGAAATATAATATTCAGTTGTACGTGTCCGAAAATCACGTGCTTTTCAATGTTTGCTTTGATTTATATCAGTTTCTCGAGAGGTATACGGAAATTTGTTCACGTAGACTCGAGCATGATACTAATTTGCAATTGCATATAAAAGCCATGCACGAGGGTGAAATTTGTTAGCCCTTTATCGCGGCTCCAGGCTCCAGGCTCCTTTTTCTAAGGTTTGACTCTCAGTGAGTTTCATTTTCTTGCAATTCTGCATTTTGTTAGAACGATTTTGAAGCCTGCAGCTTCTTTTGTTTCCCTGCTTCGATTCCACACTGTCTCGTTGGCTGCGAGTTGTGCTGCTTTCGCTTTCGCTTTCGAAATAATAGTTTATTTCGAGAATCCCATTTTGTTTGTTTAAACTTCCATTTCGAAATCGGCCCGGGATCAAAATCGTAGTTTATGCCATGCCCAAAATGGGCATTTGCCTGGTCCGCAGTCAGCCGTGGATCTCGGATGTGAATCGGATGGATGCGGACATTGGGCATGGTTTAATTTTGGTATTTTAACTAATCACAATCTGCGACTGGCAGGGGTTTTTTCGTCGGTTTTTTGACTTTTGGTAAAGCGACCAATTTTCTTGCGAGGTTGACGGCCCGAGGGCTTCTACTCAGCTTCTACCCCGCTTGAAAGTGAATCTCTTTACTTTAGCCGGCCGATTTAGTCTACTAAACCATAGTCTGCTTTTGACTATGTGTGTCTTTTCGACTATGAATATACGTAGTCTTCGATCTCAAGTAGCTTCCTTTTAATCAAGTTATGTCAGCTTGATCTAGAGTCGATTTTCTTCCGGTTACTTCCTACAGTTAGCTCCTGTATGAAGTAAATGGGATCGCGAGCGTGGAATGTACCGCTAAAAGGTACCTGTAGTATACTTTGAATTTTTTGATACGATTCAAGCATATTCGCAATGGACTATAGCCTTTTGCCAGTCGATTTCAGGAAAATTGCTATCGTGTTTTCCCTGGTACATCCCTCAGCTGGGAACGGTTGATACCTTAGTATATCATGGCCGATATGCTAATGTATTAATGTGTTCATAAGTTGAACTCGTTTTAATCGGATTTCGTTTTAAATTCCGTTTTAAATTCCGTTCTCTAGTCGTCCGGGGTGACGATTGTAGTGTTTGGAACGACCGACGAAACAATTTTCATATCGTTTACTATTTCCTGTGTACTTAATTTTTGAGTTGAGCTGTTTCAGATCTTCAGCTAATCTGGGTGCGACATTTCCGAAGAACGGATCAAGTTCAGGTTTTAAATTTAAGTTATGGGTTAAGTATGAAATATAAAATATAAAATTTTGGTGCAATAATGAATGCACAATGGTTCCTAACAGAGTTCCTAATTGAATTAAAATTAATCGAAAAGTTTTTTGGCGTTTCAGCACTTCACTCGTGAAAGAGTAAGTTCTATTAATATGAAAATTATCGCGGGCAAAGTGAGAAGAGTTATATGAGTGTGAAAGTGTGAAAGTGTGAAAGTGTTAAATTATTAATTGTGTATGATCCTTGAAGAGTGCAGATGAATGATCAGATTATTTGAGTTTAAATGAAAGATAAGATGGACTGAATGTATGACGAGGGATGCGAGATTGGAATGCAACCCAATATGTGATACATGAATATATAGCGAAACAAAACGCTAAACTAATATCTAAGAAAACATGGTATACCTAATGATCGATCGATCAATCGAAAGAAATACTGATCAAAAGATGATATCATTATTATTAAATACTGAGAAGGGGGGATGGTACCATCCTTAAACAGAATGCATTCTGGTAGAATTAAGTGTGATAGCTTTGTCTCGGGTAGGTCGAGTCAAGTACCTTTTTATAACCCGTGCAAAGCGCTATAATAATATACGTTATGCATTGGTGTAAAAAGGGAATCTTGTTCAGTTCGGCATATACTTGTTTACGCTGAATATAAATTAGAGTTAAAATTTGGTTGATTGGGAGGTAGGATTCTACCTCCCGCCCTCCGTATAGGGCGGGTCTCAAAGCAGCAACCTCCACGTGGTGAGACCTGGGCAATCGGAATTATTTCTCGTGTAATAATGACAAGAGAATTATTTTAAGGCATTGTTTGATTGTATCAAATTTATGTAGAATTATAGTACCTAAAGCTCGTAATATTTCGTATTCCGGAAGAAGTTACAGAAGAAGTACCAACGTTATAATTTAGTTGTCGGTCTTATTACACCGTAAATAATTTCGAGCTAATCAGCTGCGGGTTATTTCACATTTATAAGTGGAATCAACATTTTATTTATAAATGTAAAATAACCCATTCGTGAAATTTAATATTAATCCACCATCTACCATCATTTGGACATTTTTTCAACTTGGTTTCGACCCATTTTTTACCAATAAAAATTTTTTAACCGCTTCTTTCGGCCAGAAAGCGTCCTAGAATATGTTTATACATCACCCACCATCGATTTGGGTCATGTAGAATTGATTTTGGCGACTTTGCATTTTTTACAATTTTTGAAGGTATACCCCTTCACATTTTTTCGACTTGGATTCGCCCATTTTTGACCTATAACAATTTTTCAACCGCTTCTTTCGACCAGAAATCGTCCTCGAATATGTTTATACATCATATACCATCGATTTGGGTCATTTAGAATTGATTTTGGCGACTTTCAATTTTTTACAATTTTTGAAGGTATACCCCTTTACATTTTTTCGATTTTGGGTCGACCCATTTTTGACCTATACAAATTTTTCAACCGCTTCTTTCGACCAGAAATCGTCCTAGAATATGTTTATACATCATTTACCATCGATTTGGGTTGTTTAGAAGCGATTTTGGCGACTTTCAGTTTTTGAGAATTTTTGAAGGTGTACCCCTTTACATTTTTTCGACTTGGTTTTGACCCATTCTTGACCAATAAAAATTTTTCAACCGCTTCTTTCGACCAGAAATCGTCCTAGAATATGTTTATACATCATTTACCATCGATTTGGGTTGTTTAGAAGCGATTTTGGCGACTTTCAGTTTTTGAGAATTTTTGAAGGTGTACCCCTTTACATTTTTTCGACTTGGTTTTGACCCATTTTTGACCAATAAAAATTTTTTAACCGCTTCTTTCGGCCAGAAATCGTCCTAGAATATGTTTATACATCATTTACCATCGATTTGGGTTGTTTAGAAGCGATTTTGGCGACTTTCAGTTTTTGAGAATTTTTGAAGGTGTACCCCTTTACATTTTTTCGACTTGGTTTCGACCCATTTTTGACCAATAAAAATTTTTTAACCGCTTCTTTCGGCCAGAAATCGTCCTAGAATATGTTTATACATCACCCACCATCGATTTGGGTCATGTAGAATTGATTTTGGCGACTTTTCATTTTTTACAATTTTTGAAGGTATACCCCTTCACATTTTTTCGACTTGGATTCGCCCATTTTTGACCTATAACAATTTTTCAACCGCTTCTTTCGACCAGAAATCGTCCTAGAATATGTTTATACATCATTTACCATCGATTTGGGTTGTTTAGAAGCGATTTTGGCGACTTTCAGTTTTTGAGAATTTTTGAAGGTGTACCCCTTTACATTTTTTCGACTTGGTTTTGACCCATTTTTGACCAATAAAAATTTTTTAACCGCTTCTTTCGGCCAGAAATCGTCCTAGAATATGTTTATACATCACCCACCATCGATTTCGGTCATGTAGAATTGATTTTGGCGACTTTCAATTTTTTAGAATTTTTGAAGGTGTACCCCTTTACATTTTTTCGACTTGGTTTCGACCCATTTTTGACCAATAAAAATTTTTTAACCGCTTCTTTCGGCCAGAAATCGTCCTAGAATATGTTTATACATCACCCACCATCGATTTGGGTCATGTAGAATTGATTTTGGCGACTTTTCATTTTTTACAATTTTTGAAGGTATACCCCTTCACATTTTTTCGACTTGGATTCGCCCATTTTTGACCTATAAACATTTTTCAACCGCTTCTTTCGACCAGAAATCGTCCTCGAATATGTTTATACATCATATACCATCGATTTGGGTCATTTAGAATTGATTTTGGCGACTTTCAATTTTTTACAATTTTTGAAGGTATACCCCTTTACATTTTTCGATTTTGGGTCGACCCATTTTTGACCTATAAAAATTTTTCAACCGCTTCTTTCGACCAGAAATCGTCCTAGAATATGTTTATACATCATTTACCATCGATTTGGGTTGTTTAGAAGCGATTTTGGCGACTTTCAGTTTTTGAGAATTTTTGAAGGTGTACCCCTTTACATTTTTTCGACTTAATTTTGACCCATTCTTGACCAATCAAAATTTTTTAACCGCTTCTTTTGACCAGAAATCGTCCTAGAATATGTTTATACATCATGTACCATCGATTTGGGTTGTTTAGAAGCGATTTTGGCGACTTTCAGTTTTTGAGAATTTTTGAAGGTATACCCCTTTACATTTTTTCGATTTTGTGTCGACCCCTTTTTGACCGGAAAAATATTTTAATCCAGTTATTTACACCCGAAACAGTATTAGAACCTGTTTAGGCACAATCTACTATCGATTCCGACCCTTCAAAAGAGAAATTTGTTCTATTTTGAATTATCAACTATATTTTATAGTATTCTTGTTGCTACTCATTAAGTTGAATAATTTCTGCTTCTCTGTACTAGTAGTGTGCTATTATTTTAATGGGTCTTGGAATTATTTGTTGTTTAATATTTCCATCCACAACATTTCATAATAAAAGCCTTAAGATTATGTTAAAACATTGATTTCTGTTTTAAAATTATTTAATTATAATACCTAATACCCGTATTGAACTTCTTAGCGAAAGTTCGTCGGTCGTCGTGATGGCAATTGATACGTTTACAAATTTAACTGAAAAATTCGTATCCGATTCAGAAATCTTTGATGAAAAATTTAACTTTGCCGCGAGTTATCGATATTTCACCTTCGATAGTAAACACGAATTTCTCTGCCCTAGTTCCCTGGGGTTTACTGTTTGGTTTTGGTTAAATGCACGGAATCCGGGAAAATTGATCTTGTATCGTTCTGGATGTTTGAGTTTAGACACTGTGGTTTGGATCTTGAGTGTAAAACAAGGTTGATATGCTACATGAGTAGATTAAACAGGTGACAGTCAAAAGAAAACGATTGAGAAAACATGGCTTGGAGCATAGGTTTGATCCCTCAGCAAATCTTATTTATACCCGGTAAAACACGAATACGCATGCAGAGCAGAATTTTAAAAGACTGCAAAAGAATTTTACACGATAGACCTGCGGTCGTTTTGGGAATAGAAAGTAGCTGCGATGATACGGGCTGTGGAATTGTGGACACTAACGGCAATATATTAGGTGAAGCAGTAGACTCTCAGCACCTTACACATCTAAAGTAATACTGTTTCTCTGAATAATAGTGCACGTCCTCCCAATATTTTGACTCGCTACTATCGTTACGTTTCTTCTCGTCCCGTCATGTCAAAGTCCATCTCGCACCTTCCAGATACGGTGGAATCATACCCGTGTTTGCTAAAAAAATGCACAACGAAAGCATCACCGCGGTTTGCGAGGCCGCACTCAGATCCGCAAACTTGAAGTTAAGGGATGTTGATGCTATCGCGACTACGGTAAAGCCGGGGCTTCCGATGTCTCTTCAAGTCGGTACTGATTTCGGTAAATATTTGTCAAGTGTAGGAAATAAACCATTTATACCAATCCATCATATGGAGGCTCATGCTTTGACTGCACGAATTTCCGAAAAAGTTTGTATATCTCTTATGATCGATTGCTCGAAACGCTTTTGGACTCCATTGAAATTTCCGTTGTGAATGTCTCAGGTTGAATTTCCATATCTGGTCCTATTGGTTTCGGGAGGGCATAGTTTACTAGCAGTTGTTGAAAATGTAGACAAATTTTATTTGCTTGGTTCTACTTTGGACAATGCACCTGGGCAGGTCATGGACAAGGTAGCTATTAGTTCAATTAAGATGATGCAAATAGAAAACGAACATATATATCCATTTATGGTTTGAACGTAAAGGATATTTGTAGGTTGCACGGAAACTCAAATTAAATAGCATTCCAGAACTCGCTAAATTAAGCGGTGGTCAAGCTGTAGAAGTTGCTGCGCGTAAGGCGTCCAATGTAGATACGTTTCAATTCAGTTCCGTTTTAACCACGTATTATAACTGTAATTTTAGTTTTGCCGGGACATATAGTACTGCTTTCCGTCACATCGAAAAGGAAGAGCAAAAGTATGAAATAAAAGCAGATCAAATTATTCCGAGTGTCTATGACCTCTGTGCATCTTTTCAAATGACCATTGTAAATCATATTTGTCAAAGAACACAAAGAGCAATGGAGTATATAGATTTAATGGCCCTAATTCCTCAAGACAAGCGGACATTGGTATGTATGTAAATGATGGAATGTGGTGATGGTTGATGGTTGTAGCAACAGGATTGTCTACTCGACAGGTGGTATCAGGTGGGGTAGCATGCAATGATCTATTGGCAAGGGCATTGAGTGTTGTATGCCAGGAAACTGGTTTTGATTTTGTACGTACACCACCAAAGCTCTGCACAGATAATGGTGTAATGATAGCATGGAATGGCGTAGAAAGATGGTTAGCTAATAAAGGTGTACTTAGGGATCAAAATGAAATAGCTAACATAGCGATAGAAAAAAAGGCACCTCTCGGTGAAGATCTTAGGGAAAAGGTTGAGAGTGCACAATTAAAGTGTAACTGGATTAAAATAAAGCGAAAACTTCTATAAAGATCTTTAATACCTTGTTAAAATTATTTACATTCTTCTGTACCACGCGCACATATTGCTGTTGGTTAAAATCAGTCGCAGTTCGAATTCAGAAAAAATGGACTTCTTCCCACACAGCTTGGTTGAGTTATTATACAAGGACAGGCGTGTGACGGCGCATTTGCTGCGTCAATTTATCACGAAACTGTTTTTCAACGTCCTCTTCTTGGAGCATGGATTTCTCCTCTTCATGCTTATCGATAATATTCCTAACTTTTTCTTTGATCATCGTTATCTCATCTCTATTCCTTAAAGCTAAGGAGGCAGTTATAATGTCATCAAATTGAATGACTTTTTCTGGTTGAATGCTTTCGGCAAATTCCGAGATAAAATTTGATAAATTTGCTAATTTCGGTTCTATCTCTTTGTACATGTCTTTTGCGTTATCTGTGTCCATTTTATTTATTATTAGCATACAGGGTCTATCTAGTAAATCGGGATTGTACAACTCGATTTCCTTATTTAACAAAACGACAGTTTCCAAGCATGATCGTAACTCATGTTTCATGGACAATTTGAATCCCTGTACATCTACTATATATAAAAGTAGTTTAGTCCTTTCAACGTGTTTTAAAAACTTATGACCCATGCCAATATTAGCATGTGCGCCTTCGATCAATCCTGGCAAATCTGCTACGGTAATTGTTCTATAATCTTTATAACTTATAATACCGATTTGTGGCCTGATAGTTGTGACTGAAATTAAAATAGATGAAAGTATCATGATATGTATATGAAATTTCGAATCCCATAATCTAGTGATCCAAAGAGAAAATCATACATGGATAACTGGCGATTTTTGGTTTTGCATTTGAAAGTGCATGTAAGAAGGTGCTTTTTCCGGCATTCGGAAATCCAACTAAGCCAACATCCGCGATTAGCTTTAGGTCGAGAGTTATGTACCGCAATTCTCCTTTAAGGCCTGAATATCCTGTATCTTGACATCCCCCTAAGCCTCCTTTGGCAACTAGCAGCTTTGCACCCTCCTTATTTACTTCTCCTACAAGTAAGACAGTCAGTATAGAGTAATCATTCTAGATTACTCTGCGCAATTCTTCCAAGCTGCAACGATAGATGCCAAATTCTCACCGAGCTTAACGCCATCGTCCGTATAGACGGAAATTCCGACGGGAACGTCAATAGTTAAGTCTTCTCCGGAGATTCCGATAATACCCCTGGACGTGCTTTCGCCACCCGGCCTTGCGTTTAAATTTTTGTCTTTTATTTTGTGAGAAACCAATTCTAAGGTGAAACCTTTGCGCGCGCTAACGTATACACTTCCGCCGGCGCCTCCGATGCCGCCATATCGTGGCAAACCGCAACCACCCGTTCCTCCCTTCACGCGGATCCGTAAAGAGTCAAGAATTCCCTTGCGCAGATACTTTCTTGGTAACTGGACCTGAGGAACTCTTTCCATAATCATTCTGCTACTAGCTTCCAACTCTTCTAAAGACCGCTTTATAAACAGACTGCCCATACTTACGTGCTTCGCATATTCCAATATTCGCGTCAAAACAACCATCTTTTCACGTTCGGTTCGTTTTCAACTCCGCTTCTTCTATGTTTCGAATGGTCCTGGAAAATCGATGAAATAAGTTTATTTTTCTTGATTATCTGTCATTATTTTTAATAACAGGTTCACATGTCACGGTGAAACGCAAATGTTTCGGAATCTCGATCGGTGAGACGAATGTAAAACAACGACAGCGTGACTGCCGCGGATAACACCGATAACTTATACCAGATGGCATATTCGACTCACATTCAGAAACACTTGGCGCGAAGGAACGTTGGAATCTCTTCCTTTCAATAGAAAACTTATCTTTGATATTAGAAGTTATAACACACAGATACGTCAGTAACAGGTGGAGTTAAATTACCAACTTTCGACTCTTCGATCATTCGATAATTCTAGTTGTTCCTCTTTTATTTGTTTGTACGAATTGTTGGAGTTGTTCCGTTTCAGGTGTATTCACCCGTAAAGGTATCGTGCGATTGGGTTTGTTAATGGCGTTGAAGAGTTCGAGGAAGATCTTTTCCCATTTGTGCGCATTTGAAGAGAAAAACTTTGAAAAGTGGTCGCTGCAGTTTGGAGTTTGGAATATTTCTTGAAGAAGTATCGCCGTCAATCGGTTAGTTTTATAGTTCGTCGATATTTACCGATCCCATCGCGTATCCTGTACCCCATCAAGCTCTAGTTAATGCAATTTCTTAGTCCGGTCGTTCTGAACTTTCCGTAAGATGCGCTTCGAATGCAACGAGATACGGGGTTAATTGAAATCAATTGCCAAGTTTTGTAGGAATCAATTGATGAACGAATGTTGTGCGAACGTGCGGAAAAACATGTCAGTAGCGTTTCTCGGAGAATGAGACACTGTTTTGTGCAAGGGCTCCAATCGTATCTACGGAAGATTATCATCGAAGACAACTGCAAGTAAACAGGGTTTACGAGCTACATCCAAATTTCAAGGAAGCTGTGTTCACGAACACAACGCAACGTTGGATGCACGGTAAATAATTATATTAAACCACTTAAATTGATATAATCGATCGTCGTACACTTATTTAGAAACGTGCAATGGTAAACGTGCAATGGTCATTTGAAACAAATCAGTCTGATTCGTTTCTACCGCTTCTGCGACAAATAGATGAACCGAATGAAACAAAGTATTTCTGTAGTTTTGTATCTACTTGTAGAAACAGTGAAGGCTCGTCTACCGACGCGTATGCGTTAAAATTAAATCCAAGACTACGTATTATCGTTGGCGACGGCGACGGCGACGGCGACGTCGCGTCGAAACGCGTCCTCTAGTTCAGTCTCAAGAGCACACCCCGGGTGTTCGGGCGCTTCGGTTCTCAATTTTATTTCTTGTAGCTTGCGTGTATCGGCCATCGGTTTTGCCCGGTTTTGCCCGTTTTTACCCGGTTTTTACGCGCTGCACCCTCGACGATTTTGTCCGATCTGCGACAGTGTACATTATACCGATTGTGACCATCTCCTCCGCCTCCGTCTTCTTCTTCTTCTTCTTCTTCTTCTGGCTTATATATTTAACAGGTAATCGAGACTTCCGAACGTTTCTTGGCAGGCGCAACTAATAGCCTTCAGTGATCTTCGGACGGGAATCCTTTACTTAACACGATTTAAAGCAACGCGATTTTAAACCGCTGTGAAATCTCATACTCACGGTTAAAGAAGTTCGTGTAAATATATTCCGCTACATATATATCGAATTAATATCTTGTTGACAATGAATCAGAAATCGAATATTTTCAATGATTACGACTTAACGTGTCAATTTTCGAACTATGCACTAATATCCTGAAGACAAACTAGAGACATAGAGATTTAACAATGAAATAGTACCTATAGTAATGAATAGTCTCGGCGTGTTTACTATACAGAAATAAGAAGAGTATCGCCACTTTTTTTAATTGATTTGATTTCCATGAATGATCTTAAGGAGTGCAAAATAGCCGAAGGGAGTGCATACGCTCGAGTTACTAGCCTTGACCAACGGCCAAATAATTGACAGAGAAAGCGTATATCGCTGTCTAATTCTTGAGCTAATTTTACGTGAGACATCTACGACGTTAGGCATTGTCACGTGTGCGAATTAGTAATACACCGAAATCTTTTTTTTATTTAGGATATTACGATAAAATATAAATACACGAAGGGGGATGGAATTAGCGTAATTGCAAGAACGATTGACGATGATTACAGATGGATCGGGACGACGAAGATTTTGGGGAGGGGTTCATCACGGAATCTCATCCTCTGCGTCCGACGCACCTCTCGGTGCCCCTTGGGGGTCGCGGTGATTCCAGAGCAGCGAGTATCAGTAGCAGTGTCAGTGACCTCGATGTTCCGATTTACACCCGAGAGACTACGATACCTATTTCGGCAAAGAAAGTGAGTGACTACATTGAATTTTGGCATCAATTATCTTTTCTCACTGTAATCGTACGATTAATCGTTAATGCTGCCGGTATACATCTTCTTACGCATACTGAGAAGGAAGGGTTGCGAGTAAAAGTGGCTATTTATAGAGGTCTGCCGAAATCAGACTAGCTATTTAAAGAGACGGGAGAGGGAGAGGGAGATGGTGGGATAGGGATAGGGAGGGAGCGAGAGGGGGACGAAAGGTGAAAAAGGGAGAAGTGGTACGCATAATCGCGCTCTGACTGAAACGCATAGTTGAACTTGTTTACGAGGCGACGTCTCGTGTTTACAGTACACGTGTAAAATCTTGGCCGCGTGCCTTTCCTTCTTACACTTGAGGGCCCGATGTATTTACTTCGTTTTATCCGTTTATTAAAGCAGACGCAGCAAAAATAAAAAGCACCGGAGATGGTTCGCTCTAAACTCTAAACGATGAAAATATTCGGAAGACCGGTAGCTGTAACCAGTTAAATACATTGAGTCATAGAATTCTTGAACTGTTAGGTAATCTATTTACCCGAACGACGGGGATGTGGGAATACATGAAAGAAAATGCGGAGAATATTTGAGATTAGTGCGAAGCGTAAGTTACGCATCGTTCGTAATTTAACGTGAAATTTATCATGTCGTAGTGGTAGAACTTTCGAGCTTCCGATTTTAAAGTCAACCGGGAAGAGAAGTTGAATCAAGTATCGTACAAAGTAACACAGTAACACAGTCTCGGTTGTTTCACAAGCTTTATTTTTTCTGGAAGGCGAATCGTTGAATAAAATTACTTATTTATAAACTAAGTTGCTGGGGATTCTATGCAACAATTTGCCGAGTTCTGTTCTAAGAGGATAATGCGTTTAATATTAAAGAAAAACCGGTTCCGGTAATGGGGGACGATGAATTCAATGAGGATCTTTGCTCTGCAGAACTTGGGTGTGCAAGGAGCTTACTCATGACGTCAGAAACGGTCAGGCCAGTTAAACTGCCGCTGAAACTAAACTCATTTAATATGCTAAACATAAATATGTTTAAGTATTATGCAGAATTTTTTCACTGATACTGCAAGGTTGAATGACGACAAAACTTCGGTAGGATAATAATTGGACTCGTATAAGCAAGATTAATCTAAACGGAGAAAAGAACGATTCTTTTAAAATTATTTTCCATGTAATTGGGAATTAAGCGATTAAGAAACGTGAACGTGAACGTGAACGTGAACGTTTACGTGGTCGGATGATCCGACTGGCGTTTCCGTCTGACGTTTCCGACTGACGTAATGCGTAAGTGTGCTCAACTACATACACGCAGAGACGCATTTGACCTAAGTTAATGGTTTCTAGGCATTCGATTAATATGCCCTCGGTGTGCATTGAATAATTAAACGATTTGCGATCGCCCGGAATATACATTGCTCGCGCACCGTTTTACTCACCGGTAAAAATCAACCGATTAACATGGTACTCTAAGCTCATTCAACTTTCCTCCGCTTTCTGCCGCTTCCTCGATTTTCCCGATGTGGGGACTACTTTCGAACTCGATTTTTAAATCAAGGTCTCCGACGGCCTTAACCTATTTTTTCTTCTCTTTTTCATTCGATCGCTTCCTAAGTAAGCCTTACGATCGGTATTTCTTCAAGTTTCAGTTAATAGGGTCCCCTTACAAAGAATAAGGTCAAGGATGATGCGTGTTTGTCAACAGGTTGGTTTCGCTTTCATTCGACTTTCTGCAACGTGATGTAAGTCTATGGTCGGCGTATCGACCGCGAGGGAGAACCACTTTTTTCCTGCCGACGTCCGTCATTGATAGCTTTTCAAGCGCGAAGATGTGCCATAGTTAAATTACCGTTGAAACGTTTGTGTTCGAATCTCGACGAATCTCGTCGAATTTCGTCCAAGTTTGCGTTTGAGAACACTGGGAAACGTGGAAAGGTGAATTATCGCGCGGGTTTGTGGCGGTGTAAGGGGACAGTTGAGGACGCGACGCGATTGGTCGAGATGGTGGGTGTGCACAGGGGCACGTCCGCTCGCGTTAAGCTGTCTTTCGCTGTGCAATATCTCGTCTGACGCAAGCCTCGGTAGATATTGTGCAAAGATTGCGTTGAGGTATTTTCGTAGCCAGACCCCTTCGATTCATACGCGTACGCTTGTTGCGCGATATTATCTTTTTCAGCGAATATGTCTCGTAATTCAGAAGCAGTCGCGTGAAAAGCTATAAACCAGGTATGCCCCGAACGCAATGTCGTTCGCGGTTCTCTTATCGCGCATTACGTACATGTACGATTGAGAACAGACCGGATGTATGAATTTGTTTAGCTGGATACCGATCGGACATCGATCGGATATCGTCGAGCTAGAATCTACACGCTGCGTGCTGGTTCACTTAATATTTGTACATAAGACTACGACTAAGTATAAAACGAGAATTAAGAAGGCGGGGTTATAGTAGAAAAAATTCGTTTCCGTTGTACGATGTGTGACGTGGCGTGGACGACTCGTTATGACGCAGCGTGTCTGGTATGGCTCGAACGACCGGAGGCATCGGCCTCCGATAGCTCCAACCGCCACGCCAACGGCCTCCGCGCATTCGCCGCTTTTACCTATTCAGGGTCGTGCCAACTATCATAATTATTAGATACGCGACGCGCTTCATACCACCTTTTCCGCATTTCGTCGGAAGTTTTGTTGATTTGACAAGTACTCGGAGATTCGGTAAAAGAAATGTACCCAGCATCTTTGAATTGATGGCCGGTCCAGTTCTAAATAATCTAAATAATCAGGGGCGACTGAGGGAAGAGGAGTATTTTACGTCAGGATGTTGCAACCATCAAAAAACTTGCCTCGTCAGAGCTGAACTTCATGGTTGTAGAACATTCGAAAATATATTTTCGATCGGATTAGCGGAATAGAAGAAGAGTTAGACGATTTGTGTACTAAATGTTCCTCACTTACAGACTATAATTCAATTTCCGAAGCCGAAGATGCATCGATCGAAGCAAACCACCGGCTCATATTGCATGCAGGAATTTTGAATTGATTTTGAAAAGCAGTGAATGCATTACGGCAGGATAACACGATTTTGCGGAATCCTCGCGTTTCACTTTCACAATTATGTCGGGAGAAAATTCGGAAGACCGAATCGAAGGTTCGTATAATATCGATGAACCAACCCGTGGTTGGTTGATAACTGTTCCTAGTAAGAACCCGTGGAGGTCCAGACTTGTTGTCTCGAATTGAATCGAATCGAAGGTTGTACAATCCGATACTTGTGCGCTACTCGGCATGAATGAGTGCATTCACGTTTGAAGTGTATTTCGTGCAAAAAGTGGCGAAAAAGTGTGCGACGTGCTGGCTGGAGAGTACGTAGAGTAGACGGTTTACGCCGAGGAACCAGCCATTAAACCGAAAGGGAAAGGGACGCGAAGGAAGCGTCCGGTTCGATAGCGGTTGAAGGAAGGTTGTTTCGTCAGCAAGATTACGTAGGAGAGATCCTAGTTTTCGTCATTGCCGGTTATTCATTGCCTCCGGACCGAGATCAGTGGAATGTGCAGCTGCGAATGAGGTAATCCTGGTTTTGAGATTGCAATGGCGAATGGGGAGAAGAATCATTGAATTTTCGCGCTTGCGCTCGAAAGAGGGTTGGTCGGATTGTATCCATGCGCTCGTTCGTAGGGTATAAGCACGCGAGGATCGAATACGAGCCCTCAGAGTAGAGAAGACCACGGTTCCATTTGCTACGTCACCGGGGGTGAGTACGTCCAGTGACGTTGACGCGAGAATTTATTTCGTGTTTTGCTCCTCACCGAGTGAGGAACAACAACCCTCCCCAAGTGACGCTGAAGAGTGAACGGTGTTTACGTTATTTTCCATATCGCGATTAATAGCGAAGATTTCCATCGACGCGATTCTATGAAACAACTGGCAACTGGCAACTGGCTATCGGCTCGACCTAGCGTCCTATAACGTCTGTAAAACTGTAACGCGCAAAAATCAAACCCGCTATGTTTTGCCCGCGTAACTGGTACAGCATATTGCAAAATTACCGAGTTTTGTCAACGATGTAAATCAGAAAACAAACCGACGAAGAAAATCTGCCACATCTGCCACAAGAAAGAATCAGCCAAGAAGTTTGTCAATTATTATCAAAGGCGGTGACCCCAATTATAATAGTCTTCTTTTTTATTTACCCCATGTAGAATTCAAGCCATGCGTCGGTTTTATTGCATTACACATAGAGTCGTCCGACCTTTGCTCGATCTTTCTGTCATTTATCTTTGTAGAGCGTGTATCAGTTTCCAAGTGATACACGTCCAAGTATCCGGTCATCAACCTAATCGAATTCACTTGCTCGTAACTTGTTTCATCTCTTGTTTCTATACACACGCGTCTTGCAAACCCACTACGCTGTTTAGCCTTTGATTATAATTGCTATTTATCCGATATAAACGATGTGCTGTGACACGAGAGTTTAAGAAGGAATTTTCTTTACACGCTGCATCAGAACGCATGACATCGGAAATGGAGATGGTAAAAGCGAAGGAAAAGGAAAAGGAAAAGGAAAAGGAAAACGAAAAGGTAACGAAAAGTTCTTAGTCCTTTGTTGTAGGAAGTAATTTTGAAACGGACCGAGAGATCCATGGCTCTGCACATGATATTAGCTATCGCGTAGGGCGTAGAGAAACAATAGAATATTAACTGGAAGAAAATCGATTTAGTCGGCCGATGCGAAAGAGGAAAATGTTCCGGTAACTCCGGCCGGGACGCAATTCGCGCCGTCTCCGACACCGAAGGTAATATTTCCTTCGATGCCATTTTCATTTTGGTTTCATTTTGGTTTCATTTTGGTTTCATTTTGGTTTCATTCACCTTGATACTACCCCTCTCTCTTGTCTATTTTGTGCACGCAGCCCTTCGCGACGGACAAGGAGTTGGTGAGTAGCAAAGTTTATAATCGGTGTTTTTAATCGACTAGAACGGATAGCCGTAACTCCGAACAAATCTCGATCGTTATAGATCTTACGTTGCGAGACAATTATGGGTTTTATTCCCCACACCCCAATTATGAATATTATTCGTACCTCTTCGTTTCATCGTTATCGTGGGGCCCATTAAAGGGCCACTATTATAATAGCGGCCACTATTTCGGCAAGTACTCATTGTTAGCCTTGATTAAAGCGTACATCCACGAGCGATAAGTCGACGTTGAGAGTAAGAAAATTCTAGTCCCTCGTGAACACTAACGAAGTCGTAAGTTTTGTTCACGGCGAAAGTCTGGCACGGTCGGCAAAAGTCGGCGGGCTAATCTTTGCTTCTGTTTGTTTGCCGCGTACCAAGGTTTTCGTCGATAAAAACTAACCCGAGGGTCAAAGGTCGGCTCCACGTTTCCCATCTTCGAAGTTGAAGGTGACGTAGGTCAAAAGTACAAATCTTATCCCATGATAATTTTCAAAAGACTGCGACTTCGCGTTTAACGCGCGATGAATTAATAACGCTCGAAACCTAATCGGACAAGTAACAAACCGGGCCGCCTTTATTAGAGATCGTTTAAGTTAAGCGACTTTAACCGCCGGGACCCACTAACCATTGCTAACCATTGCTAACCATTGCTAACCATTGCTAACCATTGCTAACCATTTTAGCTGGGATAAACCAACCGCATAAGTCTCTTTCTCAAACGGTACAGTTTTAGTTCAGTAACGCAATTGTACGTATTCGGACAGTAATTTCTGCAGCGCTATCGATCTCTCATTTACATTATAATTACGCCCATTGATTGACTCGTGTTTCTGTAAATGGTACGTGATTCTCTTTTCCGACTCGGTGCGATAACGAACGAAATCTTTCGAGTTCAATGAACCATATTCCTTTTATCTCTTAGTTCCCCCCCGAAGGGAAGTTACACCGCTGATGTACACGTTAAATCTGCTTCTTCTTTCTTTCTTTCTTTCTTTCTTCATTTTGATTTCTTGTGTTTCTTGTATTATTCCGATGGACCAAAAGTTCTCGAAATCAGGTGTCTTCGTTCACCGTATCGAAGAACGTGGCACACAGGATTCTCTAGAAAGCGGGGCATTGACGACCACTGCGGTTCGATATTCTTAATTGTAACATGACTGCATATGACACAAGTGCACATGTGTCCAGTAATGGCAGAAGCAGGAGCAGTAGTAGTAGAAGTAGTAGTAGTAGTAGTAGTAGTAGTAGTAGTATAATAGAAGCAGCAGCAGCAGCATCATCAACGAGTTCCGGCGGGTATTGTGTTCTCGTTAGAAAAGGGGAACACTTATCCTATTACCGAGAATATTGCTTCGCCGCGCAGAAACCGAATTTTGAGTTGCACTCCACAATTCATTCCCCCCTTACGTTCTCCGAATGTCATATCGTATCGAGTCAAACAAGTCAGAGAAATACTTGAAATTCTGTTGGAATTCTGTTGGAATCGTAGAAAGTTGGAAAGAAGCTGGCGGTTTCCTTTTTGTAGTGCAAATAAAAGAATAATAGAGTCCACATCCTGGATACGGAGAGGCGTGTAAGAGACGGTGAGAGGCTCGCACGGCTCGCACGGCTCGCACGGCTCGCTCGTCCAATCCCGATGTTACCTCTTAAGTTCCACAGAGCAGAGCAGAGCAGACCAGACCGAACGGGTCGGCCGAGTGGGAAACGAAGTGGGGAAGATACGGCAGGCTTTCGAAAATCAACTTTCGTCCTGCCGGTTCAGTTGTCTTGCGATCGCGACCGTGACACTCGTTGACACCGAACAATATCACCACCAATTTCTTATCAGCCACAGTTCTTTTCCTTTTTCTTCATTTTTCTCGCTTTACGAAAGAGTTGGGATTCGGTCGTTCCTCGTGCGTTCCAAGTGCTCCGCGAAGCGAGTGATACAACGGCCGTCAGGATACAGGAATGTGTGGCCAGTGGTTTCAGGTAGTCCACCGATATGATTTCATTGTACACGACAATCTCAGTATGTATTTCGATCGAACATATATTCATCGAAATGATAGTGGCAGATAATAGTCCGAAAATATATCCGAATCGATGAATGAACCGTTAGTCGTTTACCGATTTGACTGATTTGAATTCGATCGTGGCATCCATGATCGCGGAATAAAATCGCGAGTGGCTTGTTTACAAGCCACACGAGACACCCACTCCGCCAGGTACTTTCTTTTGAGTCTAAGGAATTTGTTTATTCAATACGGTTAAAATTGTTTTACCAAGATCGGAAATGTTATGTTTGCTATTTATTTCAATTGATATATTCGGCAGTAGTACTAGTAACAGTAGTAGAAGTAGTACTAGTAGTACTAGTAGTACTAGTAGTACTAGTAGTAGTAGTAGTAGTACTGGTAGTAGTTGTACCGATTCTGCCAAGTGTTCTAATATCCGGAAGGTATTAATGTTAATAGTTTCATCGCCTGGTAAGATTTTGCCTTTAATTTTAGCTTGTATCGATAAACACTCTTCCATTTTCATTAGAAATGGGTCATGCTGGGTGTTTCTACTTGAGATATTGGGTTGATCGGCAGAGTCAACAAGCCAGATTAGAACAATGAATGTCTAGATTCGATTCTCCTGTGATTCTGTTTCCCGTTGTCCGTTGTTCTCGGCGAAAGTCAGGCGAGTTCAACTTATGGTTGAACCGTATTTACAATGGAAAGTACAATGACGTAGCTTTCGAGTGCAAAGTGAACCGTATTCTCTCGCGTGTTTTGGGTTTTGGGTGTATAAGTTACAAGGTACAAGTTACGAGTACACTCCTTCGAATATCCCCGGCAATTTCCATCAAACTAAATCAACTCTTCGAACTTACTGAAATACCAAGCATTTTCTCTTACAATTAGAATAAAACTGACGTTAGTAATATCGTGGGCACAAGAGGAGTGGAGTACACCGTGTACAAGTGGACGTAGATCGCGCGGTAATTGTCAGGAAGACACGTATTTGCGCCAATTTGCATTTGACTTGGATTCGAGAGCGCACAATCAAATCATTTTACTGACAATACAAATTATAACCGGTTATAATATTGTTGCAATTGTACTATAAAAAGGAAAAAAATGTTTGTTGAACCAGTAGACAATCTAGTTGGAGATAGATCTTTAGATTGGTATGTAGATTTGACTGTTGTAAGATGTAGATTTGAATTGTAAGATTCGACAATGAAATAGTCGAATAGGCGTGTTTAATAAAATTAAACCTCAGCTTACCGCTGAGCGGTAAGCACGTGCTGCGAACCGGTTCACGAGCTTTCCGAAGGTTGGATGATAATTAGGATAAATGAATATGTTCCCCACGTGAATGACATTATCAAACATTGCTTGCGCATTCGCCTAGCTTTGCGAAAAGAAATTTGCGAGATTCCATATTTCGCGATGAAATTAACGACATCCTTCGAATTGCATCAAATGGCAAAATGGCATTCTAATATGTCATCTTTATCATTCATTTATCGGGGGTGAGTCGGAATTACTAAACGCATTAGCCATAGCCGTCTACCATCTTTGAATCGTTTATTAACAATCTGACGTGATATTCGCATGGTTTCTGATAATCAAGATTCCTCTTGTTTTAAACATACGTATATGTGTGTGTATTTGCTCCTTACGGCAAGTTGCCGCTGCTGTAATAACTCGTTTGGCAAGTGAAAGTTAAGCGCACTCATCTACATAAAAAAATGTTTGCGATCTTGCGCCGTCTGGCAACCCAAACCGGTTGACGAAACAAACATGAAAGTTTTATCTCGCGGAGTTCCATTCGATCGCGAGTGTACGCACAGCTGAAGATTTAATAATGCAATCGTGATGCTGTTTACCGAATTTTACGATCCAGACTTGACTTATACTCAGGTACATTATTTCAGGTAGAAGAAAATATATGTATCTGGTGGACTTCCGAATAAGAAACGTGAGACTGTACCGAAAGTTATGGTGCAAAGAGTATTTTATACTGCATTTTATATGCACGCGCTGCGTGGAGTTCTCCGCGATATTCTGCGTGATACGTAACATGTTCGAATCGATATACATACATAATCCGTTCAATGCAAATTGGATAAATGGAAAACGGTGTTTAAGCCATCGTAATTTATAATTCGTAATTTATAATTCGTAATTTATAATTCGTAATTGAAAATACGAAAGACGTAAATCGGAGTGTGGTTGCGTGTGCGCGCAACAGGTCACGCTCGAGCTTTGCCGGCGTTCGATTTCAAGGACTCCGAGAAAGATGATTCCGCGTAGACTCTTTTTTTACCGGGAAAAATATATCGTTTCCATTTATTGCTATCCGTTGCGTATATTGATGAAAGTTCGTTTGAAACGTAGAAAGGAGAGCCAGCCGTCTAGGGTGTTGGATAGGGCGTTAATGAGGAGAGAGGATATGGTCACCGTCCTTTTGGATATGGAGTCGGAATAGAGGTGTCGCCGGTCATCAGGGACGTCTATTTTTATTTGACGATGAAAGAAGAGGTGGAGCACAGCGCGAAACACTTTTATCGTCGGTCAGAGAAGTTCGTGGCGCGATACGCACAGCCAGATAAAAATATCGCTATGCCAAAGAAGAATTCTGTCGTTCTGAATTCGGCCGCTTCTGAATTCGATTATTTTTCTCGCGAATGTGTAGAATATGCAGAACTCGCGTATTCCTACTACGCTCTCAAACCCGAGAGATCAAAAAATAGAAAAAAGTCTGCGGTTCTCCTCGGTAAATCAAACGATCACGAAGAAAACTCGGTTTGCAGAGGAGGTTGGAGATCGTCGAGGAGCAGTGGACTTTGAAACTAAATCCGCAGTAGTTTTTCAAAAACGGCAACGCTTAGCGTAATCTTGTCCCATTATGTATTTTTAATTGCACTTATGCACTCATCACCGCGTGCGCGTTTAGAATTAATTCGGCATTTGCATTTCTCTGATTTCTCTATTTCTATATGGAATGCAAGCGCGACACACACACGAGCATGTGCACTTTTAAATCGGAGGCTCGTCCCGATCCGCGCGACCAATCGTAGTCCGCCTCGGCGGACACACCTCGGAGACCTGGGATTCCTATAGGAGATTCGGAAATTCGAAAATTTCCGCGAGAACCGGGCCTTTGTCGTCGTTGTCGTTGTCGTCGTTGTCGTACACGGCAACTTGATGACAAAGGCGCCTATTGCGTTTCACCACACTCGTCACGGGAGGTTGCTTCGTTTTCAGACATACCTACCGTTTATTCTTTCGTTCGGAACAGTGACGCTCACTTACGGGCTAGTACTTTGCTCCGAGATCGCGAATCTCAACGCGGACGATGCTAAAACTGGATAGATTTTGTTTAATATGCAAATAATGATTGTGGGATTTCTTTTTACGATCATTTCGAACCAGCTGTGGTTGGTTCGTCGTGTATAGTGCATACTGTATACTGTATACTGTTGTTTTGCAGTTCGAAAAACGCAGCAGGTTGAGAATGACTGAAAGCGAGCGGTAGTTAAGTTGTAAGTTGCAAAGCTGCATTTCTCACCTACTTGCGGTGGCATAGTTGTGTGTGTGTTGCATCGAAGAACGGTATAAAAACGCATGGCGGGGGTACCGACCTGGCAGTCCTCGCGACACGTGCCGAAAGACTCTGGAGAACGAACGATATTCCTTCTGTGTGACCAACCAAATATTTAGCGACAGTGCCGTTGTAAAGTTCATTTTACGCGTGAAAACTTGAGAGGACATTTTCCTTCGATGACTCTAAAGCCGATCGAGTTAAAACTACCCTATTTTGGAAAAGCGGTAAAATTTCCTTGATGCCGATTCCGAGAGCCGATACTCCGATCCGTCGGCGATCGTTTTGACCTAGTTCCTCTAATATGATCACTTATTAGTTCACTTTGAATCGTTACTTATCAATAATGGAATGAAATTTGAATTTCAGGGCCTGAATGGGCGATTAGCGTTCGCCATAGCAGCGGCTGCCCTTGGATCGTCCTTCCAACATGGGTACAATACGGGCGTCGTGAATGCACCTCAGCAGGTATTTCATAAGACGCTAGATCAGCATTTTGAAATATTCCGGAGTTGGAGGCGCGTCGCAAGCGTCCTCGCGCGGAAATTCGCTCATTATCATTTGAATAGTGCACTTCGTTGTTCGCGCGGACTGTACAGAAAACCGTTGTTTAACGCGACGATTACTGATCTCATACGTTCGGTGACGAGTAAGATACCGATATCTATTTAAATGAAGAAAGAATGCTAGAAGGCGCAAAATGTTGTACATACTTTAGATTTTGATTTTGATCTTGATCAATTTGGCGGGCGTTGCGATTTCCGCAATGAGCATCGTGCACTCAATTCAGTAATTCCCGGTTGATGTTTCTTGATGCAGCTTATCGAGGAATGGATCAGCGACCTGAAGGCAAATCGCACGGGGGTGCCGACGAGTCAGTCCGAGGTGACGATGATATGGTCGATAGCCGTGTCCATATTTTGCGTCGGTGGAATGATCGGTGGTTCGTTGGTGGGCACGATAGCAGACCGATTCGGCAGAAAAGGTGGCTTGCTGCTCAACAACGTTCTGGTTCTGCTCGCCGTGATATTCGAGGGATGCGCCAAGTCGGCGAAGAGTTACGAGCTGATAATCTTCGGACGATTCCTAATCGGTATCAATTCGGGGTTGAACGCTGGTCTAGCACCCATGTATCTAGCTGAAATATCACCCATACATCTGCGCGGAGCTGTCGGTACAGTTTATCAGTTAGTCATCACGATTTCTATTCTGGTATCGCAGATTCTTGGATTAGAACAAATTTTGGGCACGGCTGAACAATGGCCCCTTCTTTTATGTCTGACCATTGTACCGGCGATCTTTCAAGTCGTCACCCTACCGATATGTCCGGAGAGTCCAAAGTATCTCTTGCTCAGTAAAGGAAAGGATATGGAGGCTCAGAGAGGTATGTTGACATTGGTTAACGAGCTTAAATTCCCTTTTCCTTTCCCACACTATACATCTACACAAACCGAGTATGAGAATGCGGCGTCACTATCAAGCATCGGTTAGTTTCTTCCTACTTTATTCCCACCTTTCTCTAATAGATTTACGAATAGATTTACGTAATATACTTTGTTGAAATTAGCACGTCCAGATATTATTAGTCCAGATATATCGCGCAAATATGTTGTGGAAATGCTATGGAAAACTAATAAAACAAACTACGCGTTTGTTTTATTGTTGACAGCTCTGTCTTGGCTGCGGGGCACGATCGAAGTTCACGATGAGATGGAGGAAATGAGGACGGAATACGAATCGATGAAGCTCGTGCCAAAGGTCACGTTGAGGGAGCTCTTCGTGAATTCCGCGCTGAGGATTCCATTGATGATTTCAATTATGATTATGTTCGCGCAACAGCTGTCCGGTATAAACGCCGTCATGTTCTTTTCGACAAAGATCTTCACGATGGCCCAACTCGACAAAGCCGCGGCCCAAATGGCGACGATGGGCGTCGGCGCGATGAATGTCCTCATGACCTTCGTGTCCTTGATACTCGTAGAACGAGCCGGAAGGAAGACTTTACTCTTGATCGGATTCTCTGGAATGTTCGTTGACACCACGCTGCTGGCTATTTGCCTTGCGTTTGCCGTGAGTATTTTTTCAATTTTTCAATTTTTCAATTTTTCAATTTTTCGCCTTTATTAATAGGCGAATATTTAATTTTGATATATATTTAGTATTGATAGAAGCGCGAATATTGAATATTGAAACGCGCGATAGGAGAAAAGAGGAGAACGTAAAATGTCGGGGCGAGGAAAATCGAAAGGAAAACAAAGGGTGTTTAAAGGGTGTGTTCGTTTGTTTCAGGATACGTCAAGTATAGCCGCGTACTTGTCGATCGTGCTGGTAATTATGTTCGTAGTTTTATTCGCGACTGGACCAGGTAGTATTCCCTGGTTCTTGGTATCGGAATTGTTTAATCAGTCCGCCAGACCCGCGGCAACGTCGATCGCTATCGCCGTTAATTGGACGGCGAATTTCATCGTCAGCATTGGATTCCTGCCGCTCCAAGAATCACTCGGTGCTTACGTATTTATTATCTTCGCCGCACTGCAGGCGTTCTTCGTAGTTTTTATTTACAAGAAAGTTCCGGAGACGAAGAACAAGACAATGGAAGAGATTAGTAGCATGTTCCGACAAATATCCTACCAGTAAAGATAATGATAATTCGAGGAATTTACTACGAAACGACTTTGTCGAGTACAAGCGGATTTTGAGGGTATGAATGGATCAAGAGAGTAGATACTCTTTTTAAAGAACCAGCGGCTTGACGATCGCGTTTGCGTGCGAAATCGTCTTTTAATATTCGGAACGAAAACGGACTGACCTTTTCCGGAAATGTTTCAAATTCATCGAATCCCGAATTATAGTTAAAATACCTAAAAATACTTACCTAAAAGATTGCAAAAAAGCAAAAAAGATTAGAGACGCATCGTTGTCCGAGCGTGAGTTCGTTTGAATCGTCTGATTAGTCCGAAAGTGGTCAGTTCTTGATTTTTTAACCCCATGACACGCGGACGTTTTCCTCGTTTTCCTTGTTTTCCTCGTTTTCTCGGTGTCAAGCTGCTGTATGTTCCAAGAGAGGTCTGATTTTTACTTGAATTTAAACTTAGTTCCTATGCTGAGCATTGGAGAGACAGCAAAGCGATGTTATTCCGGCAGTGGGAAGGATATCAGGTTACGAATAACGGACTGAACGTAGGAAATATTAATGCGACAAAGTAGTTCGTTTCCTCTTCGATTTTTAATTCTCTCGAGCACACGGCCCACGGCCCACGGCCCATGAATACGCATATCAGACCCTTTCTAACTTAGTACCCGAAACGTGTATCCTCCATCATTATCTAGTGTGTCCACCTCGAGGAGAGCGAAGCGTAGGTGATTCACTGTAGATTCGACTGCAGAACTTTCGATGAACAGTAATTATTCTTCGGAAAATCCCATCAAGTCCATTGATTTGACTTTTAATCGAGCAAAAGTGCTCGAGGGTATTAATGGACGAATTGAAACTATTTAGTTTTACCGATACTAAAGATTACAACTCTAGTCACGAGAATACAATTCTTTCGCATCGAAGCAATATTCGACATGGCAAATTTGACGTAGCTTTTGATATTTCCGCGATAGAAAATTTCAACTCTTCCCGGGAAGTTGGAGAGGAAAATAAAAGCACGAGGGTGTTGTTGGATACTGTTGTTGAAAGTGTTCTTTAGTGAATCTTGCGTCGAGTCGATGCACAGGGAGAAACACAGAACGGGGAATCGAGAGGGTTTGCGTCCTGGAAAGAAGAGATATTGTTCTTCCGCGAAAGTAAAGTCTGCGTGGCCAATGGAATTCCATAGTTGCGTTGGTTACTCGTTGGTTACTCGTTGGTTACTCGTAAATGCGGCCAAAGATTTTATTACGGGAGTTTTAGCGAAAAGTGTGTCGTGTCGTGGCGTGTCGTGTCGTGTCGTGGCGTGTCCTTATGATTTGTACATACGAAATCACACGTTATTGAAATAGCATTCTGTAGGGTAGGAGGTAATTGTAGTTAGTTACGTATGCATGCGATTAGTTTATTTTAAAGTACAGTACAACAGAGTTGTCATATTTTTTAAATATTTCAAAGGATCGAATTGAGAGCAAGAACGAGCAGAGGAAGGGGTGAGAGGGAGAGAGGGAGAGAGGGAGAGAGAGCTCGCGTCTAAGATCGCGCGTACGATCGTTTACGTTCGATACGTTATTTAAGAAGGCGAGTCGAGGACACACGGCGTAATTACTTGCTCGTTTTGCGTCACGCGCCCTCATGGATTCGAATAATACTCAAGCGTAGTTACGTTATTAGTGGAAATGTCGAACCATTTGACGATTAGACTTTAATTGATCTTTCAACATTGTTAGTGCAAGCGCGTCTTGGCTCGAGGGAGCCGAGATGTAAATTCAAGTGGAATTCGGCGTCATTTCGATTATCCTTGGTTCGACGTTAGAGCAGCGCGCTCGATATAGCTATAAGCGAGGTTACGTTATCGAAGAGGGCTATTTGTCGCGTGCGTACTGTATACGCGCGCCTTTTTTTAGATTTTCCATTTGATAAGATCGAAATATTATTGCGATGCGAATCGCGCGCAACGAGTTGCTCTATTCGCCGATTATCGTACAAATTGTTACAGTACTGTTTTAGCATTTAGTGTTTAGCTTTTTCTTTTGTATATCGACCCCATTGTCCGATTCCCGGTTGCTCGAAAGGTGTTTATGTATCTTCGAGAACGCGACAGGAGGAACTTTCAAAGAATAAAGACAATGCGCTCAAAGTTTTATTCTCGCACTGTACTCTGGTCAGTGTCGTGCCGTCGAGATTCATCGTAATCGGTTGTAATCCATACGATTCTTTCGCAGGGGTATTTAGCGGTTTCCCCAGTCGCGAGCATCGCAACCTCGGGGATCACTTTCTAGACTCTGATTTCTGATGCCAATATACGAGTTATCCGAATAGTTATCCGAATAAAATCATTACGCAACGCTAATAATCCAGTGCAAAGCAATTACTAACTGGTACTTGCTGAACTTTTCAACTTCAACTTCACTGACACGAATCTTTGATTACGAATCTTTTAATTAAACGATCCTTTTGGTCACACTTGCCAAGAACTCGACACGCGCCCACCAATCTATACGTACGGACGAAATTAGTGCATCGGTAGACGCAGAAATAAACGCTTCGAAATAAATAGGTATTCAATGACGCGGATATATTCTGCCCAAATGGAAGATTCACTAATATTATCGTAGCGTTGTTGATATTAGCCACCATAGTATTCTAGGTAAATAATATGTGTGATTTTGGGTTTCGGCTTTTGATAGACCAATGTAAGGATATAAACTTCTTTATTTTTTTATCGTAGAAACGTTTCGGTACAATTTTGCACCCTCTTCAGTCTAAACAATTAATTTAAAAGAAGTCCTAGGCTACTTATTATCGGCCCTAGGTGCTTATGTCTTCGGTGTTATAGGAAGACTATTCTAGGTAAATGTAAGAAGTTAATATAGCCCTGTTGGTGTCGTTATACCTGTTCTTCCTCAGATTCAGTTAGGAAGAGAGCAGTCGTTCCTAATCTGTCTCTGGATAAGTCTAGACAACAACTTTTTATCCACTTGTTTCGACCCAAAATCGTCCCAGAACATGTTTATAGATCATATACCACCGATTTGGGTCGTTTAGAACCGATTTTGGCGACGTTCAATTTTTGAAGATTTTTGAAGGTATACCCCTTCACATTTTTGCGATTTTTGCGATTTCGGCTCTACCCATTTTTGGGCTAAACAAATTTTTAAACCACTTCTCTTGACCCAAGTCGGTCCTAGGACATCATTAGGCATCATATACCATCCATTTGGGCCATGTAGGAGCGATTTTGGTGACTTTTAATTTTTGACAATTTTTGAAGGTATACCCCTTCACATTTTTGCGATTTTGGCTCGACCCATTTTTGGGCAAAAAAAATTTTTAAACCACTTCTCTTGACCCAAGTCGGTCCTAGGACATCATTAGGCATCATATACCATCCATTTGGGCCATGTAGGAGCGATTTTGGTGACTTTTAATTTTTGACAATTTTTGAAGGTATACCCCTTCACATTTTTTCGATTTGGGTTCGACCCATTTTTGACCAATAAAAATTTTTTAACCGCTTCTTTCGACCAGAAATCGTCCTAGAATATGTTTATACATCATATACCATCGATTTGGGTCGTTTTGAAGTGATTTTGGCGACTTTTCATTTTTTACAATTTTTGAAGGTATACCCCTTTACATTTTTTCGATTTGGGTTCGACCCATTTTTTACTAATAAAAATTTTTTAACCGCTTCTTTCGACCAGAAATCGTCCTAGAATATGTTTATACATCATTTACCATCGATTTGGGTCGTTTAGAATTGATTTTGGCGACTTTCAATTTTTGAGAATTTTTGAAGGTATACCCCTTCACATTTTTGCGATTTTGGCTCGACCCATTTTTGACCCGAAAAAATTTTTTAACCGCTTCTTTCGACCAGAAATCGTCCTAGAATATGTTTATACATCATTTACCATCGATTTGGGTCGTTTAGAAGCGATTTTGGCGATATCAATATGTGGTCAGTCAGGAAAAGAGTGATCTGTCTCTAGGCAAGTGTCTCTTACAACGCTGTTATTAGCCTAACAATAATTGTTCTGTCCGACAGTAAGCGTAGTAAAAATCATTCTCAACCGTTGGCGCGTTAACGAGATATCGATTCAAACCATCGAGTTTCCCCACTTGCAAGTACAATAACATTCACTATGTGACTAACTTCATATGTATTTTGATTTTACACTTGTGTTACACATGGTGCTATATGAAAATATTATTTGAAATTTGATAATCATTGCTACATTGATGTAACGCGTATTTCATAACTCTACGAAGAAGTACGTCGAATGGAAAGTCGTGTAAACGTCTCTGGTGGAAGGAAGTTCGCTGGGCGATTTTGTCGCAGCGTTCATCCAAGAAACTAAATGGATTCGAGCAAAGGTGCGTTTACCGTGCGATCATCGGACCGCGTAGAGAAGAGAAGTAGATTGACGAAGTGAGGTGGTGACGAATCTGGCGAATGGGCTAAGGGTTAAGGGAAACCGTAATCAATGAAGAGAGAATATTGAAGTGATTCGAGGGAAGGTAAAGTAAGTTGGCGAACCTAACCGGCAGATGTCGATCGATTGTGATGGTCGGCAACGTAAAACGCCGCGAGCGCGCGGACCGCATCGTCCGTCAGAGTAAACACAGGCAGGAAAGGTATACCTCGTGCTTGAATTGGAATAATTTCGATCGGAATAAAGTATTTCTGGGTAAACACGGTTAGTCAGAGGTGCGAAGGGTCGTAAGGTGCGAAAAAGCATAGAACAGGGTGATGTAGGACGGTATTCGAGAGCAGCGGCGGCGGCGGCGGCGGCGGTGGTAGGTAGCGGGCGGCATAACTGGCGTGAAGGGTTCGCGAAGACGCTTAATGCGGTGCGCGGTGCGGGCGCGTGGTACGCTCGACGCGGCCACAAATGAAGAAGAAGGAAGCCACGGCGAGGGTGGTAGAGAGGGAAGATGTCGAGTGGCTCAGCCCCGCAACTCGTAAACGGAGAGAACCAGAGGAATAACCTTGGCGGGTTCGAGTTCGCGAGTAGGAAGGAAGACGAGAGCGGCGCTGCTGCTCGCCGCGCCGCCTTCGTATTCGATGTTACTTCTTCCTCTGCTCTTACTTCCATTATCTCGGTTACTACCGTCGCTACTGCTACTACTACTACTACCACTATTACTATCACTCCTACTACTACCATCGATGAGAACGGCGACGGCGGCGGCGGAGGCAGCGGGTGTCTCGGAGGTGTGAGTAAATATACGAGTGACAACGACGACACTGCGAAGGACGGTGGTAGTGAAGACGATAACGATTACAACGGAACCACTAACGTCGGTGATCAAACTGTTGTCGGATCTGCCGCCGGGGGCGTCTTCGGCGTCGAGTTCGACGACGACGCGGTTTTGTTGGATATCGGAAGAGCGGTAAATCTCGGGGAGCCGAACGGAACCGGAGCCGAGTTCGGAACGAGGACAGAGGAGAATTCGACGGAGTGTTCGGAATCTTGTTCTACAGATAGAATCGAGCGGAGGGCACGAATCGGTGTTGGCTACGGCGGTGGCTACTGCAGTGGCGGAGGCGGCGGCGGCGGCGGTTGTGGTGGTGGTGGCGGCGGCGGTGGCGGTCGAAGGAGCGCGCCCGTTATCGCCAGCTACGACGACGACAACATGGTCGCGGCGATGAACGAGCACCTGTCCTCCTCGGGCACGGCCTCCAGTACAACGAGCAACACCGGTAATTCCTCCGGAAATCCCGGTAATAATTGCGCGCGAAACAACGAGTTTCAAGGAGTCGAGGAGGATGGCAAACCGGCCGCCGGAATTCTTAGTTTTCCGTGCGACTTTGATCACATGTACGCCAGTATGACGGACGGCGGAGCGCCGGCCGCCACGGCGGCCACCTCCGCACTGGGCGTCAGTCCTCTCAGGGGCAACGAACCTCGACAAAACGATCTTACCGAGGTGAAGCACCTCAAAGAGCTTCTGCTTCTGCATCTCGATCTTATTCAACAGCAATCGGAGCAAATCGTCACCAAGGACAAGCTGTTGGCAGCGTTACGACAAGAAAATGAAACGGTACCTGCCTTGCCTTTCTCTCGTCTCTCTAACTCTACATATCGTTGTATCTCTTTCCCCCCCCACTTTTTCTTCCTCTCTTTCTATCTCAGAGTCTAACAGTCGACTAACCCGGTTCGATTTTGACTCGAATCTGCAATTTTCCCGTAACGACGCGTTTTCGAATAGGTATCTCTTCCAAACCGATGCCACGCACATGTGCGAACGGCAACTTCCCTCCAGCTCCTCCAGCTCCTCCACTTTTCTCAACCTATCTATCTTTCTCGATTCTCCCACTCTGGATCGCACTCCCGCTCTTGCTACCGCCGGTCACTTGATTTTGAAGGTCAGAGTTAAGATCACCACGTGGTGGCGCTTTTTCGATATACGCCAATGTTTCGAGTTTGGTACACGTTCTCCGTTCTACAGTCTGGTTCCCGCGCGCGCGATCCGTCTTTGCGCTATGACGACTTTGCGCTCATCCGAGCAAAATGGTAGACCAAGAAACGCGATGTTCGTGAGAGAAAGAATGAACATTTACAGCTGAATCGTACTCCTCGCAGCTGCTGTGTTTTAAAACGAGAACCTTCCGCTAACACCATTCAAACGACAATGCCCGGAATTCGAACCGAAACAAACCTCCGATCGACTCATCGTCGCCCACTGACAGTACATAGAAATTCCATATAGTACATGTTCTTTTCCTCGAAACCACTTGTTCATATTATACTCTACGCAAACCCTTTCATCCGTGTTTATTCTTTGGAATTCCACGACATTTGTACGAAAGTTGTACGAAATTTTCATTGGGCTCTCGAGTTGTTGCGACTGTCTCTTCATCTATGCTTAATGTTTCCGAGTTAAACGACATTCCAAGTCGACAAGTACAAGACGAACAGTACTTTTGTGCTGCTTATGGATATTTTGAATCGCAACGATTATTTCCATGCATCTCTGGCAACCTAGTCCCTGTCTGTTTCAGCTTAAATTACGCTTGGAGCGTATGGACAGACGAGTTAATTTACAAAAGTTGCGCTCCGAAAGTAGCGAAAATTCCATTATTTCCGAGCACATTGGAACGTGCTCACCTACGAATATCAACTCATCCAGTGCACCATCGACCAGTGAACTTCATAGAAACACCCAATGTGAAAGTGGAAGTTCACAGTATAACGAGAGTTTTAAAATACGTTTAAATACCAGTGGTGGTATTACCACTGTCAAACAAGAACCTAACGATAACCAAGGTAAGCACGACGTGAAACTTGAATCTGGCAGTGATTCAAGAGGGGAGTGGGAAGAGAAGAAGAAGAGAAGATCAGACCCAACACCACTGTCAGGTGGAAGTAAGAGAAAGAGAGGCGTCTCCTGTTCATCTGCTGTCAGTAACGATATATCCTCGACGATACAGGAGAAAGTGTTGACGCACGAGAGTAGCAGGAAAGCTGACAGAAAGTCCAAACTTTTGACAAAGAGGGAATGCTTCTTGACGACTGAGGAACACTATTACACGGCTGCTGGTGATCCAACATATGTGTTGAAGTTGAAGGAATCCAATCCTGTGGAAAGTGGCACCGCTCTGGAAGTTCCAAATTGGAGAGTGAAAATATATACGAGCTGCTACACAATGGAGGGGACAGAAAATTTGGACGACGAAATTTTTAACAAGAGGCACTTAAAATTAGAGAATGACGAGAGGAGGAGGAAGCGATGGGATGTACAGAGGATAAGGTTTCTATTACATTACGATATCATATCGAGCTATTTTGTGTATATCTTCCATAGGCAATATAGCCATGGACGTCCTTCTTATGTTCAGGGAGCAGAGACACATAGAAAAATTGAAGCAAAGACAGGAGCGTCAGAATCATCAAGCGACATGTTACAATACCAATCACACTGGACCTTGCCCATCGGCAGTCGAAGAGGAAAACGTAACGTCTTTGTGGCCTGACATCGAACAAATTCAGAGTCTTCAAGTAGATCCTCAATTACCAGTCACCGCATTCGGCGCTCCTATTCCTAGTTTTACTCCAAGGTAAATATTTATACATTATAAAATGTTGCGATCAGTTCGCGATCATCGTCTAATTTCTCGTCGACTTTTTCATTTCAGTGAATTTTCTCTGCCATGGTCGAATACATCACGGTCAACTAGTCGGCGCCCGAAACGTTCGACGGGTAGAAGAAAATCCTCTAGGAGATAAAGTTGTACGGTGTCTGGAACAGAACCGTCTTTGTCCTACTTTCCCCCCAACCTTCCCTCGACTTTCCCTCGAGAATCTTTACCGCAGAATCGTTCCCTTACGGCTCCGTTTTCAAAAACGTGTTCTTTCTCGTTGCGTAAAATCGGGGCACCAAAGATATTTTTATTAACTTTTTTAAATATGTAATCCAGGAAGATAGCCCTAGGACATAGGTAGTCTACTGTCATTCCCATCCTTCCTTTTTTTTTTATATACATTTCTCCATTGCGTAGGTGATATTCGCCTGGTAAAATCATTCTGCACGCGGATCTATCGTCTCTACGATACTCGCACTCGTACGATCACCATATTGGTAATTCTACGCGTAAAACCACCAGCCATTGCGGTTGGCGATTGGCGATTGGTAAAAGCTACGTGCTCTTCGATACTTGAATTTGATTTAATATTTATTTTTTTATACTGGTCAAACCGATTTAACCTCCTCGTAGGAGTTTGACGGCGTGAATCGCAAGCTTAAATGTATTTTCGTGAGACCGACTGTATAAAAAGAAGCGAGCTTCAGAGAGATCAATTTCATCTTTCAATTATTATTTCTAACGCAGTCTGTATTGATTCTTTTCTAGCCGCGTATGCCCCGCACCGTGAGTGATCGTACATGATCGGTAACATATTTATTTGTTGGAAGATAGAACGGTTTTATATTTTTTGACTACGTCCTCTCTACGTTAAGATCGATTCGAGAGGACCGCCACCGTTACAATACTTTTTAGAGTTTCGCGAAGGGCCGAGGTTCAAGCCTGCCTAAAGTGCCCAGCTTACACTTACTTCTTTATGGCGAGGCTTTGATAATACTCGGTGTTTGCTCACAAAGAGCTGTCGAAAGTATTCAGATATTATATTCTACGAGAGAAGTAATATCAAGAATATTGAAACTGTGGTGCGAAAACAGCGGGGCTACACGATTTTGATAAGTCTAATAATTTGGGGGGCTCTTATCTCTCGTACTTTCGAGAATTCCCTGTTTCACGGCGTTTTTGCGTAGGCCATTCAAACACCGAGGCGAACAAAGTCTAACGCATAGCGTATATTCGATTATTTCTTTATTTTATTACAGCGCGAGAAGCAATGATATACTCGATTAACCGTCCATGGAAAACATCGGAAATTCACGATCGAAATGCACTCGATTTTAATCTGCGGTTAATATAGTAGTGATGTAAATAAAGAGGCATCTTTCTAATCGGGCGTTACATTTTGTTTTATACTTTGTCCGTGTTACACGGTAAGGGTAAATATTTCAGTTATTTGAAAGTAGTAGTAGTAGTAGCGGTAGTAGCGGTAGTAGCAGTAGTAGCAGTAGTAGTGATCGCCGCCGATATCTACGAAAGGTATTAACAGCAGAGAACGCATTCGAGCGGTTGGAGACCGAGATACCATAAGAATAATCCTGGTTGATCGCGCCGGTTCGCGTATTTCTATTATTTCTATTATTTCTATTATTTATCCGAAGAAAAGGGAATAAGACAGGAGTGTACGAGGAGACGTTTTCATTGGGAGACTGCTATTATTGTCAATGTTGTACCGAGAACTCTCTTTTTACCGCACGATTGCGACCATGTAAATTATTGTACATGTAATGTATGTTAAGTGACGCGCAGAAACAAGTCGATAGAAATACACGCATATGTTGTTTCTAACGTATCAAAGACTCACGTCAATACGATATATACCGGCATACATCTCTACATATGCATATACATATATGTGTATATGGAAAATATATTTATTATATTACGTATTATACACATAAACGTCATATAATATAATACATATATTCTTATTACACATATAAGCGTAACAGCTGAGAGAAAATGTAAGTGGAAGGTTGGATGGAGTGGAGTGGAGTGGTGTGGAGTGGAGTGGAGGATCGGGTCAGAAGCATTTTCTGTGAACGATGGACGGTCCGGACTCGTCGTATTCCTGTTTCGAGATCCACATCTGCTGGAAGGTACTTAAACTCGCTAAAATCGAGCCACCTATCCAGACGGAATATTTTCTCTCGGGTGGCGCGATAATTTTGATTTTCATAGTGGACGGAGCAAGCGCGGTGATTTCCTTTTGCATCCTGTCGGCGATACCTGGATACATCGTGCTGCCACCCGACAATACGGAGTTCGCGTACAGGTCTTTACGAATATCTACGTCGCACTTCATTATGGAATTATACGTCGTTTCGTGAATCCCGCACGATTCCATTCCGAGAAAGCTAGGCTGGAACATCGCTTCCGGGCAGCGGAAACGCTCGTTTCCGATGGTAATCACCTGAAATTGGTACCCGATAGCTTCGTAGAAAAAGTAGCATTCTTCTGTCAAATCTCCGTCAAATCTCCGACGCTTTGGATATTAAGTGATCGTTAGCTCTTACCTGGCCGTCCGGAAGTTCGTAACTCTTTTCCAAGGCACTGGATCCAGCGGCTGTAGCCATTTCCTGATGAAAATCAAGAGCGGCGTAACACAATTTCTCCTTGATGTCTCGGACGATTTCACGCTCGGCAGTCGTCGTGAAGGAATATCCCCTTTCGGTCAGTATTTTCATGAGATAATCCGTCAAATCGCGGCCCGCCAGGTCCAATCGTAGTATAGCGTGAGGCAGAGCGTATCCTGAATTTTCAGAAAGATCCATTTCTTTTAGGTGTCCTCGGGTTAGCTTAACTGGTAAAAGGTTCGGTAGGTGTTAACGAAAGTCGGCGTGTCATACCCTCGTAAATCGGTACCGTGTGCGAAACACCGTCACCGCTGTCCAGGACGATACCGGTCGTGCGACCGGAAGCGTAAAGAGAAAGAACTGCCTGTATCGCCACGTACATAGCCGGAGAGTTAAAAGTCTCGAACATGATTTGCGTCATTTTCTCCCGATTAGCTTTTGGATTCAACGGTGCCTCCGTCAAGAGAACCGGATGTTCCTCCGGGGCGATTCTCAGTTCGTTGTAGAACGTGTGGTGCCAAATTTTCTCCATGTCGTCCCAATTCGTAACTATACCATGCTCGATGGGATACTTGACCGTTAAAACACCCCTCTTGCTTTGCGCTTCGTCTCCAACGTAGCTGTCCTTTTGCCCCATGCCCACCATGATGCCCTGAGTACAGACCACGTCTCGTTACTACTAGCTACCATATTAAGATTGTTCTAATCATTTGATAGTTTAATGTTTCAGATCACCGAGTATTCACCTGGTATCGCGGTCTTCCGACTATCGAAGGAAACACAGCACGGGGTGCATCGTCACCGGCCATCCCAGCTTTGCACATACCGGATCCATTGTCGACCACCAAAGCGGCAACATCATCCTCGCACATGATCAAATCTATTTGGCTCGATTGCCAATTTATCGAGAATATCGAGAATTTCGAGAATTTCGATCAACTAGATTAACGGAATTCTTAGCGATGTTCGGTGGTTCGTTCAACACTGCTACTTCCGGAGAGAAACAGTTGCTTTATATCAAAGTCCCTTCTCTTTCCCAGTTTTCACCTCCTGGTCTCTGCACTTGCAGTATACATTTCCATATATCCTCGTATTAATTGTCGTAATGTGTCTATTGGTTTTAGAGTTGTTGTTTTTTTTTAGACCGTTCCTCCCGTAAGCTGACTCGCGTCGTTACACTCGTCCAATTAATTATCTACATACGTGTGTACGTATACGGTAGCGAAATATAATTACATCGAGATTATCGAAGACCAAAGAATATTCAGAACCTCCTACGATGTGCTATCATTTACGGCGCTTACAATAAAATAGCATCTTTCAGAAGTATACGATATAAATAATATCTTACATCGCCGCGAAGTCGAAGATATTTCTAACTAGGAAGTTCTGTTAATTACCCGAAATTTTAATTGGTATTTAATGTATGCCAATTAAGCTAACACTTATTCTATTACATGTACACACTGTGCGGGAAGTAGAGCATAGTAGGTATTTCCTATCCTCCGAATATTCAGAATCCTTTAATAGCAAAATATTGTTTAGATTCCGACGCGTCACACTTCCTTCGTCCTTCAATTTTTACCATTAATTTACCACCGAAGAAAAACAGATGTGCGAGCGAGTTTAGTCCGCGGCATATTTAGATTTTCTACAGAACGGTAGTGAGTTAAATACAGGTTCCGCGAAATATATTAGATAACAACATTAGACCGTTCGTGGCTGAATAGTGTACTTAAAAAATAGTATCTATGAAAAAGAAATGCATCGTGAAAATAACTTAAAACGATCTAACAGAATATCTAAATAATGATTATTCGGATGATTTTCGGATGATTTTCGTTCGTTGAATAACACCGATGAACGTTGGGAATTCGCTGTTCCATAGGATGCCCGCCAGCCAGACTCTCATTATACTCGGTGTATTACATTCCTTAATTAACTGTAGAACCAGTAGAACTAATGTAAATAATTAGAGCATGAAATTAAGTACCTACTTCAGTCTTAATTCACTATACATCCTATTTTCAAGTGTTTGTTCCTGTTCCTTCCTCGAATCTAAGAGGCATAATAACGAGCGTGGACGATGGTGGTGCGGTGGTGCGGTGGTGCGGTGTTGCGGCGAGAAATTACTTTGTACATATGAATTATTATCAACTCAACATCGGACACGATAACTTCTAACTCGGAAGTTATACTTCCGATCGATGTGGTAAATTCTATTTATCCCAGAGGCCTATCTCTTTCATCCTGGTTTGGAAGTACTTCTCCAAGGCATTCGCACATCGATAATATTCCGTGTCGGGACTATTGTACAAGCGACAATTAGTAAAAATTCGTGTCATATCCGCTATGAATAATCTCCTCGTCACGTAATAACGAGCTTTCAAACGATCGGTCATAGTTTTCAGATCTGCAACGACACGGATTACAATGAGATTAGTTATTATATATTGAATATAAACTGTGAGGTGTAATTAGGGTGAACTCACCCATTGGGTACTTGATGTGATCGTAATAATCCGGGACGTCATTCTTGTCGACCGGTTTCAGGAAGGGCCAGGCGGTACTGTGATTTTTAACGCTATTCAAGACATTCTTCAAGGCATTGTACAAGGAATCGGTGATGTCCAAACACGCTTCCATTGGTTCCGGCCCCTGGGTACCTTTTGCTACACCCCTCGTTCTGGTTTGTGCGTAACTTTTCCATCCAGTTTCACGGATACCGGGAATAGACTCAACGGGGATCCCGCGAACTCCTTCCTTGAAACATGTCAAACCAGGATGTACCTTCTGTATTTCTTGTTGTCTTTGGTGAATCAATTTCTTAATAATCTCCTTCTGCTTCCTTATGACCGCCGTAAACTCGGTGTACACGATCTTAGCATTCAATTCGCAATGCATGAGCGTAGCACCCTCGTAATCCTTTATATATCCTTGATGCATCGACCGTGGTAATTTTATGTCCTTGCTAAATCCTTGCTTTTTGAAGTAGCCGATTGCAAATTCATCCGCGAATGTCAGAAAGTGTAATATATTGTTCTTAATGTGGTAATCTTTAAGCATATTCATCAGATGGGTTCCATAGCCTTTAACTTGCTCCTGGCTTGTAACCGCGCAAAACACTATTTCCGTGAAACCCTGGGTCGTGAACATTCGGAAACATATCCCCCCGATTGGCCTACCGTCTTTGATCAGCGCCAACGTTTTATGTTTCCTGCATAATAGAATGAGCAGAGTTACTCGACGATAATTTTCGAAAATGCAGGGCACCTATGTTTTCTGACTCATTTGACTTACGGGTCAAAAACCAATTGTGAAATGTACTCCTTCGGCATTCTCGGTAATTGATGGCTGAAGACATTATGTAAACCGATAAGCCAAAGCATCGTCTGTTTTGAAACTGGCTGAGTAAGACTGTTCCCAACAACATGAAACTCAATGATCTTCCTACTTTCTTCGATCTTAGCGGTCTCGTCGCGGGGAACGTTTGGTGGAAATACCGCGTCCGGACCGCACATATAGTTAGGGTCATTGATAGTGGCTACAATTTCAGCGACTGTTTCATCGGGTAAATCCTCGAAAACTTCCTCGTTTTTCCTACGTTTTGAATCGGAGCGTGCCTCGGAATGCGATCTTTTCTCGTGAATCCTTTTTATACCGGGACTTATGTTTATCGTTGTAAAATTGTCTTTGTCGTTCGGCGTAACTGTAACCTTTTCGAATTCGCCAGCTCTTCGTCCCTGATTAGTCTTCGGCTCCAATGCAACTTGCAAGTGGGACGGCGGTGCTTGCTTGAACTCTGGATCCCAAATCGGGGAGTTTTCCGAGTAAATCTCTACTTCTAACATCGACAGAAACCTTCAATCATAACAACATGAATCTACATTAGGACGGTTCAGCGATCTTATTAGAGTTAAACCGATGTGCTACATACTTAGGAAAATGGGTCAAAACCAGGACTCTCTTCTCCGGACTGAGTTTGTCCCGCTCGACGTGACATTTGTCCATCAATTGGCGACATACCGGTTTAAATACTGCTTGAAGTAAAGTGCGTCCAAACACTGAAGGCGTGTCGTAATGTGTTAAAGAATCACAAAACGCTGGAATGTGACAGAAAACGAGCCAACGAGTATAATTAATCTTATAAGCCGGTGCCTCCTCTGTAGTTACCGTCGCTCTCCTAGCACTTGGTGCTTCAAAGTTCCAATGATTCAAGCAGTGGAGGAACATTTTTGCCAAATCGCACATAACTTGCCACTCTCTTTGGGAGAGGTGGCTAAACTTAAAGAGAAGGAAATTCATTACAGCCTTTGCTATGCTAGGTTTCTCAAAGGGGGGCTGCCCCAGAGGTCCTTCTATAGTCGGCTTTGTCATTGACTGGATACATTTCCGTAGAAGCTTGTACAGGTAAAAGTATACTTTTTTGGTATCTGGGTCCTCTTCCCTGTGTATACCCATAAAAATATTATCTGCATCTATGACCATGCCCAATAGCTTATTGATTTCATCGTCAGACTGAGTCGGTAGATGAGTAATATGATTTTCCAATGTATGACTACACGTTTTACATGGATCAAAGAAATTTGCAACTGGTTGCTGAGCATCAGTCTTCGGTGACTTTGATAGTGGTTGAATGTTTTTCCAACCAATGCATTTACATTCTTCTACTTGGCATGCACTGCAAGTTGCCAGTTTTAATAGCTTTTTCATCTGTGGCCAATTATACATTTGCTGCTTCCGTTGTTGTATTCTTTGAAGATTAGTCTGCCGGCTACTTTGATCATGAGTTCTTTGGGCATTTGGTTCTCTGCTATTTCCAGCATGTAGCGATGTGCTCGTCACAGGTTGCCCACTTTCTTCGGGTGCTGGCATAGTTGGATTACGGTTTGTCTCGTCGGTTGCCATATTTTTATTGAGAACTTTAATTGCTTTTGGAAAGAACCATTCTCAACGACTGCTGATAGGAAATATACGTTTACTAATAGCGAAAATAATATAATAATATAATTCCTTTCGAACATTTGCCATAGCCGATGACCACTGTAAGTTACTCATAGTTACTCACAACATTGTCGACATTCCGTTGCTCCGTTGCTCCGTTGCTCCGTTGCTTTTCTTAAAACAAGTACATTGACAGTGGAACAATAAAGATTACGATCTGTGATGTAATAAGCAATTTATTTTTTAAACACATTTATCTCGATTTAATATCAGGTCTATTTCAACGCAGGTTCTTCGAATAACTTTCACGCACTTATGAGAGCATCTAAAAAAATATAAATAAAACGTATCTTCCAAATAATTAAAGTCGTAATAAACGAGTAACTACCAAATTAATAGAATAAAAATCTTCGTAAACTACGAATCCTGATGGTCGATCGGGGTACGCGGGTCGATCTCCGCAATGCCGACGGATTATTAAAAAGTTCTGGCGCAAACGAAATATAAAAAGAACAAGCACAAAATGGGCTTTCGTGATTCCAAATAAGACTTGAAATATAAGACTTGTATCTCGTCTGCGTTACTATCTCTTAGGGAATTGAATCGGAAATGTTAATCGCGATGTATCATCGGTCGGCGTCGAAGTTCTCGAAACACTCGAGTATTCGAGCATTCGAAGACCGTCGGAAATAGGCGTTCGGTGTTACATTCGGAAGTGGACAGCTTTGCACAGAGAAGGTACGAAAGTCCGCTTACGGTTGGAGAAAAGTACTTGCAAGTCTTTAAAGACTTATATTGCACTTAAACCATCCGCATTTGATATTTAGCAGTATTTATCTACGTCAGCCTATTCCGCGTTGTCGAACCGAAGATCTCGTGCTTTTTGAAGTAAGAAGCACTATTATAAGAGAGTCGGAAAAAATTCTTCGGACTTACACTGGTTACACTGGTTGGTGCAATACCCGAGAATCGAGTAAGAAAATTTACGGAGCTAGCTTTACTCGGACAAACCATCATATATCTGACGAAGGACAAAACAACTGGACGTAATACTTGTCAAAGGGGGAGACCTCACCATATTGTCCCCCTTGAATTTCTCGGTCCGATCATCGTTCCTTGCGAAACGGAATATACCTTGCACATCCCTTCTTTTTCAATCTGCGAGGGACCGTTTGGGGAAGCCAAGTTGCTGAAATTGTTATATTATGGCCAGCTGGGACGGTTCTTACGCGGTATCAGAGGATCCAAATTATTACTTGTACTCGGGTCAAGATGTGCCTGGAACGACGAATAATGAGAATTGGACTTATTTCCCCGGTAATGAAAGTAATGGCTATTTGCAAAACGGTCATCAGTTCTATGTACAGAACGAGCATCTGTTTCAACAGAATTGCTCGACCGGGTTTTATCACGTGGATGCAAATGCTCCCTCTGTCCCATCGAATCTCGTGCCTTTGACGAATAATTATCACGAGCGGGGTCCACCGAACGCTATGGATAGTACGCAAATGCCGAACAACTTAGGATACTTTCCAAGTGTTTCTAATTCTCAAGATTGCTACACACCCGTGCAGTCTCAAAGTGACACTTATGATAGAAGCAAACGTAATTTCCCTAAAGAAACTGGGAGTCGTACGTACGATAGTTCGAAACGCTCGAATTTACATCCAACTGCACACGAATTTGTACCAACCACGAATTTTGATAAAGAGGGAGACGGTAAAGATCCTTCTGATCCTGCTTCATTGATTCCTGCGCAGAAAAATCCTTTCCCACGGGATGCCATTAAGTATGACAGAAGGAATAACGGCAAACAACCTGTTACGTATAATCAGAGAGAGGGAAGAAATAGACAGGTTCAAAGAGAAGACACCTTTAAGAGCAATAATAAGCAGCAACACTTTAGGCATCAAAGCAGATATCAAGGGGATAAATATCCTAGTAATAGGAGGTACGTCGATAGGCGTAAAGACCGACCACTGTCCGGCGCCGATGAAAACAGTGTCAGTTTTAGAGACAGAGATGACGAGGATGAATCTCCCTCGGGGACAACCATTGGCGGAAATAGGAATCAGAGAGCATTAAATAATAGTAGCGAAGGAATTACCGAGCATAGAGATAATAATTCTACGCACGTGACTGCAATTAATACACATTATAATAGTAATGAGAAAACTACTCATTTAAATAGACCTAAAAGATTTAATAATCATTTAAAGGAATTTGCTGGTGAAACTAGTGCTTCAAGGCACCCTCATAATTATACCAAAAGTATGAGAAAGTATCCTTCTGGCAACAGGCAGGTTAGATGCGATAGAGACTACAAAGGTAGACAATATAATAATCAACAGTATAATGATTTCGGAGAAAATTATAATCGGGATAGTAGAGCTAAAGAATACAAAGAGAGGGACAGAAATAAAAATGCAGTAGCTGAGAGCAAAGAAAGAGAAGTGGAAAATTGGAGAAGTAAAAAGGAAACCAATGAAAAGTCTGGGCCCCCAAAACGGACACGGAACAAAAAGTCTGTGATTGGTATGTTGTTGATTTATTTTGTTCTTTAATATTTCAACCAGTGTACTAAATTATGTTGCATTCTTGGCCAGATGATGATTCGAGTCAAAGGGAAAGGCTGACCGATCAATTAAACAGAGGACACCTTGAGTGCCTAGTTTGCTGTGAATATATAAAACAAGACGATTTCGTCTGGTCGTGTATCAACTGCCATCACGTACTGCATTTGAAGTGCGTTAAAAGATGGGCGAAATCTTCGCACAGCGGTAAGGGAACATATTGCATCTTTCATTAACACGAATTAATTGGGAGAATACTGAGAAATTCAGTTACAATGCGATGCAGTATGTGCATCATATACTTAAACAGATTGAATTTTTAGAAAACGGTTGGAGATGTCCGGCGTGTCAGAACGCGAACTTAGCAATTCCAAAGGAGTACTATTGCTTTTGTGGCAAGACTCAAATGCCCGAGTGGAATCGTAGAGACACGGCTCATTCCTGCGGAGAAGTTTGCGGTAGGCAATTGTCGAAAACCAATTGCGTTCATAAGTGCACCCTTCTGTGCCACCCAGGATCTTGTCCTTTGTGTATTGCAATGGTTTCAAAGCACTGCGGTTGTGGCAGAACATCGCAAACAGTACAATGCAGCACAGACACATTGCTGATTTGCGATTCCATATGCGGCAAAGACTTAGAGTGTGGTCATCACAAATGCGAAAAGAAATGCCATCATGCTGAATGTGGGGCTTGTGAGAAGACAGTATTACAAGGTCAGTTGATTTTAAGAAGGCATCTTCATTAAACTAATATAAAACAATCTATTAAGTCTGACTGTTTCCGTAGAATGCTACTGTGGCAAAAATACGCGAGAAGTAACTTGCGTGAGTGACGTAACTGTCGTCTACTCGTGTAACAATGTTTGTGCCAAGCCCATAAATTGCAATAATCACACGTGTAAAAAGATGTGCCATTCAGAAGAGTGCGATCCTTGCGCGTTTACGCCCGATAAAATTACAACATGTTATTGCGGGCGCACACCCTTAACGATAGAAAGGACCAGTTGTCTAGATCCGATTCCAGTTTGTGATAAAGTCTGCGGGAAACATCTCAAGTGCGGTCAGCCGAGTAAGTACCGTGTTTTACGAGGCGTGTCCTCGGGGTTCAATAACACGGTAGTAGTCCATGGTGATAATCAACGTACTTTTCAGGCAATCCACATAGTTGTAAGGCAAATTGCCACGAGGGAGAATGTCCGGATTGTGATTTAACGACGGACGTCAAGTGTCGTTGTGGAAATATGGATCGGGAAATAGCTTGCAAGGATCTAACTACTAAAGCAGACGATGCTCGTTGTGAAAAGAGGTGTACCAAAAAGAGATCTTGCGGCAAGCACAAGTGTAACCAATTGTGTTGTATAGACATCGAGCATGTCTGCCCATTGCCGTGTTCGAAAACGTTAAGCTGCGGAAGGCATAAATGTGAGCAAACTTGCCACAAGGGTATGTTAATTTCATGATTCGAAATACTTTGAATGCAAATCATCCAGGAATTTCGATTAATTCGCGTGGTTTAACGCAGGATGGTGTCAGTCTTGCTGGCGTAGCAGCTTTGAAGAATTATACTGCGAGTGTGGCAATGAAGTGATATATCCGCCTGTACCTTGCGGCACAAGAAGACCTGCTTGCGACAGGCCATGTTCACGTCAACATCCTTGCGGGCACGAGGTTTTACACAATTGTCACAGCGAACCAACTTGTCCACCCTGTACTGTTCTTACTCATAGATGGTGTCACGGCAAGCACGAACTTAGAAAAGCTGTACCGTGTCACGTTACTGAAATTTCCTGTGGTCTGCCATGCAACAAACCTATTTCCTGTGGTCGACACAAGTGCGTTACTACTTGCCATTCTGGGCCGTGCGAAAAACCGGGCCAACTGTGTTCTCAGCCGTGTACCACTCCGCGAGAAATGTGCGGTCATATTTGTGCCGCGCAGTGCCACGAGGGTAAATGCCCTGACACACCGTGCAAAGAGATGGTAAGGGTAACCTGCCAATGCGGTCATAGAAGTATGTTGCGTGCCTGTGCCGAAAATGCTAGGGAATACCAAAGAATAGCGAGTAACATATTAGCCAGTAAGATGGCCGACATGCAACTCGGACATTCCATCGACTTGGAAGAAGTGTTTGGTCAAGGAGCAAAGAAACAGAATCAATTGAAAACTCTGGAATGTAACGACGAGTGTAAAATAATCGAACGAAACAGAAGGTTGGCATTGGGTTTGCAAATCGTCAATCCAGACTTAAGTGGAAAGTTAATGCCGAGATATAGTGATTTTATGAAACAGTGGGCTAAAAAGGACCCGCACTTCTGTCAGATGGTGCACGAGAAATTAACGGAATTGGTACAGCTGGCGAAGACTTCGAAACAGAAGTCACGAAGTTACTCGTTCGAGAGCATGAACAGAGACAAACGGCTTTTCGTTCACGAGTCTTGCGAACACTTTGGCTGTGAAAGTCAGGCGTATGATCGGGAACCGAAGAGAAACGTCGTGGCGACTGCTGTTAAGGACAAAGTATGCAAAGCCCATCGTAGTATTTTATTTACTAAAGTACGCTTGAATCCGCGAATCCGCGATTTTAATAACGCACGTATATTTTTTTCCAGTGTTGGTTACCCAGCTATAGTTTATTAGAAATAGTGCAAAGAAATAATGGACAGAGAAAGGTTCCAGGACCGATGTTGTCCACGTCGAAGACCGACGCTTCCGTGAAGTAAGTATTTTTCGTCGTAAATTTTCGAATTTGCGATTAATAATTCTCGTTGGCTCGTTATGTAATAGAAACCTTTAATTCCATCATAGGACCGTATTATCACTGCCGGTGAGAAAGAGTCTGAAGCCCGCCACGTTGTCCGATACGAAGGTACCGGACTCGGAAATAGATTACTTTGACTATCAGGGATAAATTTTAAGATGTTTTTTTGCATTCTGTACAGCGTAAGTAATAGAAGTAATCTAGCAGTCACGAGAACCGAACGATCATATCGGCGTACTCGTAAAGTTATCTCACCTTAGCGAGTTGTGACTTTTAAAAGACTGCATTATTCTGACAAGTTACGCGACAACTTCAACTACTATCATGATTAATAGACGCGGTAGAAAAAAAAGTTTGAAAGCACGAGGTAGTTTCCAACCTGCTTATCGATATACACCTTAAAAATATACCACGATTCAGATTATAGAAGCAAAAGGTTGCAGTAACTGCAGTTGACCTGTGGGGATAAAGAAATAGATGTTGTTTGGGATAATAGCGGAGGGGAATGTGTCGCATCATGTGTCGATACGCTCCGTTACACTCTGTTACACTCTGTTAGACTCCGGTTTTATTGAATTTTTTTCCGTTTTTCCTCTGCTCGCTATATCCAAATGTCTCATTTGTCATTACGGATACTTTTTAAGTGATACGTTAACGTTGTAAGATTGAAAAAACGGTGAACACACAGAGAGACAGATGCACTATCGTTGTACTAGATGTACCGCTACCACTACTGTCTAACACGATGCTATTGCTAGGAATAGGACAACACACGATCGATTCGAAAAATCCTTCGAATTGAAGGAAATAAATTGAAAATTCTGAGTACGTTGCTATTGTATCTCATTTACGCCAACTCGAACGCTAAATAACAAAGATTATAGTACATACGTAAGGCAGACGTGATTCTGGTTTGTCTCGATTAAGTCGTAACTCAAACGTGTCCTTCTACAACATCAATGCTATAACATCTCAATCATCGCCATCTTAAGATTTAACGTGTACGTATGAATATATATATATATATATGATGACAGAAATCTATGGATTCGCGATAGATTCTTTGTTTCTTCAAATTCACGAAGACTATCGTTTTTAATGGGTGGTTTTTAACCCTTCTTCATAAATGGTTTAGTACTAATATTTAATTATTGGATTCTCTGGGTGAACGTTCTTTGCATGCATCCTTCGCTAGAAGAATGATTGATAATACTCTACGGATGAGTTCGCTCCATAAAATCTGGTTTTTAGATAAAAAATAGTATTCCACATTCTATCGTTATCCCGAGGAGCGTCTATCGGTGTAATTGAAACGACAGCTTGCGTTATTGTACATCGAGGTGTATATAAATATTGATTTGTAGTAATAATTTTAGAAGAGTAGCCGGTTCGGTCCGCTCCGGTCCGCTCCGGTCCGGTGTTTTTTTTAATGTAAACATTTAAAATAGGTAACACGTGTATTTGGCACATTAAACATTAACGCACTAAGATCTACCTTGATCTCTAGAGAATACAGTCATCGAGACCTTTCGCGCTTTTGTAGACACAGAATCGTACCAGGTACAGAGATCGATATAGTGATTGATATTTTGATATTTTTTTTTATCGGTGAATCAAAACTAACGGATCGAAGTCGAGATATGATTTGCCGCGCGCGCGTTTCTGAACGTGGACGTGTTCGAACCAGCCGGCACGTTTTCCAGTCTTACATTTTTGTTTGATTAATTAGATAATAAATATGTCGCTAATTCGAGGAGATTTACATAAGCCCGAAAGGGTCCCCTAATCTACGTACGAGTAATCCCTGACTTAGCACTCTCGATACGTTTGTGCCAACCTTCTAACCGAAGATATTGAAAAACTTGAGGTACTTTGGATGATTCGATTGAATTCACATTGAAAAAGAGCGAGTGCCGTGCTACGTGAGGGATTCCCGTACCGTGTATATCACATATAGGATCACAACACTGTTACAAATTGCATCTGCAGACAAGTTTCTTTTTTTTTTGCACATCGATCGTTAAGTCGTAGAGTATTTGTTTGTCGAACGTTAAAAGGCAGGGCACTTGAGAGTTATTTTGGCTGATATCGTTATTACTAGGAGTAAGTAATTGGTGCTGTTGATGAGTATACCGTTAACTTGATCTCTAGGGCCAACCGTGTCGGTGTTTTTCTTTCTTAACTCTATCGACTTTATTCACGGTTAGACGGTTAGACGGTTAGACGGTGAGACGCGCCGATTTTCCCAAGATGATTTGTGATCATTTTTTGTTTCCATGGAGGTATTTTACTGGTATTTTCAGCGAAAATTTGGCAATTAAACGGATACCCGGCACGCTATTCGACCGCCATTCGAAGGCGCCAATCAATTCTCTTTGCAAAGTACGAAATCAAGTCTGTGGAATGATAGAGCGCACATTATACGCGCAGTATATTTCTAGAACAATAGAACGATCCACTGGCACGACGCCGGATACGCTATATCGTGCATGCACGCTAGAAGCACCGGATGGATAAAAATATTTATCAAAAAGAAAACTATATCGTTACGTTTCGCGGCATTCCCAGGTAAATAGTAAGACGATAAGACGATAAGACGATAAGACGGTATCGGTTTGATCGCCTATTTTCTTACGTATGCTACTCGCTTTCTCGGCGGGGCACGTTTTGAAAATATCATTGGTACTCTGAGATATAGAAAAATATTAATAGTCGATCGAAGAACTAATACTAATAGTTCCTAATACGCGGTTCTTTTTCTGACATTTCGAGTGAAAACTCAAGTAAAATATAAAGATTTCAAAAATACTCGCTTTGGCATCTATCTTAGTACGTTGACCCGCGATTCCACGCGGTACGATTTCACAAGATGTATTGCTTCATATGTAGAGATTATTACCTCGTTTGATGTGCATGCCGTATTTAGGATAACTGCAGAGATACTGATGTCGTTGGCTCACCGATGGCTGTTTCGTGATGCTGGCCATCGCGCAACCCATTATAAGTTCCAACATTCTACAGAGTGTCTGGTATATCAACCAAGGCCAGGGTTTCGGATATTGCGACACGCTCGGTCTGGTGCCATACTTGACACTTTCCGCGAGGAGCCCTGAGAAGCGAAAAGTCTATGTTCTCCTCCGTTTTCTATCTAATCTTTGTAGTTTTTCAAAACTCACCGTACGGTCCGAATATACGCGCGATATCCGCGATGCAGAGCAGAATGCCTAGAATCGCGGTGGCATAGGTGACATTGAGTACTCTTCCGATTTGCGATCTTCTCACAGCAGCGGTATTTGCCTCTAATATTTGCAGAGGCGTGTCCGATTTTGCTCTGTTCACGTACGCGATGTGATTCAGTATCGAGTGGAGAGTAAAATCGGTGCCCTAAACGGTCAGAATATTTCAAAGGGGATTAATCGTGCCGGAAGACGAGTGACGATTGCGAAAGAACGTTCAAGAAGGGGGTTGTCGAGTACCGTAACGCGTCCGTCGACCGGGGAATTTCCGGGAAGCAGCGTAGTCTCCGCGGTAATGCCCTCGGTGTCCTCTTTTTCCCGATCGGTCTTCCAGGATAGACTCTTCTTCCGCGTTTTTCCTTGATCATCCTTGACCTTCGTTTTCTCGGTCATCAAAGCTGCCCTCTCGTTGCAGTCGGGTTGATCCGAATCCGACTCGGACTTCTCCGGTATCTCTGGTTTCGCCGATTTCGCCGATTTCGCCGATTTCGCCGGTTTTTCGACTACTATCCTTTGATAGTGCGTTGGACTCCTGTCCAATGTTCTGATACTTATATCGCTACTCCGACGATGTATGTCTAGTGGCTTGACTTGCGCGAAGTCGGTGTTACGTCTGAAGGAGATGTCCGAGTTTCTGCGAGACTCCGATCGCGGGACAGCAATACCGCTTATGTCCGAATTACGTCTCGAACCTGAGGTGTGAATGTGGTGTGAGGGTTGTTGAAATCGCTAGTGTGATTCGGTGTAAAGCACGTTCCACTCACCCGTTGGACTGACGTCCAAAACTCTAGGTAGCCTCTGATGACAGTCCTGTGGCAACATCCTCCTCGGGGTCCTGTTACCGAAGTCACTGTTTCTCCTCAGTCTGGAAAATTGGGAGGTGCGATTTTTCTCATGGGAGAAATCTGAACACCGTCTCAGGTCCTTGTTGCTTCCCGTGGGTGTAACGTTTTCCGAATGACGTCTGGACATTCTGTCCGGCGAGTGTTTGGGACTGAATTCACTGTTACGTCTTCGACGCTCGGGAGTAGTCGGCGACACCTCCTCATTGATAAACCTAACGCTGCATTCAGAATTTCTACGAGAGGATCTGGATGCATCGCTGCCTCGTCTACTGGCGATAGAGCTCCGTCGACTCGGGCTGGAAACTGTTATAATCGGTAGATTCGCGACGGAAGGTGTAGGCGTCGGTGGTCTAACGTATACTTCCGGTACCGTTGACACCGTATTTAGAGGTTTTTCTTCTCGCGACCTGAATTCCTCGCGCATCTTCTCTTTCTCGTTGGTATCATCCTCTATTTTAATATCGTGCCCTTTAATTGGAATCTTTTGTAAGCAGGAGAATTAGGTTACCGTTGGTGCTACCAATCGGTGCTACAGAATGGTGATAAAGAATGTTGGAATCTTTCGCTTCGTTACCTCTGGAAGGTTGATTGGAAGTCTTGAAGAGATCCGTCGGTTCGACGATATCCTCTGTCCCTTTGCCTTTCGGGCCAAGCAGCGTAGGCACAAGAGCCGCGGCCACTAAGTTACTGTAAGGCGCTAACATTGCCAGCTGCATAATACCTAGGTAATAGATTTCGATGATTTAAATGTAAAGCCGGGTCCCATTTGATCGTTATATTACGTCATCTTTCGACTAACCCTTTTGATGCGAGTTGAAGTTCTCCCTGGTGAGCATACTACTTGGCATAGTTCGGAGTAGATGCATTATCTTGTAACCCGCGTGTAGGAACATTGAATACAAAAGAATACTCCATAGAAGGAACACCGTTTGGACGACGTATTTTGGCATATAGCAATTGTGAGAAATAAGGGCGATATTACTGGCAATTATGAAGAAGAAGTGTGCCGTTACGATCAGACTCAGGCAAGATTCCTTTTGCAGTTTTTCCGGGCCGAATTTCAGCTGAAAAGTTTACCGCATGAATGAATAAAATTCGGAAGTCTGCGAATGTTCTTTCCTTATGTTAAAATTACCTGTGTCAATTGTATAAAAGCCAATTGGATCAAGCAGAAGGCGGATGTAACGCATGGAAATCCAATGTCCCATAGAAACGAACCAATAATCTTTGGTAGTATTTCCTTAAGATTGTACGGATCTATGAAAAGGCATATCGCTCTCGAGCCACCCAATAAACAGAGGAATACGTTAATCGTTGACATAAACGGCCGACTCGATATCAGAGACCTGGAAGAAATGTAGTAATGCCGAGAAAGGATAAGGAACTTGATTTTTCGTGACTCGTAAAGCTAACTTTTCGAACCTACCTTAGATGTAACACCGAGAGAAACGTATAAAATCCAAGTATAAAGAAGAGGCACGCGAAACCATAAGTATGAAAGAGGAAAACCCATTTTAACTCCTGATTCACCGAAACCAATGATGGACCGGTGACGAGCAGCTTGTCTAGGAACGAGAAGGACGATGCGCAGTTTTGGCCCGGTACTGGAGTGGTCACCGTTGCATTTACTCCTGTTCATCAAGGTACAAATTATTCTCGTGAAATAGCCATTGGATATCTATGCGTTTAACGCTTGACAATCGGTCAAATTCCAAAGTTATGCGATTAAAGAAAATTCCCGTGACTCTGATATAATCTCGGCCCCATGCACTGACTTAGGATTCCTTGAAATCTCCTCTCAAAGGAACACACTAAATTGATAAACCTGGTTAACGACGTTCACATAGAAATAGTAAAAATCGCATTTTTGATGAATTTCCTAAAATATCTTATACTCCCGAAAAATCGATATAATAATAGACAAAAAACTGACCGAGAGTCCAATTCGCCAGTCTATCCATAATCCCTCGATTGATATCCACAGCACATCACTAAATCTTATTCTACTACCGAGGCACCAGCGGAGGAGAATCAAACGGTTCTAATAGTTCGATATCAGGTACTTATTGCAAGGAGAAACGTTTCAAATTGTGGAGGCGGAGGCAGCAACAGGCTTTGCCTATAGAATACATTCCGCTTTCCACCCCTTATCCTCCTCGCTCTTTCCCTCTTCCTCTCTCTCTCTCTCTCTCTTTGCCTCTCTTTGCCTCTCTTTAGCCCCTTTCCCAGGGCTATTGATTTTCCCTCGAAGCTATTGGAGGGAGAATTCAGACTTTACACTATGCTCTAGGTCTGTTGATACTTCATCTTTAGAATTTCAATAGGACTAACTTTGTTTATCCCGCTAATCGCATTTCGCATTTCGCATTTCGCATTTCGCATTTCGCATTTAGCATTTCGCTCATTCTCTCCTCTTCCGATTTTATTTTCGGTACATTCCTTCCCTATTCTTCCCGACCGAACAAATCATTTCTTTTACGCGACTTTCTTTGCTAACACCGTACGCGATCATCCCTTAAAGATTCAGGAACCATGTAACGCCGTAAATTCCCTCGGATCTTCCGAACCGGCTGAAAATGTGGATAACTTCAATATAAATCCATAGTTCAGATCAGCCGTAAATTTCTCAACGAGTACAGACCTGGTAATATTTTCCATGAAAAACCAGCGACATGGTAGTAGTGTGGCCTAGTTCCATTTTTAGAATGAAATCAATCGGTTCATTACATTATTTTCTCTAATATTGCGGCGGATAATCGTTGCGCATACTTAAAACAACTTCTATCCAAGGATAATTGGGAATGTCTGGTATTTTCTCCGCAAAAGACCTATTTTGCAGAACTGTTTTATTAGAAATATACAATTATGAATTACAAGCGTTTCACACATCTCTAAGAAATTGATCTGCGACGACAGATAACGATATTTACAAAACTGCTGATCCACGTTTCGCGCTAAATCAAAGTCTATCGCGAAACGTCGATCGTGCGATCGTGTAACGCGCTGTTATTTTTCTTCGCTGGAAGTTGATTCTACATGATGTCCGTATAAACGGTAAAGGATTCTGGCGTAAACGCATCGATACAGTTTTGTATACTTGAACCGTCAAAATCCGCGTGTCAATGAAGTTGACACGCTCTTACTGCGATCAGTTGAAGAAGAATGAACACAGGGCTGAATACTTCGGAATACTCGAGGGTACTTTGTCCTGAGAGTTTCTTACATAGGAAGTATTTGAAGACAAAGATCAAAAGTAAAGATATCAGACTCCATAATCCTCTCAAGATTGCGATCTTCATCATTCCCGCCATATGCATCCTTATAAAAATTATAGCGCAAAAATACGTGTTCAAACCATCAGCGATAAACAACGGAGAAAAAACGACCCACCATCCCGTCTGTTCTAAAAAATAATTCTCATCTAATTTAAGGGCAATAAAAACGGTGAAGATCGCTAATGAGAGGAGGTTTATCCATATCTCAAAAATCGTTAGACCCAACCAGTGTACCAATTCATTTAGGGAAAATATCATTTTTTTTGCTTGCCGAAATTCGAAGGAATCCCAGCATAAAATCGGTCGCCTTTATACCTTTTCCATTACACCTTACGTGTACGGGATTACAATTTACACAGAATATTTGAGGCCGCCTATCACGAATCTTCGGAAGACACGAATATGCACGGCCGAGTTGCACCTATCGTTTACTTCGTAATCGACGTCGTCGTTTAATGGTTCAAGGTCATCTGTAAAACGGAAAACCCAATTCCAAATTTGCACAGTTTTAGGCAAATAGCATTTGCTCAAGTGCAAAACTGGACATTCTCCATGGTAGAATTTACGTTGAAGATTAGATGTAGTTACTGCTACTTATGGAGGATGAACCATTTTTCGATTTTGGCAAAGTTTGAAATATGTGGCATGCAGAAATGGCTCATTCAAATGGAGCATACCTATAATTGGTACAGTGGAAGTCTTTATGTCCAAGTCAACACCACCGTGGTGAATTTCCTTTAATTGCAGTGCTAAGTCACATGCTCTATGAATAGCAGCACCAAGACCATGAATAACAACTTCGAATGCACCGTTGTCCAAGAGCTTTTCACATTTTTTCAGTTGTACCTTGAAAATAGAGAATGGAATAATGAAAATTAAAAACATACATTAATCCGTATAAATATCGTCAATCATTCTTGCAGACATATTTGTCTCGATAAAATAAAATGCACGTTTAAACGGTCAAGCTTGACAAAGTTAAAAACTGCAAGAATGTTGACGCAGCACTATTGTTATTGTTTAGGCGGAAGGTTATAATTTGAGTAGGGATCGAGCACCTTGAAATTTGTCTTATTTGTAACAAAGACATCTTTGTTTTCTCTTCTGGCAAAAGCGTATGGTTGTCTTCTTCTTCGAATGTAATCGCCAATAGGGAACTTGTTACGCTTCGTTTTGAGTGTGTGTCTTTCTTTCGAAAGATTGCGATCGGTGCACAGGCATTCGGAGACATCGGCCATTCTGACTGATTCTGACAGGTTTCGCGTGCCGTGTTCCTCTTGATTCGGTTGCAATGCAACGATAGTTTTAGATGCGCTTGCATTATTAGCGAATAAGTGGTTTAAAGAAATCACGGAGAAGACGTAGGATAGACGTAAAAAATTATCAATTCAGTATTATTGACGGCAAAAAGGTATAACCTTGAAAAGAGGAGGACATCGATTAATGGGGCTGTTTTCGTAGTGATCCGTTCTATTTCATTTCGACCAATTCAGAACGGACGGACACTCCGAATTTTAGTCAGAGAATTAAAGTTATAACGCGATGAAGGAACCCGAAATGGATCCGAAAAATATTATAAAGAGCAGGGAATTACTCTACAGACTTATGATTAGGTAACCAATTTTCCCATCCATGCAATTCAACGTTTTCGTTAGCTCTTTGGCAATGTTCTCTTTATTGTTGTTGGAAATGCGAAAGGAAGTAACGAAGGAGAGAAAAGTCATGTAGAACCTTTATAGCACTAATTACGCCCGCTCAGACACGTTTTATTTTATAGCACGGAACATTTATGTTTTATGAGAATACCACGACATGTGATTTATTTCAATTCGGATATTTCAGTCAACTCTTCTACGATGGTCATCAGACACTGGCGGTGCAACTGTCGAACATGATGCAAGCGGACCCCCCGTGTCCTCCGTCAGATCGTTTACTACATTTAATGTTGCTCGGAGCAGCGCATGAACCTGATCGCGCAAAAAAGGATACAAACAGTCTATCAACCTTCGCGTCGAGTTTTGACAATACGCTTGGTCCTGGGTTGGATTTGGAATTTGAGACAGAAGCACAGACGCAAGCACCAGAACCAGCACAGTACGAAACAGCGTATGTTACCTCTCACAAGGGTAACTGCAGAGCAGGAGCATTTTCAGCGGATGGACAACTAATAGCTACTGGATCTGTGGATGCTTCCATTAAAATCTTGGATGTCGATAGAATGCTAGCAAAATCGGCACCCGACGAAATGGCACCTGGAGATCAGACAGGAGGTCATCCCGTTATAAGAACATTATACGATCACTTAGAAGAAGTGACATGTTTGGAATTTCATCCTCGAGAGCCTGTACTCGTATCTGGTAGTCGTGATTTTTCCGTGAAATTGTTTGATTTTAGCAAAGCCAGTGTTAAAAAGGCATTTAGAACGATCACGGACGCGGATCAGATACGATGTCTTTCCTTTCATCCTACTGGTGATTTCTTAGTCGTCGGTACCAATCACCCAGTCGTTAGAATGTACGACGTCAATACGGCACAATGTTTCGTCTGTAGTATACCAAATCATCAACATACAGCCGGCATAACCAGCATAAAATATTCCCCGGACGCGAAGACATATGCTTCGGCCGGCAAAGATGGAAGTATCAAGCTATGGGATGGTGTGTCGAATCGGTGTATAAATACTTTTGTAAAAGCGCATGATGGTTACGAAGTGTGTTCAGTTACTTTTACGAGGAATGGAAAGGTTTGTAGATGGCTGAGAAAATCCTGAAGCATTATTGTACAGCGAAAACGCAGAATATTCACGATCACCATCGCGTAATCATTCACTATTGCATTTCAGTATTTATTATCCTCCGGAAAAGATTCGTTGGTAAAATTATGGGAGCTGTCTACAAGCAGATGTTTAATAGCTTACACTGGTGCAGGAACCACAGGTAAAGGAACAAACTCTTCATATTACTTGAAATAAGAGCCGATATAGCAGTGAAAAAATTAGTCATATATTAAAACTATCAGTGGTTGAAGCGATTTAACTCATTTGCATTATTTTCGCTAGGGAAACAAGAGCACAAGGCTCAGGCCATCTTTAATCACACGGAAGATTACGTGATGTTTCCCGATGAAGCGACAACGTCGTTGTGTGCGTGGAATTCCAGGAATGCATCAAGAAAACAACTTTTGTCTTTAGGTCACAATGGGCCTGTAAGGTTGATCGTTCATTCGCCGACGGCTCCGGCATTTTTAACATGCAGCGATGACTTCAGAGCAAGATTCTGGTTCAGAAGAATGCCAACCCACTGAGTTATTACTGAGACTGGAAAAAGACTTTTTGAAAGACGTATCGTGAATTTGTACCATGCGTTCTGACACGTTACGAAGGTACACGGAAAATGTATTGTATGGATTAATGTTCGCAGTGTGCAATCATTTCTCCTTATGCAGGTGCATCACTATGTTCTCATGTAGTGTATAACTTTTATACGACCTTTTTCTTCTGTATATGTACGTATCAAGTTTTGCCATTTTTGGAAGTAAACAAGACGACAGTGTCTTATTCTTTGGACTCCAATCTTCATCAATATTCTAGTTGGCAGAATTCAAAATTATTATGAATTCCGTTTAATTGAAATGTTTTTTCGGCGTGAGGTAAGTTGAACGTGAGCGAGCTTTATTCTTTTGGGCAGAAACGAGTTCGAACGAATCGTAAAACGGAAAGCCATGATGGTGAAAGAACATAAAAGGGTAGGAAGGGATGAGAGATTAGGGGCGTCGGAAAGTATAGGGATGGAATTTGAAAGTTCGCGTTGCATCGCGTCGCTACGCGTAAAGTTAGGGGAGGAGACGCGAGGAGGCGCTCAGAACTCCCGCTCTGCGTTTAACGAGGTCACGTGACCCACGCTAACCGCCATCTTCGCTTATCGTATAAACAGTGCGACCGGGCTCAGCGCGAATTCCCGTCGAGAAATCGTGGTTTACCCAGTGTTTTTGAGTGATTCACGTGCGAAGAAATGTCCGACATTAAGGCGGAGAACAAGAACGACAACAGTATCGAGGATATGTCGAAGGTAAGCGTACGCGAGTGCGAGAAACACGTTCGTCAAGCCGAGTTTTCATGCTGAGGCGGCGTGTGCCGTCCTGAAATACGGGGAGACGCTCGTTTCTCGGAAATTTCGATGCTGCCTGCCGCGATACGATTCAGCTATCCCAATCGTTCGGTGATTACTCGATCGACGGATCGATAGGATTAAACGGCGAAGGAGTCTTATCGTGCGAGATCACGGACTCCCTGATTTTTCAAAGCTGCGCCGTTTGTCCTTCATTGGCAAAGATGGTGGATGTTTTTTATTTGTGACTCTCGTGACGAAGAGAGTCGCTGCTCAGCAGCGGCGGCGGCGGCGGCGGCGGTTGCGGCAGCGGCGGCGACGGCGGGAGCTGCAGCTGCAGCGAGGCGGTATCAAAAAGGCGGGAAATCGGAAGCGCTTACTGCGTTCATTTTCTACGCGCTAACTTCGTCAAAATACGTATTCTTTTCCCCGAGTCTTTCGAGGCAGCGGTCCTCTGTATGGATAAATCACTATTATTCGGACGGCTCTACACGTAAGCGTTTATCTATATATCTCCTCTACAGATGCATATATACATGGAATTGCAGAATGGCGGGAAAGCCAAATATACGGAACGTCCGTACGTACGGTTCAACGGTCCTTGTTAATCTTATCGCGCTTGTAATTATCGTGTCAGGCTTCTGCGTTTTTCTTAGCCCGCGACGTAACCCTTAAAACAATCAGCAACGCTTTGCATACGTTGCGTCTTCTCGCCTCTTCTCCCCATCTCTCCACCTCCGCGTCCGTCACTTTTTACTATTCCCTTCTCTGTCTTTTTCTGCTCACCCCCGCCGAGTGATCCTACCGTGCGAGAATAATTATTGTACGCCTAACGATTCTGCCCCGAAAGACTGGGACCGAACAAGCCAATACAAAATTCAATGTACGCCCGTAGACGAATGGAAATAACCATAGTATTTGATTGCAGGACCAAACGGCAGAGGAAAAACCTTCACCGATGAAAAACAAACGCGGAGGCACCAAGAGGCTCGAGCGAACGATTCAAGAAGGCGAGAGAATAATGAAGGTGCGTGCACGTTATCCCGCTTGAGAAACATCGAAAGTTCGAAAGTTCGAAAGTTGCTCCTAAAGCAAGAAGAAGGCCGCCTCGACGGTCAAGGTTTCACCCCCTTCGTTCGGTTATTTTCGTTGCGTTTGGTCCCTTTGTCGCGTTTCGTTTTTCGTTGCCTACGTGAGCAATGTCTATATACTTGGCTGGGCGAGTAGTGGGGATGCGCGGGAGGGTTGGAGTAGGGACGAAGGGGAGACTCCGTCACCACGTCTCTGCGGAGGGGAAGTTTCCCCACCAATCGCTGCATGGCCGGCAATTATGAATAACCATCCGTACATTCATTATCGGTTGGCACCCTCTTTAAATACATACTATATCGTTAATGTACATAGAATTTGACTCTCCACGATTGCATTCTTGCATGACCGCAGCCTTGTTGTTTTGGAATCGATTACCCGAGCATAGTCCCAGCTGTGACACTGTCCCGTATAAGCTTTTAACGTGATTCGATTCGTAATCGGCTCCGTATAGTTTGATTATTATTCCGAAAGGTTTCATCTTTCTGTGAAAGTCAGCCGTGACGTACGTTGATCTTTTTGTTGCGTTATAATGTACAGGGCCTGGACACATCGGTTGGAGAAGTCGAGGGCAGAAGACGTACGCGCAGCTCGGCACGTGGCCTAACTTCCTCGACGCCTGTACCGTCTCCACCTAAGAGGGAAAAGAGGGAAAAGAGGGAAACTTCGTCGGCAAAGGGTACCGGCCGTGGGCGCGGGCGTCCAAAACGGCAAGAGAAAAACAATGAGAACAATACCGACGAGGAAGCGGCGAATAACAAAAGCGAGAAGCACTCCGAGGAAGAATCCTCGAAGATGGAAGTGGACGAACATAAAGACGAGCCGGATACCAAGATGGTAGAGAACGACAATAAGGACACGACGGAGGAGACCGAGGGTAAAGAGACGGGCGAGAAGTCGGCAGAGTCCAATTCGAAAGATGGAAAGGTCTCGGAAGAATCCGCGAGCTTGTCGGAAGAAGCTAAGAGCACCGGTGATAGCGAAGAGAAAAAGGAGGAAGACATAAAGGACAGCTCGGATTCGAGTCAAGACGCGACAGACGCGACAGACACGACGGCAGAAGCACCACCCTCGTCCTCATCAGAGTCGCAAAATCTTTCCAATGCCACTATTACCGAGGAGAATAAGGAATAACCACCTTTCACCTGTTTACCGTTTTCACGTAAGCACTAGACATTTATCACCATACCCTTCGCGATCCTCCGCGATTTTCTGTATAATAACTATTACATTCTGATTGAATAGAGAGATTTTTGTACGATCGATAATTTAATCGAAACTAAGTATAACCGATCGGTCTATACAATGGTGTGATTTTACTGCAGCAGGTACCAGGGTGGCGCACACATTGGGGTTCGCAAATCCAGTCCCCTCGTCTATTTTAACAAATTGACACCTTCTTGCCGATCGCTATTCTAATCGGTGCACGTGGTTTTTGTTTTACTTCCATTTTAGTGCAAGGGGAAAAGATTCTGAGATACGATTACACCACCGCGTATTCGTTTCGTCGGATTTTCTACTTTGCGTCGTTACATATATACATATATATATATATATACACACACCACACAATATTTTATATATATATATATATATAACAAAATATATATATATATATATATATATTTTATAGTGTCGCAAGCGTATGTACTGTGCATGGCTATTTTAATTGAGTTTTATTTGAATCCACGTAGGATTACTCGTTGCACTGGTTAGTCGGCGATAGCGAAGCAAGGTGTAGAGCATACGTTGTTCATGTACAATGATAATATTATTGTAAAATATATTTAATATGGACTTATATAGAGACGAGTTGTTTTCAAATCAGAGCTGAGGCCGGAGATCTTGGATACCGGCGGTCTTCGATTCAGATCCGATGTGAAAGTAGCTAAAATTAATTCGTACATAGCAAATTACTGTAATACCTTATCTTATATAAATGATGACTGAATGAAATGGAATATATGAGAATTATGGTGGAACGACTTCTCTTTTTCAAGGAATGCAGAAATAAAATTTCTGAGAAACGCGCGGCAACGTTCATCTGTTTTCTCCTTCCTCGCAGTATCGCTACTGATCTTTGATCAACTCCGAGGTATACGGTTGTTCCCTTTTTTTTCCTTTTTTTAAGTGTCGTCGACTAACACTAACAATTCTATTGAGCATCTACCATTGAATATAGTCAAAGTATTCTTGTTGTATGTATTCCCTTTTGGAATAGTTGTTTATAGCATGCTCCGTAAATGGCCTCCATTCAATTACTTTGCAGTTTCTTCGAAATTGGTCCAATATTAAATATGTTGATATTATTGTGTATTTGAACGGTTGTGAGTGTACAGATAGATTATACGATTGATGTACTATCATTAGAGGATCCATACTTGATGAGACACGATTCGAACGGAGTGGATAAGTGCAACTGCGAATAAACGTCGGAACTTGTGCAATCGAGATTCGGAAGAGGAATTTCAGAGGTACGGGAGTCATGCAATTTGAATCCGATCTCAGAACAAATCCAAGTGAATTGCGTGGCGTATATACATAGTTGACATTGAATTTTATTCATGGCGATTCACCTTATTAGAGATATACAACCTCTGTCTTTACATCGTTAAATAAGCAAATCAATTTTCCTGCCAGAAATCTAATTGTACGAAGTTATTCCTTTAAAGGACTTACCGATCAATATTTCACGTAGGAGGAATTACTCCCGTATGGTTCGATGTTAAGGATTTCTATGAGTGATCAATTTCCTGGAATCAAAGGTCTAGAAATATTGTATGTGTGCGATAATAGTGTTGCTCGAGTTTTCGAAAAGCGCTCTTTTTTCTTTTCTTTCTTTTATCTAACGGATCTTCCGATTCCGAGTTTAACTAGATCTTTATCTGGAATTTTCACGATCGAGTTCTCCGATGCTTCTTCCGAGATCCGTGACTATCAATCGCCTGGAAATCTGCTAGAATATTGTATTAAGAGATAGTAGTTTTTGTAAGTACCGGCATAGGTTTAAATGGCCGATGCAAAGATCGCGTGGTAAGTTGAGAGCGTCTCGTTGAGTGGGATTATATAGGTTTCTAGTACGTAGAATACAAGTTAGTTAACTAATTACTAAGAGAATATATCGAACGGATGTAGAAAGCGTTAGTTGGAGTAAAAGGAGGAGCGTATTTTAATAGCCGTCATTCGTTGTTTTTCGTTAACGAATCTACTACTGGAATTTTCAACCAATTTTAAAGCAATTTTCAACCGATCCTAAACCAATCGATCTCGATAGTTTAGAGCGATACGAACTTTTTCTACACTCCACCTTTGTTCTTGGTACGGATTCAATTTCTTTTCCTTTTTAAATAAATGACGAATCAGAGGAGGGTAGTTCTTACGTTTCTTCACCTCCAAACCGGTAAACTGAAAAGTATGCCATACATGCCGAATCCCCAAAGAATCATTGACTTTTCTAATTACAAGATCTTCGTTCCGATAACGGTAGATCTCCGAGCGAAAATTAAATCTTTTTATTGATAGAAACTTGGAGAGCCCAAGATCATGTAGTGGAAAAATGCCGAAGTTTCAAACTGTTTTCGAGCACAAAATCGCAGTGCTCCATGGAATCGATAGTATCGATATCGAACGATAGTCGGTAACAATGAAAATTAATAATTCAAGATAGTTTCTCGACAGTATCTCCGAGAAAACGAAATTCTCGGATATTGTCGGTATTTTATTTGATTTCAAAGCATCTGCGTTAGTTTCTGAATGAAAGATATAGTTGGGTAACTTGATTTTAGTAGGTAAAGTAGTTTTATTATTTTAGTAGTAGGTAGTTTAATAACTCGTTTCACAGAGACTGGTAAAGTAGAGCGTGTTACCGCAGAGTATTTACCAACTTTAATAAAGTAGAAACTGTTGCAGATGTGAAACTGTGTATCGGTGCCGCACAATGTTTGAATTATCTTTTGCTTAAACTGGATCATGTTTTTCGAGGAATTCTACCGAATATCACCGGCACCGTACTCTTTGTTTTTACCCTTTGAATTATTATATCGGAAAAGTGAAATTCGATAGGTCGTTGGTAGATAGAATAGAGAGAGCACAGTGTGATTTTTGCTAGACGCCGTGGTGGTTGGCTAGACCGAGTTCGAGTAACCTTGACTTCCCAGAAGAATTCCTCGTTTGTCGACAAGTTTCGAAGCGGGTCGATCCTGAATGGCTCCAGACATCTTGGCACCGATACACAGCCATATGTATCATTTCCTCTCTTTTCTCTTTTTAGTTTTTATCTTCCTTTCACGCTTTCTTCCTTACGAGATCTTGTTAGATTTATCCTACTCCTCTATCGACAAACGGACTTTTTTGTAGGACTAGGGAAAGATATACAGGTATATGGATAAGCAGCAGCATATATTATATAAGAAATTAAACTCGATTATCATTTTCTTTTATCAACATTAAGCAGTATGTATATATTTCTCGACACGTGACGCATTGATATTATTTACTTAGCTCCTTTCAATCGGCGCGCTATAGAAGACACAGGTCGTGCGCAATTTTTCTAATTTAGTGCAGGAAGGAAGGAAGAAGGTATTCACCGAATGTTGCGGGAAAAGCAGTTTCAATCGTGGTCACCGCTCGGTACATAAACTATTCCTTATTACTCCTTATTCCCACGTTTTTCGGTGCGTTTGAATAATAATTTTATTACTATTTTCAGGTAACGTAGATTCGTTAGATTCGCGTTCAACTAGTTTGACGTTATACAATTTTCTTTTCGAAAGGAACGAAACGGGGTTGTAGAGTACTAAGCGAATAAAAACCTCGTACGATCTGCTTTAATTCTGTTTGCCGAATTAAAAAGAAGTGGTACGCGTGTGTAATGAGTAGGAGTGGTGGTATCAAAGAAGCAGTAATCTGGGTAACCTTTGAAAATATTTATTTCTTCGTAGTTTGACATGGGTGTACATATTACGTGTGCTGATAATTCTACACTCTGGCACGATCCTAGGATAGCTCTCATTACCGGGCGTTAATTGGTGCATCCAGGAGGAATGTCGACCGCGAAACCGTGGCTGCACTGCAGGTACCATCGTAATGCGCCAAAATGCTTTCCAACCCGCGATCGATTTTCAACGGTTATCGCTTCGACCACCCGCGATTCGATCGATGCCTCAACGACTGTCGAGGAATCGATCGCGTTCTCCTTTTCACGATCATCCCGAGAGTTTCCATCCGAATAATCGAATAATCGAATAATCGAATAATCAAATAATCGAGTACTTTGAATCGGCTTTACTCGCGATCAGTTAACATCCCCGTGAATAGGATTCATTCCCGTTCTCGAGTGCCTAAAGTTTAACAAAACTTTGTACAGTGTGTCCTTACGTCGTTCGTGAATTTTCTAAAATTGGTCTTTAAAGAACTGCGCGCGGTGAAGGTTTAGTAACCCTGATGCGATAAGATTCAAGTACAACGTTAAATAGTGACTCTATACGGGCGATAATGAAACAGAATTCGAGAGGATTCATCGATGATTATTGATCTATGTGATATTGATATGTTGGTCTACTTTTGGTTTTAGTTTTGCAAGTGGGTTCTGGAGGCAAGTGCTGTTCCCTCTTATTTGCAAAGTTATACCTTTCGGACGCGTGATGGACAAATCAGGATGATTTAAACTACATTCTAATCTCTCGCGGAAAAGTCCGCGTCACTTTTGTGAATTCGCGAAGAACGTTTAATTTGCCTGCTTATTAAGGATGCGATAAGAAATGTATTGCAGGAAATTCTTATAACGGTGAAGCTCTCAGCTTTGAGGTCTACCGGTGGAATATTCGGTACTCGCATATTAACTCCGAATCGATAGCGACCTTCCAGGCGGTTCAATGATACAAATAACTAGAAACGAAATACTTTCAGAATCATTTTCGAAGATGATTTATACGAGAGTTATTCGTAACTGGCTTGGAAAATTGGTGAAAAACATTCGGCACGGTTTAACTCCGGCGCTCCTTTTCCGGAAAGAAAAGTTCCATGCCTCGGGTTGTTTGGGAAGCGATTTTGACGTAGTTTAAACCGGATCCGGTCCAGGTGCAAGCAGTTGCATGCTGCTACTCGACTTGGCGATCTGAAACGGAAGATTTTGTACGCGTGGGCTGTTCTGGCATGGATGTTCGTCTTGATACACGCTAATACCTAATTTTGCGATAACGGAGGGCACGCTTCCTGGAAGAGTAAACACGAGTACGAGTACGTATTTCGGGAACTCGCGAGCTACCGTCGAGCACTTTGGAAGAGGAATTGATAGGTAACCGGTAAAGGGTAACGGAACAAAGGAGCGACGACTTTGATCGTAGTGAATTAATACCTGTTGCTGGCCTCCTTTTTGTGTCTTCCTTGCGTAGACTTTCAGAACTCTGCAGTTACACGCGACGGAAAGGGCTATCACCAAACCCTGAACGCAGAGAGAATATTTGAAAGTAGTCGGAAAAAAGATAGCGAAAGTAAGAAAGTAATGCGAGCCGGGGAATAATTCGACGATCGACCAAAACGATTGAAAGAAGTACGAAGAGTAGTATTTGTAGTTCGCACGGAGGTTCGGCGGCAGTCGTTGGAGAGTCGTGGGACAAACTTCCTCTGGCAAAGTTTTCCCTCGAGGGGAGAGTGCGATATTTCCAAAGAAATTCTCGGCTTTGCCACTCGACAAATTTCACGTAGGGGAATAGGGAGTCGAGAGTCGAGAAACTTTTTTCAATATCGCGACGGCAGGCTTCGTGTATTCGACTGGTGAGTATAACTTTTATCTTCATCGTTTTCTATTATGCGGTGCGCACAGAAGGGGAGACGCGTCGCACGAGGAACTTTGTCCGACAACGTTGCAGCTTTCAAGTAGTTATTAGGTATATTTTGGAGCGCGTTGCAAGTGCAATTATTCTAAACATTCCACTTACTTGGAGAGAATGACCGGTGCAAAAGACAGCCCAGAGAAAAGGTATTTTCCAGATCTTCGACGCGACGCCGCACCCCGCCACGAGTGCCACGATTAAGCTCACTTTTAGGAAGAGCATCAACTGCAGTGCACGTCTTCTTTTCAGTCGCTCGCGCTGCTTTACTTCCAACTGCATACTGCAGGTATATCTGCATCGCGTGGAAAATAAATCCCTCTCTCTCTCTCTCTCCTTCGAACTATATGTTCATCTATGTATCTATCTATCTTTCTTTTTTGTAAAGTCAAAATGAGAGATAATGGAGCAGAGGATAAGTAGCTCGGTTGAAATTGATCGCTATTACTACAAACTTTCAGGGGTTCCGTCTTTAATCTGAAAAAGGATATTTCGCTGTATGAGCGATTTGGCACGTACCTGGAGACAATTGCAGCTTTTACGAGATAATATCCCGAAGATAAGAGAAGAAAGAGGACCGGAATACCGTAAGCGTAGATCGTTGCCCTCGTCCCCAGAAACCTGGAACAATATCATTCTCGATTCTCTCGATATCGCGGGATATTACCGCTTTTCCGCGAAAAATCATCCGAGAGTGGACGACTCGACTCGACTCGACTCGAATCGACTCCACTCGACTTCACTCGACTCGAATCGACTCCACTCGATTCCACTTCGCGACTCCTATTGGTTTTATCCGTAAAATCGAATCTTTTAAATGAAATTATTCCGTGTGATAAATAAGGAGGAAACGGTACCGTCCGTATTACACAATCTATGTCAAGCTGTGAAATGATGTCTAGAAAATGTTGGCAATCATTTTTGCCGTGGAACTGCAAAAATGATTTTGTCAGAATAAAACGGTTTTGTTCGGTTCGTTTATCGCGGACTTTACCCGTCGTTTACCCGTGAAATTAAGATCTACGAAAACATAGAAAATAAATCAATACTATTATCGCGGTACGTGCTATCAGGACAAGTGGGTAACCTCGAGAAATCGAAAGATATCGTTTTTCATCATTTCCCGAGTCCCTCGTATTTTTTCTCCATTTTGCGAGAAGGAAAGTGGCGGGGGGTTGTAAGATAAAATAAAGTGGTAACACGATCTTCCGTCACTAGATCCGTCATCGTTATAGATCGAAGATGGCGGAGGGATGAGAAGGAAGGGTGAATCAAAGAACGAACCAATGGACAAACGAACGAAGTGTTAAAAATGACGAAGAAATCCGAAAATATAAATTTGTCTTACAAGCCGGCGGTGTATCCCGAGTACGGTTGACTCTTTGAGATAGAAAACGGATAGTTTTATGGAGGCGTATAAAGTCGAACTGACTCTTGTCCGAATTAGGTAAAAAAGAGGGTTCGGAGGTGAAGATACCAGCAATTGAAGGGCGTCAGGTCGGAGATGTTCCAAAAGTCCGGGCTCTCCCGAGAATGAAGGAAAGTTGCGAAGCCAAGCGCCACGAAGGGTGTACCCCAGCCGAAGAGACTGTACTTTAGATAAGTCGGTGGGTCATCCCTTCGCGGCAGCGAGGCGACGGTCGCGTAAAGATGATGGCACATCGCAGCCAGCCAGCAAACCACCGAAACTCGGAGATACTGTAGGCTCAACCCCAGCGAGATGCACAATTCCGAGTCCTGAAACCAACGAATACGCGTAAATAGTCGAGTAAACTCGACTATTATTCACTTCCTCTACCAGCTATTTTCCTTTATTTTAATAGCCACTGAAACGCAGATGCACTGCGCAACAAACTTTTATACCTTCGAAAAGACACCTACATCTTCTACGTGAAAAATGAATGGCCCTTGTCGACGAGTTTTCTTGGGCTCTATGAGTTTTACGCGAGACATTCGAGGTAGACTCTCGCACCCTCCATACTTTAATATAATACCTCGACAGGGATATTACGGGATGAAAAAATGGAGCCGTCATCGCAACTCGTATATTTTCTCCACTCGCGAGCGATCATTATCCTCTATTTACTTTGCAAACTTATAACTTGTCGTTTACTCCATTTTCTTGGATAGACTTTTTCTAGATTCAATACCGAATTATTGAACTTGAAAGTGGGTAGATTCGTTATTGCATTAATTCGAATCTAACAGGTCGCAGACAATTCCCGTCAATTTACTGTTTCCGCTACGATACCTCCAGAGTGACATGGTATGGCGTATTTCCGGGAAAAAATATTCTCCCAGGAGGAAAGCTCCGGGTATCCATTTTGGGTATCCAGTATCCAGGAGATTGACCGTCCCAGGGGCCGGCCTAATAACCTACTCGTGTTTCGGTCGAAACTTATCGGGAGGTATCCGGTTTTTTATGTAAAAGGCCTCCAAATGACCTCCGGCCGTTTTATTAAGGTATACCAAATCTCGGTGAACTTTTCATATCAATTTCCGCGTGAGATAGTTTATGGAGGAAACCTTGACTTGCAGGGAAGACAGGGACAGACAGGAAAGTTCCTCAGCGCGTTCATGAATAGCCGATGAAATTATTATCGCTTTAATGGCCGGTGACACTACAGTGGTATCATGCTAATCGCGCAGGTAGGAAAATGTATCTATTGTTTATATCGAAGATGTGTGAAGAAGAAAAGTCCTATTATATTTATTAATTGAAATATGAATTATAGTATATTCAGACAAGGAGAACCAGTCCCGATGAATTTTCCCCGCGAAACTATCCGGCTATTAAAGTATTAGGGGAACGAAGACGAGCGTCCAGGAAGGTGTGCGAGGCGTTGGTTGGGAAGGATCCTATCCTTCTCCAGGGATATATGAGGTAGTCGTAGTTCTCGGGTGGTAGCTTCAGTGAATTTAATCGAGCGTGATATTTGATTGCGCGCTCGTTCGAAGGTACTACCTACCAAATAGGTTTTCCTTGTAGCTAATAGGCTTTCCAACATCGCGCTTTTCTGCTTTCTCCGAATAGACGAGGATTCTGCCGCCGCCCGCTAAACGAGATATTCGTGTTTTCCCGTGAAATACGAGACCTCTCCGGATGTAAATTCCCCCCAACAAACGACAAGAATCTTTCGGATCCCGAAATCGCGCCGCTCGGAGAATAAAATGAACTCCGGTTTTTCGGGAGGACGAACATTGTAACGTGAAGAAGATTCAACGATCGGTAAGCGTTCGAGGCTTGCATCTTAAAATGAATTACGATCGAGCACCGGGACGGCGTAGGGACAGCGTAGGGACAGCATCGTTTACCCGGTATCAAAACCCGGACGTTAATTCTCGCGTTATAATTCAAAACGTACTGGCAGAGGGTTTGTCGCGAGCGCAGAGACCGGAAGGACGTAACGCGGCTCGTATTTTCGTATTTTCGTATTTTCGTATTTTCGTATTTTCATAGCACAGTTCTCGTTGAAGCTCGAGGCGAGATTCCCTGGTGGAGCTCATTAAATCCCTCGCGGACGTGGCAAGTGGATCTCGACGTCGTGTCTCAAACACTAGACGCGGGTCGACGCTCGAACGAGCTCAGCGAATGAGGATTCAAGGAGGATTCTGGAGGAGGAAGTGAGAGAGAGGGTTGAGGGTGAGAGTGGAGAAAGGAGGGTCAGCCAGGCTTTAAGAGACGGTGCAGGAATTACCGAGGAAATTCGTGGAGCTCGTGGCACGGAGAGAACGGATGAAAACAACGAACACTGCCGCAAACTCACACACTCCCCTTAACGACCTACATGTTTTTTCTTGGCAGGAGCATGCGGCCTCCCTTCTGCCAGAAATCGGACTTATTTCGCTTCAACCGGAGAGATCTTTCGTTCGACATCTCTTTTGGATTTCCCGAAACCCAAGCGACTTCAGTGGAATTCCCGCGAGTCTGGGTCTGCTGTGCAGAACGCAAATAAGATATTTCCCCTTTGACTCTCTTATCCGTTGGTTTTTTCGGCAAGTTGACAATGGACGAGAGTAATTAAACCACCTTGGAACGATGCTTAATAAAGGGCACAACGAGGAATCTCTTCCGGTACGTTTTCTACCGTGAAAATACTCACGAGAGATAATTAGTTCGCGCTTATTACTACCGATGTTCTCATTCGCACAACATACTTCATTCTATTTATTAATTCCACGTACTCTTTTTGTAATGTTTCTTGCTGCACAGTTCGCCAACCTTCTTGTAGTAAAGTCATTTCTTGCGGGGAAATTAAAAACCGACCGATAGCAATAAACGGACCCGACCGATTTTAAAGGTAACAAATTCTGATTACACCCAGGTGCCATGTACAGGTACAGTATGTGTCGGCATGGCAAGAAAATAGTTTAATATTAATGGTAAAATTATCAAATCGACAAAGGTTTTCTATTCTATTTACTTTTAATGTTAGAATGAAGACAAAGCAAGTGATCCGAAACTTTTGACCGCTGGTGTATATACGTCTCTAATGCCGTGATAACTCGGAGGTGTAATGCCAATAACTAATGTAATAAAAAAGAAGGGAAAAGCGTAAGGTGCTACCAAACTCACCTGAACACCACCCACCCCAACGATGAAGAGCAATTGAACCATGAAGAGGGCGGCCAAGAGATTCATGAGGGTCGTACCTGCGAGGCTCCTCAGGTCCGAGAAAAGGCTGGAACATAAAAACAGCCGCGTAACAAGGGTACCATTAATCCCGCTGGACAGCAACCCGAAGGAACCAGTATATTTTATTCTTTTCGATCGTTTTATCGTATCATGGAATACGATAGAATACGATAGAATACGATAGAATACGATAGAAAACAGTAAAGTTCTGTGCGCGAAAAATACAAAGCGAAAACTTGAAATTCAAACGAATGGGCAGAGAATTTAAATAGCCGTCCGAGTAAGAGGGATAAATATCGGGAGCTACGATGGCGTCGACGGTGGCTTTGGCGGTGAATATCGGAGAAACGGAATTATGTGGTAGTCGGAGGTGAGTGGGCCGGGGAAAGGGGGATGGTGGATGGGGAGAATAAGAGAAGAGGGGGGTACGTACCCTCCGGAATAATTCATAAACGAAAAGGGGATGGGTTGGTCAAGGTGAACGTGTTTCCGCGGCAGATACCATTCCCGCGGACAAAAGGGATAAGTCACGATAACCGCGCGAGTAACAAACGAGATATCCTCTTTTTCCAGGATGGAGGCGATAAATCATCCCCGGAAGAAAGGAGTTTAAGGGACAAGCTGACGCATCTTTTCTCTAAACGTTTTACCTTAATATAGGACAGTGAAAGATTTCGCCGTCGTTTGGGATAATGGTGGACAGGCTCGAGGAAAAATTACCGGAGGATTATGAAGTTCTCCCGTTGCTAATGAAACTCTTCGAAAGGTATTCGATTCGCGTGAACGGGCGAGAGCGAAACAAGGAGAAAGAAAGGGGCGGGGTACGTATTCTAGATCAATTTTGTCTCTTTATTAAAATTCTTTCGCTGCCGATGTCGTATTCCTGGAATTCAAAGTGAAAAGGTGGCTTTGCTTTCAGCGATGGCATCGACAGTGCCATCTACAGTGCCGACTGCAAATGCCATTCGAAAAAGAAAAATATTAAGCTCTTCGCGATATCCACTCGACCTCGTTCCTGGTTCGATTCGATCGAATATCTCGATCGAATCTGATCGCTATTAGCGGCATATCTCTCGGTTGGGAAGTTCTTCCAAGAGAATCCTATATTCGAGCTAATGGAAATCGCCTGGGTTGAAACTGAGCGTCGATCTACCGAACGAACAAATCATTTCCAGAGGATCGTCGCGGTTCGAAGTTAGCTCGAGGATCTATTCGCGCGATTGAGAGCGGTCACCCCTCTATCCCTCTATCCCTCTATCGCTCTTTCGAGCCTCGGACCTCGGACCTCGAACTTTTATTTCTTCTGCCTCGACCCTTTTCGAGATGCTAACACGCGCCGAAACAACAGCCGCGTGAATTATTCATCCCTGTAAAACATTCAATGAGCCCGAAAGAGGACACGGTGGAATCGAAGACTATAGGACGATATCAAAATCCTGCCTCGTTTGACTCGTTTGACTCGTTGTTGCTTCCAGGAAGGAGGTTGGTGGGCATTTTTATTATTATTTCTCACCATCACATCATATTGACACAACACATTGAGTCGTATAATGCAATGTGACGAGGTTACTTCGAACATTCGTGGATATCTCGCGTTAGTCAACAATAACAAACCAAACCGGTGCGTAGGAACAAATGTCAGAGAAAAGGGACGGCAGTTCTCAAGAAAAGAAAAATCGTTTCGGTCGGTCAGTCGGAGGAGAACTAGTTCGAGAAGACGCGCGATAGAAAGATGATAAGGCGGATTGACGATACTGGAAAATACTGGAAAATACTGGAAAGTACTGGAAAGTACTGGAAAAAGCAGCGCGAGGATAAATAATCGAGTCGATGTCGTGGACTAGATTAGAGAGTTTATCCTTGGAGGAGGTTGATGACGATTAAGCCGTCAAGGTTGATAAGCACCGAGTCAGAAAAGATCGATCGAGCGAGGACGTTTTGCCATGAGAAACGATACAAATGGTTTATGTTCTTCAACGAAACGTAAGTTCGTTTTTGAAGCTCTCCCTCTTTTTGTCAGCCGGGCCGGAAGATTAATTATCCCGATTAAAGTAATTCGCGCTTGCGAATATTTGCCGATCTCTGTGATGTAAATACAGCTTTACAGATATCCTCGAACGGATTAATATCTCGTACTAAGAATGTAATAATATTCTGCGTTGATTAATCGTCGGGCTCGAGTTTCCAAGTGAATTAGGTGTAAGTATAATTAGTCCTGGATTTCTCACGGGGAAGGTCACGTTTTTGACGTAAACTTTCCGGAGTAAATTACCGGACAAAGTTCAGCGATATTCCTGCTCCAGTCTGCAGGCTCCAAGCTTCGCGTTCAGCATTAGGCGAATCAAAACTCTCGGACGACAATTGAATTGACGAAAAACTGCGGGACAACGTAAAACGTAAGTTTTAACACATTTTCAAAATAAATTTGAGGAATTACGAATCTCTTATGACGAAGAAGAAAAGCGATGGTCGTCTCGTTTCGCGTTGGTAATTTCTTCGTCACCGGTTGCTATCGTGGCCTTAAATCTAAATCGCACCCTAGGGACCTGGAGCCTCGCATGATTTCTCCAACTTTACGCCCGTCAAACTTTCCAGCCATCCCAAACTATCTAACAATCACCCCTCTCTTTCTTCTCTGCCGTCGCAGAAGAGAGAAACAGCCAAAAGAAACCCTCGGCATCGTAACGAGATCGTGGCGAGATCAAAATTCTATTGCGTTAGCAGAAATTCTGATAAGCATTTTATTTCGGAATGTTAACGCGTTACTCGCGAATCAGGGGTACGGACTCGATTAAGATTTCCCAGGAGATCCGACCTGGGTAGGATCTTCATCAAGATAGAAATTGCACGAATACTTCGTGTCTCTTTTTTCCCGAAAGATATATTTTTCAGAATGCTTAGCGTTCCCATGGAAAACAGTAAAAGTCCCCGGAACAGTAAGCAATGATCTTAGAAAGCTCTTAAGAGGTGAAAGTTGTTAGCTATAAAAGGACGAAAGGGAGGTAAAGGATGGACCGAACTCGAACGAGTTTGCACGGCGAGTCGGATGAATTTTAAAAACCTCTCCCGAAGCTCTCCTTTGCTCCGTGCTTTATCGTCCGGAACAGGTCCCGAGGGAAGGCTCGGTGATTTATATTTCTTAACTTGCTGACTTTTCTCGGAGGTATCAGCTTTTTCGGGTCTATCGTACAGTCACCGAATAAGTAAGCCCGTGCTCTGTATATCGACACCTTTCTCGCTTCACCTCATCGACTCGATTTGACGGGCCTCTTTCACAATGATTTAGGGACTTTCGTACCATGATCGCGCAACAATGCCACTCCCTTGGCGACCCTTGCTGCTCCTTACCGGTCTTCACCGACCCTTAGTGGCCCTTAGCTTAACGCGACAAAAATTATGAGACTACAAAGACACCTCGTCGTACGACTGTTCATCTTGGTAAACGACTCCGGTAAAATGATATCCTCGGGAAATGTAAATAAATGGATCTAGTTGAAGTGGCTTGCATGAACCTCGCGCGATACGCCACTATTATTGAAATAGATCGCTCCTACGTGGCGCACAAAATCGCATCGTACGTACTTTCTCCAGAAAAACCAAGCTTTATCAAAGTTCAGAATAATATAGGTCGAGATAGGAACCCCGTGTAAATACTCCGAGCAAACCAAACCTAAGCTTCCAGATATCTAGAATTTTGTAAGAAAATAAAGGAATAGTTCTTTCGATACGTTGCCGACCACCTTTCTTCGGAAGACGAGTCTCGCGGATGAATAATGGAAAAGAGCGCTTCTATGTATTTCCTGATGCTGTTCAATTTGTCGAAAATCCCCACATTAACGGCTCCTGTGAGCCGTATTAATGCTCTTATGTAGAAATGACTGAAGATTAGGCACCTGCTACGATTTATATGATAACCATTCGATACGTACTCATTTCGTTTCCGTTTCCGTTTCCATTTTCGTCGGAGAGCTAGATCCAACGTTAGATTAATAAAGTCGGAAAACATGCGGGACAAGGAATTGATCGAGAGTTGTTTGCGAAGAAACTATTGGTAAACGTGGGGGCAATGGGGACACTTAGAAGCTAGGGTCAGGGACATTGGTATACCGCTTTCCATTTTTGCGATTTTGGGTCGACCTGTTTTTTGATCGAAACCAATTTTTAAACCACTTCTTTCAACTTAAAACGAACCTAGAACATGTTTGTACATCACCCACCATCGATTTGGGTCGTTTAGAAGCGATTTTGGCGACTTTTAATTTTTGACAATTTTTGAAGGTATACAACTTTACATTTTTTCGACTTGGTTTCGACCCATTTTTTACCAATAAAAATTTTTTAACCGCTTCTTTCGACCAGAAATCGTCCTAGAATATGTTTATACATCATTTACCATCGATTTGGGTTGTTTAGAATTGATTTTGGCGACTTTTAATTTTTGACAATTTTTGAAGGTATACCCCTTCACATTTTTTGACTTGGATTCGATCCATTTTTGACCAATACAAATTTTTTAACCGCTTCTTTCGACCAGGAATCGTCCTAGAATATGTTTATACATCACCCACCATCGATTTGGGTCGTTTAGAAGTGATTTTGGCGACTTTTCATTTTTGCAAATTTTTGAAGGTATACCCCTTTACATTTTTTCGACTTGGTTTCGACCCATTTTTTACCAATAAAAATTTTTTAACCGCTTCTTTCGACCAGAAATCGTCCTAGAATATGTTTATACATCATTTACCATCGATTTGGGTTGTTTAGAATTGATTTTGGCGACTTTTAATTTTTGACAATTTTTGAAGGTATACCCCTTCACATTTTTTGACTTGGATTCGATCCATTTTTGACCAATACAAATTTTTTAACCGCTTCTTTCGACCAGGAATCGTCCTAGAATATGTTTATACATCACCCACCATCGATTTGGGTCGTTTAGAAGTGATTTTGGCGACTTTTCATTTTTGCAAATTTTTGAAGGTATACCCCTTTACATTTTTTCGACTTGGTTTCGACCCATTTTTTACCAATAAAAATTTTTTAACCGCTTCTTTCGACCAGAAATCGTCCTAGAATATGTTTATACATCATTTACCATCGATTTGGGTTGTTTAGAATTGATTTTGGCGACTTTTAATTTTTGACAATTTTTGAAGGTATACCCCTTCACATTTTTTGACTTGGATTCGATCCATTTTTGACCAATACAAATTTTTTAACCGCTTCTTTCGACCAGGAATCGTCCTAGAATATGTTTATACATCACCCACCATCGATTTGGGTCGTTTAGAAGTGATTTTGGCGACTTTTCATTTTTGCAAATTTTTGAAGGTATACCCCTTTATATTTTTTCGACTTGGTTTCGCCCATTTTTGACCAATAAAAATTTTTTAACCGCTTCTTTCGACCAGAAATCGTCCTAGAATATGTTTATACATCACCCACCATCGATTTGGGTCGTTTAGAAGCGATTTTGGCGACTTTTAATTTTTGACAATTTTTGAAGGTATACAACTTTACATTTTTTCGACTTGGTTTCGACCCATTTTTTACCAATAAAAATTTTTTAACCGCTTCTTTCGACCAGAAATCGTCCTAGAATATCTTTATACATCATTTACCATCGATTTGGGTTGTTTAGAATTGATTTTGGCGACTTTTAATTTTTGACAATTTTTGAAGGTATACCCCTTCACATTTTTTGACTTGGATTCGATCCATTTTTGACCAATACAAATTTTTTAACCGCTTCTTTCGACCAGGAATCGTCCTAGAATATGTTTATACATCACCCACCATCGATTTGGGTCGTTTAGAAGTGATTTTGGCGACTTTTCATTTTTGCAAATTTTTGAAGGTATACCCCTTTATATTTTTTCGACTTGGTTTCGCCCATTTTTGACCAATAAAAATTTTTTAACCGCTTCTTTCGACCAGAAATCGTCCTAGAATATGTTTATACATCACCCACCATCGATTTGGGTCGTTTAGAAGCGATTTTGGCGACTTTTAATTTTTGACAATTTTTGAAGGTATACAACTTTACATTTTTTCGACTTGGTTTCGACCCATTTTTTACCAATAAAAATTTTTTAACCGCTTCTTTCGACCAGAAATCGTCCTAGAATATCTTTATACATCATTTACCATCGATTTGGGTTGTTTAGAATTGATTTTGGCGACTTTTAATTTTTGACAATTTTTGAAGGTATACCCCTTCACATTTTTTGACTTGGATTCGATCCATTTTTGACCAATACAAATTTTTTAACCGCTTCTTTCGACCAGGAATCGTCCTAGAATATGTTTATACATCACCCACCATCGATTTGGGTCGTTTAGAAGTGATTTTGGCGACTTTTCATTTTTGCAAATTTTTGAAGGTATACCCCTTTATATTTTTTCGACTTGGTTTCGCCCATTTTTGACCAATAAAAATTTTTTAACCGCTTCTTTCGACCAGAAATCGTCCTAGAATATGTTTATACATCACCCACCATCGATTTGGGTCGTTTAGAAGCGATTTTGGCGACTTTTAATTTTTGACAATTTTTGAAGGTATACAACTTTACATTTTTTCGACTTGGTTTCGACCCATTTTTTACCAATAAAAATTTTTTAACCGCTTCTTTCGACCAGAAATCGTCCTAGAATATCTTTATACATCATTTACCATCGATTTGGGTTGTTTAGAATTGATTTTGGCGACTTTTAATTTTTGACAATTTTTGAAGGTATACCCCTTCACATTTTTTGACTTGGATTCGATCCATTTTTGACCAATACAAATTTTTTAACCGCTTCTTTCGACCAGGAATCGTCCTAGAATATGTTTATACATCACCCACCATCGATTTGGGTCGTTTAGAAGTGATTTTGGCGACTTTTCATTTTTGCAAATTTTTGAAGGTATACCCCTTTACATTTTTTCGACTTGGTTTCGACCCATTTTTTACCAATAAAAATTTTTTAACCGCTTCTTTCGACCAGAAATCGTCCTAGAATATGTTTATACATCATTTACCATCGATTTGGGTTGTTTAGAATTGATTTTGGCGACTTTTAATTTTTGACAATTTTTGAAGGTATACCCCTTCACATTTTTTGACTTGGATTCGATCCATTTTTGACCAATACAAATTTTTTAACCGCTTCTTTCGACCAGGAATCGTCCTAGAATATGTTTATACATCACCCACCATCGATTTGGGTCGTTTAGAAGTGATTTTGGCGACTTTTCATTTTTGCAAATTTTTGAAGGTATACCCCTTTATATTTTTTCGACTTGGTTTCGCCCATTTTTGACCAATAAAAATTTTTTAACCGCTTCTTTCGACCAGAAATCGTCCTAGAATATGTTTATACATCACCCACCATCGATTTGGGTCGTTTAGAAGCGATTTTGGCGACTTTTAATTTTTGACAATTTTTGAAGGTATACAACTTTACATTTTTTCGACTTGGTTTCGACCCATTTTTTACCAATAAAAATTTTTTAACCGCTTCTTTCGACCAGAAATCGTCCTAGAATATCTTTATACATCATTTACCATCGATTTGGGTTGTTTAGAATTGATTTTGGCGACTTTTAATTTTTGACAATTTTTGAAGGTATACCCCTTCACATTTTTTGACTTGGATTCGATCCATTTTTGACCAATACAAATTTTTTAACCGCTTCTTTCGACCAGGAATCGTCCTAGAATATGTTTATACATCACCCACCATCGATTTGGGTCGTTTAGAAGTGATTTTGGCGACTTTTCATTTTTGCAAATTTTTGAAGGTATACCCCTTTACATTTTTTCGACTTGGTTTCGACCCATTTTTTACCAATAAAAATTTTTTAACCGCTTCTTTCGACCAGAAATCGTCCTAGAATATGTTTATACATCATTTACCATCGATTTGGGTTGTTTAGAATTGATTTTGGCGACTTTTAATTTTTGACAATTTTTGAAGGTATACCCCTTCACATTTTTTGACTTGGTTTCGACCCATTTTTTACCAATAAAAATTTTTTAACCGCTTCTTTCGACCAGAAATCGTCCTAGAATATGTTTATACATCACCCACCATCGATTTGGGTCGTTTAGAAGCGATTTTGGCGACTTTTAATTTTTGACAATTTTTGAAGGTATACAACTTTACATTTTTTCGACTTGGTTTCGACCCATTTTTTACCAATAAAAATTTTTTAACCGCTTCTTTCGACCAGAAATCGTCCTAGAATATCTTTATACATCATTTACCATCGATTTGGGTTGTTTAGAATTGATTTTGGCGACTTTTAATTTTTGACAATTTTTGAAGGTATACCCCTTCACATTTTTTGACTTGGATTCGATCCATTTTTGACCAATACAAATTTTTTAACCGCTTCTTTCGACCAGGAATCGTCCTAGAATATGTTTATACATCACCCACCATCGATTTGGGTCGTTTAGAAGTGATTTTGGCGACTTTTCATTTTTGCAAATTTTTGAAGGTATACCCCTTTACATTTTTTCGACTTGGTTTCGACCCATTTTTTACCAATAAAAATTTTTTAACCGCTTCTTTCGACCAGAAATCGTCCTAGAATATGTTTATACATCATTTACCATCGATTTGGGTTGTTTAGAATTGATTTTGGCGACTTTTAATTTTTGACAATTTTTGAAGGTATACCCCTTCACATTTTTTGACTTGGTTTCGCCCATTTTTGACCAATAAAAATTTTTTAACCGCTTCTTTCGACCAGAAATCGTCCTAGAATATGTTTATACATCACCCACCATCGATTTGGGTCGTTTAGAAGCGATTTTGGCGACTTTTAATTTTTGACAATTTTTGAAGGTATACAACTTTACATTTTTTCGACTTGGTTTCGACCCATTTTTTACCAATAAAAATTTTTTAACCGCTTCTTTCGACCAGAAATCGTCCTAGAATATCTTTATACATCATTTACCATCGATTTGGGTTGTTTAGAATTGATTTTGGCGACTTTTAATTTTTGACAATTTTTGAAGGTATACCCCTTCACATTTTTTGACTTGGATTCGATCCATTTTTGACCAATACAAATTTTTTAACCGCTTCTTTCGACCAGGAATCGTCCTAGAATATGTTTATACATCACCCACCATCGATTTGGGTCGTTTAGAAGTGATTTTGGCGACTTTTCATTTTTGCAAATTTTTGAAGGTATACCCCTTTATATTTTTTCGACTTGGTTTCGCCCATTTTTGACCAATAAAAATTTTTTAACCGCTTCTTTCGACCAGAAATCGTCCTAGAATATGTTTATACATCACCCACCATCGATTTGGGTCGTTTAGAAGCGATTTTGGCGACTTTTAATTTTTGACAATTTTTGAAGGTATACAACTTTACATTTTTTCGACTTGGTTTCGACCCATTTTTTACCAATAAAAATTTTTTAACCGCTTCTTTCGACCAGAAATCGTCCTAGAATATCTTTATACATCATTTACCATCGATTTGGGTTGTTTAGAATTGATTTTGGCGACTTTTAATTTTTGACAATTTTTGAAGGTATACCCCTTCACATTTTTTGACTTGGATTCGATCCATTTTTGACCAATACAAATTTTTTAACCGCTTCTTTCGACCAGGAATCGTCCTAGAATATGTTTATACATCACCCACCATCGATTTGGGTCGTTTAGAAGTGATTTTGGCGACTTTTCATTTTTGCAAATTTTTGAAGGTATACCCCTTTACATTTTTTCGACTTGGTTTCGACCCATTTTTTACCAATAAAAATTTTTTAACCGCTTCTTTCGACCAGAAATCGTCCTAGAATATGTTTATACATCATTTACCATCGATTTGGGTTGTTTAGAATTGATTTTGGCGACTTTTAATTTTTGACAATTTTTGAAGGTATACCCCTTCACATTTTTTGACTTGGATTCGATCCATTTTTGACCAATACAAATTTTTTAACCGCTTCTTTCGACCAGGAATCGTCCTAGAATATGTTTATACATCACCCACCATCGATTTGGGTCGTTTAGAAGTGATTTTGGCGACTTTTCATTTTTGCAAATTTTTGAAGGTATACCCCTTTATATTTTTTCGACTTGGTTTCGCCCATTTTTGACCAATAAAAATTTTTTAACCGCTTCTTTCGACCAGAAATCGTCCTAGAATATGTTTATACATCACCCACCATCGATTTGGGTCGTTTAGAAGCGATTTTGGCGACTTTTAATTTTTGACAATTTTTGAAGGTATACAACTTTACATTTTTTCGACTTGGTTTCGACCCATTTTTTACCAATAAAAATTTTTTAACCGCTTCTTTCGACCAGAAATCGTCCTAGAATATGTTTATACATCATTTACCATCGATTTGGGTTGTTTAGAATTGATTTTGGCGACTTTTAATTTTTGACAATTTTTGAAGGTATACCCCTTCACATTTTTTGGCTTGGATTCGATCCATTTTTGACCAATACAAATTTTTTAACCGCTTCTTTCGACCAGGAATCGTCCTAGAATATGTTTATACATCACCCACCATCGATTTGGGTCGTTTAGAAGTGATTTTGGCGACTTTTCATTTTTGCAAATTTTTGAAGGTATACCCCTTTACATTTTTTCGACTTGGTTTCGACCCATTTTTTACCAATAAAAATTTTTTAACCGCTTCTTTCGACCAGAAATCGTCCTAGAATATGTTTATACATCATTTACCATCGATTTGGGTTGTTTAGAATTGATTTTGGCGACTTTTAATTTTTGACAATTTTTGAAGGTATACCCCTTCACATTTTTTGACTTGGTTTCGCCCATTTTTGACCAATAAAAATTTTTTAACCGCTTCTTTCGACCAGAAATCGTCCTAGAATATGTTTATACATCACCCACCATCGATTTGGGTCGTTTAGAAGCGATTTTGGCGACTTTTAATTTTTGACAATTTTTGAAGGTATACAACTTTACATTTTTTCGACTTGGTTTCGACCCATTTTTTACCAATAAAAATTTTTTAACCGCTTCTTTCGACCAGAAATCGTCCTAGAATATCTTTATACATCATTTACCATCGATTTGGGTTGTTTAGAATTGATTTTGGCGACTTTTAATTTTTGACAATTTTTGAAGGTATACCCCTTCACATTTTTTGACTTGGATTCGATCCATTTTTGACCAATACAAATTTTTTAACCGCTTCTTTCGACCAGGAATCGTCCTAGAATATGTTTATACATCACCCACCATCGATTTGGGTCGTTTAGAAGTGATTTTGGCGACTTTTCATTTTTGCAAATTTTTGAAGGTATACCCCTTTATATTTTTTCGACTTGGTTTCGCCCATTTTTGACCAATAAAAATTTTTTAACCGCTTCTTTCGACCAGAAATCGTCCTAGAATATGTTTATACATCACCCACCATCGATTTGGGTCGTTTAGAAGCGATTTTGGCGACTTTTAATTTTTGACAATTTTTGAAGGTATACAACTTTACATTTTTTCGACTTGGTTTCGACCCATTTTTTACCAATAAAAATTTTTTAACCGCTTCTTTCGACCAGAAATCGTCCTAGAATATCTTTATACATCATTTACCATCGATTTGGGTTGTTTAGAATTGATTTTGGCGACTTTTAATTTTTGACAATTTTTGAAGGTATACCCCTTCACATTTTTTGACTTGGATTCGATCCATTTTTGACCAATACAAATTTTTTAACCGCTTCTTTCGACCAGGAATCGTCCTAGAATATGTTTATACATCACCCACCATCGATTTGGGTCGTTTAGAAGTGATTTTGGCGACTTTTCATTTTTGCAAATTTTTGAAGGTATACCCCTTTACATTTTTTCGACTTGGTTTCGACCCATTTTTTACCAATAAAAATTTTTTAACCGCTTCTTTCGACCAGAAATCGTCCTAGAATATGTTTATACATCATTTACCATCGATTTGGGTTGTTTAGAATTGATTTTGGCGACTTTTAATTTTTGACAATTTTTGAAGGTATACCCCTTCACATTTTTTGACTTGGATTCGATCCATTTTTGACCAATACAAATTTTTTAACCGCTTCTTTCGACCAGGAATCGTCCTAGAATATGTTTATACATCACCCACCATCGATTTGGGTCGTTTAGAAGTGATTTTGGCGACTTTTCATTTTTGCAAATTTTTGAAGGTATACCCCTTTATATTTTTTCGACTTGGTTTCGCCCATTTTTGACCAATAAAAATTTTTTAACCGCTTCTTTCGACCAGAAATCGTCCTAGAATATGTTTATACATCACCCACCATCGATTTGGGTCGTTTAGAAGCGATTTTGGCGACTTTTAATTTTTGACAATTTTTGAAGGTATACAACTTTACATTTTTTCGACTTGGTTTCGACCCATTTTTTACCAATAAAAATTTTTTAACCGCTTCTTTCGACCAGAAATCGTCCTAGAATATCTTTATACATCATTTACCATCGATTTGGGTTGTTTAGAATTGATTTTGGCGACTTTTAATTTTTGACAATTTTTGAAGGTATACCCCTTCACATTTTTTGACTTGGATTCGATCCATTTTTGACCAATACAAATTTTTTAACCGCTTCTTTCGACCAGGAATCGTCCTAGAATATGTTTATACATCACCCACCATCGATTTGGGTCGTTTAGAAGTGATTTTGGCGACTTTTCAATTTTGCAAATTTTTGAAGGTATACCCCTTTACATTTTTTCGACTTGGTTTCGACCCATTTTTTACCAATAAAAATTTTTTAACCGCTTCTTTCGACCAGAAATCGTCCTAGAATATGTTTATACATCATTTACCATCGATTTGGGTTGTTTAGAATTGATTTTGGCGACTTTTAATTTTTGACAATTTTTGAAGGTATACCCCTTCACATTTTTTGACTTGGATTCGATCCATTTTTGACCAATACAAATTTTTTAACCGCTTCTTTCGACCAGGAATCGTCCTAGAATATGTTTATACATCACCCACCATCGATTTGGGTCGTTTAGAAGTGATTTTGGCGACTTTTCATTTTTGCAAATTTTTGAAGGTATACCCCTTTACATTTTTTCGACTTGGTTTCGACCCATTTTTTACCAATAAAAATTTTTTAACCGCTTCTTTCGACCAGAAATCGTCCTAGAATATGTTTATACATCATTTACCATCGATTTGGGTTGTTTAGAATTGATTTTGGCGACTTTTAATTTTTGACAATTTTTGAAGGTATACCCCTTCACATTTTTTGACTTGGATTCGATCCATTTTTGACCAATACAAATTTTTTAACCGCTTCTTTCGACCAGGAATCGTCCTAGAATATGTTTATACATCACCCACCATCGATTTGGGTCGTTTAGAAGTGATTTTGGCGACTTTTCATTTTTGCAAATTTTTGAAGGTATACCCCTTTATATTTTTTCGACTTGGTTTCGCCCATTTTTGACCAATAAAAATTTTTTAACCGCTTCTTTCGACCAGAAATCGTCCTAGAATATGTTTATACATCACCCACCATCGATTTGGGTCGTTTAGAAGCGATTTTGGCGACTTTTAATTTTTGACAATTTTTGAAGGTATACAACTTTACATTTTTTCGACTTGGTTTCGACCCATTTTTTACCAATAAAAATTTTTTAACCGCTTCTTTCGACCAGAAATCGTCCTAGAATATCTTTATACATCATTTACCATCGATTTGGGTTGTTTAGAATTGATTTTGGCGACTTTTAATTTTTGACAATTTTTGAAGGTATACCCCTTCACATTTTTTGACTTGGATTCGATCCATTTTTGACCAATACAAATTTTTTAACCGCTTCTTTCGACCAGGAATCGTCCTAGAATATGTTTATACATCACCCACCATCGATTTGGGTCGTTTAGAAGTGATTTTGGCGACTTTTCAATTTTGCAAATTTTTGAAGGTATACCCCTTTACATTTTTTCGACTTGGTTTCGACCCATTTTTTACCAATAAAAATTTTTTAACCGCTTCTTTCGACCAGAAATCGTCCTAGAATATGTTTATACATCATTTACCATCGATTTGGGTTGTTTAGAATTGATTTTGGCGACTTTTAATTTTTGACAATTTTTGAAGGTATACCCCTTCACATTTTTTGACTTGGATTCGATCCATTTTTGACCAATACAAATTTTTTAACCGCTTCTTTCGACCAGGAATCGTCCTAGAATATGTTTATACATCACCCACCATCGATTTGGGTCGTTTAGAAGTGATTTTGGCGACTTTTCATTTTTGCAAATTTTTGAAGGTATACCCCTTTACATTTTTTCGACTTGGTTTCGACCCATTTTTTACCAATAAAAATTTTTTAACCGCTTCTTTCGACCAGAAATCGTCCTAGAATATGTTTATACATCATTTACCATCGATTTGGGTTGTTTAGAATTGATTTTGGCGACTTTTAATTTTTGACAATTTTTGAAGGTATACCCCTTCACATTTTTTGACTTGGATTCGATCCATTTTTGACCAATACAAATTTTTTAACCGCTTCTTTCGACCAGGAATCGTCCTAGAATATGTTTATACATCACCCACCATCGATTTGGGTCGTTTAGAAGTGATTTTGGCGACTTTTCATTTTTGCAAATTTTTGAAGGTATACCCCTTTATATTTTTTCGACTTGGTTTCGCCCATTTTTGACCAATAAAAATTTTTTAACCGCTTCTTTCGACCAGAAATCGTCCTAGAATATGTTTATACATCACCCACCATCGATTTGGGTCGTTTAGAAGCGATTTTGGCGACTTTTAATTTTTGACAATTTTTGAAGGTATACAACTTTACATTTTTTCGACTTGGTTTCGACCCATTTTTTACCAATAAAAATTTTTTAACCGCTTCTTTCGACCAGAAATCGTCCTAGAATATCTTTATACATCATTTACCATCGATTTGGGTTGTTTAGAATTGATTTTGGCGACTTTTAATTTTTGACAATTTTTGAAGGTATACCCCTTCACATTTTTTGACTTGGATTCGATCCATTTTTGACCAATACAAATTTTTTAACCGCTTCTTTCGACCAGGAATCGTCCTAGAATATGTTTATACATCACCCACCATCGATTTGGGTCGTTTAGAAGTGATTTTGGCGACTTTTCATTTTTGCAAATTTTTGAAGGTATACCCCTTTACATTTTTTCGACTTGGTTTCGCCCATTTTTGACCAATAAAAATTTTTTAACCGCTTCTTTCGACCAGAAATCGTCCTAGAATATGTTTATACATCATTTACCATCGATTTGGGTCGTTTAGAAGTGATTTTGGCGACTTTCAGTTTTTGAGAATTTTTGAAGGTGTACCCCTTTACATTTTTTCGACTTGGTTTCGACCCATTTTTGACCAATACAAATTTTGTAACCGCTTCTTTCGATCAGAAATCGTCCTAGAATATGTTTATACATCATATACCATCGATTTGGGTCGTTTAGAAGCGATTTTGGCGACTTTGATTTTTTTACAATTTTTGAAGGTATACCCCTTTCTATTTTTCTGATTTTGGGTCAACAGTTTTTAAATTAGAAAACTACTTTAATCCACAATTCTGCGAGCAAAACTTCCCCGTCTTCTTCCGAAGAGAACTCTTTCTAGTATGGAGAACCAGTTAAACTCGTGTCCAAAATGGCAGAATTAGCATTAGTTCGGAATTAGTACGTTGCTTGATCTACGATGAATTAGGTCGAGAATCAGTCAGTTCACAATTGAACGGTTCGATCGAACGTTCTTCCACGATCACCAAAAAGAGTGGTTCTCCTACTGGTTTCGTTTACCTTCTCCCTTTCGTGCAGGAGCATATTAATACGCTCCGTTCGACGTAATTTACATAAAAATTCAATATGCATTTAAATCGCTGCGAACCTTCGTGCGAGTTAAAACGTAAATTGAAATAAACAAGTATGTACATGTACGGCGAAAAATCGTGTAATATGAAACAGCAAGAAGATAAGAGCGAGAATATTTTCTTGTAAAAATAGCTGATTTGAAATTCCTTGAAATTCCTTGAAATTCGAATAGAAGCGGGTGTACCGTGAAGCAGACTCCCCGTGTAGGTTAATATGAGATACCGTGCGTGATATAAATCTCCTTGCCTTTCACGGATACCTACCAAGTATGCAGAGAAATTGTAATTTCAAGTGACGGATTCAGGCGAGGAAATTTCGAACAGCGTCGACAGATCTATTATATCTTTCATATTCGGCTAGAAATTCAAGAGGAAAACTTAGGAGTTTTCGTGGGAAAGCAATTCGGCAAAATACGGCTCGCATGAACGTCGGGTTTGAAAGAACCAGGCGTGTCTTGTCTACCAGTCTACCAGTCTACCAGTCTACCATCGATTTGCACCGTTTAGGATCAATTTTGGCGACTTCGACATTTTCTACCTTATATCCGTATATCCGTATATCCGTATATCCTTGGCTACCAAATTTAGCGAGAACTTGCCGGGGATAGCAAGGTTTCAAAGGAGCCGAAACGGTGCTCGTCCATTCCATAGAAAAACGAATTGCCCGATTGCAGCATTTTCTGCTCTCTTTTTATTTGCTAGACTAGAAGGTTCTTTTGTAGAAGAAACTCATCGAAATACACGACTGCACTCCCAATCAGTTGGGGTTTCGAGCGACCTCGAAGGAAAAACAAACTCTCCGATTGTCTATCTGTCTATCTTCTATCTGTTTTATCCAAAGTATTCATCATTGCGTTAGTTTATTGCTTTTCGTCGACAGTATTTCTCGGTTCCACGGTCGTTTCCACGGAATTCTAACCACGCGTCTCTTCGGATTAGGATATTTCTCATTAATTCGTATTTCGAAGCGGCAAAAGTTTACGAGTCTCGAACGTTGGAAAATATAAATCGCATTGACGTAGGACGACGTTTCGATTAACGCGGAGGCGCGTTATTAAAGAGATTCGAGTGTGCCGTAAAGGGGAAGGGGCTGACTCCCGAGTCAGCCCCGTGCTTTAAACGTAATAACTAAATCTTGGGAGAAACGAGAAGCGAGAAATGTCAGCTTCCAAGGAAACGTGCTGTGATCGTCGACCCTCCCATTATCCATCTGCGGAAAGTTTGGACAGTTTAACTAACGATGTCTTACCATTTTCCGACGATTCTTCCTAACTGGATCTCGAATACGCGTCCGCCGAATCATCCATTTTGGTAACCTATCGACATTTACATCCGTGATAACGCGCCATTCGTTGCCAACCCCTTTCATTGCCATGCCGAACACGTACGTACGGTCCCTTTTCTACGACCGTTTCTTTAGGATTTCCCCGTTTTTCCTTTTCAGAGAAATCGTCTATCGTCTTTGGAGCATACTTTATGAAAATCTCTGTAATCCTATTTCGTAATAAGCACATCGATGAACGGCTAGTTCTTTTTCAATTTCACCTAGTACTTATAGAAATACTGTTTCATATGTTCACATATGTATATGTATATGTATATCCGAATGGTATCATTTCATTTTTATTGGTCAGAAATCTCTACTGGTTCGCACAGTCCAATTAACGATAGGATTTGTTCTTGTACGGAATCTCTCTGGGACCAAAATTGGGGACTTGGAAATTTTCCTCATTTTTGAAGGTATACCTTCAAAATTTATTTTCCATTTTCAGTTCGCGAACAATGATCTTCCTGAAATCTAGGCACGTAATTTCTTATACGATGGGCATCCGTGAATATTGCATCCGGCAGTAGAAATTCGCCCAACACAGCTAGGACGCACGCTGGACATTATGCGGATTAAATCTGCGGACTACCAGGACAATCTATCTCCGGATAACCACCCACCTGTCCACCTGCCCACTCTAATTACGTTCTACGGAATAATCTATTAATCGGTATATAATGGAGCCGTAATACACTCGGTAATCCAGCTGGAAATGAACCCCAAGCGACCAACTGGTAACCAACTTTCTCAATAGCAATAATCATTTCAAACATGGTGCTTTAGATTATGAGCGTTATACGAGAAAAATTAATTACTTCTCTGGATATTGAACTTTTCATTCGTAATTTCAGTTAGTTTTTGCATAAAATTGCCGAACAATAATGTTAAAATTGGAAAGAAGCCCTAACAGAAGCTCTAACAATTCAGTGAACAATATAACTGAACCTATCGTGTAAACAACGAAATTCGACGGGTGAGTATTCGCAACGGTTTTTCGCTGTGTCAAAAATCCTGGTAGTTTATCGCGTGATTCCACGAAATCACCGGTTATGAAATGGACAGAAATTTGTGAAAAATTAGGGAGAAATATGCAGTCATGTCTCTCGATTCGGGGAACGCGCATGACGGTGCTTGCACACAAATTGCTAGTCCACGAACGAAACGAAAATCCGGTTTACGTAAAAACTTTTTTTTCTCTTCCGTTTTGCTGCTCCGACTGTCGGACGCAAGCACCGCCCAGCGTAAAAACACGATCATCCAACAATTTGGAAACCTTTGGCAAATTTTGAGTGGCGTTATCGCATCATGCAGCACAACAACAGCCGTTTCGGTTGATATCCGATTCGACGATGACGTCGATCTTTCCGTTTGACCTTTCTTTCCCCACGAAGAACGTTAATGCAATAAAATCCATTGTCGAAATATTCAACAAACTCTTCGCCTTTCGCATCGACGCACACGAAAATTACATCGGATTTCGAGACACATTCGAGGCGACGCGTCGAAATGTTGCTAGCACTGAAAAGAGTGTCGAACATTATTCAATGTATCGTTGTGCAACGTAGGTTTATTTAAGAGTGCGCTTTTGAAAAACATCTCGTTATCACGGCGCAGTGAGCGTATTGTCTCGGTCCGTAATCGTATTCGCTAAAATTACTTAACGGAACGACCTGGGTTTGACTTTTTGTATTTTTGTATTTTTTATTCATCCCACGCCCGCGCGTCTCCGTAAATTCTGCGATTTACTGGAGTCGAAAGAGCGTAAAAATGTTCCCGTTTACTCTTCGCGTAGGATGAATACTATTGAGTACGTCTGCGGTGTGCACGTGTGTGCGTGCGTGTGGTATTTAAAAACGGACGAGTTATTTAATCCTTTGCAAATCGTGCAGTTTAATTCCAGACGTTTCGATGAAATAAGAAGCGTCGCATTTGGGTTAATTGAAATCGTGAAAGGTTGAAGAGAAGAAAGATTCGCGCGTGGCATCGACGTGGAGTCGATCAGCGAGCAACGTGCCGTGTCCTCCTCTGGGAAATCAAAAACACCGTGCAAAGTCTTAAAAGGTCGAGTGAACTTTCCTGAGGGATCCGTTTACGGGTTAATGCGAACATTCCGATTTATTTTCGATTTACGAGGTACATCGACCGAAATACTCCAAGGAAAGGACGGTCGAGGAAATTACGGGAGAGAATCGCTCGACAGATGAACGAGGGAGGAGCGTGTTGCGAGGAGAGAGGAGAGAGAAGGAAACCTAAAAGCCGAATACCGAAACGGAGGATGATATTGCTGACGCTTACGTCACGAGATACGGAGTTTCGACATTAAGAGGATAATAAAGGCTAGGGTAGGATAGGATGGGGCGCGATGGAAAGCGTGGAAAGCGTGGAAAGCGTGGAAAGCGTGGAAACGAAGGAACGGTTCATAAGCAGCTTATAGATATCTGCTGTCGGGAGATGAACCGTTCCGGTACTCGACTCTATTGAGTCTAATTTTCTAGGGTGCGGACGACATCACGCCCGCGGGATTCCCCTTTAAAACAAACCCTCGAAGAAGCTACAAACGACGAAAGCGAAAAGAGATTGAAAGGAGTGTGGCCGAATTATTATTATTATTTCCATATTAATTCGGGCCAGGTACGCAGCGGTAATTTACAGTGTGTTTCCTGTAAATTAATCAACCGCGCCACATTTCTCGCGAGAACGTAAGCCTGCTCGAATGCTTGGATTAAATCCGATTCTATTCCCTGATGTTCCTCGACCGTAGACACATGCCCACCTGATTCGTTTCGTTAGTACTTTGATCCGAAGTGCTCCCCGCTTTGCGATACCCCCTTTTGCCACTCGGACTCCGCTCTAATCCGATTTTCAATTAAATACATTCAGCCGTAAATCAAACGCGCCGAATATAACTCATACGTTTCGGAGAACTGGACATCGAAGTGATCGAAGAAGTACTATATTCTTTTGGCACTGCAAACTAAAATGATTCGCATTGACTTCAAGACTCGCCCTTTGAAAACAATTCTGAAAGCGCCGCGAAGAGTCGAATTAAAGATCAATTGAAAGGCGTACGAAGAAAATGTCGTGCACCGATCTTATTAAGTTCGCAAGGTTTAATCCAACCATTCGTGGCAGGATTGATTATGGTTTCGCGAGCACGGCATTAGATGAAACGGAATTATCCTCTTCTTCTTCCCATTTCTACCATTTCTACCATTTCCACCATTTCTTCTATCGGCACGGTAATCGTCTTAACTTATTCAGTCCCGAAAAATCCTCTCACGATTTTCGAAGATCACGCGATCGGATTTTCTCTATATTTCCCCTATGGGATTCCCCTATATTTTTAAAGGCCGTTTTTACCTTTCCCTCTCGCCTGTGCAGGAAGCGAGTTAAGTGCACGAGAGCCTTCATCGTCAAAAGCACGGAGAATAATGGAAGAAGAACGAACGAAAGGAAAAAAGTGGAAAAATCGAAAGATCGAAGATTCGAAAAAAGCTGCTCCGGAGTACTTGTGGTTTCCTTAAAGCGACACGAACTGCAAGATCGTTATCCGGCTTTGTGCTCTCCAGTGTTCTCCGACTTTAGATTTTCCAGGAAATACCTGCAATGCTTACGAATTCGAAACACACGCTGTGTGTATTTTACGAAGTTTCCTCTCGTAGTCAGCCAGGAAAATAGGATACCGCAAAGACGCGCGACATCAAATTTTCATGAAAAACTATGTAAGACGTAACACGATAACAATGATGAAGAAAACCCCGAGCTGTACGAATAAATCGCGGGAAGAGGTTGATATCACTGGCCTCGTTACGTATCGAACCTCCGAGAGACGTCCTGGAAAGATCTCTTTTCTCGTAATTCGAAAGCTTTGAGGCACTAGCTACCAATTAATTCAAGTTCGGCCGCAAACAGTCAGCCTTTGGGTAGCTGTATTTACGTCAAATTTGCAATTCACTGGAAGTGCCTTGAAATTCCTCAAGATTCCTCGAGATTCCTCGAGATTCCTTGAAAATACTTCCTGCTGAAGACGCGTCCGAATTCGCTCCGTTACGAATTGAAGATTGAAATTAATTAATGGATTCAACTGATTCAAGTGATTTTGACACTCTTCGTAGTTCTAGTGTTAAAGAGTAGCAACGGTGTTAACCGAACAGGATATATAGCTGTGAATATTTGAATTACGTGACCGATCGAAGTGGAACCGATAGCTTTGATCATTCCGGATTTCGAGTGACATTATGCTGTCAATTATGGGTGAATTAAATACGCGTGGGTGATCGATCCTGGTCCCAGTCAAATGGAGCTCAACGGTCATAGTATCCGTTCGTTTGCTAACGTGAATACGCGCACTCGTCGATTGATTTTATTTCTGAATTTATATGTGCAGATATTAATAAATATAAAATATGAAACCGAGGTAACTCGAAAGGTACGCGATGGGAGACCTCCTTAACGGATGACGTTCATCGGTGATGCTGAGAGAGAAGTTAATAGAGCCTCGAGAAGATTCTCGAAGATTCTCCCGTAAGACCTTACTCGAGTACACTTTGATTCTACGTATCCGATTACTTAGTAAAAGCATTCAAATAATATTAAAATACTCGACTTTCGGATCTGTTTCAGCCTTCGCCGTCAACTGTAACCCTCGTATCGTGGCACTTGAATTTTGCCGAGATCTCGGCTGAATGCATCCGGTAATGCTAATTTTCGGAGTTCTATCGGATACATAACCTGCAGCCTAACAACATTGCTCGAACGATAGGATGTCATAGGGACTTTTAACCTCGTTAAAGATAACGCGAAAATCAAGTTAAACGGCACCCTCCTCCACCTCTTCCTCTTCTATTCTGCTCTTACTCCTCTCACTCCTCTCACTCCTCTCACCGATAGAAGAGATGCACTTAACGGTACACCTCCCTTAGTTCCTCTCTTACTCCGTCCTCTTAAGCTAAAACGAATACCGTTTAATACCATTTTTGTTTTGCATAATGCGATCGCTTACACCTGATATCCTTACACTTCGTGGATACAGGTTACACCAGTTTTATTTTCAACCATTAACTCTTTTTATATCATTAATCATGATCATTTATTTCACTCCATCAAAATGCTAAACGTTGCTGTTTTTGATGACGTTATTCGTTAACGATCGAGTTAAGGAAGACGAGCCGAATCATCACGGTACGCGGGCTACGTGTACCGAAAGTACGGTATTCGGCTAGAAACGTAATATAACGAGGCACGTTTAATATAAAAAACCTCGGGAATAATAAAGAGGATATATTCCAGGTGTTTTAATCAGACACCGAGGTCGGAGTAGCGCGGTGTAAATTCGTTACTCTTATTACTCGGAACTGTGGATTGGCGAGGCGTGGTTGGTGTGGATATTTCATAAATTTTATGGTACGACGCGAATCAGGATTTGCCGGTAACTCAAAGTAGATCAGTATCTATTATGGCGGTAACCTAATCAAAATCTAATCTAAAGTTCTTTTACTTGCGCGCCGGGTTAAGCCGGAATTTCATTTCAATTTAGCACAAGACCAAGCTAAGCCTCTTTGCGAAGTATTCCCGATCCAAGGTACATCCGACATGTCAAACTCTCTCGTTACGCGAGACGTTTACTTTAAACGTTAGAATGAAGACAAAACAAATGATGCCAAACTTTTGACCGGTAGTATAGTTCCCGGTGATATGATTCGTTAAAAAGTATGCAAATTAACAAAGTCACACCAAAGCCAGTTGAGTTTATTAATCGATAATAACGCCTATTCAAATACCGCATTCCCGGTGAAACTCGCTTCTTTGTATGGGCGTTCAGAAACAAGGACGAAGGGAAATTTTTAGGAAAATTGAGCTCCGTCGACGGATATTAACAGGAAATGGAAAACCGTGGTCTTCCTTCTTTCCCTTCCTCTTTCTCCTTCTTCTACGCAGACCATCCTAGTTACGAAAGTTTTCTCTTAGGATGTAAAGAACGGCGATCTTTCGAATCGAAAGAAGTACGCTATTTCCGAAGTTTTATGTTATCTCTTTACCGTTCCACCGATCGATCCAATACGAGTAAAGGAGCTTGACTAATGAATCCTTTTCAAATGTTCAAATGTCAACACTGAATCTTTATCGTCGTCTTTAGTAATCCTACGTTTGTATAAAACGTTGGACATGTTTTTGGAAGTGCTATTGTTTTAAGAGGAAAAATGGATAAAAGTCCGAGGGCGTAAGTTCAGACGCGTGTATCTAAGTTTTCGATGCGTTGATTTGATGGCGAAATGGTGATGAGAGGTGAGGAGAGGATAGCCAGTAATAATATTCGATCGAAGGGAAGAATCGTATTCTGAAGGGAGGAAGGGAGGAAGGAAGGGTGAGAGGGAGAGAGGGAGAGAGCCCATGATATTCGGGTGGTCAAGCGAGCGTGGTTATCATTCTTGCGGAGGGATATATGTAGTTGGATATGTGAACGCGTGGAGAGGTAAAAGGAAATGCCGCGAATAGGTGAGTTAGATTCCATGGTCATCGCGGACACGCGCTCGTCATAATAAAACCAGCTTTGCACCGTTCGAGTTTCCGCTTGCCCTATTTGTTCAGAAAACCACCGAACTCCCAAACGTTCGGACCTTTATTCTTTACAAAGACAACAGAGATCGCGTTCCTAATAAACGCTCGGCTTTTCTTTCCCCTCCTTCGAGAGATGGGGGTGAGAGGTGGCTTAACTCGCCCGAAATTTAATAATACACGTCAACGAATTTCCTCGAGTTTTCTTATTTCGTCCGTTATGCTCGTTACACGAGACTTTTTACCGTGTTCCTTTGTTTTTCCCAGTTCTTTGAAAAAGCAGGGAGAACCGAATCAAAGAGCAATGAGCTGTCAAAGTTTGTCGAGAAAGAAGAAACAAGATTTCTCCCATCGAGACTATCGATCTTCAAGATCGATCCACCGTCAACGGGCGCGGCCGTTCGTGAATTAACGAACGCGTATCACGCGAGATTTTTACGGTCAGTTTTTTCAACGAGAATCGTCATGAAAGCGAGTCAAATTTATGATTAATTTCATGCGAATGAGGAAACATTGATTACCTACGAGCGAACTTACCTATAAGTGATGAAGGCGAAGACAAGTGCCACCAAGGAAAGACTTCCGCCGAGGACAACGACGAGGCTTAAAACCCCGTCTTGATCGAAGGAACTCGCGAGCCCGGAGGAAATTCCATTTGCGAGGCCACCGCCGCTTGGCTGCGGAAACCCGTGGGCCCCACCGGTATAAAGTGTCTCCATTTATGTTCGCTATGTTCGCTATGTTCGCTATGTTCGCATCTGCAAGCACGAGAAGATCGATTACGCCACTCCTCGACTCAATTTTCTTCGATCGGAAATCCGAGAAACAAAAAGCTTTCTTGGACGTCGAAGGCGCAATGAAAACAATATTCTTTTACTATTCATGAAAGGACTTCGGATCGACGCAGCGTTTCGGCCAAATTGAATTAACATCATTGCTACTCCCAGATATATCACACCTGGAGAGAACCATAGTTTACGCGTGACATCATGATTTATGATTCCTTCCAAGGGAAGAAAGAGTAGAAAGAAGAAATTGGAAAGCATAAAAATGTATGGTTCTCCCTGTACGATATAGCTCGTCGGAGAAGAGAGTTCCTTTTCGAATTTGAACAGGGAAACAAGAAGTGGGTGGAATCGGAGTGTTGTGTATCGCCAGTGTGACGAGTATTAGTCAATTACATTGTCCGAAATCGAAAAGCGAGTTAAGATTTACGAGTGACGATATTACGCGATACGACGCACCTAAATTCCACTCTGTTTTTCCCCACGAGTTTCAATTTCAATTCGTACGAATTCCCACCAAAACTCTACTCTCGTTTCCCCTTCGACGCCTCAACGTTTTTCCGCGGATGTCCATCGGCTGATTTTCCCAATTACACAGTATTTCCAGTTAGAGGTACGTGCTTGAAATATTTCCACCATTCCATCTGCTTCCCGCACTCTCCGCATATATCATTTAGACTATACTTTTGTCTAGGAATACGCGGAATATGAATCTATGAGAAACAGGAGGATGTAAGCTGGTTGAATAGTTGGTAACCTTTGGCAAGAGGAGAACATTAATATTGATCTTAACGTTGAGTGGTCAGCGACGGTATTTTTCCAGTATCTACCAGTGGGTGGAAACCGAAAGGACCGATTCAAAACAAAGCTGATCATTCTGATGATATTCACGAAACTCGTCGTTACGTGGGTCATCCATAAAATGGAATTTATGGAGTTGCCTCCCTCGTGGGGACATGAATTTACTCCGAGAGCGAATCAGCTACGTTTGTATTCGTAATCGCCATTAGCCAACTAACTCTAATTTAGGAGACTATCGACGTTACCCATGCGACCCGCTCCGAATTTCCGTAATACCTGCTTACACTATCGATGCCAATCCAGAAGTTCGGTTTTCAAGTTTTTTAACACGCGCAAGCTTCGAGGAGCGGTAATAAATGTTTCTGCATATTTTCTGGCATTGGCGAACGACGTCAGGCCATGAAAAAGGGAAGAATCGAGAAAAGGGAAGTGAACAATTCTGACAGGGTGGTCTGGTTAATTTGTAAACCATTTGGCACCGTGCATTCTCGTGAATCGAGTTGGAAACCGAGCCGATACGCTCGGCAATGGATTACCGAGTCTATGCGGAAACGTGCTCGAAAAAAAAGATGTAAGAGAACGAAGCTCGTTGAACCCTTTCGTTTCGGTCCGAATCGATTCGTTCGAATGCGATTTTGCAGAGAATAAAACGCAGAAGCGGATCGCTCGAGCGCACGACAGCTTCTAATCGTGGAGAGTTTGTCGATAGCGATAAAGTCGAGGAACCGTCGAAGAGAAAAATCACGCGTCTCATTGGAACATTGTTTTACTTCGTTTTACAAAGTAAAGCGGGGGTTTATTCATCGTTTATCATTTTTCATTTATGTGGTTTCCATGAAGAAGACCCGGCCGACATAATCGAAAGAAAAAAGGTTAGACATTTCCATTTGTACCTTTAAGGGATCAGACTTATTAGAGATATAAAGTTTACGAGACTTTCATTTAGAATTGATTTATATCGATAATAACGATAAGACTTTTAAAGGTACCTCGACCGGAAAGTATATCTTGATATATTCGTTAATATTTTTACCTTCTCACCAGAAAGTGCATTCGCCAACGTAATGTTTCCGGTGTACGCGTGCCGCTTTTAGGATTCTCCCTAACAGCGTGCTTCTTCGAATTAAGATTTGATTAATTATTAGGATCCCTTGTTTGGAAGGCTAGGTATTATTCGCGTGCATCACACCAGTGTCCTTCAAACGATACAGGACAATCGATTTCACTAGTCTACGACGATAATCCCTCGACGATTTCCGCTCACTTTCGCTTTTCACTCTCGGTCACAAACTACGTGTCTAATCGTAAACACCCAATTTTTAGGCTTCCGTCACATACTGCCACATTCCTGGAAATTTTCGGAAGAATTCTATGCGATCTATAATATATACGGGCTAATCACCCGATTAAAAATACTGTTTTTTTAACCTCGAGTATTTCGTGGAATGCCGTTTCAGGATATGCCGAGTCTAAACTCGACGCGAGATTCCTTCACTCCTCGATCATCCTAAAGAGGTTCTCGTGAAATCAAATTGGTAATATTGCGACATTCTTGTGGTCATCGAATATCTATTCTTCGAGTAAACGCGTAAATACGGACACTTTCGTAGATTTAAAGAAACCAGGACAAGAAACGCATACTATCAGGACGAACGGCGAAACCGAACTGCGAGGATATTCGCGCTCCTCTCTCACCGAACCCCTCCGCGCATGCGTTCATTGCAATTTTTTGTCTACACACCCACGCACATACACATGCGAGAGCGGAGTGTGACGTTCATAGATGCAACACGAATTCAAGAAAAAGGACTTCGCTTTTTTTCTCCGGGAAAATTTGAAAAACGCGAGAAACGAGCGATTGTAGAGCGATTCGAAAAGTCGGTTGACAGCGAAAGGGACTCGAAAGAAAAACGATCGTAGTAAAGGAAAGAAAGGATTCGCGCGGATCCCTCGCGGAATAACAAGCGTAGGACAAACGTGCCCATTCCAATTCCGTGACTGTGATGTCAACGAAAAAATCTCAACCCTTTTATCGAGGGCACCGCGTGTTCGCATTTGCATCGATACATTTAGGTCGATACTCGTAATAGTAAAGTAGAAAATGTGGAACAATCGTGGAGCATTCCTGTCAATATTTCCTCGTGGACAAAGAAGGACAGGAAAAGAGTGAAAAAATACGCAGAACTCCCCGCAGAAAACAGAGATTAGAGGTTCGGGTAATAAAGCGAAAGGTTAGCCTATTCGGAGTTATGCTAATGGAACGAAATGGGTGACCCAATTTCGTAAGGACAAAGGCCTCGCACTTCTGCCAGTTGGGACAAAGTAATAGCGCGAATCAACCTCTTCTGCGAGAGTGCTTTTGACAGTGATAAGTTAATCGATGATAATCGTGTCGATTAAAACTAACCCGGCGAATGGTTTATTATTTATTCTTGCCTCGACACTTACTCACATTTCGGGAGAATTATTTAAAAATAATCAAGATGAACTTTAGAATGCTTTTTACTAATGAGTGACACCATATATTGTGTTGCATTATAAAAAGAGAAGTGTTTCCATTTTATAAAAATTTGTGCTAGTTATTACCACGCAAATATTTTAAAGAGCACTCCATGATTATTATTCCCTTCAGTAAGAAATTGTACATTAACTTTCTATATGACTCCTCTGAAAATTATATTTTCATATTTTCATGGTGCCATAGTATCCCCACCACTCGGAAAACCGTTTGCTAATCAAGGAGAATGAACGCCATACTACTTTCATCCCCACTCCAACGATGCGACGTGTATGACACGGACAACTCGAGGAGCACAAGTTTACGTTTCTCCGCTGTATTTTCCATTCCTTTTGTTTACCCCCCCCGCAAACTTTCATCTATCCACATTACCTACGCATGTTACAGATTCAGCATCACTAACAATGCGACATGGTCCATGTCAACGCGTGGACTATCATTTTCGAGCCATTTTTCTCTCGCACATTCTTTCATCTCTTTACGACAATATGCCGGAAACGTGAGTAGAGACTAGATATAACCAAATCTCATAATTGACATTGACTCCAACCAGTCTATGAGATATTCAACTTTTACGACGTATTGCATTTCAATCTGAAATACCTAAACCAAGTATGATTCCACCTGTTACCATCCTACATGGATCATAAGTTGATAAATGATTGTTATTTTTAAATTGCAAAAATACTTAGTAGAAAGTTAACAGGGAATCACTGTGTTGAACCCTAAACAAGGATTAAAGGTTTAAAATGCATCATATATGAGCAGAATTATTTTTGCCATAAAAACGATTGTCATTAAAAAGAAAATCTGTTTATTGGATTATTTTATAAATACAGAAGAAGTTCCGCAGTGTAAATCCGATCTATAAAATAAGTATGTCCTATGTAAAAATAATATGTTATCCATAAAATACAACAATCAACACTAAATACAGACGTAATTGTCAAGCGTCTTGAGTATAAAGAAATTGTGGCTGTAAATATTCGAGAGTACGTAAGAAACCATTGGATATTTACAGACAAAAATGTACATTTCAAAGAAATAAATCAATCATTAAGTAATTTACGATTTATACATGCGATACGGATATCGAGTAGTCGAGACATTTGGATTAGAAAAATGCAAAATATCCAGCATCAATCTATTGGAACATAGTCGTTGCAATAATCTATCTCGTGGTACGTCTCTGCTATCCAACCAAGCAAATATTTTACTTTTTCTGTCCCATTGTCAGATGTTCTTAAATTGGTTATGGCCTCAGTGAGACACGTAGACAAATGTTTTAGAATAGGCTGCAGGTAAACAAATAAAAGGGTAGAGTTATTCAGGAGTGGCTAGAACATATATACTTACTTATAATTAAATATTTCTTAAAATATTTACCACGGGCCAATCTTGTCTAAATAACGCTACGCATTGGTCGCTAAAACTTTCAATATCTACAACATTTTTCTGTAACAATTTTCTTATAAACTTTCCAAATGTTGGCCAAACGTCATTCTTTTCCGGTTGGGCCAATAACATAACGTTCCTGGGGCTTAATAGCCTATGTAACGATGGATCTGGCTCTAGAACTTTCCAACTGCTTATCGTCCACACCCGTATAAATTTATCTTGAATCTTTTGCGTGAACAGATCCGTTCTGTATGCAACTAAATCCCAAAAAATTACGTGGTACCATTGAATGTTTTAAATCACGGCGTGCTGTCAGTAATCTTACCTAGAAACAATGCGAAGTCCGCGCTCAGGGAATATAAAAGCTTTTCCGGACCAACGAGTAGATCTGCTCTTTCGTGCAACGTTTGATACAAACCATCCAGAACAGTCATTACGGATGTTGCGGTCAGGCTTTGTCCATTATTATCAAGGATATCCCATATCAGTGCCTGCGTATGTAGGGATACAAAAATTAATAATCGCCGGTGATGTTTTTTCATTAATTTCCTTTAATGTCTCAAACTGATATTCACCCTTAATTCTTCCGTGACGCTAGTAGGAGAAGGCGCATTTGGATTATGTTGCTTTACCCCAATACAATGCAATTGTGTTTTAGTTCTCAGCAATCGATTTAGCTCTAGCTCCATGTCTTTCATGAACAAGGTACCTCCTACTATATGAGATTGTATCCATTGGCGTATTCGTTCCGTTGCTGATCTTGTTGCTATTTTTATGCACATTTCTTTAACAGGTGGTAGAGAATCCTCTGCCAAAAGGGACTCCATAGATTTTGCAACACGCTTCTGACAAATTTCTGATATTACGGACTCGCACTGGTCTTTTAATTCTCTCGACATTTTGGTAGCCAAAGAGCTCATATCACTAACGACCGATTCCTAAAAATACACGAGTTATATCATTACGAATGTTACGCGAGAAATCATTGATAAAATTACCTTTATATCTGCAATATCATTTGCGGGTGAACCCTCAGTTTTTTCACTTAGCCTATCTGTTTCCTTGTGTTTGAGTATATTTCTAAAAGTCTTTAAATTCGCTTCCCTGGAGGACGATAACATGGTGTTGCATATATGCTTAACGCAACTGGACGCTACTCTTTCGGAAATGAACTCCACGGTTTTTCGTGTAGACGCTGGTTGACCATGGAAAAATGCTTCTTCCAGTTGTGTCTATTAAAACATAAAGCACTTAAAACATTATATAATCTTTTTAAAAAGCGCGAGCAGCGACAAGACCACTTACCTGTAAATGATTTGTACCTGCACCTCCACCGGACTTAAGTTGACTAGAAACTGGTGTAATGTGCTTGTTTGCATTAGAATTATTTGAGTTGGATTTTGCAGCAGTCGTAGACGTGATACGTCCAGTAGGCGGACAACACGTTCGTAACGCTTTGTCATTAATTATATCCAACTTGTCCAAGTTCCATTTCGAGGATGTAATGCAGGAATCAGCTGCTGCTGATTCCACTAGTAATATACAATTAGCCTGTATGCAGTCTTTATCGAGTTGTTTGAGACTTCGAAATTGTCTGGACTTGTAAGATTTTTGCCAAGCTGGACATAGATCTTTCGGAAAGTTCGGTAACTCGAGTAACCATCCAAGCGTAGATTTAAGTAAAACGGTTGTTTGCGGAGATATCGTCCTGTCCGTGGACCCGCGATCAAGGTAATTAATAATTTTGTAAATATAAAATAGTACTTCTAAGATTTGTTTGTAGTATGGTAGACGGAGGGTCGCGACGTCCATCATGGCCAAATATTTAGCCATCCAAGCAATAGTCAAGGACAGTTTCCCTTGTAATATAGCATTGTGCAGGCAAAGATACAGGTTCACCGATGGCACTATCTAAATAAATAATTACGTATTTATCTCGTAATTTCATTTCTAATTTCAAATTGTTTTCAACTGCTTGTTAGCCTGGTAACTGATATTCACAACTCACCCTGCTTCTTACTTCAACTTGAGTTGCGATTATCTCTGTCGAATTGTTTGTGCACGATCTGTATGGTAAAGCCACAAGAAGGCCCAGTACTTTGGCGAGAAGTCGTAAGCTAGATAAACAGGTAATAAAATCTTTCCGCGTTTGTTCATCAACCGTCGCTTCTGCAAAAAATGTAGTTCAACGATCAACCAGTTACAAATAATATCACGTTATCGAAAGTAATTATTGATAATAAACTCCAGTATCGTCTTGTACCTGAATCCTCGATCTCGCTGCCGACAAAGTGAGTATCGTTCAACTCTAAGATTTCGTGGACTAAACAGTTTTCCAAGTGGACATAAAAAGAAGGGTTAAAAGCATATAATATAAAGTCTTTAAAAAATTCTTGGACACCCGGAAACGAAGGTGTGACGATCTTATTTTTCGATGGTAACGGCGTTACGAATCTATTTTGTAATCTATTTAGTTTTTCCGGGTTTACATGTGTTAAAGCTTTGAGAAAATTCAAGCTCTCATTATCCGTCACTGGTGTCTGTAATAAACATAATGTTGAATTAAAAATTGGTAATAAAAATGCTTGTATACCATAGTATACACTGAACACCATTTCTGTGTGTTACCTGTTGGTCATTTTGTATGCACGAAATTAAAAGCTGAGATTTAAATAGTCTGGCAATATGATAATAATTTATTGCATCGTTGTGCATCGTCAGCATAGTACGTATTTTCCCTCCAAGGGCTATTTGAAATGCCCATCCGGGCACCGTATGATTCTCCTCCCATATTCTAAGTATTTCGTAAAATGAATCTCTCTGCTTTTTAAAAGTATGAAAGGCAACTTGTGATGGGAAGTTTTCACAATTGTCCGTTTCAATTTGAAAACATACATTTAACTCTGCCATCATAGACAGCGATTAACTGAAAGAATAGTAAAAAGCTATTAATCAAAATAGCGATAGCAATAATAAAAACGAATTTTATGTACAATACAGATCTTTATTTTCCGCTACCATTGTACTAGTATGAAAGTATAGAATGTACATTTATACAATATTTTTATGGATATAGTTTCTGCGACCGCCGCAAATGAAAATGTTGACTTTTCGTATCGCTTTTGTTTATAGATATTTTTATTTTTACTCGGAAGCCAGTATTGTTTCATTAAATCATAATTTTAAGTAGGTTGACTATGATACATATGCGCATAACAGTACATAGATAACAGATTGTTTAGCAAAGCGGAACATCATCTTTGCACGCATTAATTACCAAGAAATAATTCTTATCTGCTGCTTACACTTTTCTGTTTCGTTAATGTTCGTCATCCGTAGAATCATGGTCCGGGCATACTCGTTTATTTAATTGTATAAAAGTGAGATCTCGCATCCCCGTTGGCCACTCATTATGGCTCTGGATTATGGTTCTGACACGTCTTTCCAACACGCTATTAATGTGTTGGCGTAGAAAAAAACTGGATGTCGATGAATCAGATTTTTAATCCTCTTTTTTTTGTTCCTCTTTTGTCATATTATTAACGAGTAATGGGTTCAGTAATAAAATTAATATTTTGCTTGTCGCGCTAACCTTTTCATCGGTCATTTAGAATTTTGGCTCTTGATGCCTCCATATTGAATCTTCAAATTACTGTACCGAGTAACTTGAACATCAGCTTTTTATCGATTATAATACCGATTAATAAAAAAATCCTACGAAAATTTTCTCTAGAAATCATTCCGAATTAAGAATTAATTTTCATACTTAACTTTCTTTTCTTATTATTTTATTCGGTTCTTTGCCATTAATATAGCAGCCGAAAAGGATCCAGTCTTCACGCAACTATCGCTTAATCTAATTTTAATAATCTCAGGAATAATAAAAACCAAGTCTCATCAAAAATTCTTTCTTTATTCAATTGTTCCAGTCTAAAAATATATGCGGGTGTGTGTGTGTGTGTGTGTGTGTGTGTGTGTGTGTGTGTGTGTGTGTGTGTGTTGGGATTTATCCTAGTATGTCATTTTCCTTATATTACGAACAAAAACTTACATTTAAGTATATACACTAAACGAGCGCGTTTAATATCACCACAGAATATAAAAAGGAAGATAAAGTTTTATAGCTGATAAATCACACCTCTCAATTTCTTTTTAAGTTTTTCTTTTATGATTGGTTACACACGATAATATCGTGCAACACATAAATTAAACGAGAGGATAACTGGCTGAGGTAGCGATACCACAGTGGTTTTCCTTGTTTCTAGCCATTTTAATGTAGCCCTTATCACCCCAAGTTTCGCCCCAACTGTTCTTGACCAACCAATAGTCTTGACCATCTTCATCCGTTCCATAACCAACCACCAGCACACCATGGTCCAATTCCTCAGAGGAACATTCAGGATCATAGTAGATACCTAGAAATCAAAGGTACATGTTAAAACAATGTTTATGGCCTACCACTATAGAAATGTACATAAAAGTGCACATATCTGATCAAGTACCTTCGGAATAAAATTGGAAGGACTGGTGAGAAGCGTCGATAGCTACGGAAACTGGTCCAATCGTAGCGACAGCCGCCTTCAATTTGATCTCGTTTTCTTGCGGAATATCAACGTAACCAACGTCAGTGGCACCACTATTTTTTGGATTATACCTGCAGTTTGGAAGTTGAAAAAGAACAAATATCTTAGATGCTTTGCGAACCATACATATAGAAGTCAATATTCGATACTGAAATTAGTTTAGTTATTCCGCGTTTACCTGCACTTGTCATCTTCTTCTTCGTAAGGATAAGATTTTTCGGTATCCAGGCCTTTGTTGTCCTTGATGTATTGGAAAGCTTGATCCATTAAACCACCATTGCATCCATTGTTACCGTATTTTCCGGAACAATCGATTAGATTTTGTTCGCTCAAAGATACCAGGACTCCTAATTGACGGAAATGCTGTCCTTCTAGTGCTCCGGTCTGTAAGGTGAATCGGTTGTTAATGATACTTTTTCTTTTGCCGATAATATAAGCAGTTTATTTTGAAAAATGTATTGTAAAATTGTAACGGTCACTCGACCTTACCGCAGAGAATGACCAGCAGGAACCGCAATGTCCTTGATCTTTAACTTCAGTCACAGCACCTTTTTCTCTCCAATCTACGGCTTCCGGTAATTGTACATTGGCTGGCTCAATGAAAGTAGCACCAACTGGTTGTCTTTCGGCCCTTACACGAGCATTGATCGATTTGTTGAAACCGTTAAGTGTATTAACAAATTCATGATGGAGCTGGAATATATAATGAAAAATTATATTACGATTATTAACGGACATCGTAAACATTTTCGGGAGTCTTATGCTTTGCATACCATATCTCCGTATTTATTCATTTTCAGTTTGTATGGTACTTTCTTTATTTCATAGTTGCCATTATGTTTCGCTATTTTGTGTTTGTTGTCCATGAAAATCTTCATCCTAAACTTCTCCTCCACATCGGATTTATAGAATTTTTTGTGCTCCACCTGTAAATTATAGTTAAAATTCTCGTATTATATGGAATCTGGACAATTTATTAACAGTTATTTTATTAACTTTTAATATTTCATTTTATTATTTATTAACAAGCGTATTTCAATATTCTCGACAAATGTAAAACACCGAAGGATACCTTAAACGTTCTCCATTCTTCTTGAACGAGTTCAAAGAAAGAAACTGCCTGAGCAGCAGCGAAAACTGCTACCAATAAAAAGAACAGTGTCTTCATGGTTCCTCTGTTGGACCTAGAATTCAAATATGAATTCCCATTTATTTTCAAAGAGATTGTAAAGAAAGTTGTTCTACCGAATATGTTTATTTCGGCAGGAAATGAGCGCGCGTTAAATGCTCTTAGCTTATTAATTCGATAAAATGGAAATAATCATATTAATAACAGCAGAACGTAAGCCATCGAGATAAATAATATTCACAAGAAACAGATGATGTGAAATCGATATAAAAAAACAATCATAACTTGTTGTTCCAAAGAGAATCTGATGAATTATGAAATCGAAGTAGGAGGAATAAGAATGATCGAATAATAGATCGAAGGGCATGCATGCGATTTATCGTTTCATTGGCTCAGCCGTTTCGACATCGCGTAGTCAAAAACAACAAATATTTATGTTTTCCCGGAATGGTAAAAGAAGAAAGAACGGGAACGGGAACGGGAACGAAGCAGGAAGGACTTTGAGCGATTATCGGTTGTCAAAGTTGGATATGTGCTATGATTCACTAATTTCTTGCAACCAGTACGGATAAAATTCAATCGTCCGGCTTTAGACGACTCGACCGTTCGATTGTCTCTTATCTGAATAAACAGGCTGCTGTTTTACACGCCGCTCGATAAGGGAAACGTGACTGCGATTTAATCGACATTAAAATTACGGACGAACGAACGATTAGATTCGGAATAAAACAAATAGCGTGCCACACTGAACTTGGTCCGACTATTATCTATTTCTTCGAACAATCGTACCTGGAAATAATAGATGTTCCGTGATTTCACTTACGGAAACTGCACAAAATAATCGACTTTACTTTTAGCATTTAATTTGTTCCTTTTACGGAAGCATCGATTAACTGTCGCCGTTATCTAGAATCAGAAATTACCTGGAATAAATATCTAGACGAATATCATCCGACAATTACACCGAATATTTCGATTGCCACGTAAGCTGCAACGATTGTTCGCTGAGACACAAGTAGTGATACAACTGGAAATATATTCCAAATCGCGATTAACTTAAAACTATTTGCACATTATCCGTAATTATTTAATATTATCCAGGCTTTTGTTTAATAAAAATATTGTAACGTTTCTATTGTACTTTGTACGATACGAAAAATTACGTTAAATCATCGGAGGAATAGTTGCGAAGAAAGGATTGCAGTGTAAACTGTAAACGCGTAGAAAAGCAAGGATGGTAAATAAGATTAAAAGCATCAAGCTCATTAGTCGCAAAATGCTGTTAAATTTCGGGGAACAGACTGGAATTTTGTTTACGTCGAATAATGGGAACATAATACATCGATTAATTCCGAGTTAGAAAACGAGCAAACCCACTTTCCCGACCATTTTCTGAGCCACTCACTCATATCTTTATGATAAAAAAAACACGCTGTCTCAAAGAAATTATATGATGAAGAATCTATATTTCAACAATTGTTCTTTGATCAATTCGACTCATACACGGTACGTTTTTGTTCTGTTGAGGGGACTTAACAAAGAGTTATTAATCCAGATCGACTTTACGAGGATATGTTGAGTTACCTTTAACAATGGACATGTGTCGTCGATTTCAGCTGCGATTCAACTACAATTAAGCGACTATTCAGCTACGGACCACCGTGGACCAAAATTACGTAGCAAGGATTAACGGGATTCTCCAGAAAGATACACGGTGCCAACGAGCAGTAAAAAAAAGGCGACAGAATAATTCGAATAACCGACAAAGCAAAAGAGCCTTAAATTTGGCCACGGTTCGACGTACCAGAAAAAAAGAAAGTAACGTCGCGATAGAAAACAAAGGAAGGCGCAGCACAAAACAGTATCGTCGATGATTCGTGGAATAACAGTATTAGTATTACGTCACATAAACGGAAACAGATATAAATCTTGAGGTTTTGATAGTGAGTTAAAGAACACTAGTAAAATTCTAGGTTCCAATGACTTACCACGTAAAGAAGTAATCGTTGTCTGTCGAGACTAGAATCCGTCAATAACAATATCAGGTGGTTGGAAGAAGCAGCAATTTGGTGCGCTCGTTCGATCTGTCGTAACTAAAGAACAAGAGCGCTCTCTTGTCTATAGTCTATATGGTGCACCCTCCCCTAACAATCTCCCTGACAATCTCCCCTGCTCCTCCTCCGTGATTCATCGGTCATCGGTTATGCGTTCACTACACCAGCGATTCCCAACCTTCCTGCCTTCTTTTTACCAGATCCGAGATAACGATATATTTCCTCTCTCTCTCTCTCTCTCCCTCTCTCCCTCCCTTCCTTTCTCCGCAACGTGCTCCGCCAATTGCTCGAACGAGGGCCGTGTTTACGATATATCCCACGTGATATTCGATCAGCGGCCTCCTCCCGATCTGCGTTTTCCTTTTAATTCCCGCCTCGTGCTTCGATATCGAAGTCCACTTCCCGTAATTCGCGTTATTAAGATAAAACCGTTCGCTTATGCAGATCGATGTGTTATAACGTATTTATAACCTCGAGACTTTTAATATACGCTCGCTTATCGCCTTGTCCAACGAGTCTTTTTGTCTAGATTCAAATTGAAATTCCCCGCGCGGCAACTCGTCGCTCCTCACCTCCGCTCAAGGTCATGGAGGATTCAAATTGGAGGATTCAAATTGATATTTAGAATTAAATCTTGCAAATACGATATTCTACAGGTGGAAAACAGGGAATCAAACTGTTTTATGGGTAGTGCAGGCTGAGATATTAAAGAATCTTTATTGGTCACTAATAAACAAGCAAGATGACGCGTAGATAGAGGAGGGAGAGGGAGATGGTAGTGGTGGACGAGAAGAAAGAGAGGATCGATGGAACCGAGAATTGAAAGACACTGGAGGAAATCGAGAAACGCGTATTTAGTGGGATATCCGTATCGTATCCGTATTTATCTTTCCGCGTGAGTTTCGAATCGTTGACTTCACCCTTCTGCTTTTCCGTAATTCTATCTCCCAAAGATAATCCATCATGCATTATAGTCATCATGTGACTGCGATAAAGAAACATGTATTTGCAGTAACCCACATTCTACGCGACACAATTATATCCCTCCAAATACATTTGAAACAGCACATATTTTCTTTCCTCAAAAATGCAAAAATGCTTAAAACGATGTTGCAACTATTATAACTCGCTTCCAGATACTTCTTTATCGAAGTACCACGCAAATCCTCCGAAAACGCCGATCGCAAAAAGGATTCGCGAGGGAACCTTTCCAAATTTCCAAACGTGGAATCGTAAGTCAAAATCTGCGAGTCAATGCTGACGAATGCGGAAGGAATTTTAATAAGCGATTCCTTTGTTTTGTATTTAAATCAGATTTTTATACGCTCAACGATATTATAAGCATACGTGCATCGAATTTGATCCAAATTTTGATAAACTGCATCTTAATAATTATATAAAATTATTTTAAAAACTTGGTTATAGCTGAATATTATAAATTTAAAACGATTTTAACATATATCGAGATTAAATATGTAATAACAGAAGTGAATATTAACTCGTTAGTAGTAATAGTGCCGTAAAATGTGTTATGCAATAAACCAATAATATAGAACCCGCATTGGTGGTGGTTGGTTCTGATGATTGGATTGTCGACGGTGTTCGAGAAATTCGACTTGTCTCACTAAAGACGTTAAAAATTTCTTGAAAAATGTCAAATGGGCATATTTGTAATGATATCTCGGAGGAACAACGGGAAATTCTTGAGTTTAAGGCTGCTAGGAGACTGAGATTAAGAAATGAATACTTGAAGGATGCGTATAACCCATTTCATACTCAACTCGTACGTATGAAAAAAAGCGATAACCTCATCGATTCAACCAACGCAACATGAAATTTCGTTGAATTTTCTAACTATAATCGTACAATTTGCGATTCCTCATTATGTCTCTATTTTGTTAGCTTTTACATTAGCCCTATTCGTTATTCGTAAAGGTCGTGCAAAATATAATTTTGCATAACAAAAATAAAGATTCTCTTATATAAGAGAATCCGTAAGAAACAGTTAGAATATTGATTTCATAGCGAGAAAATAATCTTACTTTTGATTTATTTACATAAAAAGGAAAATGAGGCACTTTTAAAATTCCAAGCATTAAGACAGAAACCAAGAAACATCCCAACTGTACAACGTATGTTGTCCGGTATGTGTGTGGTCATGTCCATTTTTACATTGGCAACCATTATGTATAAAAAGGATGTAAGTTGACGAATATTAAAATATACAACTCAAATAAATAGTTGATTAAATAAAAATATTTGACTTTACAGCAAGCTAAAGAAAGAGATTTCAGAAGTGGTAACCACACGTACTTGGAGAGATGTCGTATTTAGTGTACCTGTTAATTTAGAAAGATTGTAATGCCCATTTGGTCGTGCAATAAAGGATAGTTATAAAATGTAATTCCTATTATATTTCGGTATGAGTATATTGAAATGGTTATTATTTTTATTCTTTAATGATCAAACTTTGGTGATAATTGTGATTTGGGTTGGGTCTTGGCAAAAGTGTAGTTTGTCACTCTTATTTCTATTATGTTTATACAGTTATAGTAAAATAGAAAATAAATTCCACCAAAGGAATTTGGAACAAATGTATGCACAATTGATTTAGTTAACGGTCTTCCAGTTGTTTATCACGAGCAACAACTGCATCATCAAATTTGACCATGTACGTTGTTCCCTTATGCCAATGCGCTGTCACTTTTGCCGGCTGTGAACAAATTAATTGTCTAAAAGGTATGTTCATGAAGAATAATCAAGTATGCCATAATTTAAAGTTGGTGCTTACAAATCCGCAATCGCAAAGAACAGCTTCGACTATACCGGCTACGAAAGAAGCACAGTTTAAGCTACCTTTGTCTTTGGGTACGGAAACAAATTTATTTACTAATGCCTCCTTCTCTATAATATAATATGTTCGTTCGTCATCGTTAGCATGTTCCAATTTGTCAGCTTCACGTCCAAACAAAGACTTCCATACAGTGCTTTTTATAAAAAGTAAGATATTCAACAGTTTGATTTCCCGCTTTCCACTCTTCTCTCTTACGACCAGCAAATCAGTTATTTTATGGCCGACCTCTGCGCCTATTTCCGCCAACCTGATCGATTAAAATCTGCTGTCTTGCGCATTTTATATATTTTATTATTCGGGCGATCATTTATTGTCATTACCGTCTTACTTGTTTTGCAATTCCGGTACAGTGTACACCCGATTCTGACAGTATTGTACAACTTCAGAAAACAAGAGCGCGAAACAACTTAGGCTCACTTCTCCCTTCCCTTTGCTCAGTGACTTGTCGAGGATGCTCGTTCGCGTTCGAACCGCTGAGATCGTAATACTATTCATCTTTTACCGATCCTCTTTCTCCTATTAAGAAAAAGCAAATATTTCCTGGATGCTTTCAATTCGACTAATACAATTTTACAATGTTACAGCGTCTGAATATTTCTTCGGTAAACTGACATCCCTTTTCTTCTGGTACTGCTGTCATATACAGGTGATTTCTCGACGATCTGAACACAGTCAGATCACAGCATTCAACCGCCAATGAGATTTCTTTCCACGCTTAAAGAACAGCAAGTAAATAAAATACAGGAAGACCAACCAAGTAATGTTTTTTATTACCCCAGAATGGCAGGGGCTCTAGAACCCGGTATACATGTAAATGTTAGATTTTTTTATATTATATTACATTATATTGTATTGCATTTTAATATAATTATATTAAGCTAGACAGTAAGTTATTCTAGACATCGAAATTGTTATTTATTGCTTAATGTACGATGCAGAATTAAGATTTAAATAAATGATTTAAAAGCGAAACCAATTACTTTTTATTTATTATACACGAATCACATCCAATATCCCACGATTCCTTTAATGCACTTAATTCGTCGAATTACCTGGGCAATTGTCGTAAATTTCCTCGTGAAAATCATGGGCTTTTAAACAATTTTGTATCAGGAGAACATGATGTGCGAGGAGGTATTCGATTCGCACAATTCCTGGAATTTGACGTCATTTCTTGGAATCCGAAAGTTCTGAAATTTTGCTGTAAAATCAAGGAAATGTATCAGGAGAACATGATATGCGAGGAGGTATTCGATTCGCACAATTCTTGGAATTTGACGTCATTTCTTGGAATCCGAAAGTTCTCCGGAAATTCTGGATTTTGCCGTAAAATCGAGACGATGTATTAGGAGAACATGATGTGCAAGGAGGTATTCGATTCGCACAATTCTTGGAATTTGACGTCATTTCTTGAAATCGGAAAGTTCTCCGGAAATTCGGAAATTTTGCCGAAAAATCGAGACGATGTATTAGGAGAACATGATGTGCAAGGAGGTATTCGATTCGCACAATTCTTGGAATTTGACGTCATTTCTTGGAATCGGAAAGTTCTACAGAAATTCTGAAATTTTGCCATAAAATCGAGACGATGTATTAGGAGAACATGATGTGCAAGGAGGTATTCGATTCGCACAATTCTTGGAATTTGACGTCATTTCTTGGAATCGGAAAGTTCTCCGGAAATTCGGAAATTTTGCCATAAAATCGAGACGATGTATTAGGAGAACATGATGTGCAAGGAGGTATTCGATTCGCACAATTCCTGGAATTTGACGTCATTTCTTGGAATCTGAAAGTTCCCCGGAAATTCTGAAATTTTGCCGTAAAATCGAGACGATGTATTAGGAGAACATGATGTGCGAGGAGGTATTCGATTCGCACAATTCCTGGAAATTGACCATCAAATCCAGGAATTCCGCGAAATGGTAGGAAGTTCTTAGAATATATATAAAAGGAATATAAAATATAACACCGTGAGTTCTAAGTAAAGTTATTTATTGTAATAGTGAATTTCATACAATATTGTACACTTATAAGTATTATAATATATTAAATATAAATATATCAATATGTACAATAAATATACACTTATAAATAATATATTTCGACGAAGAACATTCGTTCTTTTGTCTTCTTTGACTGCAGACGATCAAACGAAAGAAGTAGCCACTACCATGTAGTAATTAATAGACAAAACCCATCGAAACTTAAAGAATTAATTAATTAAATGCAATCCAGCCAAAATACTGTTTCATTGTTAATTTGTTTAAATATTATTTTGTACTGTTAAGTGCCCGTTCACAGATTTTATACTCGTTGCTGCGGAAGGCACGTTTCCTTTTGAAAAAGCACCCTTAAAATTATAGAGCGCAAACTGCCCTTAATTCTAAGCAATAGTTGCTTAAAGTTTTTAGCTATTAAGTCTAATGCACGTTAATGGTCTTAGTAAAGAACTCGTGGAAAGCAGTAGAATATTTATTGTTTTATTCTGACACTTTGCTGGTCTTGATAGATTTTTATGCCTCCGATGCATGCTTTTCTAAGGAGCCTAATATCTCCAGCCCATTTCCATATATACAGGCAAATGGTTGTTCCTCAAATCTGAAATTCAGATGAAACAATATCAACTTGACAATATATAGTATATAAGAATGGTAAATGGTAAATGGTAAATGGTAAATGGTAAACCTACTTGGCAGGATAGTCTAGAATCATCCCCTGCACATCAGACACAGACGTATAAACGCTGCTTAATATTTGAGCAGACACCCTTCCATTTACATACTCGTAACTGTACACCATCATTTTCTGATCTATTCCAACGCTATAAATTCGGTCTTTGCCTTGATACTTTATACCTGAAAATCTATCAATTATTATATGTTCACATTTTCACACATTTTTACAAATTGCATATACATGGACGTATATGAAAATGCGCATGCGAATTTCTTCTATCACCTGTAATTTGAGCAGAATGTGCTGAATTCTCAGACCACTTGGACAAAATTGAAATCGATGCTGGTATGTTACTTCCGGTGAAATATTCAAATCTGAATAAAATCAAGCTGAATAAATTGTCGTCCCCGCCGGTTGCTAGTATATGTGCATTTTTATTCAGAACTTTCAAGTCGAACGCATTAATACCAGATTGATGCAGTCGAACTTGCGCAAACAATCGGAGGGAAGAAACAACTTCGGTCTCGTCGTTTTCATGATATTTGTTTTTCAACAATTCTGCAACTACATTTGTGCAATCGTAGAAGCGAACCACACCATCCGTCGACATCGTTAATACGATTACATTCTCATCGTCTATTAATATGTGAACTTTCAATATACATCGATCGACAACTTTGTTACACATCTTTAAACAAAGACACCGGCTTTCGGAGTCGTAAACAAATATTCTGCAAATCACAGTCCGTACGTTAATAAATATTAAATTCATATTAATATCATCCTGTAACATCGCCATTGCCGATAATATATTCGGAAACGTACCTTAAACAACCATCCCCGCAACCAACGAAAAGTAATAATCGGTTTGGCTGTCGGGGACACTCATATACCTCCATATCCATGTATCTAGTCTCTGGTTCTATAACGTAACATTTTTCAGGATCTCTCCAATCTGTTTTACGATTATGATCCTGACCAAAGAGCATATGAGACGTTACATCGGAACAGGATACGTCCGCCAAGGAATCCTTATTGTGCCTTACACAAATCTCCCATACTTTAATTTGAGCCCTTCCTCCGCCAGAGAATACAACATATTTGTTAGAATACATATTAGTAGGGCTCGATAACATCTTGATAGCTAGACATCTTATACTGGAAAGATGTCCGTCGAAAATGCCTAACGAATTTAAATGGCAACTATCATTCCCTGACATATTCAAAATGCACGATACTCGAAGAGTACCATCTTCTCCTCCAGATATAATAATGTAATCTTCATTGAATTTTGATAATGGTTTAACGCAATAGATTTCCTTCTCGTGAAAACCATTCTGAAATTGGCAAAGTTGTTAGAAACAAATATCTTAACTGATAACGATCGTACGAATTCTTTAAGAAAAGTCTGAGCCAACATCGCTTACCAGCATAATTGGTAACTTTTTGCACGATAGTGGTTGGTCAAAAAGATATATTTGTTTGTTCCGAATATAGGCAAAAACCAGTGATTTCCCTGTGTAAACACAATCCCATGATCTGTGTCCACCACCGCACAAAATTCTAGCTACTATCCGCCGACTATTCATACTGTAAACTAAAAATTCCACCTGGAAGTAATGTACCAATTATGTAAATGATGTACATCTTTATGTGATGTTATGTCAGTGTGCAGTAATTGTTCGAATTAATTGGTACCTCCTTAAAGCCAACTATTAGTATATCACTCGGGAGTGTTAATGTATTGCTAATCCAATCCATTGGCATTTTTTCTTTGTGTAACGGGAACAATAAGTTCTCGTTTTCTTGCTCGCGTACTTCATAAAATCTTAGTGTTCCATCTCGGCCAGCCGACATCAGCTTCATGCCCAAAATGGTAAAGATTTGAACACCAATTTTTCCATGAACTTTTGAAAAAGTTTGGACGGGATTCTGATTGCTGACTACATCTTCGTAAGAGGAGCGTTCATCAAAATTGTAAACATATAAATTCCCGGATCTTCCTCCGCATATCAATAAATTCTGGAAAACTGTGGCTGCAGTCAGCCAACATTCCCGACTAGGTGGTAGCAAGTGTTCTGACAATATTCGTGTTAAACCTAACAAAGAAATGAATGTAAAGGATACACAAGAACAGTCGTTGCATCGTAAGGTTTCATTTAATTTTTCAAAAAGTTTACCATCCATTGTAAAGGAGAATACTTTTAACATGCCGTTTGACCCGCATACTATTATAGTGTCATTTTTCAACCACTGTAATGAAAATATTTGTGATTCCATTACTTTTTCTTCAAGAATATGTTGCAGTCTCTTGTCATCAATGTCGTTTACTTCTATAGATATTATAAGAGTCATAGTATTATCACAGATGCATTTTGAATTATTACAGAATTTTCAAGACAATCAAATGTATTATAGTTGCATAGAGGTTTAAAATATAATTTGTTAAATAACTCATTACCTTTATAGATGGAGATATAACCGTCTCTAGATGCGAGACACACATACGAGCGACATGGAGAAATATTCATTATACAATAGCTACTGTATCTTGGTAACACCACCAATTCTCTTGGATACTCCTCATTAGTGAAAGAAAACAGAACGCCAGACTCGTTAAGGATCAAAAGCGTACCGCTAATTAAGTAAAATACGTATTTCGGTACATTCGATGATATGGTTGTGGATAATGAAATTCTTTTCTCTATGTAATTTGTTTTAAATGACCATACATTAACGGCGCCGTCGGCTCCGCCAGTGTATATACTTTTGCCGTCATGGGATATTTCGACACTCCATATAGCTGCTCCATGATGTGCATAGACTTTGTTAAGCAATTTACCATCCAGAGACCAGGTACACAGTAGAGAATCCTAAATTGGTGCATTAACATTTTATATAATAGATTTAAGAATAAACAACTTTCATTAGACGAGCTTATAGAAAATTATCCAATTCTTACTTCTCCGATAGTGATTAAGCAGTCACCCCATATAACGGACCTCCATACCCGGGCTACGTGTCCAAACATAGTTTTTGTCAAATTTACCTTGGACTTCCTCCAATTTACGACACTTGTATTTGTACTACTATCATCAATTACATTCCATAATCTAACGGTTCTATCGTCCGATGTGGAACAAATCAATCGTTTAAGCGGCTCGTAAATTATGGAAAATATTACACCCTGGATTAGATATGGTAATTATTTATGATTTCCTTTACAAATTGATGCTACAAAAATTACCAACGTTATGTCCAGGTAAACGATGCAAAATTGGCGCATTTTCAAGATTCTGTGAATCGTGCGGTACCTCCCATATCAGTATTTCCCGAAAAACTGTGCCGCTGAAGATCGTTATATTGTTACTTTGGCTTGAAATAAAACCGCTATAGCTGTGCATCTAGATGAGTCAAGGTTTAGTTGCAGAACAAAAAAGTATACAAAAGTACAGATGTACAAATCAAACTATAAGGATACAGTATACATCTTTCTTTGCAACGTACATTGCTATGATCTTCATTTGATATGCTTTGTAGACACACATTATTATGTGCAAAGAGTATACACAATTTGCTCTGATCGTCGATGGCTATCCATCGCATAGATATTATCCAATCATTAAATTGTTTAGCAATACACTCCTTGAGCCTAATAGAAAAGAATAATTAAAAGTAGTTCGACTAAAAATCTGTTTAACTTTGATGGAAAATTTTCTAAAACTTACGTCACATTCCCATTTTCAATAGAGAAGTTGTAAATACAAATAGATCTCGCGCCAAATACAGCTACCATATTATTTGGCCCACTCATTATGCCATGTATGTTGTGTGGATAGAGGCATTTTACTTTCGTTACTAACTCAAATGTTATTCTATTAAAGATGTTAAGTGTGCATCCTATACCTGTGTAACAAGAATCAAGCATTATTCAAAATTCTGAGGAAAAGCTGGAAAAGGAATACAGAATTTTGCACTGGTACAATGCTGACAATGGATGGAATCTGTTAAAACATATAAAAAAACTTACAATTTGAAGGAATATGTACTAACCTACGAATACGAAGTCTCCTATGCAACGAATGGCAAGGACATCGGTACATAAAAACTTGGAATGCATCTTGAAATAAATTTCACCTTATATCATCATTGAATCGATGGATCAATCGACGTGATTCAGGAAGATATATTCTGTTCGAACGTGGGCCTAAAGGGGAAAATATTTTTGCATTGCAGAATGTGCTTCAAGTAATCTTTACAAATCAAGTTATATAGTGTTTATTAATGAACTACGTCTATATTAGATTAGAAGATTCGATTCAAAAAAATAAATGCGACCGGAAGTATGAATTCCATTAGGAATAAAGCGCGCTCAGAGAAATAATCGACCAAAATGTCATGTAAAAGTGATAAAAATTCGTTTTCGAGACTAACAAAAATTGGAAACTGTTAAAAGTGTGTTAAGCTTATAAATCCGCATGAAAGTAACGTATATGTAATCCCGTGTAACGTCTGAAGGTGAGCGTAACGCGTGGATATCTACAGCTTTCGTAAAATAATTCAAGTATATTATTATCATTATTATTTTGATTACAGTGAACTCCTAAACGGAAGTAAAGAATTTCGGATAAGTCGTATGCCACTGAAGTCTAAATAATCGGTGTAATTCTTTTGGCCAGATCGAAGGAAGGATAAGGAGAATTATGTGGGTTTTCGGTTACGGCTCTTTGATGTGGAAAGTGGATTTTCCATATGAGAAAACCGTCATTGGCTACATCAAGGGATACGTCAGACGATTTTATCAGAAGAGTACCGATCACAGAGGAGTACCAAATAGAGTGCGTTTCGTTATTAGTCTGCCTAAGTTTTCTGCCTTTTTTGGCCAACGATCTCTTTGGCGAAACGTTACCGAGAATCTAAGGAATATTTTTTTTAAATTTCTCTTGAGCCAATTCCCTTTAGCCGCCTCGTTGACGGGGTTAGTTAGTGTATCGTAAATTTACGAAAGCAAATTATATGAACCGATAGAATCCCTTGAATGTTCGACGATCTTTTAATATATTAGAAACTGCAAAAATAATTCAAATATTTCGTTAAGAATACCGTTTACTCGGTTATTTCGGCGGGGATCGATTCTATCCCATAACCTCTTGCCGGCGATAATCGATTGTCGACTTTGGTCGATACTCGCACAGTTTGAAAGCGAGATTTTCGGTCTGTTCTCTCCAGCTGCGTAATCCGAATAACTTTTTAATATTTTAACACAAGTATAAATATAAGAAGATACAGATTGGCTTACATAATGAATGATTTATCAGCCCGGCCGCGTGGTGACATTGCTACCCTCCGATAATCCCGAGGACGAGGTATGGGGTGTCGCTTATAAGATATCCTCGGAAGATGTAGAAGGTGTAACGAGCCACTTAGACTTTCGAGAAAAGGGTGGTTATCAGAGAAAGCACGTTCTTTTTCATCCACGTTCGCCGGTACATGGTGCATCGATGGATGCAATTTCCGACCAAGATCCTCGAGGAGTCAACTCAAATAACTCGGACTTGGATTCAGACAATAACCCTTTTTATATAACGATATATATAGGGGAAGAAGACAATCCTAATTACGCGGGTGTTGAGGATCTAGACACTATAGCACAACAAATTGTAATCTCTCACGGTCCCAGTGGAGCCAATATAGAATATCTTTATAAATTAGCTCACGCCATGCGCAAGATCGCACCACACGTGCACGACGATCATTTATTCGCACTGGAAGCTACTGTTAAGAGATTACAAGAAAACTTGGAAAAAGAGAAAGAATCAGATCTATGTATACCTGAGTCTAAGTATAGCTAATACCTGTAAAGAACAACAAAATAATGTTTGATTCAATTGCGCCTTTTACCAATACGTGGAATGAATGCGTTACGATAATAGAATTGATTTAATAAAGGATGTCAGAGTTTATGTAAAAAGAAACCTATCACTTTTATGTCGGTTGTGTGTACATGGTACGTTAATAACAAGAGAAGTCCGATTGTTATACTGTTATTATTTATTCGTATCATTTTCTCCTGATTTTCGTGTTGCGTTCAAAGAAATACACGGCAAAATTATCGAGCCGTTTTATTTACCGAACGTATAGCTTAAATGCGATTGGTTCGTTGTATTCCCGCTACGAAATCAAATTCTGCCGAGCTGACTTATATTTTCAGAATAAATTCAAAATTTCTTTCATTTGTCAAGGAAAGCCTGCGAATTTGAATATAACCGGGAATTTGAAAAGACCCTCCGATGTAAAATATCGACTCTGATATTAATTGTATTTTCCTGTTTATATAGACAAGATCTTTGGATACGATCGAAGAGATATATAATAATCGAATTGAATAGGATGTTTTCATGATTTGCAATTTAATCGCGATAAAAAATGATCCGAGGGGCACCGTTCCTCAAGTTACGCATGTGCGTTAATGCGCAATGACAGAGACGATGATCAGCTGAAGGTAGCTCCGCCATTACAGTTTTATTGTTGGAATAACTGTCAAACCGAGTGGTTCGCTCGCGATCCTATTTCCTCTCTTATAACCCGACGAAAACGAGAAAAAGCCAAGATTGGGTGATCCATTGACGTGAAAGCGTTTCGGACGCATCCGGGTGAGTTGTCTGTTCTTTTTGCACGGCGAAAATTTACGCATTCTCGGATTTTTCTCGAATACGCATATCCCCTACGTTCTCCTATGCATACAAGATGGCTGTCGAACCAGCGACGTCCAACTTCGCGTAACTCGGAAGCCCGTTTCTTCTAGCGTTTTGCTTTTACACGATCTTTTATACAAAGATAAAGGCCTCTGCAGAATTTAGAATTCAATTCTAGATTCCTGTTAGATGGGGCCAAACTTTATCAACCGTTACCAATCACGTCGTTAAGGATCCTTCGAAAGTCGCAAGAGTTCAGTGCTCGCTAACTCGTTCGTTGAACGCGATATCAAATCTTTAAATGGCTATTTACGCGAATGCATCTCTATCTTTTACACAACTTTCCCGATATACGATTGTATTTAATGCTTTGACTCGCTTCGTTTCTGTCATACGATCTACTGTTTTAGTAATACTGCAATTTTAAGATCTAACTATCCGTTAATAATGGCATTAACAAGTAATAGCGAGACATTAGTTTAGAGTAATTAGTTCTCGGTGGTTTCGGCGTACTAGCCTAGTAAATATGATAATTATCATGAATGAGGTCGTTCATGATTTCGATGTCTGATTTTCAGATTAGGGTACGTGTTTATTTTACGAATGAGTCACTTTATCGTCGATGACGTAGGTATAAACACGCTTCTTGACGAAATCTGAAGGACTGTATCGGAAATAAATAACAAGGATGACATCAGTTTTGTTATTCGGTTTCAAAATATTCGGCTGTTTATGTTATTCCGAAAATCAGACAGTTTTTTAAATTACATTAATGAACATGAGCAACGTCCATTTGGCATTCACCTCGTATCAAAAACTCTTATCAAATACCACGTAGATTTCCGAGTATTCGTGAAATATTTCAAACGAAAGATTATTCATGAATTTCATAGTAAAACAACGCGATCGAAAGTTTACTTTTCTCTGACGTATTCGAAAGTAAAGGACGCGTTATCGCGCTTCAAGGAAATCCCAAAGAGTGAATCAAAAATGAGTTTACGTGTAATCGCTAAAGAATCGCGATGTACGCAGGCAATTAATTGCGTAAAGCAGCTCTCCGAAATTACACAATACTTCGGGGGAGTGGCCGCAAAGTAAGAAGTCGTCGAACGTAGAACATCAAATTCTTTCGAATGAATCTACGGAAAACAATCGCATATCGAACTTATCGATACTCGTCGGTAACCAAATATGTAACGATGATAAATCTAGTCAATTCGAACAAAGAATTCTTGCTCGGCCGAGGGAACATGTCTGAAAAATAAGATTAATTCCGGCTGACTGGTGAGCGAAAAGAAAAGTACCTCGCGCACAAATATAGACTCAAGGTGGGACTTTGGAATTGTCGTTGGAGTACCAGGGGGGAAGTGGATGTCGCAAAAACAAACATGTATACAGTTTCTTAAAAATCTTTTTCCTAGCGCGGACTAAATGCATTTTCAACCTGCGTCGACTAAAAACCTTTTGGACAACCTTCGTCAGTGGCGAAGTCTTTTTCAAAAGCGCGTACATAGATGTAGTTTTTGAAAACTAAGAATGAGGAGGAGTATTTGTTGACGACCGAAAGGTGTACGTGATGGGGGCGGGTGGCGGTGGAGGGAGGTTTTAGTGCGTACGTGCGTATTTAAATGCGTATGTCAGGCAGGTCGGGACAGTTGAATCGGTAGAGTTCGTGAAGTTTCGTATCGTATTGGTGGAGGGACATTGTCGCGTCGTTGGTCATCCTGACGATTCACACGTCGTACACAAAGTCCACAGTAGAGATGGCGCAAAAATCACTAACGGTGATTTATCACGGTGATCGCAGGATCACGATCACGGCCGTGATTTAACATCATTCACGACCGTGATTGTGATTTTTTCGCGAGCGCCATCTTCAATGAATTTAAACACTGGGGTCGTAATTCTTGCAATAATCTATACAATAAACATATTCAATATGATTTGAAAATGAATTGCATTACCATTTTTGTTTTTAAAAACCAGTAGAAAAAAAGGAAATTATAAAAGAATGATTTGGTATAATTATATATGTTATATAATATATAGTTTTGAATGAATGACAATAAAAAAATGTATGAATTCACGATTGTATTTCTTTATTAATAATAATGATTTATTCAGCCTCACAGCCAAGAATTGGACTTGGTTTATACATTTATATAATCTTACATATTCTTACTTATAAATCTAGCTTATCTATGCATTCTGAGCATTCACTCTCTCCCTTCCTACCATACTCCGTTCTATACTCTAACATTAGTTGCTTTGTTTATTACACCTCTCCCCGCTTATTGCACCTATCTTTGGCATTTGTGTTCACTTCTGCTCTTTCCCTTCTTTTCTTTTCTTAACCATTGTATGATCTTCTTGTCCTGTTTGCCGCTCACAACGTCTTCTATCCTGACCCCCCTTTCTGTTATCCTACAGTCCCTTGTTAAGTGTTCTAAGTTCCCGAACCTTGCCTGTGCTATTAATTTTTGCCCTTTCCCTTCTCTGCTTAGATATTCTGGCAAACCTACAGTTCTTATGTATTTGTACCTATGGTTGTATTTTGACTGTTCTATTTTTGCATATTGTCCCTGCTGTTGTACCTCTACGTCCCTTCTCTTCATACTCGCTACTACGTCTCTGCCTGCTCATCGGAACTCTTCTGCTCCTGCTTGGCTCAGTCCGTTTCTTCTCAAGTACTCTAGTTTGTTTCATTCTAAATGAAAAAAGAAACCGTTTGAACGTGGACTGTAATATGTAGTAGTTTAGGCTATTAGTAGTATAGTATATTGGCTATTATTATTATATACATATATTTTCTCCTATTCTATCCTTGTATTGTTTTTTATATTAAATGTTGTCTTAATGTATTTATATTATTTTATTAAGTTTTTATATTATTTGTACCAAGTGAGTATGTATTTTTATTATATATTATTTTGTATATACAGAATTATATTACTAGAGCTATATTTTATTAAATCAAAAATTAAGAATGAAACTTACGCTTGTAATTTATAATCATTCTTTTATTCATTATTCTTCATTGTTCCTCATTATGCCTTTGCTTTATACGATATATGTAACTTGCATTTTTGTTTTGATGTCGTTGACGTAAAACATACAGTGTTATGTGACGTGTGCAAAGAACTGTTATGTTCTCCACCAATCAGAGACGATCACGAAAAATCACAAATCACAGTGAAAAATCACGGTGATTGAGAACGAACGTGATCGAATCACTCGTGATTCACAAGTAGCAGTTCACGCCATCTCTAGTCCACAGTTTTCTAAAGTACGCGCTGGAGGAGCGTGCTCCTTTTCGGAGCTCACGCACTTACGTAAAAAAAGCGCGCGCTCGCGCTCGCGCTCGTCTTCTTTGTGTATATAGTAGTTTACGTTTAGTTCAATGATCTCCGTTCGTTAAATAACTCGTGTAGAAAAATTAGAAGCAATTATAATAGAAGTTGTTACGAAACCTTTCCGCCAAAGATAAATTTAGGTACGTTTCGCGACTTCTTACATTTGACTAATATCATTTCTAACATCGATTTCCGATCTATCGATTCAGTAATCCTCATTATAGAGTGGGCAGCGACATTCTTAACAGATGAGACATCGAACATGATGTCACCATAAACTTCGGGGTGAATTAAAATTCGACGGGGCACGTAAAAAATCGAAAAATCGACGTATTCGGTTGATTCCGAAATTTTGACAGCTGAGTTGCATCAGCCGCGACTGTCTTCTTCGACGTGCCGCTACCCACTATACTTATATTCCACCCTGAACTTGTCAACACTAAACACGCGTTGCTTTACGATTACGCTTATTTTGCCTCGATTTCACGATAGTTTAACAAGAACATGATATTTTACTTTTGCATCCGGACTTTCGCGATTATTTCTACATTTAAATACGTTCAAATCGCTTTCTAATTCGTCATTACTAATATCTCCTTAGATGAGAATCAGAACAGTTTCTTTGTTCTCAAAAACTTTGTACTTTCTACTAACTCTGCGTTAAACTCGCACTATAGATCTTTGTTCTCTTATTGTTTCGTGAAACATGTAGAGAAGAGCAGATATTATTACACAATAGTTGATTCTTTTATCGCAGGGAGTAGAAAATAAAGTAACTTACAGAAACGTCCGTTACAACGGCCTGGTTCTATCCCTTGAAATTTACAGTAAAATAAATCCCTCCTTATTGGTATACGATGAAAAGAAATTTGTCCCATTATGGGTTAACGAGTGTCTACTTAACGGAGATTTATTGACACGTTAGAAATTTTCCAGTTCTTCCAGGTTTCCCGTTTCTCCAAATATCGGCAAGTGAAAATGACGCCGTAATAATTTCATTAGTTTACTCTCGAAATTACTTCAAGTTTCTTAACCCTTGTTTGATCCCCCCTCTCTGTTTCTATATATATATGTATTATCTCTTACTCACACAAAATTAGTAATAATACTGCGATATTATGAGAACTCGTATAATTTTAGTAATCTCGAGTTGATTCTGGAACTTTCCAAGTTGCCGCTTCCGAATCAGAAATCTTCAGATTCCTCTGGAAATTTCTAGACGGTTCTTACCCTTTCCTCGTGATTCGAATTTTCTGGAGGATTCGATATCCATTGTGTCTCCAAATCTTACACTTGCTACCTTCTTATCAAACTTGATTCACACATTGTTTTACCGACCGTGTTGGAGCTTACTCCTAAACCACGAAATTTTCCTGAAATTTAACAGGCCTGTTGATAAAGAATAGCGATTTTTTATTAGAAGACAATCCGCAAGCTTATATTTCCTTACCATTAGTCCCAATTCTGTATAATGCTCGCTGAAATTTCACTTCGATTGCAAATATAGATGAATAAAACAGCATCTCCATCACTAGTTTGAATATTACTTTGAGAATCTGGCCTGAATAATAATGTTCCGTCGGTCTCAAAATCCGGTTATGTTTGTCAAAAAAAAACGTTTGAACAGCTTCCTATATCCGAATAGACTGTATTTGGAGGATACACGTATGTGTGTGTATCCAAGGACGATTTAAAATCCTGCTTTAGTCATCAACTCGAGTCCTTGTGATGTATAGGGAAAGCGCTCTTCTGGTAAAACAACACGATATAGTAAGCTGTTTACCATTGTAGCTATCGCTTTTAAAGAATGACGAATGACCGACAAGGCTACTTCAATGTAAAAGGTTTTTCGAGTATACAATCACTTTTTTTCCTCTCGTCTCTGTTATGAGATCTTACGACATTATTGAGTAATGACCGGAGATCCAAAAATCGACAGTTTACGTTTGGCGCCGCCGTTCTCATCGATAATAAGATTGTAGGGAGATCATTTATATTTATTTGATTTGATCTTCTTCACGCGATATATTATTTATATTAATATATTTATTATATAAAGCAAAGTTGCATGCGATTTTTATATTCGGTTCAAACCGGGTTTGAAAGTATTATTATTGATAGTCTGCATTAAAACTTGCTCCATGTGATTTAAATTATTCAGTTAGGTACAGTCATGTTTTTTGCAGACATTTAGGAAAACAGTTATATAATAAGAACTATATATGTATTGTGATAATTAAAGCTAATTAAATGTTTTTACTACCATTTCAGATACAAGGCTAGCCAGCTGCGCCATTCTTGTTGTGTGACATTTTGCATCAGCCAGACTACACATCTCTGGTGTTATATTCTACTCGCATCATTGCTGTAGTTAGCTGTTGGTCACACATCGCAGGAATGGACACATCGGGCTTGCCTGTACCGGATGCAATCCACCCGCTACTTGAACAATTGCAAGAAGCTTTAGTTCTAGAAGTGAAATATCAACCTAATCTTCAATTACCTAGTACAGCACAAGTAAGCAGTAAACTTGATTACAAACTGCTCAAGTAATTGTGTTATAAGTGTCGGTAATTTAATGGTGGTATGTACACCTTTGTTGCAGACTGACGAAATAACAGTCGGAGCAAGAGACGGATCAGCACATGTGCTAAGATGCCTGAAAGTGTGGTACGATTTACCATCGGACGTGTTCTTCATGGCCATTAATTTAATGGACCGTTTTTTAACCAAAATGAAAGCCAGGCCAAAACACATGGCCTGTATAAGTGTGTCCGCCTTTCACATAGCTGCTGTCCAGATGGCTCAATCGCTAGACGCGGATCACTTAGTCTCGATTTCTCAGTGCAAGTGCACCGGCGGTGATCTTAAGCGTATGTCAGAAGTAATACGTAACAAGCTCGAGTGGGCACCTGGTACACAACCCATTACGGCTCTTTCATTTCTACGATTGTTCAATGCGATGTTCCATACGTACGCGTCACAATTCGGTCTGGGGGACATTTACGCCAATATCGTTTCCGTGAGTCTCGTTGTCTTTAATCGTTTCACGAAATCTCAATGTTGAAAAACATTCACTAAATACAAGCCCTTTGTGTTCGCATTTTTTCAGGAAGCTGAGCTCCTTCTCAGACTGGAAATGGTTGCTTGCGATGGTAATTGCGCGAGTTTAAGATCTTCGGAAGTTGCGCTCGTTCTACTTTGCACATACTTGGATAGTGCCGTTAATCGTTTGGATGTAAATGTGGAAACCAATATGTCTAACAACACTCTTCCTGGACCTTCAAACCTTAATCCATCCGTAACAGCGGCGCACGAATTGCTTAGACTTATAGAATTCGCCGCTGAACTCCAGAAAATATGTAAGGTAACGTAATGGTGGACTGCTTATTGGTTCTTTTTCAATGTCGTTAGAAAATCTCGTTTGTTAACCTCGCGAAATAACCTTAACAGATTCCGGATTCAAGTTTCTTGGCGACTCACGAAGCAGTGGGTGCCATACTGAGCAAGTATAACGCTCAAGAGCAAACCCCTCACAGACAAAGACTGATATGGAGATTGTCTTCTCGTACAGCACGCCTTTTACGTCCTACCGATAAGTTCACCTCTGTGTTGCCTGTCATTGCCGAGCATGCCCCAGTTCCTTCGCCCAGTAAAATTAGGTATGTTTTCCTGACATTTATTGTGAATTCATCTTTCATGCACACGTCTCACTGACTAATAAACTAATGTCTCACCTTCGTTTTCACTCTGTTCAGGAAAAACCGCAAGTTTTCCCGACGTCACGGAAATAAGAGACGTTAAATGGTATCGATGGCAGCCAATGGGGCGTCGAGTTTACTTTCAGTTTGAAGGCCCAAGTTCGACTAGAAAGTACAAATGCCAATCTGCATGGCAAAATGTCAGTCACTTCTTTTTATCTCACACGCTGCTGATAAGCAAAAGTCGAAAACATGTAAGTTTACGTATCATCCCATTACGGTTCAACTCGACGCGCCTCGGTAACGTTAGACGCGTTAGGGGAGACTGTTTAATTGTATCGCATTTTTTATGAGAATGGACAAAAGATTGGATTCAATATCATTTACGATTAATTAGTTTATTAGCATCGCTACGATCCTTAAAGACATATAAATAATTGTCAAAAGAAAGAATAAATATTTCTCGGAAGAGTAATAGATAGCGTAAGGTTCGAGTTAATGTGATACAATGTCCATTGTAATTATTATATTCTCGGTATAGTTAATATTTGTAAAGTACGGGCGCACGTATGTATATACGCATACACCACGTGCACACACCCGCGCAAATTTTGTGAAACGTATCAAGAAACTCTAAAAAAAAGAACACAAGAATAAGCTAATTGAAAGTTTGAACATTATTTAACTCAGCATAGCGAGAAATTATTATAAAAATGAAAAAAACTAATAAAAGTTATTAGGTTGATCGATTCTTTGAATTATTTAATGAATACAAAGTTTTGAAGTTAATCGGAATTGGAATAAGTGTTTGATGTTTGCTAGTGAAAGTTAAGTGATATCTAAACTTCAAATAATGCAGTGTTCGTATTTGAAAGAAACCGCTCGGTAAATGAAGAAAAAGAGTACTATAAATATTGCGTGTTATCGTTTCGCGAATCATTGAATGTTGCGAGCTTTTTACATTATGAGGCTACGAGGATTTTGTGCGTTATATAATTGAAATCAATTTTACATTAATCTTTAAATACGGACTCCAGGCTGTTCCGAACGTTAATTGCACCTCGGCCAAAGTATTTTTCTAGTGGGTTTATGGCGTACACTGAAATCTTTTTCCAATATCTCGTAGCCATTAGCTCGCTTAATAAAAAGTAAGGAATACTCGGAGAATACTTGATCGTGAAAGTATAATTACGTGTAAGAGGGCTTAAGGAATACATTCTTAGTATTACATACAAATTACGTGTAAGGATAATATTTGGAAACCACAATTTGTGATAGTGTTTTTTACGATACTGATTATGGATTCTTCCGTATTCGAGAGTTATCCATAATAATTTATATATTAATTTGAATCCTTCGGGTGATCTTATCGTTCTCAGTTTCCTACTCTTCCGCTCTAATTACGATTTCTGATAAACATCGTATCGATAGTCGAAAGAGAAGGGAAAAAGTGAGACTAGAAATACTCTGCATCGAGTCTGTGTAATCTCTGATACGAAAGCGCGTACGCGCGCACACTTTAGTGTATGGAAAAAGGAGACAAAAAAGAATTGTGTTAAGGAAAGCACGGTTTTCTCTACGGCATAATATCTTTAGTTTGTATAAAGCATCTAGCCTTTAAAAATACGTGTATATATCATTATTGTATCCATCGCGAAGTATACGAGATGCGTACCGAGGTAACAGGGATGTGAGAATGTTAATGATACGTGTCGGCTTCGTTTTCCGTAAGAGCTCTTCTTTTATCCCCTCTCACACTAGTCAGAACTTTATACTATTTTCTCTTTCTTCTTCTTTTTATCCTCGATATTTTATTTCTCTACGAACTAAATCTTTCTCCCGTCATTTTCTTCCGAAGAGAATCAGTCAAAATTGCCTTACCTGAAGGAAACACGAGTAGGAACGAGTCGAAGGTTGTATGAAATGTGCGTGATTGATAGAAAATGGCATATCTCGGAATAGTGTTGGTTCTACGAGTAACCCGTGTAAAGTGTAACAGGGTGTTTGATAAAAGTTTACATGAAAAATAAGTAAGTCTGTGGTAAATATTAAGTGCCATTTTGTGTAATTGCACTTCGACGAGTTTCTACGTTGCTTCTGGAATCGCTAGGATTTCTCTGGGCATGTTTTATTGAGTTTCAAAGGCTTTGTTCTTTACGCGTTTGTACTAACGTATTAGCAACATATTTATCGAGTTACCCCGGTACACGTGCTCGTCTTTCGATTCACACAATCATCATGTAAAAACTGTAAACATTTCTATTCGTACTCGTGATTTAGCACTTACGTAGATTGACCGTAGGAGTGATAAAAAAGGTTCGTCCGATGAGATTCGAGAAAGATAATATCGATACGTTGAAAAGCCTTAGTATGTACAATGTTAAATTTCGACTCGGCATCTTTCCGAAGATTTGTCTCTGATCGTATTTACCTATAGATGTTTGTATTTTACCGTAAGTAAAGTGTAAGCAGAGATACTCGAGGAATCGAGGAATCGAAGGATCGAAGGATCGAAATGAATTTACATTAGTTCCTCGACGATATCCGAAACCAGGGGAATAAAACGAGGATAATCAGGAAGAAGCGAAGAAGATCGTATGTAAGGAGAAGCATTAACTTATTGTATTTAAAAAAAAACTGAAATGGGGAACAGTACTCCTATGGTGTACACGATGTTACTATCCTGGAGATCGAATTTCTAGTATGCAACAATTATTTATAATAAAACCCAAGAAGATTACTTCTAATAGAATTCTCTATTTACTTCGATTACCTAGAAGCAAAATTCGTTTGTTTAATCGAATAGAACACCTTACTTTCTCCACCTTGTTTTTAAGTTGAAGTTTTCCGCGAGCCTGCATATGTATTTTGTTGCAGTTACGTTCTCTTTAAGAGAAAGTGATAGTTTGCGCGATTTTTGAGAAATGTTTAGGAAATGTAATTGGTAGTTTGGTAAGTATAGAAATTTAATGTATTTTTCGTTTGAATAATCAGTGCAGTGACCCAAAGTTGGAAAATCTTCATTTATAATAGTTCGTCGTAGATGATGCCTCTGTCGTTTTCCGAGCGAGTTATCCACTCAGCGAGAACGAAGCGTTCCGAGTGTAATTGGGGGGTTCGTCCGCCATTTTGAAATTGGAGTTACAATCGGAACATCGTTTATAGAGTGTCAAAGGTTTAGTTAAAAATATAAATGCAATTGTAAAAGACTAAGGGCTAGGAACTATGGCAGAGTATTTGGCGTCGATTTTTGGTACAGAGAAAGACAAGTATGTCGAAGGATTATCGGCGTTGGTTTGTTTCCTCGATATTGAAAGCATCTCCGGCCAACATTGTTTTCCTTTATTTTCAGAGTAAACTGCTCGTTTTACTTTAAAATCGGAGCGTGTCGTCACGGCGACCGGTGCTCGCGAATTCATAATAAACCAACATTCAGTCAGGTAAAGAATTAGTTTGTTTATACTTTAATTCTATGGGCTCGTTTAGTTCGCGATACTCTATGGTTTTCCGTTGCAGACATGTTTGCTGCAAAATCTTTATGTAAACCCCCAAAATTCTGCAAAGAGTGCGGATGGATCCCATTGTAAGTACATTTTTAAGAACTACTAGAACGCGTTGTATATTTGTTTCTCCAAGTGCTTAATGCGATTGCGAAATATAATATTTCAGTGGTCGCAAATGTGTCAGACGAAGAAATGCAGGAGCATTACGATAACTTTTTTGAGGATGTCTTTGTAGAATGTGAGGATAAATATGGAGAGATTGAAGAGATGAATGTGTGCGATAATCTTGGTGATCATTTGGTGGGGAACGTGTACATTAAGTTTAGAAGAGAGGAAGATGCAGATAGAGCAGTAAATGATTTAAATAACAGATGGTTCGGAGGAAGACCAGTTTATGCAGAACTCTCACCAGTTACTGACTTCAGAGAGGCATGTTGCCGTCAATATGAAATGGGGTATGCACACTGCTATTTACACATTTTAAGTTATTACAAGCTTTCGAATTTGTTATGCACAACTTAGCTCTTAAATGTATTAGCTGTCTGTAAGATGTAGATAGCTGAATATAACGAGTGATAATCTTATTTTAGAGAATGTACACGTTCAGGATTTTGCAACTTCATGCACTTGAAGCCTATCTCTCGTGAATTACGACGCTATTTGTATAGCCGAAAGAAGGGTGGTAAGGGTCGATCTAGATCTCGTTCACGATCTCGTGGCCGCGAACGAAAACGTAGATCCCGATCTCGCGAAAGGAGGTCTAGATCTAAGGATCGCCGAAAAGGCCGAGAAGACAAAGGTAGAGACGGTCGTTCGGGCAGATATTAATCTTATTATTTTTCCACTGTAATACTTTCCAGTAATAAAGATTTCCATTTCATTACATTGACCCTTCGACTGCCCCACTTTACGTCTATCCTTGTGTGATATCTAAAGTGTTATGTCACCATGTAAATGCAATTAATTGCTCAGTCTAGTTTAACACTAATGGTTCAAAGATACATATACAAGTAAACTGGTAATCAATTTTTTTTAACTGTATCAGTCGATGGGTCAAATCAGATTCAAGAAATTCTTTTGATCAGCGGTATGTGAAGTATAGAAAGAATGACGTACTTGGTATAAGTACATAAAAGTTTTGACAAATATGGTGCAAGTACAGTACCATGGTTGAAGAAAATGAATTTTTTGATGTCTAATAAATTGTACGTGAAACTGACAACTTTTTACGCGTGACATCGCGCATGAAATATGATCGTATGACTGCTTTGCGTGTATAACGATTCAGTTCAAATAAAGACCAAATACAAAAAAATGCTGTTCTGTTACTCGAATTTGTATAATCTCAAAAAAACAGAGAGAGATTTGGACAAAAATAAACGATGGTGGGTGATTGGCATCGTAAGGCAGAAATTTGTCGGCGGAGTATTTAGAAAGACAATGTATTCTTTACACTAAACGTTAAAACTTCTACAGCTTCAGTTATCATCGAATTTGTTTTTCTTTTTTACAAACGCAATCTTCCCAATCGTAAGTCAAGTCACATCTTCAATGTTTTAACGATAATCGTAAGAATCTAATACGTTTCATTAAAAATTGAAGGAATCAGTCTAAAATATTTTGAGCCTATAAAAAGTTTCTTACACTAGTGAAAACAATATCAAAAACGTGATGGAGCATGCAAAACACAAAGTTCGATATCCAATAAATTAGCAAAGTTTGAATATTCTATATTCGGGCATTCGTCGTGTTGAAAAAATCACGGATTTTGCGTGAAACACTTTGGAAATGAAATATTTGTTTGTTAAGCCGGGTTGTTCTACATTGACTTTGATCTTTCTGGTAGGCGAACGCGGCTGGAAGAAAGAGACGTGTAACTGTAAAGTAAAAGTTTTATGAAAGAATATACTTTACAGATCTGAAATAAATTATCGAAAATTTGGTCTATAAATTATGTTTAGAGTAACTACACAGATTCGAATCATGAGTGGCGATAGGTATGTGTGTGTGATACGTGTATAATTGTGTCTCTGTAAGGTCTTAGCTGTATGTATAAAGTCGTGATATGCGAATAGTAATGAATAACGATGTAATAATGGGATGCACGCAATCGCCATTTAATACAGCCGACATTATAAATCTATCTATAAACTATTGCTTCTTAGTCCGTAGAGGTGACACGCATTATCCTTACAAGAAGTTTGTCGTCGTTGCAAATGATGCAGCATGTGTGCATACATCACAATGTGCTCGTGAATATCACGGATTATATATATATATATATATATCATTTCATTGATACGGCTTTTCAACTACCGAATGACTCGGTATCCATTCTTCCGACCACTAAAACGTTATAAACGTCTAATCGAATGGACGACAAAATCATAAATCATAATCGTAATAAAATAAAAGAAAGGACGCCCTCGCACTGATTTTACAGAAATAAATGTATCGTTATTTTGCGGACACAAAGCTATAATACACAATAGACGCGTTTATCCTTTCCTCCATCAGTAACTATTGGCTCGTAATTTTCTCACGTTATATAATGTAAAAAGTACATTAAGTGGTACGATTGAGTCCGACGGAAAAAGATGTATCTCGTAGTTTATTCTCATCAGAATTTCTCCAAAATATACTGTATACAATATTTGAACTTTACTTATAAATATATACAGTTCTTGTGTGTTTCGCGTGAATTACCTCGGGAATCGTGCCCATCAACTGTCTTTTAGCATTTTTTTAGCTTATTTCCGCTGTAGTAATAATGCTCCTGCTATATCTTTTTGCAAACTTTTCATAAACTTCGCGCTCTAAGCACAGAGGTATTACTCGATTAATTAGAACTCGTTTTCTTAATATTACTAACATCCTTAGTAACGTCCAGCTCGCATCACTTGTTGTGTCGTGAAAATATTTACACTGCTTCGGTTAATAATTAAAGATTACGATATTCTCTATAATAGGTTCATGTTCGAGTATGAGATCATTATTTAGGGGGGCTAATCGGCGTAAACAATGAACTGCTGATTATCCACATCCGCGACCTCCACTTGAACAAACTGAGGTTGCTGCAGTTGAATTTGTTGCACTTGCCTCCCTATAGCATTACGCGATCTGCAAACGAATAATAACAGGTTAAAAGTGGTAGAATTTAGAAGGATGATTAAGCGCAGAATGGAGTACAAGGGGAAGAAAACTATGAACTGTACTTACTTAGCTTTCGCGTGAGTGAGTATGTGCGACTTGAGGTTCGTAGACTGGGCGAATTTTTTACTGCATCCGTCAAACGGACATACGTAAGGTCTGTCTCCGGTGTGAATTCTAACGTGGGTACGTAGGTTAAAGTCGAGGCTAAACCTTTTGCCGCATCCCTCGAAAGTACATTGGAACGGTTTCTCTCCGGTGTGGACGAGCTGATGCCTCTTAAGTTTCGAACTCTCGACGAAGGCCTTTCCGCATTCGGCGCAAACGTGTACCCTGGGCCCGTGAGTGTGCAGATGCTTTCTCATCGCACTGTTGTCGCGAAACATTTTTGTGCAGCCTTTGTGGGGACAGGCTATGGTGCGTTCTACGCCATCCAATACGGGAGGCTTACGGACTTTCAATTTGTGGCCGGGCCTTGCGAATTCAGCGAGCTGCTTCGGATCCGACAGATCTAAACCCGGCATACCGTCGGAGACGGAGCTCCCGGAGTGATTAAACTTGGCATTCGACTTGCCGGTCATGTATTCTGTGTAGTCTGGATCGGGCTCTGGATTCGAGCCCTCATCTGGAACATCCACCAGTTGAGGAGCTAATAGGACACTCCCTTTAACAATAACAAAACAAGCAATCCCAAACAAAAGCTATTGCACTGTTTCACTTTTCTGATAGGTCGATTTCATAATATCTATGCGGATCTCTTGCGGATCTCTTGCGGATCTGTTGACAACAAAATTCTAACTACATTTCATCGTAAGGTCGGAAAAGCAACACAGAACGCTCAAAAATACCCGAGGTAAACTGACCACGATAGGATCGTATAAAACGAGGGATTTAACGTCACCGAGCCAAGCGATACATACGCATGGCATACTTTCGTTAAACACGAGAAAACTAGTGCCCTGTATTTGAGGTTCGAGTGAAAATCAAAATCAATTCAATGTTGGGGAGAGAAAACGATTGAAATAAACCTTGGCTCGGAGCGCGCGCGATGCAATTCAAATCGAGCCGTGCCGAATGCGACCAATAACGTCGTTTCGTACTCGTGCCAGTGAATATGTACTTTTCTTTCGACTTTTATTCGAATATTCGTTCGGCGGATCTTTTGCTTCGCCTAGGACTTTCCGAATTGACTACCGATCAAATGCGATTGATCTTAATGAAAATATAACGCGCGCTCCAAAGTGGTTTTAAATGACGAAGAATCGACTTCTTACAGATACTGTATCGAATGACGTCAGAAAGCGGAGGTTTCCTGGCACTTGGAGAATTACTATGAAAGTTTCATTGCGGTTTCTGCACTATTTGCGGAGAAATTGAATCTTTTGAAAGATGTTAAAATAGGAAGGGTGAATGGCCGGAATATAAATCTAGGGTAGAATCGGTAAAACCGTACGAAGGGAAAAGATGTTAGCGAACAGTGTCAAAGAGCTTGATTCGTTCCGGCAGATATTCCTCCGCCATTATCATCGAAGGGGATAGATCCACGTAAAAGAAGCCATTTTCAAAATATGGCTGCCCCCTAGCAGCATAATGGCGTTGCCTCGATCAAAACAAACAACGCAGACTGTCAAAGGAATTCTCTTGAAGGAATTAGTCGGAAAAATGGATCGGTTTCTTTGGGAATCGCGACAAAAAGGCAGGTTATTGATTCGCAGTCGACCGGAAGTGCGCACCAGTCCCGTGTACGTGTGTCGAGAGGAGACACCGACTCAGAAAAGAGAATTCTACGTGTAAATTTTCTTCGAAGGGATAGAATCGCGAGATGCGGAAGATCCACTAAGGTGTTAAAAAAAAGAAAGATGCGTGGCTCACCATCATCCGTGCCCGATGCCCACATCGTCACCGAGAATTCTCCCTCGAGAGTCTTGATTTGAACCTGCTTTTGCTCCCACTTTCTCGCTTTGGTCTCCGAGCCCATTTCGCCGAATATCGTGTGATCGCTTGCGCGGAATCTCGATGTACCGGCTTTCCTCGCCTTTTTTGGACCCTTTCTCGAAGGGCCAGGGCTCGACTCAACATAAATATCGTTCTCTGGAACTGGGATTTGATCGTACACGCTCAATGGATCACCGCCGACAATTTCCTCCTGCGTCTGCAGTATGATTTCCTCGCGTCCAGGCTCTGGAAGTGGTTGCAGGGCGATCATCGGTTGTCCATCCTCGGTCTCGATAGTCGTTTCCACGGTTTCACAGGGTATCTCCACCGGTATCGACTCGATCTCGACTTCCTGGATATCTGGTTGAATCTCCACTTCGGTTATTATGTCCGAGGACGCCATATTAATCTCCGCTGACGCCATGTTACACTAATCAAAATGGCTGGCCGCACGGGGTACTCGCACGCGACAAGCGGGGCGGTAAGTTGTTACCCCCTCACGTGATCTTTTCTCATTATAACCCCCCACTCTTGATCCCTCCCCTCCTTTACCTAACCACGCCATCTTTTGAGAACATTTCCTCGTGATTATTTTCGTTAGAACTTTAGGAAACCAAAAGATTAATGCATTTTCTCGTTTTTCCCTCTCATATACTTCTAAATCGTCTTATTTCCTCTGGTGCGCGATTTTATTCTGATTTTACTGATTTTATTCGTGTGGATGCATTTTTTCACCGATGCGTTAGGCGTTAAGCGTTCTTGGAAAGACTGACATGACAGTAGAATAGGTTATCAGGGTTCATCTATTGTTGACAGAATGGACTTATCAAAAGTATCAAACGAGAAAAAGTTGTACCTTTGCAAGTGGTACTTTCAAGGTACGCGATAATCCATAAATGCGGACATTTCTTTAATGTAATTCGTTTAACGTTAGATCCTTTTCTCATAGCTGGTTTCGCCCTCCTTCCATTTCTATGGGCTGTCAATGCAATCTGGTTCGCAAAAGAGGCATTTGTCGTGCCAGAGTACGAGGAACAGAAGCAGATTAAACGATGTGAGTTTCTGAGAAATGTCATAGCCATTGTGCAGTGAGTAAACGGGTTCATTTCATTCATACTTTCAGATGTGATATATTCGGGCATAGGTGCCGCTATATGGTGCATAGCACTTTTGGCATGGATAATAACATTTCAAACGCAAAGAGCTGCATGGGGTGAATTCGCGGATTCTATTAGCTATATTATTCCCACAGGCATTCCTTAGCGGTATTACCAATGAAAATATATCCTTTCCTTAATTAATAATGAGACTCAAACGTCTAATCATCTACAGCAACAATAAAGTCAATATGAGAATATTGACTTGATTTCAGTATCATTAAAATATTTTCGAAATCCGACAAAGTATCACAGTCCAAAAAAAAATGCAGAATACACTATCTTTGCATGGTTCATAATATCGACCAATCAATACAAAGTGAATGTGTATTCATAAAAATTAAACACTTTATTTCATTTAATATCACGTGCAACATCTCTCGTCCTATATCTGAGTAGTGATATAAACAGTTCTTCGTCGTTGTCTGTACAATTCTATATCTCTGTATACCAATCTGGATAACAGCTAAAATAATAAAATGTGAAATACCTGACTCATGCATATTATAAATGTAACATTAATCGAACTTACCAACAATGCCAGAAAATCTGCAGCCATAAGCATATAAAAAACACTGTGCCATCCGGCCCAGCGTGAGACTAAACCTGCTAAAAGCGGGCCTACCGCGGCACCGATACTTCCCGTTCCATCGATAATTGCAGTTACAGTTGCCAAAGCTTTTGAATTGTCACCTAAACTTGGATGCGTTCCTAACTCAGCCGATACTGCTGTTGTTATTAATGCATAAGGTCCATTTACTAATAATCCGCCTACTAGTAGTAATACTATGTTCATAGCCAGATTCGTGCTTCCAATATAGTCGTACGCAAATAACTGTGGATTAAGCAGTTCACTAGAAGTCATGATTCTCACGGTTCGAAAATTGACAAAAATATGAGACAGATGTAATGTTACATACGGCGGGAATTGCAGCACCGAACATTACTGCACAAGTTAACGCGCTCATTCCACTATAATCGGACAATACACCAGCTAGTATCGCACCTGCGATACCACCGACATCGAAAAAAGCAGACAGGTCCGCGCTTAAAGTCGCATTGTAAGTGGCTGGAAAATGATATTCTCGTTAGTAAAACTACTCCGAGTTTCCGAAGTTTTCTGTTTTGTACGATGGAATACTTACTCGAAGCTGCAATGTACAACGGTAGCCAGTAGAGGAATGTATAGCTAACGAGCTTTGCGAAGAATAACGATAAGGAGTATTCGACGACACCAGGTATAGAGATTGCTCCCACAAATCCGATCGCACTTCCGCGATGAGAATGGTGCGTACGTCTGTGATTGGAGAGGATCGGGCTGTTTTCCGATCGTAGACTTGCCTGATCCTTTCAAATAAAAAAAATATGTTCGTACACTGAATCCTGGATTTCGTCGTGATTTACGTTTACTTGTTTAGATAAGATATAGCGTTAATTACATGAATAACTGGGCATGCACTTACATTAACGGCCTGTTCACGGTAGACACAGCGATAGATGAGACGCTAAGTACAGTAAATGGGTTATCCTTAGTGAAAATTTGAAAAGTGCAAAAAAAAAGGTATTAAAGAAACAGCTAGTCGATACAATAAAAACTTAAAAAAAAATAAAAATATCTGTACAGCATAATAAAATTAATGATGTCTAGAAAACCAAGGGAATCTGAGCCAAATGAAAAGCGTAACCGCAGCCGTGAAAAATATCTCAACTCATGCTGACAAAATAACTCCATAGGTGTACTAACATGATACTAATTACAAGAAAGCATGAAGATTATTAAATCAGTTGAGTAAACAAACCAAGATGATGTTACGTGTTATTTTACTTAAAATCGCATTATACGATGCATGCTGATTGTCGGGAAGCAAAGTCCCGATAAACTTACGTCCTCGATAGAACTATGTATATCTTCACAGTCATCCGCTCCGCTTTCTTCGTCCGAGCTATGAGATGCATCCAGTTTTCGATATCCAGGAGGACAGGGAGGCATGCATCCTATGTCCGTAGGGTTTGGTGCGAGGAATAAAAAAATTAGGAATCCTACTACTCCCATCACAGCTCCAGGTACCATGAAACTTAATCCCCAATCGGATTCCACAAATTCGGCAGCTATCAAGGTGCCTAATATATTCCCCAGTGACGTATGAGAATTCCACACACCAAAGATAAAACCACGTTTTCCTCTTCCAAACCAATTTCCAACGATCGTAACCACACCCGGCCAACCAGAAGTTTGAAAAATTCCGCCGACTGCCTGAATAAATGCAAATATTCTCACTTTCGATCACTTTAATGGATAGATTTTGCTCGCTATCATTTTCTGAATTTACTTTGTCGTCTACACCATGACTTAGGCATATTTTGTTGTCTCTTATGGAATATTCATTATAACTTACTTGGACGACAACAAAGTACCACAGGTTGTGTATGTCGTACGGTCTTGCGATACCAAATAAGTAACACGATATACCCGATGCGAGCATACCGAAAGCGAGGAAATATCGGAGATTCGCCCGTTCTGCTATGAATCCGCTATATTAATACACAAATAAATTATTGCTTATATCATTTTTATCGAAATAGCACGACTGACAAGCTCACTTTAAACTGTCACCTGAGGAACATCGCTGCCGCGTAGGCGAATAAAAATGCAGAGTCTAATATGCCAAGCAATGCAGGAGCATCTGGTGTATCTATTAAAAAGACATACACATGAATGTCCATAATCATTTTGCTCCTTAAGTTAACCATTTGTTGACTATAATAGTAAAGTATTAAAAGATAGATTTTTATTTACCAAAAGGAGCCCAATCACACCAGGTATCTCTATTAGTATCGTTGATAAAAACATTAGGAGGAGGCGATAAACTACTACAATTGAGACTCAATACATTTTTCACTACAGATATGGGCTTTCGTGTCATATGGTAGCATGTGTAAGCTAAATAAGTTAAAGCCAAGATTCCACCTTGGTGCCATGCCATTCGATTGACACGACTGTGAGGGCAGCATTTGGATGCTGTGTTTTCTACGATACGTAGACCCCATGGTTGGTCTTTCATTGTGCCGATCATTGCCTAGAAAAAATTTGTTCTGTTTGCTATTGATTAATTACTAACAATCAACAAACATACGTTTATGTATATTATACCATCACACTGATATTATCCCTCTGATTTCTGTTTATTATTGTTTATCTTAATACATACACTATGTAAATAGATCTTATTTAATTACCTTTCAAGAAGACCAGTGGCTGTTCAAATTGGCACACGAAAGAGTGCGGAATTATTAATCGTACAAATCGATTTAAATAACGATAACGACTTTACGTGTATCGGCGTATCTCATTTGCATGTGCGACTTGTTTCGTTTACAACAGAACACTTTCACTTAAGTTAATCATTATAAACATACAAGAATTAAAAGACTAAATGCGTAACATGACAACTTTATGTGACAATAGTAACAGGCTATGACTCATAACCTGGAACAAAGAAAAATGCACCATTAAACATGCTGACATTTAATGTTTCGAAGAGATAAAGAACGTGCGACCGATACCTGATACCAGTTGAACGCTAACTTAGAATTCGTGACATTATTGGGCTACGTGTGCCAACTTTTGGAATACTACACATTTCATACGACAGAAAATGAGATGTTTATTATCGCACATGGACGCATGCGATAACAAACGATCCTTGTGTGTGTAAGACCATGGCACTTCGCTTCCTACATACCATATGGAGATTAAGAATCAGATTAATTAATCCATAGGGTGTACCAGAAATAACGGGCTCTGTTCCTGAATTCCTTATTTAATATGATTTCGAAAGTGGAATTTCTGTGATATAAGAATGTTGCGCGATGACAAATTTATTCTAACGCCATCCACTTTTTCTTTGGTCCTCTTTTTCCGAATACATTACACAATATTGAATGATTTTGAATTAGGTAATAACCCGGAATACTTCATTTAAAGTTTAAATCATGCACAACATTTTTATGCTATTATACTTGAACATGTTAATACCCGAGAATTACATAAAAACTGTATCGTTTCATTAAATTATCTTAAACAGATTACATTAGTCCGGCTTAAATAACATATTTTCGGACTATCGAATTCAAACTAATTTTCCAAAGTTCAATTGTTTACGTTCGATGTTTAACGGTTAGATACTTTTTTAATGTCTCTTCGCCACAGTAAAAATCCTGAAAATGCTTTTATGCACTTTCAGGTAATGTATGATATTTCACGGTACTGTTACCAGCTACCTCAAATGCAATTATTTTTTTTAACCAACGTCAAACCCCTTCCCGCGTCTGCAAACCCAAGGATGTGATGACGAATACTCCCCGCTCGCCTTTCCTTTCTTAATCGCGCGATAACATAGTTGGCGCGAACAGTGACTGTATATATGTATTCAACGTATACCCTTTCATAGGACGCGATTTCTGTTACGAATTATAAATGCCTATATATATATCATTACAAAGAACTTAGTTGGGTGCCATATTAGAGGCTAGTTTCTGAGAGTACTTTAATTTTAGTGGTCCGAGGACAGTTTTGGGAAATGTCACTATTTTTTAATCAATTATGATAATAAAGTTAAGGCCAAACTGATCGTCAAATGTATTTTTATCACCGGTTAGTAAGCTGTTAGAGATCCTAATGACAATTCAACGGCAAGTTACTGAACGGTGTTTAGTAAGATGCTATAGAGTAATTTAGAATAATTGCAGAAAGCGGAATGCTGTGCAATGCTTATGTTCATAAGTAATGCCGATTTTATATTAATGACTAAAATTATTATCTATGAAGCGTAGACACAAGATTCTATTATTCGGACCATGGTATTTAAATTAGGAATATAAAATAATAGTTAGTACCGCGTAGGCGGCGATTGTCCACATGAAACGCAAAAAAGAGGTTTGTCACTTTCATTTAAAAATGTTTCTCATTGGTATATTGATCTAGTAGCATCTATTTTCGAAGGGTGTATATGGTAAACCTGTTGGAATGTTGGACGATGATTTTGATGCTATACTTCAATGGCACCCTGAGATGATGTTAGTCTCAAGAAATCCTTTTACATGGGAAGGCTTTTTAGATGCATCCAGTAGATCCCACCTGGGCCAGAACACACGAATAAAGCTAAAGCTGATAGTACCAAATTATCCATCATTGTCCAATGCGCAAATTAACTTTGGAAAAACAATCACATTCTTCCAGAACCAAGAATTTAGTAGTAAAGTCTCTGACTTAATGCAAACCTCATCGAAGGTTTCAACATTTTTGAGACAGCTCCAATCCCTTATAGTAAGTGATAGGCTCTTCTGTTTTATTATTGCTTCATGCCAACGACAGCAACCATTAAGTAGACATTGATTCTAATATTCTTCACAACTTTCATTCTCCATTGAGCATAACTATTACATTTCCTCTGCAATTGCAATTATTGGTATTTTGGCAGAATGTTTTCATGGATAATACCAATGTAGAAGAAGTTTCATGTAGTTGGACTGAAATTTCTGCCACAGAAGTATTGCAAGAATTACAAGATGCATTTCGAACACCAAATGTAGGTAGTTAATTGTGTACTTCTTACTTAGATAGTTAACTAATCGAATTGTCTATTCATTTTTCAAGGAAGTCCAGTTGTTATCCAATAGTAGTTTAGATATAATCAAGTTATCATTGAATAATGTGTCTCTAAAACTACAAAGGACAAAAAATAGCATCAATCCATGGTCAGTTGTACAGTCAGATTTACCTGAAATTGATCTATTTGGTCCATTTGATAGAAACATATCGAGTCTACGCGTTGCCCGAAATAAATTTAAGTTACAAGTGGAAATGCTAGAAAAGTCTTGGTCACGATTAAGACAGATTGACGAGTATGTATATTTTGTGTGATAATCAATTAGAATCATTTACAGAGACACTTAATTAGAACATTTTCAAAGTAGAAACTGCTGGGTAATCGATCCGTTGCAACCAAAGCCCTGTCACCTCTATCGAAGAATTCACTTAATGCCATCTCTATCAATGTTTATCAATATAGACCCATTAAATCCCACGGATTTACCGGAAATCAAATTTTTTGGCAGTGACAAAGAAATCGAGGCATATAAGAATATTATGTCTACAAACATACAAGTTTGTGCCATTTGCATAACTAATTTATGCGATTATTTAAATTTCCCATGGGCATGAAATTTTTAACATTTTTAGATTTGGAATCCAGAACATAACATTTTGGACAATTTGATAGCCCTATTAGGTGTAGAAGCATTTCCTAAGAAAGAAAAGACTGAAGAAAACAAAGACGAAAGCGTCATTTATTCTGAGGATGAATGTTGCATATGTTTCTCAATGAAGCTGGATGCTGAGCATTTGCCTGATAAAGTTTGTAGCAATGAAAAATGTAGGAGACATTTCCACACATCCTGCTTACTACAGGTACATTGTAGATTTTCATTTGGAAATGTAATTTGTATATTAGACTTTTATCAGCAGAGAATTTTCTGTTCTTCCAGTGGTTACAAGCAGTTGCTGGTAATCGTGTTGTATTTAATTACATTTATGGTGCTTGTCCAGAATGTGGCGAAAGTATATCCTGTTATATCGGATAATAAGATGCAAACAACAAATTCTTGCTAGTACACTAGGTGTGTTACACATGATCTGTTTAATGTCCATCACATGAAAATATGTCTATGCAAAAAATTCATATCTGCTACCCACTTCTCGACGGATTCATTGAATTGGTCTGTTCCACATATTAAAACTAACGTGTGATCGGCTTGATTTTCTTCAAGTATTTTCGATACGGAATGTTTATCTTGCCGACCTCGCTCGATGTTAATACCATGAAGGCAAAGATCTTCGCCTAGGAAATAATGGAAAAGATACATTACTTTATAAGAAATAATGAAACTTGAGTTGCTGATAATATCTGTCCCAGCTAATATCTTGTTAGATCACTAACATTAAAATAGTAATTTAGTAATAGTTATAACTGCGTACCAATAGGCTGTGATATGTGCAATGTACACTTGAAATTCCAGTAACCCGCAAGATTTTGCAATTCTCTTTTCAAAGGGACTTGAGATAATCTTGAAAATCCGCCAATGAGATGAACCTTAGTTTCTTCTGATTCGTCTTCAATTATAGATTTTGCTAGAGCATAAACGGCTGTTATACCAGAACCAATACTGAACATAATTACTCGCTGAAAACTGACCAAATTATTATTGTCTTTTAGTCAGCAGAATTTTGTTAAAATTTTGTTTCTCTTGCAAACCTATTGCATTTGTATGTGAAATCCCCATGTGGGCCTCGAATCCGGATTTTATCACCCACTTTTGTATTCTTTAAGCGGTTGCTAAACTTTCCGTCAGGATATAATCTGATCAGGAAGTCAATACTTTTGTTTGTCCAAGAAATTGGCGTATACGGCCTCGTCGCATCCGATAAATGTAACATTACGTATTCCCCCGATTTAATGAATATGGAAGAATCGTTATCGGATTCATTCTCTGAAAGTATAAAATAATAAACTATAATACCCGTAAATTATTATAAGTTCGATTTAAATAGATAGACGTAATAGATAGAGTACGTTACGATTTTGCAAATATCAGTATTAGTATATATTCAATATTATATTAGGCTATTAAAAAGTGTACAGTAAGTTTTACTGATTTTCCTTAGTATTGTTTTAAAGCAATATTTTCTTAGTGTTGGTTGAAAGCAGTACCTTGGTACACCACGGACAGAATAATATAATCTTCAGACGTTCCCGTTATATTTTTAACGGTGAAATTTTTGTAAAGCATCAAATGCAATACATTTTTTCTGGCGTTTCTTTTCAAGGTATTGCTTTTTCTCTTGTTATATGCATCCAGCAAAACCTTGTGAACGTCAAAGATACAAGTACTGCAGTCATTGTGGCAACAATCTTCTTCCGAAGGCGTTGTTGGTCTACTATCATTGTCATAGCTATCAGAGTACATGATGGAATAAATAAAATATATTGTGCAGCGATAAGCTTACAAACTTTTACGACCAATATTTTTGAGTAGCTCTCTCGAAAGTTCACGTTTCGAAAAATTTGCGGGTCGTAAAGAAATGCCCAGTGTTAGAGTTTAGTTTCTGTTAGAAAAATATCAGTAGGACAACGGAATCGAAACATTTCCGTGACGAAATAGTTATAAACGTAAAGGAGATGATTTTAGACATTAAAATAGAAATTTTTCATCGCATGAGAATTAAATAAGAATGTCATATTTCTGTCCCCGCTTTATAAGGTAGCGAGTGGTCACACATACAGTATAATTTATTTTATTCAGTTAATCATCCGTACGTTCATTTCATTATCTTTCTGCCAGATAAATGCTCTGTCAATGATTTCCTACGTTACTGATTGCATACATACACATGTACGGTGCGTAACCACATACGAATGTGGTATATAAGTGTTATCTTGCACGTTGCAAACGCAGGGACAAATGTTGATCGGAACAGCTGTTCTCAGCACACATTTTTAAAAGGCTCTCCCTTCAAAGTGACAGAACACGAACGCCCTACGAGAGGGTCTCAATATACGTCGATACGTATATTCATATTTGCCTGTTGTATGACTATAACTTTTTAATGAGAACTCTAAGTACTAATTTGAAAGAGATGCTAATGTCAAGAGTGGACCCACACAAACATAAGATCGTTGGACGTCTATCGGTCAATTATGTAGGACTAGTTACGGGTGACGTAGTAGTTGATCGACTGAAAGGAATGTCTGGAACAAAGAGTCAAATAACTGCAGCGAGATACGTTAGTAACGGAATATGTTTATCTACTTGAGCGGTGCACGTTCCTTAGTTTTTCCGATTATCTCGTTAACGCAAGCTCCAATTCCTTTTGTTCAGAACCTAACCTCGGTCACGGGATTTATTGTTTGACGAGGTATAATACAAGAAAAGAACGCGATGGAGAACGCATTTGTAGGATGGAAACTGTACGCTTTGGTGCAACCACCTATGATGGTGTTATTTTTTGCTCAATCCATGTCAGGTATTTAATAGAAGCTTCCTGAAAAAGGAGTATCTAAAGAATATTATCCCATTTTGGGTTAGTGTCAATGAATCACACATTTTGTGTGGACAAGAACAAAGAACTTTTTTCAAGCAAAGTGCTACAAAGGGTACTTACTGTAAACATCCAAACATTTAGGCGGACTCAGTGTCACTATATAATAAGAGTTTTGTTCTCAGGCAATATTTTAACGGACCTAATAGTATATCGTACCTGTAAAATAACTCTTGGAATAAATACCACAGAATGTTTATTATTGCACGAAAATGGTAGCAGTGCAGAGGCATTACACATAGATACACAGGTTCAACCACAAGCAAGTTTAATATTAATGAGTAAATCTTTTATCGAGAGTATTTTACCATCGCTTTTGTGTTTATTTTTGGGACCATGGAGCGATACGTATGGAAGAAAGCCTCTTATATTGTCAGGATATATAGGTAAAACCTGTGTGTACGAACAAAAATGAGTATGTGACTCTATCTTAAGTAGGTCATTCTTTCTTCTTATAGGAACTTCTTTAACATTCTTCGTTCTTTCCCTGATGGCTAGCTGGGATCTTAGCCCCTGGTTTTTGTTGTTGGCTTACATTCCATCCGCTGTGTTAGGAGGATATTGTATACTTATATTAGGTTCTGTGTGTTACATCGCCGATATAACGGAAGAACAGGATAGAGCATGGCAATTGGCATGGTTAGAGGTATTGGTTACTCTCGGAATTCTGTTGGGTATATCCTTTGGTCCTATCGTGCTTAACTTGTATGGATACACGGAAGTTTTTGGTATCGCTAGCACGTGTTGCATCCTTGCAGGATTATATGTGTGGTTTTGCGTTCCAGAAACTATACACAACGTAAATCGAACGGTAATTAGTTTATTGGAATTGGATTTATTATTGCGAGCTAAAGGGTCGGTTTCCGTCACCTAGTTAATTCAGATTTGGATACTTTTGTCCTTATCTCGGTGATTAGTAAAGGATTCTCTAACTCACAGCAGTGTGCTATAATGTAGCTGAGATATGTAATCATGCTGGCATTGTTTCTACGTTGCATTAATGGCACTCACACATTGTTACAGAGAACACTGGGAACGTTGTTTAACGTGTCGCTCGTGAAAGACCTCGTTAATACCTGTATTAAAAAGCGGGATGGTTTTAATCGATGCATAGTATGGTCATGCATACTTAGTCTTACAATAATGGTTGTTGCGCTTCAAGGAGAACTTGCAATAGGATTTCTGTTTACAAGTGCAAGACTCGGCTGGGATGTAAATAAATATTCTGTTTATATGGCTGCTAATATACTTCTCTCAGTTTGTGGAACGATATTCGGTGCCACGATGTTAAAAACGGTTCCAGGTAGAGAATGCATTCCTGATGAACTATGCACTGTTACAAGGAAATCGCTGTAATCTTATTTCAATTAATTCATCCTTTAGGAGTATCCGAGGAAATCATATCCATAGTGTCGTTATTCTCATCCCTCGGTGGTGCTTTCACACGAGCATTTACTTATAAAGCTTGGCACATGTATTTAGCTATAGGTGTAGGAATATTTAGTGGAGTAGCAGCTCCCACTGTTAGAGCCATATTATCGAAATCCGTACCCTCGCAAGATGCAGGTAAAAAAGATGAGTTCAAACATCGTGTTAGACGTTTAAGGATTTTGTTACGGAAATTATACTTTTTTTTTTTAGGTAAGGTGTTTTCCTTGACAACTTCGATAGAAACTTTAACTCCGTTTGGAGCGTCCTCCCTTTATGGCATGATGTATGCCTGTTACATGCCGCCCTTGTATCCATCACCCGTGTGGTTGTTATCCGCGGTTTTGTTTATCGTCGTAATAGGATTACTGATAAACGTGAAAATACAAAAATCGCGTTCTAGCGCAATAGGATATATGCCTTTAAATCAGGAAAGTGAATGAGTGTTCAAGTGGTAAGTGATCAATTTCATTAACTTATCGGGAGAAAAAGATAAGGGCGTTAGCATGACTCAGCCTGAGATTAAGTAAGATTGTCCGAAAATGTTGCACTCCAATTTCGATTGATTTTATTCGCTTCGAGTCTCTCAAGGAGAAGCAATAAGGAACCTATTAACCCCGGGAGCAAATTTTGATTCATTGCAGTACGTTTACGTATTTTCAAATGCAATTTACAAAATTACCTGGTTTGACGCTATTATCCACTTATAATTAATTAGATATTCAATTATAATTGGGTAGTAAAAGTAATATTATTTTATATTGTCACTTCCTGGGTTATAGCGATCAACTTATTGTATATAACTTCCTGAATTGTTTCATTAACATTAAAAAATACAGTCGAAGGTCAATGTGATAAGAAATATAGAGAATAGAGAACGATTAAAGTGGCCTTTCAAAAATGACGTTCAACTGCGATAACTGCGGTCGATCAGCAAGAGATAATTTTGCACTTTTATATCTTGAAGTACTTTTCATGTAGTAATAATATAAGAATTAGGACCTCCACGTTGGAGCAATTACAAAGTGCTTCGATTTGTATATTATTGAAGCTGTGATTACAATTAGCACAAAACTGTGATTACTGATATTTATGTACATTTGAAAATTAATCAAACCCGTGCAGTGCACTGTAGTATTAACGATTCCAAAATACCATAAGTACAAAAGATAACAACAAACTAAGGATTTATTATTATACCGTCTTTAGGCATTATCCATTTTGGTAGAATTCAAATTCCTGTTTTATCGAAATGTTCACCTTCCTAATAATTGAACCATCTGTGCCACTGACAACCTTATTCAATTATACTCTGCTACACTATTCTATGAATATGATAGGTGCTTTATTTTGTATGCAATTGAACTTTTACAATTTATTATTACATTGCCAATGATGCCGAATCATAAAACTAGTGATAAGAACCAGAGAACCATTAATACCACCTTCAGTACGTGAAATAAAGAGATATGTAAATATATAGGTATACCAATGTAACAAGGACATTTATGGTACAATCATATCCTGCATGTTTTCCTTATTACTTCTTTGTGGTTTTAATGTTTATATAAATCATAGTTGGCATCTTAATCTTGTATTAATGAGGGTAAGTAGCTGACATAAAGCGATTACATTGCAATCCATATTATCTTGATCGGAAGTCTGCGTAATTGCAGTTTACAACTCGTCGAAATAGTCGACATGATCGCCGGAATTATATTTCTTTTCCCGCAACACTACCAAAAGACGATTGACAGTTTGTTCAGCTGTTAAGAAAGTCTTTTTCACTCGCATCTCATTAAATTGTTTTTTAGTCTCCTCGTCTCTAATATCATCGCAAACTGTATGAAACATATCCGTCTCGACTGGTCCCGGCGAGTAATTAAGTGTATTTACTTCTGGATTTTCCAAAGCAAATACCTGAGTGGAGAAAAGTCAAAGTGATGTATAACGATATTTAACAATTTTGTTTGGGTTTTCATCATTATCAGTTCCGTAAAATTACCTTGAAGAACGCTTCCCTTGCAGCTTTGCCACTACTGTAATAACCTGTTGCTTTCCCTGGTTTAATAGCAAAAAGGGAAGTGATGTTAATAATAACTTTCTTTGTATTTGTTTTCTCGTTGAAAATATTCACGATGACGCCATTCAGAATCGCTGGTATGAAAACATTGAGATCGAAGTAACTTCGCCACTTGTCCAGGTTTGTCATGTCGTTTGCCGTTTCAGTAATATCGCCCATTGTTCCAACATTATGTACTACGACTAGTCTGTCGAATTCTTCTGGTGCTTTTCCTTTCAGAGATTTTATTATGATTTCTGAAGAAAGCAGGCAACTATTTATATTACATGTAAATTCGTCGTAAAAAGATTAGGATTCTGAAAACGAATACATACCATTCAATTCTGCCTTAGTCGCTTTACTTAAATCGACACTAACTGCATCAATGGACAATTTAGCTGGTAATTGTTTTGCAGTTTCTGCCAAGGCCTTTTGATTTGTGGCTAACAAGAGTACATGGGAATTTGCATGTAATACAGAACCGAACGAAATCGCAATTTGTCGGCCGATACCGCGACTTGCCCCCGTGATTACTAAAAATACTTTTCCCGAAAGTGCTTCGATCGACATGTTTTCTATGGCAGTAGTTAATTCGTAGAATTATTGTGATCTTCTATATCCGTAATGGATTTTTCTACTGTAACCTCTTGCTGTTCGCTTTCAGTAATTACTTGTAATACATCTGCTTTTAACAGATGGACTAATTCGCCAGCAGTCAGTGCCTGTTAACAAAAATGTTGTGTAAACTTCACTCTATCGTTACAGTTGGTACTTCTTCATATCAATCTTTACTTGTAAATGAGGAGCTATATGCCTGAGCACAGGATTCAAAGCCAATTCCGCCTCTTCCTCGTTTTCCAAATTGTACCCAGAAGTTATTAGTCTCGCAATACAGTCTTCTTTGGCTTCGGACAAAGAATTTACAAGATCCTTCTTGGAAGTACCACCTTGGAGGCTTTTTAGTCTGGAATCTGAACATGACATATGATAAATGTTATTTCTGCATTGTAATTAAGTAAAATTTTGTATCTTATTTCTACGTCACTGCCTGTAGTTAATCTTCAAATGGATTTGAAGTGAGAAATGCAAAATGTATCTCCCTTGTCTAAAGATTAATATGGTAAATTCTATATAGATCAAAGATGATCCTGAATTCTTAAATTGTGGGAGGCGTTAGAGGCGTAACTAGAAGTGGAGGAGTGGAGGTGCCGAACTGGAATTTAAGAATGTTCGTGCAACACGAAGAACCTTAGTAAGAACTTACAAAGTTTGTCCAAATACTCTTCGGAATCCGCGAGTTTCGCGTGGCCTGTTTGATTTTCTACAAAAGAATCTTCAAAACCGACGTGTACGTTGTCGCTGCAAGTAGTCGTCGGTGCGTCTACTTCGCACCACGGATCACCGATATCTCCCTTCATGTCCTTGCAACTTTCGATATACTAAAAAACTCGTTAACAGGAATTATTCCTTCTTTTTCTATGTGGTGTAACCGGTAACACCTTGTCTAACTCTTTCCACAGTGTATACGATACATCAAACGCGCCAATCAGCGATCCACGGGATGAGGTGGGTGATTGCACCAGTGTTTCTCCATTCCAGAATTTTTTCCCAGTATTTTTATTCATTCTTTCTCCATTTAAACAAACTGTTACAATATCGATAGTTGGATTTTTTTCTCCGAAGTAAAAACATTCGTATTCACAGTTTCGATGCAATTTTTATATCTCGTACGATTCATTATTCCCTGCGAATAATGACATACGATGATTATGGATTTGAAATAATATTAGTGAAGGTTGGCTAATCCTTAAAAAAATCCTTTATTTTTAAGGGGATTATTATAATACGGAGTATAAATAAATCCTGATATAACGTACAGTTTAAAATTTTGTATATATGTACATACGCGCACACAAATATATTGGCATATACCAATAAATGTATAATACTTTACAGGTGTACTATCGTACGGTAAACAACACTTAAAATTATATATTTATCATATTTCAATTCCACCGTTGATTCGGATTCATACCCGCGATTGTATTGAAACTAGATCGTGTAGCAGATATATTCGATTAATGCCTGATAACATTATTTTATCGTGGAAACTAGAGACTTACGAAGTAACAGTAACAAATATCTTCCTTTATTCTACCAAGAAATGTTTAAATTTACTTCGCGAATGCGTTTGACCATGCCCTAGTCAATGCGCAATATTTTAGTTGAATTGATTAATTTCCTATAAATCGCGATGATATCGATTAATATTTTACATAACCGTAATGGATTACGTATTGCTTCGACTATAATTCATGTAATGGGTGCACATATATTACGTAGAAAAAATCCTATTCGAAAGATGTCGACAATGAAAACCACTGACTGGCTCGACTTGGCTCCGCCCTCGACTTCTTTCATCCCTTCCCTCTTTTTTAACATTAACTCTAATGACGCATTGGTTTTACCATGTACAATTTTTTTTTAATGCGTCTAACAAATTCCAAATAGCTTTCCTTTCTGTGCCCACTTTCTTGAGAGTTACTTTTATTACATACAAAATTATAATTGCAAGCGATCGGTAAATTTCAAGATCCAGCACTGCCGTTAAACAAGATTGGAAATGTTTGATGTTAGTCATACATTTCTATATTTCGTACAAAAGCATGGTTTGAAGCACAAATCAACGTAGATAAATATTTATAAAAATATCGGTTTACTTTATTGAATGTCGGGTGTGTGCCTGTGTGTATAATACTACTTGTTACAAGATCGGGACACCTCCTCAGTCTAGAACGTATTAGCTATTTAACATTGTTTCGTTTTTTAAACACTTGGGGTGGAATTTAACGCTAGAACTACTAACAATATACATTTACGTGTAAGTCCTTGAAAATAAGGGTGGATGGCAAAAATAAATTAATCGATTGGATCATATCCATCGTGCAACGTGAGCCTCGAAGAATCTCAGAAAATGGAACGTTATAAATTAGAACAGCGTATTTACATTTTTATTCAATTTCGCGGGTGCGTGATTTCGGCGGCTTTGGTAGTTCTAGTGTTAACCGGTGACTCCGTGGGCCAAAAGAGTCAATTGAATCTTTCAGTAATTAACCGAGGAATATCTCCCATGATGTAATGAGATGAAATGTTTATCATTTATGTAATTATAGCGGTATCAAAACCCAAACTTTGCTGCTTAAAACTAATCGTTTAATGCTGAATTTCAATGATAACTGATAATAACTACGTGAAATGCGTAAAACTGATATCAAAGTGAAAAGGTCGGACCACGTGTAAGATACGCGCGATTCCCTTTTGGCCTCTCCAACCCTAGTACTTAAATACTATTTCTCGAAAACAATTTTCGTGGTATAATGTTGTATCATATATCATGTATGTTGATATATTGATACAATATTTTTGCCAGACACAGTGTGTGTAACATTGCGATGTAAACTGAGAACCGTCTCTGTAAGGATATCATATTGCCTAGCATAACAGTCAGGATAATAGACAACTCGACAGGTTATCGATACACGAGTTCTAACAGAATAATATTTTCCTGAACAACGTTGTTGTACATGTTACGAAAAATACTTAGTGGGATTCCAAAGGAATCGAAGTATTTCGCTATTTTACAGGATTTGCCAAGTATTTCGCTAGTTCTCGAAACCATATTTTCGAGAGTGTCCTAGTGGCTGGGAAGAACTCGTAGAACAGTCAAAGGTTTTTACTCGTCGTGTAATATTTTTAATATGAAACGAGCGAAGGAACGTTTGTTTTTCTAATGGAAGAAAGCACTTTGTTTGCACTCGAACGTAGGCGTTTCTTGGCGTATTCGATACGTCGTGCGTCGATCTCAAATCACAGACAGGATATATCCACGGTACTAGAAGCATTTAATCGTTTATAAAAAATAAATTACTTTCATTTTAAAATGGATTAACCGAACACTGAATTACGAGCGTTGAACGCGGAACGTAGCAAACGATTTAACGATATATACGCGCGAAACTCTACGCGTAATGTTTAAAACAGTTGTTGCGAATCGTACATTATTGCTTGTAACATGTATCTCGTGTAAAAGTCGAATAAAAATCAACGTCGTTTTGTTCTACGTATCAGTAGAATACGGGTGACAAAAATATCGTTTTTATAATCACAGCAGCTTCGAATGTTTCGAAGAATTTCGGGTCTTTCCGAAATGTTTCGCAGGGAGGAGCAGATTGTGTCGCTCGTATAATAGTTATAGTAGCGAAGTATGTATCTTTAAATCTTAATATAGAAATACCTTCTACGCGAATGTTTATAAAAGTGTCGTATCGTGTAGTCAACGGTGCCTATCTATCAATTAACATTTCTATGTGATGTCTACGTCTCACGATCTACCAACATTTTCGGTGCAAATAAGATCCGCGTAATTCTATACTTCTAATAATCGTCTTCTAACGAATAATTCTTTAATGTCGGGCATTATTAAATACCTATTAGGTATAAAATAAAAAAGTTCTCTAATGCCATACATGTAGTTATGTTTGCGTCGAGTTTTCTGACTATCATGTTACAGACACGACGTAAGAGTGCAAAAAGGTCAGCTCTTTACCCAGTAGTATCTGATATATCGAAGCCGTGTATGTTACGTAAAAATTTCTATCCTGAGAAAAATTACGTTAACTTATGTGATGCAACAGTGTAATAACGCGAAGATTATACGTTGCCGTTTCCCGATATCTAGAATTAATGGTCCTATAGATATAAAGGAAAAATCACAACCGGCGAGCAGCCAATTATACGCTAGTAACAAAAATATTGTTAATATTATAATAAATTATGCCTTATACGGCTTCAGGAATTTAATGTGCGGTGTAAAGCCTGGCTACCGGAAACCCGATACGCATGCAAATACTTCACCGTGCAGAAAAACAGTTTTTGGTGACATTATCCAAATTCGATTACCTTTCGTCGAATAACAAAGCCAGCTGCATTAAATACTCGTACTACGATTCGTAACGTTTGGTCGGCTTTAAAACAATTTTTCGACATGTTACGAATCGGAGAACTAAGGAATAAGAAAAAGTATCGAAAAGTTCCGATAACCAGGTAACCACGTTTGATCACAGAGGGATTTCTAGAGAGTCTAATAATTGATATTTATACACCGTTCGAAGGTCTTTCCCAACAGCATAACCATCGACGCCACAATGGTGGTGGTTTCCTTCGCGGGTACAATAAACTAGCACCGTTTCGTCTCGTACTTAATGCACTAACTATTGCCTGATCGAAAGCCTCTTTCAGATCGTGCTGTGTCAATGCTGATGTCTCTACGTAACTCACAGCACCCAGTGTTTGAGCAAGTTGACGGCTCTGGCCAGTCGTGATTGGTGCTTGCCCATATCTTGCTAATTGTAACTTAAGACGTACATCCGACCTTAAATCACTTTTTGTACCTACCTGAAATCAAACGAGATTATACGTCACATACACACAATAACATATTCAATAGCATTTTACGCGCAATGTTAACATTTTTTCGATATACTAATACTATTATCTATAAATCTCACAGTTTCTTAGGTGTTTTTTACCTCCACTTTCTCATCCAAGACATTTTCAAATAAGGCTTACCAGGATGATCGGAGCATTCGGACAGTACTTCCGTACTTCGTTGATCCATCGCGATGACACACTGTGATAAGACGAAGGACACACCACGCTGAAGCAAAGCAGGAAGACATCCGTTTCAGGATAACATAATGATCTCAGCGGGTCAAAATCATCTTGGCCCGCCGTATCGCAAAGTTGAACATTTACCGGTTGCCCATCGACGTTAACGACAACTGTAAAATATATGAAAATACGTCGTTCAAAACAAGATTACTATCACATTTCGTTTGACATATGCACTTTCGTAAAATAATGTTTTGATGAGACCAAATAATTCCCTGAGGATTTTAAAGGATTACTTTGTGGAAACTAAGCGAGATAAGATTGCAAAGATATCGGAGAATTACTGCAACTTATCTTCACCATATTTTCCTAGACACACTGTGTAATAGAGAATTGATTTATTATTTTGACACGACAGTTTTAAAGTCAAAGCGTTCTATTCTTCGCATAATCTATCGACAACGATACTTTTTAGCGTGCATTTTGTTAAGAGAATCTTTTACTTGTAGAATTTTATCAGCACATTAGAAGTACTTGATTTACAAGTTATGTAAAAGCATGCGGGAAGTAAAATCGTTTCCGATATACACATATCGATATTTTCGATCTTGTCAGTGTTCAATGATAGTGAATGATAGTGAACAAAACACGTAAAAGGAAGTTCTTTCTGTAAAGAGCCTTGCATGAAGCCGGATCTTTGATACGAGAATTCTTTTACCATGGAACGTTGATGTTAACGCAGTACGACGTATCAGAATACAAATATGATCGGAAATATCGAATGACACGAAGACATGACTGTAGTATGATATATTAAACAGGTGAGGTATCGTATCAAGAAGCGACTTCACCGAAGTGGAATAAAGTGCAGTTGCTAAGTGGATAGAGATTAGTAGCGTTAGGCGAATAACTTTTCTAATTCGTACGAGTGACTGACCGTTATAATTATCGAAAGCCGTGGGTATGTATTCGCCGGGGAATCCATTGGTGGAATAAGAAACGACTAAACTGGTCTTGCCAACAGCCCCATCGCCCACTAACACGACTTTGATTCTTTTGTCGAGCGGAGCACCAGCGTATTCCGTGGCAGCGCCATTCAAATTTGGATTCTGTCCCGATGCAGCGGTGCGTTTCACTTGCATCTGCATCGTCTGTCCGTCCTTGAGGAGGGGTTTCGTCCAATTCGTATGGGAGGACGGCGGCATTCTTTCGTTCTTTATCTTACCACATCCGCGAGATTTCATCCGTCTCTTACGATTCTAACGCGATCACCGATAATATCATCAAACCTCCTTATCACTACCCTCGAAGGTACGCGAGTAGATCTTAGACTTTACTCCGACATGTTGTTACCGTTCCCTATTCCTCCTTATGTGCTTCTATCACTTCTGACACTTGTGGCTCGTAAAACGAGATCCGCGGTTCGACTCTCGAGGCACGACGATGCTTCGATATGCTCCGCCAGGTACTGCCTGCATCGCTCCAAAACAATGGGTTGGATGCTGCTTAGGAGGGACAGAGAGAGAGAGAGAAACCGAGAGGGGTGAGAGAAAGGTGCAGGTGAAAATAAGAAGAATCACGAGGAACAGAGAGATTCTTACTTACTTGTATTAGATATATTGAGGGAAACAGAAAGGGTATCGGGATGGGCACTGGATAAAATAACTGCCAGCACGAAGCCTCTATGAAACGGTGTACGTTTGGAGAACCTTAAAAAGAAAAAGAATCTGAACCACCTGCTGTCGTGCGGAGCCACCTGTTATTAATGCCCCTGCTCCTCTCAATTGAGCTGAACTCATGATATATTTTTCACGAATTCTTAAAATTTATGCAATATTTCGATTGCCAGATTTGGATAGGCTGCTGTACTTGCAAATCACTTTATTAATTTGTGCCATCACTTGATAAACCACCTTAATTTGAAAATGCCGTCTCTCCAAGCCTGTTAAATGAGCTACTTCTTTCTTTAAATGAAGGCTTAAGAGAATGCTGCCCGATTCTCCATCCTTCACTTACGATATTCAAATTTAAATCTACAATCTACTGCGAGTAATCGCGAGAGTCGATTTATTTTTATGGGAGATTTCGATGCGTGTTAAGTAGCAAGCAGCAGGTGTTCTCGCATGCACCAGATAACAACATTATACAATTCGAATATTAACGACGCTGGTCAAAAGTTTAAGCTATATAGTCATATTCAGTCAATTTTTCTTTTGCTTATATGTATGAAATACCCAGATTTAATAATAAAGATTCCAAGTTAATCATCTATCGCATTGCCGTACAATATGCAGAGTCTTGTACACGTTTCCGACATTTAAACTTAGCACATAATTCTTTATATTCCGCACGTAACCTCTAAATGTGGAACAAGTAGAACAATTTCTCTCTAGGAATAACTATTATTAATGAAAAATGAGTGCCCAGAGATTTTCGAGATTAATCTATCGCGTAAGGTTCGTAAATTCCCATCGAAACTTTTATCGTCATCCAAGAAAGCGGTTGAGTTTTATTAACATGTTTCAGAAGAGAATTTTATGAACCCTCTACAAGCGTTATTCTCAGACAGGGTTTTAAATTTTCAATAAGACAACGTTTCACGAGGACTTATGCTACCGATGCAAGAAATACACAAACTAAAAATAGACTCTGGCAAACGTTTGTTAAAAAATGGGAATGGTCTGTACCAGCTGGAGTGGGAGTATCGTTATTAGCAATATTACAATGGAGACACTTAAGAAAACATCCTTACCCCACTCAAAGCAGTGACAGTTTTGAATCTATTAATGACATTGTGGTATGGAAGACTATAATTAGGCAATTGCTTAATCCTCGTAAATGATTTTTCCGTCTATTGATCATACATAATTTTATGTTTAAATAGGCAAAGTTTTATTGTTGTTTGCCTTTGAGAATAGCTAGCAGAATATGGGGTTGGATAGCTAGTTTGGAATTACCCGTTAGTCTAAGACCTGCTCTATATGGATTTTATGCAACAACTTTTCACGCTAATTTAGATGAAATTGACATAGAGTTATCAGCTTTTCCAAGCTTGGTGGATTTTTTTGTCCGACCTCTTAAGCACGATGCAAGGCCCATTGATGAAAGTGCACATATAGTAAGGAGTAATCATCAGAGTAGTTGCTCACTTACCAATAACTTAGGAATATTATTGTTTCTAATATCTGATGATAGGTTGCACCCTCCGATGGGAAGATTCTTCATTTTGGGACTGTAGCGTCTTGTTATGTCGAGCAAGTGAAGGGTGTCACTTATAATCTTAGACATTTTCTGGGTGATATAAATCCTACAGCATCTACAGAGGTGCAAAAATTTACAAAAGATGATGATATTGCATATGTAAAGTCACTTTTGAAGAATCCTGAGAATCAGTTGTATCAATTGATTATTTATTTAGCGCCAGGAGATTATCATCGTTTCCATAGTCCAGCAGATTGGGAAATAGACTTTCGTAGACACTTTCAAGGTACAACACATAAAAGAAAATGCTGTAGGGTCACCGTCGCCTTTAAAAATCGGAAATAACTATAAGATATTAATTGTTTTAGGAAAGTTACTGAGTGTCAATCCTAGGATAGCTGGATATTTACCAGATTTGTTTTCACTAAATGAGAGAGTAGTGTATGTGGGAAAATGGGCTGAAGGTTTTATGGCTTACACAGCAGTCGGTGCTACGAATGTCGGTTCCATAAGGGTTTACTGCGACAAAGAACTACAAACGAATAGAATTAAATGGCCAATAGCAAAGCATTGGGAAGATGCGAGTTTAGGTTGTGCTCGCATTCGCAAAGGCGAACTATTTGGCGAATTTAGAATGGGATCTACGATCGTACTCCTTTTCGAAGCGCCAAAAGATTTTAAGTTTTGCGTACAGATTGGTCAAAAGATAAAAGTGGGCGAAGGTTTAACAAGATTTTTCACCGAACGCGACAATGAGGCACTAGCTGAAGGAAAATTGTGACAAATAATTACAGATGTTACGAAAGATTGGAGATATCTTGAAATGTGCCACACTATGTTCCTGAAAACTTTCTCGGGTGTTCTTCAATGCATAATATTAATATAATGTACATAGAATTTTTAAATATGAGATACGTGTTCGTTCTATCACCTCCCACTTCGTTCCTATACGCCACATTGCCGCTTACATTTAAATACTCGAATCGTTACTATCGATTAATCGAAGTATCGTAAGTCGTATACGTTCAAATCCGTCGATATATATTTCACGTGAAATAGTTTCTAAACTTCTTTCGTTTGTGCTTGCAATAAAATTCGCGATAATTTTCGTAGAATATTGAAGCAAGTTGTGAACTATATGATATTCGTAGTGAAACACATTACGCGTTTGTAGTTGAAAACGGTGTATTAAATGGAAAAATGAAATGTCCTTTTTTCTTTGACGTATACAAATACGCTAACGGAAAACGTGTGCTAAAGTTCCAGTAGGTTTCATCCAGAATGTGTTTGCAATAAATAGTTGTTTAGAAATCCTTCGTGGTGCTTCGTCGTCCCGTCGCAATTATAACAAATGTTTTTTAACACCTTTCTCCCTGTTCCGGCTTGCTTTCTTTAAGTCCTTGTGTTACATTCTAGTAAGTTTTACTCGCATATCGATCTTCTTATTGGGAAAACCCACTCGACAGTCATATTACTTGTTGCTTCCATTATCTGCCAACGGTTTCTATTTTTTTCACAGTGTTTTAAATCGAGGAAGTATATACAATAACTAACTCGTTTTGAGAAATGCGTAGTTTTATAACATTATTGAGATTATGTTTTAGATGAGTTTCTACTTGTGATAGTATTACAGGTGTATCGGGTTTCTACGAATGGCCACATTAAACGGTTTCTTATCGGAAATCGAAATCGACGCGCGTCAATAGAAATAGAACTATCGATGAAGATGTACAAAACAGAAGTTAATTGTGTTTCGATTGACTCGATCATATGTGTTTCGTTACGAAGTACACGTTCTTATTAGAATAGAGACCCACATAATGATTAAAGTGGGTCGTAAAGTATGCCAACTGAAATATGCAACGCGGAGAAGTAGATCAAAAGCTAATGCTCCATAGAAATATCGCGGTTTATCCATTATCGCGAACTGCTCGTTCGAAAATTATTCTATTAGTGGTAGGTCATCTACATACGTGCGTGCACCCCCGTTTCTATATTTAGAATTAATAATAACGAGTTGGCGGAACTCGATCCCAATAATCTGCACTGCGTATTCTGAATTTTGTTAAAAAAATTTGGGTAGCTGTTTTTTATCTAAAAATTATTTCGCATATTTGCATTACAGGACAAAATCTGACTCGGATTGGATTTTATTCCATGCAAATATCAGCGGGAAAGGGGCGGTATAAGTTTCCCAGGTTATTTGTGATATTGGAATACCGTATTCACGAAGAACACAAAGGAGAGATATGAAAGTGCAAAAAAGTCTGTGATAAATATATCGAATGATGTATTTCAAGCGCGGAATGTTTTCAGAAAAATTGATTTGAACATCACGCGAGTCGATTTTTGCAGTAGAACTTGGCTGCCGCTTACTTTAGCTGAGGTCTCAGTAAGTACATTTTATTTCCTATCATTATTTTTTCATGAAACGATGCTTTCAAAGAAACGCTTGGGAAATACGCGAAAATAAATACAAATACAAAATATTATATCCGACACTATCAAGATTACGGAATTTAAGCGAGCAATAAATGAAGTTTCTACGCGGCTGATTAAATAGAACGCTTTGTAAACCGGAAAGTGCTTCCATCCAGAAAAATATAAAACTGAGGGAGAAGCTGTTATTGTTATTTGACAATCAGGTTTATTATCCGTAAAAACAGTTAATTCAACTGGTTGTTTAATGACACATTTTTTGGAGTATTATCGAATGAATTCGTTTTGGTCGCGTTGAAAAAACAAATGGAAGCATTACTTCGCGTAATCCTGCGAGCTAAATCCGTTCGCGAGCAGCCTCGTAAATCCAACTCGAGCGTTGTAAATTATGATATCATAACGCGCGATACGATTTTAGGGTAAATCTGTTACCGCGGAATATCAGTATACTTTTCCATCCGCCGAATTGGCTGAAAGAAAATACAGGTTGTCAAAAGTTGAAGATCCAGATATTAAGCTTTGATATTTATCTGCAGAAAATGGCTCGGAATATTTACCGGCCACTTGGGTTTCTTTTTAAGGTAAATCAACAATATTATATATATAATGAGTAAGTGAAAGATTTGGGAGTTGGATGCCGAAAGCGGAGTTATATTTGCGACGTTATCACCGAGAGGGAGGTGCAACAATAGAATCGTGAAAATGTGGAGTGAATAGTCGCAGTCGTCGTGGCTGTCGCCGTCGCGTGCTGGGGTAAGGGTTACGTCTACAGCGACGCGGTTCAGTAAGCGTCGCGACGCCCGCTGTGCGGGTTCTTTCGTAGTCCCTTTCAGTCTGGGTACTCCTTAGTGTTAAACACCCTTCCAATTCTAGTTATACTATCCGACTCGCCTTGACTCGCACTCCCTTATTTTTCACGTTCTACGATCTTATTAAATCTTTCCGGTTGGGGATGAAGCACGATTCGGTTTAAAAGATGATTTGATTATGGGGCTAGATGGGTGCTGATGGACATTTTCGGGTGACCTTGTCCCTCAGGAGGGAACCAGCAGCTGGTCCAGTGTACTGCAAAATGGAAACATCGGCAAGATTTCGGCAATTGAAGACTGTCAAGCTTAGCTGCGATGCTACTTATCGGCTGGACATCAGCTTCAAACCTCCGCAACTACTGCAGTGGGTACAGTGAATGCGAATATACGTATACCGTATACCGTATACCGTATACCGTATACCGTATACCGTATACAGTAATCCTTCGTTTTATGCGATTTCTATAAACACCACTTACAAACTGTTGCCGAGACTTTTTAAGTACATAGTAAGTACATAGTAATTCAATTAAAGTTTACGCCTTTAAACCGATTGAGAAATTTGAAGCAAATTCTTTATGAAACCGGTTTAATTCCTGGTACATTTCAATACGTAATGAAATTGATTTGCGCGTCTTTCAGTGGTGCAGTATTATATATTCTCAATTATCATGTATACCATTATTTGTTTGCATAAAATGATAAATTACTGTATACCAGCGGTCATATCAATTCATCTCCGCGAAAGGCAGCTTTTTTTATCTTTTTCGTGGAATTTGATCTCCCGGCATCTCTTAGGATTTATCCGTACCGGCACGTTCTATGCATCCGCTTGGCTTTGCTTTGAAGTCTTATCACCCGTACATTACTATGGGAATTTTCCGCGAATTTTCTTTGACGGCAGAGACGGCTGAAAGGGGCTGCTTGGCAATCTCGGTTCCGGGGTGAAAAATGTTATTGCGCACACTCTGACACCAGGTTGTATCTCCGTCCCGCTTTAATGACAACGTTAAAAGAAACTCTCGACAAATTAGACCCGTCCATCAATTGTTCTCTTATTCTAATGCTCTACGTTAGATTTCCATATGCGAAGATTCCTTGATGTCGTTGACGACTTCCATACATTTTTATCACGCATTATCACGGAAGAATTATTAGGTACATTTGAGAATGAATAAATATCCGATATCGTGCAAATGTTAGTACAAAGGAAGGAGAAACGATTTCATTATTCCATAATTCTTCGTAGAAGTATCTCATTGTATAGAAACGTCGGAAGGAAATAAAGCAGGATAACTCTTGATCCAAGGAATTTAAATCCTCTTGAGGCCAAGGACCACGAAAGTATTATAGTAGCGATATTTCCTTTCGCACTGGGAAATCAGTTAGAAGAATCCCTCGGGTTGAGAGAATGTAATCGGCTGCATCGAAGCGTATTCCAGCTACGAAAGTGGTAAGCTGAAAATAAACTGTGCCGGTGATTAATTCGCGTAACGCTTCCAATAACGCGAATAAGGTTCCGTCGAGCGTAATGCGAGAAATAAAATCTCACGTCGCGACGGAACATTAGTAATAATATTTTCTCCTCTAGACTGGTTCTATAAACGTGCTTGGCAATATCTCCCTCGGCCATGACGAAATTACCCATCCTCGTATAGCAATTTTATCCTCGATAAATATCCATTGAAGTACCCATTCGGACGTAGCGATACTTTCTCGCGATGACCATTTTCGAAACAGACGAGCAGTTAAAATTGATTTTTATCGCCGGTATTCGAATTCCAGTACGCGAATACTCAATCCTTTCTTTTCTAGTTAAACGTGAAATAGTAACGAAATTATTACCTAAACGCATCGAAAAAAAGGTGCGCGTACTTTTATAATTATTATTATAACGAAAAAGTCAAATGAAATGAAAGATATGCATGGACGAGTATGTGATTCAAAGTTACTCGTAGCTATAGAGTAGTTAATTTAACTTGTGTTGGAATAACGTGTTTCACGCGCGATGGTTACTTCGGGTGAAAAACTATACCATCTTAGAATAATGTTGCGCAAAAGAACCCAAGTGGTTATTAAAGAATGAGTGACATTGTATAAACAAGTTGGAAAAGGAGGACGCGTAGCATATAAGAATATGTCAGGAAGGTGAGAGTCCGGCAGGTGTTACCGCGGACAAAACGAGACGCGCGGTATCTCCTTGAACTGTAAAACTTACTCTGGAAATCGATCAGGTTTTTGGCGTATGCCTAATACGGAAGTACTGGAAGTATGGTAGCAATGGCGATTGACTTATCGCGTTTACATGGCAAAGGAGTAATACGGTGGTATAATAAACTCGTGGAGAATGTTGAGGGCCGAAGATAATCATATATGACCGGTTAAAATATCGACTGCTGACTCCTGAAATGTCGGGTTATCATTCTTTAAGGGGTGGCTCCCGTTTCTAGGAGAGATATTTAAATCGCACTAAAAATAAGGCACTTACATCGGAATACATTAATATTTCCAAACAGAATAACAGATGTGATACTGCTTTCGGAGCTTCCTCCTGGGGGTTCTTCGGTGCTATTTTCTCGACTCGATTTACCTGAATTATTGCAAGGGGATGAATAAATATTCAAGAGGTATAGATAAATATAAAATCAAGAGACGAAAGAACCGAATTTCGAAGCTCAGCTTTACGGGGTTAGATGGTTTTCCAAGAATCCATTGGGCAAAACTGGAAGCGGGCGTTTTCTTAGAATTTGTCGACGCGCGAGTTACTTTGTGAAACGCAATCACGTCCTCGTGTACGATCCGAGTTTTATTCGCGGTCTATCACCAAAATCGCGTACAATTTTCAGCGTCGTAAGGTCATAGCTGATTAACCCGAATCACGCGATGCACTTATTTTACAGCGGCTTTCCTACGGCCCCCTTTTTAGCACGGCAACGTCGGCCCAAGACCTTAATTACACCTAGTCGCGATGTTTGATTATATTCGGTATACTCTTAATCGTTATTGTGATTTAGTATCGCGGAAATTTCGTCTGTTTACCTTGAAAACACACGTTTTTCCATCCTATCGCGGACGTATCTGGGTTATAACACCGCGATAAACTTTATTATATGTGGCGGCAGCAAAGCCTTTTTTATCATGACCGGTGTAAATTGATTTTCCATGGATTTCAAAGCTCCGATAACGATTCCATCCAATATCCCTGCGTATTATCTTTCTGAGATGTCCAGTGGCCTCTCGACGAGCTAATCTTCGGTGTACCGAGCTCTCCATAACAAACCAATAAAACGCGGTCGAAAATCCTGAAGACATATCCTTAAACAAACTAAAATAATTACAGATAAAAATGAATGAAATTTCCGTTCATAAATATACAGCAATGAAACACACATTTTGACCGATTTTAGGGAAGATTCTCGCGTTAAGAATAATATTTGGAGAGAAAAAATGGCAAGATGTACGCGGAACAAAGTGTTCCATTTACATTGGCACACGTCGGCAATTTCCAAGCCTTAAAGTACGATCTCCTCGCGCGGGATCGTCGTTGAATGCATCGAAGTTCTTCAACCGGCGATCTACGTGACATTTCGTTACACCGATACCATTACACCGTGTTATTTCATTAAAGTGCTGACTGATATTCTTGAGAAAATCTACGTTGATAGATATGTCCTTACGGGGAATAAAGTATGGACAAAAATATACTACACTACAGAAAATAAAGAATGATTTGCGAAATACATGCTGCGCGATCGATGTAATTTAAATGAAATGAATTCAACATCGAGAGCAATCAAACGAAATTACTTTAGTTCGTTCTTTGCTGAGAATCCACATTGTTTTGATTGGCCAACAGTCTAATAAATCTCGGTTACTAAAAATTCCATCCGTGAACTCTTCTCGAGTTGAGGTTTCCCGATATTCGGAAGGTCTCCGGAACTATTCGGAATAAAATAATCGAACGCGTGGCCCGCTGACCAGCTTTTCAAGCCTCGATCTCCTTCCTTACACGAGTTCTTATACCGCTTCGTTTCCTTTGTTTTTTAACTGCAATCATGTAATTTCTCATCATCTTGGTTTTGAACAACCTTGCTGGTCAAAATCCAGTCTAGATTTTTGCCTGTAGAGATTAAGAGGTAGTGAATGGTTGACTTGAAGTCTTCGATGCTAAAACTGAATTTCACCGCACGATTTTCATTTGAACAGTTTGAACGCAAAGTATCGTGTTTCTCCTTGAACTGAGAAAGGTCAAACACAAAGTACAGTACATGCTGGGTACCTTCTATGTTCCTACGACGAACTTATGACTCTCTTTTCACTGCATTTTTCACGAATGGTGATGATGTATCGATCGCCGCGTTCTATGCCTTGAAGAATTCTTCCGAACTTCGGATCAACTTCTTTTCGCCTACATTGTAATCGAAGCAACCAGATATACATTTTCCGAGACGTTCGGATTTATTGAAACATTCGTAAAGGACACGCGTTACGTTTTTCATAAAAACTATAACGGAATTGAATATATTCCGACAGTAAAGTAATCAATCGACGTACGTTTAATAGGTTTTTCCAAAGATAGATCGTTTCGGTTTGATTTTCAGGTCCCTAAACATAGGAGGAAAACCTGTTGAGGCGATCGAACGGGCGAGGGATGGAACAGCTTGCGCCTATAGCGCTTATCACAGCACGAAGGGTACGTCCTGCTGAACTTAATTGAAGACTCCTTATAGAAAACGCTAAGAGTGGCAAAAATAAATACCAGTGGTAATCCTGTAGTATAGAATTTTCATGCAATTTCCTGTTGTAAATAGTTAATAATAATGTTAGAATATGGTATACCATTGGTGTCTCCAACGCGGCGTCTCAGGAAGTTTGTTCTGTCTCCTGACAAATTTCAGTCATGTCACAGTGTTTTCCACAAGGAGTCTTCAAAGTGAAGATGTATTCGCGAGCAATGAATATCAAAGAATGAACGCATCAGAAATCAATGGAGTCGTATAAAATACATGAATTTTTCCAGGTATATCAGCGAGTGCTCGCGGACATCGCGAAGAATTGCCGATCGCCATGAGAGTTCTCGGATCGGGTTACCTAACGACTTGTCTGCAAATCAAGTATTATAAGCAAGACGATCAAAGCCACTGCGAATGGGGTGCGAGATTGCATTGCATTGAGTTAGATTGTTCGAGTGTCGAAGGTAGATTGGTCACCGTCGACCGGGAAACTTACAGAAAACTCGGATTAGAGTCTTAGCAATCTCTTGGTTTGAACGTCATGAAAGCCATCACCTAGCGAAACGGGCAAGCGAGACTGTTTTTACAACCACCGAATCGACCGTCGAACCTGGAATCTTGTTACGTCGGTAATGTAAAGACGCGATGTTCATAAAAGATTCACGTAAGACCGAAAGAATCGTTTGAATTATCTGGAACAAGGAAGGATATGGCTTTTTATATTAGGAAACCGAAGAGACGGGCTCTGGGCTGTAAGAGTATCTATTTCTCGAATGGTTCTTGATCATCGACTACATTGAGCCAATGGATTTATGGGGGCAGACTAAAGGAACTGCCTCATAAAAAATTCGCTCAATTGTACAATACGTACACATACCTATTTCGTGTTATATGCTTCGGAAACGTCTCGATATGATCATCAATGATGTAACAGGAACAAGTTATGGCGATGAAACCTACGCTTCGTGACGCGCCTCTGAATTTTTCAAATAGAATATCACATTCGCGAGACTGAGCCCTCGCGTCAACGAAATCGAACAAAACTTTCGTATTCTTTTATCAACAGTCGGAGCACAATTTCCTTTTCCCTCGGCACATCACACAGCAAGCTGTTTTAAGTCTTGCTCGTGAAATCTTGCACACACACACACACACACACAGCAGCACACGCACGGTATACTATCAGTCTTGTTACGCTATGAAATATAACGGCGAATCATATTCCTAAAAATGAAAGCAACTGAGAGTTAATACAAGGAAATTTAATAAAGTAATTCGGGGCGACCGTAAATTACTTCTTAAAAAAAAGACTTAACGGGATCGGACCTCATTGCGTTCGTTGCTTACCTAAGCGCATTTACTCGTAAACAGTTCCCAAAAAATATATCGCCGATGTACGTTGATTAATACTTAAAGGATGTTTATATTTTGATTACACTTTATGCTACCTTCCAACAGGGAGAACTTTTATCAGCGCACTTCTCAAAATCCTGCAGCACCATTATTCTTCGAAATGTCTGGCGATCAGTCGAGAAGACCAATCAGTGCCTCTGTGCTATATATATATATATATCGAGAAACATAGACTGTTTCCATTCTTTATTCTGTAACAGTGTAATTTAACGTGCATTCGACGATGCTCGTACCTGCGTATTTTATAATCGATTCAAATAAATTCTCTGCTCTCGAAAGGATTCATGGCGCTTCCATTAACCCTTTTAACTTGGCAATGATATACCGAATCGAATACCGTATAGAATAGTTTTAATAATGTTATAAGATCGATGGTTTGTATTGCAACAGTAGATTGGCCAGATTTTGGTTCGTAAGTTTCTCCACTTGTTTTCTCATTCTGACAGCTAATTTTGACGACTGCTTTAAGTACATAGCGGAATGATGCACGGCGATTAAATATGGAATCGGACACCATTCTTCCTTAATCGTGCCTCTAACGAGGGCCGTGATGTAACTTTCGACCAAGGTCATATCATCCTCGATAGGATAAAGATATTCTCTCAAAGGTATCGTTAGCTTATCTGAAGGCAATTTTAAATATCGAAGAAGACCCGCGTGTTCCGACCACAGCAACTTCCGGTAATGTACGTCATGCCTCTGACAGGTTGGTACTAGCAGAACCATGGAAAAGCCATAATCGCCGTAAGAAGTCGAGGAAAAGTGTTCGCACATCGCCGTAAATAGATCGGTAAATGAATTCAGCCCTGGTAGATCATCGTTAAAATTCAGTTTTTCATGATGCTGCTTCAAAAACGTGGCAACAACACTCGTAAGTACGGTTGAGACATCCTCGTCCAAGTATACCGCATCGCACAAGTATACCAATAGAAGTCTGCTAAATCGTAGACTCGGAGAAAGATCGCCGATCAAATCTGGTAAGATCAGTTCCAAGCTCAGTATGGTAAGAATACTAGTTTTATCCTTGTCTTGGCACTTGTCGTTGTTTTTGCATTTTGTATAAATGTGTACTAGAGGTAAATAAAGCCAATCTTTTGGCATCGCCGCATGTTCCCATTCCTCGGATGTCGTCACGTATTTTTCGTACAAAGACACCACATTGTTGTTTAAATTCATTATAACACTGCCGATACTTGCATTCAGGTTGAGCTTTGTCAACCCATGCTGAATTATTTCTTCGTTCAATCTGTCAGTAGATAAAACGGCATGCAGCACGTGTTTAACATTTTGAGAGTGATCCGCGGGTAACGCTGATATTAGCTTAACAGCTATTTTCCAAATTATATTCGCCACTTTCTTATCTAACTTTTCATTCACGATCGAAGCAGCTCTTATCAGTGACGTTAAAAAGCTCAATTCGGATCGCGTGTACCAAGATCTTTCTAAACTCCACTCCATCGACTCCAGCTTAGACAGATACTTCAGTAGCTCTGTAATTTTGAATATATTTTCAAGTTCTGTTTTGTGCGAAATATTAATGTATGCGTTTACGACCGTTGAAAGGAAGGGTATGCAAGAATGCTGATGCACGATTGGCTGCAATTGTCCGTCCTGAGTCAATACACCAAGATTTGGAAGTGAAGAAGGTTCTCGATCGATGGCCAGAGAACAATCGCTCAGTAAGTTCGATGAGGTGCTACAATAATTAAAACGTTAAGAGTCAATATTATTTACATCATTAAGTTGACATTAATTTTAAACCCGATGAAGTTTCACTTACCAGAGCTTGGTAAATACTCGTGATTGTGACACCTCCAATCTCTTGATACTTGAAACATCGTCGCTCGCCATCACAGTTTGCGCGACGAGTTTCATTGGACCCCACTGTGAAATAATTGTTTTTCATTTATATGCATACATTATATCACCGATTCTCTTTCATAATATGCAGATGATTTAACACACCTTAGGAGGATCAAGCGACAATATTTGTGTGCTCCATTGTCTTAATAAAATTGATATATAATCTTTGAAGGATTTTTCATGTTGGGCAACAGCAACTAAGGCGGCCGCGTATTCAGCAGCTACTTCGGGCATGGCGTTAAGATCGCGATTCCTTAATAGTTGTAACTGAGATAAAAGAATTAATTGCCCTCCAGCAATGCTATCTTTTGCTACTTCGTGCATCAATAATGTTTTCCACAAGCGCATGCTTTCAATGCTTAGCTCCAAGTCCCTGTAAAATTATTTAGTTCTTCATAGAAACAAACGACATAGCAGTACAATATTCAGTGATAGTTTCGAATAGTATGAATTATTAAAATTCAATTGTCATCAAGTATTTATAATACTCACACTGTATCTGACGTGATATATGACATAATACTATGAACTATTTTAAGACGGTCTAATCTCTGAGCGACAGCAATTCCACCATAGGAAACCAAGACTCGACACAGTCGTAATGCCGCAATTAGGGGGACTCCATAGGCATTATTTATTTTGTCTTTCATTGCTAAACATAATTTGTCGGTGTTCGTTATCGTTGTGGTATGATTGGATACTTTTACGATTGCCGATTATCTGTATATTGATAGAATTCTACGATACGAACCTAATTCAGTTGTGGATAACGGAACGAAGTTTTCAACAATAGTTTCGAGTAAATGCGGTATCGTTGAAATATTTAATGCAGTTATTATTGAATGCCTTGCAAGGCGAATCAATATCTCTAAGGCACAGCTTACACCCAGGGGTGGAGGTCGTATCTCGCACAAGATGTACCTGTAATCAATTTTGAAATGTACATGAATATTTTTGTTCAAAAACATCACTTTGAAAGGAAACACATAATTGTAGACTGCTGAAGAATACCTAATTCGAACGACAATGTCGGTTCTCAATAAGGCAACAACAGCATCCAATTGCGCTAACTCATGGTCTTTTAAATTACTTGTATCCTGCACATCAGTTTTTGGTGGTAGTAATATAGGTTCTTTATACGTGTTAAGTCCGTATAATCTATCGAGGCATATTTCGTCAGACTTGCTGTAGAGAAAAGCACGTAGCGCCTGCAATGTCGCAGTTACAACGGCTATCGATGTGTCATCAAGTGAAAACCTCAGCAGCAATAAAATGTTTTTTTGGCTAAGAGCTGTTAAGGGTGCTGGTTGCAGCACCTTGTCGTACCAGCCCTTCCTGCTTTTCTTTACAATATTTGCGAGTGTAGTAAAGGCCATGCAACGTTGTTGCTGAGTTGATGATCGACTAAGCTGCAATAATTCTTGCAACGAATATCCTGGACGTTCTGGTTCTTCTCCATGATGGTGGAGACCTTTTTCGATTGGAACAGTGTCGTCAATGTATGGTAACAGCATGCCTGTTAACAACAAAATTTTATTGCGTTGTCAAACTCTGAAGACATCAAGAAATTTGAACATAACTGAATCAATAAAAATATTAGCAGGGTGTACCATTGAAATCAAAGCGTGCATTATATGGCTCGTTTTCTGGTGGTTCGTTTTCCTTCTTTGCTGGTAAGTCACTCATCCATTGAAGCTTTTCTGGTTCGAGGGAATCCATGTGAGCCCAACCCTTTTTCTTGGCTTGCTCCATTAGTTGAACAGGATGAGTCGGAAGACTTTTCTGTTCATCGACTTCCATAATTGCTTGGTTATTATCATTTCCAAGAGATTTAAGTTCTTTATTTGAAGCATTTTCAGCAGTGTCCATTGTTTCTTCGTCCTTAGGAACATCAATATGTTTAGGATAGTACTTTTCTTTTGCTTCTTTTACATCCTGCTTCTTATGCTTTCTGCTTTTCAGAAATTCTATTAAATCTGGTTTTAGAGCCATTTCCAGCTTAGATTTTTCTTGTATTATTTCTTCATGAGTCATTTCACCCAACCTTTGTACATTTTCATTGTGAATCTCTGCCGCCCATGGTCCCTCTACTATAATACTCTTACCATTATTTTCTGTGTGATCCAAATTTTCCAAGACATTATTTACTTTTGTTTCTGTATTCTGCTTTTTTGAAATGTGTTGGGAAAACAGACTTTGGCTCCCATCACCCTTCTGAAAATAATACAAGTGCACTGATTAGAAATTGAATAAGGTATTTGCCAGATAGATCTTCCAAGATAACTTAGTCAAGTACCGTATAATCAGAAACAAATACTTCTGGAAAGCCAGATTTTGAACTGGCAGTTAATATGTTTTCATTGGGTTTAATTGTACATTGTTGTTGGTGGTATTGCTTTTCAATGATGTTTCCCAGTACAATGTTATCCGACGAAATGGACGAGCTGCTATCTGAACTTTTTGTTTCTGCTGCTTCGCTAACGCGGTCTTTGATTATTGGGTTCACGACTTCCCCCGTTGAATGGGAAGTAGACACGCGATTTTGTGTCTTGAGTTTCTTTAGTTTAGAAAATCTAGACTCTATTTTCCCACCTCTGGATTGATCTGTCGGTGTCGTCAAAGGAGGAAGAGTGTCCGGGAATTTCGTCGTCCCTCGTAAATTTATAACTTTTGCGGATGGCTCCTGCTTACTTTTCAAAAATTCTTCCTGCATGCGAAACAACTCCTCCTCGCTATCAGTTGCCATCGGCCGTTTCAAAATTGGTGTATTCATGTTGTTTAAATTTTATAATCAAAGATACTTTTGTAATTGGATATCTGATTTCAATAATCGCAATGTACAGGTTGCGGAGTTATTAAACAGTTCTCTTTTCCCTTTACTAATTTTAAACGTAAAATTAAACAAGATATGTTTTGGATTATACACTCATTATTTACATCTCGTATTTTTTCGTTTTAAAAAAGTACTGTCACTTTTGCATGAAATTATGAAAACAAACTTATTAATTATTCGGATGTAAGAACTGACATTATTTAACCGATGCAGCGGGCATATGTATACAACATAAATGACAACTTAACCGCATTTTAATCAAGAATGCAACGATGCATGCGTCCGCGCATGCTTTTTTATTTTTCGCACACACCACACTCCAGAGCGTAGAGAGCGGGAGAATAACCTTTGAAGACGCACATGCGCAGAAACACCTACTCGATCATTGCCTGTAGGTGCGTAAGATGACAGTGGTGCTCAACTTTCCAGATTATTGAAAGTTAATTGCAGCTTAATTAATTTGAATATATATTTATAATACATCAGGATTTTCAGGTGGATGATAAATAAATAAATAATCACAAGATATATTTTTATATGTATTTATTAGAAGAACAAGGAAATCAATCAAAAGTTATCTCAGAATAAATTGTTAAAGAGTGAGAATTTCGGAGGCCCTCGATTCCAGTAAGTGTTCCATCGAATTAACATCTTTGCACCATGTATCAAGTCGCTGAACCATTCCAGCAATTTGTGTACGATCTAATACTCGGGGTTGCACCCAAGTCATGTTGACGATTCCTGCGACTTGATCGATCGCGCCTCGCACTAATCCCTGAGCGAGTGCTTTCATAACTAAAAGTTCAACTTCTCCGAGGGGAAGCCGAGTTTCTTGTGAAATCTCAGCAAATGTTAATTGTCTGTTATTTGCTTGACGTTTGAAAGTCATCTCCATTAGACACAATAATGAAATCTTTTGTCTAAGCTTCAACTCCTGTGCTGCTAAATCAGCAACTTTACTCCACTGCGGCTTTAATCGTTCTAAAGCAGCAATATCACCACTATTAAATGCTTGCAGTAGATCCACCAACCAAGAGTTCGGAGTTCCCTTTAAAGACTGCAAAACTGGGTGTGCCAGTAATTCGCCAAGATTGTAAACACCCTCTCCTAGTAAAGCAGCCAAACCCAGGAAGAAGGCATGTTGCTCTTGTTCTTGTCTACTTAAAGTATCCAACTCGATACAACCGAGGTACCTAAAATAAAAGTGGTTCATTTCAAAAATTATCATGGCATATATTTGCATTTCATGGTATGAATTAGAACTTTGGTATTTAGAAATACCTCAAAGCAGTACGGTAATATTCTGCATGTTTTCCCTGCAAACGATATAGCCGACTAGCTAGTAGATAAAATCTTCCGTGCACTGTAGTAACACCATCAGCATTATCGAATAACTCTTCCACTTCCTCTATGACTTTTTTTGCTTCTTCTTGATCATTTAATTTATCGAGTAGAATCTGGCCCACTAAGACTCGACATAATGCAACAGCCTCCTTGCTGTTCTTAACTTTACGTTCAGTTTTCTTCAAGAACTCAATAGCTTCCTGGTTATCTTTGAACTGTGGTATTACATGGGCTAATATCTCCACCAATGATAGAGGATTTATCCTGTAGAGTGAAATGTATGCTATGATAGACTCTGCTGAACACTCCGCGGCACGCGTTGCCATTACTTACTTATTTTCGAAAGTTGACAAGAAATTATTATACAATTGCACCAAATTATCATCCTTCTGCAGGGACGAATGCTTTACGAACGTTTCTAGCTTGAGCGTCAGTTGATGCCAGAGTCTGCAAGTCACCGAAAGACCAAAATTCTGTTAATCTCAAAGATGGAATGTAATTGCTAATTCAACTAGTTTTAACGGATATACCTTCTGTTATAAAGATCTTCTAATTGTGCCCACTCGCTAGCTAATTCCTTGTCCGTAGTACTTTGTTCTTGACTTATATAAGTACTAACATCTTTTACTGGTACGGTCGCCGCCATGTTTAACAACAATGACTCGTGTACAAACTGCTGTAAGGGTTGATCATTCGCTATATCGTAAAATAGTTTTCGCGAATCATGCGCGATGAGGATCAACGATTTGGTTACAAAAATCGTATAAGCTGTATAGGAACTGATTTTTTATCTCCGATTAAAACTACAGAGTTTCGTAGCTTGTCTCAGTTAGAACATACCTATGAAACCAACTTCACATTCAAATCCGTTTTTTAAAAATTCGTATACAAAATAGAAAATTGTCATCTGAATATTCTGCAATATGGCTATATATTACAAGGTGTGTATACAACTCGTTAGGGCTGTTCTATTTCGTCGGTTATCAATATGATTGATCGAATACTTAATAAAATGTTTAAATCTTGTCGCCACGAAAGTGAGAAAAACACAGACGAAATATAAATAAACCCAATAAACAATGCATTCTGTTATACCAGAGTTATCGGGCTCTAGAACCCGATAAATATTTTCGTGTCACTGTCACTGGTGACGTTACTCAATGAACACATAAAATAGCTATTTCTTTTATGTTTTTACTACTAAAGATGCGAAAATAAAATACAAATAATAATATAAATTAGAAGTGATTTCGGCGACTTTTAATTTTTTAGAATTTTTGAAGGTGTACCCCTTTACATTTTTTCGACCTCGGTTCGACCCATTTTTGACCAATAAAAATTTTTTAACCGCTTCTTCCGACCAGAAATCGTCCTAGAATATGTTTATACATCACCCCCCATCGATTCGGGTCGTTTAGAAGTGATTTTGGCGACTTTTCATTTTTGACAATTTTTGAAGGTGTACCCCTTCACATTTTTTCGACTTTGGTTCGCCCATTTTTGGCCAATAAAAATTTTTTAACCACTTCTTTCGACCAGAAATCGTCCTAGAATATGTTTATACATCACCCCCCGACGATTTGGGTCGTTTAGAAGTGATTTTGGCGACTTTTCATTTTTGACAATTTTTGAAGGTGTACCCCTTCACATTTTTTCGACTTTGGTTCGACCCATTTTTGGCCAATAAAAATTTTTTAACCGCTTCTTCCGACCAGAAATCGTCCTAGAATATGTTTATACATCACCCCCCATCGATTTGGGTCGTTTAGAAGTGATTTTGGCGACTTTTCATTTTTGACAATTTTTGAAGGTGTACCCCTTCACATTTTTTCGACTTGGTTTCGCCCATTTTTGACCAATAAAAATTTTTTACCCGCTTCTTTCGACCCAAAATCGTCCTAGAATATGTTTATACATCATTTACCATCGATTTGGGTCGTTTAGAAGTGATTTTGGCGACTTTCAATTTTTGACAATTTTTGAAGGTATACCCCTTCACATTTTTTCGACTTGGTTTCAACCAATTTTTTAGCAATAAAAATTTTTTAACCGCTTCTTTCTACCAGAAATCGTCCTAGAATATGTTTATACATCATTTACCATCGATTTGGGTCGTTTAGAAGTGATTTTGGCGACTTTCAATTTTTGACAATTTTTGAAGGTGTACCCCTTCACAGTTTTTCGATTTCGGGTCGACCCATTTTTGACCGAAAAAAATGTTTAAACCACCTTTTTCGACCCAAAATCGTCCTAGAATATGTTTATACATCATTTACCATCGATTTGGGTCGTTTAGAATTGATTTTGGCGACTTTTCATTTTTGACAATTTTTGAAGGTGTACCCCTTTACATTTTTTCGACTTGGTTTCGACCCATTTTTGAGCAATAAACATTTTTTAACCGCTTCTTTCGACCAGAAATCGTCCTAGAATATGTTTATACATCATATACCATCGATTTGGGTCATTTAGAATTGATTTTGGCGACTTTCAATTTTTGACAATTTTTGAAGGTATACCCCTTTACATTTTTTCGATTTTGGGTCGACCCATTTTTGACCGAAATAAATTTTGTATCAACTTCTTTCGACCCAAAATGGGCCTAGAACATGTTTGTACATCATATACTTTCGATTTGAGATATGTAGGAGCGAAATTGGCGTCTTTGAGATTTAGGAATGTATACTCGTCATTTTGCTTTGAGAGTGCATTGTTAAGTGCGCGTAGTTCACAGTGTTTTTATTTATTGCTACAGAGGGCACCTTTTGTTGCATTAAATTCCACCACGTCAGTGATTTTTTGCCTGGAATCGCGAAAGCCAAAGTAGTGCTTGGTCTTCCTATATCTTGTCTGTGCTGCCAGTAACATTATGAATTCTATTTGAATAAGCAAAGAGAGCGCTAAAATCAGAGCAGAGTGCGCCGATTGGTACAATAGCGAGCGCATCCTGGTGCAATCGTGCAGCAGCAGCTGTTCGAAGCAGCGATCAGCTGGGTGACTGTCATTCAGTCGCGATGTTAGAACGGATTGTCCGTTGATCCAAAAAGAAGTTATGAGGATTCAGCCGTACAATTAAACCAGTACACAAACTTTCTTACCCTTTGCGTTGGGGATGTCATTTTGAAATTTGCCCGTTGATATTTTCGATTATGTGTATCAGAGTATCTGGTGTCGTTTCTACGCGAGAGAGAAATATTGAAATCCGATGACCGAACTTTGTCTTTCAATCATTGGACGTTACAAGTATGTTCTTTACGTTATCGACGTACGTCTGGAAATTTCACGGACATTTAACATAACATTTGATTCCTTCATCATTGACAGATTACGCGAGAAGGATGTGGAAATCTTCATCGATCTTGTGCATTTTTTTTCTTGTTGATTTTTCCAAGGGTAGTAATCCCTCACCTCCATCATCGACCCCATCGTTTTCTTCTATTATCGTTCCAGCAAACTACAGCCAGGTTTATTCAGACCATATAAATACCACTGTCGAATATGTCTTCCTATATCCTTCGACCAATGTAAATATTCTATTTTGAATTTCTTGTCCTTTAAGTTTTCTTAACGAGGTCGTGATAAAAATGTGTTGAAATTTGGGTTTATGCTCCCATTTAGGTGACTTGGTTGGAAACTGCGAGAATACAAGTAAAGAGCGATGCTAATCATGATCTACCACTCATCGTAGTAGTTCGTCAGAAGAGAGGAATTTTATCGTGGCAGATTCCTCTCTTAGTAGATAGCTTAAATTTCAATACTCAGAGTTATAACACAACTAGTCGGACGCTCTGTTCAACTAAACATAATCAAAGTGAACCTGTCGACGTAGGGGAATTTGTTATCGTCAGTATGTCTACAGCTAGTCCCACAAATATCTCATTTACTCTTAATGTAACAGAAGATCCTGATTTTTATATAAAGTAAGTACATCGTTTTTTTGCTGTTGTGGCAAATGCAATTCAGATTGAGCAATTCAGATTGAACAGATCTCACGAGTACTTGGTTTTCAGTTCAGGAGAAAGCAAGGTAGTGAATATTTCTCCATCGGAACCAATTTATTATGGTTTTACTTTCCAAGGAGAGGTAGATACTTCTTCCGTGATCGTCCATGTTCAGTCAGATAGCGATGTCTGTATGACCGTCTCTATACAGAACACGTCGGTCTGTTTAAGAAATGTTTCATATATCTTCTGTAGGGTTTAAAGTTTCATTCGTACTGACTATATTAATATCGGACGAATGTTTTTCTATAGTGCCCTGTGTTTGACCTGGAAAGAAACGTCGAATTTTCGGGATATTGGCAAACCATGAGCCGTCAAGGTGGAATAACAGTGCCAGTAAATATTGTTGTGTGCGTAGTAAGCTATTCTTGGAATGATAAACAAAATCTAGCAAAAGAGATCTTAATTTATTTCAGAGGGAAGTCTATCCATTAGGATTCTTCGTGGTATTAGTTGTTAAAGGGGATGATACTGACTGCAATGGAGATCCGCTTATGTTACATCCACGAAATAAGAGAGTGACATTAACTATAAATGCCAGTATTACGCAGCAGGATTATATTATTGCCTCAGGTTTAGCGCTGTCCATGATTTTGGGCTTCTCGATTGCATATATCGTAGGTGTAGTCGTATTTAAAATAAAAGAGGGTAGAAAAATACGAGAAGACTTTCTGAGTAATCAAGAATACGGAGATACCATCGAATCTGTACCGAGTCCATCTACCATAGAGGAGGTACAAAGATATAGAATCTAGCTGCATCGCCCTAAAACGCTAATTATTTGGCTAATTGTATGGACAAAGCTCTTACTCTTTTAGGCTGGTACTACGCAATGGGCGTCGATAGACGATGACTCGTCATTAGACGAAGACGATATCGACTTGATGGAGGATGCTCTCTCCGACAAAGAAGTGATACGAACGAAATTAGTGCTTTCGGTGTGCGATTTAGCCCGCAAAGATCCAAAAATATTGCGGCACAAATCTCGTTTATATCTATATTATTTAATAACGGTTGCTATTTTCTATGCTCTACCTGTCGTGCAGTTAGTGATCACTTATCAACATGTTCTTCACGACACGGGGAATCAAGATATGTGTTATTACAATTTCCTTTGTGCTCATCCCTTTGGACTTTTGTCAGATTTTAATCATATCTTCTCAAATTTCGGATACATCTTACTCGGTTTGCTGTTCATATTTTTGACTTATTCACGAGAACACAATGAATTAGACAAGGAAAAAAATAAATTTTATGGCATTCCACAACATTACGGGCTGTTTTATGCAATGGGCACCGCGTTAATTATGGAAGGAATTCTCTCAGGAAGTTATCACGTGTGTCCAAATCGTAGCAATTTTCAATTCGGTAAGAACATACGAAATACAATTCAAAGGTCCGTGGGCTAATTATTCCCAACTTTTGCTTGAACTGTTGGAGTGAAATGTTCTTTCAGATTCCAGCTTTATGTATATCATAGCAGTCCTTTGCATGATCAAAATCTATCAGACTCGGCATCCAGACATAAACGCTCGAGCACCTGTTACTTTCGGCGTGTTAGCGTTAATTATATTCATAGGATTGATCGGAGTTTTGAACGGCTCGAAATTCTTTTGGATAACATTCACTGTAATGCACTTACTCATCTGCCTCATTTTGACCCTCCAAATTTATTACATGGGACGGTGGAAATTTAGCAGAGATTTTCTCAGCAGAATAATACAGGTATTCCGTCATACTTTGCAAAGTATATGCGTGGCTAGCATTGATTTCTATAATATTTGATTTCAGACGTGTAAACACGACGCTCGCGCGGGTGTCACTTATTTGCTGCGGCCCTTGTACGCAGGACGATTCATCATGCTGGTCGTAGCTAACTCGTGCAACGTAGCTATCGCAGTATTCGGGAATATACACCATGAAAAGAATTTCGCCACCTTTTTGCTAGCCATATTAATGTCTAACTTAATCCTTTATACAGTTTTTTACATAGTCATGAAGGTAAGGTCTTAAATTGTGCGGAATGATCTTCCACGTTAGGGTAATAATAAATGAAATTTATTATTTCCCTTTTCAGCTTTGCCACCGCGAGAGGATACTGCTTCAGCCATTGATTTATATTTTACTGTCATTCTTATTTTGGGGAGCAGCGATGTATTTCTTTATAAACAAAACGATCTCGTGGGCACTCACGCCGGCACAGTCTCGCCTTTTTAATAAACCGTGCGAGTTGTTGAACTTTTTCGACAGTCACGATATTTGGCATTTCCTGTCCGCGTTAGCCATGTTTTTCTCGTTTATGGTTCTGCTTACCCTGGACGACGATCTGATCGACGTCCACCGAAGTCAAATACCAGTCTTTTGAGGGTGGCTTTATCAATAGAAAGTATTGAGAACTTTTTTAAACTTTTTATAAGGTTGTGACTGTATATAATGTACATTACATTTAGATTGTACTGATTAAAAACGGTATAAAATATATAAACCTTTTTCTAGTAACGATATCGCGAGTGTTATCGAACGGCTCGAATCTTTGAACTTTGATATCCTGGCTCCGTCATCGTTACACCGAGAACTGACCCGTCCGAATTTTTATCGAGATTACTGGAAAATAATCGCTAGGCGCCGTACGTACATCTCAGCCCGATAAACCGAGGCTTCACAAACGTGCGAATCATTTTTCTAAAAATAAATATATAATCTCTCTACATTTGTGAATACATTTATCGTAGCGAGACGTGATTGTGGTCGAGCACACTCCGAGAACGGGCAGTGACATATTCCTCCTAACGAGCGGGGTATCACCGCCGAAACATTACCACGAGGAACGCGATTCGATGGCATATATTTTCTCTCTCTCTATCTCCTTCTCTCATTTATCTCCTTACTCGTTTCACATCTTCATTAATATATCCCTGCGAAAATACAACTAAAGGCTAGGTTACACCCACGAAATCTTCGGGGTGCATTACTCTTGAAGGGTGCTACATACACCAGGTATGTAGAGAAAAATGAAAATAAAAGGTACCGAAGAGAAGGAGAAGGAGAAGTAGAAGTAGAGAGAAACGGAGAGGTCCAGACGAGGAAAGACACGAAAGACAAGAAAGAACGACAGAGGACGTCCTGCCGCAATTAAAGGATTACGACGAGGCGCTCGAATCATTGTGATGCTCTTGCGCCGTCGTTTCCATTTGAGCTAAAGTCCTTTGGAGTTCGGCACGTTCCGCGGGCTGCAGTCTGTGCGCGATTTCCAAGACCGCGTTTAATCTAACTTCGGGACAAGCCTCGAGTGCCTCCTTTATTCGAGTGATCACCGCGTCTCTCTTTACACAAGTGATATTACGCGACACAACACTGTTCTCGTCTTTTCGTTGGGCTTCCAGCCAAAGAGTCGCGGTTTCGTCTTGGTCCCAGAGATAGGACTCCGTAGCCCCTTTGTCCTCTATGAACCAACGCCTCAACATGGCACCGACTTGTCTCACATCGAGGCTCGGCTGCGTCGAAAGTATTTCACGTTGTATCTCGTCCTCCAACAGTCTTCTTCTTAAACGCCAATAAAATATCCTTCGTGCGTTCCGCCAAGGCACAATTTCATTGATGGTATTCTTCTCAAACATTCTTTCGGGTGTGTCGTGCAGATCCGCGAAATAAAGCGCGACTTGTTGGTACATCGATTCTAAACTCTTCTCCCTCTTACGAATTTCTTCTTCGAGCTCTGATTTCTCCTCCGGCGAAATCGCGCCGGCTAGTTTTTCGTCGAGTTTTTGAACCACCGGATCCTCTCGGTGTATCGTCTTGATTAGATCTTTCGCTCGGAACTTAATCTCCACGATTCCACCTGATTCCAAAACACCACCCCGACTAGTATTGTCGGCGAACATCTCTATGTACCGAGGATTTATCGTCGTGTCAAGAACGGCCCAAGCACCGCCACGTAATTCCCCGTTTGGTGGAATATATACGAAGACTGGCCTGGTATACTCTCTTAGTGCGTCCACAATATACGCGCCGAACTTCATCACCTGCTCGTACATATCTTTCATTCCGCCTGAGAATCCCCTCCAATTTGCAAAAATAAATAACGGTAGTTCTTCTTTTCCAAAGTCTTTCATAGCCTGCGCGGTTTTATACGCACTGTCGGGGAACCAGACTTGGCCGGCTTGAGATATTGTTTTAGCTTCGGAGTCGAGATTAGCGGGATCCGCTGGTAAATGTAATTCAACCGTTCTGGTTTCCACGGCGATTACACCGCACGGTATACCGCCGAGTCTGGCTCTTCCAGTAACCACGGTTTGGGCCCAAGGCCTCATTATTTCCTGCCAGGAACCGCGGTCGAAGAAACCACTTTCCCAAACGTTTGTATCGTGCGGCTGTCTACCCTCTAACATCCATCTTGGATCGTATGCCGTTTTGGTGGGAACGTAAGCGATGTCCCTGTCGATCGGATCGATCAATGGTCCGGGCAGTATCGGAAGAGGGGCTCCTTTATTCTTAGGATAATAGCTGAGCCACTTAAGCACGGTTGCTATACCGTCCAGGTCTCTGCTCTCAGTGGCGTGTGATACACCATTGTAGTGCATAATTTGCGTGCCACCAAGTTGATTGTTACTGGCGTATACCTCCCGGCCCAGGACAGCGTTCAGAGCTTTGTAACCAGTTAGAATAATGTGAGAATTCTCGATTTGAATGACTCTCTGACCGAGCCGTAACAAGTAGGATCCAATACCGATCGCGCGGCAAGAACAGACGGAGATCGTTATTATTTCGTTGTAAGCAGCCGATGTTTCCCCGGCACTCAGTCCCGAGTACTTTAAACACTCTACTCCCAGACCGTCGTCCTTGCCAATTATGTCCGTGATTTTGTACCGTGATTCTCCCCGATCTTCGATCAAGGATGCCTTTACCGAGTTAAATGGCGCCAAGCGTGCATAGTCGTCGGGCGTTAAATAAATATACTTGAAACCCTTCTCAGGCTCGTTCTCGTCCTCCCACGCGATTCTGAACGCGGACTTTACTTCCTCGGCCAAGCCAATGCGCGCACCGGAATTGGCGGAAAAATATATCCGCGGTATTCCAAGTTGTCGCGCTCTCTCCGACGCTCTGTAGAATAACAAATTTTCTTTCGGCCCGAACGAACCAATCAAATAGGTCAGGTCGTTCGCGATCAGCACGATATCGCGGCCATCCGGATATTCCGGAGTGTACAGACTGAATCTCCACGCAACCATACCGACATTATTTTCTCCGGGGAGTCGTTTTTGTTCAACGAGATTATCACCCTCCAACACCAACTCCACGCAATCCATTACGGGACTTGGAATAGTTATATCAAAAGTTGGCCTTTCCTCTATGTACTTGTTCCACGATTTTTCTACCTGTTGTCGAAACATATCCGGAAGATCATAGACATAAGTCGTGCCAGCGCTTTGCGCTTGAAATCTCTTCGCTTGGAGATAATCCTTGGTGAGGTAAGGGGTTGAAATCGGTAAACCGTGCATAGGTCCCGGCCGCCAGTTTGTACTGTTTCCTGTCGTCGGTAGATAAGATTCAAAGCGAATGATTCCTGTTTTGGTATCCGTGGCCTCCGAATAGAGATGCAAATCGATACTGTACCCGCTGTCGTTGGCAATGCACAAACGTACGTTGGACGTTGGCTTTGCAGGTGCAGGACGAATAGTCATCTTGATCTCAGCTTGTCTCACGCGCAGTTTCCATAAACGTGGACCATATCTGAGAACCATGCTTCTCACGCTTTCCTCTATTCTTCCCGGGTCCATGATGACGGTCGGAATAAAGTTCAAGAAAATATGATTGCACTCCGTTCGCTTCGCGAGAGGATGGGAGAATGCGACTTCCAATTCATCCATAGCTTCCAGCAATACACGTTCACCTTCGTTGTGCAAATAATCGAAGCTCGCTTCCTTCGTGATTAGATCGGAATGCCTTATAATCGAACGTATAAAGAACCGATAATCCGTAACCTGCTGTCCTTTGGCGACCTTCGCTTTTCCGAGATACAGGTGCATCTTTTGATTGGAAGTTGGTAGAGCTTCCAGGTCGTAGGTCCTCATTCTACTCAGCTCCAACTGGAATGCGCATCCTGGCTCGAGATGTCGATATATTCTGTCCTCAACGAAACCGTCCCTTTCGCGGAACGTAAAGAATTTTGGAAATTGTCTTCTCTTCAACGCTGCGAACGTCACCCTCCTCACGCCTCTGGAAATTAATTCTTCTTTACTAGTAGCGCACCAATCGCCGAATAATCGTGACATCGTCGCGTCGTCCTGAGTCCCGTTTTCTTGCACGGCGATGCTCAGAATGTGGACCGGTTCCGAAGGCCTTTCACCCATTTCCACGACTCCTCCAGCCTCGGTGTTACTAAGAGAGACATTGATCGATGTACTGTGCCTCGATTCGCTACCAACAGCGTCAACCGCTTCCAAAACTTTGGCGGACACGGAACCAGGCGACGATAAGTCTTCGAGTAAATCGAGCACTTCGTCCGAATACCGAGTAAAATGTTCGAGATCTTGGAAAGCTGCCATTGCTCCGATTCTGTGATTAACCGTCGATTGATTCTGTCGATTCGGATGATTGTTCGGCAAAAAGAACTGGAAGTGCACCAGTGGAATTTCACCCGACAACTCGAGGTGTTGCAGACAAGTCAACTCGTAGCTGATGTAAGCACGGCGCACGTAGACCTCCAATGCGGCGTTACATACAGCTCGGTTGGTATGATAAAAAAAGTCATGAAGAATATCGAAAATGGAGGTTTCCGAGAGGATGAGCTTTTGTAGATTTTCCGGATGGAAGTCGTGACCATACATGTCTACCGCCGAGAGGAAAATCGATTCCATTTGATTGTGTCTGAGCTCGTAAGCCGGCTGATGGGCAGCGATCAGAACTTGCCTCGCGCGTAGGGCAACGCGGCTGTGCTCCGTGCGATTTAAACTGGTCAGTTCGGTTAGTGTGTTGGAAAGTTCATCCGTGAGGCCTGGTTCGTTCGCCCATAGATGGTCTATCAACATCGTGACCAACACGTTTTTCTTTGTAACTTGATTATGACTGAAAATGATATTGGTCACTGCAGTTACGTCGTCTTTGTGGTGTTCTATCAACGCGGAAACGCATTTGTCGTAGTGTCCTTGCTGGAACTGGCTCTCGACCGTGTAATATTGTCGAAGAAGTTCGTGCACGGCTGTCTTCATGCGGCCGCGAATACCATTGCGATATCTTTGCACCAATTGGACGATCGCTTGCGTGGTTAAGAAAAAGACGTCACGCTCGGACCTCTTCGAAAGTGGTCCTGCGTGACCATCGATGACCATAGCTATTTGCTGACTGGGGAATTGAGCTAGGACGGAAGTTATGTTTCTTTCATACAGCGACATCAATTTTCTGATCTTCTTCTCAACGGAAATCGGAATTCTTCCGGATATCGTGGCAATGACTTCTTGAAGCTCGAGGAGAGGCAAACTGGGATCACGCAAAGAGGACATAAATTTCTCAATGAGTTCCCGTATTCGCGGTAAATGATACGGATCCGGTAAACAGTATCCGGCCAGTGCGTTTTCTAGAGCCGTTCGATATTTGGCATGAAGGTGATTCAATTTCTCCGAAACGGCAGGCGCCGTGGTCTCCAGGAAATGGCCAGCGTAATCCTGTGCTTTCGTGATGAGGGTTGGATCATCTAATTCTAAATGAGCGATCAGCGTACCTGCCTCCAATACAGCGCCAGGCCTTTTTACGTAGAATACACTTCCGGCTTCACTCACTGTCACGGTCATCACCATTTTCATCACTTCAATTTCCGCGTACGCTTGCCCCGTCTCAACGTGTCCACCATCGTCTACCAAGAAATTTATTAATTTCCCAGCCGAAGGGGATCTCAATAATGACGGGTCATTGTCTTTTTCAAAGATGCAAGTTTGATTCCCTATGACGATTCTGTAGCGTTCCGCCTCTTCTCTCATGTAGGTTGTGAAACTTCCACCGTCCAGAGAGACCAATAATCCTCCGTCGGACAGCCTGTGTACCTCGACTTCTTTGTAAGAGCCATTCATCACGAGGAAGTAGCTATTGGGTCCAGATTTAGCTGCCTGTACTTTGTACTTGTATCCGTCGTTGATCAGTTCAACCTGTTACGAAGTTAACATTGTATATCATATCGTATATAACATTGCATAACACGAACAAAAAACATCTATATATCAAGTCGATAAAACAGAAGCAGAAGCAGACTTACGTCGACCACGTTGTCCAAATCATTGCTGGCCTGTATCTGTCCTCTTTCCAAGGCCGTCTGGAATCCTGTGAAGGCGGCAGTGATAGTTCTATCAGCGATTTGCAATGCTCCGCAAGTTACGGCGAGTAATACATCAGGTTTGTCGCTCCTGACGCGTTCGGAGATTAACAAATCTAGCCAGGCTGTGTCTATGTTGTTCTGCTGGAACAATTGCGTTTCCAGCAGAGTGATCAAATACTCGACCGTCGTTCTAAAGTCACCTCTGATGCTGAGTTCCTTCAATGCAACTACCAAGTTTTCCCTGGCCTGATTTCGATCCTCGCCCCATGAGAAACAGTGGCCAAATTGCGAATCGGCAAATTCGTGGAGACCACCGGACGCACCCACTGAGAAGTAACCCCAGACGTTCTTCGAAGAACGGAAATTTAATTCTTGAACGGTACCGGAACTTGGCTTAAAGCCTTCGTCGGGGTTTTCGCTGGTAATCCTGGCTGCTATAACGTGACCCCATGGTTGTGGCTTATGGCGAGGTTGATCGAAATCAATGATACTGTCGCCCCAAGGACTCTCGCCGTAAAGTAGTCTTATATCCTTGATGTGATGCAATGGCAATCCCATGGCGATCTGAAGCTGCGCCGCTGGCAAGTTTACGTCGGAAACCATCTCCGTACAGGGATGTTCAACTTGCAGACGTGGGTTTAATTCCAGAAAGTAATAACGTCCTGAGGTGTCGTAGAGATATTCGACGGTACCGGCGCTAACGTATCCGACCATCTTGGCTAATCTTACAGCAGCCTGTTGGAAACAAGTCCACGCTGGTATTAAATGGTACCACACATTACAAAACAGATATACTTGATCTATTTTGTTATTATATTATATTATATTATATTATATTACCTTCTCCATCTCTTCAAATACTTCTGGCTTCGCGATCACCGCGGGCGCCTCCTCGATAATCTTTTGGTGCCTTCTCTGAATCGAGCAATCGCGACCGAACAAGGATATGGCGTTGCCATAATTATCGGCCAATAATTGCACTTCTAAATGGCGAGCGCATTTCGCCATTCTCATTATGAATATGGGAGATCCAGGTATTTCGGTCTGAACCTGTCTACATACATTTGAAATTACTTGGATACTTTATGTGTGCCCCTTTTGGAACCACGTGTAAAGTAACGGCGCGTTACTTTACGTCAAATAGCAAAATCCGTTACGACTAGATACGACGTTTTAAATGAATTTACCTAAATAGAGTAGGTAGTTCTTCGGCGTTTTCAACTTTCCTTATGCCTTTACCACCCCCGCCCTCGCTGGCCTTTACCATCACGGGGAAACCAATCTTATTTGCTGCCGCTAGGCATTCCTCTATCGTCGAGACGCAGCCCTTTTTGAAAAGTTCCGATGATATCTTTATCTTCTTACCACTGTAGTGCGCTTTTAATTCCGATCCGGACCAAGGGAGAGTCGGCACATCGGCGGTTTGCGCAACAATGCTGGACGCAATTTTGTCACCGAGGGCCCACATCGCTCTCTCGGAGGGACCTACGGGAAGTGTATTTTCATGTGATTTTCTTCGCAAGATTTTCCTCTTACTATAAAACTATAACAGAACTCATCTCAGAATCAAGCCCTCCTACCAATAAAGCAAATATTGTTTTTGTGCAGCAATTCCGGCAGTTTCGGATTCTCGGATGCGTGACCCCATCCTGCCCAAACCGCCTGGACTTGTGTGCGTATAGCGATGTCAACGATTAATTCAACATTCGCGTAATTGTTGTTGTTCGTCCCGCCAGGTACCGGTACGTATTGGTCGGCCATTTTAATGTACTCCGCATTCGCCTTGAGGTCCTCCGGCGTCACCATCACGACGAATCGGACAGCACGTTCGTTTTTGAACATTTCGTAAGACCATCGTCGAATCGACCGCATACACTTGACCGCCGCGATTCCATTGTTCGCTATTAATACCTGCAAATTGAAATTCCATCTTTCGGTGACGTGATCGCGATGAGAATCGAACGTAAAACGTAATTGTAATACGATATTAAACGTTCTCGAGCGTCTCTTAAGATCGTTAGATCGTTAGATCGTTAGATCGTACGGTGACAATCCTGCGTTTGAAGAGTTATCCTGCGATTAATTTACTGGCAATATTGATCGTATCGTAAGTAACTGACGAGATGATGTCTCGTAATTAGGAAGTCAATTATTCGTTTAAACTTTAAACGGTGGAACGCTAAGTGACTCATTATTATTCAGGCGGGAATAATTTGACGAGATCGTCGTGTCGTAGGAATGCACGCAAGACGGTAAACCACGGTAAACGCTTAAGGACCTTGTACCGACGTTCTTTACGTTATTACGCAACCAGTATATATATAAATATATATATGAATATATATGAATATATATGAATATACAATAACAGCCTTCTCATTAGACCGTGGAACGATATATATGACTTGCAAAACAATTGTATTAATACGTACAAACAACTATGATATGGATGCGTGTGATCTGCATATTTCGGGATTGTCGGGACTCCTGCATCCGGCGAATTTAATTCTCATTCGGAAGAAATGCTAAATAAAGTTATGTCGAGAAAAAATTGGGAAAGAATCCCGGAGACTCACATGTTGCGTAATTTGATATGAACGTGTTGAGCATGGTTTTACGTTACCTTGTTGATCACCCTGGTACCGCCAAAACGATGGACGAACTCTTCGGGCGTCGCGACCGTGAAGTCCTTCTCTTGGAGCCGATTCGGCGTTTGAACCATCACCGTGCCCTGCGACATGCTGGGCCTGCGAAATTCCATGAAATTCCAAGTATTATTTCAGTGTTTATTCGCTGCCGTTAGTTTGACGCGTTTAAGTTTGTCTTATCCTTCGAGGAGACCCGGAGTTTCTAGTGGCTCCATGTCGATGGGCTACTCGCGTTTCGAATTTTAATTCCCAACGTATATCCCTAACGAGATATCGGAGATAAATGTCGGATGATTACGATAGAAACGATAGATTCTCACGAAATATCAATGGACGTTGAGGTATAAAATTCGTTTCCTAGCGTTTCCTAGCGATCGTTCGCGCTCAATGTCGAGGAAGACGCTCAATGTGTCCGTCGAGAAAGTAAAAGGACCCACGTTAATTTAAGCGAGTCACGCAACACCATTGATGCAACTCCCAACGCTTGCGGGACATTTTTTCCGGATCTTAACCTTCCCTTTCTTCGTTTCCTCCACGGTGTCGGAGATGTACACTGAACACATTCTCGTAAAGAAGGCACGTATAAGATGTGGCACGCAACTCGGTCGAGTAAAGTTAATGCTACTTTTTTAACAGTGTTTTTTAAAAGCAGCTATTAATTCAGTACCTCCGGCTTTTCTAGTTATGCGATTACGCGTGCTTCCGTGTAGCTCGTGGAAGAACAATATTCCACGTCAACGTAATACGAGGCTACGCTGCACTCTTCGCGTAAATTCTCCGCGTAATCAACTCCACGATCACCGTCGATTCTTTCTTAAGATATTTTACGGGGAGCACAGGAATTTCTTCTGTTCTCCGACATGTTTGCGGGAGATATTAACGAGCGCTATAATTACTAATGTTAACTTCGAAATCTGTGTTTGCGATTTCCCGGTAATTCCTACCGGGAATTTTAATCCAGTCGGGATGAAATTATGTTTAGTTACTCTTTTGTGTCCCAAGGAAAAGTACAAGGTTAGGCGTCCGTTGTGGTCGATGGGGGAATGTACTAGTATTAATATTACTATTATTATAATATCGTACGCTACTGACGTTAACGTTGAGGTCGAAGGCAGGTTGAGGTCCGACAGTTTCCGGTTATCGTTGTTCGTCATGGTTTCCTCGAGTTTTTCGGGATTAGGTTTCGAGGTGCCTGCCAACAAGTTATCGGAACTCTTCCAGATTGGGTCCCTTTCTGTCCTTTGGGCTAAGACGAATCTTTTCATCCGTTTCATGTCGCGAGTCCACTCTAGGCGGGTCTTCTAACGAGCTACTTCCACGATCGGCCGTTCCAAAGGTCAAGGACCTCACGAAATTTCTTTTCCCGCGCTACGAACGGACAAACGCACGCACGCCAGACTGGCCAGTGTACAAGAATTTCTCTAGCATTTTTCTTCCTGCTGATCTTGAAAAGATCTCAAGATTCTGGATAGTTTTTCATCTTTTCGAATTTTCATCTTTTCTTACCAAGGTTATCGGGACCGATAATTCAGGATACATTGCGTATCATTGTTAAAAAGGAACTCCTCTTTCCGTCTTACTTGAAATGATTCAGGTTCTCCCTTGTAATAATTTACTTTTCGGTCTACGCGTCGGATACAATCGATTCGTCTTCGATCAAACGGAACGGCCTTCGCGAGCAGAAAAATCCTATCCACCTGTGTCTGATGATCAACGATTACTGAGCCGTTTCTCATAACGTGGACGACACTTTCCATCGTGTCTTCCCCTACCTTCTTGCCACTGAAGAGGAAACAACATGTTTCCCTCCTGGACCTAGTTTCCTGAGAAACATCCTCGAATTTCGGATATCCCAACCCGTTATGCCCGATAGTCATAGATCGTGAAGTAAGGCCAAATTACAAAACGCTCCTTCCACGTGTTCTAACAGACCACGCCACTTTTCCTTGTTACATTTATTGCAAATTTGAGATATACTCAAAGGAGAACAAAAGAAGGACAATTGATAGCAATATTCCCGAAAGAGGAATAGCCGAAGTTGATTGTCATTAAAAGAACGATATCGGATGTTTGACGCAACCTAACCCGACCCGATTCTCGGTTCCGTATCTCGTGTCAGAGGTGAATGGTTATGTCACGAGTGGAGACACTGGAAAAGAATGAAAATATTATGGAAGCTATCGCGCCGCGAAGGCCACGCGGATTCGGCAAAGAATCTCAAACTGAATGACGAATTTTTTGTTATTCCCGGCTACTATTTCTGTTTCGCTATGAACAATTCGAAATCTTTTAAAAGGTACCCCGTGTGTCGATCATTCAATAATGATAACCACGACGCGATTCCTTGGTGAAAACGAATACCTATGTATCTAACTACACCGGCGATAAATCATTGTCGAGGAATCATCGGTTCAGAGATTCGATTATTATTTCCACCACGCGTGGAAAAGGAACGTTAATCGTCAGATAAATCTGCCCTTCTTTTCATCAACGATCTTCGTTCGTTATCGGTCTTGGATACTTCCGTGAAGAGTACTTTCTACAAATAAATGACGTAATGAAAAAGACGATGAGAGTAATTAAAGACGATTAAATCGATGAGATCGATGAGATCGATGAGATCGGTGAGGCACACGATGCCGTGTCGCTGAAATCTCAATTATCCCGAATCATGGAGGTCCTATACTCTATCTTGTTTACCCACTCGGCGGCGTTATCGAGAATCGAAGAACGCTCTCGATGATCCATGATGATCGACCGAATTCGATCGTAAGAAATATACTTAGCTAAAAAAGCAAAACGATTGAAACGAGAGTGTAGAAGCCGGGCGTCGTTTAAATCGAGGCGATTCGCCGCGACGCCATTGCACGTTTATCGTGCGAACCACCTTGAATATGCATGCGAGTCCATTAAAGTCAAGGAGGTGATTAGAGTTACATAACCTCGGAATTGAATCTGTCCTACGATGCGAGTACTTTATATCCGACGACGCGACCTCCGTGTAATCGGTTACAAAAATTCGAGAATAATATCGCATTTGAATAACAACATAATTCATGTCTGAATTATTCGCTACGTTTTACCGCATACGCTCTCGAGTCTCTTTTTATTTCGAAGATGCGTTTCACAGAATTCCGCATAAAAATCAGGGCACAAAAAAGATGTAGCTTTCTTGGTAAAATCAATTCTTAGGGATCATTTTTTAAATACCAGCAACACATTCAGTGGATTTCGAACGAGAAAAGTTTTGTTTGCGTGTCTGAATTATTCATTTCTCTCTTAATTACCGAAAAGTTAAAGGTGTTTGAATTATCGTGTTCTACCTCGTCGAAGACCAAATATCGATAAGGACAAATTATCTTATGATCGAGGAGTATCGCAAGTAATAAACAATTTGACGTTGCGAATCGTGTTCGCTTTCGATGCGTTAGACGCGATCTTTCATACGATAAGAATCAATTAGCGAATTAACACCGATTACGATCGAGTATCTGCAAGAGCCGTTAGATCCGTATCCGGTCTTGATAGAGTTGACCCTGATTTCCGTAGTTGCCTTATCCTTCGGTGATAACGTCGACTACCGACCTATCTTTGATTCGGCTAGAACCAATGGGTGCGAGGGATCTCTATTCGTAGATCGTGGCTACGATTGCAGAAAGTTTACTAATTTCGTTCGAAACTTTCGATCTGCGAGTGTTTGACGACGAACTCGAAGAACGGAATCGCGGTACGGAATCGCGGTACGGAATCGCGGTACGGAATCGTAGATCGAGATACCGCGATTAAGTAGTTAATGAAAATAGGTAGAGCAATCACCTGAGCCGTTTTCGGCGTTCGACCAGTCCTGGGACGACATTTTGTTGCACTTGCAGGTGGCTAATGTCGTCGCCTTCACCTGGAAAGCTATCGGATACTTCCAACTCCTCATTTGGGTCGGGGTCCGGGTCCCCGACGACAAAGCTCACCGTAGCTTCCGACATCGTATTCTCCTTCTTCCCGGTTCCTTCCTCGCTTGGCTCGCTCGCTATACACTTGCCGTTACCTTCAAAACAACCGAACGTTCACCGTAACCCGATCACCCGATCACTCGATCACCCCTCTGTTTCTTTCGTCGACCAATCACCGGGCACTACCGTCAAGTCTTTGCTTTCATGGTTCGAAGAATTCGATTTTCAAAAACCGATAGAGATACCACGGTGAACTATCGCTTTACGAATCGTTTGTCGCGATTCAATCGCATTGAAATAATCTCTCCATAATTAAGTAACTATTGGTTTTCAAACGATTAAAAGTAGTAAATTATAAACGATTCCAGCATTTCCTGGAAGGTGTTATTATCGTAAAGCGCTAGTCCACCGTATCTCCGTGGGTTCCCCGGTTTCCCTAAGTTTGCCGCGAGGCACGTAAAAAAAGCTTCATGCGGCTTGTAAGCTCTCACCCATGCGAAATTTTTAAACGCTTTGTCGGCGGAATGGGGATAAACGGGAAGAGATCGAGTGGTTCCAATTCCAAATTCAAATTCCAATTCCAAATCCAAATCCAAATCCAAATCCGAACCCCAAAGCTCAAAACCACGAGAGAACAGGCATGCATACCACCAACTCGGTTGTTTTCGATGAATCGCGCGGTGAAGTTTCGAGAAGTAGGAAAGGTGAGGTATAGTGGCTAAAAAAACAATGGAGATCAAACAATGCCGAGTGCTGTTTGCTTTCGCTTTTAACGCTCTATGCACCAACGTACTTACGATTACCCACGCAGTTATCGTTACAACGCGTTTTTAATTTTACAGAGTCCAACGCATGAACCATTTCAAGATACGATTAAGTCCAATGTCAGAAATAACTTGCGCACTAGTTTTTAAACGCACTCTTTTATTTCCGTAATTATCGACGTCCCACGTAAACTCCGCTCGCACGTTGATTGCATAAGTTCGTTAAATAATCGTTTTTAAATACTCCAAACGCAAATGGACCTTGATACACGGGGGCCTTTTGCATAAACGATCGGTTCGCCTCGTATGAAATTTCAACAAGGTGATTGTGCAAGGTGAAAATGTGCATGGACAATACGTATCGAAGGTCTAATCTGGAAGGAGAAAGGACAATAGTGGATTACATTAGTAGGACTACAGTGATACGTTGGCGAAATTTCCACAAACTAGAAATATTACCTGATTATGAGAATGAAATTGATCCATGAACTTATTACGAAGTCGTAGAAAGCACTACTTATAAAGCGGCATAATTCCCAAACAGTGATATGGTTAGTTGATGTAATTAACCCTTTGCACTCCAAGAATATGTCGGTTATAAACGAGGAGCTATTCTAAGACGTTTTGTGATACCAATTAACGAATTATAAACGGTCTTTTCTATAGCAACGAATTAATCTTATAATATAAATCGTATACGGATGTTTATTTTGTTCATTCAGTTTGTGTGACAAATAGAAGACTTGAATTTGGAATTAATTGCTGCGCGCGCATGTTTTCCATTGGGCGACTACAGAGTGCAAAGCGTTAATGTTACCTTGATAAATGATGAAGATCCAAGGATGGAGGCGATAGGATGATCACGAAGGAGTTAAAGAAAAGATGGATATTCCTCCGGAAGAGGAAAATTGGAACTGCCCGTACTGACTAAGGTAAAATGCATAAAGATAAAATACAATGGCGGAAGAAACGACGAAGAAACGAGGTAGAAACAGCCAGCCCGAAGCGGGAGGAGAAATGAATGTTTATCCCGGTATCCTACTCACCCTGATTGTTCGTACGTGTCGTAGAAGAAGACACTCAATTAAAATTTTGTGAGAACGCGGACCACCACCGTTGCTCGGTAATTTCCAGTAAAGGGTGTCCAAGACAGAAAGGCGTATAAGGGCCGTCGAAAGCAGGCCGACCAGAAGAAGAGTCCCAACTTTCGGCCAAAGCTTTTCGACCGTCGGTTTACCAAACGTTATCGCAACCTTGATCGAGAACATTAGAACGCTAGTATTTTCTTATTTTCTAGCTTGGATACCCCAGAAACCACCAGAACATCACCGTTCACACCCTCTATTTACACGAAAGACGATATTTCAAAAACCTTCGAGCCCACGATCAAAAGCTTTCGCTGAATCGAATATTTTCCGAACGCTTGAAAGAACTGAGAACTGAGAATTGAATGAAACTTGAATTGTCAAGAAATGTAAATTTCTAAATTAATACCGGACAAGAACCTAATAAGATCAAGCGTTCCAAACCTCGGCTAATATTCGAGACATCATGGAAGATTGAAACTTCAAAGAGTCCGAGTATTTTCTGGATTGTCGTGAGAAAGGTAAATATAAATATACCCAAGAAAGTGTTGAGAAGCCCTCGAAGCATACCAGGTGGTTCGTCTTCGTTTCCTCGATAACCTCACCGTATTCTTGTCACCGTTACTTGGACAATTTCAAATTGTCCAATTTTCGGGAAAGCGCGGACGAAAGGAACCTCGACCTGCCGAGAAGCAGATTTCATAGAACCTCACTTTTCTGACCGAACGCACTTGCGAAGTACCCGGTAGCACTGGTCACCGAACGAAACCCGAAATAATCTTCATAAGAAAGAAGTGCTTTTCTAGATTACCGAATCAGGACTCCGAAAAACGTGTTCTCGTCATTGTGGGAGTTGTTTTGGAAATGAGAGACGACGAGCGTCGTTTAACGTCGACGTGCAGCACGGAAAGAGACACGACAACGCACTGGCGTGGCCAGTGGTGCGTACCGATGTCGTACGACTTCGTGCAAACCTAACATAAATGCCAGGGAGGAAGTCGCACCGCGTTGTCGGACATCACGGCGTCCACGCAATCGAACTGTCGAATCGTCGAATCGTCGAATCGTTAAAAAGACCGGACGACAGAGTTCAAGGGTCGTTTTCTTTCACGAACCATCGGCACACTCGCCCCTCCATTTTGTTTCCTACTCTCTTTGCTACCATTTAAATCCAGCGCGAACTTCTTTCGACTATCTTCGAAGATGACTACCCTAACGTTTTATCGAATTTTCGTTTCATAGAAAACAGCTTCCGGAATCGGCCGGATATGCGGTATTGCGATATGTAAACCAATGGAAAGCAAGAACGTCTTGCTTCCTTCGATTCTAGTGGCGGAAGAACGGACGTAGTTTTTTGCTGGATTTTTTGGAGGTTAAATATTCTGGATCCTTTAACACGTAATTCTTTTTATGCCACTGTTTTTGGTGACTATCGACATACGACGACAACTTTCTCAGGTGAGAATCTCCGTGTCGCGCATATAATATTTTTTCGTACGATTAATTTTTTGAAAAAGAACAGGTTAACTGCAGGTTAACTGCAGGTTACTCCACGCAACGTTAATATCCTTACGTTTACTACACTCTCGGATGAAAAATACAACAAAAAATACATTAGCAATTGCGCGGAACGATAGAATAAACGAAGTTTACACGTGTCTTGCTGGAATGTAAATAAACATAGATCGTAGAAAGAGCGAATGACAAACGTAACACGGTTCTTTCGTAAAAACGCACAATTTCTAGTTTCCCGCGGAAAGCAATCACCTTGATATATCTTTAGTGTAACTTTGACTGGAATCAGTCAAACCAACGAATAACATAAAAACACAGTGTACATGTCTATAATTCCGTATAATCATCGCATAAGTGTCAGTCCAACATTACGTAACATCCCGCGCACTTAATATGTATCTTATCTCCAAGCATGAACTCCCAAGATTTGCTTTCTTCTGTTAAGTTACTAAACTTTTGAATTATTTTTATATTTCGAGTTATCGCTGAAACTCGGCTTAATCACGGTCATCAAAAAAATATAATAAAAAAATTCCAAGTGCGTAGGTTAAGTTGTGGCGTAATTAAAGATTCCAGGTTAATCCACGAGGATCTTTAAATACTTCGTGATAAATAAGTGATGCGCGAAAAAGACGGGACTCGAAAATGGTATTCCGATCTGAATAAACGATTTGAGTACGAATACATTTTAAAGTAAATACTTTTAAAAGTGAACTGATCGTATACATTAATAAATAATCCTAATATTACGTACATGTAGATTCCCCAAGGATTTTTTGTTATTGATTAACCGCGTGGACGTTTTTGAATATATACATCGTGTTTCCCACCATTGTACCACGGGGACGACGGTGCAAATTCGTTTAACGTACATTTCAATCTGCGATTTGCGTATGATAATACAAATTCCGTAACTAAAATAAACGAATAATCATGGATTTGCAGGGTGATGCTAGGTACGTGAAAACCAGTGTTGATTATACTTTTATTACAGTGAAGGATCAATATATATATATATTGATTAGACAAGTCCCTTAATTTATGATTCGCGGAGCGATTAATTAGTATCTTGGATTTATTATTACTTGGTTTCGATAAAGCTGTTGACTGCCTACCGTTATCGAAAACTGATGGATATTAAATGGCTTGATCGATGCGATATTATCGCTAAAGCTGAATTCTGGTAATTGCAGGAAGGTTGGAATGTTAATCGGAATATTTCCTTGCACAATACGATCGAAATAGTTAGGTCAAGTATCGAGCAGCATTAACACCAGGTTTACGGGACGCGTCATCTTGACGCATTTCGAATTTCACAAGGAATATTACAGAAACCGTATACATTTCTCTCCTAACACTTATTCCGACTTTTATCCATTTAACGAGACAAATATATATTCAAATTCATTTTCTTCCAAGTCTTCTAATCTCGATATTCTCTACATGGTATTTTCTAATATTCTCTAATTGACGCGTATCCGTAGAGATAGGTACACAAGAAATATCCATAAACCTAGTATTAAGGCGAATACGCATGTTATTTATGAAGCATGCGAGTCAAGCACTTTACGTGCAGTCCCGGTAGATCATTCGTTTATAGTTTCCGAAGATTCGTAGTTGAAAGTCTTCGTTAAAACGAACACCTTTTTCGGAAAGTTGTATGTACAATATAAGAAATGTTAATGCGAGAGCATTAGCAATGGTAACCTTTAAAATCGAATGGAATGTTCCACCGTGACTGTACTTGATTGGTCAAAAATATATTTGTTAGTCGGCGGTGTATCAAACAGTACATACATACATATATAGATTTGATTTTGCGAAAGAGAAGTATTTTATTCGGACGATCCACGTCGTAACAGCTTCCGGTTTTATTTACAGTCAAGCACTATTCCCGATAAATCTATTTGACACAGTGCATCAACTAAAAATATCCTGGCAGGGAGAAAATGGCAGAGTAAATCGTTAAAACGAATAAAACTACTATGACGTTCTCCGACGATTTCGGCTAAGAGATCGTTCGGAATCGTGCTATCGTGCTATCGTGCTATCGTGCGACGCGTCATTAATAACTTTTCTATATATGCACGTAAGTACGCACGTCCAACCTCTTGCGTAATGTGTCAGTCAAAGTTATTACACGTGACACATGTATTCGATTCTATGCTTGAAAAATATGAACATCGGTGAGAAACAGATAAACACATCCTTTCGAATTAGTTATGATTACCTATGAATTGGTGAAAGACTTTACACAATGACATACTTAACACTGATTGACATTAATCCGATTCTTTCGACCCGATGTTCGAAGAAAGCTATCATTAAGTATTACAGATATCTGTTTTACAATCGTACTGCATAATGTGATATTATTCCAACCAACGATCAATTTTGCGAGCTGTTCCCCCAAAGTTTCGTTATTCATAAATATGTAAACGTGGTATTCTAAAAACAGCAGTTGCGCATATCATATAATCGCAGGCTGATAAGAACTATCGTTAGTTACGCGATAAATGATCGAGCGACGATTAATGGTTAAGAGCGAAATGATTGAAGATGCACTTCATACTAAATCGTTTAAATACTGATCGAATAAATCTGACGAATCTGATGTATCTGATGTACTACTTCATCCTCGATCAAAATTATGGTAATATGCAATCAATTTCGGGATTATTACCAGTGTTCTTTCAAAATTATATTTTCGTGTCGAGATGATTATACGTGCTGGTTATTTACTCAGATTATCGAGAGAGAAAAAACGGAGTTTATTAATTTACTTTCGTATAGTGTGCATCGCAAAATTTATAGATTTTCAGAGGAGACAATCAAAAAATTGACAGAATGCTCCGATTGGTTGATGAACGTGTCAGGCGACGTAAGAGCCGCGTTGATTGGTGGAACCGCGGCGCGTGGTGTTTCCAAGGAGCAACCGTCACCGATTGATGTACTCTTACGTGCACGACGTAATTACGTGAATTCGTAGCGGTAAACCAGAGATAAAAAGTATGATTCGTAATTTCTCGATAAGAAGCATCGATTCGAGACTAAGGAGTGAGAGAGAGAGGGGAGAGGGAGAATATGTTTTGGTAATAAACGTGTACTCACCGGTGACGAATCTTACGCGGTGGGAACGTACGGTCCTCCTTGAGGTTAGGTTCGTCCTTCTTTTCCTGGTCTGTCATTCGATAAGCTTGCACTCGGAATTCAGTCAGAAGAAATAACACGCCGCACTTAAAGTGCAATGGAAACTTCGAGGGTCGACCGAACGACGTCGATCACCGGCCGAGATACGTTGTTGTCACCGTTTAAACATGAAGTTTTTTTTACTTCCGCTTTGGCAATCTCACCACGAAACGTGAGCCACGGAATTCGTTTACCGACATCTCGCCTGTGAAACACCGGTTTTGCTGCTGATCCTTCACATCGATTTACCCAGTTATTTACCCGTTGATCGGTACAGAAGAGCCCTTCCCGTTCTTGGGACTTAGAACCCGCTGAACGTGTGTCTTCAAAAACCTTATCCACAGTCCGCGGGCTGCGCCATGGTTTTTTTTATCGACGATACCGAAAACGATTTAATTACTCTTTCGAGAGGCAAACGTAACTATGGATTCTGCTAACGATTTTGAGTACGAATTTAAACCGTTCGATAATTTATCATGAAATAGTGGAGGAGTTGCATATCGGTGAAGTGGTAAACTCTCTGTTTATAGGATTTCAGGAGGAACCTCACTGGACTGGCATTTTTTAGCGACTCTCACCAACAAAGTATTACGTCGATTGTCTTTTATTTATAATGCAACTTTCTGATATAACTTTCTTCCGTTCCCTCCACATAGATTATTCAAGCTTTTATCGAAGCATGGAACATTATCTCAATGTTGCAATGCAAAAAGAACAATCACCTCGCCGTGACATTGTCGAAATTGGGAACAAATTTTTATTCGATTAAAATAACAAATTACGGGATGTTCATGCAAGAAATATCGCAATTTTTAAATGAAGTCTTCAGGGATTTCATCGTCACCGGCATTTTTCCAATGAATACAAAAATCGCCCGGCTGTATGTAAAAAATGTGCACGAAGATTCCGAAACCGCGCACGACGTACACATCTCGAAGACATCGATCGATTTACGAAAAATTCATACTCATTTTAAATGCATTTCTCTCCCACATTGGAAGGAGTACTTGTCATTCGAGTTGCGGGCATGTATCTTTTTTCCTTGGATGCGATAATGGAGTTATTATATTTATTTGAATGTGGAAACTCATTAATGGAATTACGCCTTAAAATATCAAAAAATTAGAATCGCGAACATAGTCTACTATCGTATCTATGTATTACAGTGGAAATTAGACGTGGAGGATGTCAAGAAATTCAAGGAGTTCATACTGAAAGAAATGATTCCTCAACAAACTTTCGACGACAAACTGAAATTCACCTTTCACGAGAACGCCAAATTAATATATTATAATCATACGGATTTGGACGAGAACTATCGTGCTTCACAAATACTAAGCACTTCGCTCACCAATATTATCAAACAAACTATAAACATAAACTTTAAACATAAATGCTTTAGCACGCTAAAAATAGAGAATTCGCAGCAAGCGCGAAATATTCTGATGATAAAATTATTACCGATGATACACGACGACTATGTACTTGACCGTCAAGTTACAGTTTTGCCCGTCGATCAAGAGCTTATGGAGGAAGAATAAATAAAAATACAATATGTATGTTAAAAAAATGTAGGAGAGGGATTATTTTGCAGAATTAAAGTTTACTTTAACTTTAGTTAAAGCGAGCATCTATTAGGAGAACTTTTGGTCGCAATAAAATTTGACAATTTGGGTGTATAATTAAAAAGACCATGTGGGATGCCGTTATGCATAAATAACCAATTTTATTAATATAAAGTACTAGGTTTCCGCGTTGTAGAAAGGCAAAGGATGAGAAGGCGATTGAAAATTGGCGGGGAAGAGGCAGTCCTGCGCGATGTAGTTGCGCGTGACATCGGCCCAGTCTCCCGCTGCCGCGACCAGTAGAGGAGCGAAGGAGAATGGACGAGGGTCAGGTTAGGCAAATCGGCCTGTCAGTGGAAGAACAACGGCGTCTTCTCGATGAAGGTTAAATCGTTGGCACCGCCAGTGAAAAGAGTGCACGCAAATCAGGACAATGCCAGCGATTACTTATCGAGAACATTTCCGCGTCGGGTCGAAAGTTGCGTGGTAAATTAGCGAGGGCAAAGATGGCTCGCATTCCGGCAGACCTGTGTTTTTCTTGGTGGTGAAGCTCTCTGTTGGTGGTGCTGGTGGTCAGAGGTTCTCAACGTCGGGAGTGGTGACCATCGGTGTAAGTACGCAATGTACACAGAAGATCGGAAGCTTAACGTATATTAATATACACGCGCAGAGGGAAGAGTTAGCTTCTTCCCGCTCGTTAGTATGCAATTGCCGTTTCGGTTCTTCGTACGTCGCCTTATTTGCACTCGCAGCACACCGTCAAAAACATTCGCCTCCTTTTTGCCTGATTTCCTTCGAACACGTCGTCTTCTCGTAAGTAGAAAATAGATCATCGTTCGCCGTACTATCGTGGCCCCATCACTTTTATACCCTTTTACGTTTTACGTTTACTCCTTGTCTCTTATTTTGCCTATCTTTCTCCTTGTGCGTCACTCCCTTCCTTTTCGTTTCATTCCGTCCCGTCCCGTCCCGTTCTTCTCTCCTCTCCTCTCTTCTCTTCCCACTTCTACTCTTTTCTCTCTCTCTAGGCATATGTGAGCTATCGTCTCGTATCCTGCGTGCGAAGGTACGTCGTATGCGTGTACGGTGCAATAAATGGCGGAGAGAGTATGAAAAGGGGTTTTTCTCGTTGATAGCTATACGCGGAAAGGGCGTGAGAGAGAGAGAGAGGGGGGGATGATTGTCATCGGCACCATCCTTCTCGTGACATAACCGCCGTTACTTCCCTTGCTCTGTATTCTTCGAGGTGAGACTCGATATCCCAGCTGTTCGCTTCTCCTATCCTTTCCTTCTCTCTCTTTCTCTCTCTCCCTCCCTCCCTTTTTTCTTCGCCTCTTTCGTTTTCTCTCGACGCTCGATATATGTCTCTCTCCCGTAGGATAGCATCGACGATCGGAGGCGCAAATTCACGGTACGTTATTTATTTAGACCGTCGTGGCAGGGTCGCAATTTTGTCCGGAAAGTTCATTGCACTTTACTACGCGTCTAGCGTGCTACCACGTCGCACCATCGGAAACCTTTTTCTTTTCTTTCCGACCTTCTTCCCCAACCCTTGTAACTCCTCTAACCTCAAACTTCACGGAACTCTGTGCCTTCAAACACGGAGAGAGAGAATGAGAGAGATGCGTGCCGAGGTGTCCCCAATGTTGACCGTGAAAAAGGATACTCCCATTTCACCTATTTTTTCTCCTGTACAAACGGCTTTGTACACAAACGTAGTTTTAACATTCTTACTTTAATGGCGGATCACTCGTTTATGGTTCAGCTGTGACTGCACCTGTTATTCTTACGATAGAACGAACATTTCACTTTAAACCTACACTGTACATCTTCATGAAATACTCGATCCGTGTCTACGTAATATTCCAAATCAATCGGACGTTCCCATAATTCGCGTATCAAACATATTTTCTTGAATGTTGGTATCGTAAAAACCTGCACAATTTTTGTATCACGTTAGTACCGCATCACGATGAACGCGGTTCAAATCGTTCGCGATTTCCTTTCCTTGTACGAATATTCTCGATTGAATTTTAATATTAAAACTTGACCTGCAAATTCGGTAACCCGTTATTTTTCTCGATTAGCTAACAAAATGAGAACTTGCATTCTCCAGTGGCTAATCACGGTAAGGAGAAACAAGATGCACGTTTAGTTGGCAGTCATGCGTCCATGAGTTACATACACGCATAGAATAAAAAACAGTAGAAACTTTCATTTAGTCGGTAAAAAATAACTAGTGTAACGGTTGATACGGAGTCTAAAGTTACAATGCGGAATCTAAATTGCGCGTAATACGATAAGGTTTCTACGTATGCAGGGCCGCTTAATTAAGTTCTCGTTGTGTACAGGCATGTTGCATAATTGAAACAGTGAAAAACGATCCGTGGTACGCAGCAATTAAAACATACGCGTACGAGAAGTACATAAAATGAAAGTTCCGATGCGCGCGAACAGGGATTGCCGGTTGGAGAAAAACAGTAACGAGTGTTTGATTTGAAAGCTTGCATAGGAATTCCTACGTTCTTTATCACGATATCAAGAAGCGCGATGCACATTTGTATTCTAATTATTTCGCGTAAGTATTTCCCGACATCACACCTCGTTTGTACTATTTTTTTGGTTAGTAGTCGAATCAATGCGTCGATCATTTTAGAGGAAAGATTGTTTGATTCGGTGGATTTAATTGCATAAGTGGGGAGATACGGGACAAGATAGTAACCTTGGCATAGTAAAGTTATCGGAAGGAGCTAATCTTCTCCCTATTGAAAAGCCTCACCTTGACTCCCTCATCGAGCTCGTTAACTTTTTATCGCGGTATGTCAATGACTCGGTGAAATCATTTACTAACCCGCACGATTTTATCTTCGGATAATCGGCACCTTTGTCTTATCAGTTTCGCGCAGTGATATCGCATAATTATTATGCCACCGCGAGTAATCTCGACGAGAGATACCGAAGAGCGTTGTTACTGTTATTCCTCACGTATTATGCCAAACAATAACACACGTCATACATTTTTCCGCTTTGCTTCCTGCGACCGTGAAATCTATCTTTGCGCCAGACATTTCCGTATTACCGAATATCCGATAATTCCTACCGATAACGTACGCGAATTATCTTCCCGCGAGTCTATTGATAAGATAACCGTCGACTATCGTAGCAGAAATTCTTTGATGCAAATTCAATATCTGCGAGGAAACTTTCGATTTTGACTGCATTGATCGCATTGAAGAGAATAATCGTATGGATTTTAATGCAGTTTAAGGAATGATTATTGAACTGGTATAAAAATGAATGAAGACGTAAGCCTAGAAATTGAGGAGAAATGTTATGTTATCCATCAGTGTTGAACAATTAATAATTTTTTAAGTAAAAAATAGTTAGAGCGAAGTAATGTAAGAAATGTACGAAATGTACTTCGATCAAAAGATACTTTTTATAATAGTGTTTTCACGAGATTAATTAGGAGATCATAACTATATTTACTGGAGTGATCGATTCAATTTCTAGGGATTCGAGGTTATCGATTTTATTTACCGCTAAAAGAAGTTCCTATCGTGGTGATCATCGATAAAAATAAGTCTGTAAAAATAGGCCTTCCATTTTACGCAGTGGATGAAAGTTTAAGTCCAGCTTTAAATAGCTTTCTAATTAACCGTTTTTCTTTTGTATGAACTATAAAAGCCACGAACGTAACAGTGGTTCTAGTTCGTAACCGTGTAAGAATTTCCTGGCACCTCGCTCGTTTCCTGTTATGCATCTCCGTTATTAATGACTCTTACTGTTGTGTATCTGCACAGTGCCGTACACCTTAACCCTTCCACATAAACCTTTAGCTAACCTAAAAGAAAAATCATTCTTTAGTGATGTGTCGGTTTCGCGCGTTGGTAGTATTGGGTAGAATTTCTAAACGAAATTCTCAATTCTTCATAACCTCTCATAAAACTTCGTGTAAAGGAAATTTGGCTTGCCGTATATCGAACGCCACTCACGGAAATATGAGATTTGATCGACGAAGCTAAAGTAGTTTTAATATAATTTAAAGACATGTAATGACATGAACAAATTCCTAGATACCTCAAGAAATGCATATTTTTCAAAGTATTTATTGACGGTACCCGGAAAGCTTCTAAGGTACTATGAGGATTGAATTAAAAGGGTAGTCGTATTAAAGCGAATATGTATTTGAGTTTGAGTGCCCTAGGCAGAAGAGCGGATGTGAAGTGAAGTTTTTACGCGCGGCTTTGTTTTCGTCAAACACTTTTATTTTCGTCCCTTCCCGAGCGTGCTACCATTGCCTTCTTCAGACTTCTCTCTTGTCTTCTCTTAAATTCGTGAGACGAAGAAAAAAGCGGAACGGAAACAGAACGAAGAAGCAGTTTCGGTTTCGCTGGTGAACGTCGAGCCGGATATTCCGCTTAGCATGAAAAACGTTTCTCCCCGAAAGGGAAGGTTTCGTTAACGAGTTTGTTTACCAGAACACGGAGACTATACGGCTGACGATGGCAGGTTATTTTTCTATTCAAACAAATAGAGTCTTACGGGATCTTTAGCGTAAAGAAGAGTATCGGAGAATTCCGAACCTTTGTCCGTGCACCCGATCTAATTTCAGAAAATACACCGCATTACGTTAACGTCATGGAATTATATTTTATATAATTCGATCAAATCCGCGGATCGAGAATTAAAGGTCAGCAGTGATAGTCGATTATGTCTTGACGAATCCCTCCACTTTTATAGCCGCGTGCTTTTGCAAATATGTGGTTCAATTTGTTTCTAAGCGTATATTCGACCGATCGACTATCGGTTATAAGTATAGATGAAAGCCGTAAAAATTGTTTGCGCAGAACGCGAGCAAGAGATTGAGAGGGAGCGAGGAAGAGGAAGAGGAAGAGGAAAAGGGAGAAAGGGGAAGAGAGAGCGATAATGATCGAATCGAGAGGGAAGTAAGCTCCTGCCGTCATCCTGGCGCGTGGCAAACCAGGCCAGAGGCCTGGCTCCTCATCCTCCTCGTCCTCGTCTACGGAGAGGCTGCAAAGGATGCCAGGACCGGCGCAAGATAGACCCCGTGCACACCGGCTCACCGACATCGAGCCACAAAATGCTAAGGTAAAAATACGAAGATACTCCGATAAATACTTTCACCCTTGTTGATCGCCGCTCATTGGATCGCTCGAATTTAATCGAATTTAATCGAACTCTATCCGCATCGGCACTTTACCCGAAAATATAAACCGGACTAGATCTACTGCACTTTCATTTCAGTTATAATTAGGTCGCACGAATTATAAGTTGTACGGTATACGAAGCTGGTAATCGTAAATCAGAAATTAATAACCTTCGGATCATCGATAGATTATCGATATATTTGAATATCACCAGTTCTCGATTCCAAATATTATTCCGCGGAGACGACGCTTGCAGTTGGAAAACAGCGCGTAAATATTCAGTCGATCGTGTATTCCATATTTCCGGTCAGCTGTAAAATAGAGGACATTGGGAAAAGCGATTCGAAAATTAATCCACCTCATACACTTTTCCAGGTATTTCAGCGAATGTTTGAATGAAATCGTTCCTTTTGTTAACACGGAATGGTATACTCCGTGTACTCTGTGAACCGCGGATAAAGCGTTGAGTCAGTATCGAAACGTTTCAACCTATCAGGATTGATTCCATCTTTCTATTCTTTTCCATTGATTTCGCCAATATTTGCGGCAGGTTCCCCAAGAACCGCGGAAGCGCTTTCGCTCGCGTTCCGCGAAAGTATGCGGAAGTATGCGGAAGTATGCGGAAGTTCGCCCTATATTTCGCTTTACTCTCGTTCGGGTTTCGATGTCCATCTCGGTAGCGTCAAAGTAAATCGATAGGCTCTGCCGTTTCGCTGTTCCTGCTGTTCCTGCTGTTCCTGCTGTTCCTGCTGTCGTTCGTGTCCCCAGTACATGTTCTAAGAACATATCACATCCTTACCCGAAACGCGGTCATCCCTTCGATGAAAACCTCACGCGTTAAGCATGCGATTCTGCTTCGAGTACCGCGTAAACATTTTTAATCCGCTTCTTTCGTCTCAAAATCGACCTAGAACATGTTTATACGTCATCTACCATCGATCTGGACCATTTAGGAGCGATTTTGGCGACTTTGATTTTTGGACAATTTTTGAAGGTATACCCCTTCACATTTTTTCGACTTTGGTTCGACCCATTTTTGACCAATAAAAATTGTTTAACCGCTTCTTTCGACCAGAAATCGTCCTAGAATATGTTTATACATCACCCACCATCGATTTGGGTCATGTAGAATTGATTTTCGCGACTTCTAATTTTTGACCATTTTTGAAGGTATACCCCTTCACATTTTTTCGATTCTGGATCGACCATTTTTCGGCCACAAAAATTTTTTAACCGCTTCTTTCGACCCAAAAGCGCCCTAAAATATGTTTATACATCATATACCATCGATTTGGATGGTCTAGAGGCGATTTAGGCGACTTTCAATTTTTGAGAATTTTTGAAGGTATACCCCTTCACATTTTTTCGACTTGGTTTCGACCCATTTTTGACTGATAAAAATTTTTTAACCACGTCTTTCGACCAGGAATCGTCCTAGAGTATGTTTATACATCACCCCCCATCGATTTGGGTCGTTTAGAATTGATATTGGCGACTTTTCATTTTTGACAATTTTTGAAGGTATACCCCTTCGCATTTTTTCGACTTGGGTTCGACCCATTTTTGACCGATAAAAATTTTTTAACCACTTCTTTCGACCAGGAATCGTCCTAGAATATGTTTATACATCACCCCCCATCGATTTGGGTCGTTTAGAATTGATTTTGGCGACTTTTCATTTTTGACAATTTTTGAAGGTATACCCCTTCACATTTTTTCGACTTGGGTTCGACCCATTTTTGACCGATAAAAATTTTTTAACCACTTCTTTCGACCAGGAATCGTCCTAGAATATGTTTATACATCACCCCCCATCGATTTGGGTCGTTTAGAATTGATTTTGGCGACTTTTCATTTTTGACAATTTTTGAAGGTATACCCCTTCACATTTTTTCGACTTGGGTTCGACCCATTTTTGACCGATAAAAATTTTTTAACCACGTCTTTCGACCAGGAATCGTCCTAGAGTATGTTTATACATCACCCCCCATCGATTTGGGTCGTTTAGAATTGATATTGGCGACTTTTCATTTTTGACAATTTTTGAAGGTATACCCCTTCACATTTTTTCGACTTGGGTTCGACCCATTTTTGACCGATAAAAATTTTTTAACCACTTCTTTCGACCAGGAATCGTCCTAGAATATGTTTATACATCACCCCCCATCGATTTGGGTCGTTTAGAATTGATTTTGGCGACTTTTCATTTTTGACAATTTTTGAAGGTATACCCCTTCACATTTTTTCGACTTGGGTTCGACCCATTTTTGACCGATAAAAATTTTTTAACCGCTTCTTTCGACCAGAAATCGTCCTAGAGTATGTTTATACATCATATACCATCGATTTGGGTCATCTAGAAGCGATTTTGGCGACTTTTAATTTTTCACAATTTTTGAAGGTATACCCCTTTACATTTTTCCGATTTTGGGTCGATCGATTTTTTGACCGAAACAAATTTTTAATCAACTTGTTTCGATTCAAAATCATCCTAAAACATGTTTAGCGACCATTTACCATCGATTTGGACCATTTAGGATTAAAAATGGTGTTCGCCTCGCCTCATCAACCATTTCTCGAACCTGTACTCGCTGTCACTTTCCACTTCCCTAACTTTCTTCCCGCTCCAGCTTTTCTTTGGATATTCAAACAGAAGACATTTATCTTTCCAATACTGGAGAATATATCCATCGCCACTAATATACTCCCTCTGTATTTCTAACAATAGATACTTTCTTTGTGGCATCGGAGCTTCTTAAACGGGAGTGAAAGAGATACTCGAAGCGCGAATCGAACGGTCGTTTGCCTTGTGATCGAAGAGCATGAAAAATGTCGAAAGTTTCGAAATCTGTCGGCTGACAACGTTTCGTTCGAATCAATTTAGGTTGCAACGGTAATATCTTTGCATTCTTTCGAGCGCAACTAATCGTAAGCCGAGATGAAGTTTACTTGGAGCAAGTAATGTTTAGCGGAGGCAAACACGAACTTTCAGCGAAAGGGTAATGAAGCTTCTCCGCTTATTGGCTGCGGGGAAACGTTACTTGCCTTTGCTATCTCCGCTATCTCCGCTATCTCCATTACTATCTCCATTACTATCCTAAAGCCCCGATGATAACGCGGACCATAGTTACCGCGATGCAACTGCAAAAATGAAAGAAGGGAAGCACTGGCGTACCGTTGAAAAAGATGACATGCGCGAAAGCCACTATTAAATTAAAATTAAATAACAAAGGTAATTAACGACAATACGAGAGAGACTCCAGGAATAAAGAAATTCGTGGAAATGTTTGAATCGGGCTGCTGCTCGCGACGTTTTATCGGTGAATCGTATCGAGGAGGAAATTTTGGAATCCCGAAGCTTTGTGTACCGCAAGCGGTGCTCTAGATTCTACCCCAAGGTTGCCATTATTATTAAGCGATCGGACACGTTGACAGAATGACCCAGTTTCGCTCGAAAACTATTATTTCCAGCAGGCTTCTTTGTGCCATGGACTCGGAAGCGACAAAGCCGGAAGATACTTGCCCTTTGCCATTTATCGGACAATAAATATAGCGCTCTCCTCGCGGAAAACCTGAAATTCCCGTCGAATAAACCGTCGAATAAACCGTCGAATAAACCGTCGAATAGAGCGTAATGTTTCAATAATTAAAAAATATCGAAAATCATATACCTTGAAAGGAACTACTTCAATTTGAAATAGACGGACAAAAATAAGACGCAAACGTGAACGCAAAGATTTGACCGATGGTAAGACGGTCAGTTGGCGAATCCTGGAAGGTTGTTAGGGATTGATTCGGTTCCCTTTTTCTGAAATTCCGAGGGATGCGGAGGATGCTAGGGATACGGAAAGTGGAGAGGAAGGAAGAACGGTGGATCGGTAGAGGATAGCAAATGTGGGGGGCAGTTGAACTGGCTTCGTGACCTACTTTTCCCCGGCGAGCGTGGATTCGTAGATGAACATGGAAGGAATCGAGATGCGTCAACGAGGCGGTGGCGGCGGCGGTGGCGGCGGTGGCGGCGGCAGCAGCAGCACCCTTCTTGATTTCCTCGTCCTCGTTATTCGCGGGCTGTTACATGTGACGACGCAGCGTTCCGTCTTCGTTTTATTTCTTACTTGTTTACAATGCATTTCAAATACTGAAATAGAAATGGAAGTGAATTAAATCGACCGGAGTGTCGATTCCTCGAGGTTGGAAATATTCACATAGTCGCGAATACAACCACTGCATAGAACAGTGAAGCTTTTCTCTTAGGAGCACCTCTGGTACACGTGGATAAAACGTGATAAGGATTACTTTCGGACCGAAATAATGATTAAGAATGAGTTCATACTTTGGAACCTCCGTGCCATTATCCGTCGCGTCCTCTTCGGATGCCGTACTTGTTCCGCTCATCTACAGGTATCGCCGTTTTTGCTTATTCGAGGGAAGATCCTCCTCGCACTCAATGAAATCTTACCAATGAAATCTCATTAAATAGAAATTGTTGATTACCTTTGGTTTTGACACTGTCATCGCGGAAAAACTTGATAGTCTCCGGTGTTCCGTGTATGTCCTTTTTTTAAGCAGTTTTAAAGGATTTGACGGTGGTGAGCAATTTGTGACCGAACACGATTATCCTCGGTTCATTTTGTCCCCTTTGTCCCTTTTGTATGGAGATGGATAACGAAGAAGGTGGAACTGAAATACGTAGTTCGAATTCGTATTGTTTGCTTTTAGTTGCCAAAAAACTTGGTTGACCCAGTTACGGCGGATGCTGTTGCCGTTTCGATAGTTCGCCTTAGAGATTTCCCCGAGATCGGTTACTTTATATCTTCCAACAACTTGTCAAGTTATTCATCAAACAGCATTCCTTGTATTAGGAACGTTTAGGAACGTTTAGGAACGTTTAGGAACGATGAGACGCTGCACGAAATTTGTACATTGCCCTGTGAGAGGTTCGGAAAAAGTCAGCTGTAGTTTGTATACATACGTTCATCTAATTGGAGGATTCGAAAGGGAATTTACTGGGAGGTGGCAGTTTTGCCAATACTCGACGGCCATAGGATTTGATCGAAAACATGGCGTTTTACCATCGACGGTAAATGGACGGTAAATAGACGGTAAATAGACGGTAACGTGTTCGAGTTCGACGACGAGGAGAAATCTTATGCAAGTTTACGTAAGAAGCGTGTACGCGAAAGGAAATCGGCTTCGAAGAAAACTAAGTCCGGAGGCAGGAATTAAAAGTGAAGAAACGAGAAGAGTCCGATTGGCAAATGACGCGTTCACTTTTGAAAGCTTTAATGATATGAAATGTATATGAAATTTTATGGATTGGCGGGTACATAGAGAAACAGAGAGGGGGCGCGTGGGGGGGGGTCGTGGGAGGTTTGGCAGAGTGGATCGGGCTTAAGAAGCGTAAATCCGTTGCGAGTATTGGAACGATTCCCGAAAAACTCTTCCAGTATTCAATATTCTGGTTAGCCAATATATACTTATATACTACTTTAAACATTATTACTATTACTATTATTGTTTACAGTTTAATGAATAAACCTAAAGGAATTAAATGTTAAAAACGTTAGATTTGGAATGTGCATGGAATACAATTTCTCGAAAACGTATTCCACTGGGAAAAAGTCGTGTTAGGAATGTTCAAATTCTTTCGGTAGGCATCGTTGTAATTTTCTTTTTTTCCGATGCGCAATCTTCCACGGAACAGCCTCTGTAAGCGAATATATATACATATATATATATATAGGTAGTAACATTTCGACTGGAACCGCGATGTGTTTGGCCAAACCTTGCCAAAAAATACAATGACCCAAATAAGAGAAAGCACTGTTCGTTCGATGTTGTATTCGTATTCTCTGTCGCATCTACGAATCTTCAAAGGCGTATTATTTTGACGAATTTTAATTTTTAATCTCTTGCATCCTATCATGATTTATTTACGTTTCATTCAGAGATATGGAGTCAATGTAGCGTAAGCATTCCATCGTGGCAATTAAATCGGCGTATGCAAGTTTTAGGTTAAACATGAAAAAATACGATCTCACGCCATCAGCCAGGGTGAGTTTTAATCTCGATTATTTTTGCGTCGTACGTCGTACGTCGTAAGTTGCGCGATTGGCGTGCGCACGGTTCTTGGCCAAACGAGATAATTGATAGTCTTTTTATAATTGAAGGCTTACCGCTCCGACCGGGTTAAAGAGCTCTGAATCTTCCGAACGAAAGACCTTCGAATCGTCTGCATACTGAAACGCATAACTTGGAATTTGGATGCTAGAACGGTGTAACCCGAATTTCTGACGTACCGATTACTCGACAGAATGCGGAGAAACGCGGGAAGAGATATGCGGCGGAGAAACGAGTCTCGGGAATCGAATCGTTTTCTATCCCGTTACTTTATTTTTAAGACGACACCCTTCAAAATTAGGCAACGCTCTCTTCCAGCCGAGGAATCTAGAATACGTCACTCTGTATTCTTATCGTTTCCAGGTATTCTTTCACATCAAACGAATATTTCTTATCAAGAAATTATATGTTTCATTTACCGGTCAACCGAATGATCTACAATATTATTGTTTATACAAGTCTAATACAAGTAACGTAAGAAGTGAAGTATTTGCTGGGACGTGTATCTCGCGAATGACAAGCTACGCATTAAGATCGAAATGAGAGTTGAAAAGAAGGGCATGGGATAACCAAGTGTTTTTTGTCCGGGCGAGGATGATACGGTCGCGGTTCAGCCGACGGACCAATCAGATCAATGAGCGAGCTTGGTACTTATGTTAGTTAAATTCCCGGCATACCCGATGAATCATCTTTCCCGCGTTTCTTCAATTGCCGAGCTGGCCAGACTCCTCGCCATTTTCTACGGTTCTAAGCTCGAATCAAGCTCCCATTGAGTTCGAGTCTTTTTAAACGTTATCGTTGGTTTCTAAGCTGCGCTTTATATCCTCGCGAATGTTGCGCCTTTCTTGGCGCCTTTCGAATAATGTTATCTCAGAAAAATGCTTCTCAGAAAAACCAAATGTATACGACGCGAAAATAATTCTTTCGAGAAATCGAGTATAAAATCGCTACTCGCATTACTTATTAAATAATGATTCGCTGAGTGATTCGAGTGAGTGATTCGAGTGAGTCTCAGCGATGTAAGATGGTCTCTTTCATTTAACGGAGTATTAATTCATGTCATAATCGGAGAAAATCGTAAACTTAAGATTGATAGAAAACGTGAAATTGTTATTTAATACAGGGATTGGGGTGTAATCGAACGGACGATTTCAGTACACCAGTAAGTTCTGGCAGCAACATGGGCAGCATAGCACGGTTTCCAAAGTTGGACGAGTGTGCCCACTTTCATTACGAACACGTTGAACTCAGTGCTTTGGAGGTACACATTTGATTACCATCAATTATTATTTTATTACCTCAAATCATTTATTTAATTTCGTATTGTTCATTTTAAAAGTGACATTTTTCGTAGGTCTCGGTGAGCGAAGGATCGAACGATTCGGACAGTTTTCCTGTGAGAGTAACGTCGGGGGACGCGTGCTGGACGTTGCAGCGGTCTTACGACAATTTTGTTATGTTCGATAAGCAACTGCATCGATGCATATTCGACAGGAAGTTCTCCTCGTTGACGAAGCTTCCGGATACTCGGCTAAAAAATGTCTGCGATGTACTGAGGGATTATATGAACAGATTCTCGCAGCTGAATCACGAAGGCCTAAACTGTGGCCCTGTGTTAAATTGGCTACAGTTGGATAACCGAGGAAGAAGGATTCTCGTGCCGGAATCCGATTCCTGCCCCATTAATACCCCCGCGGTTGCCGCCGCCTATGCAGTTAGACCCTACGCTGCACAGGCTCAAGACGAAATCTCCTTTCAGGTGTTTACCTATCTTCGTTGCATTATTTTATTGAGATTAATCAATTCGTTGGAATCATTACTGAATTATGTACATAACAACATTATGTATCCGACGTGAACTCTATTTAAAGACTGAGCTTTCGTTATCAGAAGTCGTAGCTTCCGGGTCCTGTCGCTGGATGTGTCGTTTGGTGTACAAACCAATTCCTACGCGACACGCACCCGGAAGGTACAACTTGTATCAATGTGAAAACTCGTATGGATCGTATGGATCGTTAGGGCTTCTTAAATAAGTGAAAATATGCGAGTTGTGTGTCTATTACAGGTTGGTGATATGATTTCCGTGATAGATATGCCACCACCCGGAGAGAGTACCTGGTGGCGCGGAAAGCACGGTTTTGCAGTTGGATTTTTTCCAGCCGAATGCGTGGCTGTAATCGGTGATAAAGTTCCACGTCACTTGACCGTCTCGACGACGGTCAGGTCGAAGTTGCCCGTAAAACCTGTTCTCAGGAAACATGGAAAACTGATCGCCTTCTTCAGATCATTTATCCTGAATAGGCCTTCGCGGAGACGCTTGAAACAGTCGGGCATTTTGAAGGAACGCGTGTTTGGTTGTGACTTGGGGGAGCATCTGTTAAACTCGGGACAAGATGGTATGCTAATATGAGTATATATGGAAATATATGGAAATATATGGAAATATATGGAAATATACAAATCTTTTTGTTTGAAATAAATCTGAAACGAAAGTGTTCATCGAAAGTGTATTGAACGAGTTCCTGTGAAATTTTCAGTGCCCACCGTTCTGACATGTTGCGCGGAGTTCATCGAGAATTATGGTTTGGTGGACGGCATATATCGGCTAAGCGGAGTCACGTCGAATATTCAAAGATTGCGAAATGCGTTCGACGAGGATCGTGTTCCTGCCTTGCATTCCGACGAAAGTATCCTACAAGATATACATTCGGTGGCGTCGCTCTTGAAGATGTACTTCCGAGAACTTCCGAATCCGCTGTGTACATACCAACTTTATTCCACTTTCGTTAGCGCCGTGCAGGCCAGCAGCGACGCCGAGAGATTAAGGCGAATGAGGGATACCGTTAGAAAATTACCACCGCCGCACTACAGGTAACAAATAACGCTTCGTTTAATTTCGCGGATTATTTTTGTTTAACTTAAAAAACGTTTAAAATGTTTTTCTTCGTCTTCTTCCAGAACCTTGGACTATTTAATGCGACATCTCGTGAGAGTGGCAGCGCGTGGTGCGGAGACGGGTATGACCCCCCGCAACGTGGCGATAGTTTGGGCCCCGAATCTTCTGAGATGTAAAGAATTAGAGATCGGCGGTGTAGCAGCCCTCCAGGGTGTCGGCGTCCAAGCCGTGGTCACCGAGTTTTTAGTTTGTTACGCCGAATTAATATTTGGCGATGGTCCGGTTGGTCGACCGAAGTCATTGGCCATCACGACACCCGCGAGATTACTTAGCTTGGAAGAAGCACGAAACAGAAGTCTGAGGGGCGAGCCTGACTACATAGAAGTGGGCGCTGGTCCGGCCGGGTTACCATTGCATTATCATACGGTGATAGAATTACCGCGAAAGAGAAATGGCTCGAAGCGTTCGCCCTCGTTGAACTGGAGAGCATTATTCGGTAGAGGCGGTCCGGGTGCCAGAGGCAAAACGAGACAAGTTGGCACCCCACCACAAGCAGAAACGGTGCCAAGTTCCTTAAACTCATTACGACGATTAAGACCGGTAAAAAGTGCCGATAGTTTGGACGGCGAAGATAGCTTAGGACCTCTTCTCGGCCCACCACCCGCTAGGCCATGTGGACACAGCAGATCGGTTTCTCACGATTCTTACTTTGATCACTTAGCGGATGCACCCAATGCCACCTCTCCACTCGACCTCTCCGAGATTCAACTTAATTTCGATTTGGAAGAACGGGAGATGAGAATGTTTTCGGAAGAAGAGAGCGGTGGTGTGGCATCCGTCGAAGCTTCTCCGCGAAGACAACGAACGGAAGGAACACAGAATATCGTTGCCACCGGTGGCTCAAAGAGGAAACGATCTCGGTTGGAGGAGAGACTGCAGTGCGACGTAGAGTTACGTTTCATTGATAGCCAAAGTCCCGATCAGGTAAAGCGGCTCTACGGTAATATCGCGCTCTACGCGATATTATAATATTATACTAGTATTGCATTAATCAAGAACCTTCATTTCTGACAGGTGATGGTGTCGGCCGACGTTCACAGTATGGACACCCCGTCACCTCTCCCAACGCCGGGCTATTTACCATTACTCTCGGAAGCTTCGACACCGCTAACCCCGGCGACTTTACATGGAACTCCTCACTCGTCGTCGCCATTACCGTCGGCTAACAGCCCCAGGATAAGTTTCCGAAGTTTCACTTTGCCATTAGAGGTGGACGACGATCGAAGTAACGCGACCGAGCCAAATAGAAGTAGCGTGTCTTCCGATAAATCATCAGAGCCTAGTCATAGATTATCCATAAATATAGAAGGTCAGAGCAACGCTAAACCGTGCGACAGGATAATGTCGTTTAATCGACACGTAGATATATATGAGGCTACGACAACCGAGTCCTCTCAGTCTCGAAAACCTACCAAGGATTCGAACATGATAGTGTCGGACGTTCCTGACCAAGAAATGACAACCTGCGAGAGATTGATCTCGCTGCCAATCGAAGCAACCACATCTTCCAAGGATGCAGGAAGTAGGTCAAGCATGTGCATCGCCGAGAAGAATAAATCTCATTCCGAGAGCAGGGACACCTTGGAGGGACAAAAGTACGACGTTACGAGTAACAAATCGGTCGATTCTCAAAATGAGCCCATTTCAAACGCGCACAGAAACGAGCTGACGGATCTCGATTCCCCGATGTCCTGCGAGCAGACCATCGATGATCTTCCGGATTCTGGTTTCGTTATTTGCGACAGTTCCGACAAAATGTTCACGCATACGGAAACACCACAGATGGCTTCGAATACTAACGATTCTGGAGAATGGGTAATCGTGGAGAGAACGACCGGTTCGGTTACAACACCGACCAGCGAGTCTAGCAGTCCAAAGGATCCTCTCGAAGGAACTGTTAATCCTGCCATTGCCACGGATGCTCCGCAATTAAGATCCATGTCCGGAAACGTCTCGAGAACCTCGCTCGATTTAACGATGGGTTCAACCGTTGATACCGATACTTCCTGTATCGGTGTCAGCGATTTCACCGAGAGTCCTGTGCTTCCTCTAGGATCGGCTGACATGGCTTTCGACGTTGCGGATCCAAAAGAACTCGAAGATCAAGATCGTGCCGGGGATGATATATCCCCGGTATTCCAGTCTGAACATCATTTTTCAAACAATCCACGTTCTCCGACACACGATCTCGACAATGGGAATCACAAAATGAATACGGCACTCGATAATCACACGAATCGGAGCGATGACGAGGTCGAACGCGAACTGAGGTCGCGTTATCTTCAGCTGGATAACACGAATGGTTTCCGCAGAAACGAAAACCAATCGCAACAAGAAGTTCTCGGTGGAAATCAATGCTTCTTCGAAAATGCGCAGGAAAGTTCGAGGAACGTGGATTACCCGAAACAAGACCAAGTACCGTGTTCTTTGCAGCTGCACAGACAATCGCAGTCAGAGAAGAGTCAGGAGTTCGAGATTTCGACGAAGGACAACGCGAAGCAACGTTGTAAAAACGAAAAATTGGAAAAGTGCCAAAGCTACGGACAAGCTCGAATGAGTCAACAACACGATACTACGAAGAGTACGAAGAGTACGAAGAGTACGAAGAGTACGAAGATGAGTTCCAAGAGTTCGAAGATTCAAGAACAGATAGAGGTAGTGATTCCGTCGGAAAATGCGGCGGAAGCTGTGGATGTGGCACACCCTCCGGAAGGTGCTTCCGAGCCGACGTCCTTGAACTCATCTTATACATTTTCAAACGCGTCCTCTCCGGTGGATGATTCCGTAGTCCTTCGAGATACCGCCGCGATACTGCAGGAATTGGCTCTTCAAAGGTTGTCCGGCGGTATCGTGGGCGACATGTCCGTACCACCTCGAAGGAGATACGACACCGAGAACAACAAAGATCGAAGAAGCTTCGATTCAGAGATCGGTAGGGAAATAGTCCGGGAACGAAAGATGAGACAGGAATTGGACTGCGCGAGAGGGAAGTCCGAGGAGCCACCGATCAGTGGTGGACAACATTTACCGCCATGTTTGCGAGCACGGCACGCGAGAGCGACTCGCGCCTCGTTGAGTCGATCTCTCGACGAGGCAAAGTTCAAGAAAATTACCGCTGAGGCTTGTTTGCCCGTGAAACAAGCGACGGAGGACTCGCAACACAGTTCCACGCCGAATGTCGGTTCGGGGTTGAACAACATATCCGGCAATTCCGAGAAGATCCAACTGAAAAATCTAGGTGGTTTGGATCTCGGTGATCCGCAGTGCAGAGAGAGGATAGAAAAGTACAAAGAAGAAAGGAGAACTTTTCTGAGAGACAAGTACAGGTCGGAAAGTTTTCGAGGAACGATGTCGAAAACGGAAGAGGACGGAGAACAAGCCCTTTTGGCCAGGTTAAAACAAAGAGCCTCGAGACCTTCCCTTCATTGACATTCAAATCATATTTATCACTCACGGCTCACTTAGCTCTTCCGTGTAAAAGCCTCCACCTCGCCGTACTTCGCTTCGTTTCTGGAATTACAGAATTCCGGAATTTCGGAAAAGGTTGGTTCGCGAGCGCGCGCTGACTCTCTCATCTTTCTTCCCCATTTCCTGCCGCCTTTTGCTTCCTCGTTCTCCATTACTTTGCGCTTCATACTCTTCCTCCGAATTCTGCGTCTCGCGCGTATTGATTCTTTAAAGAGCATTTTTAAGAAGCTCTGTGATAATATCTCGTCAACATTCGTCCCGATAATCGTGATCCACAATGCACGATGCACGATGCACGATGCACGAACACGAGGAGAACGATCGTGAATTTACGGTCGGTGTTCGAATCAGCACCATTTATGTGCCGACCTTAACCGATCGACTTTCGAATCGTGAAAATAACGTTCGTCTCGTTATCGTTTATGGCGGAACAATACGGTAATACGCGTACAAGTATGTTTCACTGATGTTTCGTGTGTCTTATCTTTTACTAATTAGTTATTAATTCCAAAGATATTCGATTAGATTCGTATTTATCGTGCTGTTTCGTTATAGGACACCGCGTTGCTTTAGGTGTTACGTGTACCAGAGTCCGGCCCGCGGAGTTATTCGTTATTAACCCTTTCTAATCGTTTCAGGGGTTAAATGTGTTTTCACCATGATATGCCTTGCGACGCTTTTTCCAGGATTACGTGCATTTACTTGTATTTACGTGTATTTACGTGTATTTACGTGTATTTACGTATTCCCGAATAGTTGTGTACCAAACGGGCGCCTGTCTTTTTGGTTTCGTTGGAAATTTCGTTATCGCTTGTTAAACCCAAAGTTAAACCTTTGTTTACCTACGATGAATCCCGCGCCAATGGAACACGAGTTGCGAATCAATCGTTGTTTTCTCTTTGAGATCTCGCATTTCTTTCCCCGCCTGTTAGACTCATTGTCAGATCATGTTTTTGTGGGATTCTCGAAAGCTCGTTAATTGATATGTTTTACATGAATATTCCAGCTCGACCGCTTATCGCCTGAAATACAAAGCAGGTAGAAACATTCGTTGATATTTACGTTATTAATATTTTGTGAGGGATTAAGAATTGAGGATGAATTTATGAAAACTCTGGTACATTTTGCTTGTGGAACCAATTTTTTTAACAAAAGCAAGTTGGAGTTTTTAGTAAGCGCCGATCGCTCCACGATGACACGTTTTCTACATTTTTTGTATAGATTCGTAAAGTTTATCAAATTCATTTTGACCATCGACAAGAAAGAATGCTCGAACTTGAGATTATTAAATTTGTCGGAACCGGCAAATGTTTGTTGATATTTACCAATCGTATGAATGTAAATCAAAATCTGTCGCATTTATAATTCTGACCAGCATTTATATTCCTTTGTATCTTGTTGTTTCCGATCGCTAACAGTATTGGAGAAAATAATATCAATCATTGTATAACGTCGATCGTCGATCGTCGATCGTCGATCGTCGCGTTTGCAACGCGAATATATGCGAATATATGCGAATATATGCGAATGGGAAGCAATTTCCCATTGGATGGATCGTCCGCTCTTTGAATTTCCACTCAGAGTGAACGATAACCAAAGAAAATCACCATTCTTTCATTCTTTGCATTTTCCTCCGATCACAAAACCTAACTTTCTAGCATGATTTGCATTATTAATTCAATCGTTTTATCTCCGATAAACATTTCTTCCGTCTAACAATAAGACACCTTTCCGGAGAATATTTCTCGCGCGAAAGAGCATCCAACCGTATCGCGGACCATACATCGAATTAGAATAACGAACAGACGTGCACGACGCAAAAAATAAAGTGACTAACAACAATTTCCGATTCAGATTAAATTGCGCCTTCGGAGTCAAGGCTTTTTGTGAGTGTATACTCCGATATGAAAAAGGTTGAGCGCGTAATATACACAAACATTACTCTAAGATTTTTGAACATTTGATCTTCCGTCAAGTAGCAAGTGATCCTTCGACGAGTGGTCGATCGAGAAGAATTAATTCGAGATGATTTCTTGCTGCGAAATATCGAGGTTTCGCTGAATCCGATCGATCGTCCGTTCGTCAACAAATCAATCGTCACCGTATAATACTCGTTTTAATAGCCTCTTTGAAGTTACAGGCGATCTTCGAAGCACAGTGAACGCCGCGTTCGATTTCGTATGCATGCGTACAAGTAGAGCGTAGCTGCCATTAACAAACGGACAAGAGTCCGGATAGCTGCTTCCCCGGGTGCCGAGTTATTAAATGGCCTATATTAACACATTCGTTGACCAACAAATGCTATTAACACCAATATATAGCTTAATCGAAACGTAATCGAACGTTTTCGGACCGAATTGTAACGCATCTAAAAGCGTAAAAAATACTCACGTTTGAATTATCCGGATTCCGAGAAAGAATCCCAGAGGCTTACGTGAGAGCGTCATCTGGTGCGAATGTGTTAAATCGTCGGATGTGTTATAGCGGACGATATTACGAAGTAACGCAGGATTTACGCAGGATTTACGCAGGATTTACGCGTAAAACTTTCCGAAGGATATTTCACGACTCACGAGTATTCCCGCACAATATAATGCGCAATAACGATACGTCTCTACGAGATGTATATTTTTCAATAATTTCCCAACTCTCGCGATTACACGGAATAGATTTAGATGGTAGACATTTCCGACCGAGATAACGCGACGCGAGCCTACTAGATGATAATAATTACAATAAAGATTATATTATTAAGAATAGTAAGAGTACCGATAATATTTCCGGATATTGGCTGACCGAAGACCAATCCCCTTAGATCTGGTAAGGGCTCGATCAAGATCTTCATTTCTTCCGAAGTTAAAGTTAATTAAGTTAGGCCCACTGTGTTTCGACCCGAACTTAACTTTTCTTCGTATTTTCCTGTCTCCCTTCAGTTATCCTTCCACTTCCACTTCCGCATCCACCTCTTCCTTCCATTCGTCAACCTCCGTATTCTCGTAACCTTGTTATTTTTATTTTTGCATCGAACGACTGTTCTGTTACTGAACGATACTGTTTTGTCTACTGCGATTATAATTATATAATATATGGAAAATTATATGTAAACAAATATAAATACTATAAATATGGAGAAGTTATTTAATCGGAACAACTTTTTTCTATGACTTACCTCGTACACGTCGCACCTGCTTTCTCTTCGGACGAATCCATCGCAGGAACAGTCGAAGAACAGTAAAGAATGAAAATCAACGAGTATATATACAACGAGTATTATATACTTTAATTAACAAAAATTGATAACCCATGGAATAAATTCATAAAACACTTTCCTCTTCAACTAGTCAGTTTAGTCGCGAGTTTAAGTTAGTCGCGCATATCGACTCGATATATCGAATGGTATATCGATTCGAGAGTGTCTCGAACGAGAATGTCGATTGGAGAGTACGAAAGACACACGCGGTAGTATCTGTTACGAAGAAACTAATAAATTCATTGATAATCGGGTTATCGTGTGGAATCTCGTGTAAATATCGTGTAAATATCGTGTAAATATCGTGTAACGGCGAACGTGTTGGGAGACGAACCACCGGTGACGCGTAATAATCATACGATAACGGCAGGGAAGTTCGAGGAGCGAGCGAGCATTTGTATCGGTGTCGCGTCGGAGAAAGAAGCGGGAGGGTGCCGTCATTGTGATCTATAATAAAGATCTTTGGTGACGGTCTAAGCCCTTAAACTCGTAAAGGACCTTTGGTCTTTAGTTCTTTAAACGCTGGTGATAGAGTGGTTGAAAGGTGAGGAGCACTCGAGGGTACGGTCTTCGGTCTTCGGTGTTCGGTGTTCGGTGCCGGAAGAGCGAGAACCGAGCTGGAACCGAGAAAGAGAGGGCCGAGCCAAGGGTTAGTTTGTAGGGCCGCCTTTATGCCGTAACAACGAGAGGAGCACTCGAGTGGCCAGGAAGCAGAGAGGTAAGAGCCCGACTCCGTGACTATCGCTGAATCTTCCGCGGTAATTATTTTTAAACACGTCCTGGAGATACGGATCTCAGTGGCACTAGTACATCCAATAATCCCGTAAATTTCCCGCATCTTCTCTGCCAACTAACTAAATAACCGCACTAATGAGACCGTCGCCGAGCTTTTCGGCACGTTGCGGTGCCGAGATCACCCCGATCGTCTCTTCTATCTTATCGTGCACCGTGCACCGTGCACGTCGTACGTTCGTCGTCTCTAGGACCGCTTCAAACTTTCATCTTCCATATTATTCCATATAATTGGTATTCCATATTATCCTATATATTATTCTATACAATTTAGATAATCCATTCGGTGTTTTTCTATCAAAGCGATAACCAAAATAGAACAAAATAGAACAAACCTTTTTTCGTTCCATGCATTCAACTCTGCTTCAGTGGCGGAGAGAGATTTTTCCCCGGAGCGTGTTTCTTTTTGTCAATCGAAAATCGTACCGCTTGAATCAGGGACGATATACAAATCCTCTCTCCCTGTCTTTTTCCTTTCTCACTTTTGTTGCGATTCGCTCGGTCGGCGTCTGTGTTGAGGGAAGAACGGTCCTCCGTTCGGCCTTTCGGCCCTTCGGCACTTGGAGCGGTGTGGGAGCGCACTTTCACGGTGTGCAAATCGAATCAGAACGCCCCCGCAGGCTCCTCGACAATATTATTTGTTAGTGGAAGCGCCGTAGTAACCGGAGGTTGAAACGAGGCCAGATTGGCCAGGATGATCGAGTTAAACGGCACGTGGGCAGTAATGCCCTCGCGCACCTACCACCGATCTCCTCGTCGTTCTCTTCCGCCCTTCTCTTCCGCTCTTCTCTTCCGCTCTTCTCCCAAAGATTCTGATCCTGATTCTGATCCCGAACTGGCGACGGAACAGAATCAACTATTCCGTGCCACCGTTTAGTATCCCGGTGATATCTTTTACTGTTTTACTTTAAGAATGATTTTAAAAAATACGATACTTTTCGTAAGAAACGGGAATTGAATCGATAATTCGATATCGAAACGGTTAGACGGATCGTTAGTAGCGGTACATGGCAAAATAAAAGTAGGGGTGGAAGCAGGGCTACGGTCAGATTTATTCGGGAGCTGGAGGGTTGGCTGAGAGCCGTGGATTGACACGCGGCGACGTCTTGACAGCTTGTTAGGGTAACAGTTGGTTGCCGTTCATCGAACACGATGCGCTTGAGCCTCTTTACCGCTCTTTAGCTTGACGTCTCGTTTCTGATTACCTTATACCGTTCACGACTACCGTTTTTTCCAAAACTAACAGAGAATGGGTCTCTCTCTCTCTCTCTCTCTCTCTCTCTCTCTCTCTATTTCTATCTCTCCTTTTGCTCGCACACGATCACCGGCTCGCGTATAATAATACAGTGATCTCCCCTCTTGATACATCACGATAAGCAGTTCCACTTATGTACGTATACATTTCGACATATGTTTCCTATCGGAGATCCTCAAGCCTGTAATCTACGCATTTTTATTTCAGAATATCATCGTTTTAATCGAAAGCGGACGGATTAAATATAGATAAAGAAAGGAATCTCCGATTAAAAGGCAAAGGGAGACTCGCATCGGCGGAGGATCGAAAATCTCGTAGACCAAAATTGTATAGGAAGTGATATGGATATCGTGGAAGTATACGTCGGATACGTAAACGTCTTTCTTGGAAGCGAGGTTATCGTAATTGTAAAGGTTACCGTGGAGACGGAATCTAATCGGTGTAGGTTTGCATGCTTGGCGCTAGAGAAAGGAGCGAGATACAAGTAGTAGAGGTTCCGCGGGTTAATCCAGCGTTTACTCTGGAAGCGGTAGGTATTTTGCAGGGAAGCAATGCGCGCCTATCGGCGTCGCACCCCTCGTGAAGCGCAAAATAATGAAAGTAATGGGAACACGCCCACTGCATTTAGTCCAGCCGAGGCAACTATAGCGACGTGGAGCCTCCAAAGTCCCCGTTCTACCTCGAGCCTCGTTCACCGAAACCTTGTTCATCCTCTCATCCTCTCATCCTCCTCGTAGACCCTATCGGCTATTGTACCTGCCACTTCATTGTCCTTTATTTCATTATTTTCCCCGCATTCCTGCTACGCTCGCCCGGCAAGGGGTGCGAATTTACCCCCTTTATTTACGTACCGTAATAACAGACGTCTTAACGGAATCTAATAAATGTCATAAATGGCCTCCCATGATCACATTAGTTTACGAGACACCTGCCTCGCCTCTTCTCTTCTGCCCCCGAAACGACCACCCTCCTTCTACCACACTCTTTTATTCGGATCTATTAGCCTCACTCTATTCAGATCTTATCTTATCGCAAACATCAAAGGAAATATTTCCTGCAACGTTCCTCGCACCGCGCACCGCGCACCGCGCACACGAATAATTGTAATTATGACCTCGCGAATCTGCTTGATTGACCCTTGTTTTTCTTTCTCGATAGAGAAAGTCGACTTGATAACATTACGGATGATTCTATTGCTGTGCCGCTGTGTAGCGAAAGATCTTCTGAAATCTCTGGTTTAAAGTATAATATAGTTGATACGACTTTCGGGAGAATAAGGTTAGGATCTTTGGCATAGGTTTGCCCCGATTGGAAAAGGTACATTATATAAACGATACCCGCTAAAAACCTCGGAATATTCGCCGTGATTTCCGTCTCGATAACACGATTCCCGTCCTTTTCCACATTTGGTTTCCTCTTTTTCTTTCTTCGATTACAGCGTTCTCTTCGTGGCGGGGCGCAGAAATCTGGAGTACGTGACACGAAGAGGACAAGTAACGTCGCGACGCCTGCACTCTGTTCCTGTATGAGCCGACATCCACAAAGAGATCGAGAGATCGAGGGACAGAGAGGTATAGATAGAGATAGGAGATAGGAGATAGATGTAGAGAGAGAATACAGGGTGCACGGTTCGGTCTGATCCCTCGCAATTACTTCCCATTATCTGGGTATTAGGATTCACTCAGCCCAACTGGAAGCACGACATCACGGCGTTTCACAGGCTCCGCCTATTTCGCCTACAACCCTGAAAATGCTCGTTCCTCGCAGTCCTCGATGCCTCGACCCCTACCCTCTCTACCCCTTCGACCCGCGGATATTTCACAGGATTTTTCCCCTTTCTCGAAGTCGATCGTCGATTTAATTCACCGCAACAGGTTCCCTCTAGCACGTGTTTGCCGAAGAAAGCACCTACTCCGGCTAAATGATTCGGATGACCGTTAAAAAGATCGGGGCACCGCGTTGTAGTTCGTTGAGTGGCCGGAAAAGAGGGTGCGGAAATGTCAGTCGATTAATTAGGCGAACGGAGTAACGTTAGGTAAAAAGACTCGCCGACGTTGACTCGAAAGGTCGTAAAATGTCGATCGTTAATGCCGCTGGTAGCGCTTCCGTTAAACTGCCTCGGAAAGTTAAGCTAATAACGAAGGGGATTAATCGTGGGTGAGGATAACGTAGGCGGAGGGAGGCGGGGGAAGAAAAAATGAGGAAGACACGTCAGATTGGATAGTGAGATTTTAATTCCAACTCGAACCACAGGCTAACTTTCTACCTCGCTATAAAAAGTGACACAAAACCGACTAGTTCTGTTACTGTATTTCGCTATAAAAATTCTCGCGTTCGAGCTCGATTCGCTCGATTCGTTCGATTCGCTCGATTCGCTCGATTCGCTCGATCCGCGCGAGTCATTTACACCTTTGTCCCTTTCTGCTCTCTTCTCGGATACCCCGCAGTCCTTTCGTACTTCCTAGTCGAATCACTTGGAGTTCTTCGAATTCCTTGTATTCTCATAATCTCGCGATCGACGGATTCGCTTAACATCGATTTTTATTCGCAGGTTTCTTCGCTCGCGTCGTGCCGTTCGAATCCGTCGGGGGAGGAAAACGCTACTTTATCGTACTCGAAAAAGAAAGCAAGATATACCCGTCGATTAGCGGCAAAGAAAACGAAGACTCGCTTTTCGCGCACATTTCTTCCTCGTCGAAGAAAAAGGAAGCCTTCTCGACGTACGTAGATCCCTGATATGTTTTCGTATCGAAACTGATTGGGGGAGCACGAGCCGAACTCTCGAAAATCTTTCTCGACTTCGATCGGATTGTAAAATACCTTTTACGTACTCGTCTTAAGATAGCAAAAACCAAACAGAGTCTCAATTGGAGTTTGAGTGGCAGGGTATCTCAGCGATGTTGGCGTTGAACGTTCTGTCCGTGCTGCGGTTGATAGGTGTTTAAGGCGACCGGATGTGGATGCGGATGTGTGATTTGTTGAAAGTTGGTTGGCGAGCCACGTTTGGCAGCATTGATAGTCGTCCGCGACGTCAGCGACGGTGCTTCGTCGCCCAGAACGTCGATCTCGTCAGAGTCCGAGTCCACTGGACCGCCGCTACTCGCTCGCGAGTCCCGTCCACCGCTCAGCGAAAAATCCACCGGTCGTTCTGTCAACAGATATTTTCACCGTGTAAGCATCTCTTTCTTTCTTACTTTCGAATTCGAATGACCACTGAGAAACGGCATTAAGATTTACTCCACTTACTTTTTTATTAACGAATTTTAAATCACCGACAACTGGAGTCAATCTTAATATCGAATCTTTATCACCGCTTGAGTTATCACAATAATCTGCGTGTCGACTGAGAGTCGCCTCCGAGTATGAAGGTTTAAAGAGGTAAAGAGGTAAAGAGTCGACGTTTCGACGTTTCGACGTTTCGACGAATCGCGAGCGACGACTTCCGAGCAACGGTTAAACCGTGGAGGAGGAAAACCGTTTAATCGAATTGGGTCGGATACGTGTCGACGGACGCGTACGCTTATTTCTCGGCGGTGTAAAATCGAGAATGTAGGTCTGGTCGAGCACTTAGCCGATAATTGACCAATTTTCTCGAAGACCGAATCGGGAAGACGCAGCAACGTCTTGGCAAGGGTTACCGGAAGGTAACCGAGAAAGTAGGAGGGGACGGGGTTGAAAAGAGAGGGAGTCTATTGGGTTCCTCAGACGGAGGCGAAGATCGGGGTGGGTAGACGTCCCCGTCTTGCAAGATGCTTTCCGCCCCTCTTTCCACCCCTTCGCGAGTTCCTTCTTGCTGGCTGCCAAGGAGATGTCTACGTAATTTCGTTAGCCCTTCCTACCGAAGAACGTAGCCATCTTGGCTACCGAGACGAGACCGGACGAACTTGCCTCGCCGATAGCGAACTCGCTTTAACTCGCGCTTTCGAATGCGCGGTCTTTATCAATTTACAGAGAAATCGAACGCGAATTTTCGCGTCCACCTTTCTTCGCGCTTTAACCTCACTCGATCCCGAAGTTATCGAATTATTATCTCTCTACGAATTCCTCCTGATAAGCTAGCGATCCGAGCCCAGTAATCTTGCCGATTAATTAATCCTCCATCCCTTTTCTTAGAATTAGTAACCGCTAGCTTGACCCGCGTAGACGATACTTTATTAAAAAAATCTTATTCAAAGTGTTGCAGATGAATTTTTGAACGCGGCGGGTGATGCAGGAGTAATTCAGACACCGACGATCTGCCGATTCCCGAAACGCGAATTTCAATCTCAAACAGGTCAACGAATGAATAGCTCTGAGGTTAACGATAAATATTAATAATAATAATAATAATCTGAGAAGAGCGGTAGTAGTAATGCCGGAGGAAGCAGATCGGTGGTGGGTCCTAACGTAATTTGTAAAACGGTAACCTCGTTAAACGGACGCGAATTGCGGGAAATTGTAGGAGGGAAAGCGATCATTATCCAGGCACCGTTAGTTAATGATTATAGTTGGAGCTGGCGCTCGGTTATGGTCTGGTTAGTTAACGAAAGTTGCGTAATTTATTGTCAGCGGAATTTTGGTTGCATTATATGGTCCATTAGCATGGATAACAGGGAAACTATTTGACGTACGCAGTCGCGCACGCGCACATATGTGGGCCACGCTCCGATGCAAATTGATAATCGCAATTATAAAGTTTATGTTAATAACGATTTAATTTACTACCTATAAACTCCCGTGCTACACTACACGATTGTTATTCTCCGCCCGAAATTTCACGGTGAAAATTTCTCTCGGATCAACGCGATTCCTTTCGTTTCCATCGGAAATTTATTTGAAATCTCGTATCGCCAACATGGAAACGATAAACAGTATCAAGCTGGCCAATGAGTTTCCACGATTTTGAAGCATAAATAGAAAGCGATTTTTATTCAACTTTATATATTTCTCCCATTTTGCTTCTCGTATCTTTATATCTTATGTGCAACATTTATATTTATATCTTAATATTTGTATCTTATTTATATAATTTTCTCCGTTCTTTTGGAAAGCATCGTAACCCCCGTTCATAAAAGCCCTCCAATTACCCTGCAAAATATTGTTGCCAACCGTACGAATTTTCCGGCCAACCCAATATTTCCTTAAGACTCGAAACAACTATAATCCAGGATTTCACGTCCCTCTTATTTTGTCTATGTTTCGAAGCTTTTAACTCTCGGAATTGGCACCGACGTGGCTGTGGAATATTTTTGTAAAGATAGTCCGATCAAGAATGATTTCGAAATAATTTCGAAATAATTTCCCAGGTGAACGACGCACCGTTGTTAATCCATGTTGATTAACGCGGTAAAAGTGATGCGTGCGCGCGCGCGCATTTTTCAGTGTATATTCGTAGGTGGTAGGTGGTTGACGATATTTCTGTCCGCAACGTTTATCGCAAAGTCTGTACGCGTGTTTAGCGGTGATTAACTATTGTTGAGCGGATTCGGAATTGCATAGGTGGGAAATTGCAATTAACAAAGGTTGGGTAGCATTACTGGACCGGTTGCGCGAGAATAGAAAAAATCATACAAAACTTGGTTGGTTGAACGAAACTGGTTTGACTCGAACTATTGTTAGCATTATCTCTTTTCCAGAGCACCGGAAGTGCAGAGGACGGCGGACGAAGAACGGAAAGAACGTTACGGTTAGATGAAAAGTAGTTAAACTTACCGGCCGGTGACGTTGCTGGCATCGATTGACCGGCACACTGTTGATTGGAATTTTGATCGGCGTTACTTCTGGAACTGGTGTTCAGTTTTCTAAGTTGCTTCTTGTGTTTCATTCGGCGGTTTTGAAACCAGGTTTTAACTTGGGTTTCCGAGAGATGGAGAGCCGCCGCAAGCTCAACTCTTTCCGGCGTACTCAGATATCTCTGCACCTCGAACCTCGCCTCTAATCCGGCCAATTGTTGATCACTGAAGACCTACGATCCACGAAAAAACGTAAGAACACAAATTTACGTTGCTTAACCTCTTAGCTACTGTACGGCACTATAGTGGCTTTCGCGTATGTCATCTTTTTGAACGCCATTTGCAAGCCACTACAGTGGCTTTTCCGTATGTTATCTTATTATGATGTTTTTTCGAACTCTTTACATGAAAATGTATAAAGAAATTATAATTCATTCATCTCTAACTCTATTCTAATGTAATTTCATAGTGGAAAGCACCACCAGACACAATTCGCAGTGTGATTTAGATTATTTTCTGCGCGCATTCCGCGTCGAACATTGCCGTACACAAATACAGCGCCGCGGAAAGTCCAGCCGTAGCTAAGGGGTTAATAGCGGAGAAAATGAAACGCCGGAAGCCAAACAGCACGGAAATGGCAGGCAGTTAGAGCAGTTAGAGAATTCTGCGAAATATTGGAATTGAACGATACCGTTTAATAGGGCACACTTTAATAATTAGCGTAGGAGAATTTTTCTCGTTTGCGTCACCGTGCGTAATCGTATCAGCATCGTTAACGGCCAATTTTATTCCCCGAAAAATTGCATTCTTTAAATTGCACATTTTCCATCGTATGAGCGCACCAATAATTCTACGGCTCTCGATTATTTGCAGATTCGATTCGGCGTTTAATCGGCCATCTTTTTAACCACGTTCCACCTCTTACGAATACGCGATTAGGATAATTCTCTTCGAAACCGTATGGATGTAATTCTCGTGAATAACGTAATATAAAATTGTTTTTTAGGAACGGCATTCGGATACGAAAAACTTATTGTTAGACGGAAGAAACGAATATATATTTACCGTTCGCGCCTTTCGTCGACGACAGTGCTTCAAGGCCGCGAGTTCACCGACCCCTGGTACCACGCCGACCCCCATTCCGGCGCTACCGAAAAGCGGTCCAAGAAAAAAGGCTGCTGCAGGCGGTGCCGACGGATAACCCGGTATTAAACTCGCGAACTGTTGATACTGTTGATGTTGCTGTTGTCCATGATTCGACGTTAGATGTTGGTGATGAAGCGGATGATGCGGGGAATGCGGAGAATGCGGTGGCATTGTTCCACGGCTGAGGATATCCTCGATCAAAAAGGACGTCCTGCTAGCCGATGTTCCATTTTGTCCTGCTTGAACTTGATGCTGTTGCTGGCAGGTGGATTGCATTTTTTCCATTTATTTCCTAGACACTGTTCTTGGATCGTAGATTCTTGATCTTCCCTGGTTGGATACGGATTTATCGTGTTCTCCGAGACGATGAACGAAACACCGAACGAAGCAAAGTCGTGTAACGCGCACACACACACTGTTTATATCTCGCTCGTCCTTGGAATAATATCTTCCGTGGTCCCCGGAATGCACTCGACAAAGTAGTCCCTTCTTTTGAATCGAACGAGTCACGAGTCACAAGTCACTAGGTTCTTCGGCAAACATGTAGGTAAATATGTAGGAGGTATTTGTCGATTGACAAAGAATCGCGGTAGCGGTTGGTTATCGCGTGAACGTGTTACGCGGTGCACGGTTCTCCATAATTCTTGCGAACTATCGTTGACACATTACGGAGAAACTAGTCACTGATCACAAGGGAAATTTGTTTGACAGGGCACCGGACGTGCAGCGGAAGAGCGGAGGAAGGACGGAGGAAGATTCGACGGTCAGTTTGGCGCGCGACGATGGAAATACGGTTAGCGGACGGCAGTCGTAAGTGACGATAAAATAGCGCGGTAGAGAAGAGTATTTGCTCGTCGTTAAGACACTAGTTACTCGGAGGTCTCTCGTTAAATTTTAATTAGATATCGCTCGGCGCGAAACAGTACGAAAGGGTACGGAAGGGTACCGAAAGGGTAACGAAAGGGTAAACGGGGTCGTTCGAGCTCGAGAGATATCGGGTAGGAAGGCGCGAGTGCGGGTGGCTATGTTCACCGACGTTTAGGGAGTATCGGTTCGCGATTCAAGGCGATTCAAACCAATTCGACCCTCCACCGTTCCTCGACCCTCTCTCTCTTTCTCGGTCCCCCGATGATCTCCACCCCCGCCTCCTACTAACCACCAGAGTAAGACCAAAGTAAACCCGAGGCTGGTTATCCGAACCTCGAATTTCCTCCGTATTGGTTGCCGTCGCGACGCTCACCGTCCTCGGGGTTGGCCTCCTCGAATAGTCTGGGCGGGACCAACACCACAGTTTCCATGGATACATTCCTGGCCTGCGCCCCTCGAATCGAACCGACCACCGGGGGCCGTCGAGGGACGAAAAAGGGAGAGAATCTCCCCGAGAGAGCGGACTGGAAAATCAGAGTGGCAAATCAGAGCGAGAGAAACGCAGAAAGAGAGTAAGTACGAACGCGATTTCAAGACGAGGAAAAGAGAGGCGGATCTTTCTGAATTCGCGGGTGCTGAATGTTATTGCGCGCTCGTGTTCACGCTCGATAACGCGGTCCTCGCGTTTTCAGCTTCGGCCGCTCGCATTCACTGCTGAACATTTTATTTTACATTCGCTTATCACCCGATGAGTTTCTGCCGTTCAAATGTTTACCTTCTAAATTTCTTTATTTTTGATTGCATGCACGATAGACGAGAATATAAACCTCGAGGCATGTCGAGTGTCCTGGCGAGTCAATATGGCTCTGTGTCGAGTGTTTGGTAGGGTGGAGAATGCGGATCACGAGGAGCAGAAGCACCGGATTAGATTACTTATTGGGCGATGTGTACGGTGGTACCAGAGTGGAAGCAGGGTTGCATCCTACAGGACTCCTATCCGTACACCTTCCGATAGACAATCCTCGTACGTACCTACAAACCCTTTTCAAAAACATTTTCTTCCTCTTTAACCATTTGACTGGCAGACGGCATTCGCAAAAATCCATGTGAAAAATTTTACTCATACATACCGAGTACGTTTACTTCCTTCTCGTCCCTTTTCATGTGAATGATCGCATTTCGAACGATCGTGTAACAAAATGATATTGATTAAACATATTGGTTTTTATCGGCTTTTAAAAACTTGAGATGAAAGTTCCTTGATAGATCCGCTGGCATTTCTCGTAAGAAAGAAGACGTCATTGATTTTTACCGTAAAATTGCTGATAATTCCTATAATAATTGATACTTGGCATTGCAAGTGTAAGCTGATTTGGATTGTACATAATTTTCATGAATTTTCGGAATTACTCGAGGAAGATGAGCACCCTAACGAGGCAATCCGCAGAGACGGAGCAGTATTAATCCACGAGCGATGTTGGATGCTCCGTTGAAAGGTCCCTCTGCGGAAAGGACGGAAGAGGCGCGTGCCGACATTTAGGACAGGGGCTGCTTCCGCGATTATTGAGTAAATTAACGTCATGCGGACGTTAATTGTGTTAGCGACGCGTGTCCGTCGGTTCGCAGTAGTTTGGCTTGGTCGCTCGATCGAACAGCCGATCCCTCAACGATATCCGCAATCTCTTCTATCGAGTTTCATCGATCGTGAATCCACCAAATTAGATATAAGTCGTTGAAAGCGTTGATTAGAAATCAAAATTATAGACTTATTCATTTAACTGCCCATTCGAGCGACAGAATCTATTTTGAAATGATTATTTAATATTAGAACTACCAAACCAGTCGAAATGACCTCGGAATGGTCCTCGGAATGGTCCCCGAAATCTAATAAAAATGTTTAAATTTATTACGTTCAACTTTCTGAGATTTTTCGCGGTTCACGTTGCACAATGGACATAAATCAACCAATTAATTTCTACCATCCATCCTTTTTTAAGGGCGTACACATAAATATAGAAATAGAGCTGAATATATCGTCGGTAGTTCTGGTGTTAAAGACTGTGATTATCACGTAAACTCTTCCACTTGCTTTTCAGGCGCAGTATTTTCTCGCTTTCGGTAAATCAAAGTCGGTGCGCTTCAAAAGCAAAAACCAATACGAATGCCACCCTCCGATGTGGAAAGAACCGTGAAACCGTGGCAGAGACCGAGAGAAATTCTCCCGAGACTTGTTAGAACGAAAAAGGAGCAGCTTCGACGATAATCGGTTATCAAAGTTCAGCTCGTACGAGATTTATCCGGCGGGCGTATTCACGTCGGATTACATCGGTCAACGATTCTCGCTGAATACGCCGTCGCGCTGTTTTAAGGAAGGTTTCAAGGTTAGAAAAAAGGAGACGTCGAGTGGATGATGTATCGTTTTACTATAAAATATTAAAGGCGCCGGTAAACGAACTGGCGTGTCACATAAATAATTGCGAATGCACACTGTGCACTTAAGTAGTCTTTTAACGAAATAACGTTTGTTAACGCGAAAGAAGTATCGAAGAGAATCGCCGGTGATTATCGTTTCCTTGCTTCCGTTTCGAAATATCGTTTCTCTTTTAAGTTTGCCGAAGGGTAATGTTTATAAATAATGTTGTACGATTCTCAACAGGGTGTCAGAGGTATTTTATGATATATGATATGCCAGGAAACGGTGCTTTAACACTAAAGCTACCAAAGCGGTCAAGTGACCGCTCTGCACTTTTTATTAAGATTATTCCTAAATGCAACGGCGCTGTTGTTTGGGATTTTATATATTTTGATTTCATATACGCGGCGCGTATAATTCGATTTCAATTAAATGTGTAAATATAACCGAGTATATGTTCGGTAGTTTTAGTGTTATAGATTCTCTTATGTCGTACATATTATATAGAGTACCGAAGGATGAACTTCTTAACCCGTTAACCTACCAGTTCTTCCGTGAAACGATATTACACATTTACTTACGATTTAGTGATAAAATATATTCGTACGATATATTAAAAATTATTGCGAATACATGTACAAATTAAAAGCTGGGAATTATGAGAGTTAACAGGTTAATGGATGCTGTGCAGTGCGTTGCGATCCGAATGCACCAATCAAACGTTCCTTTCCGCGACTAGATTCTGATTAACGATCTTCAGCAATCTTTTTCAGTGCATCACTTCACTTTTAAAGATTCACGATTCCTTTCAACGATTTGACTACGAGAGGCGTATATACACGCTTTCATAAATTTCGCTCGGTAACGCGCATTTATTTTTTATTAAATAAATACAATGTGAAACCTACAGTTATGTGTCACATAAAAAAAGATCGAGTAACTGAATCGCAATAACTCCTCGGTTTGTCTTGTTTTTATCGATACAATTTAATGTCAACTACTGAATAGATTGCTGTTGGAACGCGCGGCAGTCAAAGTGTTAAACAAGTGTCGGATCGTAGCGCGATGGAATGCAGGAGGACGTATCAAAAGGAACGTTTCGTTGAAAGATATTCAGAGGTCTTCTTCGTTGGCAGCTCTCTTGTAAAAGGCGCGAGAGAAGCTCGCTGGTCCTTGAGAGCCGCAGAAGAAGAATCCTCGGCGCCAAAAGACGAAGAGGGCGAGGGCGAGGGGTATCGCGAGCAGCAAACCTATCAGCATACCGACGAGAATTGCCGCATCCTTTTCGGGTTGAGCTCCGTACAAGTCCGGACATCGTAATCTATGGTGAGAGAGACTAACCAGATTCTTCCCTTGGTGTTCCGGCGGCATCGAACACAACAACTTGTCCGACTCGTTCCCCATCAGTTTCTGGCCGAACTTCGGCAACAGCGAGCCGATCTGCGAAACGTACGTTCGTTTTCAAATCTACCGAAACTGTTCGGCGAGAGAATGCTTACGGCTTTGGCAATGATTATTTGAACTGTTATTTTACTGTTCGAGGAAGATCGAGACGGAGGAAGGACTCACTAATTCTTGATTATTGCAGTCGCAATTCCATTTGTTGTTCGTTATGTTAAGTTGCTCGAGCCTGTCCCATCTTCCTACGAGTAGATAAGGAAGGTATCGAAGCGCGTTGTCCGACAAGTCGAGTTTCTTGAGCGGCGGCCATATCGTGGTTTCCGAGCTCTGAAAATACAAATGTTATCGAAGACGTGACGATAAATAATGAAGGTTCGGCTCGACTCACCTGATCAGCCAACGCGTACTCGTCGATGTCTTCCAATTTCGGGCTATTTTTAATCGCGAGTGTCTCGAGTGCGGTCAGACCGGAAAAGGCACCCTTTCCGACAACCGTCAAATGAGGCATGCAACAAAGACTCAGTTCCTTCAATCGTGGCATTCGCGGAAAGCCATGATTGTGGTCGATTATTTGGATCGGGTTTTCATCCAAGTAAAGATATTCCAGGTTCGTCGCTTCCTCGAACGCAAGCGGTATCGCGCTCAGTCGATTGTCGGTTAAATTTAATGTTTTCAGGTACCTGAAAGTATACGTTTTCCGTTGCATTTATTAGGAATATTATTAGTTTCTCCACTTTCTCGCCTATCACTCGAAAATGGCCTTCCAACGATTCTTCTCTGTTTCGTGTACTATACGGGAATAGTTATCTGCTCGTTATCATCGAGCAATCGGCCGCGTTACTACGTGTCCTTATCGGCAGCGATTATTTAAAGGCGTGAACGCAACGCGATCGATGTAAGATTTATTAATTCGAGGAGGAGAACGAAAAGCGTAGACGTAGCGGAATATAAATCGTCATTTATAACGTTCCGTGGCTTCGGTTTCGAATACTTTACCTGAAATTATGTAAAAAAGTATCCGGTAATGATTTTAAACTGCAATAACTAAGGTCGAGCTCCTCCAAGTAGACGAGGACGGTGATCGCCAGAGACGTTCTCATGTCGATGATTCCAAACGGATTTCCCGAGAGGTTTAACACTTTCAAGTTCTCCAGATGCTCGAAGAGATCCTGATGCAGCGAGTGTAATTGGTTCTCCGCCAAACTGAGCAGCCTCAGCTTTTTCAGCGGTTCGTACGCTTCCGGGGAGAATCTACCCTGAAATCGGTATTTAAAATCTTTCGTAGAATTCTTTTCATAGAGTTATTCACACGAATTGCTGTATGCAGTATCTAATTAAATTCGTTACAGTTTTTTGCCGAACTTTATCGAGACTACTATGATTACTACGAAGTTAAGATAATGACTAACGCGAGGTACAGGATTATCGAGTAACGATTAACTACTCGGAAATCGATGAACGAGCTTTTGGATATTTGGAATACAGTGGTGCGTAACTATAAATATATATATATATATATATATATATATATATATATATATGTACACACATATATACATATAAATAGAAATGCAATTATAGATATACGCTATTAATTCGGAATAAAAAAAATGATTGCCGAAGATTTCTTCCGAAGGAGAAGCCAAGATCGTGCTAACGAAGGTATTATGCCGAAGTATTACCTTAAAGGCATAGGGTGTGAGTAATTCCGATGTGAGTTGATTCCGACTCAAATCTAATTCCGTCAGATTGATGAGTTGCTTGAAGGCACCCTGGTCGATCTCGGTGATTTGATTTTTCCGCAGAATCAATTTTCTGATTTCCACTTTCGGGAAAGGGGTGATACGCCTCAAAAGATTTCCTTCGAAGGATACCAAGTCCGACGATTTATTGGGCCATTTCGCATTGGTAAATCCAGCCTGCGTCAATCCTTTGTCCGCGCAATTTATAACGCGAGCTGCAACAAGAGATTTTTCTTCAAACGACACCGACGCGTTATTTTACACCAAATATTCCACCGAATGATTCGTGTCGTTGGATACATTTCGAATTCGTAGAATCGTTCGGCGGGAATAGTTTCCCGGACATCCGACGCCTTTCTTTCCTATTAATTCTAATACTTATACTTAGTATTTCATATCGCTAGTGATACCTGTGCAATCGCATGTCAGGCACAAACTGGAAATTTCAGGTGCAGTTTCGGGCGCAATCGTGGAAGTATGTTTGACCGGTACGATTTTGTCATTCGTGCCTTGACAGTTCACCGCGGAGAAACTTAAAATGGCGAGCAACAATAATAATTGGTAAGAAATCATGTTTCGTGTCAGTAAGGACCACCGACCGTAAACTCGGCACCGAGAACTGAAATTGGCTTTCTTGTATCAGCCCGACTATCCCTGATAACGAAGCGGTGCGATAAGATACCGTTGGTCACCGTTAGTCACTGCTCTAGCCAGTTACAAGCTGGAAGACAGATACGACGAAGAAGATTACTTCCTCTTCACCCTTTACCTCCAAGAACTTGGAATATCCTCGAATATCCTCGAATATTCTCAGTCACTCGCTCGCTTCTCATAGTGAAACGATTCGGGACTCCTGCGTGTTCCTTACACGGCAATAAATCGGTAAATAACAATGTTTTTTTAAATTCGATATTTCACACTCGAAACCGAAATCATTTATCTTACTTTATTACGCCAAAAGATCGAGGTCCGAATGAAAAAGAAATGATCAAAGTCACGCTCGATTTTTTGAACTGGTAACGTAAAAGATATAACGAAGTCTGTGGATAAATTATAAAATTGATTTAAGTTACCAAAGTTAAAATTTCAATAGTTTCACTTCCAATTGCAATTCGGAATGTAATTACGATTGTGTTGATTACTTGGACAGGTTATTAAAGAAAATAGGAAGTCTGGGTCAGGGTAAATGAAACAAATGATTTTGTTTATATATTAAGAATATTTTTCAGATCTTAATAAGATATCGGAGATTACAGAAATGAAGGTTTCGCGTGGAAAGTCGAATATCCCGCTTGTGGATGAGCGATGCTTGACCGCAGAGAAAATCGCGCGATTCTACCGGCATCTGTAGTTGGTTTAGGGTAGCAAAGGGAACGTAGAAGGGAACCTTGGGCCAGGGACGAGGCGAAAAGTATTGAATCACTGACGTCACAAAAGACGAGCGAGTGGAAGGAGTGTACAGACGACGGGGGCAGATCGGTGCGTTGAGAAAAATGTCTGATTACTCGAATTAATCGTGGTAAAGGTGAAGCGTGGTAAACAGAGAGGTTCGGTGTTGACGCGGCAGTGGATGGTGGAGCGGTGTCGTTGGCTCGCGTAACCTCTAGTATTTACTATTATCACGTGCGCACCAGAAAGTAACCACGATACTTTGGTGGGAGTCGAGTGGTAGTCGAGTGGTAGTCGAGTGGTAGTCGCGCCGAGCCGAAATAACATCGGAAAATAAAACAAGTGCATCGTCTTGGTGTTGTTTTCCACCCAGTTGGGATTTTCATCGGTTCCGGTAGCAACGATTCTGTGAGTAGCGTCGCCGTATATAATGCGTTTTCCTAGATCCGGTGTCATCGGGCCAGCTGCTCTCATTTCGCTTTTAATTCTCTCTTTGCCGCGGTGCACCTGCGATCGCAATTTGTGAGGTTAGGTAAGGTTTCTTCGGTTTCTTCGGTTTCGTTGGTTTCTTGTGCGCCGATACACGCGAAAAACTTGTTTCGTGCGCAATACCCCCCTCAGTGAACGCCCATTTCTCCCGCGATTCTCACTCTCTGCCTTTCTACCTCGCTCCCTGTCTCTATTCCTCTCTACCTTGACAGAATTGCGGATTGATGCGATCGATAGTGTCAAGGGTCTTCCTTCGGATGACATCACTTTCACACCATGCGCTCGCTCCTCGCATCCTTTTTAATTCTTATCCCCTCGCTCTTTATTACACCCTCACTCATCGAAACTCATCGAAACTCATCGAAACTCTTCTCCTCGTCGCATCATCGCATCATCGCTTCGTCTCCTCCTCGATTCCCATTGATTCTTAACAAACGGTGCTACCACGCTTTACATCCGATCCCGATCCTTTCTCCTTTCTCCTTCTCCTTCAAATCTTTCGTTTCTTTATTTACTTCGCCTTACGCACGATATTCGCAGTCTTGACTTTTCTCGACCAAACCGACGTAATGCAATTCTTGACGAACAGTCAAGAATTCGTAGGTAATTGATAAAAAGATGTCCGATCTCAGGATAACCCATTACAGAGGTTTCCTCTCTTTCTCTCTTTCTCTCTTGCAGTCGATATCGTTCATTATTTATAACTCTGAACGTATGGTCATAAGATACTATCAATTATATTCCCTATCAGAAATGGGCAGTGAGCGTGTTTTTGATAGACGACGTAAATGAAAAGGCATTCCATTATCTATCGTTTATAAAAGTCTGACCGATACACTGCTACCGCGTGAAGTATTCGAATCTATGAAAATGATGTGATAGTGCGAAATTAATGATAGATAAATTCAAACTGCGGCTGACAATATCGAGTTATCGATGGACGATGGATGGAGATTTAAATTGCAGATTTTGTTGGCCTTCTCGTTAATTCCTTAACACATTGACTGCCATGAGAGTCATTAGTGACCAACGATGCGAATATTACATACTCGAATCCAATATATAGCTAACATTTGTACAATTTCCAACATTTTTAATGTTACGATAACGATGTAAAGTAACTAACGTATCGCAGCGCACTTAAAAAGTTTTGTTTTTAAATGTTCCAATGCAATCAGATATCGTATAACACGGATTTCTGCTATTTAGCCGTTGTATATCGACGCATAGAGGGGAGAGGAGAATAAATCGTATTAAGAAACTTACGTAAATCGGGTAAATCAGCAGGCGTTAGACGGACACGTTAAATTCTTTTGCAACTCGAGCGTATCAAGCGTGTCTCGAAACGTTTTGCAGTTCGATCTTTACATCCCAAGAGAACCGGTTAACGTCGCTAAAAGAAATCCATAGAAGAAAAACGTGGAAATCTGTCGGAAAGAACATATTTTAATATTATCTCACATTAAACTTCTTATTAGCTGCACGTTATATATCGAAACGTTTCAACTCACACATCGATCTCAGTTTAAAACTTATTTATTATTTTGTATGAAAGAATAATATCTCACCACAAAGCCATTTCGTTATTGCTGTTTTTTTTAAAAGAGATTAAAGTGTATCGCTGGCCAGGAAAGCTTAGATACCTTGCAGAATCAGGGAAATACGCGGCAATCTTTTTTCGCGGTTCTCTTTATGAAAAATATCGCTTAATTCCTGTGCAAGTCGATGATCGATTCACGCGGAAGAGCACGGGATACGATTTTTCTGTGGATAAGAATCGTCCGTCTGAATAACCACGGCTACCATCGTTACAATCGTTTAACGATGGTAGTAATTGTGCGTTAGAAGTTGGTAGAAACGAGTGGGAAGAAAAGTCAAATTTCCCGCAGGAATCTGTCGGCGGCCCTAGAGAGGGTTGGAGAGGGTTGGAGAGGGTTGGAGAGGGTTGGAGAGGGTTGGAGAGGGTTGGAGAGGGTTGGCGAGGGTCGGCGAGGGTTGCGCAGGAATCGACGCCGTCGGCACCGCTTTTAGCTGGTTACGCGTACTTTTTGCTACGCCCTCTTGCCATGAAAATGATTCTTCCCTACTGTGCCAGGGATCGTCCCATCGGTTATTGAACGTTTGACTGACAGTTCGCTTTATCTCGCGGTCTCGCGTGCTCGCGTGCTCGCCTGCACGGAAAAACCAGATGACGAAAGAATCGAAAACAGGGAACGTGCTCCTCGTTCGCGGTTCTCGCGATGAACTCACATTGATCTAATATAAGGATTTAGTGTCTTCCTCCCGGTGGCTGGACTCTTTCGTCTCTCTCTCTCCCCCTGTCTCTCTACGAGGTGCATTGCCTGACACCACACGACGCCGGTTCGTGAGCCGATGACTGACAGGTAGTAAACAACTCCTCGCCACCGCCCCCTAACCACCTCCTAACCACCTCCGATGCTTCGCACTATATTTATTTAGATTCGTTACTTCCGCTTTCTCGAGCATGATCAACTTCCATCCATTCTCACTTACTTTTTTCACCTTTCGTTCTCGTCTTTCATTTCTATACTCTCTTATAATATATTTCGTGCTTGTTATTTAACTATTCGTCGATTCGAATGGGACAAGTCTATTCGTTAAAAAAAGAAACGAAAGAAAGAGTGAACATTGATAAGATATAGATAACGCTGGAAAAAGAACTGTTAAAAATATCGTCAAAATATCTAACCGTATCACTCCAAGATTCTTCTCGTAGCAGAACAAAGTGGCGTATTTTTTTAACGTTTCCAAAATTCCTTGGTGGAGGGCAAAACCTTCCGCCAACGACGGCCTATATTACTCGAAGCATTTTCGTGTTTCTCTAATACAAGCATCGTTCGATCGGATCTTGCTTATATTTATCATGCTGTTCATGCTTTTCATGCTTCTTAGATTTGTTCGTAATGTGAATTATTTGCAGTATGTGACATTTTTGTGAGGCCTAGCTTGCACCTTCTACTTATATATTTGTGTCAAGTTTACGTAATTCCTACAAATAATTTAATTATAGTTCGCCGCTAACTTTAATTTGGGATTGTGAACATACATACTTGTTCGATTCCGTGTAACCTTCTTTCGTAATACAGTCGATGAATTTTATTCGAGCGATTAGTCCCCGTTTATCTGCATTTTAATGTGATTTTACTTGTTGCGGTGATCGTTGTTTTACTGCCGGCACTTACGATATACGACACCATTATATCAGCTGCGATTATTTACGATATATTATCTACAGCAGTTCAGGTTATTAATATATATTCTTATAATTGTGAATTCCTTGTTGTAAACGAACCTTTAAGATGAAAGGTCGTACTCGTCTCATAGGGTTTTTCTTCGTAGGAATGAAAATCATGTCGGGCCAAGGTTGCCAATATACGCGTATCGTCTGAAGGTGGACACGTTAGACGAATCAAATTCGAAAGATTCTGACATTTCGACGAATATCGCGATCCCGCGGAGTAGTTTTCCGTCGGTTTCTTTCCCTCTCTTCGTTCGTTTTGCAGTTCGATTCGTTGGAAGATGCGCGTATCGTGTTCCTAGCTGGTAACAGCTGCATCAAAGTGTTATCGAACTTAAAAGAATTCTAACAATATTCCGGAGAAATACAACTCGCCCACTTTCAACCACTCGTCAAAATTGAAATGCCCGCGGTTTCTTTCTACAAAAAAGAAGGCCGGAAGTGAATAACTACCGACGAAGGAAGTAATTAGTCGCGCGGAAAGACAGCCGTTTACTTTTCGTAACCTGACTCACCTGTAAGCAGAGCTTTGTTTTAAATCATTTAAATCACAGTTCAGTTATGAAATTGTATTTAAATCCTGATTGTCAATTATTGTTTCTTAAGTTAATGACTGACTTTTGTGTGGGAACATGGAAATTGAACCATCAGTTGTGTCCCGTGCATGTACTAGTTCAATCAGCACCATTTCTTTTTTCGATAATTCATTATAAGATCCATTATTTTCGGGTGGTCTTGTTACCGGAAAAATCCGATAACTATTGATCATTGATGCAATTAGAAGGTACTATACTTCGTATACTAATTTCAGTATGCCGACATTTAAAAGAATGACGGGGAATGTAATTAGAGGATAGATACGATAAGGAAAAATACGAAGAGTGTGTGCAAGTAAGTCGTGTTCAGTTCGATAGTCGAGTAGAAGTGTGAAAACCGTTTCCTGACCGCTCACCGTCAGCGATAATATCTTTAAATGAAAGCGGTGAGCGGGATAATAAATATCGAGTTTAACGAAAAGACGCGAGTACGGTGGAAGCACCACTTGCAAGTAATGGTGGCCTTCCCCTACCCTTCTCCTACCCTCGTTCTACCCTCGTTCTACCCTCGTTCTACTCTCCCTTGACTCTACGTTTTCCAACGTTTCCCTCTTTCTCGGCCGACAGATTTTCTTTCTGTTCGGCAGGTTGCCGTCGACGCCGACGCCGTAGCCGAGTTTCCTTCCGTGTCTGCCGGCAGATCTCCCAGCAGATCTCTTCTTATTCTTATTCCCTTTATATGCTTACCCCCCGATCTATTTCACCTTCGGGAGAAACTCCCGATAAAATGACACCCACGAACTGAGTCTGGAGCGAACAGCTTCCCCGCACAAAACTTTCTTTTCGTTAAACTTTTTTCTTGGAATAGTTGCACTGTTGCGATTCAATTGAAATTATTCAAGATAATTGTATTGAGGACAGAAATAGAGTCAATGTCTCTTAGTACGATGTTACGAGTATTGTTAAATAGTGGCTTTCATTTTGTAAGTGTTTCTTAAGATGTATTGGGCTTAATGGGTCAAAGACAATGCTGGGTAGTACTCAAAACATGGTTTAGAACCATTTTCTATCGATACGAATACACTAGATTAGCTTTCGGGTAAACCAACATTTCTTTCAAAATTTACAAAAATGTAAAGGGGTATACCTTCAAAAATTGTCAAAAAATTAAAGTCGCCAAAATCACTCCTAGATGGTCCAAATCGATGGCAAATGATCTATAAACATATTTTAGGATGATTTTGGGTCGGAAGAAGCGGTTTAAAAATTGTTTTGAACAAAAAATGGGTCGACCCAAAATCGCAAAAATGTGAAGGGGTATACCTTCAAAAATTCTAAAAAATTAAAAGTCGCCAAAATCGCTTCTAAACGCCCCAAATCGATGGTAAATGATGTATAAACATATTCTAGGACGATTTCTGGTCGAAAGAAGCGGTTAAAAAATTTTTATTGGGCAAAAATGGGTCGAACCCAAATCGAAAAAATGTAAAGGGGTATACCTTCAAAAATTGTCAAAAATTGAAAGTCGCCAAAATCAATTCTAAACGACCCAAATCGATGGGGGGTGATGTATAAACATATTCTAGGACGATTTCTGGTCGAAAGAAGTGGTTAAAAAATTTTTATTGGCCAAAAATGGGTCGAACCAAAGTCGAAAAAATGTGAAGGGGTACACCTTCAAAAATTGTCAAAAATGAAAAGTCGCCAAAATCACTTCTAAACGACCCAAATCGATGGGGGGTGATGTATAAACATATTCTAGGACGATTTCTGGTCGAAAGAAGCGGTTAAAAAATTTTTATTAGTAAAAAATGTGTCGAACCCAAATCGAAAAAATGTAAAGGGGTATACCTTCAAAAATTGTCAAAAATTGAAAGTCGCCAAAATCAATTCTAAACGACCCAAATCGATGGTAAATGATGTATAAACATATTCTAGGACGATTTCTGGTCGAAAGAAGCGGTTAAAAAATTTTTATTGGTCAAAAATGGGTCGAACCCAAGTCGAAAAAATGTAAAGGGGTATACCTTCAAAAATTGTCAAAAATTGAAAGTCGCCAAAATCAATTCTAAACGACCCAAATCGATGGTAAATGATGTATAAACATATTCTAGGATGATTTCTGGTCGAAAGAAGCGGTTAAAAAATTTTTATTGGTCAAAAATGGGTCGAACCCAAGTCGAAAAAATGTAAAGGGGTATACCTTCAATAATTGTCAAAAAATTAAAGTCGCCAAAATCGGTCCTACATGAACCAAATCGAAGGTATATGATGCCTAATGATGTTCTAGGACCGTTTTGGGTCGAAGAAGTGGATTAAAAATGTTGTCCGATCCGAAAATAACGGATCCATTAAGGGCAACACTTTTTGCTTGTGAATAAACTCGTCGATAAAAAAATGCCTATATGAAGTTTTTCGTTATTACTAAAATCGTTGTTATTGTTAGGTTTAATGGTGATAGCGGCAGGTTAGTGGTCACGAGCGGGTTAACATTTGACTCGATGATAATAGAGCACTCTTTATTATGGGCAAGCGAGCACTCACGTCGCGTGACTGGTGGTTAGTCTAAAATTGCAAATGCGAAGAGGACAGAAAGAGGACAGAAAGAGGACAGAAAGAGGACAGAAAGAGGACTCCCGCGTTTTTGATATTAGATCGCGGATGCCTGGTGAATGTGTTCTCTGTGGTGCAGTAGTTTATTTATTCATACCAAAGGACGTGTGTGGGGATCTCGAGAAATTCAAAAGGGACGTTCGGAATGGAAAGTAGAACCGGTGCCAGCAACATCGCTGATGGCGTTCGAGCCGTCTAATGATGACATTTAAATGCAGTGCTGTTCGCATCGTTCGGTTCTTCGTGCCACTACCATTCTCTCTTCCTTCGTCCTCTCTTTCTCTTTCTCTTCCGCTTCGCTCCCCCATTCGACCACTGCTCTTGCTATCTTTTCTTTCCTCTCTACCACCCTTTCGTGCCATTTCGTGCCATTTCGTGCCATTTCGTGCCATTTCGCGCATTAGCTCGTTATTAGTTATAGTTTATATCATTACTGCCCGGCCAACAAAAATAGTGTTATTATAGCTCTAATTGTTTCTTTTTCATATTTGTTTACAGTGCAACTCGATAGTCCTCGGAACCGACTTCCACTCTTTCATTATCTTGAGATATCCGTGGCCCTGGAGGACCTGGGCAACGATGGAGGGTGTCAGACAGGAATGATAGGTAAAGATTATCTTTGAGTCTGGGTAACCGACAGAACTGGGAAAGGGTAAATGAAATCCTATTTCTGGGAAGTGCAGGATGCAAGAGGGTAGCACCGCCGTGGCCCTAGCGATGGTGACTCCTGGCTACGATCAGGACCCTGCGAGTGGGGTGGCCGATTACACGACGCACCAGGATCAAGCGCAATTCGAGGCAGACAAGAGGGCTGTTTACAAACATCCCCTCTTTCCGCTTCTAGCGTTACTCTTTGAAAGATGCGAGCAAGCGACCCAGAGTTCGGACAACTCGACGTCCGAAAGCTTCAACATGGACATACAGGCCTTCGTCCAACACCAAGAAAGAGACCGAAAACCTTTCTTGATCAATGACCCCGAAATTGACGGTCTGGTGAGTTCCTAGAAGTTGTCTCTTTCACTTCTCCTCTGCGGAGAACACTTTGCGACCGATAGAATTGTTCATGAATATCATTACATTGAATCGGCAGAGTTTGAATCCTTTTATTAGATTCCATGAAATAGGTAAACCATCGAATAGCGATGCGCGCATTGTTTACGCGGCGAAATAAAAAGTAACGAGCGTCGTATTATAAAAAAGAAAGTCGATCAGACATCGAATTTGTTTTGTGCCTTGCCAACGCCAGATGATCAAGGCGATACAGGTGCTGCGAATTCACCTACTCGAGTTGGAAAAAGTGCAGGAGCTGTGCAAAGACTTTTGCAACAGGTACATCACGTGCCTGAAAGGCAAAATGCAGAGCGAGAATCTGCTACGAAGCGATTACAGCCACCATGGACACGACATTGGTCCATCGAGTGGCAGCAATGGCAGCAGCCCGTTGCAGGTTAGACCATTTTCTTTTAATTTATCTTATTTTCATCGGATTTTTGCATCTAACGCTATCCTGCTCTGCTCCTTTACCTAAGTAGATATCCTTCCGATCAGTGGTGCGCAAAGATCGCGTGAATCCATCGAAGCACGGCGCGACCAAATTCTTACCTATATTCTTAGTTTTACCTATATACTACGAGTTCCCACAGTATTGTAGTATTGTAGTACTGTAGTACTTAATCCCGTGTTTCGAAAAATCGCTGATAAATGACGAGTGGTAGGAAGTTAGACAGAGCGGAGATGCGATTATTGCGCGCCGCTTAGAGTATTATAGTTTCCCACCCCTGCTCTCTGACGGCTAGTTGCGACATATATTTCCCAGGTGCTGTCTTCTACAGGCAATGATGTTGAGCCGGGAGCTAACGGATTCAGAGTAAGCAGAGGAGAGAATTCGTCGTCGGAAAACGGTGGCGCGAATCAACTGGTGATCGCTCACGACGGCCAGGATGAAACGCTCACCGAGAGGCCACCGTCCGCGCGATCCTCCTCGACCGCTCAACGCTCGGTCAGATCCAATAGCCAGGAACACGACGATCCCCTCTCACCGTCCGCCATACACGGAAGCACGCCACTTTCTCAGATCGGGGCTCATCCTTGTGCACCGGTTAACGATATGTATCTTGGACAAGGTAAACCTCATCTTTCGCCACCCTTATTCTACTCCTTCCATCCTTCCATCCTTCCATCCTTCCATCCTTCCATCCTTCCATCCTTTATATTCAGTTATTTCACAAGTTATTCGTAGAGTTATTCAATCGGCAGTTGACTATTGTAATCTCGAATGTTACGAGGCTGTGGTTCGATTTATAGATGACGTGGACTATGTGAATATTACCGACAGAATATATTTAGAGGAAGCTGGGTACTGGGGTCTCCTTGCGTTGCAAGAGCGTGAAAATGAATACGTCGAGGTCGGAGATCCTACCGATGAAAAGTATTTTGGTTAGGAACACAATTCCCCCTTGGTCGCTATATTTCATCAGACTTTATCCAAACCATAACAGAACACCATGACCTTTACACATTCTCTATCAATCTATTCGTTGGACTAACCAATCGGGTTTAGATATTACTGTCGCAGGCTCTCCTTCACCCGCGCCCAGCGAGGACGAAGACGAAGGAAGTGGCACTGGTACTGCTATTTCGAATCACGGCGGAAGTCACGGTGGTGGCAATCACGGGGGTGGCGTTAGAAAAGGAAGGCAGAAACGAGGAGTTTTGCCGAAGCAAGCTACAAGCATTATGCGCACTTGGCTCTTCCAACATTTAGTCGTGAGTATTCTCTTCAATATTTCATCATTTAATAATTCCTTATTACTCATTATGTCACTTCTACATTCCGCTTTAATATTTTGCATTCAGCATCCTTATCCCACCGAGGACGAGAAGCGTCAAATCGCGAGTCAGACGAACTTAACGTTGTTGCAAGTTAATAACTGGTTCATAAATGCTCGCCGACGAATCCTTCAACCTATGCTGGACGGTGCTGGTGCCGAACCCGTGCCTCGCGCGGGAAAACGACACAAGACGTCGAAGCACGTGGTGCAACAACAGCAGCAACAAGTCCAGCAACAGCAAGGCTGGCAATCGGAGGATTCGGGGAGTGACTCGGGCTCCAGCGACGGTGAGGGAGGTGCCGATAGATCTAAAGACGGTAACGATAGCGACGACGATGATCTTCACTGACCTCTGTCGATCACCGAAACGTCAACCTCTTTGCGGTACCTTCAAATCCAGTTGCTCATTACAGTATTAAGGTATTCGAGAATAGAGTTCGCTTTAACTGTCAGATACGTAATTATTCCCGCGAAAAACGAAGGGTGTAATACGGGACGGAGTTATCACGCTCTCTCTTCAGGGCCGATCATGTCACGGATTCGTCCTGTTCGAAAGATATGTAATCTCGGGGACGCCATGATCCGTAGCGATGCCCGATACGTTTCACGACCATTGTGTCCAAATCGTTGTTTCTTCCTATAAAGTTAGCCCCGTTTCATTTTCAATTTGTTATCATTCGGATGCATTCTCCTAGTCTTTCAAATGAAAGGTACGAGTTGTATGTAGTTTATCGCGACGCGTTAAGTTCTTCATGGCAGGCTGTGTTAAACTTTTTCTTTTCCACCGACTTTCATCGTGGGAAGATAACCTTCCGTCACTATTTTACGATAATTCTTTGATCGGTGGAAACATCTGGAAATCATCGTTCGCTACTTGTATATTTTTACACGACAGTCACAAAGTGGACTTGTATGTTCCCAAGAGCTTCCGGTTTCCGATGCTAATAAAATGTTGGTTCGAATGATTTGACTAGGACTCGTACTATGCATCGTTTCCACATTTAGTTAGACAAAGAAAAAAATGATGCCGAATCGTGTGTTCCCACATCATCGAGGTGGGAAAAGTAAGAATTCTCGAGGAAATGGTCAGTGAGATTGATTTTCGCGAGATGTTAACGAATGCTAAGTAAAAGAAAAACCGATGATTTTCGATGCCCGAATTCCTCGTGCCATTCAAGAGCGTGGTAACTTCCGCATCTTTAGTCTTTGTTCAGCTCTGCAATGTCGTGACATAGCAAACTGCTGTCCCTCCAAGATAATAATAACGATAAAGATGATGATACTATTACGATTAATAATAATTACTATTATTATTATTAACGAGAAGAAGAGAAAGAAGTGGCAAGAAGGAAGAAGAACAACAATGATAATATAATACTTTTAAATATATGATGATTATATTTTTAAACTCTAAGTGTCGTCTTTACGCGTGTACCGCAGTGATAGAAAGGTGGTACTGCTGTACATAAAACATATACGAAACTGTTAGTATAATAAACATTCGAAGGAAGATACTAGTTATTGTCCGGAAGGAAAGGTTGGGATTACCTTTCTTGTAATTGAAAAACAATACGATGATGTAAGGGATGGACGACACGCGCAACACGCCATTTTCTAGTTAAGCATTTCGTACGTTTCGCTGTCTGCATATGATCGTTACGTTTTACTACGAATCATCCGCTGCATTCGATTTCATCGTCTCGCGCATACACTCGATAACGACTCTCTCTCCTCTCTCTCTCCTCTCTTTCTCTCTTTCTATATATAGAAATATTATATACAGACGCGTATATTATATACAACGATAGAATGTACGCGGAGAATTTGGAAGGATTCGACTTGATCGTCGAATGCGGATCCTCCTTTTGATTTCCACTATATCGCTCGTGTATATAACGTTCTGCTCGCAAACTTTCCTCGCAACGAAACGTTTTTGTTCGATTTCCAGGCGTTCCGTCCAAGACTATTCGAATCGTTCAACTGTCCTAACTTAATCTTAGACTGCCTTCGAGCCGTGATTTTTTAAGGGACGCGCTTCGTAATTCGATAATTCGATAATTCGATAATTGGTCAGCGTCAATAAAGAGATTGACGGGAACCAAGTTACTCTTTACCAACCAAGTGTTCGACTTTTGCTTCGCTTGCTTCTCACGTTACGCGATTTCCGTTCGGTTATCTTATATTTTGAGTTCGAACCGATTTATTTCCGTATCGTATTCGATAAATTACTCGAACAACAATATACGCCTCGTGCTTTTTCAAATAATTCATTGAATCGTCCAATTGAGAACTGCTTTCGTAACGATGTAAATATGCCGATCTTGTTTGTATTCGTTGATAGATTGATCTACACCGATCGAATGATTAAAGCTGAATAAGTTAGATGCACGAAGCGTTTCGCCGAAGTTACGCCACTTGTACTTTCATCCAACGATGTACATAGCCGATCGACAAAGTGCTTCCATTAGTGGCTTACGAGCTTCTCCCGAGCTAGATATCGAAGCGTGCCGATTTTTCTCGACTCCTTTGAATTCCTTTCTTTCCGCGGAATACTGGGAACCTTAGAACTCGAAGCTTGGTAAAACGATATTCGTCAGTTGAAGACAGCTACTACAGTATAGCTCCATATAAGGTGCGAAGAACGTAAGCTAGCATTAAATAATGACGATACTTAGAAAACGAACAAGTCGAAGCACCTGCGTGGATGCGGCTAAAGAATCAAAGAGAACGTCGACGTAACTCGGGGAGAGAAATGAAATATTAACGAGATACAGCAGATGGAAAAAAAGAGATACGTGGACATTTTTGCGTGATTTCACTCTGTATCGCGCTTGTACTTTATTTCTCTTTAAGGATGTAGGGATGTAAAGACGATAAGGATGTACCGTGGTTACGTCATTGTTTGAGAGTACGAGCAATAATAATGCCTCCCATCCACGAAACTGACTAGATTCAACTTAACCCTTTTTACTCGAGACGCGACTCTTAGTAGCCATTCAATTTATTGCGACAATTTGAGTGGCGACTGAGAGGCATTAAAATTGACTTTGGTTGTCGGTGATTTAACGTTCAATAACAAAATATACCTGGAGGAAATTTGAATGTCACCTCCGAGTGCAAAGGTTTAAATCACCGACGATTCGAGTAAACATTGATGGCGACTTTTCGTCGCCACTCGAGTTGCCGTGATAAGTTTAAGTAGTAATAAATAATGGCGAGTGCAAAGGGTTAAGGGAAATCTTAAAACCGACTTGCATCACGAATCACCTAGTACGGGACTATACTGTATTCGAATTAAGTTTAATCTAAAGTAACGTTAGATTAAGTGGTAGGTTGTAAGGCTGAACCACGTATACGTATGTGCTGCGGCACCAAACGACTGTGATAACTCGGTGGGCGGTGCCCAGCCTCCTACTTCATACTTGTATACTGACAAACTTATGAGATATTTGCAAAAAAAGGAAAGAAAACGTAGAAACATTTACCGAAGAGGTTGAACGTGTGTCGGGAATGTGCGTTAAATTAATCCACTACGGAGTTACGTGCGCGTACGCCAATTTACTTTATCCATTTACTTCATTATATACTTGGTTCCTTTCGATGGAAATCTCTTTTAAGAATGATTTATTCCAACATCTGACAAATGTTTTCCGTTAACATTTCAATTTTATTTGGAAAGAAATCTGTATCACGAAATGTAATTCGTAACGTTTCATCGTTGATTTCTAACGAATCAAAAGATTTTCGTTTTTTGTATTGTCGCATAATTGAATTCGCGTACGCGGACGAATCTCGCGACGATTCTCTGGTAAGATTCTGTACTGGAGATCCATTTGTGGAAGAGTATCTATACAATATTTCGAGAAATAGGAATGGATTAGAATGTTACATAATGCGTTAAGTCATAAAAATGTATTTGAAATAACAGATTTTGGGGACCGATTTTCAGTTCCAGGCTTTTTCTGCGCTTTCTTTATTCAAGGCCCCGTTAAATCTATATAAATACGGCCGTTAATACGAATAACGATAGAATCATAATTTAACATATTTATAATATATCGTGCGAATTGATTTTCTCTTATTACGTGCCATATGGTAATCGAAGTTTGTCGCGTAAAACAAGGCAGTCCATTCCTATCTCGAGTAAAGTTTTACATCGTAAACTAAACCTATTACATACTTACATACCTACTAAAAAACGAAAAGCATAAGTAAACAAATTAAAATACTTCTCTCTCGTGTACATCAAGGCCCTGTTAAATAAGTTGTTTATTGATAATAAACGCCATCACGCTTGCAATGTGTGCTCTCCCGTTTCATGCCGTAACGTCGAAGAAACGTTCGATCTAATTTACTAGAATTAATATGGAATTATAAAATGATAGATGATAGGGTGATATAAGCCGCTGATTGTGCAGCTGCGAGAAAGGAAAAGTAGGTGAAATCCAAATGTTGATTCAATACTTTAATTTGTCTTCAAATTACCGTACAAAATATTTAGTTTACATCGACGACGCGATGTACACCTCGTATCTTCGTCAAAACACGTGGGTCAAACGACTCTCTCGTCGAGCGAGTTTAAATGTCAAATGAGTATGAAGTCGTGAGAAATCACAGGTATCTGCACGTACGTCATAAATAATCCTAGATCGACGGAGAAATGAAAGGATTCCGATAATTTACTTCCGTCGAAATCATCCACGTTTACTTCGATCGAACGCATACATTTCTATTATGATAACGCGAGATACTTGAATAGATTTCATTTGGTCCGTAAGTACAGGACGCGTGATCAGCCTTGAGAATTAATTTCAAATCGATCAATGAAAACGAAAGGATTGCACTTGCAATTGCAACGAACATTTACCAAAGTCAAATGCTGTACAGATTTTTAGCATCGTGCATTCGCTTAAAATCTGCAACGACACGCGATGCTCGCATTTGTCATCCTTCGACCGCCATTATGTTTTCGCGTCGATCCAGAACTATCGGTCGAATATATTATTTCGCTATTAACCCTTGGCACTCGTAGGCGACTTTCAGTCGCCACTCAGTTTACTGTGACAAGTGGAACGGAGATTAAGAGGCGACATTAAGATTTCCTCCAGTTTGTCGGTGACTTAAAATTCAATAGCGAAAAATATCAATAGTCAAATTACTGCAGGAAACTGAGCGGTGACTGAGTGACGCTGTTCGAGTGCAAAAGGTTTAATATCCTGCGCTTACGTTACTTTTCATTTCTGCTAGAAAATCGGTCGCGCGAAATAAATATGAAGTAATGTAATACGTCACCTGTATTATTAATAGCAAGTAGCTATCGTAGATTGACACGGGCAGTAAAGGTAACATACACCAACGTCTCGTTTCCATACGATTCGATCGTGAACGAAATGTACGTAACACGTAATACTAATGATCGTGAGGTTGTGACTAAAGTGGAATTAAATAATTGCACAAAGTGCCTTGCGAACTTCCTCGCGTTGCTGCTTGGACGCGAATCTTCTTTGCCGCGGTAAAGAATTGTAAAGAACGTTAACACCTCGAGGATTGGATAAATAGATAATACCAAGTTTTCTTCAAATTCCTACTAATTGGAATACCTCGCGATAGTAATGATTTACTTATATATTAAACTGTAATTAACACTAGAACTTCCAAAGCAGTCAAAATGACGGGTCCACGATTTTTAATAAAAACGTTTCGCTTTCTCAGATTTCTTTCGGCTCGCGTTGCATAATGGACATAATTGAATCGATTAATAATTAATAATTATTCTTGACATCCATCCTTATTTCTAAGGATGCATATAACGGAATATATCGTCAGTAATTCTAGTGTTAAATTATAATTGGAAAGAAATCCTCGGTATGTTAATAGCGGCATGAGTTTCCCTACGCAAACAACCGTCCGTTTCTGACGAATTTTCGAAGAACCGGGAAAAATAACGGTGGTGATCGGTTACGAAAGGTTTCTGGTACTGAGATAAATTGAAATAGAAAGATCGTCCGAGGGCGCACCACACATACGATTAAAGGCTCGTCACTGGAACATCTCCATCCTCTCGATGATCCAACCTGGTCATTGATATGTGGTCCGCGGCGTGTCCCTAGCAATCGGTTGCCCTTCTGTAATCAAAATCATTTCTACCGAATATTTAATATCGAACTAGCGCTGAGAACTGCATCTCTTTTCAATATTAATCAACATTGTCGAACATACCGCGTATTAAACAGCACGTCGGCTCGAGCATTCACGAACCACACTAAGATGAACGAAGTGGTGGCAACGATACTTCCGATCACCATACTAAAGCGTTCGGTCGCCGCGGACGGTTTTAAGAACATTCTTATGCTTAACGTCTGCCATATCGATTCCGTCCAGGTAGAGTACATACCGGATTTCATATTATACCCTGTGAACCGTTACATGTTACGGTACATTGAAACGATTCATTTTTATTTCTCGAAGGGAGGCAATGTAATGTTGGCAAGAATACGTACCGTCGATGATAAATGCTGGACTCAGTGCCGCGCTATAGTTTACGGTTGAGTTGATACATAAACCGGTGAAATTATATCCTGCCATCCAGGCAAGATGTTTCTCATGGCATACTGTCTCGTTTACGTCCAACAGTTTTTCACCCGTTAAAAGTGCCAAAAGTTGGCCGGTGAGGCTCGTGGCAGTGTTAGGCACACCATGTACACTGACGTACAGTGGCAGTACCTGATTAATCATCTTCGCACCTGGTGACGATGCCGCGCGGAATAAGTTACACTTCGCGCTTTCCAAGTAACACACTAACATGTTTTCTATTAGCTCCTCGACGGCGGAATCTTCGACGGCAGAATCATCGGCGGCTGGGACGTCCTCACCAGTCACTGCTTGACGAAGAACCGTCGCAACGCCGATCGCAATTTTTGCAAGTGCAGACGCGAGAGTTGTATCGTTGCTAAAGGAATTAATTCGGGCATTTAAATTAAACGTCATTTTGTGGAATCATACTTATACGGTTTCAAGTTGATGACGGTACGTACCTATTCAAATCGAGGCTCTCCGCGTCGTCTAATATTCCGTTATAATATTTATTTACAAACTGCCCAGCGTGATTACTTATAACAACGGTAGTCAAGTCTTGCTTTGCTTTTAAAAAGCTTTGTACAGAAGTGGGTGGCACGCTACTCTCCTTAGTCTTTGCAGCAAGAATTTTTTCCAACTTTTCCAATGTCGGATCATTTTTCCCGTTATTTGTATGCAGATATATCTTGCCTCTGTCTAATTGACCGAATTCAATGACACTTTTTATATCATCGAGTTTTAAAGTGATACCGCCCAATGCGTTGAAGTTACCTTCTTCAAGGTCATAGACTAATCTGCTGGAACCTATGTAATCAAAGGCTTCGCCATTTAACAGGGAGAACACGACGTTTGTCTCTGAAAAGTTTCCCCAGAAATATTAGATCTCGCGATATTATAATTGCATTGTGTTAATTACGTACGATATTCTTTGTAGTACTCACTATTAACGGTAGCGTTTAATCTGTTTAAGTAATAAGCCGTAGCGAGGAGAGTAACGAGTCCGGTGACTACGTTGCCTGCTCCCGGCGATATTCCGTCGAATAACGAGGACGCGTCTAATCGAGCAGTTACCAATATCACGGAATTATTTTCTTCGGACAATGGTACCAAAGGCCAATGTATATTTCGATCACCGAGGGGATCGCAAAATTGCGTGGGATTGAAATTTAATTTAAAGTCGCTACGCCTAATGCAAGATTCCGAATTAATAGCGGCAAACATAAACGATTTCATTTCGATGGCGCACAGCGATCTGTGCTCCTGCGTGTCTAAGTCGTGAGCATTGTGTTTCCAGAAACACGACTTTACAGCGTCTATAAGTGTTTGATTCTATAATTGCAAGAGAACAAATGTCTTCATCAAATCCTTTGACACTTTTACTATGTGGACTCACGCATGCATCAGTATGTCTCGGTTTAGAATAATGAAGTATTTCGCAACTGACCTCCGTATAAAACATAGGGAATGGCCAATCTTCCATGAGTAAGGCGGATCCGAAGGGATTCCAAGGAGCAGAATCGTTGCAGCTTTGATATCCTGAGTATCTATTTGGACACGTGTCCTCCGGGGTATAATAGGACGGACGATCCTCGTTAATATTTTTTGCTAATAGTATTCCATTTATGTTATCTGTATTTTTCAACCGTTGAAGGGTGTCTCTTGTGAACATTGAAAATGGAAGCAATACAGTGTAGGGCCCAGCTGTTGCATTATGCTCTATCCATGTTATATTACTTTCTTCTTCGACTATATGAATTACACCCACGCTTCCCGATCTACTTGCTACAAAATTTCGATGACTTAAAAATTACCTCGCGCATACATTGTTTAATAATTAAGGAAGAAAAATGAAACGAATAAAGGATAACTTACATGAGCATCCAAACTGGTGGGTACCATTGTGTCTTCGAAAACATGCAGCAACACCATCGAGAGACATGTAAATCATATCTTTTATTCTCTCCCCAGCCACTGCAAATTAAAAGTAGAAAGTTTATCAATAGTAAATTTAATTGAAGAGTACGAAAATGTCTGTCTTACATTAACGACGTTAAAAATTCCGAACTTTAAGGAGAAAATTAAAGCGTACATTAAATGCGCTCCTTTAGAAATCTCATCTGTTATATGAAATATTTTAAGAAATGATTTGCGAAATACAATCGTGATAATTCCACGCAAGTCCGTGCTTTCTTACCAATATTTAGGAGAAGAAAAATAAGTAGAAACCCGAACGCAGTAGGTCTTCCCATTTTGTTCCTTCTGATATCTGTCAAAACTTTTGATTATCTTTTAATACCACCACCAAAGACAATTCCAGGAAAGGTTAGACACGATGACACGATGCATCGCGCCTACGGATGAAGCATTAAAGCATTTAAATTTCTCTTGGGTCTTGACCGCTAGCACCAACCCTCAAAGATAGTTACTTTTGATTTGGCAAGTGCCGCACTGTCCAACAGACGATAGTCTACCGACCAAAATAATTTTTTCTCGAAATTTAATATTAACTCATTATCTGCAGAACGTAGATTATTCCATACTATTATAAATGCTGTTTTAAAAAGCTTTAAAAAAGCTTTTTTCAGCCCTAACACTATAATGAGCAGAATTACTAATTCGCGCGCGTTGGAATCGACGCAGGTGGTTTAGGCTGCGCACGCAGGCCGTAGGATACGAGTGTCAGTCGCGCTTCGAACATCGAAAGGGGAGGACTGTTTACGCGCGTTCGAGGTGTAGGACTCGCGATTATTTACTAGTAATTGCAAACTGGACACAGGTGTTTGCAGATGACCGAGGTGAGTGCGTTTAAGGATCTACATATTCCGATATATTCGCATTCATGACGTAATTAAATTTATAAGCACGATATTGGCAAGGGATACATTCGTATCAAGTTGAAGGGAGCATGTGTTATTTTATTTGTGAGTTGAGAGAGATACATAATTGTAATTGTTAATACGAGTGTTTGGTATCCGCCGTTGGTAGCCCGATGAATTTCAATGCGACGTCATTTCGAGGGAGTAGTAGCGTCACGCGAATGTCGCCGGAAACGTTCAATTTCTGCGTAAAGTACCGGCTTTCCAAGTTTTCCACATTACACAGCTAATGCAACGTCATCTTCGTCATTTGCCACTTTTCAGGAGGCGATCGTGCGAATTTCCGCGTTCGGGCAGATCGCCGGAAGATCCTCGATAAACCGGTGTTAGCACTTTTCCATTGTCAAAGAAAACATTGGCGATATTTCGACCGTCTACCCGAACCGATCAACGCGTATTTTATAATATTTATTCAGTTCGATTACCGTGTATTTTCATAGTTACTTCTGTCCAACGTTCACTGTTATACATTGCTACTACAAGTATTATTGCACTTCTAACCTTTTATTAAAATTATTTTCGCATTAATAACATACTAATAAAAAATTCTCGCGGGGTATGCTTTGACACACGGCGACGTAATTAACATGTATCTCACTAATTGATATTGTCTGCGCTGTCAAGAATAATTATTATGCGCGTAGTTTGTGAGCCGTACTGACGTAATCAAACTGGTAAACAGATATAGAAGTCACGTTTGAAAAACCGAACCGTCGGCTAATCCGACAAAATACGGTTTTAAAAATCAATTTAAATACCTCCTCGACTATATTCTTAGATAGGATTCGTATCTTTCGTTTTACCCCTTTGTGTTCGGAGGCGATTCTCAGTCGCAATCCAATTTATAGCGGCAAGTCGAGTGGTGACTGACAGAGAAGATATTAAGATCTACTCCACTTACTTTTTGTTATTTTATTTTAATTTTAAATCACTGACAACTGGACTAAATCTTAATGTTGCCTCTCGAGTGCCAAAGGATTAACACGTTGTGCGCCACGCCGAAATCCGTGTTATACGATACCTCGCGATAATTGCCGTAACGTCTATACAACGTCTAAAAATAAAACTGTTCAAGCGCTTTACGATACATGGGTTACTTTACATTGTTATCGTAACGTTAAAAATATGAAAAAATTGACGAATATTATCGATATATATGATTCGAGTTTTAGTAATATTGGCATCGGTGGTCGCCGATTACCTCCACGGCACTCAACGCGCTAATTATCAAAATTGTAGCTGCCCCGTAAAATTACACAAAATGTCGTGTAAAGCGTGGCACACTTTGCGCAATAAACGTGGGGTTGTCATGCGTGAACACTCTACACACGTAGTATATTAATTGTCGGTGGTACACGTGACCGGGAAGCACGTGGACGGCAAGTTCTAATCAGTGTTGCACGCGAAAATCTTGTACCGTAAGAGAGAGGGGCGGCGGCGGAAGGGGAGGATTTGAACCTAACAATAAGAGTGAATCGCGTGCTAGATGCTTCCCCGATTAAGCAGTAATTCGTTCTTTTTTCAGGTTCATTCGAAAGTGACAACGAAATCCGATGGTGACCGGAAAATACCTCGAAAGTAAATGGGTCTCGCTTCATACAAACACGATTTTCCCTCGGCCAAAGTTTACAGTTCTCTGTTGTCCTCACCTTTCCCAATCCACGGGTATTTGCGACTCATCCCTCGGGAGGAAAACAAGATTTACTCGCAACCGGGATAACAGGTATCTTCGTATATTTCATTTCGGTGACATCAAACTAGGACGTCGAATCGAGTCAATCGTATCGTTCTCGGAAGAAAGTCTTCATACTTGAAACGATGAAAAATCGTGATACGCGAAGTGCAAAGTTTCCTTTCTCTTAGAATGAAGTCATACACGTGAGTCGCGGTAGAAAACACGTGAATGGCCCAGAGTGGAGACCGACAACAGATTACGAATAATACGAATAATCGAACCACGAATACATTGGCACAAACAATTATGACGCATCTAACATTATTACAACTCCACATATCAAGGAAATAACAGGCTATGCTCTGCTTAATCTAAGTTATTAATTCCAGTAGACTCCCGTATAATGTGGTTAATATGTTACGCGTTGTAACAGGATCGCGTTATATAAAAAGGGTCATCGCAATATCTTTAGTGCGTTGGTTCCTACAATTCGCATTGTAGGAACTCGCATCGGGAGTTTACTGTAATGCGACATTTTTATGGGCGACTACAATCGTCGTTAATACACTGCGATCGTTCAACGTCGGACGACTATAGTCGTCGGTGTAATAATTAAACGCATGGTGATTGTTTAGGGTTCGCGTAATATCGTTAGAGAAGAAGTCTTTCGACGCGATAATGCACGATTTTCCACGATTTTCCACGATTTTCCACGATAAAAGAAAAAGTGAGAGACTGCACGTGACTCAAGTCGAAGGGTATAAACGCGAGTCGAAGGCGAGGAGAAGAGAAGGCCGTAGGAAGAAATCACGTGCATGGCCCAGTGTTCGGTATTCCTGGCAGTTCCCCTCGTACCGATTGCACTGCAGGTCTTACCTTGCCGATCACGGTTCTTGCACAATTATTACGCGCCTTTCCAAACCGTCCTTTCGCTTTTCCTTTGCACCTCCTTCGCGGAGGCCGGTTAAACGTGATTCCTGATCGAGGCTCTTTCTGTCAATAGACCTGCTCCCGTTTACTCCGTACGATCCTGAAGAGGTAGTCGCGCATAGTCTGCCTTCCGAGGCTGCTTGCACGGATTTTTCCTATATTCCAGCTTTTTAAAGGTATCGCACCAATTTCTATTCATTTCTTTTTAATTAGTAATCCTTAATTAACCCTCTACAGCTCGATGTAACTTTGACGTTATATACTTTGACAGACTTGTCTGTCCGTAATAATAATTATAAAAGTACGCTCAACGATTGTCACCTTTTTCGGTGCGTTTGAGTAATAATTTCATTACAGTTCTCGCGTAATGTAAGCTCCCGTACAACGCGAGTTCCTACAACACGTAACGTATAACCGCGTTATACGAGAGTCTACTATAGATCTACGTTAGACGGTTTCCATTTAGACACGACAAAAATTGGGCTATAAAGAGTTAACGGGACGAGCGCATAATTAAGATATTTTTCTAAGCAAAGCATAATAATTATATTCCAATATAACGAGTGGAATTCATAACCGGATTAGAGTTATCGGTCATTTCATAGGATTGCGATTATTTCACGAAGTTTGCGATTATTATTAATGACGTTACGATCGTTGAATTATGTAAACTTGGCATCGCCGATTGATATATCATATATTACATTACATATATTAGATGTTGGCGTTAATGACCACCGCGAATCCCGCCTTCCTCGATATCGACACCGAGAGATTTAAATCGATAATAACGATATCGGGTGAAAACTCGGCGAGACAAAAGGCTGATCAGACCGCCGATGAAAGTACCTCGAAAACTCTACAGCTTTTACGGGTGAAAGGTTTTCCACGATTATTACCGGAAGGTACGGTATGCAGTTTTTCGATATTATTAAATGGCGCTTATTACCTTCGAAGAAAGCACACGATGGACTTTGATATTTTAGGTATCCTAGCATTGGTAAATTATTGCCGATACCTTCGGGAGTTATCGTTGTCTTACTCGTTGTTGAGCGACGAGTTGCTAATTGCTTTGAGTTCCGAGAAACAAGTGCAGTTGGAGACCTTACGTGTGGAGGCTCATCCGGACTCAAAACCTCTTCCTCGACTCACCGAGAACGCATGGTTTACATTTGCCAATCAATTACCTAATATCAATCTCGTCCTGTGAGTACGAATTCGTACGAGTTCAAACTGATTCTATGAAACTTACAAATTTATCCTCCGCCTACTATCCTCCACTACAGGATACACGCGTATCGCCCAGGAATGCGTGCATTAATCAGAAAATGTCAACAAAATGAAACTTAATCTTGGCTTGGTCCATAAGTTCGTGCGGTTTTCCAATTATATTGAATATAAGTATCTCGCAATAATTCATTCGATAGCTTTTGTTTTATTCGTTTATTTGATCGCTAAATAACACGCTAGAGAATACAATCTATTGTAGATTAATTCGTATTAAATATTTGAAAAAATACCGAATTTTTCACATTCGATAAAACCGCACGAACTTATGGAGCAACCCAATGTTCGAATCAAAGGTCTTGCTCGAACAAAAAGTGATACATATTGTTGGATTTTCGAATTTTAAAAATTGCTCGTTATCGCGACGTACCATATATACCATATATCTAATACACTTGATACGTCATATTATTAAAACCATTAGGCTGTCTTATATGCTGAGCGAGGACGATCAAAAACCCCTTTTTTCGTCGCACGTTCCCGTCACGCATTTATATTTTGGAGAAGCGCCTTCGGAAGCAACCGTTTTGCGCGTCAGTTATCAGTGTCCCCGGTTAATCGAGCTGGTGATAGCTGCTTATGGACCTGGCACGCTTGACCGCGCATTAATTTCTGCCGCCGAACGATGTCCTCGATTGAGTGCAGTTGCTCTTGGAGATTGTGAGATTACGTATGTACATGGGTTTCCTTGTTCCATAACACTATGAGTATGGAGGATATACAGTAGACTCCCGTCTTCTTTGCATCGAATATTATCAGGTTTGTACTGCTAAATGTGACCATTGTTTCATTTGTTTGCATCCAGGTGCACAGGTTTAGTGCAATTCGTTGCACTTTGCGCGGAACGTTTACGTACTCTGTACGTTTGGGAGATGGCACTGACCGAAGATTCGGAAATGGACATCGCGAAACTATCCGCGAATGTGTCTTTACACCTTGGACGCACGTGGGTACCCGAATACGTACCTTTATGGTGAAAACAGGTGTAGATCAAAGCGATTTGTTTACCCTGCGAATAGAATAAACACCGAACAATATTTCCATCCGCTTTTACGAGGATGCTCTAACCAATTCCGGTGAAATGCGCGAGTAGCGATAATAATATAACAATAAAACCTCTCCACTTTTTACACGAACGGTGTAGATATCCGCTACAAATTTCTGCCGCGTTCTACGCCATTAGATTTGCCTTTTTAATAAATAAATAAATAAGTATCCCCTCGTAAAAGTATTAATAATATTAATTTTGATTCGAGCGCGATCGCGGAAAATCGAGCTTTAAAGTTGGTTCAAGGAGTATTGTGAAAAAGAAAATGGTGGACAGACACCGATAGACATTTCTCACTGAAAATTGAACGTGTCGGTTAATACCAAAAAATATAAACTTTATTTTAGATTATAATGATACTTTTGCGTGTGATGTATATATATATAAAATAAAATAATATCACTACTTCATCTACCATCGCTCGTGGTAGATACGTGTAACATAGGATAACTAATAATAGCCTGTTATGTTATCGAGATACAACGAAGTCTGTACAATTATTTCTACGTTGTAAATAGTACAATAAATGGTTGGGCATACTCGGTACCGTGGATATCTAACAACGTCAGCAATCTACAGTGTTTATGTAGTTGTAGATATACAGAATTATCTCGAGTTTTATCTGACATCTTGCCGAAGCTAATCTAAAGATGCGAGGAGCTCTCGTCAGTCTTGTTTACCAGCCGATATATCCGGTTTCATTATGCATTTATACAGCAGACTCCCATATAACGCGGTTAATACGTTACACGCTACATGAATGCGCGTTATAGACAATCGCGGTGTACGGAAATTTGTCTCGTATAACGCGCATAATCTAAAGTAACAAGTTTGAAATGATTATTGCTATGCCAACTTCGATTTTCTACGTTTTATCAAATAGGACGGTATTTGAAAAATAAATGGCATATATACGATGAAGAAAACAATCTAATGCTCAGCTAAAGCAGTTTTCATTCTTAAATCAGGTAATTCCTGTGTTTTATTTGCCGCGTTGTACGAAGAATCGCGTTATATGAAAACAGTAGTCGCAATATCTTTGGCGGGTTATAGGAATTCGCGTTATACGGGAGTCTACAGTACAGCCAATCAAAGTATAGAAGGTCATCTTAACATTTAAAGCGGCGAGCCTGTGTAAATGCGTATTTATGTTTGTTAATAAGTTAAACTGTTTATCAAGATCATGTAAAATTTCTGAAGAGAAATTTTGTATTGTATAAGGGTTATTTGATTTTATTTGTAAAATTGCGGCGCTTTAGTTAAAGTTTCCAACAAAATACCCGGCGCTTTAAATGTTAACAGCTTTTTGTTGAGTCGCTGGGAAAACTTTGTCGGAAACTAATTTCATGGATAATTGAAAATTAGCGGTGCAATGAAATTCAAGACGTGAAATGTGAAATATATTCCTTCAATTTAATAATAGAACACGCGAATGCTCGAACGTGTTATTCAACATAAATTTACACGGCTTTGTTTTGATCGAGAAATAAAGTAAGAAAACCCTTTGACGAAATATACAAAGTACTTAGTGATATATTTTACAAAAATTACAATTTCTTTTTCATTCGAATATACACCACTCGTTCTTGATAGCCGTCGCTCTGGCTACACATCGGAAACATTAAAGTGTTTAGTTCCTCGACGAAGGACTCGCAAGTATTAAACTGTCCGGAAAATATATGCCAATTTTGTCGGAAAAATCAAAGAAAACATTTTTAGATGTCGATATTTATGTATTCAATTATATGTGCAATCGTTTTGTTCCACAACCTTTCTCCATTTTTCACGCAACTTGAACATTTTATCCTCCCAGAACTTCTCAGGTTTTTCGACGAGAAACTACTGAAAATCGGCATGAATGTTCCGGACAACACAATAGTTGATTACGTTCCTAATAATGGAAGAATGTGATTCTTCGATTTCGTTATTGGTGTTTCCTAGCTAATCACTCGCAAATATTTGTCGAGCTCCCCAAACTCGCGAAACGGGAAAGAGACTAAATATACATGTAGTATGATTTGTATAATGGTGTACAAAACCGGATTTCTCCCATAAAAAGCAATGCGAAGCACAACAAACCTTTAACAATTCAAAGTATACGTAAATTGAAATGAAATCCTGGGTATAAGTCGCGACAACAAAATGATATTTAAGGTATACTAAGCATTAGCACCAGCTTGGGCATAACCACCATCTTTGAATTTCGCTAGTCGTTGAGATTACAAAATGCAAAGATAAGTAAAACGAAGGACGAAGATGGTAGATTCTCAAAGAAGAACGATCAAATAATTGGACGGGTTTCCTGCTCGCGAGTTGCGCAATGAAAATTTGTCAAATTGTGTGTGCAATCGAGAAAACGAACAATCGAGTGAACGAACAATTTGAGCAATGCGAACACTACGTTTGTTGTTGTTGGAGCTCTTCGTCTAGATAAATCGGAAGTTCGAGTTTTTTAGATGCAATTTCGACGCAACGAATCTAAAAAGAATTTCAAATCACCGTAATCGTAAATCGCCTTAGACCGCGTTGACGGGAAAATTTTTAGCCCCGAAGAATGAAAGGGATAAAACAATTTTCATGATTGCCTTGGCGCATATGTTCAACAGTAACAACGTTTTCACGACAAAGCATGTCGTACGGAAAATAATAGTTTTTTCTTTACAATAGACCTCACTATTGTATACGCACCTGTCTATTTTGAGTATAAGCATTACAGGTCAGGTATTAGCCAGTCATATACAAACAGTTCATCGAACGTCGCGATCGATCCTGCGACAAAAAGTTGCCGATGAGTCCGGTAAGATTCGACATAGCATTAAAGCGAAGATGCGTGTAAAATGAACCCTTTCGCTGTTGATTGAAACAATTAGATTCTGCATTAGAAATGCGTGAAAACATGAAATACAGTAAACTCCCGAATAACGCGAGTTCGTACAATGCACTAAAGATATTCCGATGACATATTAACCGCGTTATCCGGGAATCTGTGTATATATCACGCTGCAGTCTTAAAGCGTATTGTATTTCGATATCAACCTGTGTAGTAGATCTAATCGAAACTGCAAATGTATTTGCACCATTCTTTTTATATAAAACGAAAAAGTTTCAGTTTGATATCTACTTTCTCGCGTGCCCGTACAATGTATAGGCTCAACATCGAAAAGGTTAAACGGAATAATTTTACAAATGTATCTCGAAATAATACCTAGGCAGACATAATCAGTCAGGCATATCTATGGGAACTATAGGCACGACAGGTTTTGTTAGGTCGATCTTTTTCACGTGTTTCTCGTTCTTTTCCGAAACCATTGATTCAGATGGTGGTTGGTCCTGCTCGCTTCTAGGTTGATACGAGATATTACCATACTCTTGAAGTAGCGGACAGAGTCCTAATAGGAAATGGCAGAAATCCTTCCTAATACCGAACCACCCTGAGAGTACAAAAGTTTTCAATGTTTAGTACAATAATGGTAATTTTCGAAGTAGATCATAAAATACATTGAAGTATTCTTCTTACATCTGTTTCCATCTTTTGCACCAAAGGACATGAAGATGAGCGTTATGTGAGATATTAAGAGCGGCATCGCGACCGTCGTATAATTCAATGAAATATCGCCATCCAATTTGTTCGCTAGCAATGCCTAGGACGAAACAAATGATAACACTAATTATATAATCCGTGGATTAAGTTTAGAATCTTTGCTCCGGTACAAAACCCTTACTTGAAATACTAGGATCGGAACTACGAGAAAGGTGTATGCCAGCGCTGAATTTAAAGACGTCCGTCTTTGTCTGGCATTGACCTGCGGAGTTCTTAATAACACAGCAGCGAATACTATAGCGTATAAGACAGCAACTAGAGACAAGCACAACAGTGCCCATAATGGAACAAATACGACTTCCCAACTCCACGATATAAAACCATCTAATCTTAACGCCAGGAATATAAATTGCAATACATTCACAGCGCAAAAGAGTTCGAGTTCAAAGGATCGATCGTGCTTCACAGCCCAAATACATACCTAAGGGAAGAATCGATTTTCTAGAATAATTTGTTTTCTGAACATAGAGGAAGAATAAAAATACCAGAAATGCATATCCCTCTTACTCACAGCTATAGATACTATAGAGATAAATATAAGTGGTATAAAGACAAGTATCCAGAGATGTCTTTCGGATTCTAGCTTGTCGCATACCAATAGCTCAAACATTAGTAGGATCAGGTGTAATGCCAATGTAATCAACATTGCTTTGTAATGTACATAAGCGTCACCCTCCAATCTCGCGTGTGGATGCCTCCACCACACGTAACTTCCAATAGTGGCACCAAAAATGACCATACTTTTCCAAAACCATATTGGACTAAATACTGTCCAATAACTCCATTCAATATATCCGTCCAATCTCAGAGCAAACAAGATCGTAAAAATCATCAGACATGTGTGCACTAGAAATTTGCTATAGAAATAAAAAAAATCAGAAGGTATCAGCCCAAAATTACTAATTACTTTTTAATTTTAATTCAAAATATACGTTTCTAGTACAAAAATATTATTTTGAAATTGATCACAGAATATACTCCTCATTTATACGAGTATTAAACTATTTTTTATTCAACGAATTAATCTTGTTATTTCGAGTATAATCGCTTACTATAATGTTCATATTAATCGTTTATCAACAAAGTTAAATTGTCACTGTCTGCTTATATTGTATTTCCAATTTGAAATTGGTATACGCGACATTATTCTCCGATTAATTATCGATAGTAAATATCAGACTTCAATCAATCGATTATAATCTCCATATATTATTAAGCTGTCTTTGTTGTTAATTTATTAAACCAGTAACACGAATATAAGTGTCTGGTGAAAAGGTAGAAGAGGGAAGTGCCCAAATAAACTGACACTGAAAATTCCATAAAAGGGAAGAAATGCAAAAGATACGTAGTGCATCGAATACCTGGGATTGAAATCTTGAAAGAGACTTTGAAGATTCATGATTGCAAGAAACGTTTGGTAGGCCAACTATTCGACGTAGATCTCCGAGATATTCCTCGCGTGTACACAAGATTCATCCCACTGAGAATTCCTTCATTTACCGGGCATCTTAGTGATCTTAAAATGAAAGAGAAGAAACGATGACTTCTGCATCTGCTAGAAATAAAGCGAATAAATATCACGGGCAGCTGCATACAAAATTTAGGAGCACACTGAAATTAGTCGTAAGCAAGCTCTGAAATTCTGTCTCATCGTCAGCAGATGATTTTCACGGTCTTATTTGCTCTGAATATAACTGCGGAATTCAAAGTTTTTTCCGATTTCCCGCGGTCGAATAGAGTTTAATACTTGCCGAATGTCTGGGCGATATATTTCAGTTTATTTGTGTTTGGTTCTCTTGCATTTTAGACAAGCAAAGTCGTACATTTTGAAGTGCATGTTTCAGTGGAAGAATATGAACTTACATACCCAACTGTACAACTTTATAATTCTTTTATTACCAGGTTTTATATTTGACTATCTTTTATTACGAATCTTCTACTTTACATAACAGTTTTCATATAAATTCTTCTTATTTCCTTGACTGATTTTAATACTAGGTGATTTCGATGCATATCCTTTATTACTAAATTTTGCTAGTATCGTATGATAACATTTTGAGCAATATTGTAGTCAGCTTGGTTATTTATTTATCACTAATAAAATATCGATGTAATTGTTTCGTTGGACCCAACATTCAAAAGAACATACATGGATTGTTAAATAGACGCAATTATCAAAATGTGTAATCACGTATACCGCTTTGATAGAGAGAAATTTTGAAAAGGAAGTAGAGGTTTGTATCAGCCAATCACAAGTCGAGAGATTCCTAGCGATCGAGGGGTCGCTCGCGCTACTTCCGTTCCACAGCAAGCGTGTTTCTTTTCGCCTGGAATCGTAATCATGGCGGTGGGTAAAAATAAGGGTCTTTCGAAAGGAGGCAAAAAGGGAGTTAAAAAGAAGATGTGAGTCGATCATAATATATTTTCGTTACGCTTTATGTCTCTGCCGCTCGAATAATATCATTTTTAATATACTATATTGAGAGATGTTTTTTATTACGATAGATTCCGCAAACATGACGTTCGAGCATTCCGCGCTGTACACCTATCATTGCATGCTTAACCAATTCTTATTTCTTAACATTCGTAAAGATGCAAAATTTGATACAAATCGAAACTTGAAGGTTTTCTTCGCTGTTTTCCGCGATTATAATATTTTATGAGCTATAAACCTGTTAGTTGTTTCACTCTTACGAGTTTTCCTTTATTAACGGTGTATCGTATATTTTCGATGTCCAACCCACAAAATCTAGAATGTTACATGACTACAAAGCATCGTTGGATTCCAACTGATATTCTAATGAGTTTTTATACGACGATTGTGATCCCTTTCCTTCAACAATCTTATATTCTTCTTGCAGCGTTGATCCCTTCACTCGTAAAGATTGGTATGATGTTAAGGCACCGTCGATGTTTACCAACCGTCACGTTGGAAAGACGTTGGTTAATAGAACCCAAGGAACAAGTAAGAAATATTCAAGATAAAAATTAGTTAAAAATAATCTCTGCAACTCCGTTTCCATCACTCTATTTTGGTTACTCACTTTTCTGCATTGGTGCATGCACCAGTACTGACTCTTATTCTGAACTCATTTCCGATGATAATACATTACGATGTGTGGCATATTTTATGGTTTTCGAATATGTGGAAATGTAATACATTACATTGTCCAACCCAAAAAATCTGTAACAACGAATAGGCGATTCTTAGAGATTTTAACGCGCCGAAAGCAAATCCGCAAATTGTTTCCCTCCAGCACCTACAGTTTTCGAAAAAATCAGTTTAGAAAAAATGGTCTTTTTTATCCTGTGAACAAGATTTGTGATGTAGGTACGAAAGTTGGACCATTTTTATTTATTGCTAAAAATTCTGCGGCGTTTTGCGAATAAAATAATATACATTACTTTTGCAATATAAATTTGTAAATATGTTTAAACGTTAGTTAAAGTTGACGGGATACGATTCGAGCGCACATTTTTTGAGATCCTTGCCAAATTCCTGTAAAAAATTGGGCATCTGACGAGGATTCCAATTATTCTACGCGATAGAACAGACATTTTTCTTCGAAAAGCATTAATAAAATACGCAAAACGGACTTTGATATCGTAAATAAAATCGTATTTATATGTCTCCGGCATTTCACGAGCAGAAAACGAGAACCATATTTTTATATCTCCGGACGTTAATGTTAATGAGTTTTAATTTTGAAACGCGAGATTTCGATTCGCCCTTCCACGTTATCGACGGCCATCATTCTTTCTGCCCAGAAATCGCTTCGGAAGGTCTGAAATACAGAGTATTCGAAGTCTCTCTAGCCGATCTCCAGAACGATGGGGATGCGGAAAGATCTTTCCGTAAATTCAGATTAATCGCGGAAGATGTTCAACATCGCAATGTCTTGACCAACTTCCACGGAATGGACTTAACTACAGACAAGTTAAGGTCCATGGTGAAGAAATGGCAAACATTAATTGAAGCCAATGTCGATGTCAAAACCACCGATGGCTATCTGTTAAGAGTATTCTGTATTGGATTTACCAACAAGGATCAACTCAGCACAAGGAAGACCTGTTACGCTCAACATGCTCAGGTTCGTGGAAATTCTGGCCAGCAACTACAGTGCATGAATGAACGACTTATTTCATAACAAAAACTGATGTGTGCAACTTGTCACTCTGCAAGAGACTCATCCATACTTTTGTGACGTACTATGTTGCACAGATAATAGGGCAGGCTCTTACCACATCATTCTTGTAAACTCAAGAATGGTGATATTAAATACTGCTACAATTGCATGATTCATGAGATTCATAACCTGAGGCATGGCCGAAGTTTGCAAATTAAAGATGTGTCTATTTGATTGTGTATGCAGGTTAAGAAAATTAGGCAAAAGATGGTAGACACAATTACAAACGACGTAACGAAGAGCGACCTGAAGGGAGTCGTCAGTAAACTTCTTCCCGACGCAACGGCCAAAGACATTGAAAAGGCCTCCCAAGGAATTTACCCACTGCATGATGTCTATATTCGCAAGGTGATTTACAATTCGATTGCTTACAGATTTGTTTGGTGTGTATATAGGTAATAGGTGATAACACGCGTTTCTCGTATGATCAGGTCAAGGTACTGAAGAAGCCGCGTTTCGAATTGAGCAAACTTTTGGAACTCCACGGCGACGGAGTAGGCGCTAAAAGCGAAGAAGCTGGTGAAGGTGGTTCGAAGGTCGACCGACCGGAAGGCTATGAACCACCAGTTCAGGAATCCGTTTGAAGGACTTTTCCTTCGATATTTGATATGAATAAAAACCACGTTTAAGTGCGAAAATCATCTCCTTTTCCCTTGATTCAGAACCTAGAGACTTTTTTCCGAACGGGCAATTTGGTGTCGGTGCATAGGGAGGTAGGAAGAAAGTGAATGCAAGCTTGACAAAATGAACGGTATTATATTTTATTACTTGGAAGTACATACAATAATAGCGTATTTGGTCATATTACAGTATAAAAATACTAAATCTATAAACTATGCGAAATTAATGAGCCAAACTTTCGATGGCAAATGCCCAACAGCCTACGAGCAGTGCTCGAAAAGTGTCGTTCCAAGATGCCAGCATGTAGATGAGTAGCGCGAGTAAGAAAAACTTTGTAAATACATCCACCCAATACATCCTGTAAAAGATTTTTAGTGAGTATCCAAAACATACTAAAGTGAGTTTCACGATTAGTATAAAGGACTTACACTCGCATATGTCTTCGCGCAGCCGGTAGTGTTTCCGGCATCTCATTCAAGATATATATCCTCGCGGCTCTTACGCAGTCCTCGAAGTACGCGTCTATGTCCAAATCCTCACCGTGTAATTGATAATTGCCATATTCCACCTTGTTGAATTTATCCCTTACTTTGTACGCGTTTTGATTGATGAAATCCCACTGATTATTGGCATAGTACTCGAAAACTTCGAATCCTTTGTTTATACGACGATGAACGCGACACATGCTGAATTGTGGAATGATACGTGCAATTTCAGCGACATATATCAGGGATTACGATCAACTTGAATTCAGTGAGATACTTACACCGGCTTGTAACCCGCGAGGAAAATCAGTGTATCTATGAGGTATGCTGGTATCATGTGCAACAGTATAACACAAATGTTATGCATCAGTCTCGATCTCTTCATACTTCCGCCCGGATACCATACAGCGCCGTTTAAGGGTACCTTCATCAGTATCTTTCTCCCGCGATCCAATATCTCACCCCACGATATCTGGGGGTACGTGATAGATATAATTAGTAAATTTCTTTCGCCGATAAACAAATGTCCGTGTACAAATTGTTAACCGCTTAACGCGCGCTTTTTTGCAGAACGTTGCAGAGCTAGTTTAAGGGGTGCTGATAGTTTTGATCGCGTCCAAGTTGTTTTTTCGAAGGATTATATCTTCCAATTAAAATATTTAATTATCTCCGTACCTTGTACTCGTTACTACTCGTCAAATTGTAAACCCTTTTCTCGTGATCCTTGAAGTACATGAAATTCCAACTAACAGCCAGAAGAGCATTCACGACGATGTCAACCGGAACGTAATCGGCGTAGCCGGATTCGTCGCAATACATTGTCCTGATCACGCCTTTCCCAGCACCGATCAAGAGTCCTGTGGGTCCGTTTATATTGTCTGTCCAACCAGGAAGAGGTTCCTTCCATATAGGTAGAACTATGCTGGGTCTAAATTCAACAATATATCTTAATAATATTAATAATACATGATATTAACACATTCGCGTCGAAGTATTTTCAGCCGAACAATTCCCGTACAGCATGATTTCCTATAGCGCGTAACGTATTAACCGCGTTATACGGGAGTTTCTTATATTCTTAATTCCACTAGGTGTACCTGACAATAATCGCCGGGATATGTGGCATCGCTTCCTCGACGAGAGCCTCCGACAAAGCTTTCGTGAAGGCGTACGTGTTCGGTAGATGTCCAAGAATTTTGTCGGTCATGGCTTCCACGACATCATCATCCATCCATTCGACGCATTTGATGATCTTATGCGGATCCGCGGGTGGTGGATACGGTTCTTCGCGTAAAACCTGACCAAGAATCAGGGTGAGAATATTTGACCCACGCTTATTCAAAAACTAGTCGGGAAATAACTAGGTCTACCTTTTCTTCGAGATGGCAGTAGGCTGTGCTAATATGGACGAATAATAATAAGTGTTTCATTTCTTTGGCCATTTCCAACATCTGTTTGGTACCACGCGTGTTAAGGATCACCGCTCTCTTCAGTAACTCGTCGAATCTGTAGGTTTTCAATTATTCATAAAAACCTTCGTCAACCGTCGAACGAGAATATTCGCAACCTTGATGAATGCAATATTTTACCGCACTGTAGCTGCCCCATGGTAAACGATATCAATATTTTCAATAAGCATCTTCCTATCTTCCGCGGAAATTCCAAGTCCGGGCAAGGATACATCGCCGCTGATGATCGTCACAGCTTTTAATAATTCGGCGAGTCCTCTTTTGTCTCTGACCTTTTCGTAGAGCTGAAACCACAGAGAGATTCGAATTCTTAAAAATCCTCGAAATCAAGGAAACGCTATGTCCTCTCGGATCCTGACGCAAGTAACGCGTCACATTCTTCGATAATGGAAACTATAATCATAGTACACCACCTTGGTCTGATATCTCGAGCAACTTGTCGACCTTGTATTCGTGCTTCTTTTCACCTGTATTACGTGTCGTCTTCTGGTAGCCTTCCTCCCCACTCGTTTAATTGAACTTTCTTTTTACGACCAAAGTATACCCTGGTTATTCATATTTCAATTGTAACATTCGAAATTCGTTGGAATGTTACCGGAAGGGAAAAAAAGGGGTTCGTATCAGATCGTGACAAGGTGGGTTCGTAGTAGGAGAAATTCAAGACAGATGACATAAGAGATTACCGGTGGGAAGACATACTTTCACTGTGTCCGAGAGGCGCTATAATAATGGCGATGATAATAATAATGATAATAATGACAATCTTCTCAAGATACGTTACGAAGAAGGCCTTGACTTGGTTTCAGTTCCGTAATTTAAGCGTGGAATTGACTGCCGTTTACGCGCTTTCACTGTTAAAATTTATCAATTGAAGAGAGCGTTAATTTCGATGGGATATTCCCAGAAATTTATGAGAGATGCATTTTGCCTCGTCATTCGATTTCGTCCGACAAAATTCCCAAGTTGTGGTTTATAAAAACGAGCGCATATTAAATATCGTAAGGTCGGTTATAAATAGAGAAAATATGTGTCGATATTTTTAGGCGTGAAACCCGATTCGGGAATCACATTTACTTAGAATACAGGATATTGATTATGTCGAATAGTTTCGTTCGCGGTGGAATATTTAAAATGCCGTCGATCGGTTCGAAAATATATTTACTAAGAAAATGTACTATAATTGTTTGAAGGAAAATTTTGTGAATTTGCATACTGTATGGTAAAGTCATCGTGGATTTCTCGTAGATTGCGTAAGTCCGTCGTCTCTCGGACTTCTTTGTATTATCGTTTTCCGCGTAATGCGTAGTGTTGTTACTCTCGGATCGGTCGCCATTCTTGCGTAACGATTATGCAGCTTCCGAGTTGTGATTTACTATGAAGGGACTTTCTCTTTGCCCTCTGTTTCGCATTCATATATAAATATATTTCATTCACCATATTCCCTTTCATTTACTCGTATTATTTTCTCCAGTATTCTACTTTTGCGGAAGGTTAATCGCTTGTTTGAAAATATTCTAATATTAACGTGGTATGATAATTCTTCGAGCAATCTGAGAGAATTTAACGAAGGTAAATTTGCTCGAATTATTATTATTATTATATATGATATATATATATATATAATATAATAATTATTCCCGAGACCATAGAAACTAAGATTCGCGAAGGTCAAAATCGAATGATTTGAATATATGTACAACGACGCGTTATATGAGCTTTGATTCTAACGTAACAAGATATTTAATAATTTGCTTAACGATAGTAAGTGATCCCAAACTTATGGCCGGTAGTGTATGTTCGGTATTTCTCGTGTTAATATTTCCGCGGAATCGAAGGGTTGATAAGAGTAATTCTTGACTAACCGGCGAATTGAAAATTTCTTCGAGACGTTGCTTCGGGTCCTTGCCCTTCTTTGGCCTGATGAGCATGTAGATTTGTTTGATACCTGGTAGACATCTTAGAAATTTTTCGACTATAACTTTTCCGAGGAAACCGGTGCCGCCGGTTATCAAGATGGATTTTCCTTCGAACGTCTCCAGTATTCTGTCGTGCGCACCATCCACGTCTTTATCCATCATTTTTCGTTCACGTGGATCGTCACGGCCTGAAATCACTAATGGAATCCTGGAAATAGCATTATTACAGTTGGAAATAGATTCCTTGCTGCCTTTAAAATATTCGCGATTATCATACGTTGATAATAATTTCGGAAGAAAGCGATAACAATCTCTGTCCTTGTCTCGAATAGCTAACGGAAGATATCTGTAAATACGATTGAATGAAAAGTAAGTTAGAAGGATTTCGGTGAATGGAAATGCAGTTTCTTACGTAATCTTCAGACAGGAAAATGAATTTTGCAGGATTTCGGTTAGTTTTGTTTATGCCATTTTGATTGGAGATCGAGGAATATATTGTAATCACTGCGGAAATAATTATACGTTTAATTTCATATGCAAAGCAAATGAATGATGATAATTTCTGGAGCAACAATGCCTCCTCTCGATTATGTATGCGATATTGGTCAATACCCGTGGCCATTATTTCGCAAGCTGGTATTACGTCTACTCCATTCGATCAACGTTCGTTTCAATTAAATTGGTTTTCCGCCGGGAGAAATGACAGAAATGGCGGAAATGGCGGAAATGGTGGAAATGACGAAAATGACAGAAACGACAGAACATGCAAGACAACCCGCTACTACCACTCCTAACATATTAAAAAAGGAATTTTTAGATTGCTTAATATCGACAATATGTATGATATAACATTTAAAATTTACTATATTCAATTTAAATATCATACAATATTTTAAGCAATTAATTCCAAACGCAAATCTTCTATTTGTCAAAGAAACTGAATTAGCGAAACAAACATATAAGATTTCTATCATAATATTCACTCGTCAATCGCCACAGAAAAAAAGACCGTTTATAATTCGTTAATCGACATCACAAAACATCTTAGAATTAGAATAAGTCCCCGTTTATAACCGAAACATGCTTCGAGTGCAAAGGGTTAAAAACAAGATTTCCAAGAACCGAGCGATATCATTTCGGGGAGCGCTAGAACGGTCACGTGACCCGCTAGAGGACACGTGCGCTGCGTAGACGAATCAGTTTGATTTTGCGAGGTTGTCAAGATGGACGTAGGGATGCAGGATCTTCGACCTCGTTCGATCGTACTTCGATCTAACTACGATAATCATCGACTCCGGTGAATCACATGTCGGGACGCCTTAAGCTAGTGCGATGTGATGTGATACGATCAGATGCAATGTGACGTGGGAATTCCGTGAACTGCTGAAGCAACGTGTAATGATGATTACACGTTCACCTGTGACGTTCGAGATGCACTTGGAGCAAAACCGAAGATCAACACGATGGGGTTCGAGGGGCAGAGGGGCAGAGGGGCAGAGGGAAGTATTCCATGATGCGATCTTTCCTGCACTCGAAGAATGGCATGTGTCATTTCTATAATATGTCGCATCTTTCTTCCACGCGTTCCTGTATCGCGGCAAGGAAAAAGATAGGTATGTTCGTCGTCCACTTAATTTTCCTTTTTACGAATATCCGTAACGTTCCACGATGTTATTGTACAAATACATGGAGGCCCACCGTTCCTTCGCATAATTTTCCAGCGGAAAATCGAATGTATAAATAAGTGTAACACGTTTAGAATTAACGGATCGTGACCCTACAGTATTTCCATATTGCTTCGCAAAATTTGAGCTTGTAAAAAGACAAGTAGGAGGGCGAGCAGTGATTCATTGGAGCTCGGAGACGCGAGGTTAATTGTTTGTTTACGTTGAAGCCCGGATTTCACGTCGGTGGAAGCAACTTTTTCTTATATGACGCGTAAAATTCATGATTGCGAGTGAAACCGACGATAATGTTTTCTATCGGTAGGGTTTCGAGCAATGGCGGAGTACGCAAGGTAAACGTGTAATTAAACGACGGTAAAAGACATATTTATACATATAACTTGATAACGAGTAAATAAATAATCGGAATCGGATGATCGAGAAATGAATCATAAAGTTTTTAGCGGCGTTAATGTTTGTCTAGCACCGATTAAAAAACCACCATTATAGTCGTAGTTAAGTATTTTCACTGTCTAGATTTGAGTGTGGTGTTCGTAGGTTCTTTCGCATCTAGTAACTCTACCGTAAACAAGGTTTTCCTGTTTTTGCGATTATCAAGAAGACACTGCAGCAAAAGCATCGTTGGAGGCCGTCCGGTTCTAACGTTGTAACGTGTTTTGCGTATGCATGGAAGGTTTAATCGGATCAGAAAAAGTTATTTTTCTAGTTTAATCTTTAGCCGCATCTTGTCGTCGAAGATACTTCGTCGGTTCTTCATCGTTCAAACTTTGCTTATCCTGTTGATCTTGGTATTTTCAATTTGGTATTTCGAGTATTTCGAGTATTTTGGTTTGCCACGTGACTTAAAGTTTTCAAACCGATCGAATAAAATCGAAGTATCTTGAATCGACGTTTTCCTTAATTTGAACGAGAAAGCTATTACCAACTGCTGTGCGGAAGCAACGCCGTGAATTTCATTCAGGGAAAAAAATGCGTAAGGTGATATCCGGTGTTTTAATTGGCGGGCTATGGTTGAGCAATCGTTCTTAATGCGAACTTATTAGTTGCACGATAGTTTGATTCCACGAAATCGCGATTGCGGTATATTGCAAAATAGGGGAAATGTAAATCCACTTTCAGAATTTCCTGCTGTAATTCTGATTTACACGCGAAGGTACTTTAAACGCCCCGGCTCGAAATGACGTAATACGCTTCTCCCGCGATTCGTTCGATTCGTTCGATTCGCCTTGATTTTCTTTGATTTTCTTGCGCGGAAGATCTAGAAATTTATTTTCAAATATATCTTTGAAACCTGACGTTTTCACGTGCTTTATATATTTCGCGTTATAACTTTGTATTACATTAATTGTGAATATATTTGCACTCGCAAAAACGTTCGAAGTGAGCCGACCGTTTAAAATCAAGTACCGTAAACGCGGCAAAAGTGAGACCGTTGTGTTACATATCGTAAAATCCCCAGATACTTTTACGTTCAAATATTTCTTCATTTAGAAAGCCTGTTCTTCGTAACTATGAATAGTCTTAACACTTTTATAAACACGTAATGGCAACGTTTATTTACGAGTCATAAAAGCACTAGAATTAATACTTTTACGATATGCACAGCGATTCGCTTTACCATTTCTCCAATTGAAATTTCATTGGCACACGTAGTTCTGCCAACCTATCATCCAATGGAAATCAATTACCAAAATTCACAATATATCGAACTCTCGTTCGATGGGAATAAGTCGAACCGCGATCTCGCAATTTCAAAGAGGTGCAGCGGCAACAAAATTTAGTGAAAGAAGAAAGGTGACTTACGAGGTAGTCGGTGACAGTGTTATCGGAGAAAATAGTTGGTCCAGGCGCGCGTCTTTGTTTCCAAAATACGAATCCGTTGGATAGTTGGCGGGCAGGTTACCATTCACGAAGGAAATGTACTCGAAATGGCAGAGGCAAAAGTTAAAGTTAAAGGAAAAGGAAAAGGAAAGGTTCGACTGACAGGAGAAGTGATCGGCTAGACTCGGTGGTGAGCTCCAGTGAGCCCGTCGAACACTGGGAAAGCATAACGCGCCGAGGTCCGAATATTTTGCTGGACACTCATCGGTAATCTACCCTACTCTTTCTTCTACACCCCTCCCCACCTTTCTCTCTCTCCCCCTCTCTCTTACTTGCTCGCTCTCTTCGACACAATTCACCACGTTTGCTTTCGGCGCAAATTTCTTCAAAAAGTCTTTATTCAACCTTTTATTTTATTCTATTACGGAACCTCGTTTGACCCTTCAAATCTAACCTCGAAACGCTACCACCGTAGAATCCCGTTAATGCTACCATGCCAGAAATTTCACATGAATTTTTTATTTCTAGTTTTGAACATCAAAAGATATTTTGATGGTAACGTTATCGTTACTGGTACGTTTTATAAACTCTCCAAAATTTGTTTAATGTAGAAAAATGCATTCTTATGCACGTTAGCTTTTAAGGGTTACATTCGACACCCCAAAGTATCTATTTTCAATGCAATAAAATGGTATCCGTTTACAATGAGATTTTTGTACCACGCAAAGTTGCCAACTCCCAAAATAATAAAAGATATCAAATGCGGATGCATATCTTTTTTTGTCAGCAAATTAAACGTTCGAAAATTAATTTTATAGTAAATATCTTATTCAGAGTATATTAGTAATTAGAGCGGTTTCTTGAAATCCTTTTAAATCGTCCAAAATAGCTCGCATACAATGTGTTAATCATCTGCGCAACGCAGGTAATTATCGAGAATAGCGAGCGAACAAATTGTATGTTGTTCAGTTAATTGAAACAAGACAGACAAACAGGACAGAACGAATTAAGAATCGAAATAACCATGCAACTAGTTTCAGCGAGGTTCAAACGGATTACGTGAAATGTAAACGGGATGTAAACCGACGAGAAATGGATGGAGCTCAAAGGGTCTCTCCTTATATTATATAACTTGTGAGAGGTATATTTTTTATACAACTCTCTCTCTCCCTCTCTCTCATAGTTGCCCAATTGGTCGACAAAATACGTAATCCTGAATGTCCAAAGTAAACGTAGGAAGTATATTATAGTTTATAAATATTTCAGACGATCAGAATGATGAAATCAATTGATAGATATTTTCGGTCGGAAGAAGTGGAACATTGCACAAAATTGGTCGGTTTTCTGCATCTTGATCGATCACCCAGGTAAATATTTGTCTATATTGGCGGGAAATTCCCGAGATATATAGCTGATTTATTATGTCTAACGGATAAATCCTCATAAATCCTCATAAATCCTCATAAATATACCGGTTATCGCGTGAAAATAATCACGATAGTCACGCGCAAATTTCATGGACGTAATAGTTTTAGGAAAACAATTCGAACATACACTCGTCCTTTTTCATATGCGATTTCCGGCTATTCATATTTTTAAATGCCGTTTCCGCTTTCTTTTCACGCCGGATATTGCATGCCGTTCGATACTTTGCGTAGAATAATCAACGCGCATCTATTAACTAACTCCGCCAGTCGGTCAATTTGAATAAAAAAGAATAAAATCCACTCATCTGTCACAACGGTCTCCTAATAATAATAGTCGAACATTATAACAAACATTATAATTTGAAATAAACTTATTCTAATTTTAATTATCATAGTAGAACACGCGAGAAATAAATATCGATGATCTTTGTACTTTGTAATTGTACCCGGAATCGGTCGTTTTCTCGAAGAACGGTGAGAAAAGCAGCGTATGCTTCCTTTTTGCCGAATCAGCGAGCAACTTGATTCTTCTCATTAATCGAGTAGGGATATCCCGAAATTACTTGGAAACGGCTAGCGCGACAACCGCAGACTTTTTTATTCGCTGCAAATCAAGTTTATTTCTTATAAATAAATGGAACAGGAAAGTATTCATTGCTCCACTCCTGCGAGCGATGATGAAATTTCATGATTATGTACGCGCGTAATGCACCTAGGCGACACGGGTTGACTCCAGATGACACTAGATGCGTTATCGGAATCCTTTTTTCCGGGAAGATGAAAGTTCCGAGTTGTTTTAACCTCGAGAGACATTACCGACACCAGTCGACATAAGTATAGCCTGCGTTATCTTGATTAAAATTAATTGCACAAGGTAGATCCACTCGGAAAAAGAACACATGGTTTCCAGGCACATCAGGATCTCCAAGTGTCCCGCAGCCGTCGAGTTCTTGATGTCCTTGCGTTTAATTCGTATCCAGCGATATAGTTTAGAATTGGAGCACGCGATGTCGCATTCTAGCGTGTGGTTTAAATTATTATTATTATTCAAACCACCGGTAAAAACACGCAAACCGGCGACCCTGAGTACTCGCGGTACTCGCGAGTAACTTTTGGAAAGCCAACATAACTCTACGCGTTCTTATTGTTAGATGCATTTGTCGAAAATAATGAAATCCTCGAATCAACGAGTATCGACGTTGCTTTTCTTAACGGTTCGCCATTCTTCATCTTTAAACGACCTTACCTTACCAAGATATTGTTACCATTTCCAACCTTTCTTTCATCCCTTAGTAAAATGTTAAGGTTTCGTAACTATGAATATCAACACGCGCTGCGGCGCTTAATTACTCGTGTTAGTAGTTTGTAGTTGCCGATGCATAACCGATGTATTTTCACTTTTCTCGTTGTCTCGCACTGTCAAGGCTTTTCTTTATTCAAAACGAGAGGAAGGAAGATATTGTCTAATCTTCCCGTTACGTCCCTGGCCGCGAAATCCCGCGGTACGATAAAACATTCCTCGTCAAAGGTTCGTGGTTACGCTTTGTTGTAACGTAATCGAACGGCAGCCAAGCAGCCAGTCAGTCGACCTCTATTTCATGATGTAATTTCACTTTCGTACACGTTATACCGCTATGCCGGTGAATTGCTGGCCGACATTAACTTACACTTCGGAGGGAGAAAGATTACCTAGCAAAAAGTAGGTAGGAAATCAAATAAATGCTTAAACAAAATATTTGCCAATACTAGGAAATACTTTGGACATGTCCCATAATGAAATATCAGTGATTAATGAGACGTGGAAATACCAAGGAAAATAAATAGGTCACTCGAACGTTTTCGCTTTCTTTAGCAATATATGCATACGTTTTGCGAACGCGAAGCATTCCTTCCTGCTGCACCGATGGATCGATCGAGTCAACTTTGAAACTCGATACTTGCTGTTTGCATAGCGTTCTTACGAATACTTGTTGCATTAAGGATAACTCGACGAGGATGAAGAAGACGTGGAAGGAAGGACAGACATTAAACGACAATTTCTTGCAGGAGAAAAAGACATCGAGAAGATATTACGTTGTTGTAAACTGTTGCGCGAGGAGAATCCGAATGGAGTATGTTATTTGGTTAAGGCGGTGAGAGAAAAAGATGGACGATGCGGATCGAGAGTGAGAGTAAGAACGCGAGAGTGTTCACAGTCAGTGAAAATGGCAAACCTGAAGAGAAAGAGACACGCGAACGAGGAAAGAAGGAGACCATGAAAAGGATAGAAAGTAAGAGAACAGTCTGCTGCTGCAACGTTATGTGGTAGCTCGAATGTGGAGGAACCAAGGGATTTCGAAATTCCGGGAGAGGAGCCGTGGCACGATGCCCCCTACCCAGAATCCACCAGCCTTTTTAACTTTTTGTTTTTCCAACTTTGCCTCGGGGAATCACGTCGTCGGTTTCGAGAACCAGTTAATCTACCGTGCTATATATTTATTCATTCACTACCGACGAGTCGATGCTCGCTAAACTCCAAGATATTAGACCAGGAACGGGTAACCTTTCCTAGTTTCGGGCTTAAATTATCATTCTGTCTCCGAGTCAAAAGTTGGATCGAATTATTAAATGACTCCAAACAGATTACTGCTTCATATTATATTCATTTATAATATAATGAAATAGAATTAGAGCCGATTCAAAAGAAGTGTTAGAAGTATTGGACGATCCGTAATCGCAGTGTCCTTTTTCAAACACAGTCGAGTATATTTTTATGCGGTAGATACGTTCCACAGAATTGCGCACAAAAAAAGATATAGCTTTCTTGGTAAACTTAGGGATAATTAGTTGAAATACTAGCAGCACGAAAGAGGTAACTGACACACATTCGATTGTTTCGTTTATGCATTAAAATACAAAAGCTTCATTTGTGTACTCGAATTATTCCCTTCTCTCTTAACTCCTCGACAGAAAAACATAAAAGGAACAAAAATAAACGGAGAAGCGCGATACGCTGTCTAAACTTTCTAGATTTCTTGGACTACTTATTCTTTATTGCTTTTTTGCTTTATCGCGGAAACTTCAAAAGCGCATCCGTGTATTTAGCATTAAAATCCAAGCAGTATCAAATATTTGTTCCATTGAAATTCACCGTTCGTAACTTGAATCTCGCGTTGCGCAGGGTGAAATTTTTTTTCGAAAGCATAATAGACTTTTTCGTTGAGATTTCACGTATGATGTAATTATGCGAGATTGTTGTGGTAGCAATACTCGTAGGTTTGTGAAGAAAAATGGACAAATTTTCACTGATTCGAGAGGTGTATGCACTTCTCTTGTAAATATCGACGCAGCACCTGTACGTGTTATGTTAATAGTTCCGCGGAGAATCTCGCGGTAACGATTATGTCAGACTACTTGGAAACGAGAGAGCGGGTGTGCAATAGTGTGCACGTAATTTCGTAATTGTGAAATGCCATTGCCGATGGCATATATTTTTTTTTCTTGCCTATTTTTAAATCCATATGGAGCGGCAAAGAGAGAAAAAGAGAGAGAGAGAGGTTTCCATGCATCTTAAGTTACCAACGAAAAGACAATGGTTTCTATTTCTATTGTACGTCCATCTTTGGATAACATGCACGACAAAAGTAGCAAATATTCGGCCTCTTTTTTACCGCTGAACGACGACCACGTTGTATTTTGATTTTATCCGCGATGATAAAAGCTATTTAAATGAAAATGAGAAAGAAACTTTTTCAAGAGGTCCGTTTATTGCATGTGTTAATATGTAAGGAGTAACTCGTGGAAGACAAGATAAAGTCTAAATAAGCCGCTTATTTTGAAAGTGGCTTAAGTCCATTTTTCCGAGAAATCTAGTTACCGTTTATAATAGTCACACGAAGTTACCTTGTAAACTTGCAAACGTTAACTTGATTCTTTTAAACCGCACAAATATTTGTCATGTAACGGAGAAGACCGCGTTTCCTAGAATATTGTTTTCCGATTGGTCTCCTGATTTAGTTAGTGCGAAGGAAACAGGATATGCGAGTCCTTCCGTTACATCCGTTCGATTAATTCGAATAAATAAATTCACGAAAAGTATCACGTTAGCTTCTACCGATCGACGTCGATTATTGGTTATCTTGGATCATTGGATCAATGAATTTGTCCGATGTCCCACTATAGATCTTTACCCTCGATTATCGTCGTGGTTACTTTCGTGAAGGACATCGTCCAGCAATAAAGGAACCAGCCGACTAAAATAAGAAAGGCGATCTTAACAAACCAATCAGCGTAGTACAAATAAGTGATGACTCTTCTTGCACGAGGCAGAGTGGAAGGATCGTCCTTGAGGAAATACTGCCTGGTTCCTAGGATGTACGCTAATATGTAATCGTCCCATGCGATCACTCTTGTGTTCATAAAGAATGCTTCTTTGTCGGATGGATGCAGTTCCTCTTGCAGTCGCAACATCCGATTCGTTCTGAAACGAATTATTGTACCTATTAGTTGTATTCTTTACGATCTTTCCCCGTTTGGGGCCCGGGAATAGAATAGGCCCAAAGTATCCCCTGCTTGTCGTACGAGGCGACTAATAGGGGTTGGTTTTTTAATATCAATCTTCGGGATAATATATATATATATATATATATATATAGTGTTAACACTAGAACTATCAGCGACATATTCAGCTGTATTTAATTTAATCGGTTTACTTATATCCACCGTGCAACATGCACCGCGAAAAATCTCGGGAAACGAAAGATTATAAATTTGAACATATTTATTCAATTTCCTAATAAAAATTATTATTATTCCGCAAAGTCCGATTATTTCTCGGTATGGTAATAGTACAGAGAGGATACGTTCGGTATCTAACTTACCGGAAATACCACTGCTTCATCGTGTAGTAATTTAGTAATTCCAGACCGATGGATATTTTATGTTGTACTTTAATTAGAAATGGCTTGTTTCCCGTGACAGCGATCAAAGTGTCCAAGAAGTAAGCTGGTATCAGGTGTAACAGAATTACCATTAATCGGTGGTATACCTTCGAGGTTGTCGTTCGTCCGCCAGGGTACCATAATAGACCTACGAGTGTTCATAAACTTTGATAAAAAATCATCCACAAAATTGAAGAAAACTGTAAGATGATAAAAGTGGGATCTAACGTTTCCAATACCTGTAAATGGATTGGCAATGGCATGCTTCCTCCCTTTCTCGATAGCATCCCCCCAAGAAAGGGAGTGCGCGTTTTCGTTGGTAATATTCATAAAAATAGGTTTCGCCGGATTTTCCAGACCAACCTTCCACGCTAAAGCTATGGTCGCATTAATCGCCATGTCGCAGGGAATCACATCCATGCGATATTGCTCGTTACACAGGAATGTTCTGATGACTCCTTTACCAGCTCCTATCATTAAACCTGTTGGTCCATTGAGATTTTCTACCCAACCGGTTACCGGTTCTTTCCAGGATGCAGTCACTGTAATTTAAACCCGCGAGTTCCATCGTTAACTTCAACTTGATCAGACTGTCCTTCAGATACATTTATCGCATGAACACATTCACGATCAGGCCGCGGAAGAGAAATTCTCACAACACGCCATGCTTTATTTTTCGAATTCCTGCAAAATATACTACAGATTTGTCCTCATATACAATCTAAATCAAAGAAACGTGAATTACAATCTACTTTCCCAATGTGTTACAAACATGTGACGAAATTCGGCTACCGTCACACATGTGTGACACTTATCCAATGTTTTCAAGCGTTCGTTAAAAAAATACATTTTTGCAAATTTTACAGCAGTAAGCCTTTTTTAAATTGATCATTCCTTCTTTGTTGAGAAACTTGTTGTGGATAAGATAGCACATAACATTGAGAGAACAAGTGAAGTATCAATGCCAGATATTGTTTTTGAAGACTATCTAAATTTATATTTTAACAGTTTATGCTTCGCAGTTTATATACTTTAATATTAATATAAATGGCGGTTTACTATGAGTTGAAAAAAATTCTCGAGCATGATTCGAGGTACCTATCGATGGTCGTGCAACACCGGCAGGAAGGCCGCATCTTTGTACCAAATCCTCGCTGAGTGCTTTGCTGAAAGCGTAGGTATTCGGTTGATTCCCCAATAATTTCGGGGTCATTGCCACTAAAACTTCGTCGGACATTTTGTTGACAGTCGTTATTATGCTCTCAGGATCTACGGGTACAGGATACGCTTGCTCCTCGAGAACTTCTTCGTTGCACTGGCAGTAAGTCGTAGATACGTGTATAAACGATTGAAGATTAGACATCTGAAAGTTCAAAAATATAAATAAGCTAGATTTATCAGGTAAGAAATCATTTTGATTTCATTCTATCCGAGTCTATTTGCTGTTCGCGTTAACCCTTTGACTACGGCGAGTTCTAAAAACCCATTAACATCATACGGTGCGAAGATTCGCGTGACGGTAACTGACACTAAATTATGTCGATAAAAGATAAGAGAAAGCTAGGAATTATTGAGATTCAGTTATTCGATCGGTTGCCATTTTTGAAGAATTTATTCGAATAAACCACGGCGAATTTTGTGAGATTTAATATACTTTTATTTTATACGCATATCGCGAATAATTGAATCAATTAATTAACTTAAATCCTCCAGCCACAATTTATATATAAATAAATGTGTAAACATAACTGAGTATATCTTCGATAGTTCTAGTGTTAATTTACTACAGAAGGTAAATGCGTGGTACTCAGCAAAATTTACATTGTATATATAAGTATGGACATATAAGAGCGTATATATACGCCCTTCGCAGTCAAAGAGTTAATATTATTCGGTATACGATATCTTTTTTGGGAAATTCGCGGGAGACAGTGGTTTTACCTTTTTTGCGAAAGCCAAAACGTTGGCGGTTCCTTGAGTATTTGTTTTGATGGCTTCCTTGAGTGTCATATCGAACTTGACATTAGCCGCCATGTGAAAAACGACGGAAACTTCTCGCGACAATCTTTCTTTGTCGGACGCTGATAAGCCGAGTTCCGACACTGAGGTATCACCGGATACCAGCACTATTTTCTTCAATTGTTCCGGATACTTTTCCTTGAGCATCTTGAATGGCAATTGCTGAAAATAATCTCTACATTACAATCATGATTAAATCATCATCGTTCGTCAATGCATTTTCACGCTTTACGTGTTACGGAAATAATTTCGTACGCAACACGAGTCCACGAAATCACGAAGTTAAATTGGAACGCGAAGAACTACATTCCGCGTGGAAGAATGCAAATTGCATCGTTGTTCGATCGGTTAGCTCGTTACGGTTAACGATAGCCGGTCGATACCGATTTTCTGGTATGAGAGTAATAATCGATGCAGACTTTCGCTTTCGCCAGTACCAACTATCGAGTATGGATCACCGAGTTGAATACTTTTCAGGAATTATTTTCGAAGAAAGATCGTCATTTTCGTTGAGTCGCATTAATTCTCATAGCTGTTCAGTGACGAACACATTCTTCGTCGGCCATTTTATTCGCCGAATAAAACAACATCCGAAAGAGTGGCGAATACGTGGAATGACGGTACTCGGAAAGTACTCGGAAAGTACTCGGGGGAGTTCGAAAGAGTCAAGGATAAGGAGTTCTCGTATGCGAGACGCAACTCGATGGTTTTTTATTAAACAGTTCTCCGCATTTGTTTCTTCTTTGTACCATTTATAACCTCTTTACTTTTTAATCGCCTCTTTCGGAACGTCCTCGGATTATTAAGTCGAGATTCATTTCGGTGTGGGAAGAATATCTAACGCGACGGCGTGGTTTAACGACTCGTATCAATATATACATTCGATGCGATTCATTCGCATCTCGATTCGACTCGGTGCAGCTTCCTGTTGACCAGACATTGTTGACCGGAAACGAGCTAACTCGTGTTCCTCCACATGAGTTTATGCACTGATTCAACTTCAAAGCAAGTACGTTTGCATTACAGCGTTGTTCACTGTGTTGGATAGTGTCTACTTTATTATATCTTATTACTTTCATGGATAATTAGTTATACAATCGCAATTTTATTCTCATAACTAGCTTGCGTTGGTTCTCCATAAAATTGCCGGTCAACAATGTGTTAGAGAACCCATTATTCGCTGTCGATTATCGACAGCGAAACAATGTAGGTAAATAACGATGTATCTCGGTGGATATACGGAGAGGAAGAAAGCGTGATCGTTCACATCGGGAGTGCGATCGGTGCCAAGGTAACTTCGCCTGGCATAGTCCCTCGACACTTCAAACCTTTACAAATCTTCTTTCTAAGAAAAAATAGTCGTTGATTTTCTTTCACCGTCTTCGATATCCCGCGGATATCCATAACTCTCATATTCTTCTCCAGTATATTCATTATATTTAAATAAATATATATATAATACAATTTCATATTTATTATATTAGGGTTACCGGAAAGTAATCGATTCAGGAATAGAGAATATTTCCCAATCGAAATTTGTGAATCTGATTTTTTCTGAAAGGGAATTATGACTTTGGAAAATCATTGGTTAATGATTATAAATAACGATGGGGATTATCTAATGGAATAATATTTAAAATGAACAAATAAATAGAGTTTATATATATATATTTATATAAATATACAGCGGAAGATAGAAGATCTCCTTCTTCTACAGTAGAAGAAGGAGAAATTCTACTATTTTTATTTTGACGGCGGTCAATTAAAAGGATATTCGCGCGTATACCTGAGCTTTTTATAACGTAGTAATGGCGGAAAGGAAAATTTATCAGAAAAAGGAAGAGCGCTATATCAAGGAAGAATTTGAGGAAGGTCGTTCGGATGAAACATCGGGGAATTACCTTCCTTCGCCGGCACCCGCCGAGGGTTCGCTATTATTTATGTCATTGAGTCATTCTCATTAATTGTTTAAGTAGATTAGTCGAGAATTACTTTTACGTAATCAGTATTGTCAGTCTCGAACTATCGCGCAATTACGAACGCGGAGGTCGTCCGATTTTTGTAGAAAAATTCTGAAGAAAATCATCATAACAAAGCGCGAGGAAGAAGTTGCAAAATCCTTGATTCGCGGAGACTTCAATGCTGGCTTGGAAATTATGAATACGCGTCCGTGATTCCACGCAAAATTCACGTGGCACTCGAAGTTTGCAAACTTCGTATCGCAAAAAGCATGGTTTCATTTTCTTACTTAATTCTCGTTACATTAATTCTCACGCGTTTCCTTCGTCAAGTATTTCACCGAATATTTGTACCACCGTTCTCGAAAAGTCACGGATTTAATGTCCGGCAAAATGTCGCGCCTTATTTTCCTTTGCTCATTAAAATCGTACGACATTTATAATCAGACTCCGCTTTCTCTTTTTTCTAACGAGTTTCAAATTCCGAGTAACTTTGGATAGCCTAACTTTATAACGAATAGATATTTTTCTGCCCTTTTACGATAGACTGACGAAAGCCACTTGCGAGATTTGAAATTAAGAAAATCTGAAGATGGTCGTAGATCGTGTAAGAACGGTAGTAATAACCGGATTCTTGAGAAAGAGAATAATGAGAATATATTGCTAGCAGTCAAAAAAGAAATCACTGTTTAAATAGTCAACGATCTCTTCGAGATCTTCTTCGCCTCTTAACCCCCTAGCCGCAATTTTATTATACTTCTGCATTTTAAATAATTTTTTGTTAAAAAGCATACATTTGCCGTTTATCTTGAGAAATGGGTTTAGGCCACTTTCAAAATAAACGGGTCAAATATGCTTGTCAAAAACACTAATTAAGCAGTTTATAAAAAGTTTAATTACTTATAAGTAGTTGAAAATGAATGTTCACTACAGTCAGCGGGTTAAAAAGCTCGAACGAGCGTTTCCATGTTCCAACGTAGAAAGATCGGTTAACAACTTGACGGAAATAACAATGAAACTACGGAAACAGTTAAAATCGCGGAGCTGTGGTATTTATCGTTAGTGAAAATATTCACATTGATATGAATAAATAAGTAATGGCTTGCTGTTCGATACCTGCATCATTAGGTACAATCTGGATCGTGGATCGGTTCCCCTTTTCTCCCTGACCAGCAAGAAAACATTGCCAAGGTCGTGGCAGCTCGATAACAGTTTGTACAACAACACTTTCCCCATAAATCCAGTTCCGCCGGTTACGAAAACGTTCCGCCCGCGGAACCATTCCGGTATCGATGCAACCTCCGCTGTCATTCTCGAGGAATCCTTTGGACGAGATCTGAAATTAGACAAACTTTCACTTTTACAGTGTTTCCTATCGAGTCGAAAATAGAAATAGATTCAAAGTTACCAGACATAAAACGCCGATAAAAACAACTCCAATGAAAGGCACTTAATTCTGTATTTACACCATAGATACGTTCACGAAGAGTATGTGAAGAAAAACTCGTGTAAAAAAATACAATTACTTATGGAAACTTTAGTATGACCATTTTATGATTTGTAAAATAACAAGAATTTTACTGCAACTTTTATTAAATTTTTGTATGAAATTCGTGTGAAAACAGAATTGGGGATACAGTAGACTCCCGTGTAACGCGGTTAATGTGAATTCGCGTTATAGGGGACTGTCTACTGTAAATCATTCGACAAAAATCGAGAAAAATATGTGCGAGATAAAATCATTCTTGATTCAGTTGGAATTCGAGGCGATTTAATTTCTTAAGTTTAACTTGATATTAATTGCATTCCATTATTAGCGATATTATAAAATATTTGTATTTAATTTAGACTTTTTTGCTGCAGAATAATTCTAACTCGCATTTTAGCGATTTTTCTAAGGCTTGACAAAAATCGAAACTCGAAGTTAAAGTTTGAATTCGTGGGCGGAATCTATTGGATAAAACGCAGGAGACATTTGAAGATATTTCCATAATTTTTGTTCTTTAAATTAAGCAAAAACATCCGACGAACAATTGTTGGGAATCCCGGAAATCTGTTCGTGTCTTAATATTCCAATCGCGATTCCAGTGATTCGTTGACAATGAACCTCGAAGTCCTTTATTGACCGTTGTGTTAATGCTTCAAAGACACGACATTCTTCCACAAATAAAGTTAAAAGCAAAAGGATAAGTAAACGTGGGATAAAAAGCCTTGGGATCGCCGATTCCGGAGCCATACATTTGACGCAAGTAAGAAAAAAGGAGCTCGAGGTAAACCGAGGTAAACCGAGGTAAACAGAATATCGTAGTGTACCTTCGAAGTATATCGTAAAAGAGTAAAGAGGAAATGTACTTGGGAGACGCGCGCCGCCATTTTGGATGCATTGACGAGTAGGATCCATTAATGAATACTATTTACACGATGAACTACTAATAAAAACTTGCGTAAACCGCGATATTACTCATGAAAAATGGAAATAAAACACCACGCGAATGTTCGAAATTATGTGTTTTAGTAATTCGAATCTAAGTTGATGATTAGTCGGATTCTTACCAGAGAAGAGGTGTTACTGAAACTCGCTTTTTTCTTCCGATTTTTATTATTCTTCTAGAATTCTTTGTGACTTCGATAAATATGTATTTTCGATAAATTTTTCTATCTCTAATCTTGCCTATTTTGATTATTCTTCTAGAAGAATTAATCGTTCGATTTTTATTATTCTTTTGGAAGAATTGTTCTTCCGATTTTGATTATTCTTCTGGAAGAATTATTCGTCCGATTTTGATTATTCTTCTGGAAGAATTATTCTTCCGATTTTTATTATTATTCTATTATCCTTCCGTTCTTCTAATTATTCTTCTAGAAGAATAATGAAAATAGGGAAGATTAGAGACAAAGAATTTTATCGAAAATACGGAAGTCGCGACTGTCGTAGGACAATTTTAAATTCCACGTTTTCTGGACATTTTTGTTGATTTCTTTCGATCGTATTAAATGGTTTCGATGAATCCACGAATTCAAAATCCTCTCTTAACACCTAGATCTACCGAAGCGGTGAAAATAACGGGTCTGCCACTTCGACTTATCTTCCATATAATTTACATCTATACATTACGTATAATTTATATATAAATAAACATGTATACGTTCGGTAGTTCCAGTGTTAAGCGTATGCTGATTTTTCCATAAACCGTTGTTACTCGTTAGCAATAAATATCGCGTAGACATTGATCGACTAGAGTAGTATGTTAATCCAAGCATGCAGATTTTTATTGACTAACGAACAAGTGCGTAATCGCCATTATTCTCTTCTCTATAACGGTAGAGTTCACATTTAATTAAGAATAATATTCCCGTTGCGATATCCGCCATCTCTGTGAATAGTCCTTTTCCCTGGGCGCAAGTGGACTGATAGAAAATGATCAGACATCAGACATCGAAAATACCGCGCGAATCTCAAATCGCGTCGAACTTCCGGCCGGGAATATGTTTCTCCTTTTATTTTTGCACATCGATCGTTTATCAACCGCCCGAAAATTCAAAGATACACCAAACTTTACGATACTTTACTTCCTATCTCGTTTCTTCGACGATACATCTTTGCCTGGCAGCGTGAGAATCTTTTTCCGAAGTAATTAAAGCGCTTTCGAAATATTTCCAAACAATATCAACACACTTTGCTGCATGACAAGGCGAACGCTCGACAATGGACTTTCGTTTTTTCTCACATTCTTCTCCGTTGTACTCCTTCGTTGAATAATCCTGAATTAACTCGCGCACTTTTCTTTATACTTTGGAACACGGAATTTGTTAAGTCTACTTTGATTAGAATTATCACGGCAAAGATACGGCGAATTGATTGAGCCGCTTAACACACCAAAGTGACTAACTCCATAAAACAGAAATTCGAGAAAATTGATAATTCTGATGTGTTAAGCATCACGTATTTTGGTAGTAATATTGAGAAATTTTTTAAGAGTGGAGGTAAACACTTTGGCATTTGTGCGGCTCAATTTGCGGTTCAATTTGCGGTTCAATTTGCGGTTCACTTTGCCGTTCAATTTGCGGTTTAATTTGCGGTTTATCGGTTTACATACCTATTCTGAAACCGAATCTAGGAACGGGACTTGCTACTTTCGGGACTTAATTCTCGAAGACACCAGACCCCTCGATCCAACCGAAGCCCAGGAGAGTTTTTCACAAATTGGAGTCTTTCAGGCGTACCACCGACTTCATAGTCGTTTCACACCTGAGCCGACCGTCCTGCGCGACTCACCTCTCATCGCCCAGAGGAACTTGCGCACTCCCCACTTACTTAAATCCGCGATTCTATAGGTAAATGCTGATTGTGAAATACCATGAGATGTCCCACCTTTTATCGGGATCTCTATGGCTTTATATTGCTGAAGACGCTAGTTAACCCGACCCTTTGACTACAACTTGTTCTAACAAAAATCCATTAACATGGTACAATGCGATATTCGCGCGACGGTGGTTGACACTGAATTGTGCCGATAAAAGAAGCAAAATCGAGGAATTATTGAGATTTAGTTATTCGATCGGTTGTTATGTTATTATTATGTGACATATAACAGTATATTCCGTATTACTGTATTAATTTCACTAAAAAAGGAACTGCGTTGTACCGAGCGAAATATACTGGTCGTATATATACGCCTTTCGTATATATTGTACTATGTATATTTCGTATAACTGTACTATGAAAGTAGAGAAATTGAATGTTTTGATAAAGGTCGTATCGCGATACCGTAGATCACTGGAAACCCACTTTCTCGTATTTGCTAATTTCTTTTGCGCATACTCGGCAAAATTGAATGGCCGCCGGGACAAAATTAAATTTTCTCATGACGCCGGTTTTAACGCAGCTTATATCGTGACAGTATTCCAACCGCAAAGTGAATCATTCGACAGCGTTAATTATGTCGAAAGATTTATATTACACATACATTTTTCAAGTTAATATTGAAAGATTTTCTAATTAGAAGAAGTTAAGATTGATAAGTGCATCACTCACTTTAGATCGCAGGAGATACGTTTGCTCGGTCGTCCGCGTAATAAGCAGGTGGTTCTTCGACTAACGAAGAAGTAAGAAGGACGAATAAAGCTCGCTAGGACCAAGATAGAACTGCGGGAGAAAGAGAACGATCGTTATTTATCCCCGTGAAATAAACGTGTTGCAAGTCTTATAGATTTTATTGGCTTACTGCTGGAATCACCCGCATGCCGTGTTCAGAACCATGCCCGCCCGGAGACATTGTCTCTCCCAACCAGCAGTCAGGGTCGTTCCCGTGCTCTTCGCGTCCGGTTCCTTTACCTTTATTTTACCTTCTCTTACCTTCTCTTACCTTCTCTTACCTTCCCTCCGCTGCCATCTCTCTCGAGTCCTTCGTTCGCATTTATATTTCTCCGCGCGCAACTTGCATCTCCCGACGATTCACCCTCCGTTCACTTTGAAACTCCCCCCGCCATCTTCTTTCGAACATTCCACGGATACCAATCATAACGATATAGTTTTGTACTTCGAAAGGGCGCGCTACGTCGTGCCGTGCAAATCATAATGGTGAGAGACCAAAAATGTGTAGTGTAAATGAAATAAGTGGCGGCGGTTAGTTAGCAAGTTTGATCTCTAAAATGTCATATATTTCCGTGAAGTACAAGTGAGAACATTTTCATTGGCAAGAGTCGGTGATCGTGGAAGCTGTAATACCTTCCAAGTACAGTCGAATGGTTGACCGACACATTTCTAATTTACTACCGGATTTTCACTCGAAGAAATCTGTTAAGCAACGCTCGATTTCGAGACTCCTTGAAGATCGATTCATTTCGAAATCTTTAAGTTTCTGCAATTCCTAGCGCCTCGAATTAAGATGCCGGGTTTACGTATTAGTCAAAGTAAGTACTCGATGCACTCATTACAACTAATTACAGCTATTTACCGACCGTAAATAATAGATTTTCTATTGGGTCACTTCGTTAAGATAATATCTATAAGGCTTAAAAGCCACTAGTTTTATATATTATTGAATCAGCGGTTCACGACGTCCGCCATATTTCAAACGATCGATTTTCCTACGTAATCAAAATTTCGAAAGCCACTTTCGAAACACTTATTGGGATGACGAAGGTTTGATCTTTCTTTCGGAATTCCAAGAGCTCTTCCGGAAGTACTTACGAGAAACGCCCTTGAACACGAAATTTGAATACGTTCGACTAACATTAGAAGTAAACGCGCGGTTTGGGTATTTACTAGTAACACATAAAAACATACACATTTTACGAACAATAAATCTCTTTATTTCCATATCGATAACACATAGATAACGTAGATAAACAAAATTGCATTCATAAGAGTTAATAATACCCAAGAGTAAAAAGAACTGTATGAGAATAATTAACAGAAACCTACGAGTAGTTTTACGCGTGTACATTATTACAAGATGAAGAAAATTCGCAACACAAAGAAAAGGTACTTTCTTGTCGGAAGATATTCCGTGAATAATGTTTATTTTATCTTCGTCCCCTAGTAGAAAAAGCATGTAGGAAATATGAAAAAGTATCGAGTATTGCATAGATATATACCTAAATCGTTCTTCCCAACACCACGAACGCCACATTGTTTAACACGTTAACACCGGCTTTGTAGTTCACATTCCGCTGCATCGGGCAGTTCTATTAATTGTACTTTACTTCTTTGGGCACTGTGTTATTAATTGGAAAACCACTTTTAACGTGATCAAAATCTATGTGAATAACAGAATAGTGGTTTCAAAATGATTTCATCTTTTTATTCATTTTGGAACTGGAATTTAAAGACGTTTTGCTACCACCAAGAACGATATTGTATATTGTGACGAGCTCCGTTTGAATCACCGGTGGTACTCACCACCCGATGAGACTATTTGTACCACCGGTGGTACATACCGGTGTGAACGTGTTAAACAGACGGAATGCGATTTTAAATGCTTCGTAAATCGAGAAATCTAAGCCTTCCGCTTAAGAGCCAACCCATAATTGTCTACAACTCGTTCATCTCATGTAATGGAATTAAATACTATAATATCATATAGTATACTGTACTTAGAATACCTTACTTGATAGAACACTGAACAAAAAAATAGTAATTATTGGTTGTGATCACCAATGATAACGATAAGCAATTATCATTATACGATGCATATGAGAAAGGTTGTGCTCGAAAACGTGAGAAAAAGTTGTTTACAATTGATCGAATAGCAAATACGTGAGCGGTACAACTAAGCCAGTCTTCGTCCAAGTGCTGGAGAGGAGAGTTTTCACGATCCACCAGACAAGTCCCAATAAAGCAGCTTGAAGACCCAAATGCAACGCCATTAATCTGCAACATAAAGTGAATGTTTTGTTTATTATCGGGTAAAGAATATTGTAATATTTCATAAACATCGAATGTGGCAGATTTAAGGTCCTTACACTTTAGCTTTCACACGCGCCTTCGGCAACGTTTTCGGAGATTCTTTGTTGAGATACGTTCGTGCGCCAATCGTTAAGTGCACGAAATAGTCGTCCCACACCAATGGCTTGACATCCAAAGTGAAGCAGTTCTTATCAGTCTCGGACAGTGATTCGTGCAACTTTTGGGTCTGTGGATTGTGGAACTTCCACTCGTTGAAAATAAATAGCTTAAGGCGTTCTAATGATCGGAAAACATTCCTATGCAATCGAACTAAGCTGAAACGAAAAAAAAGTTTCGGTAGAGAAATATACCATGCAATAGTACGATACGAAAGAACATCGCGGGTTAGTTTTAAGCGTCCTAAACTTACATTGGTCGACCTCCCGTTAATCTGGTAACTGTATCTAAAATATATGCAGGTATCAGGTGGAAGAAAAAGGCCGATAGTTTAAAGAGAAAGATCGAGGGTATAAACTTAAGATGCGGATGCCAAACGGCCCCCATTAAGGGGTATTCCTGCAAGTATTTATTAACTTTTGTTTCAACAGCTGCCCATCTAAACGGATTGCATGTACTGGATGTGCAATGATATACTTTTACGTCCTTGACACTAGAAAATTAAACATATTTTGCGAGCATTTTAAAACGAGGTTATAAATACAATTTGATATTCGAGAGAAAATCTCATACCCATCCCGATGAGTAGCATAGGCGGCGACAATAACCTGGTTTGTAACAATATCTACTGGAACATAATCATAGATTAAACTTGAAGCAACCGGTAATCTTCTAACCACCCCCTTGCTGGCACCCATCAGAAATCCTTGTGGCCCGTTCTTGGATATTGTCCATCCTGGAATTGGTTCTTTCCATGCACCCATAACTGAAAGCACGAGAAATAAAAAAATAGTTGAATATTTTTAATAAGCCGAATATTTTCTGCAATCCTTGATTATGAAATATCTTTATAAAGCCCTACATACTCATTGAAGGGCGCACAATAGTTGCTGGTATACGTCCATTTGCAACTTCATGTTCAGCCAAGTGTTTCGTGAATGTGTAAGAATTCGCGTGGCCTTCCAATAGTTTTGGCGTCTCTGCTTTTAGTGCTTCATCGTCCAAGTCTTTAACCATTTTCAATAGATCTTTTACATCCGCGGGTGGTGGATACAGTCTTTCGTTTGCTTCTGGTTGTGAGGTATTTACATAAGCAGTGGAAATGTGCACCATTGCCTGCAATTGAAATTCCATTCAAAGTAAATACAATAAAAAGCTAATAATATAATCACTACTATAGCGTAACAACAAAATCCGTTTCTATTCTCAATTGAGAGGTAAAAACTAGATCACCTTGAGATCTCTAATTTCCTGACATAATTCCACCACTCTGCGAGTGCCCAGCAAATTAATATTTATGTTGGTCCTTAAATTTGCTTCAAAGTCTAATGTTACTGCTGAATGAATAACAACTTGAACTACTTCCACCAATGTCAGTCTGTCCACACTTGACAATCCCAAATTGTCTTCTCCAACATCGCCGGCAACGGGGATTAATTTTTTAAAAAGGTCGGTTTTATTTTCTTCCCGTATTCTGTCGTATACCTGGAACGAATAAAAATGCGATTTACGATTGCATTATTGTTGAATGAAACGCAGTTTTTCCTGTATAGGTATATATATTAAATTTTAATATATTAATATACGCCACGTACATAAGTATTCGTGCCTATGTGTGCGTTAGAAGCATATACATATGTATGCATTTATGAAATAGCCGGGCATAATGTTCGATAATGTCACGCTCGGTGATAGACAGTTTGGCGATATTAACATATTTAATATTGAGAACCCATAATTCTACGCATAGAAAAGAAGGTCTGTAGCTGTAATTACAGCACGGAATTTCTAGAGGAATCAACGGAAACTTTTCTTTATAAATGGCTCGTGTCAATGACCAGTATCGGCCAATCATCCGGGTAGCAGCAACCACGATCTTCTTCCATGACCGTTGAAGGACAGTTATCAAAATTATGCAGTGACATTTCCTAATCTCGCAATTTAAATTCGAGTCATAAAATTCATTTTTAGTCGGCACAAGTCTACTTGTCTTCGTGGCTTGCTCGCACGTTTGAAATTCTGACATTGCATATCTGATCTACTTTGTGAAAATTATATACCCTTCGCACGTAAGTTTCAATGAAACGCATATTTTTAATCTGCGGGGCTAAAGACTATATTTTAAAATAGAATAATTACAAGTAATAATCATTATGCCGTATATATATATCGTTTTTATCGACGAAAGTTTCGTGAGCGGTGGAACCAGAAGTTATTTTCCTAAATGAATGGAATAATTTTCATACAACATATTCTTATTTTATTCCACGAGGATATACCAATAAGAAGAACAAGGAGAAAGCTTGCGTAAGAAAGCCGGCTACGAGTCGATTGGGGGGACTTTGACGTATGGCGAGATATAGATCACAACATTATTGAATGGTCACCGGGCTGATAAAATTGAAAACAGCAATAATGAATTCGTACCGAGTTTTTCGTAAGTTCTTCCAGTCTCTCCTGAATCTGTTTCCCCTTTTTAGGTCGCATCAGCAAATAGATATTCTTCAATTCCGGGCAACATCTGAGTAATTTCTCGATCACGCATACACCGACGAAGCCGGTGCCACCGGTGATGAACACCGTTCTATCTTTGTAAAACTCCGCAACGTCCGAAACCATTTTTCCCGGAAATTCTTCCTCGAGATTTGTTTCCACTCGCTCCATCCCCCAATGCAGGATACAGACACTTCCGAGTCTTCGCAAAGATTGCTCGGAAGACAGTGAGATTACGCCTTAGAAATGAACGGCAACTCCCCCCTTGTTGAAAACGAGTTTCGACACAACCGCCATCTGCCACTCGTACCCTACGAAAAAAAATAGATTTGTCAAAAAAGTAATCATTCAATATCTTGCCATCGATTAACGGGGTTTTCTACTTCTTTACGTAGTGTTTTCGATTACTTGTTCGCATTTACGCACGTTAATATCTTTATTTGAAATTCGTCGTGTCATCCCGCTGATTCTATCAAGCGCGGAGGGAGCGAGCCGAATTCAAAGGATTTCGTTTGTTCGCTTATAAAATTCTGTCATTCGACACGTTTACAGTATTTAAATAATAGCCACTTTTGACGCTTAATAACTCATGAATCCCTGTCGAAATACGGTCTTTTCAAACCGATAACTTAACCATTAAGAATAGCGCGCGTCTTTGCTTACGTTACGGTTATTTTGTATTTCTTTTTTTACTAGAAATCAATCAGAAAGTAATATTTGTAATGCGATTGAAATGTTATCGAGAGAAAAATCAAAATATCTTCGACGAGTTGATGAGAATTCACTTTCGAAAATTGTTCTCTGGTTCTAAAAAGGAAACGAACGTCCATTTAAGTGGATAAAAGTGTAGTTCAAGTCGTCGCAAGTGTGGAAAAACATGGAATAATCGGTGCACTTCGCGTGAGCGGTGCGTTAAGCCGAAAATCTCTCATGACGAGTTCTCCACTTATACGTATATCCTGATAGAAGGTAATCATAGAATTTGGTGGGGGGCAGAAGGGAGGGAGAATAGTCTTCCTTCGAATGTATCTACTTAATCATACATACCGGTATTTATGAACTACATATGTACATAAGTAGAACAAATCCGGAATCATCGGGTTCCATGTTTTGTATACTTCGACCGAGTTTTATCTTAATATATTCTCTTCGGACGACATAATATTCCGCGATTTTCAACATGCAAAAATGATGGAATTAAATGATAGAAATACCGCGGGGATAATAAAAGATACGGTAATTTTAGCGAGTGTCCAACTTACAACGAAAGTAATAAGCGATGCGTTTGTAGGAGAAGTATTACTTTCCAGTACTTTTGAAGGAATTTTTCGATGCATGGAGCGACTGGGATCTGAAAGCGCAACTAGAGATTTAGAAACTTCGGATACACGTTATTCCAGTGATTCTCAACTCATCCAGAAGTTACGACGAACGTTCCGAAGAAATGTAGAACGCGGTGTGTATTTCCATATTCTTCCACATTGCTCGAAGAACATCAAAAAAATGACCGTGAAACTAACACGATCTTGCATACTACATAGATGACCAGGAAGCGAAATACGGTGCTCGGGTTTCTCATTAACGGATTCAGATTGCAACAATTCCCGCAAAGGTATTACGCCCCTGGAATGCAATAACGGGCCGGCTTTTTCCAGACGATATTATTTCCAACGGAACAAAATGATTTCTAATTGTTTTGCATCGGTTTCCAGAACGATTCGAGCCGCAAATTATTAGCTTGCTTGAAACTTCTTCGACGACGATGGACTCCTTTTCGTATACTATAATTTGAATAATTTTTATTATATTAACTCAGCTTCCCTCCTTCTACACGAGAATCATAGCGTACTCGACTATAACGTCACATCTCAGAACGCGATTGGCTCAAAGGTTGTTATGAAAAATAAATCTCTGCATGAGACGGCAGGTTCCACACGACAGCAATGTTTTGTTACATAAATTATAACGCACGCATATCAAAGCAGTGAGGACGATGATAACTCCTTAATCCTTTACCCGCGAAAGGCGTATAGATATATACGACGAATCAATTTTGTTCGGTACCATGCATTTTCATTTTTAGGAAATAAATACCGTGTGGAACATACTGTTATGCGTTACATAAGAACCGATCGAATAGTTGAATTTCAATAACTCCTCGATTTTTCTTATTTCTATAGACTTAATTTAATGTCAACTAATATCACGCGAATATTGCATTGTACGATGTTAATGGTTTTTTGTTGGAATACACTGTAGTCAAAGGGTTAAAGCTAATCTGAGATCGCCCAGCTGTGATTATTTCAACTTCGTGAGTGTACTCAACGATTTGCATCCTAAAACGCTTGGCATTTAATAATTTTGATTCATCAAATTTGCTCGAACAGCAAAGTTTGCGTTCCATCGAGTACCACTTAGTCAGTGTAAATTTTTGCCGCATAGCAAACTTGCGAATGACGTGGTATATTATTTATGGAAATCGCCGACGAATGGAAATAAGCAAGTTCCTCGCATTCGGTTATCCTTTCGTTCAAAAGTCGACAAAAGTTCGAAGATGTTTTTACCTAGAAGCATCAGGATCGAAGGTTACCCGCCGTTTATATTTCATCGTTTCCTCGAAATTCTGGAAATTCCCGGGGAAGCAGAATATTTTCTTGTTATTTTAATCAATTTTACAATGCGTTGTACAACTCGGATTCGATTGTAATAGCTCTATTATTGTTTTACTTCATTAGCCAGGTTATGCGTGTTCAAACCGATGCAGTTAATTGTTTTGACGCGAGATATGAAGATTAGAATGGCTAAGAACTATCGGTTATTAATGAAATGATATACCGGTCCGAAGTGCAACGCAGAAGAGAATTACTTGCGAGAGATATTGCTGCAGCGCAAACTCGAACAAATATCTCCTGGTAGATGTCAGGAGTATTTGCTTGCATTCGCGCAAATTTCCGCGAATGATGTCAATCTCAAATCTTAAGTTTATCCTCGATTCTTAGGAACTGTGTGATCCTAGAATTATTTTTTTTACTATATAATTCTTTACCGTGGTTCGATCACTGGACAGACTATAATTTTTCGTGGACTCCGAAGCTCAGTTTTAATATTAATGAAAAAGATACTCGACCATCATTTCGCCTTCTCGCAGAAGTAGAGATATAATAATTATTGAATGAAATTGCATGAAAATGATTCATTGATAATTCAACTTTGTTCGTTATTAGTGGTATTGTTTCACTGTTTCTCATATTAACGAAAAACTAACGAACACGACAAAATATCAAGTAATTCCACGTAATTCCGATTAGATAAGAAAAAGAGCTGAATAGAAAAATAACCAAGCTCGAGGGCAGTTTTGCAAAAAAACACGTGCCGTATTAACGATTTGACATGTACTAAGTAATGCATTATACCCGAAGTTGTTAGCTTCTAATAGTGCTAATTGCCTAGCTCACACGGAAATTCTAGTTAGAGGAAACTATAGTTACATTGAAGCCGACCGAAGCTTCGTGTCGCTGGTATTGTCAATGTTTTAACAGTTTTCCATCTCGATCCGCGTCGTAAAAGTCCAAGGTAAAACGAAAACGACTAGCTTCGTAACTAACAGGTTTCCTTTTATTTCAGAATATGGGATGCTCAAAGAAATTGAGTTTGAAGAAGGGCGAAAAGGGCGAACGAGTAATCGAGGAATCCGAACAACCCTTGTTTTCACCGGTTCCAGCAATGAGAAAGACAATTTTCGTGATGTTCGAAACGAATCAAGATCTTAATGTCGGTGCGTTAGGAACACGTTAATGAATCTAGATAATCTAGATGAAAAGTAAATATTTCCAGAGAGAAATGTGGAGAGTAAAGGATGGAAAGTTTGGGAAGAGTAGAGACGGTGGAGAATAACGGATCTGGTGACTTTTCTCGAGCACGAGTTGCCGCGCCTGGGGTTATTTGGCGGTTGGCCCAAGATGGCGAACTCGGTTGGCGTGCGACAGGCACGAGCTGAAAAGTGCCGAGAACACGAGAAGTTCGCGATTCTGTGTTAAATCGTTGTCGGGAGATCAGGCCGGTGATAGCCAAAGGATCGTGGAGCAGGAAAACCGACGGTGATAAACCAGGTAGGTGGGAAATCGGCGATCAGAGTTAGTTTTTTTCCAGTGGATACGGGGTGAAAAGCCGCGCCTATCGTCGTGCATCACGATCTCCCGTGGGTGTGCGTTAAACGTCTGTTTCCTCTCCGGCATGTCTTATTTCATGTTTCTCATTAATGGAGACTCTAAATCGGGCTCACGTGAGAATGAAGCTGCGTAAAATCTCCCCGTTAAATCTCTGCCAAGGATTTACCAGACGAGGGTTTGTCGGCAGAAAAATCGAACGACTCGAGTGGTACGGCCGGCACCTCGCCTCCGGATATATTCTCCTCGCATTTCTATTTGCTAACAGAAACTGATATTGATCGTTTCCTGGCCCAATTTTCCTATTATATTTCATGCAACCGGTCCACCTTCCGATCATTTTCCCGCCGTGGAAACGGAACATTTTACGAGAGAATCTTCCTCGCGTGTCGGAAGATCCATTCTCTACCCCTCCCCGCCCCCCTCTTCCCATCTTCCCCTCACCCACCCCTTCGCATTCTCTCTCTATCTCTCGCTCTCCATTCTTTCTTCCCCGAGGAATCCATTCTGCTATAATCGGTATCTCCTTTACGTTATGCGTCTTATGTTACTTCTTTACGTTATGCGTCAGACGTTAAGGATTGCCGCGTTCTCTTCTTTTGACGCATTCTCACATCATCACACGTAGGTCGCAGTGGGTGTCTATGGTGTGTTTCGTAGGTGCAATTCGTGCGCGTGTTGGTCTCCGATGCATGCCTGTGTAGGTAGTTTGTCCGATTCTCTGGCTTTTGCTGCGTCGCCTTTACTCTCCGTCTTTCTTCTCTCCTCTCCTCTCCTCTCTTTTCTGTATATAGGCAGGCGTGCGCATTACGAATCCGCATGCCGGTACCCGTGCAAAATTCTCATGTGCCTTTCGTCGTCTTCCTCCTTTCCATTTAATTCCCCTATCCCGACTTCGCCGAATCGTGTCTACCGACACGTCGCCCGACTTCTCCGAGGAACGTGTCTTTAACTCTAACGCATTGCGTCCAATGTTCCGCATCCTCGAAACCTATATTCCCTTTTCTTTCCTTTTTTTGCAATACATCTACGTTACTTCGCTTTGGCCAATAATAAGGTGGTTCCCTTTAGAACGAACTTGATATCGAAACGTTACTGATTCCAAATCAATGTAAATCTAAGCGTGCCGCGAACAGTAAGCGACGTGTTAATTTCCGAGGAATCGATTGACTTCTTCGGGTAATCGGGGTTGTCGAGGAATCGCCTATTCGCCTATTCGCCTATTCGCCGATATCTCCGCAGTGGCTGTCGGACGCAGCACGGTTGCCACGGTTCGCACAGTCCTCACAGTTCTCACAGTTCTCAGAGCTCGTAACAGATGTGTTCTCTTTCAATGAATCTCATTCATCCGAGAATATCTTACGGATTATCTACACTCGTTCATTTTGTCAGCTGGTACGTTTGCACGAACAATTTGCGTGGCCCGCGTCACGTAATACTAGGAACGAAATTATCATTTTCAAACGTGTGACATGGTTTCCATGCAATCGCCATCAAGATTTTCGAGGTTAGATTTCGTCCCTCCAGATTCCGATGTGAATCCCGAAGTATGGTTTCTCTGTGTTGACAAGTGTAAAAAGCACGTTCGATCTTCTTTCTCGTAAATCGTTTAGTGTAACCGGTGGTCGGCCGCGAGCTTACGTAACATTATTTACGATTTTCTCTACGAGTTTACTACGACACACCATGTGTACTAATAACATTACGCCCTTAGAACCCTTTAAAGTTCACCGAGTATTATATCTACGATGATCGCCGACAGTCCTTCCGGATAACTCTAGCAAAATATTTACGCTGTCGGAATCACTTTGTCAGTTTCTCCTCGAGCAGTCAAGAAGCCACAGCAAACGGCGACTCTATCAACCCGTAATTTACGGATCCCAGTATGTCATTAAAATGATAATCCATCATCGCATTGCGTTTTCAAAAGTTCTGTCGCCTGTTTCGGGTAATCGTTTCATCCAAAATGCGCGATCCAGTGAAACGGGTGCGATTTGAATTCTACGTCGTTTACTCAGATTTTATAACCTCTGGAATGCAACCATTGCCTTGAAAGCTTTGGGGCGGACGAAAGGAAAATGTGGGGTAAAGATAAACGAAGTGTTAAGAGAAATTAGATTTATTCCTGAGAGAAAAAGCGGAGGATACAAGCTGCAGAGCAGTTCGATCTCTTTTTTTCAGTTGTATCGAGATAATTTTATCCGGAGTCGGTAAATCCACAGAAAATGATCAATACGGGTCGCTTTGCTTCCGCGTTCAGCCGTTACGCGCAAAAGGGTTGCGACGTCGACGTCGACGGCGACGAGGATTTGTCGTTATATCGAACGATCACGAACTCTTCCAGTCTTCTCCGTTCCTTTTCGTCTCTCGTTCTTAATCCTTTATCTGTCACGGAAACTGTGCCTGCAATTTCAACGATCTTTTTTTGTCTGTCGTTCTACCATGAAATCTTTATCTACCATGAAATCTGTGTCTTAGACTTCTGCGATAGCCACGTTCTATTTATTTACATTCAAAACGAAGATGAAGTTTTCTCGAGAAATACTTTAACCCTTTGCACTCTGTAGACGCCACAACGGCGACATGCATTCGCAGCAATATATTTCAAATTCAAGTCTTCGAATTAGCGAAATAAACATGTAAGATTCAAGCGTTAATTGCCATAGGAAAAGACTGTCTCGAATTCGTTAATCGGTATCATAAAACGTCTTGGAATAAATCCCCGATTATAACAGAAATACTCTTCGAGTGAAAAGGGTTAGAAATCTCGAAAAAATCGAGAAACTCGTAGTGATAGCGAGAGATGGAAAATCGAGATAGGGGTTATCGGAGAAGGTTGTATTTACGCGAGAGACAGATGGAAAAGATGTTTCGTGAGAGCCTACTAAATTGTTACGCGATAAGAAATCATCATATTCGCAATTATATTTCGATGTTATCTCGCGAGTGAGTTCCCGACATTCCCGACCGATTAATCGCGCGATCTTGATTAAAGTTTCGTGACGTAAATGTGACGGAATTATTCGTGCTCCCGAACATGTCCGAATTGAATTGCTAATGTTTTTTATTGCCCCGCGAGGCAAACTTGTTTTGGAAGTCTCGAGTTCCCGGATATTCGCATTATTCGAGGAAGTAATTTGCAGGTGCAAAGGGTTAACAAATTTCAAGTACTTCACCGGACGCGTGACAGCGGCTGTTGTGCGCGACCAGTACTATTATTCACACATTTATGATAATTTTAACATCCACTCACCACTTACATCCTCCTTCGATCGAATCGTTTCGAATGCGATTTTAATGCGATTTTAATAAATCAACTTTACCTCGTTGTCATTAAAATAAGTTTAATCGGTTTGCAACGTCAACTTCCTCGACACTCTGGTACACCGCGGTGTATCAATTTCAGTGAGCACAATTTTTATAGTTCCGTGAAATACTTAATATTCGGCCCATTAAAATGATTAAAATATAAAAACAGCCATTTATTTGAATGGATTCGTGGACTTCTTGATTATATTATACTCGAAAATATCCTAGAAACAGTTCTTCGAGAAGTACGCGTGGATTGGAATTCCGAAGAATATCTCATCTCCGTTACATCGGTTTTCTTTTAAAAATATCTCCGGATGCTGCGATCGTTCTATTTCTAATACGAGATTAATCACTCGAGCCTCCCATTCGATCTTCCAATCCCATCGCTATAGCTACAGTAATTTTGTTTTACAATTTACAGCTTCGTTTTTGATAGAATAAAATTCCCCCAGTAAGCCTTTCTTTCTTAAAATCCGAGCGGACATTTTATTCGTTGCCTCTAATTGTAAGACCCACGTCACGTGACCGATTTAAAATGGTTGACGCATTGTATCTTTTAAAAGGCGTCTGGCGCACAACTGAAATTATAAAATAGGGGTTCGTGTTCGTGCGATTAAAAAAAATCTTAAAGTATTAAGCGAAGGCAGCTTGCATCTGGCAGGGATTTCTTATCGGCACGCAAATAGGAAGAACTATTCCTGAACACGAAACCACGGGAATCGCACTACTACACTTGCAGTATTGTAGTATTGTAGTAATACACCAGCGATACACCAACGATACACCAACGATACACAAGTAATATTCGACACGCCATAAAACATATTGAGCATCGTGACGTTAGCCACAGCACATCGTTATATTTATCGTTTTCTGTAGAAGTTTCAATCTTCGTACAACGTTCAATCGTAAAGTTATATTATATTATATCTTGGCAGAATATCGGGTGAATCTTAACACATTGTACGCCGACTATATTTTAGCTGTTCAAAGTGACAATGATGGTTAATTACGGCGGTTATATTTCCTCCAACGAAGAATGAATGTTTCAAAGAAAATATGTGAAAATCTTTGGACATTTTCACAAAAGAATATACAGTATATATTTCAAGGAAATACATGAAAAGCTTTTGACATTCTCAGAAAATAGTATGCAGTATATATTTCTCAAGGAAATACATGAAAATCTTTGTACATTTTCACATAATAATATACAGTATATATTTCAAGGAAATACATGACAAGCTTTTGACATTCTCAGAAAATAGTATGCAGTATATATTTCTCAAGAAAATACATGAAAAACTTTGGACATTTTCACAAAATAGTATGCAGTATATATTTCTCAAGAAAATACATGAAAAGCTTTTGACATTCTCACAAAATAGTATGCAGTATATATTTCTCAAGAAAATACATGAAAAGCTTTTGAGATTTTCACAAAATAGTATACAGTGTACATTAAAAAAATAGTATGATTTTATTGAATGTTCGCCATCGGCGTTTTATACACTAATAGCGGAATCCCGGACCGGTGTACAATGTGTTAAGTTAAAACGAATGTATATTCAGATGCAATATTTAAATGAAGAAATACGGAAATCATCTACCGCGACTACACGTAATACAAGTATTTTAATAATAATATTAATAGCATTACTGAGCGGGATAGTAATCTGGCATTATCGAGAAACCGGTGGTCCAGTGTTACATCACGAACGGCATTCGCCGCTTATAAAATAAGTATTTATGTAATCCAGGAAGGTAAATCAGGCCTAAGGAGGCTCGATCGGTTGCCCGGCAAGAGAAACTAGTCGAGGAATTTGATTGACTTTCCGCAATCGCGTATAGCTTCGAAAATACTTGAGTATCATCATCGAGAAGTCGTTTAACCTTTCAAGGATTAGGTGGGGGTTACCTCGCGTCCATCGGTCAGGGCCGATGCTTCGAAATCTTCCACCAGATTTCTGCAGTAATTACTTTTTTTTCCGCGTATCGGCTCTTCCGAACAAGGGGAAGGCCGGTGTAGATAGCGTAAGAATCTTATTGGATATTCATGTAACGCCTCTGTTATTTTTAACCTCAACAAATAATCGAAATTCCGAATTCTCTCATTTTTGTTTTAAAGTGTTCAATTCGATAGTAAATGGTGCCTAAACATGTTCTAAGGCGATTTTGGGTCGAAAGAAGTGGTTTAACAATTTTGTTCGGCTTAAAATGAGTCGACTCAAAATCGCAAAAATGTAAAGGGGTATACCTTCAAAAATCCTCAAAAAATTAAAGTCGCCAATTTTGCTTCTAAGTGACCCAAATCGATGGTATATGATGTATAAACATATTCTAGGACCATTTTGGGTCGAAAGAAGTGGTTAAAAAATTTTTATTGGTCAAAAAAGGGTTCACCCAAGATCGAAAAAATGTGAAGGGGTATACCTTCAAAAATTCTAAAAAATTAAAAGTCGCCAAAATCAATTCTCAATGACCCAAATCGATGGTGAATGATGTATAAACATATTCTAGGACGATTTCTGGTCGAAAGAAGCGGTAAAAAAATTTTTATTGGTCAAAAATGGGTCGAACCCAAATCGAAAAAATGTAAAGGGGTACACCTTCAAAAATTCTCAAAAATTGAAAGTCGCCAAAATCAATTCTAAACGACCCAAATCGATGGTGGGCGATGTATAAACATATTCTAGGACGATTTCTGGTCGAAAGAAGTGGTTAAAAAATTTTTATTGGTCAAAAATGAGTCGAATCCAAGTCGAAAAAATGTAAAGGGGTACACCTTCAAAAATTCTCAAAAATTGAAAGTCGCCAAAATCAATTCTAAACGACCCAAATCGATGGTGGGTGATGTATAAACATATTCTAGGACGATTTCTGGTCGAAAGAAGTCGTTAAAAAATTTTTATTGGTCAAAAATGAGTCGAATCCAAGTCGAAAAAATGTAAAGGGGTACACCTTCAAAAATTCTCAAAAATTGAAAGTCGCCAAAATCAATTCTAAACAACCCAAATCGATGGTGGGTGACGTATAAACATATTCTAGGACGATTTCTGGTCGAAAAAAGCGGTTAAAAAATTTTTATTGGTCAAAAATGGGTCGAACCCAAATCGAAAAAATGTAAAGGGGTATACCTTCAAAAATTCTCAAAAACTGAAAGTCGCCAAAGTCAATTCGAAACGACCCAAATCGATGGTAAATGATGTATAAACATATTCTAGGACGATTTCTGGTCGAAAGAAGCGGTTAAAAAATTTGTATTGGTCAAAAATGGGTCGAACCCAAATCGAAAAAATGTAAAGGGGTACACCTTCAAAAATTCTCAAAAATTGAAAGTCGCCAAAATCAATTCTAAACAACCCAAATCGATGGTGGGTGACATATAAACATATTCTAGGACGATTTCTGGTCGAAAGAAGCGGTTAAAAAATTTTTATTGGTCAAAAATGGGCGAAACGAAGTCGAAAAAATGTAAAGGGGTACACCTTCAAAAATTGTCAAAAATGAAAAGTCGCCAATTTCGGTTCTAAATGACCCAAATCGATGGTAAATGATATATAAACATATTCTCGGGCGATTTTGGGTCGAAAGAAGCGGTTAAAAAATTTGTTTCGGTCAAAAAATGGGTCAACCCAAATTCGCAAAAATCTATGCTAACGCGTAAAAAGAATAGACTCGAATAGATTGATTTTTCGTCTTGTCATACTAATAGCTGAAAGAGGTAATTCTACAATTATATTATTATTAACTGCGTGGGCTGTACAATTAGTATTCATATTTGGAATGGACATGGACTATTAGACAAGTGAGCTGTCGCAAAGTTGGAGTAAACGATCGTCCACTGAAATCATTCTTCTAAGTAGTTGTTCGGTTTCACCAAGATCAAATAAAAAATAACCGTGGTATTAAGTGGTAAATAAAATATGCGCGGTGAGGTAAAGCCAATCAGCGGACAGTTTGGTGTTCTCGATTCGATTTGAACTGACGTTCGTTCCCAGCACGAAGATGATTAATCTGAAATCATCGAAACCGACGGAAATCGATTGTTTCAGGGTGAGAGTGCTTTGTATACGAACTCTTTGTGCGAGGAACGCGCGGATCCTTAATAAAGCTCCGACAGATTTTTAATCGCGCTCTAATAAACCGATGGCTTGCCAAGCTCGTGCTTTTTAATGATCGATGATCCGCCTACGAGTCTCTTCCCCTTTCCTCTTTCGCCCTTCATCATTCTCCACTGGTTTTTCTATTCTTACGCGGAGCGATTGCTCGCCGACATCTTTACGGACGACCGCCACCCATTCAAAAGAGAGGTTAGGTTGAATTTAATTCATTGAAATGAGGTAATTAATGCGAAGGTCTCTGGAAGACGTAATTGGTCGAGGCCGATACTCCAAACCCAAGATGAGATCGAAAGATGGAATCTTTCGCTGTTTTCGTAAATAATGTTTTACTTCGTGACAAGTAATAACGAATCGTTCAACGATTAATTCAATTGACGATCCATTTTTCATTAAGTCACAATCGAATAATTCGATGAATTCGAATTATTCATTTGTACCCGAAAGTTATTCAGTTCCCCTTGGGGGTGTCCTTCGCGCCATAACTTTAGCGCCATAACTTTAAATGTCATATTTTTTCCACAAAATTGCTGCGGTTTTATAAATGTTAATTACACTTATTACGTTAATTATTCAAGTAAAGCCGTAAAGCGTTGTTGAAAAACGTGCGCACGGTATTTGTTTTACGCAGCAGGTACGTTCCAACGATACTTTCGAAACTGCGTAAAAAAGACACGTTGCTTCCCGTAAAATGTAAAATGAAGTAAAGAGTTATACATCGTTCGGTTGTGAACCGAGGAAAAAAGGCAACGCGTTCAATCCAATCGCGTACGTTTGGACACAGTATTTCTACGCTTAATTTCAAAATATATTTCACCCGTATCTTAATCTTAAACCCGGATAAAATTCCTAATACGGAAACATATCGCGAAATAAGGAATAAAACAAATGCGATGATAAATGAAAGTTTATTAGATAACAATTCGTACCAGTTGATAACAAGCGCGCATGTTTACAACGTGCCGCACCAAAATTCCCACCGCGAACTCAGATCAAGTGGGAGATGGAAACCCCATGGAGAATCAATGGAGACACCACGTGACGGTAGTGTCAGGCGTGCCATCTTCCCAGAATCCACTGCCAACAATTTTACTTTTGGAGCTATCGAATTGTTTATAATTTCTAAAAATCCTTGGGTAGCCGACCCATCGACTTCTATGTTGAAACGGAGTTCCTTCGACGGACGTTAACCGGAGTTCTTACGGTTCACGACCAATCTTATGATTCCTTATCTCTTGGTATCTTTACGAGTTAGATATTCGAGTTAGATTCCCGTCCTTGGGAGTCTTTCTGCGCGTGCGCGTGCGCGACGAGCTTTTACAAAGATGTCGTCTAAGGATTGTGGTAACAGAAAATGCTTTGCGAATCTAACGAGGTAATTGCTGGAGGAAAGTTGGTCGAGACGTATAGAAGAAGCGAATTAGGTCGATCGTGAAGTCGGTCGAGTCTGGCAGCGTGTGTCAATGGAATTCCAGTTTCGCTGACTAGCCTCGTTAGTTCTCAAGATACTCCTCTCGCACACATGCTAACGATGCGTTAACACGTGTCGGACTACGTATTACACTAAAAAGAGTAGTGACACTTGTCGGAAGGAATTTAAACCGAGTACAGTCAACCCTCCCGCAACACAATCTCTTCGTAGCCGTTGTACAGAACGCGTGTTATGAGATAAATTGTTGTCGTACAAAGCTCACTTTTATCGTCCATATATTCTTCGAACATTGATTTACACCATTAATTAGGATTCGCAAAAGTTTCGAATGTTTGCCGGAGTGTATCGCGTACAGGTGTTAGTGTGTTTTGCGCCGGAAATTAATACGGCACTCCCGCATCCGAGTGGGCTGATACTGGAATTGGTGGGATCGATTTTGCAATTTTCGTCGAGCGGGTTGTCTCGGTTCGCCGCCTCTGCCGGGGAATCGGGAATCGGGAATCGGGAATCGGACATCGGACATTGGGCATCAACCGCCAATCGGACTGCATTAAAACGAGCATCCCTCTGCGTCCTACCAATTATCTGTTACCCTCCCTACTAATTATCTACGTGTCTAGATAAACATTCTGGGCCGCGTTGTTTTTCCGGTAACGAATTCCCGGCGAAGATCGATGTCGTACAATCACGGCGGACAAATTCGACGGTTACAAATTAAACGGCGTCCAATCAAAAATAGTATAATCTCGTCCATAATTCTTCATTTTTTATGTATGATACATATATTAATAATGAATACATATATTCACAATAACCCTTTATTATCCGCGACATTTTAAGAATATCGTTTTAACCGGTTTCCGCAAACTCGATCGGTGGTAGCATTGAAATTGTTATAAATATATCGCACGGATTCATTTTATCACCAATCTTTGAGTGCCCCACGATGTTCTTTTTGGAGGAACTCCCCGATTAACGGATTAAAGTCGCGTAATATTTCGACGTGACGTTAATTCGAAGAGTCGCGAAGTACGCAAAAAGTGCAGGCGTCCGAAGCGGCTACGTTCGCACCGTAAACTTATCTATTTGCATTCGTCGTATAAGGTTCAGCGAAAGTCCGGGCCAGAAAACAGCGCCCCGTGCAATAATTCAACCTTCGGAATATTTTTTTGTCAAACCACCGTATCATTATGGTGTATCGAAACGCGAGACGTGCGAGTACATAAATATTAGCGGAATGACACGGGTTGCGATACTTTGGACTGTCGTTGCGTTACCGATCACCAACTATTCTAGAGGGTTTAGTCAGAGTGTAAATTTCAAGTGTCTCGTTGACACGCACTGCGAAATCGTTCGTAGAATCTTAGCTCTCTTTGAATACACGATTAAAAAACGATCTACACTACCGGTCAAAAGTTTGGGATCAGTTTGCGAACGTTTACCTTAAACTTTAGAATGAACATTAAAAGTAAATAGAACATAAAACCTTTGTCCATTTGATAATTTTACCATTAATATTAAACTATTTGCTTGCCATGCAGACACAAATGTTATCGTTACCTTTAAAATCGATCGGGTCCATTACAGAAAACTTTTCCATTACATTTTCGATGGACATTGTTTATCGGTCCTCAATATTTCCATTCCCAAGTCGACTGATTCCGATTCAATATTTTATAGTCTGTCGAATATGTTTGCGTTTAATGAAAGCCATAAATTAAGATGAATTAATACTATTAATAATTTGGTTTTCACACCAAAGACAATGTTTTGTATGTTCGAGACACGAAGAAGATCTCTAGTATTATTGTTTAAGGATTTCTTGTTGATCCTTAAAACGGAGCGCACTTCCGTTAGCGCAACCGTTTCCGATCGACCACGAATTTTTTCGTAGAGAACCTTCGCGCAATCGTTCGTCGTGACGTACACGTACACGTACACGTTGGAGAAAACCGGGGAGTCGAAATTGTGAATTCTCGGTATGGAATCGGTAAATATAAGATTTTCTTGGGGCCACGTGAACTTTGTTTAAATCGTAAGAGGAAGAAAAAAGCCTATATATATAGTTGGTGATTGAGTAAAAACCGGTGATGGTGAGACTCGAGGTAAGTCGAGTCGGGTCGAGTTGAATCGTCGGTATATTGTGTGACGGGGAGGGGAGGGGAGGGAGAATCGTTGCGTTCTAACAGACGGCAGGTATAAGGAACTCCGTTTAAACCCAGGTACGCTCAGTCTCGAAACTTGTTGGGCCACACATCACCCTCGCGTTAACGATCCATGATCCATGATCCATGATCCACGATCGAAGATCCAAGAGATCCGCTTGAACGTATCACAGTCACGTTGCTTGCCGTACCAGTGCCAGTCTCTCGAATACCGTATCTCTTCTATCGCTCGGGCTTTCGTTCGTCGGACCTACGATTTTCGTCTTTTAGTTGGAATACCGTCAGTGAATATCGGTAAGTTCCCAATTCTGAAATGCATTTTTTTTCTCTCTACGTTCCCTCCTCCTTTTATTCTGACACCACATGGATTTCAGTTTATCGATACTTTATCAATACTTTATTGATATTTTAGCGATCGAAAGTATTCGTGTCTTCGATTTATAAACAGACTCGACGAATCGTTTTTAACGGGATATCAATCGATATGAATTAACACTAGAACTACGGATCATATATTTGGTTGAGTTCATTAATGGATTTAATTACGTGTATTATATATATATAAAACATAGGTATATAAAATCTGAAATAAAGCATTGTGGCATATTCGAATAATTTTCATAAAGATTGCAGACCTTTTGCAGTCATTTTGATTAGTTTGGTGGTTCTAGTGTTAAAAATCGAGTGATGCATCGGTTTTTTGTGCAATTTGATGATTCGTCGTGGACTTATCTCGTCGTTTTTACGGGTGCGTCTGAAGCCGGTGTCTCGAATCGAAATATGCTGTTATTGATATCAGATTCCTTATCAGCGCAAAGCGTTGAGCGAAAGAGGAGAATAAACTTGGTCGGTTGTTAACCCGACCATAGTTCGTTCCTCGCGCATCACCGCTACCTGTTGCATCCATTTTAATGCTAACCTATTAATTGGAATTAACGTTCCAATTAACGTTAAGTATTTGCCACCATCAACGACCAAATTATTATTCCCGATTCAAGAATATTCCAAAAGTATACGACTTTTTCTTTCCTCGAGTAATTCTATAATTCCGTTATTATCGTAAATCACGGATACAACGAAGTATCTTTTGGATTCCGATGGAGTCGATGAACCTTTAATTCAAGGGGATCTACGTAACTTTGTAAATTGGGAATTTTTAATAGTTTCCGGGAATTCAAGATTTTTAACGTTTTATATTCGGTGATCACTCTTTTTATATCTCTATTCTCTTTTAATATATCGTTCGAAAACGAACACGGAAACGATTTCGTTAAAAATCGTAGACTTTAAATGTAAAATTGTTTGATTTGAGTCTTTAATGTGATAAAAAATTGCGTTTCCCGAAGTCTTAGCGAGAAGGAAAGAACGACAAATTTAATTAATTCAAAGATTTCTCTTTCATTATATTTGATTGTTTTCGATGTAATAATAATTATAAAGGTACGCGTAAAAATTGTCACCATTTCCAATGAGTTTGGGTAATAATTTCGTTACTACTTTCTTGAAATGTAACTTCGTTAGAGTAACGAAGTCTAACTAAATTTTCCTTATGCGATTTCCTTATTCAATTTGACAAAATTGGGCAATGGAGGGTTAAAATAACACCTGCGTATCTGTTGAATTGTGGAAATTCCCGATTCGTTTTCAACGTAACGAGTGTCACTTGAAATCGAGTCGCACTCGAAGATCTGATTCAATCATTTATATGCGTTTCGTTTTCCACTCGAGCGCCGGATATCCATTAAGATTTCGTGTATCGAGTTCCAAATGTACCGCTTGATTTCCCAACAATTATTCCAAGTTCCGCTATTCCACTCTGCTCGAAACTCCCGGCGAACGTGCCACGAGTTCCTTCAAAATTCATTGCCTCGAATTCATTCCCGAAAATGAAAATACAATTAGCCCTCGGCTAATTTACACGGCATTCGAATTGCACGATTCGGTTTAACACGGTCGAAGAAATGCGGCGGAAAATATGCACGTTTTAATTATGTTCGAAGATGTGGACATCTTGCTTGAACTAAGGAATTTTTATTTACAAATATTTACCCTAATTTTTGAAAAATATACATAATTCGAAACTAGTTTGAATTATCAACTTAGTTTATTAAAAGTAATATCCAATCTACCAAAGAGAATAATCAAATCTTTTTTAAAATACCTAGCAATTTTATTGGTAATATAAAGGAAACATATCAATTAATTTCCAATTTTTACAGTAAATGGAAATTTGTTATTTTACACGACGAGTATATACTTCAAGCGCACCGTAATAGTGCTTTGGATCGACGTGTTTATACGTCGAACGCAGTTAATTGGTTAATAGACAGTTATGTATTTGATATAAGTGTTCCGAGACGTGTTTATCGCGAATCGTAGGGTGTCCTCTAAGAAAACAGTTTCGGAGCGACGCGCGTCTTTGAATAGGAACGGTAAACGTAAACCCGGCACGTTATTTCGCTCCGAGCGGTGCTTCGACTCGCTTCGACTCGCTTCAACTCGCTCAACTCGCTCAACTCGCTTCGCCGATATCTCCTTTTTCGACGCCTTTTAACACTAAAACTACCGACGATGTATTCAGCTAAATTTCTACGTGTAAGGGATTTATAGTAAAACGTGCGTACACGATCAATATCTTACACTATATTTATACGTACGTTCTTAAAAATAAGGATAGATAGCAAATATAAATCAGTTCAATCAGTTTTATTGTGCAACCTGACTTGCTGAAAATCACAGAAAATCACAGAAAATCACAGAAAATGGGGCGTCTTAAATTTGAATACACCCAACTCTTTTTTTACCCGATTTGGAAATAACACGGTTCACCAATAAGAACAAATACACTTTTTTACACGAATGTTTTGTTCTAGCATGAATCACAACAAAAATTATTTTTTAATTCTAATTTTGACAGTGTCTTACAGAAACTTATGAATACAGCAACAAAATATAATTAAACTTTCAACGTAATTTTAAGTGTTGTGTAGCTGGATATCAAGAGTTATATAAGGTACTTGAGAAGCCAAAAAAACAGCTGCTAATAACAGACTTTAACGAGAAAAAACCAATAGAGGCCGTTATAACGAACGAAATTCTTTATTTGAATCAACCCCGACAGTTGTGCTAGACATATCTGACATATCTGACATATCCGACATATCCGACATATCTACTGATAATAGCATTTTTGGTCCATTCCGTAATAAACGTGCACGCTTGTTGTCAAGTAGCGACGAATAGTTACGAAATTGATTTTTATTCCTAATTTCAATTGAAATTTTTATATATTGTTCGTACGGACTGAATATTTACTGTCCATATTACATGGATTTCATTATTACTTTTTTTGCGCGGTTTTTTTAGGAAAATATTTAGAGTTTTTCAAGTTGTGGAACATGTCGCGTGTATTTTTTTACACGGTTTTCTAAGGAACGTATCTACCGTGTAAAAAAAGAGTTGGGTGTACTTTGATTATATTCTACGGGCCCTTCATTTTGACTGCTTTGGTAGTTCCACTGTTAACACTAAAGCTACCAAAGCGGTCAAAATGACTGGTACACTTTTTATTAAGATTATTCGAATATTCAACGGCACGTTCTTTGGGATTTTATATATTTTGAATTGATATAAATGACGCATATTATTCGATCCATTAATCAACTCGGATCCTTCAACCATAATTTCTATACAATTAAATGTGTAGATATAGCCGAGTACAAGTTCGATAGTTTTAGTGGAAATGGCGACCTTTAGTTCGTTTCTTTAGTTCGCCAGTGATTCGTGAGAACTGGACGATCTGAATAATCTTGCTAATCTTGCTAATCTTCATTCAGGGATAAGGTTTATTCAAATCGAATGTATTACGGCTTCGTTCTAACGGAATACAGGGTGTCGACGGTGATTCGGTAAGATCGATTCTGGCGCGGAGTGCCACTCGCAGAAAAAAGAAGGTCGGATGTAATTTCAGAGAGATCGTGGGGACGTGCGTTTGGAATAAGATCGATCCGGCTTCGGTCCACCGACCCGCAGATTCCTCCCTTTCTCACCAGCCGCGACACCGTAACATAATTCCCCGCTTTTTTAAGCCATCCAAGACAAATCCTTTTCGAGGATACTTTGGATACCTTCATATTCACGAATCACGCACGAATTCTGGAAACTACGATAAGTTAATTACGCAATTTTCAAAGTGAACAAGTCGATTAGAGGATCGACATTGGTATAACTAACGAACTAAATAAAGAATAATTCGTAATTTTATCGAAGATCTACGTTGATATAATGGAACAAGAGAATGCAGCAGTGAGATCGAGATATCGATACGCGCATCTTCGATGGCCTCTCGAGTGGGTTATTGACCACGACATTGATACCTCTCCGATCGATCGTCCGTGTCGCTCTTATCAGGGAACATAATTAATGACCCTTGAAAACGGCCAATCTAGTTCACCTAATGAGAGTCCCTCTTGAGACTTATCTCGCTAACTTTTTCGATATCGTGGTAAATGAACAATAGATCGAAGATAATGGATAGAACGTACGCTTCTCCACTTTTCCACATGCTTTGCGCCGTTCGGAGGTGATTTGACATACTTCGATTTTATAAACACAACGGAAATAATTGAATACATTAATTAACTTAAATCCTCCAGCCGTAATTTATAACTAAACAAATGTGTAAGCATAAGTTCTGAGCTGAGTATATGTTCGGTAGTTAATGCGCATAGCCTTAATGCGCACAACGTTAATGCGCATCTAGAACCAACCGCTAGGTGAAATGTAACCGTTTCTTCCTGAGATTAGCTTCCCCCTTTCGTTTCTCTTTACCCCTTTTTCCCTCGGCCAATTTCTTGCCGGAGAAACTGTTAATCATTACTTATCCATTCATTTATTCCTGAGAAAAACCAAGCACGAAGTGTAGTAAGAAAACAATGGCGAATCGGTGGAAGAAGACGTAAATTGGTTGCGGACACGAAAACGGTATGCGAAAACAGTACTCCAAAACAATACACGAAACGCACGCGATCCTAGGAAAGTTCTTTCTTATTCATGCGAAAATCATCTCGCGAATTATGCGTCGGAACTTACGCGAGGACAATTTAAGAATCGTGGACTTTAAATGTGAAACTGTTTGATTTTTCACATCTGTCGATGTGAAAAAGATTCGCCGTTTTCCTTCTAACCTCGAAATTCTCCATGTGATATCCGCAGAGATAGGTAATACAAGAAATATCCATAAACCAAGTGTTAACTAGATTTACGTTATACGATTTCCATTTAGACACGAAAAAGATTGGGCCGTAGAAGGTGAAGGAAACGTTTGTCTTGTCTTTTTATGTGTTTTCGAAGCGAAATACCAGATTACGTAGATTTTATGTCATCCTCGAATATTTTCAGTCTCTCATTTCCATCCTTCGTAAGATACGAAGAACCAAAAGATTACCGACGAATTTTTGTTCTTTGATCGGTGGAATGGATGACGTAGGTATCGAGATGAAAAACGCAGCAAGAAAAGCAAATGTTTTTTTCCGAGCGTAAAATTCCGCGATGGCAGTTACGCAGCAATCTGTGTAACTTTGCTCAAGCATTTTTGTCCTTCGTCGGAATCCTTAAAACACAAAGCAAACTGAGTTTGTTTGCGGAGCGCGACTCTAGAATTTTCTTGGAAGATGTTTCGCGCGAAGTTTATCTTTTTATGCTTTTCTTTGAATCGAATCTACGCTTCGCGACGAGGCATCCAAACTATTATCGACAAGTCGCTGTTTCGCGATCATCTTTTTGTTTCCATTCTTTTTTATCCACGTTATGTATTATTATTATTATTATTACTATTGCAGTGATATAAGACTTGGGAGTCTAACCTTCATTTGATATTGATTGATTTATTGAAATTATTCACAGGCTGTACGTCCTTTAGAATAGATAGATTGGTACGATAATGGATATGGAAAATATGTCAATCAATGAAAGAGAAAAAAAACTTTAACATAAACTTAGAAACCATCGATAAGATATTCCATATTAATAAAACCGATCGAACAGATTAGAACAAGCATTGATATGGAAAATATGTTGTTCCGTGAAATAGAAAAAAAGCTTTTAAAATAACTTAGAAAACATCGATCAAATATTCCGTATTAATCAAGCCGATTGAACGAATTAATTAAATGATATTCATAATAATGGCATATAAAGACATGATTAATGCATACCGGCTATGGTCAACAAAGTATTTATATTCCAGTAAACAGCGAATAACAACAATTCATTCCCCGCTCATTTATGAATTCACTTATACTGATAGCGAACGATGATTACCCACCTACGATTAGCGTCACTTCTGTTATCTGATTGGATTAACAATTGAACACCGTCAGTTTGGTTCCTGAGAATTTAACACGAGAACTACGGAAGCCGTTAACACTAGATCTACCAATGGGATCAAAATGATTTGTCATTTTAGTTTAATTTTTAGTTTAATTATTCGAATATGCCACGCCGAGGTGTTTCAGATTTCATGTACTTTTATTTGATATGCATAACGCGAGTAATTGAATCCATTAATAAACTTAAATGACTATAAACTAAAAATGACTTGTCTGCCATTTTTAGTTTAATTATTCGAATTGCCACGCCGAAGTGTTTGAGATTTCATGTACTTTTATTAGATATACATAACGCGAGTAATTGAATCCATTAATGAACTTAAACCCTCCAGCCATAATTTATATATAAATAAATATGTAGTATATATAGTGAGTATATGTTCGGTAGTCTAGTGTTAATACATTATCAAAGAGGTCATCGGACCCCAGCTGTTTTACAGAAGAAATTCTTTTTGCATCGTTGTTTTTCACCAGCTATCCGGTGACTAAAAATGTCGTAACCAGAATTCTTTTACGGTGAAAGAATTTGACACAGACGTGTTTATAATTTCGAGTACGACTTGCTAGTCTTTCGGGTGTCGATGATTCCCGAAAACCGGTTCCCGAACGAGCCACGGTTAAGGAAATCGACTAAGCAGGACGGAAAGAATTACGGCGGAACAGCTATGTTTTAATCGTCCACGTTAGTTGCTGCTTTATGTAACTGTCATTTCTACTTCTCTTATGATAAGCCGTGAACGGCAGAAGTCATAAATTACCTTCTCCTGTAATTAACGTTTTAAAAAGAAAATACGCTGATTCACGTCTCACGTCAACATTGTGTTAACGCTAGAACTACCGCAAATATATTCAGTTATATTTGTACATTCCCGTATACGTCTTTAGCACTAGAATGACCAAAGGATTCAAAATAACAGTCTATTTTTATTCGTTAAATTATGCAAACACACCACGCTGCACTGTTAGAGATTTGATATACTTTTATATTATTAAATCCATTATTTAAATCCTCCAGCCGCAACTGATGTATAAATAAATGTGTAAGTATAACTGAGAATATGTTCGGTAGTTCTAGTGTTAAAAATGAGAATGGCTGGGAAAAATAAATTAACCGATTTTATTATGTCTATTATGCAACGTGAGCCATAAAAAATCTCAGAAAATGCGATCTTACGAATTTCATCTTTTTTCATCGACTTGGGTAGTTCCATAGTAGACCAATTTTCTCTCGATTTCTTTCGACTGCGAGTTTCGATCGGTTATGAAAATGATTATGAAAATGATCTCTCGGTCGTAGACCGCGAAAGGAGTGATTGCGATGGTGGGATTAAAAGTAGCTTGAAGAAGCGCGCGAAGTGTGTCAGGTGGACGTTGACTTACGAATTATAATGCGCGGGGGTTCGGCAGGAAGGACTGCTGTTGCATTCGTTTGATATGATTCAAACGCGATAAATACTGCCGTTGAATTTTAACGGACAGCCGACTGTCTTGGCTGCCACCAACACCAACACCAACACCAACGTCAACGTCGATGTCGCGCGACGTTGTCATTGTCCCCCTCGTGGCTCATACGTATGCATTACGAGATCCGATTATTAAGTAATGCGACGAACGATAAGCGAGAACGAGGCGAGTCATCGAATTAGTTCAGCGACATTCTCCAAGGTATGGTTGGGCCGATTTGACAATCGCAACGGGGGCCCCGGAGGACGAAACGATACTCGGCCGACGTACTTTTCTTTTCTCCACGTTTCATCGACCGGCGGCGGTTGGCTAACATTCGTTAACGGTATACTTAAGCGGTTGACGTTAGTGGAACGAAGTCGACTTAGGTGAGTTCAAAGTACCAAAGTCTCTAAGTGCCCCTCTATAATTACGTTCCTTGATCGCTGTTCCCGTGAAGGAACAAAAAACGACTAAATCTCTTTGGGTCAAACAGATTAGAACTGGGTCCAAAGTATCGCAGGATAGATATGCTCTCGTAAAAATCTCTTCCCGTCGATTACTCTTACGATTAACTAAACTGTCGGGCGTAATTACGGAGTAACAAACTCTGGAATGTAAACTGGCTAACTGCGTGGTTTTTTAAGAAATCATTATTCCTGGGCAAAAATTCTGCATCGTTTATGTACGTTTTTGTCCGTTTTTGTCCGTTTTTGTCCGTTTTTGTCTTTCTCCGAATATTTCTTTGAAGAATGTAAACTTGTCCTATATGTATATTGAAAGTATATTGAAAGTATATGAAAAATATTCCGAACGCTTCGAATTCTCGATGCAGCAGTTTTCAACGGACGTTTCGACGGACCAGTTTACTGTTTACGTTATTTTCTTAAACGGACGCCGGTCTTCGCGTATATTTACTCAAATTCCTTACCGAGTTTCGTAAATCGTTGAGAAGGTTGCCGTTCACTGGAAACGAATTGTTTCCCACCATTTTTGGCAGCGAGCCACACGACGAACACTCCGGGAACAATACCTGGAGAATAGAAGCTCGTATCGATCCTCGAGATAATAGCCGGCGGCCCATAAAAGAAGAGATTTTTCTCCAGGAAGGAACTGCAACGCGATTTAATCTCGTTGATGTCGCAAATCTAATATTTCGTATTATTACACGTATTATTACACGTATTATTACACGGCGTTTCAAGATAAACTAGATTTCAAGGCAGATGCTTAATACTTCGGATTCATCGTTCATTTTCTACGCCCAGATTTCCGTTGACCGTTGACCGTTGACCCTTGGACTTCTCCGGTTACATCCCTCTTCGAACGAAAATTCTCGCGAAGTAGAATACGCGATTTCGGCACCAAACGGGCCTTGAACTTGAAACATTTTCGATCTCCGTTCGTGTTGTGACGATTGCGTTCTCGAATTTCTCGGAGTTGATATCAGAAAGAAATAATGATGTAAAAAAATGGGGGAATCCATCGGAATTCGAAAGAGTCACGTATCGAGGAGCTGAACAAATGGAAACGTTACATCCGGCCGGTCATGCTTGTCGCGTCGTTCTTCGTGAAGAGATCTTTCCTGGTGGGTTATCATTGGACTCATAAATTTTATCGATAACCCTCGTACACACGAATTCACGAATTCACGTATTCCCGGGACATCATTTACACGAAATTATCGGAGATGCCGAAAGTTCTATTCCATGTCCCGTGCGAGTTCCAACGTGGCGATTATCGAACCTTAGCGAACGAATCTTACGTTTAGTTCCAACGGTTGGAGGGATCGTGCGTACGAAGGGTACTTTCGAAAAAAAACTCTCTCATTCGTTTAACCCTCTATAACCTAATTTTGTTCGCGTCTAAAACAAACTCGTATAATGTGAGTCTAACGAACCTCCGTCGCATACAAACAGAATATAATCATTATTTGAATTATTACTTAAATTAATAATTATTATTTCTTCCATGGATCTGCCTCGGAATAGACTTACGTGAATCTCGAGTCGTAAATTTTTTTTCTATGGCTGTATTACGTGTTTTCTTACGTAACCTATGGTAAGCGGATGTGTACTATCTAGAGAAGAAGATACGTCGTGACGCCATTTGTTTTTATTCAGAGGTTCGCTCGCGTAAAGATCATTGACGGTAGATCGGGTATATTTGTTGTTGTACGGTGAATCTTTGGGGCGATTCGCGGAATCGAGAATTTCACGCCCAAGAACTTGTCCTGGTTTTCTTTCGCGCTTAGCCGATTGCCGGTAAATCGAGATCCTTGACCTACATAATCTCGAAACATTTCGGTGCATCGACCTACGTTCTCCTCTCTATTCAAGATTTAGTCGAGATTAAATTTACTCGAGCTTAAGAATATCAAATGTTTGAAGGAAATTCGAAACCAGATAAGCCGAAGATCCAAAAGCGACGGTCACGAGTGTGCGACCATAATTAACACACTGTTAACCGGTAACGAGTTAACTTGTTTACGATGTTTGTGAGGTAATAATATATATATATATATATTCTTTATGCAGAACCAGAAAGTATTGACAAAGTAATCTTATCAGTATCCGCATAATAGAATTGTACAAGTTGACAGTAGTTCCCGAAGAGCATGTTATAAGAATGAACTTAATTGAAACGTTTTAAATCAATAATAACGGAATAGAAACGTAATATAAATATCGTTGTTTTAATATTAGAACTACCAAAAATCATTCGAATATATAACTCGCCACTTTGTCCGAGATTGGATGTATCTTTATTTCATCTACGTATCATACATATTTATATCTATTAATTAAATTACATCTTCCCGTCGTAAATTATTCATAAATATGTATAAATATAAGGGAATATGCGTTCGGTAGTTCTGATGTTAGAAATGTTAGCAAACCTACATTGAAATGGAGAAGATACAGGGGTTTAGAATAAGAGGAAATAAAAGCAAGAGAAAGAGGGAAGAGGCGTAAAAGGCGTAAAAGGCGTAAAAGGCGTAAAAGGTTGTAGGGTGGAAAGAGAAACGAAAAGAGAAACGAAAGGAGGATCGAGTGAGTGAGTCAGTCGGTCGGTCGGTCGCGGTCGTTGTTCTTGGGATAACGGGTTTTCATGTAACGGGGTCGGCCGCCGCGAGTGCCGCCGCCGTCGACGACGATGTCGGTGTCTCCTCTCCTCTTTCTTCCTCGTTCCTCGTTCCTCGTTCCTCGTTCCTCGATCGAAGGAGGGCCAGCAGCAGCAGCAGCAGCAACGGCAACAGCAGCGGCAGCACACAGTGGAGTGACTTTGCTCGGCTCGAGAAGCGAGCGGATGAGATGCTCGTGATCGTTTCGAGGCCGGGACGCTGACCTAGAATCTCATCGAACCGCCGCCTCTCTTCCTCTCCTTCTATCCTCCTCTCTTTCTCTTTTGCTCTTTTGCTCTTTTGCTTTTCTTTCTCAGCCTCTTTCTCAGCTGTAACCTCCAAGGACATTTCCCGAAATCTCACTTCCTTTTTACGTACTCGCTCCATTCGAGTCCCCGGAACCGGATCGATTACATTCAAACTAACGAGTTCTTCCTTAAAAACAGAGGGCAACGAGAATAACGAGGAATCATATTCACCGCGAGGTCAACAAATAATTATTCTCTTACACTTCTTTACCAAACATAGTAAAGTATCATGTACCGCTTTTATCCCTGTCGGAGGTCTGCTGATTACAATATTCATGGAAATTAGCTTCGAGCAGGTTACCGCGACGTTAACTCGATATTCCGTCGGTGGTTCTTCATCGTTGGTTAGAATATATTCAATTAGCAGGGATTTCTTGATCGGAACGAATGTCAACTGATGTCAATTTGATTCGTATTAATTTCAATGATCGTCGTACGAGTGATGGCAGTCGGGGAGACGTCGGGAAAGTTACGTCGAGTTAATTCCGAGCATCGGCCGCATCGGCCGCATCGGCCGCCGGTCGTTCGTGCCGAGGGAAACTTTATTTTTAGCCGTTCTTTTCCCATGTCCACCGACAGCAAACCGATTCCCGAGGAATTTTTCACTCACAACTATTTCCCTGGATATCTTTAATTACTTCTATTCTTCGTACATAATCGTGAATTACCGGAAATAAGAATCCATTACTTCGAAACACGGAACATTCGATGAATGAAACGGTCACCCGTTAGCGATTTTACATCGCGATTGAAAGATTACACGTTCCGCCTGACATTTGACCGGTAATTCCAATCAATATCGATTTGTCGGAAACGTTTCATTGAAATTAATTTGTATCTATTATTTATTAGCATGTCGGTTGTCTAGGCGGCAACTGGAGAGTTCACTTAAAGTTCGAAGAATAATCGCAGGTCAAAACAAATCGTTTCCTGTCGCTCGCCAGATACACGGAATATTCATATTCCATTTCGACGTTGATACGTGGAGCTACTTATGCTTATGCGAATATATTAGAATTACCGGAAAGTAATCAATTCGGGTTATACGGAATTTTTCCGGATTTCTACAGAAAGGTAATCACGGCATCGCAGTATCGCCGGTCAAGGATCATAGATAACGATTGGGGATTGTCTAACAGAATAATCTTTAATATGTAAAAAACTAAATGGAGTTTCATAAAGCTACATGCTTTAATTCTCTGATATAATTGAGATTCGAGAATTGGTAATATTCGGGGCGGAATAACGTGCGTTACCCGACGGCCCGACGGCCCGACGGCCGAAACACGCACGTGGACCGAATAGATGGGCCGGGCCGAGTCCTCAAGGCGAGGAGTAAAGTCCACGGCGGAACAAAAACTCGACTGGTTTGGTGGCGCGTAATATCCTCGTGTAACATGGAAATTGCGATTGGTGGGTCATACGATGAACGAGTGACAATTTTCTACGAGTAAACCACTCCCCCTTGTTTGGTGGTACACGCAGAAAAAGTTTCTATCGGGTCCCACCTATAACCCGTCTCTCACGAGATAAGAAAGTCACTCGATAGCGTCCGTCCATTCGTCCATTCGTCCATTCGTCTATCCACCGGACGTTCTTTTCCCCCTGAAATGGAGTTATATGCGCGTTTCGAGAAAAACTCATTCGTGGTCGAACCTTCGTGCGACGTTGATGGTGCTCTCCCGTTATAGGGAGAAGTCTGTGGGGTTTTTTTTCTACCGTCGAGTCAGTGTTCACGGTTGTCCCTGCAACCCTCAAGTATAATCTCGTTACGGTACGTTGGCACTCTTTGCAAGGTAATAAGGCATGCTTTCCTCCTCGATGGCCGGACTACCGATTCGATTATCGACGTTTCTTCCCTTTAGAAGGGACTTAACGAACCTTTTTCTATAACCCTTTCAGTGCCGACCGAAAAACGCGGAGCCAAATTTCTATAGTTTGTCAGTTTTATGTGCATGCGCATATCAGTTCACGCGCAACGATATATCGTTGTTCGATACTGAAAGGGCTAATATAGAACTCTTTATAGAAATCTTTTCGCGCGGCTTACGTAATTGTACTTGTTGCTGGTGTGAGATTTATCTCAAAATTGCTGGCATTATTCATTGAGCGAATCTCGTTATCCGTCGTTTATCCGGTAAGCGAATCGCTTCAGTCTGCGAATCGAATCAATTTCACGATCTCGTTGTGACATAATATTGTATTTGTCGTACGATAAGACGGGACGCTTCGAGACGGTAACGATACGGTATCAATACGGTATCAATACGGTATCAATGAATTTTTTCGAACCGTGATTCACTCGCGGGAATACGAATCGCAGATACGATCGATCGTGATAATGTCATTTATAGAATATCGATCCTTCAACTGGTAGAATATAATGCACTTAATTACTTATTTATTTATTTACACATTATTGACGAGCATGAGCTCTTCAGTGTACATAAATTAAATGCAAAAGAGATATAATAAATGAATAAATAAAATATGTAACATAAGATGTGCAGAAATAGAAATAACAACTAAATGAGCCGCTTATCTTGAAAGTGGCCTAAGTCCATTTTTACGGAAAATCAAGTTTACGCTTATAATACTATAAATAGCATAATATACAGACAGTTGATCCTTGTGACTGATAAAAACGTTAACTTGATATTTTGAAAAATGGACTTGGATAATTTTCAAAGTAAACGGCTCAAATGTGAACTGATTGATATGATATACGGAATAATGCTTTTTAATTGAATATGTTGTTGTTTCCGTTTGTTCCAACAGAGAGTGATCCGTGACCGCAGGAGGCACGAAATGAGTCCAGCGGATATCGAATCCACTCGCAGACCATTTGGAAATTCCTGGAACGGGCCGAATTTTGAGTTTTTCTCGCGCCGCTATCAAAGTACTCTCGCTCGTCTCTGAGGGGCCGTTTTACACGAAAGAGAGCAGAAGACATAAGTAGATATATATATATGTATATATATATACATACATAGAGAGAGAGAGAGTGACGTACGCAGATCTACATAGAAATAAGACCAAAGAGAAAGACGTAGTCTCATCGAGAAGAAAGAATAGAGAGAATCGTTAGAAAATTTTGAAAGAAGGACTTTCATAGTCCAAGCCAATTGGCGCAGACGAAGATCAACGGATTCTAGGAGAGGATCTTGCGATTAAGATTAGATTGTAGTTAAAGAAACTATAGAAATGGCAACGATGGAGGACAGTGCCGAGTACACGTCGATCGAGGATTTCTACAGAGATCGATCGATCTTCGTGACCGGTGGCACGGGATTTATGGGTAAAGTTCTCGTAGAAAAGTTACTCAGATCCTGTCCGGGAATCAAGAATATTTATTTGCTGATGAGACCGAAAAGAGGGCAAAACGTTCAGCAGAGGTTGCAGGAATTGTTAAACGTCCCGGTAAGTTCTCCCTGTCCTCTTATCAGTGTGCGAGGTTATCTTCCTAATCAGTTGTATCCTGACACTGCATATCAGGCCATGTTTTACCGAATGTTGTTTATACAAATTCAAAATGAATAATTCATTTCTATGATATCTAGCTCTTCGAAAAACTGCGGCGAGATAATCCTACAGCCCTCGCGAAAATTGTGCCCGTCGCTGGAGACATCACGGAGCTGGAATTAGGAATTTCCCAGGCTGATCAGGCCACATTGATCAGATCTGTGTCCATCGTCTTTCATTCCGCGGCCACCGTCAAATTCGACGAGGCCCTTAAGCTCTCGGTGACCATCAACATGGTCGGTACCAAGCAGCTGCTTTATTTGTGTCACCGTATGCACCATTTGGAGGTAAGAGCAATTTTTTACTGATCGAATGTCACCTTCGGTTATGATGGTAACTTATCGATCATCTTGTATATGACAACATTGGCAGAATCTTTTTAGATTTAAAATCGAATGATCTATTGTTCCCTTAGGCCCTGATCCACGTGTCGACTGCATACTGCAATTGTGATCGCCTGGACGTGGCCGAGGAAATTTACCCACTCGATGCGGAACCGGAACACATAATCGCTCTGACTAAAGTATCGGACACTAAAGTGCTGGACGACATAACACCGGCTCTGATCGGCACACGACCGAACACCTACACCTTTACCAAAGCCCTCACCGAGCGGATGCTACAAAAAGAGGCCGGTATTCTGCCGGTGGCTATTGTCAGACCATCGATCGTTCTCTCCGCGTTCAGGGAACCGGTGGCTGGTTGGGTCGACAACTGGAACGGACCGACTGGAATTATCGCTGCTGCGGGAAAAGGTTTCTTCAGGTATGCCTTCTCTTCCTTATTGCCTTATTGCCACTGTAGACTTTGGCGAGTCTAACTCGTCATCTAACTCGTGTCTTCGGCTGACGCCGTGCGGTATATTATTAAATTATTATTTTATCCTATTATATTATCCTTATTTCGAAATTTCAAAATAAAACGTTCTCTCTCTCTCAGCTTGCACATAACTGTTCAGTTGAGCCAAATTAAATAGTATTTATCGGACGCATCAAATTCCGTTTCATTTGTATGTCAAGGGGTTAAGAACGGTGTTCCGCAACCTTGATATCGCGTGAACCACAACATATGTGTTTGTAATGTTGGCGGACTCAAATGTTTCTGTTATAAATCATTCTCGAATACGCGTAAAATTCTGCCGGAAGGAGCTACCATTTCGTGATTCATGAAAGTATTAACGCGGTGCATAGTTATATTGAATGCCGTTATAATTGTTGCAGGACTATGCTCTGCGACGAGGACAAAGTAGCGGATTTAGTGCCAGTCGACATAGTAATAAATCTAATGATATGCGCGGCGTGGAGAACCGCAACGAAACGTACCGACACGATTCCCGTGTACAATTGTTGTACGGGTCTTCAGAACCCGATAACCTGGAAAGAATTCGTGACTTTATCGTTCAAGTACTGCCGGCTACATCCAGTGAAGGCACTATGGTATCCAGGTGGTCGGTGCCGTAATTCTCCCATGTTGAATAAACTGTGCGTGACCTTCCAGCATATGTTGCCCGCGCACATCTTTGACTTGGTGTTTGGACTAAGCGGCAAACCGACCAGCATGGTCTATTTGCAATTGAAGCTCGACAAAGCAGCCAAGTGCTTAGAATACTTTAGTACGAAACAGTGGAATTTTCGAGATGACAACGTGCGACGACTCGGGGAACAGCTCAGTCCTGAGGATCGACAGACTTTCATGTTTGACGTCCGACAAATTGACTGGCCATCGTACTTGGAACATTATATCCTGGGTATTCGGCATTTCATCTTGAAGGAGAGTCCTGACACGTTGCCAGCTGCCCGATCGCATATTAGGAAGTGAGTTGTCATTGCTTACACCTTTTCACCGCAAAACACGAGTTTCTTGTCTGACAATCCTGGCAATTCTAAATCCATGTTTTCTTTCAGATTATATTGGCTACATAAAGCTGTACAATTCGGGATGCTGGTAATCGCGTTGCGTTTCGTCCTGTTACGCAGTTCCGTTGCCCGAACCCTGTGTTTTTCACTACTGTCTCTGGTGTTACGTATGTGCCGCATGATTGTTTGACGGCTTAGAACCCCGGCCGAGGATCACGACGAGCGTAAAAACAAGAAGAAACAGAAGAAACAGAAGAAACAGAAGTTAATCAGAGAGTATAATTTAAAGGTGCGAATTATCATTCGAGTTGACTGTTCATCGTACCCGACGATAAATCGTTACGTTCACTCATCAACCCATCGGTTGGCCTTCTCGATGTTTCTATTTGTTCCAAAATATTTAGCGGATCACTAGGATCGTGACTTTTAAGGAAGAAGTGTCGATTACCGTGATACAATGAACAAATATTGGAAACCTCGAGTACTCTCCGAAACCGTGAAATGCGCGTCGCGTTCAGACTTATTTCGAGCAAAGATAATATTCGAATTACGTATACAACAAAAGGGGTCGAATTTTTCGGGCAGTACTCAGGAGTACGTGCGACGCTTTCTTATCCGTCACAGCAGCGAGGAACAGTGCGAGGAAGTACGAGAAAGTACGAGCAAGTACGAACATGTACGAGCAAGTACAGCTTTTCCGATCGTACGCAATGCGTATTATTAGCGTCGTTCTTTGTTCCGGAAATTTGGCCGTGGTTGTGCGACTTTTGAGTACTCGCCGAGAGGATAAAATCGTAGAACATCGATTTCTCGAAAGTCGGCAGTTTTATGGACATGTAAAACCCTCTGTATTTCGTATGTTGTCAGTCAGTGTTGTCAGTATATTTTACGGTATCTTTGCACCGCCTCTTGGAGCACGACGTACGTTAGCTCCATGAGCCGGCAATCCGAATACCGGTTGAACAAAAGGAAACATGGTAAGACCTCTTCGATTATTTACCATTCATTTTTTCCATCTCAACTTTCATCGAGATCTTTTCAATTAAGGGTGTTTCTCTTCCATCTTTTTACCGTTCTTTTCCCTGGAACCACGGGAATCGATCGTCTACGGGTTTTATATTTTATCTGTATATCCTTTTGCTAGTAATTTTTATTAAGATAGCACGTGGAATTTAGTTGAATCTCGAACTGATCGAATATTGCCAGTCGAATCCAAGTGTAATCGAAGGGAATCGGAAGGGAATCGAAGCGGAATCGAAGCGGAATCGAAGCGTACCAAGAGGCGCGAGCGTGCTAATTTATTTCTGTCGGGGTTCAGGATTACCATTAGTAGTAGATGTTAATCAAAATGGTAGTGGTAGAAATTTCGAAAGGAAAAGGGGGAAAAACAAAGTCTCGCCCGTCGCAGCCGTAAATTCAAACGCTTACAATGGAATTCGCCTTCTTTCTTTTTTCATAATTTTCATAATTTTCATACCCTAGCGTTTAACGAAGGGAGAAAGAAAGAGTCTCGTGAAGCGAATTATGGTTATCTCGCTGTAGATCGATTTGATCCTTTGGATCACGAGTTTCTAGATATATATATATATATATATATATCTTAGCCGTGCCGTTCGAGTGATTTTTTTTCACCGTTTCGTATATTAAACTTGGAATTACGATTACGGACAAGATAATAAGCAGGAAAGCGATTAGTTGGAAAACTGAAAAAAAATCTAAAACAAACTGTCGACGAAGGGTTAAAATACTACCTTGGCGTAAGTTACCCTTCCGACATTAATTCGAAGTAGCAGCGTCAAGATGCGTAAACAAAAAAAATATGAGAGTTAGCTAGTTTTGGTGGTGTATGGTGTTAAGAACGTATCTACAAGTTCCTTTCGTAGTTGGTGAAAGGATAAGAACAAAAAAAAACCTTTTCTCCGAAGAAGACGAGAACTTTGGGATCCCGAAGTGTCGCGAGCCAATTCGAAAGGGTTCATCGGTGAATTTCAAATGCCGGCTTAGTGGAGTTAGAGATCCGTCGTGCCTTTGTATCGTCGCTCGAAACAACGTTCGTTACGTTCGTTACGTTCGTCCTGCGACGTGTAAGATACCTAGGCGGATATTAGTCCTACGTTCTTGTATGCAGTACACGCTCAATATCCCCGATTATTATCGCTGCTCAGTTTCACCCGTTCATCTTCCTCGTCGACGATTAAGAACGCCGTGGAAACCTAACCTTATCACTCCAACCGCCAGTAACGCTGTCAAACGCTGTCAAACGCTGTCAAACGCTGTCAAACGCGAGCCCAGCGGTATTGCAGTGATTTTCAAGTAATTCGTTCAACTTTATTCCTAGCTGTGTTAGATTCTTGAAATATATTTAATAGAAAATGAATATGAAAATGGACAGTAACGATGATGAGTTTTATGTTGAAAACTTCGAAAGTGAAAGTGAGCGAAATCGGAGTGATAAGGGTTAATTCATAGACACGCTTTCGGTTTACTGTCAAGCCTCTTTTTATGCGGTAGATACGTTCCACAGAAAATCGCACAAAACAGACATAATTTTAATTTTTAAAACCACGTACAACCAAAGCAACGAATTAAAATATACCTGAAATCGCATAAAACAGTTTATATGAATTCAGGGAGACAAGAATGCCTAGAAAATTCCTTCGAACATCTGAAAGAGATTGATACAAAATTTAAAATTAGTTTGCTTTAAAATTCTATTCATTTAATGTTATTACAAAGTAATAAATCTTGTTACATTTTTTCATAAGAATTATCGTCCCTGTTGCAAGTTTGCAAGAAATATGCGCCGCATAAGTTCAAAACCGCATTAAAAAGAGAGATATCTCGATATTTACATTTTCGATTGTAGAAATATTCCTAAGAATCGAGTCGCGCATTTCCGAGCAAAGTCAACGAGGAAGCGAAGGAATGACGAAATATGTACGATTATTCCGGGAACCGGTGAAACTGTAGATGTATGAGAAACAATGTATTTTGATGCGAATTAGAGTACATACCCAACCCTTCGTAATTGGCATAGCACGATAACTATTTGTTATTGTTAGTTAACGCGTTGATTGCTGCTATTATCAGTGCTATTACGATGATTATCATTCGAACTCCGCTGTAACGTCTGCCGTTGAATAAATCGCGTGAAAAGTGTGAAGGTGGACATCCACGCGTCTGTACGAAGGAATACGTCTCCGTGAATTATGCCGTTAAGATTTTATTTATGACTGATCCGAATACACGCGTTAAACCGTGTGATTTCAGACGAGATAAGGATTTTCCCTTCGCGCAAGATCATTGGCAGTCAACGCGTAGTCGATATATATATTACAAGATATAATGGATTTTTCCCAAACTGCCACCGGTAGGCCAGAGGTTTAAATAGATTCTTGATCCGCTGGAACGCCCGAATCGCAACGAAGTATATAGAGCTATATACCTTGTATATAGTATATCGTATATCGTATATCGTATATCGTATATCGTATATCGTATATAGAGGTATATACCCTGTATATAATCGTTCCATGAAAGAAGAGGATCAAAGAAGTGGAAGAGTGTCGCGCGGGTGGATCTTGTAAAATAAAATGGTAAATAATTAGCGTGTTCGAGCACTGCCAACCGGTAGGCGGAAATTTTATTCGTGCCTCTCCACGAAGAGAGGGAGAGAATGGATGGAGAGAGATAGATAGAAAGCGAGAGAGAGAGAGAAAGAGTGTGTGTGTATGATGCGTGCGTGTAAGAGAAACCGGGGTAAATTAAGTATTTTACCCTAGAAACGGCAAATTATTAATTTATCGACGCTTCCGCTTATTTACCGTTTACGTTTTATTCCCCGACACGGAGCAACGTGGGGAAGTCGTATTCCGGCAAACGAGAAACACGTGGTTTACTACTATTTGTATAAACGATAGAATATTCCAAACGGAAAATAATAACTCAAATAAACTCCACCAGTCCGGGGTCTTGTTATTGCTTATTCCAAGATGGAGGCACAAACGTGAACGCAAACGCTCGCCAACCAAAGAAATTACAATGTCGGACTTAGGAAGACCATCGAGATGCGACTCTTTAACCGGAGTCCGTCCAACCAGACGAGATATTAGTCTAACGACGGATGACTTCGATCTCTCGGTTTTTTCGAACGGGTTAATTACGTGGCCCGTAGAAAAGGATCTAGAACGAAGACACGTAAAAAGATCTCCGTGCATTTCGAACGTATCACGGTGTTCGTGCAATATTCTACCGACATTTTGAAGGCAGTGGCAACTTGCATCGATTCTCCGATTTCAATTTTTTGCGCGCAAATCTCTTACGGTTCACGAGTCGATCGGAAGATGGATGATCCATTTCGCGTGACTTTCGTATCCAGTTCGGTGGAACGTTTTGCGACGAACACATCTAGGAGGACGCTCTTTTTACCACGAATAATCGAATTGAAATCCGATTGAATCCGATATTCGTTTTTTATTGGCAAATGTCATCGTTTCAATGTTCTACTTTCGATCCATGGTTTTCTCTTACGGTACAACGAACGTAGAAACGGAAGTCCGCTTTTCCGATTTACGCGTGAAGTTTTCTGCTTGACGATTACTCTCCGATCTCTGTGCCATTCTTTTATAGATAAATCTATAAGTATTCGTCGATACACGGCTGAGTATGATTTCCATTTATTAACGAAGTGCAAGGTGTTCTTTAAACAAATGTTTCACTTAGAATTGAATAGAATTTCGTAGAAAAGGTACATGTCGAAATAAATATCGAAGCACTTCCGAATCGTAAAATACCGTGCGACGTCTTTCGATGTTTCGAAGGAAGGTTAGTTCTAACTAAAAAAAAGGCGCCGGGGGGATGCGTCGCTTAACACGTTGAGAGCCGCGCCGAAATCCGTGCTATACGATACGGACATCCGTAACGTCTCAAAATGAAACTGTTTAAGCTACTCTATATATTGGTTACTTCACATCGTTATCGTAACGTTATTAATACTGCAAATTTTACGAATATTAGCGATATATTTGTTTCGAGTTTGAATAATATTCGCATGGTCGGTCACCGATTACCCGCCCCGGCTTTCAACGTGTTAAGGAGAAAGAGTGCGGTACTCTTTATCTTAGAAATATAATTCTGTGGTTCTGTCTCGCGTTGCCTGTGCCTTTGAGACGACGAAATCGGTAAATCAACTTTTTATTTTCGAGCGTTTCATTTCGAACGGGCTTCCTCTTTGTATATTATTTCGCGATACATCGTTTAAACGCTGCCAAGATACGATAACGAAAAATCACGAAAGAGGTGAAGTGGTGGGGAGCGCGAGGAGAGAGAGAAAGCGAGCGATGCAGGTAAACAAAAGAGAGGGAGAGAATGATTGCGTGATAGAAGGAGAGGCGCAAGGAGAGAAGGAATTCGTAGAAGAAATCAATTATCGACGTAAGAGAAGAAACGATAAATAATTCTTGTTTAGCGCTAAGTTTAAGAGTCGAAAAACAAGGTGAGGGGGCGGAGTAGCGCTGCCGAGGGTCATTATCAACTAATCCCGTCTGTGTCGTTATCCGATTACACACAATGCATACAAGGAAACAATATTTAATATAATCAACTTGATTAATATTATACTGTACTATTAAAAATTACATTAAAAACGATGAACCATTGCAAGCCGATCTTTCGACCATTTTCCCTTCGATGACATTCCGGTTGGTCGTCGACCATGAAGACTCGCCGTGTTATCGCGGAGTGCGTCAGCCAACCAGGACGCTTAATGATAAGACGGGCCCGTCGAGGCCTGAAATCAAACGGAACCAAATCCGACGGTGGAATTGGCTTCGCTTTTTACATCCGGTATAAACGTTTCTTCCACTTACCCCTTATGGTAGCTTACAAGTTTTTCGGGTAATGTTACAAAATACTTTGAGAACTATTCGATTTTTGAAGTATCTATTCATTTTTCCGTGTCATTATGTGTTTAAATTATATTAAAATGGAAAGCCGATGTCGGCTCTAAGGTACTAAAAGGGTTCATATCGGTAGTAGGCAATTATTTGTATGATTGATTTTTTTATTCCTATTTATAGGTTCCGTTTCGGGGAATTTCGGGGAATCGAATTCTCGAATGATGATAAAATTATAATTCAAGATTAATGATGATATAGCCACACGACAGACAGTCACAAAGCGTTCGCGATGAACGAAGTTAACGAGAAAACGTTGAAAAAAGCTAAAGAAACATCCATGATAAGGAAATATTTATTTTTGGTATTTGCGAGGTATCGATACACCGATCCTGATTATTTTTAGTCGAAATTACTAGTCGAACGATTAAAGCGTGAAGTTGGTTTTTAATGATTTACGGATTTGTAGATGTTGGAATCGTAAAGCGCGTGTTCGAGGAATCGAATGAAAATGGTAAAACGATCGAAATGGACAGTGTTGATTATGGCTGGTAGAAATTGCCACAAGGAACGGCACCATATCGATCGCGTAGGTCGGCTGGTGCCATATTTTCTGATCCGGAGAATTCGCGGTGCATTGCGCAGAATCAGTCTCAGCCTTTCGCCATTTTAGTCGACTGTTCCGATATTTCGACGAAAACGGTAACTTCCCTCGTCGTTCACGCCTCCGGCCTGTTATCGATACTCTCGATCGAGATCGAGGTGTCTTCTCGTTTCGAGGGACCATTTTCTTGTCTCCCGCAAATCCGCTGTGTGCCATCGTCGTGGATGTTGGTAGAGACAGTTTTACAAAGCGGAACTTTGTGAGTATCCTTTCTCAGTTTTCAAGTTCTTTAAGTAGATTAGTGCGATTATCGGAAATCGAAGCTTTTCGAAGGTCCACGCGTCAACGTGACTCCCTGAAACACCGTCAGGGGTTAAGATTCGCGTGAGTTTGATTGACCTTTTTTCGAAACTCCTTTATTTTAATTCCGGACTGTCTTACGAGGTATCGTATATTTTCGAAAATCGAGGAAGATTAAGTGGTAAACGTAAACTCTTTACTCCCAAACTATTTCTCAGTGATTTATTTTGCATTCCTTCTTATAAGATACTTAATGTACATCATTCAACGTGCCGTTTCGATGAGTTTTCAAGAATTTCAATGTGTTTCTCGTACGAAAATACGCTCAATGTTTTATTGTGTATTACTTTCTATAGCTCGTACGCTATTCAGCATGTCTTATGTCTTATGACGTGCATTTTGATAACGAATATTACTGCTTTTTATTGATTTTCTCAATTGATAAAAACTCTCGGAAAATCGGTCGCTGGTGGAATGGAAACGCGATTTCTAGCGTCGTACACACAGAACGGCAATCGCCTCTCCGTATCCGTATCTATTTCAGGAACGCGAATGGTACGAGAAACGCTTAAGCGATTTCACAGTAATAGAAGCCCGGCAGACAAATGCAATTGCGAAAATGACACAGTGACTCGGTGATGCAGCCACTCGACGTCAGTTATCCGTTTTTTTCGAATTATTCAAACTAATCCCTTGCATTTACTTTTTCTTACCGACTCTAATTAACGCATGGGTTCTAATAGCTAAATACATTCCTCAAAGTAAAATCCGTTAGCACGTTACGTGCCGGGCCAAAATCCGCGTTATACGATACACAGCGATACGCGTCCGTAACGTGCACGGTACGTCTAAAAATCAAACCGTTGAAGCGCTCTACGATATATTGGTAACTTTAAATCGGTATCGTAAGGTTAAAAATATTTTTTTTGAATATTTACGATATATTTGAATCGAGTTTTAGTAATATTGAATATTAAAATCTACTCAATTTGCCACAATAAACGGACTGGCGACTGAGAATCGCCTTCTAGCGGAAGGAGGTTAAATGTGATTTCCATTCTTGCCATAGTTGGCCGATATTTTCGGCATGGGCCGAATGCCCTAAATATCTCTAATCGTGAGTCAAGAAGTTACTAAGAAGGATCTAAGATGGATGAAATACTAAGAATAAAAGAAAGAAAAGTTTCTTCCGATGCGCGTAAAACGGAGATCGTGGAAGGTAGCTCCGTCTTTGGCATTGCGTCTGCTTCTACCTCCGGGTTATCCTTTCATAAAAACGAACATTCCAGCGAGGATGAGCCAAACATAGCCGAGGTACGGCACGCGAGATATGTGTATCTGTGTATATGATATACACTACCGGTCATAAGTTTGGGATCACTTACAATCGTTAAGCAAATCATTAAAGCAAATCATTGTCTAGAAAATCGAACGGGATACTTTTCTTTGGGTATATCTGTAGGTCGATGTACGTTGATATTATAAGATAGAAGAGTGGTATAAATCTCGTATATTTTATTCTATATTAATTATACATTTCACTTAATACGCGATTCGTCGAAGAATTCGTCATCCCCCCTTTTTTCATTATAGCTATTCTACATATTTTTGACATACCCCGACAAGTTTGCGCAATGTTTCTTGCCGCATAGTTCGCCAACCTTCTTGCAGTAAAGTCATTTCTTGCGGGGAAACTAAAGACCGAGCGATAGCAATAAACGGACCCGATCGATTTTAAAGGCAACAACATCTTATTACACCCAGGTGCCGATACAATATGTGGCTGCATGGCAAGAAAATAGTTTAATATTAATGGTAAGATTATCAAATGGACAAAGGTTTTATATTCTATTTACTTTTGATGTTCGTTCTAACGTTTAAAGTAAACGTTGGAATGAAGACAGTGCAAGTGATCCTAAACTTTTGGGCGGTAATGTATATATATATATTATCGGATATAACGCATGATTGAGACGATCAAGACTTTCCGTGGCACAGGTCGTGTTATCGAATAAAGGAGGACCGAAATTAATTCATCGTGGATACATGTACACCTTGCACAAAAAACAGCCACAAAACATTCGATGGAGATGCGTCGGCAGAACAATGCACTGTCGAGGCAGTCTTACCACAACTACGGACGGCAGGAAACCGAGAGTGCGAATGGACCATAATCATAAGCCGGATTACGTAGCCGCGCAAATCGCAAGGAAACGATACATGGCACTTGGACAGCCTCGCGTGATAACAGGTAATCGTTTCTCTGCCGAGTGTTCATTACATTAATGCACAATATTATTGCATCTTGCGTTAATTATGGTGGCGCATAATTTGTAACGCTTCCTACGTTGTCACGTCGCGGTTCGAGTTTAACCTAGATCTACGGAAGCCGTCAACCTGACGGGATTTAACGCGTTGACTGCGAAAGGCGTATATATACGCTCTCATATGTCCACGAATATATATTAGATTGGTGATATAGTTCGTGCGGTTTTTAAAGTGTAAACAGGAAGCGATATTTATTCAACTATCTATATTTTTCTATTTTTTTCAATGAATAATGTATCGTTCGTTTTGACTTATATTTTCCGATAACTTTATAAATTCGCGTGCATAAAAATCCGTCTGTTTCTCCGGAAAAACTAAATGCAAACCGCGCGAACTTTTTACTTTTCTCGTCACAATTTAGTGTCAACTACTGTCACGCGAATATCGCGTCGTACGATTTAAATGGCTTTTTATTAGAACTACCAATCTATGAGGTTCCATTTTCGGAGATTCTTTGCGGTTCACGTTGCATAATGGATATAATGAACTCGATTCATTTATATTTTCCATCTATTCTTATTTTTGTTCGCGTATACCTGCATGTATGAATTTAGCTGAATATATTTCCGTAGTTCTAGTGTTAACCAGCGTTCATTGTTGGTTAACTTTTAACGCGTTACATATATTGTTTTTCTCTTATATATGTAGAACTAGAGGAGAAAAACCCACCGGTACTAGTACCATTTGAGAATGAAATGGTACCGGAAGAAACGGAGAAACCGGCGGAACAACAAAGGCAACAGAGGAGCTCGAGAAAGCGAGCGATATCGAGAAAAAGTAGGTAGAACAGCTTTTGCGTGGAAAAGGCGTAATTTATTCTCACGCTTTACCGTATTCTTGCAAGGCTGTGTTGTTTCTTTAAAACGTTCGTCGTGAAGATGTTAGTTTCATTTCGATCGGGTTTTCTTGGCGAAGGAATATACGCGCGATTCGTAATTCATCGACAAAGCGCAGATTGGAAAAGAAAAATCTTAAGATCGGCAGGACCCGCGAGGGGTGAGGAGCGTAGCTAGAGTGTAGGAGAGGAGAGGAGAGGAGAGGTGCGACGCGGCGAAAGGAAGAATCATTAATCGGTTAGGATAAACATGGCGATCTCGTCTTAAAGATGCGCGCGCGAAAAAAAAGCGGAATCGTAGAAGCCGCGGAGTTGCGATCGATGAGAATTCGCGCGACGTGGTTGAGCTCGAGGCGAACGTGATCAGGCCGAGTAGTAAATTCGTAGCTCGAGGAAGAGAGAGACGGTAATACAACGACAACGAGAATGAGAACGAGAGGCAAGAAACGGTGTGTTACCGTGAACGGCGAGCTACGGATAATATGCGTCGAAGACCGGCGGCGCCGTCGCACATGCGCGCCTCGACGCGCCCCTGTTCGTCCACCGATTTCGATTTTAGTCACTCCCGGGTTCGGCTTCGGGAAAAATCGTTCCGTTCTTCTATCCCGTTCGGCTCGTACGAGACGAGACGAGACGAGACGCGCCGTAGAAAACGACCTCCGTCCACCTTTTCGCTCGAACGATTTTCCGAATCAACGCCGAGGAGGATATTCGCGGTTTCTCGATTCCCAGCTCTCGACTATCGGACGATCTTCGACGCGCGTTATCGCCGATGTACTTGGGAAACAAAGCACGCGAGTAGTTCGAGGAGGAACTCGTTAATGGTGGTGTTCGTCGAGCCGGCGAAACCCGGTGGAAGGGAGAAATGAAATTTGATCTTGGATAAAAAATCGCGCGGTAGTTACGTACGTATGAGAGACATCGCGATCCGAAGGAGGTCGAAACGAATCGAGTGAGAATCTGCCGGTGGAAACTCCAAGGATTCTAACTCGAACAACGATCTGCCACTGGTGTCTCTTCTCGGCGAAGAGGGTCAATATATTGTCGGGTGTTCGGTACCGCACGAGTTCGCTACTGACACGGTCCGACGGGAGCCGACGAGACGCGACGCAGCGCGACGCATCGCGGAATCGAACCGGTTTTATCTCACCGCGAATCGAAACGAACCAACGAACCAACGAACGTCCACGATCCGTCTACTTCGATAGATTCGCACGAACTCGAAAAGTTCTGGCGGGAGATATCGAAATCGCACGAAGGAGACAGAGGAGACAGAGAAACGATAGAGGGAAGATAGAACCGTACCTGAACGCAACGGAAGACCGTCTGCTTTCCGAGTAAAGTATCGCGCGCGGTCCTCGACGCGGTTGCCATTTTATAGTCGACCGGTCGACCACCGCGATTACCGGCAGGCCGGGGGGGGGAAAGGACCGGGAAGGGACAGGAGTGGGAGCACCCGACCGAGAATCGAAGAGTGAGTGAGCGCGATTTATCATCGGAGAGAAATAACCTCGAACTCGCGGTGGAAGGGGGGAAAGGTTGAACGCTACACCCGATATATAACTTTCTGGCTAGGAGGGCGCAGAGACACGATATTCGGGACAAAAAGAGGGAAAGAGAGGAAATACTGAGTGGGAAGAGATACCACGGATTCGCGTAAAGATCCTCCGCGGAATCGCTTGCCTTCCACGAACCGATCGTCTCGTACAAACGTGAATGTCGGACATTCATCAATCCGCGGTACTAACTTCCTAATGAAATCCGCCGATTTTTCAGCTTCTCCACAGAAGGTTTTTTCGACCGCGCGGCCTTCGGTCGACCAATATCGATCTACCTCGTCTCGAACCTATTTCCCTCTTCGTTAATTAGACGAGGTAGAACTTAATTCTCTCTTCGATTAGAACCAATGAAAAGTTCCGCCAACGTAGGGGTTGTTTTATAGGAGCCGAGTATCTTTCAATGCTGCAATCCGCATCAGTATTTAAAGCATTAATCGGTGGAGATCCGAAGGTCTCCGAGCGGAACGAGAGCGAATTATCGTTCCCTCTTTTTATAGAAACGCCGCGCCGAAACACGGGGCTTACACTCGGTCACGGCTGTCCAACCGGTTGATGGTAGCAGCGGATTATATTTTACGTCACATATATACGTCGGATAATAAGTAGTTGTACGTGGCGCCGGTGCCCGGTAAATGGAACATTATCAAAAAGCACAGCCATGCGTAGAAGTAAATTGATGAATTGACAAGTTACTACAGAAATATCTTCTCTTTCTCTCGAGACATATGTCCCACGTGTCTGTAGATATTTGAAATATTAAATAAAATAATAAGAGTATATAATAGGCGTACGCCTATTTTGGCAGACTATCCACGGTAAATCTCTCCGAAGATATCGTAGGCCCAGATATCAATGGCATACTTGAAATCAGTCCAAAAAATGATCCGCGTAAATGTCTAGCTTCACTGCCAACCTTTCACGTCAGATCCCAGGAACAGCTATAGAAGATCACTCGGAAGTAAATCAAGGACATTTGCATTGTAATTGAAATCGTGCGTTCTTCGCACCTCGTCTGACTCCAGTTCCAGCTCGGTGCTGGCAGACTCTGATTACGTTATCGGTAAAAAAAAGTCGATGTGTCGTGTGGTTCGAGCGTGCTCGTTTCGCACAGAAAGAACGAAGAATCGGCGATAGCGACGAGAGACGTTGTTGAATAGTATCGAGTTCAATCAAGCTGCGTGAATGCGAGTAGAATAAAGCCGAGAAAGAAACCGGCTTCCTTCGAGGAGAGCAGCAAGCCGACGTTGATCAGCTTTGAGAAGAACGAGTCGGGAAAAATAAACAAAAAAATAGTCGAAAAAGATCGATTCGAAGACGAGTCAAGGATCGAGAATCGAGGATCGTGGACAGTGTGAGTCGGCAGAGTGTCGTGATGAAGCAGGAACCGGAAGACGAAGAGGACTGCTACTTGGAAGAGGCTGAGATCTCATCTCCGTCGCCGACCTCGGGAACCAGACATTCGAGCAACACGCACAGAGTTCGCTCGCACGCGCGAAGTCTTCGCGCGATGGCGAATCCAAGTGCTGTATGGGCGCACTTTGATTTGTGCGCGAATGATCCGTTGCGAGCGCAATGTCGAATTTGCGGCGCGGTTGTCGTGAGGGGCGGCGCGAATCCCCGACAATGCGGCACCACGAATCTCCATCGGCACCTTAGGGTACACCACGGTGGCAGACTCATTGGCAGACGTTATCATGGTAATCACCAGCAGGCATTCGTTTTAGACAACTTTTTCCCAACTTTTACGGATAATCGCGTACGACGTATCGCAGAGATAACGAAGAAGAGAACGCTCTTTGTAAATATTTACCGTTTACGCGTGGCATCTACGAGTTCCTTGAATACGTTTTGCAGCAACGTTTGTGCCGCGCACATTTTAGAGCGATTACATCCACTTTCTACAAGTTTCCAACCTTCGAAATTCAAGTTTTCAACTTCCAACTTATAACTGTACAACTTCACATTTTCAACTACAACTTTTCAACTTTAAACTTCCAACATTTCAATTTACAGCTTCCAACTTTTCAAGTCCCAACTTCAACTTCCAACGTTTCAATTCACAGCTTTCAACTTTCAATCTTACATAACTTTTTACAGTTTTTCAATTTTTAAAAATTCAAAAAAATCCTTTTTGAATTGTATTTTCGACTAACGATCATTGATTTCTACAGTGATGCAATCGCCGTCTCAAAGCAACAACTCTGGGAAGACCATAAGGATAGCCGCGCAGTCGCTGGTCAGGTCACATTTCCGAAGTATTGCGCCCGCACCTTCGCCGCAACAAACGCAACAATCAACGCATACTCAGCAGCAACAACAACAGCATCAACAGCAACCGCAGCAGCAACAACAACGACAAACAAAAACTCTGGTGTTGAAAACCATACCCCTTAAAGTTAAGCAAGTCGCACCGACGACGATCAAGATGCCGCCTCGGCAAGCCAATCAAGCAGTACCTCAAAGTATAGTTCATCAACAACCCACCGAGGTACTCACCGATTTTCTTCAACGATATTAGATCGCGTTTCCTGCATCGATTTCTTTTTTAACCGAGTTTCCTTGGAATGTTCTCTTCGCAGGTTTGTTTGAGGTGGAACAGTTACCACAGCAACATGCAAAACAGTTTTCCGTCGTTGTTGGATTCCGAACAATTCGTGGATGTAACTTTGGCGTGCGAGGGTCGGTCGCTGAAGTGTCACAAGATGATCTTGTCGTCGTGCAGCGATTATCTCGCGGATTTGCTACGCGAGAATCCCTGTCAGCATCCTATAATTCTCATGAAAGATCTCAAGTTCTGGGAAGTGGAGGCGCTAGTCAAATTCATGTACCGCGGGGAAGTAAACGTGGCACACGATAAGTTGCCGCAACTTTTAAACGCGGCGGAAGCTTTGCAAGTGAAGGGTTTAGCTGGACCAAATCCTTCCTCGCAGGTACTTAAGCTTTGTGTATTATCATCTGTCGATTTCACCGCGAACCAAGTTTCTTTTCTTTCTTTTAACACTTTGCCGACCAAAGCGATTGAGAGATCCTCCACATGAAAACGTTGGTTGGCAAAGTTTTAACCAGTTAACTGTGGAATGTCCTTTTAAAAATACCTACAAATTACCTTGAGCACTTGTAGCACTGCTCTTTTCGGTATTTATGTATTTATACAGTGCACCGATAGCGATAACGTTCTCGCAATTCGAATAAACAATTGCAACATCGGTGCATCTCGATGCACAGAATGATTAGAAATTCGACTTTACAGAATCCAAAGCCGCCATTGCTGATCCCGCAATCGAAGCCGTTGGTACCGCATCCGATTCTTCCTCGAGTCGAAACCAAAGAGAACAAAGCGTCCGCGTCGGGAGTCGCGTCACCTTCTAGTCCAAAGCGTGGTCAAAAACGGCATCACATAGATTCAATGGAACCAAAACCGTTCACGAAGATACGTTTACAAAGACCCGCCGTACCATCTTCCCCCAGTACCATGATTAAAACGGAACCCTTGGATCTACCTCTCAGTCCAACAGAAATCTTTCCGGACAATCAAGAAGACTGTTCGAATTCCGCGAACTTTGAGAAACTAATGACTCTACACGAAGAAGATGACCCGGGTGGTCAAGAAATGAACGACGCCGAACGGGAGATGAACTTCGGCGAGATTCCGGTTCCGCCGGATATCAACGACACGGAAGACCAGATGGAATTCGTACCAACGGACTTCTTGGAACAGGAACAGGATATACTCGAGGAACCGGACACGATATCGAACAAAGATGAAGAGGACTTTAGAGACTCGATTAGCAGCTCCGTCGACCTCGAAAATATTGAGAGCAACGGAATAGATAAGGATCCAAGTCCAAAGGAAAAGAAACCAGTGTAGAAATGTATCTTTATTTATTCGTGTTTCCTTTGGAATTTTTTAATCGACGACGAAGAGTCCAAGCTGGCATTATACGGATTTTATTTCAGGCGAACTTCCCGGCATTTGTGTCATCGCCGTGAAATTTTTATTACGAATTATTCTTCGTAGATAGTATAATCTTTCGAGTGTCAGTCATTTCGATTGATTTCACGGGTTAAATCTGCCGTTTACACGTTCCTTGCCACGTGGGTGGCATGCGTCCTACAATGAACTTTTCCTTCAGGCCATTTCATGTTTTCGCTCTTAATCAATTACTTTCCTTTCTTTTACTTAAATTACGACGGTCATTTGATAAAATCACCTTTACACCTCATTATACCTTTGTTTTAAATAACAAATGTTGCAGTCTCATAAATATTATGAGGCATGTGTCATAAACAAAACTTATTAGCCTCCACAACGTGGGCGCATGCGACTCACCGAAAATCGGTCGGGCACGGAATGTGTTAAAACGGTTTGAAACGAGTTAAAAAAATGATCGTTATCTTTGTACATTCATATAAATTGAAAGCAGATTTTTCATAGGTTTCGTTGGAATTTTATCGCGTCGAAGTTCGTCGTTTAAAGATATGATACAACGAGAAAATGTATATAGTTACGAAGTACCTAAAATCAGGTACAAAGTACCTAGTAAGTATTCATACATCGCATCGGCGCTTGATTTTTATTTATTTCTCTTCATTGCATTTTTCCTTCGAAAATGTTCTCATTTTCCAAAGAATGCAGAGAATACTTCGATATTCTCTCATGAAGATCCATGCGATACGTTCGTGTTATCATTGAAGATATTAATTTCCCAGTGTATTTATTAAGCAGTCGCGCCAAACTGCTCGCGCCAACCTGCCGCGCTAAACTGCTCGCATGATTCAGAGATCATTTTACTGTTAAGGAACACTGTACCTAGATCTAATCCTTTCTCTTGTAGACGCTACTCAGACATGAAATACGAGATATAAATTATGAAATATAAAATGACAGTCATTCGGAACAAACCGCGGAACAAGCTTCACTTCGGTAATATTTGAAAATGGAAATCTCTTCGACCTATCGCGTTAAGTTGCACAGTGTTCGTATTTCTAAATAAAATGCAACTCCTCCCTCCCGCGCAGGGAGCTAGGGAATTTCTTCTGTATTCGAGATATATGTTAGGTAGATTTTCCTAAAGTGGATACGTCCGGATAGTATCCTCGAGTAAGATCGTAAAGTGAAGATCGGCGAAGATGGGGTTTTACTATGAATTTAGTGATCCGAGTCATTAGGTAATTTGCGTAGATTATCGCGTGTGTGTATTAATTAACGAGGAGGAGTGCCAAGAGTATTTTCGATTCCAGATTATACTTCTATTAGGTTGGCCAATAAGTTCGTGCGGCTTCAACATGCGAATAGAAGTGATTTCCCTGGAAAAAACGATGTAAACCACACGAACTTTCTGGCCAATCGAATATGTTTGAGTCTACCGAGACTATTGTGTGCAGTATTCGACCAAATATCGTTCGATACAATCGGGCGAATAGTATTCGATACAATCGAACGAACAGTATTCGATACAATCAATCGTATACTACATATTTAACGAGTCCTCCTCGTTTCTCTACAGAATATCTATCGAATCTATCGAATCTATCGAACGAACGAACGACCAGCTACGATTTAATACAGCTGTCGAGTTTCGTGTTTCGTGTACGGAATCGGAAAGTATGTGTATATTGTAATATGTGAAATTATCTCTTATAAATAAACTGCTGTAGCGGCGAATGTTCGCACCGTTGCTCGGAATCATATCCTCGCGTCCATAACACTTCCACGATCATTTACATATTTCCCGACTTATTGTTAGTAACTCAATAAACTCCATTCCAGAACCGCTTTTATTATGTTGGCCAAAATGTCCGTGAGGTTTGCGATAGTTTGTTGCCCGGAAATACACGAATTTTTATAAACACCGGATTACAAAGCTGTCGGAGAGATAGGAGGATATAAATCAAAGGGAACAATATATTATTGAATAAAGGAAATTTAGGAAATACATATGCCAAATTAAATAAGAATCTCTTTCCATTTATGTGTTAAAATCCTGACAAACTCTTTGATACTTCAGTTGTGCTACATTAACTCTTTGGAACATATAGTTCCATTTTGACAAACGGACTTGATCTTCATATCTTATTAAATAATGAAGTAGAAAACAATTTGCATTCATCCAAAGTTTTACCCCCTTATATTATGCAATCTTTATACTCATTTAAACATTTTCTTTATCTGCAATAATTTATGTAATAAGCGGCTGTCCAGTGTTACCGCGAACACCCTGCATACAAGATTTACCTACTGGATTGGGGTCAGTTCTACGGTGGTCCCAGGAAGGCCCGAAAACGGCAGAAAAAGGAATGCATTCCGGATTTCTTCTGTTTTATCACAGACGAGATATAAGAAGATCGCGGACTGAATAGGCTTTCGAGATTCCAAAATACGACAAAAAACTGTGTACTGCGACCACTTATTTATTGCACTCCGATAAAAGTGGGAACACCGACAGATGCCTAAGTGGATTCAGTGGAAACTCATCGTTACCATATTGGTGCAAACAAATGCAATAGGATAATTGCATTATAAGTATTGCAATTGCAATTGCAATACTTATAAGTATATAATATTGTATAAAAATTGTTGTACTTTGTGCAATTTACAACTTCAATAAACAACTTTATTGACAACTTACTGTGGTATATTTTATCTACCATCTATCGAATATCCAGAATCACATATGTCTATCTTAAGAATGTCCAAGAATTTCTATTGGGCTTGGAAAGGCACTCGAATTATTAGAATTGCTCGGACTTGGTGATTTTCTTTAAATTTTGCCGTAAAATCGAGGAAATGTATCAGGAGAACATGATGTGCGAGGAGGTATTCGATTCGCACAATTCCAGGAATTTGACGTCATTTCTTGGAACCGGAAAGTTCTTCCGAAATTCTAAAATTTTGCCGTAAAATCGAGGAAATGTATCAGGAGAACATGATGTGCGAGGAGGTATTCGATTCGCACAATTCCTGGAATTTGACGTCATTTCTTGGAACCGAATAGTTCTTCCTAAATTCTGAAATTTTGCCGAAAAATCGAGGAAATGTATCAGGAGAACATGATGTGCAAGGAGGTATTCGATTCGCACAATTCCTGGAATTTGACGTCATTTCTTGGAATCGGAAAGTTCCCCGGAAATTCTGAAATTTTGCCGTAAAATCGAGACGATGTATCAGGAGAACATGATGTGCGAGGAGGTATTCGATTCGCACAATTCCTGGAATTTGACGTCATTTCTTGGAACCGAATAGTTCTTCCTAAATTCTGAAATTTTGCCGAAAAATCGAGGAAATGTATCAGGAGAACATGATGTGCAAGGAGGTATTCGATTCGCACAATTCCTGGAATTTGACGTCATTTCTTGGAATCGGAAAGTTCCCCGGAAATTCTGAAATTTTGCCGTAAAATCGAGACGATGTATTAGGAGAACATGATGTGCAAGGAGGTATTCGATTCGCACAATTCCTGGAATTTGACGTCATTTCTTGGAATCGGAAAGTTCCCCGGAAATTCTGAAATTTTGCCGTAAAATCGAGACGATGTATTAGGAGAACATGATGTGCAAGGAGGTATTCGATTCGCACAATTCCTGGAATTTGACGTCATTTCTTGGAATCGGAAAGTTCCCCGGAAATTCTGAAATTTTGCCGTAAAATCGAGACGATGTATTAGGAGAACATGATGTGCGAGGAGGTATTCGATTCGCACAATTCTTGGAATTTGACGTCATTTCTTGGAATCCGAAAGTTCCCCGGAAATGTTGAAATTTTGCCGTAAAATCGAGACGATGTATCAGGAGAACATGATGTGCAAGGAGGTATTCGATTCGCACAATTCCTGGAATTCGACGTCATTTCTTGGAATCCGCGAAATTCATGAAATTCTCACGTCAGAGGAATGGAAATGAAAGGTTTTAAGTGAGAAGTCAATTTATAAGGTTTTTCTTATTTATTGCAACTCAACAACTTTCCATACATTAATCTGACATATAAAATTACATTATAATATAATATATAATGAGTGTATTCGCATATATTCTAATATATATATAAATGCATAAGTATGTAATCTATGTTAATGTAGTTAAACAAACTGCAAAAGCATCGTGTAATCAGCACATCCACTTGACCGCATTTCAAGTATATTTCACCAGTGATCCGCATATTTCTTCCAGAACCGGTGTCGAAGTTTTGCGATAAGCCCAGTCCATTGCATCGTTGCCAATGCAAAAAAGGAAAACCCACGCGTTATTAAGTCCATCGTTATCACAGAGTACTTCCACCGATGTATAATTATAGTAAAATATATTTGGGCAAGCATAATAAATATAAATGCATTCGGTCACAGACGAAATATAGAAAGAGCAACTTTTAAAGGGGCTTCTCGACAAAAGGTGTCCCGTTTAAAAATGGTGTACTCCGAAAAAAATGACGAAACTATTTACGAACTTTAGTTGAGAGAAAGTTGAAGAAAATAGTCGAGCAATATCCGATACGATATTCCTAACTTATTCGCTAAACGAGCCGTCTAACTTCTAATTAAAGTATAAGTATAAAGCAGCCATTATCTCGGTTGTAATTTTAGCAGAATTCTAATTCTAATTCTCTACAATTATTACCGATTACCAGGTCTCACCACGATGCTTAATTTCGAGTGCAAAAAGGTGAATAATGATCTGCAAAAGGGTTAATTTCGAGTGGGAAACCTGTGTATCCCGTCGGTTCTTTGCATCGCGATTGGTGATTTGATCGAAGAAGCAGAAGCGCACGAAACGCGAGGATGGCGTTAGCGTAGGTTCTACCCCTCCCCTTGGTGAACTGTCAAATCGACGAACGTTGTTTGTATACGAAATTTTTATCAGTTTTGTCAACGCCGTCTACGATTCGGGAATTTTGTGTGACCGAAAGCAGCACGAGGTTCGTATTCCTCGGATCTTTCGACGCTACGAGAAACGATACTCCGAGAGACTCTCAGGAAGAATCAATCGGTTTTTTCGGGGGCAGAACTGCGAAGTCGCTGTCTCAGTGACCGGCGCTACTGTTCGTTCTGCCAATCGCTGGTGCTCCCCTTTTTTTGCAAGCGAAATTTAAACACCCTCAACTACCTTTCTTTCTCCGTGTAATAGACTGTCCGAAGGATTCTACTTTCTTTTTACCCTGGGAAATCAATGAGAATTCGAGCTGGAATATCCGGCGATGCATGCGCACTTTCGATTCGCACCGTTATCGCTTCTCCTTTTGTTTCCCTTAACCTTAATCGAGAGGGGACTTGTTGTTTAACCCTCTCCAATTCCGATTTTTTCCCTCCGTACGCATTCTCCCGTCAATTTCGATACTTTACATCACCACTTCTCCACCTCAGTTCTCTCCGATCGGAATTTACGTTGTCGTTATATTATTGATTCGCATCCCCAAAATTTCTATCGACCGCTACGTTTCAAAGAGAATAAAAAATCCTGCGTATTTAGGATTCTTAAGTGATGAAGGATATTATCTTGTTTGAATAAAATGTTAGAAATAGGTTCGCTTTTATCGTCAAATTCGCACCGTAACATAGAGACTGACGCGTGACCTTTCACCCCGCCAATTATTTCGTTTAAATCAAATACTTGTCATTCGAAATGTAAATGCGATTTATTTATTATACATGTGCATTCGATTAAATAAATTTTCATGCGTTTTCTTTTTACTGCTCGGTCATCGCGCTGTTTCTATCAGTCTATGTGGATGATAAATCTTCGGAAGGAATTATATAATTACGCTTGATTCGTTTTTATCGAGAATAATTGTAAACAATTCTTGTAGAATGAATCGAACTATGGACGAAAAGGAAGAGTTAGTCAAGAAGTCCCTATTTAGTTTTGTAAGAAAGGAAGTTCCTAATGCTCAACTAAGGTAACGCGTTTCATCTGATAATATTTTTAAGGCTTCAAATTCGAGACAAACGACAAATATTTAAAAATCTGTATCGTGTGTCACTTGACATTAACCCAAAAATATCTGCTTTAGCCTGATAGACGACATTGTGCTCAGTTATGTGGTAAGCATGGTCGAAGAGAGCGCGTTGGAAGAAGATTTGGACGTAGACGGTTTGTGCGAGATGGTATCTGCTTGCCTTCCTGAATTCTCTACAATAGAGAAAGAGTCTGTCTCTAAGTGGTTGCTCGATGTGGAAAGTAAACTGCGTCAGGGAAGCAAAGAGAACCAAAATTGTCAACCACACGATCCATTGAGTCACATTAGTTTAGCAGCTCTTCTGCCACCCGGAACGCAAAGAATGCGAGTTCATCATTTGTCGGAGACAAGCGACGCTGGCAGTGACTCTAGTGGGGAATATTTTTCAGAGGTGAAGAATATACTTGAAACCATTCACCAAAAGTGTTAACATGCCAATATCAATCTGAAATTCTCCAATCTAATTCGTACTCCTAGGAATCCTCATGGAATCAAGTAGCCGTTCTCCAGGAAATGTTTCCTGCTGCGAGTCCCGCGGAAGCTAGGCATTGTTTAGCTGTAGCCAGTGGCGATATAGCGAAAGCCGCGCAACTCGCTTTGCATCGCCAGGAAGCCGGCCAGAGTATCGTCAGCAATCTCACATTTTTAACGGTGAGTATGTTACACGGATTATTTGCAATTATTCGTAATTCTTTATCCGCGAGCTAAGTATTCCGTGTTTGTTTCGCGTCATATAAAGTCAATTACCGTTAAAAACATTCTTAAGCAACGCAAATCAAAGGACAGAGACCTTCCTAAGCACTGCTCGCAGCTGGTGTTAAGTATATTAAAAGTTCCGCGTGCTATCCAGACTAATTCTAAATTGAACACAAGCGAAAGAAGAAAGCTCTCCTTTGGTATGCTTCGCATGCCGCTTTTTATCTCATGGTATCATGGTGCCGCGTCTACGGATAGTTTTCTGCTCGAACGCCTTTAATTAATACGCGGATAAATTGATTAACGATGGAAGAGGATGATAAATATAGGATAATTATGCTCTGGGATATTATGCTAATAGCCAAACGGTCGGAACAAGGCGAGGGTAAACGACGAGGAATTGAAATCGCGCATCATCGCACGATACAGTTACGTAGACAGGGACGACGACTCACGAGAGCATCGTCCGGTCGCCCCGAAGACGGAACCGAAAAAGTTAGTACGTTATCTCGATAATAAAATCGTAAGTGTGAAGGGCGAACGATACACCGAAGTCCGAAGGGGTGGCGAGGAGGAAGACGGCAACGAAGGTGGCAGGAAACGGGGTCATTGCCGGCCGTAACCAGTCCCTCCGCCTCCACCCCCCGATCCACCCCCTTGGAGGCACCTCGTTTTGAATTAAACTTTTTACTTCTATTTCTCTCTCGTCAGGGTCTTAGATTTTTCACGTACTCCACCGAACGGTACGATTTCTTCGTTAGGTTCGTGTGTTTTTTTTTATACCGATTCGTCTGCGCTTTAATTCGCGCCTTGGTTTCCACGAAATTTTTATGTTTGTTACTCCATTTTTTTTTTATTGTCGTTACGACGAGTTTATAGAATTTTTTGTTCGCTCGACTGCAACTTGCAGTGTATCATGAATGTTAATGGCGGAGGGTATACTGCGACCGCTCAGCATTATGTCTTAGACTAAGTGTAACTTGTCGTCCGGTATCTAATTGATCTGATCAGAAATATGGATTTATTGAGCTTACGATACTCGGAAGAAGTAATATTTTATTCTTAGACAAAAAGTGAATTTAACTCATGACATAAAAGTCTCGTAGAGAATCGTCTAGTCTACTTCATTCTGCACGTGTTATTCTCGGTCAGTTCTTACAACGGAACACTGAGACGATTCGGTGATATCGTATTTCGTTATGTAAAAATGGATTACATATAACTCGTTTGTAAGTTCCTCGATACATCGATTATCGTAAGCTCGAAATCCCGTCTCGATGTCCATTCCTACGATTAAGCTCCGCCAATTTTATGTCGCATTTTAACGAAACGCGTACACTTTCCTCACACACCGTCGGATTATGCTGCACATACTATTTATTAATTGTACATCGTACTGTCGCATCATCGTATTTTTAGCGTGACCAGGCTACCGAGCATCTTCTTGCATTATTATTATTATTATTATTATAATAACGATATATACATACGTGTATCCATAATCATGTGCTGGTATTTCTTCAGGTAGCTTAGACGTGTATATTTATAAGATTAGGGTAGGTTAAGCACAATTCATTGCTTCGAATAGCTGTCGATTAGTATCCGATTCATCCAATCAGAAACCTCTCTCCTATCTCTTCCTCAACACTCTCTAGCTATTTCCGGCTCTAGTTTACCGCGCGCTCGCAGTGCAAAATAAACAAAGCGGAAAGAAATCGAGAAATTCACGACGAGGATGATTAAGCTACAAAAGTATGTAAAAGTAAAAAACATTAGATAGTCTGCGTGCACATTGAACAGGAATCGGTGATGAAACCACCGATCCGATATACATATTGTTCTTAGGGCTCCTACGAGCGAGTTAAGTCATTAATCTAAGGCTTCTAATTATAATCATTGTCCTATCGTATAATCAAAAGGTCATTTGGTAAATAGGAAGACAAAGAGTGGTTGTAAACTGTGGTATAAAAACGGAACACATCGTTTTTTTTGTTTTTTCGGTCGAATCCAGCAAACGGAAGTCTACCGAGCGCGTATTCGAGTCCTTTTGGTATTTAAAGAAATTACTATCGACCCGTAGATTTCGAGTAATGAAATTGTTAGTATACGTATTTAGGTAGGAAGAAGAAATATAAATAAATCAACAAGTATACCCTCGTATACATATATATTAGTCAAGGTATATATGTATATACTGTATACACGACCGTCTATATATTATATATATATACGAGAATACATGCGTGTATATATGTGTATATGTATAACTTATAGTATATGTATATATACATATATGCATATATAAATATAAATATAAACGTAAACTCGAAAAGAATAGATATTTAGGCGGGAAGGAAAAGTCTGATTACCCGCGCCATATAATTTACCAGTATTACTATTGTTATCGCTATTATCGCAAACTTTTGGAACGTAGATCGCATATAATCACCGGTAAGCTCAGAATTCGTGTACCGAGTGACCGCGCTCGAATATTGCACCGTATTTCCCGATATTTTCCGATATTTTTAGATATTGTCAGACATTGTCAGACATTGCCAGACATTGCCAGATATTATCAAACATTGTTAGATATTGTCAGATATTTTGTCGGCGACGATCGCGCGCTTGTCATTCAGCGGAACATTAAAAATCTCGTAATTAGATTCATTTTGCTTTCGTTCGAAAGAAACCTCGCTTAAAGATAACTTTAAGCATATTTGACTGAATTTGGATCCCACCGAGTTTCGAATCGAAAAATCTCTCTCAAAAAAAGAAATCGTTTTTGCGCGCGTCGGTCCTGGACGGAGAAAGAAGGGTTTCCGAACTCTTCGTGACTGTAATTATATTCCGAACGTTGTTTAGATTCGCTACAAAACTAAATATATTCTACTGCCGATCAATCAATCCGAGTCGAAACGTACACGATTCTATTCCTGTAAGATTCTCCGAAAGTATGTGTACTAGAATAATAAATATAGCGATATTATATGTACATTATAAAGAGAGAGGAAATATATAACGACGAAAATGAAATAAATAAGTGTAGCGTAAGTGGCGAGCATAAAAAAAAAGATGAGTGGAGTAAATTTAGTTTTCCGCGAATGTTCTCTAATTGTCCATCGTGCGTTTTATTCAGTGAACATCAGATCGGATCATTTTTACGTCTGTTATTCATAATTTCATATTCATAATGTACGACTATCAAATTGATTCAAAGAGACCTTTACGCTTAAGTTATTATATTGCGGAGCGACTGTTCTTTCTCGAGAATGATATTTTGGAGATATTCGGTGATCGATCGTTCCCACCGAAACTGCGGTTCCGTTACGTAACATTGTAACGCGATTGACTCGAAATGCAATGCGTATGTAATGAAATATTACGACCCGTGGCGATATTAAAGAACTTCGGGGCCTTAAACAGTGGTTCGATCAAAATTTATAGTGCTGGACTCATTATTATTTGTTTTTTAGCGATACACGAATCTGTTTGTCTCTGTCAGTCTTAACGTCAACAATCGGTGCGTTTTTATTTTTTGACTTTAACGTTATATCCGAAGAACGACGGATAACGTTTATTCGTGCGTTTTGCGTTCCTTTTGTTTTAATATATTTGTAATAAAACGACTTTTTAGTAAGACTTCACGTGTGTTCGAGTTTTGAACTATGAAAATTACTGTTAAGTGATGGCGTGAGATTCGCGATGGTTACGAAGAAGCCATTTTGTTTGTTCTTTTTCAATTCCCATTAATCGTTCCTAATTAGATCTACGCGCAAGGATCGAGTGCTTTCCTTGTACGACGCTAAATTAAGTACCTTCGAAGGGGGAGAGGATGGAATTTCAATGGAAGTTCTCTCTTAGAGTATTTTAAGACGTAATATTATATTGGGAATCGTCACTACGACTTTCCGTAGGGGAGTATATCGATTCCTGGAATATACGATCGACTGTCCAGTGATATTTTCGTTTTACGTATGTTCCACGACCGTAACTATAACCGTATCTACGACTGTAACTACGACTGTAATTACAACTGTAATTCACGATTATAACTGCAACTCTAATTCACGACAGTAACTGCAACTCTAATTCACGACAGTAACTGCCACTGTAATTCACGTCTGTAACTGCAACTCTAATTCACGACTGTAACTGCAACTGTAATTCACGTCTGTAACTGCAACTGTATCTACGACTTAACTGCAACTCTAATTTACGAATATAACTACAACTGTAATTCAAGATTGTAACTGCAACTATAATTCACGACTGTAACTGCAACTGTAATTCACGACTGTAACTGTAACTGCAACTGTAATTCACGACTGTAACTGTAACTGCGACTCTAATTCACGACTGTAACTGCAACTGCAACTGTATTTCATGAGTGTAATTCACGACTGTAATTACAAGCGTATCTACAACTGTATTTACGACGCGACATCCACGACTATACTGGTCGACAGTTTTCTCTGAAAGATGCGTTTCTTGCGATTCCTAGATATATGTATCGATGTAAAACGATTGGTGTATGTATATTACCGACTCCGAGGTATTCGTAAGACTCCAATTAGAGAGGATCATCCAAGTTTATATTTTTCCTTGCTCAGTGCGAAGGATTTTCGATTTGAATAAATGCTATTATAACTTAACAAGTAAACGTGTTACTGTTATTTATCCGACTATCGTATACCATGATAATAAGTTTCCAAGATGGCGGATCGTAATCGTGTTCAAGGTAGAACATGCAAGTAGACGCCTAATGCGATGCGGCACATAGTGTTTTTATTTGTAACAGGAATTACAATCGTTTTTAAAATCGGACGAAATAAATAAAACGTATCGTCGCCGTGCGGCTTTGACGAGCGTGATGCGAGAATGAAATCGAAATATGAGAGAAACGAAGATCCGTAAGTAATGCGCCGGCTGTTGAATCGCGGTGTTCGAACGTAAACAATGCTGATACCTTCATCGATGTCAACAAGCATTTCGAGTGTAAATTGTCTGTATATAAATATAAAAAGATTTCCTTTCGTTTCCGTGGACGAAGATGCTTCGTAAACTGGTTCGGTTCCATCCGATTGTGTTCGTTATTATCAATAAATACGTAGTTACACTTTTTCCTTAGCTAAATCTCTACATTCGTTTATTATACGTCTATATGCGAAAATGATGGTTAAAAGATGAAACTTAATCTTACGGCGAAGAACTAAAGAGATAAAAAAAAAGAACAAGAAGAAACAAAAAAGAAAGATGGAGGTACGAGTTACGTAGGGTTGGGAATAAAGTATCGGGGAATGATTTCGAAGGACGAGGTCGACGAAAGTCGTTCGTGAACGGATCAAGAAATGGAAAACCAAAGTGAGAGAGAGAGAGAGAGAGAGAGAGAGAGAGAGAGAGAGAGAGAGAGAGAGAGGGGGGGGGGTAGGTGGTTTCTACGAGCGTTAGAATCGGGGAAGAAATGCGTCGTTCTTCTATGGGATTATTTATTTTTTCTTTTTTCTCGGTTTGTCCTGAGGCGCCGGAAGATTCTCTTGTTTTCTCTTCGACGCTGGTTTCGAACCAATATTGCCACCTTTCTTTCTCCTCTCTTGCCTCTCGCGTTCCTCCAATTCTTGATTCTCCCGTTCTATCAGGGTAATCAAAGTATTGCATCGCCGTTGCAATTCCAAAGCTGTCCGCGATTTGACGAACCAATCGAAGCGAAATTGGGGTGCCGATCTCACGGTAGCCCGTAATTCCTCGTAAACATTCTCCTTGTCAAAACCCAGTTTGTGCAACATGCACACCAGAAATCTGTCCTCCTCCTCGGTGTAGTTCTTTCCTTTATTCGTACCGTAAGCTATCCTGAGTTGATGGAAAGGTGCTCGGTATCTCGCCATTTTGGCGTCGAGGGCCTTCTTTATACCAGCTCGTCTTTGTATCTTTGCTTCTCCGCGTTCGATTTGTGCCATTACTCTGTCGATATCTTGAAGCTCGTGGCAACGTTCCCAGAACACGGCGGAATATTCCATTACTTCTTCCGGTGTCTTGCCCTCGACTTCCTTCGCGATATTCTCAATATCATCGCGGCCATACTTCTCGTTTGCTTTGATGAACTGATTGAAATCCCGTTTCGTCCAATTGGTGAAACCTTGCGTGAGCAGTTTTTCCTTTTCGACGACCTCCTCGTCGGACAACTGTTGAGCGTCGTCTATCTTCCGTTGTTCTTCTTTTTGGATCCGTGCCGCGTCCGATCCTAACTCTGGATTCTTCGGAACTTTGTAGCCAACAGTCTGCCGGAAGTAGTAGATTTCTTGGTCAAGTAACTCGAATAATCGCGGTGGGAAGAATTGAAAGTCTTGAACGATCGGCTGTTTTGGTGGTCTGGGTGCTTTGGGAGCTTTTGGCTCGGATACCCTGAGAGCTTCTCTGAAATACGCGTCCACCGCGTAATTTGCTTTCCGTTCTCTTTTCGGGGGTTCTATCCAATTCCCGATGCCAAGGATTTTCTGCTTCTCGCGGTAATCTTCTCCTTCGAACTGATAGACGGAGTCGGTGGGTGCATCGACGGTGAAATTACGAAGGGAAGACTCTCCGAGGCTCTCCAACTTCTGCTTCATCTCTTCCGTTTTCGCTTCACCCTTCTGTAAAATAGTATCGATGTCCTCGTCCGTGATCGCGCTGTCTTTCGATGCAAAGACTTCGTTCGCACCGTGCCTGATCATATTCAACATCTCGTCCTTGTTCAGTGCCGTTTGCTTCGCGTCTACTAATCGACCTTGTTGAATAACTAATTTGTCTAAGCGCAACTTGACCTCCGCGCGTTCAACGATCTTCTCCTCGACCGTGTTCTCGGTGATGAATCTAAATACTCGCACTTGCTTCTGTTGTCCTATACGATGGGCCCGGTCCATAGCTTGCAAGTCCATCTGCGGATTCCAATCGGAATCGTAGATAATAACTACGTCGGCGGTCGCTAAATTAATACCTAAACCACCGGCACGAGTGGACAACATAAAAATGAATTTCTCACTTCCCGGCGCGTTGAACTCGTTGATTTGCCGTTGTCGGTCCTCGTGCGCGGTGTTACCATCTAAACGGCAATACTGAAATGACCTCCAATGGCAGTAATCTTCAAGAATATCCAACATTCTCGTCATCTGACTGAATATGAGGACTCGGGAGTCCTGCTCCTGAAGTTTCGGCAACAGTTTGTCGAGGATCACCATTTTACCGCAATTGTAAACCAGATGCTCGTCCGTCGTGTACGGTGGCCCAGGTTCGGCACCATCGAAGAGATACGGATGATTGCAACATTTCCGAAGTTGCATCAAAATGTTTTGCAGACGCATCTTCTCGATTTTCCCGGCACCATTCACTATGTCTATGTCCTTCATAAGTACTTTCGTGTACCACTCACGCTGCATTTTACTCAACCCAATATATACCTTGATTTCTTTCTTGGGTTTCAACCCCTTCTCTACTTCCGACTTCAAACGACGCAAGAGAAACGGTCGGAGAACAGCGTGTAGCCTTTCCACTAAGGAATTATCGCCTAAAAAGCTGTTCGTGTTGAACCAAGAATCGAAGTCGTCCGAACTATTGAATACATCGGGTAATAAAAAATTGAGCAACGACCATAGTTCGTGAAGATTGTTTTGCAGCGGAGTGCCAGTCAATAGAAGCCGATTCGCGGTTTTGAATTCCCTCAATATCTCTGACAATTTCGATTTTTCGTTCTTAATTCTATGAGCTTCGTCGATTACCATGTATCGCCAATTAAATTTCTTAAATACTGATTTCTCCTTGATCACCATTTCATAGGAGGTTACACACACATCCCATTCACCAGGCATCATAACGTCTCTAATAAATGTATTACGAGTCTCTGCATCACCTATCAGACACACCGCTCTCAAGGTAGGACACCACTTTTTAAATTCATTCATCCAATTAGCCAAAGTAGATTTCGGTACGATAACTATGTGTGGACCAGGAATGCTTCTGAAGTGTTTCATGTAACCCAGCAACGAAATAGTTTGCAATGTTTTACCCAGACCCATCTCATCGGCCAAGATACCATTTATACCATTCTCGTAGAGTGATATCATCCAGTTCAACCCACGAATCTGATAGTCCCTTAACTCACCAGACTTGATGTAATGTGGAGAGGATTCAAAGCGTGTGGTAGGTGCGACACTGGCATTACTTTCTGCTAATAATTCCTCGTCCTCTTCCTGCTCGGTCTTTCGATGTCTGTGATCACCAGAATCAACTGGTTTCGCTTGATTCTCAGGTTGCTTTCTTGGTCTGCCAGCTTTGATTTTCAATGGACTGCCAGCTTTGTCTTTTTGATTGTTTGTCATGAAATGCGAGAATATCTCGGTTTGCTTTAACAGATAGTCAAATCTCTTGCTTCGATCAGTTTCGAGTTTTGTTTCGAAATCACCACCACGGGACGACGTGGTTTCCGCTGAAGATCCGTTCGAGTTTTCTCCGGTATCTGCGGTATCCACGTTCTCCTCCGCCTTCGACATTTTGTCGAGCTCCAATTTTCACGATATTCTCGAAATATTAATGTTTCGTCAGAAGTGATTTCCTCGGGTTCCACTTGTTGGATTTATTCACGAATACTTGCATGAAACACCGGTTTCGTACTCTGACATTCACGTACGCGTAACATCAGACACCGCCATTTTGGATCTACATTGTCCCTCCAAAACGATTTTTGGACGCCACCTATAACCACCGCACGGCCACGCGACGGTTCAAATACATTTCAATTATATACTATTTTCCTTTTATCTTAAGATATCTCTTATTAATATCACTCAATTTTATAATGGCTCGTCCCATGCGTCTGATACGAGCTACGTTTAATGCCCCATCCACACCTGCATTTATAAACAATGGGAAATCATGGTGCGATTGATAAAGAGGGACAATAATAAAATTCTAATCAATTCTAGATACAGTATTTTTAGAAGAATGAGAAGATATTAGAAAATAACGCGCCAAACAGTTGCTCGTTGCGATGATCACGTTCGTGCGCAGCCTTCGTTGGAGAGTACAGAGTACATAAAAAATGCGCGTCCACCCACGCGCCATAATTTTGTTATCCTAAGACGTCGGCAGTGAATACTAAAGTCTTATTAAATCTGGTGGGTTTCTTAAAAAACGACGTGCGTGAAGCTCACCTGACGAATTGAAGTAAAGCCACCCCCACAGTGAGGGACGCGCATTTATTTATACGCGTACACATTCGTTAGCAAAGAGTGACGCCTGCGCAGAGACATCCTCTGCGCAATCGACTACAAACCGCGTCTTTTGAATTTAGCCTTTAATATTTACGGCACGCGTTAAACCACTTTATGCGACGGTTTAAGGCGTTCCGCGGTACGTTATAATAAAAAAGGCATGTTTATCTCTTAAAACTAAAAAATGTAAAGTCCCGGGGTACTCAATATCTAGTAAAACAGATATATTAATATTATATATGTTTGACATTAAACCCGACACCGGTTCAAATAGTTTTATGCGGTCACCATTTCTGCGTCAATAATGCAATTCCCAAGACGAAATACAGTAAAATAATCATAATACATTACGTAACGTAATTCCAAGTATTATCTAGAAGAAATTGATCTTTCCTTGCGCAGCACGGAAACGTTCCATCGATATTCCATCGTTTCCTAGACAACGGGATTCTTCGAAATAGCAACAATACCGGCACCGGACAGTATGAGCACGCCAGTTGATTCCACTTACTTCTTCCTCGCCGTTATTACTCGGTGATCACAGAAAATCAGTTCACAAGACATAAACAAATTCATTGATATTCGAACGCACAAAAATGTCGACCGAGCGGTCAGTTTCGGAACAAGAGATCGTGGTGCCCGCGAGACTTCCAACGATTCTTAAAGAATTCTGTAAAGCGGCTATTCGAACGCAGCCACTGGATTTACTGAAGTGGTCCAGCTCGTATTTTCGCGCGTTGGCCGACGGAGAAGATCCTCCGGCAAAGTTAAGACTCGAGTATCCACCGCCGAGTACTTCATCGGGTTTAACGTTGGGTTTCTTGAGGATATTGTTGCGACAGTTTGGAGGTACGAGGACAAAGTCGTAAGATTTTAACACGTTACATACCGTGGGAAGTGAAACGCTAATAGATTATTGAATAAAGAAAGACCAGAGAATATATAAAATCTCATATAAGAATATATAAATTACGATAAAGATGTAAAGTAACCAATGTATCGTAGACCGCTTAAACAGATTTATTGTTAGATGTTTTATAGAAGTTACGAATGCGTATCGCGAGGTATCGTATAACACGGATTTCGGCGTAGCACTCAACGTGTTAATCAGTCTCTTCTTTGTCGATCATTCGGAACGAAATTTATCGATAGTTCATATGATTCTCTACTTTTGCTACTTTCATAATGTTCTTCAGATTATAACAAGTTATTACCGGTGGAGACCATCTTGCACCGGTGGGATTGTTTGTGTTTGAACCGGAAGGACTTGAACTTGATCATGATGATCGGCAAGTTTCGCAGGAAGTGTCAAGTGAAAAAATTTTTGGCCATCGCGGTAGGTCTGTTAGGATCGAGCCTCTTCGAGACTATGACAATGATCTGCGAATTATTTACCGACGAACCGGAAGGTGGTTCCGCCATGATCCCAGTCACGCTGTTCTTGGAGATTTATGGGTACAAATTTTGATCCTTGCAGTTTTTAATATAACTTAACCCTCTACAGCCCAATCGCTGCAAAACTTTCTGAATGGAAATTGTATAACGCGAATCTAACGAAGTTACGTTACGTGAAAATAATAGCGAACTGGTAAACGCACTGAGAAAGATGCCGATTGTTGCGCGTACTTTTATAACAGTTATTGCGACGAAACAATGAAATAAAACAACGGATGAATTCGCAGTCACTTGGCATTATAAAGGATTAAATAGACTAACCTTGTATGTTTTCATTTATTTGATCATTTTTAGGTATTTGGCGGGTCTTAAATGCGATGGCAGCGAGAGGAGTTCCTCGGAAGAAAACCCGGCGGATATTCTTATCTTGGACGAGTCACGTGACAGTGCTTCGGAGTTACAAGAACCAATCGGAAATAATAAAAGTTTAGGGGATCGAGGGTTCTCATTGGCGAGCCAAGACACGGAAGCGGATGTGAATTTGGATCTGGAATTAGTTTCGAAAGGCGATGTTTACTCCGCGAGATGTAAATACTTTGACATGCATTGATAAGAAATCCAATAATCATAATCTAGCAAATATAAGTTAATAGTTCGTATTCCAGTATAATTTCAAATATAATTTCAGCGAATATTACGAACCAATCTGCGGAAGTTAGCGAGCGCAAAGAATTGCCGCTCGACAAAGCCGTGGATGACTCCGTCAGTGGCAGTACTTTGAAAGCTGAGGACAGCGAGCCGACTTCCGGTGAAAAGTCTCAAACGAATGACGTGGGGCATGTTTCAAGTAAAAACGAGAATGTCTCGGAAGTCAGTTCATCCACTGAAAGTGGCTCGAAAACAGAAGCAAATAGCGTGTCTTCCATTTCCATTCAAGATAGAAGGAAGAAGAAAAAGATGGATGTGAACCTAATCAAATATCATCCAAACGTACCTGGTAAGAAGTTTATCATTTTTTCTGCCTCTGAATATATCTATATAGTTGTACTACATATAGTATATACAGCACATATGTGCCGTTTATTTTCAACTTGTTGAAAAGTTGAGACTTTAATAAAACTGTAAAAATGTAATTAAACGAAAGGTATCTAATTTGAGACAAAGATGAGAATGCAATTAAATGAAAGGTATCTAATCTGAGATAAAGATGAGAATTTAATGAAACGAAAGGTATCGGACCTCGATTGGGCGCAGAGCAAGTTGCGAGCGTAGCGATTTGGATGAACGAATGCGCGAGATTGCAAGGTGCGATGGTCGGCCCGCGAAATCTACGCCACATGAACTGTCCTCCGCTGGATAGATTGCAGAATTCGGAAACGTGACGATAGTCGATGCTTCTGAAACTGGATATGTTCATGAATCGCTGTTTCACCCACAAAACGTACGAACACTTACGAGGTACAGTTTGCGCGCAATGATTGCGATCCCGTGTCTCCCAGTTCGAACGAGGATCGACAGGTGTTTCTTATTTAGTAAATATAGATTTATTAATGTTATAATATACAGCATTGTAGGTAATAAAAAAAACGATTACTTCATAGGAAGTCGATAAAAACTCAGAAGTCGTTATTACTCTGGTAATACGTATTACTATGACTCACTAACGATAAGTACAAATTTGGCATAAGTCTTTGGATAGCTAGTTAAAACAGCACGAGTCTCCTACTCGAAGAGGAGGATTTTTGTGTAGAAATGAACATTTCTACTCAAAGAGGAGGATTTTGTAAAAAATAAAACTACCACGCGAAGCGTAGCGAGGATCGCTTGGAAGGATAACAGCGAGTGTTAAAAATTGGTAATATCTAACGATTGTAAGTGATATAGCCAACAAATATTCCTAGTGATAATATAATCAGTCCTGCTTATTTAGAACTTGGTCGAAAGTACTTCAGTCGGCAGCACGAAATTCGAGGAGCTCCATGGAGACTCCGCCATTTTATAATAGTAACATTTCTTTTGCTCAAAGAACAATCAGTGTCTCGCGTATATCACAGAATGTTATTACTTAAGTTTACGACCTCGGAATTTCGTGTTATTCGTATCTCTTCGGATGCAGTCTTGTAAAGCTCTATAATTATGAATTATTATAAGACGACTCGCAGTAAAAGTATATACGGCACTTTAACACTAGAACTACCGGTGATATATTCAGCTATAGTTCTATATTTACGTGCACGTCCTTAAAAAAAAGGATTAATGGAAGAGCTAAATGAAAGGCTTTATTTATGTCCATCGTGCAACGCGAACCGCGAGATATCACAAGAAATGAAACTATACGTTCGGACGGTTCTAGTAAATGCCGTGAACCAGTCATTTTGAGTGCTTTGGTAGTTCCAGCTCCGCTTAACCCTTTAGAATCAATTATTTTAGTGTCCAAAGGAAATTGATGTAATGCGAAATAACTAAGCGTTAATCTATGGAAGGTGGATTACAGAAAATAGTAAGGAAGTTATTACTTAAATGTTTTGAAACGGTGACAATCGTACTTTTATAATTACTATCGCGACGGAAAGTTACTTCAAAGTCCGCAACCGATTCCATGTAAATACTTTGTAGAATAAACACGAATCTAGTCAGCAAAAGTTACATCTAACACTTCATACGCGACCAATATATTTATTATCTTTATAGCAATTTCTCGGATGTTCTACAGATTTTGCACTCCAACCTCCTGTTAACCCTTTTGCCGATCGTATTCACCTTTTTGCCCGCCAAGTAAAACCATTTTGCAGATCATATTCACCTTTTTGCTAATGAAATTCACTCTTTTGTAAATCAAGCTTTTCTACAAATTTGTTTTCTCAAGTTGTTGTAACAGAAATAAAATCGAATGTAAAGAAAACGGGTGAATTAGATTTGCAAAATGGTTAATTTGGAGTGCATAGAGGTGAACATGATCGGCAAAAGGGTTAATTTGGAGCGCAAAGCCTGTATATTTGTACTGAGCATTATTAAGACTTCATTCACGATTGTGATTCGTGTGAAGGAATAAAAAATCGAAGTGATCCGTGGCCGAATACTCGCCACGAATACTCTATTTTAAACGAGAAGCGTCGGTAGCGTGCGTATTCTAAAGAACCTTCGAAAGTGATGGTAAAACAGGTGATAAAACGTGATAAAGAGTAAGAGAGCGATAAGACACAACAACAAGTTCCTGGCTTTCGCGCGGTTCGATCTCCATTGAAGAAGTTCGTGCCGATGTGAGAATCTATTGCGATATTGCGACGGTAACTCAAAGGTACTTCGCAATGGATACAGAGATCGATAGAAATCATTTAACAACGCACGCACGATCTCGTTTTCCGAGCGTCGCAGGGGATCCATGTCATCATTTAAGCATATAAATTTTCTAAAATCCATCATAGTTGTACGAAACATAATCTGAATGCGTCACATAGATATCAATGGAATAACTATGAGACACTCACTTTGGATCCCGGCGTATTTCGTCCAAAAGTTGCACCGTCACGGAAACATTGCTGGTCAACATTTCAAAAATCTCACTTTTCCCGGCCTTAATCACCTCGTGTGGATAAAGCTTCCTCTCACCGAACTTGGCTTCGAGCTTTTTCGCAATCGCCTCGCAATTCGCGATCAACTCGTTAGACACAATTGGCTGCAAACGAATATACGCGTCGCGCTACATTAAAAAATACAGTTTCAAGAATGAAATCCATGTTTGTACATAAAATACAAATTCCCTTACAAGCGATGAGTCTATGTATCTCTCTCCAGCCGGCGGGCTCCGAACTTCCAGAAACTTCATATTACGCGAACAATTCGTAATCGCGTTCTCGAATTCTACGACTAAACTGTAATCGAGGGGTAAAGGATACAATCTGGACAAAAGAGTTCTGATTTCTCTGTCGGACCATGTTCTGAAAGGAATATCTCTATCAGCTGAGAAACAATCGATGATCTACATCCACGTATCTCTTACCCCGATTTATCGGTATCGAACAAGTTGAATATCTCCGAGATCGGCATCCTCTGTTTCTCGCTCAACAGAAAGTAAAAGTAGGAAAACGCGAACTGCATGTCCTCCGAACTTCTAATCTTATGACTAGACGTCTTCTGAAATTCTACGTTGAACTTCTTCTGCATGTCGCTGACTATCCACTTGTCCACTAAGTGTGGCATATGTGCAGGTACTCTTCGTCGTTCGAATCCGTATACCGTGTTATATATTTTGTTAACGTACAATAGAGATTCGGCATAAGTATCCAACCGCCTAGCTTTCAATTTCCATTGATCCGGATAAGCATGTTTGTTTGATCTCACCGTACTATTACCATGCACCAAATGAATAATATCATCGTAAGGATAACGTTTCAACTGACTCCGCTTCTCCGCGTTGTTTCTTTCTCGAGACTTTACTTTATTGCTATTCAAAATCTTAGTCAATATTGATTTCTGTGTGCCACCAGTGGAAGACACGTATTCAGCATTCTCGTGTTCATACAATTTATCGTTCTTCTTCTTCGAAATTATTCGACGAGTCGAGGATATCTCTATCGTGGTATCCCGGACGGAATCGATAAGGTTATGCTTGAAACGTTCGGATACCGGATACCGGATATTGTTGGTAAAGGATTCCCGTGTCTTTTCCAAGTATTTCTGAGGATAATCGCTTTCTTCTTCCAGCGCTTCGCTGTCGGTTGGAAGTGGCGTGCTATCACAATCTCCGCCTGGATGATGATAAAGTATACAAGTCGTGAAAGAAGGTTTCTTTTGAAGGTCGATAGATGAAAGAGAATAAGCAGAGAATATGGGTAACTGATGAAGAGGAAATGCTTCTACCATCATATTCGCATAGAGTTGTATTACAAGCAGGGTCGCAGGATCCGTCACCCACCCAGGCCCAAGGACATACGTCCGAGCAATCGGGGACCCACCAAGCGAGGTATACCTTTTGCCCACCTGCATAAGTCAGAAAGTCCTCCGGCCATATTTCGGCCCCTAACATTACGTCATCGTTAAAGTACAAAAATTTCTCCGATATTCCGGGTATCCTGGGGATAAAAGGAACCATGTTAAAACATGTGAATTGGCCGTTACGAGGATGATCACTGTCTTCGATACATCTTGGACATAACAATTTACATCGAGTGAGAATTAACCAGTTAGCTGTTGCGACCTTTTGGTTGCGAATTTTTGGAAAAGTGTGTACCTAAAATGTGTCGCAAAATACGCGATGACGAGTATACTCGTTAAACACAGAGTATGTGTGGCTGTTACGATATAGAATTGCAATTTAAACAGTAAATTGTAACTACTTTTACATTTACACTTGTTTTGACGAGTAACTCGTCGAAAACAGCTAACTGGTTAATCGCATTATTCTTTAACACATTCGCGCCGGATAACGCAACATTTGAGTCTTTGAGATCCTTTTCCGGAACCGGATACCTCAAATGTGAGTCTTTAGATACGTTACACTTCGGTTTTGAAACGTTTGAACACGGTTTTACTAAGTTATATATTAGTTTTTATAACATTTTTGTCAACATAACTTTGTTTACGAAACTTATGCAAACTTGCCATTTTACGCGCGTAAAATTCGAATGCATTAAGATGTATCGTAATAAATAATCGAATCGCGAATTGCTTGAAGATGGTAGGTACCTATGTATATGACTCTCAATGGCAGGACTAGAAAAGGTGGGTAAGTCGGTTTTATTGAAAAAGATCTCCTCGTGCGTGACCAAGGAAACCCGGGGATTATCCATGTCCAACCAACTCGGTATTTGTCCATTGGTCACGATATAAACGTGTCTGACCCAAGGTGCATACATTTCCAAAGATCTCAAGGAATACCTTAACTCATCCTTATCATTGAATCGCGATGCAGCTGCATTCACGTCCATAATCGGAACGTATCTCTGAAGACTCTTTAGAAAAATTGGGTCCGAACCGTTCACCCACGTGTACACCACGTCGATGGGTACATGTTGACACAATTTCTTTTGAAAGGATTTACCTAGTATGTTATCGTTGAAGGAGTGAAACACCGCTTCGTATTTCTCCTTGCTCCAAGCTAACCATACCTGAAACGAGTTACGAGACTTGTCAGTAGAAAGAACGTTTGCGACTTCCTTCGAACGAGTCTCCTTCCGATTTGTTTATGTTTTTATCTAACACCGTTCGGTTATTATGTGTGTAAGGTATATTGTTGTATAGATTAGGGGTACCGGAAAGTAATCAATTCAGGAGTGCAGAACTTTTTCGCATCGAACGTTCGAAATTTGATTGATTTAAAATGCCACCAATTGTGGCATTGGTGGATCGTAGGTCAAGGATCGTAGATAACGATGGGGACTATTCAATAGAATAATGTTTAACCCTTATAGTACCTTATAAGTTTTCCGGATAACGTCGACAAATATCTTGTTAAAAATGTCATTGCATTTGTTTAAGTTATATTCATAATGGAAAGTCGATATATCGGTTCAAAGTATTTCTTGGAAAACCCACAAAACCGATATATCGGCTCTAAGGTACTAAAAGGGAAATATGAAAAAGTAAATGTAGTTTTATGAAGTATGTGAAAAATGATTGAATACTTTGCGGTATTCCTAATATATATGTATATAAATATCACCGTTCTTAATATATATTATATTAAGAAATAATAGTAATGATTCCGTCCGAGATATCACGTTATATGTATACAAGCTATGCATATATTGTGATTGACTATTTTGGCATTAAAAGATTGCTTGTCTGTATTCGAGCAATTTTCGATAAGCTTTATTTATCGATGTCGCAGATTTACGAATCAAGCGAAATCAATTCGAGAGAAACGTATGAAGAATTCCGTGTTTCTAACCTCGCCAAAGTGGATAATGCCGATAAATATGCACGTGAATGCTATGAGTATTACGAGCAAGGAGTATCTGTACGAAAGGAGATCGTAACACCGGCGTTGCACCAATTTCCATGTGCTCATTATATTGAAGAATATTTGAGAAGCGATTAGCATCGCTGAGATCTTTCCGCGAATCCATTAAAACATCGTTTCTACAGCAGTCGAGTCCCGGCGAGCTCGGATACACGAACACGCAACTTCCCCTCGCGACACTGAAACGGATACTGGCTGCCGTTGCTGCCGACATGCGCGTATCCGAGTTCGCGAATGCACCGAGTGCAATGTGCGCAGACGCTGATTTCTACAAAATTAACCGCGCCTTTAACATATATTTTTTTATATTAAGAAACATAAAATTGGATCACGTTTCCCGTGTGTATTTTGAATTTCAATCTTTCTCGTGTCATTCTCTTTGCAAGGAAGCCATGTTGTAATCGATATCTACGTTGCCACGTATCGGTGTATAAATAAGAATATTGTTCTGCGGTTTCACGTATTTTGGGGTGCAAGAAACATTGAATTTCAGTAACAGATGTATTGATATACAATATACTACTTATAAATATTATTATTTGTTTTGTTCACATTTACAGAACCCGTACTCGTTTAGTATTCCATACAAATATACAATATGCATCGGTACTCGCGGGAGAATACTTTCACGCGGATTAATTTTCCTGGAATGTACGATTCAGTTCGATTCGGTGATGGATTTGATATTATGAAAAATATCGGTTTATATCCTGCTGTAGTTCCTTGGTCCTCGTGTTATTAAGCTTTCGGGTTGGTTATCCTTACTAGTCGTGTGAAAATGAACGATAAAATAAATCCCAGAGTTTCCGAATTACGATCAGTCTTTGCGAAATAACATCCGTTAAGATCGAATTAATTGGTGCACTTTGCATTTTACGAAGAACGCAAAGAAGAAGTGTGACTCTTCGGGAATTGAATTCCCATTCGTTAAGCAACTTTATTTTCACCTCCGCGATTCATGGAATAAAATGACTTTTGTACGAAAAATATCAGGATAAAATAATGTAATCACCAAAGTCGGTCGTAAGTTGGACAATTGTCAGTGAATAAATTATTACCGAATGAAGTAACTAATACGATATTTCACCAAGTAAAATGCAAAAAGAACTGTTTAACAAGATCGGTTCTTGAAGGCGCATTCGCGGATCATCCGAATGGCGGTTATACATCACGTTGATATTAACTCACGGCATCGACAAGAGTGTCGTAAATCGTTCGAAACTCTACAATTAATATCGAAGAATGAAAGCGACCTGTGACACTCCGTTTAATGAACTCTTCATATTTATACGTATTTGGATTATTACGACGTAAGTTTAACAGAGTAGCCGCGAGGTAAACATTACCGACCAATACGTATGATCATCGTCAATAACAGGAATATGCTTATCACTTGGGTGAACCTGTGCATCCAATACAATCTGAAACAGATCGAGTGGTTTCCATTATTATTTTCCAACGTTATATCAATTTGATATACAAAGGGATTTGACTCCCGTGAGACTTACTTGGACAAACGATTCCGTGCTTTGCCCAAAGTTTCGGGAGTGTCGTTCGTCAGGTATTTTCTGATTCCCAACATATACGAGCACATATACGCATCCCAGTCCAAGGAGCTTATGTCGACGTTGAATCTCTCGCAATCGTTCGACGCCTCCACGCTTTTCATTAATTCGCACATATTATTGTATTGGAAATTCCATTGGCGCGTCGCGAAGAATGCCGCGCTTTTTACCGCCCGGTCGGTGCGTTTCGTTTGCTTCAGCATCCTGGGAATATCGTTAAAATGATTTCTTCAGACACCAAAGTATTGGTTTGCACAGAAAGTTCGCGCGGTTTTTAACGAGTAACTAGAAAGCGACGTATATTCAATATTTGATATTATCTCAATATTCATTATTCGATAACATGTTGTTCATTTATAATTTTTCCTATTTTTTCAACAGCTTCGTAATCCGGCGTTCATAAAAATCCATTTGTTTCTCAGCATAAATTTGATGCAAGTCGCATGAACTTTCTGGCCAAGTCAATATATTTCTAAGAAATACGGCAGTACTTACATTGGTTCGTTTCCTTTAAGCTTTAACAAAGTGTCTACTACGTATGCAGGTAAGAAATGTAGCGCTGTCGATTCCAGAAAGTGCATAAATTTACTCGTCCTAAGAGTTACGGTCGGATACCACAGGACATCGGTCGTCGGTGTCTCCAAGGCATTTTGTTGAACGAGATGACAGAATTTGCCCCATCTATCGATTCAAATCAATGCCTCGTTACTTGAATATTATTTTCATTACAAGAATGTTTTCAACTAGCGATTACTATTCGAGGAATATCCGTAACCTCGGTCTCACCTTAGGGGATTTATCGTGCCACTGGTGCAATTGTAAACTCTGATCGATTTGCCACGTTGGGTGGTGCTATGCCAGGAAGCGCATATAATCGTATTAACGACGTAATCGACTGGCACGATGTCACCGATTAGAGTTTTGTCACACATTATGCTTCTAAGGGTACCGGTGCTCACCGCCATCATTATACCTGCCAAGCATCCAAAAAGCTTTCTTCAAACATAAATCGCGCGTGATCCGCGTCGAGCGAAGATCGAAAAGTAATGGTGATATAAAACGTTCGAGTGCATCTAGTTTTAATATAAATGATACATGAAATTACAACTATACCGGTCACTCCAAAAAAATTGTCCACCCAGCCGGGGAAGGGCTCTTCACTCGCGGCGCCAATGATACTCGGACGCACTATCGCGATCGGTAAATCGGCACCTTTCGTCAGCAATAATTGTTCCGCCAAATTTTTCGTAAACGTGTACGTATTCGGATGCTTTTCCACCAATTTCTTTTCTATGATCTCCAAGGTTTCGTCGTCGAGATTCTCGCACATCTCCATCACGGTGGTTGGTTTGATCTTCGAGCTGCAATTGTATTTAATTACTATGTGAATCGTCTAGGAAGAAGGGTTTAAATCGTAAATCGTTGCTTACGTGTAAACCAGCTCTTTAATCTCCGGTTTATCCGCGTTACAGTAAGCCGTGCTAACGTGGATAAAACTAATGAGATTCTTCATAGACCTCGAGAGTTCAATCATTCGATCGGTGCCCCGCGTGTTTAGATTGATAGCAACTTTCAGGGGCTCATTGAAGCGCACCGTTGCAGCGCTGTGAAAGACTATGTTCACTTTTTCGATCAAGATATTTCTGTCTTCGATCGAGAGGCCTAAATTCACTAGGCTCACGTCTCCCTTGATTGGTTGCATTTTATTTAACGCCTCGGGATATTCCCATCGTACTCTGTCGAAGACCTGCGACAAAAGATCCAATGTCGAATAATTTGTATTTCCGCTTAACACTTTGATGGCCGCCAACACCACATTGGCGTAATTTGTGTGTCACTGTTAATGGCCGTTGTCGCTACATTGGCGTCATCCAGTATAAGACGATTAATTAAACAAAATATAATCAAGTTTCCTAACCGTACATATATATTTAGAAGAACCCACTAATTAAGTGTTTCGAAAATAAAATGTAGAACTTGATTTTATTTCGTTTATTTTATTAGTTGGCTCTACTTTCTGATTTTCGAAATAATTAATTAGTGAGTTTTTTAAATATATATTGAATATGATGCACCGGGTTTTCGACTACTTTGGTAGTTCCAATATTAAATTGAGAATGACTGTGTGCCCTTCGAGGTTCAGTGTGTTTCTAGACGCGCTTTATGTTTCTATATCGGCTAATTCCGCAAAAGTTTCATATCTCAGCGAGGAAGGTTACTCGGTAAAGGAATCGATAGCACAAGTATCCTAGTTTTACGCGTATTTTATAATCCGGATTGAAAATATCCACTTTACGGTGGCAGGTAGGCGAGACTTTATATCTAATACGCCTTTCTTGGATAATTTAATAAGAAAGAACGTCCGTGCGTGCGGGTATGTTTTTAGATATATACGTATACGAACATTACTCTCGATGAGGTTTTTGAATCGTTGTTCCACGGTTTCACCCCTCTTTGGACGAATTAATACAAAAATTGTGGAAAGACGTGGACAGGAACGAAGTAGCTTCTCCAAGAGCGCCTTTCCAAGGAAACCGGTCGCACCGGTCACCAAAATTACCGATTCCGCGAAGAACGCCTCGATCGAACATCCGTTCACGTAATTCTCGCACGGAGCGTACTCGGAATCGGTCTGTGCATTCGCGGTCCCCATTTTTCTCGGGTTTTGATTTACTCCGGAGTCTGAAAGGAGAAATGCAAATTACCTTAGATTTGTACATTCTCAACCCCTTTATTTATTTAATTCTCCACTTCTTACTTGTGGACTTATATATATAGAGAGAGAAATTAAATAGAAATGTCGAATTAAATGGAATAATTATTAGATACCGATTAATCGAGTAATATTATCGTGACGTCGTATTCCTTAGACTTTACTATGCAAGGGAATGTTTCATTAATAAATAACCACCGAAGAAATCGATTCTTCGATAGCTCGAAACTCCTCGAACCTCGAGTTCAATGCGAACGGTATGACATCGAAGAGAAAGAAATGCGAGACATGTAAGAAGTGCAACAAATATAAGAAATATGAAAAATATAAGGAATATGAGAAACATAAGAACGGTAAGAAATATGAGAGACATAAAGCGGCCGTTTAAATCAATTTAATTAAGGGGTGTTCTAGAGCGGGTTTAACCGTAGCCTTTCGATGATCGTGACACTCGGCTTCTCCGAGTTCGTTAAGGATCGATACACGAGAATCGTTAAGCGCCCCTCGTTCTCATCCAGAGACTTTAACTCTACGTCAGGTTCCCACGTGAAAAAGTAACCTTCGTCGAGAACTAACCTAACCTACGACAGTTTCTAAACTTTTCTAAACTTCCGCCAACTTTGTGGGTATTCGACGATATTCGGTAGCTCGCAGTCGAGTGCGTGCTACATTTGATCGAAGTATGATTAAAATATGATCTAAATATGATCTAGCGACATCAAATACCCTAATTAACTTATACTGTCCAACTATAATTGAACTAAATCAATCATTGTTTTTCTTCCACTCACGATATTCCACATACTTTGTTAAGCAAATAACATACATATACAACATACATACGTAGTGCCTTACGACAGAATTGATCGGCATGTACTCGACCGCTTTCAAATATCGATTGTTCCTGCGTTCCACACATAACCTACATTATTCGCATACATTTATTCATACTCTTTTTATTCCCATTGCCAAACAAACTTCGATCCGGGTTTCATAGAAGTAGACAACGTGGTTGTCGCTTCGTCCGATGTTTTCGCGATCGTTTCTCCACAACTTCTTCACCGGATCGTGTCACCAAATTGTTCGGAGAACCCTTGCACTTAACCCTCTATAATTCCATATAACTTTGAAGTCACATACTCGTCTATCCGTATCCTTCATGTCATTTGACATTTTCCTTGCAATTGTAATTATAAAAGTAAGCGCAACGATCGTCACCTTTTCCGGTGCGTTTAAGTCATAATTTCGTTACTATTTTCACGGAATATATTATAACCTCGCTAGAATCGCGTTTAACTAGATTTACTTTCTACGATTTCGTTTTAGACACAAACAAATTGAGCTATAAAGGGTTAAAGCGAAAGAACGTTGCCAGCGTGAATTTTGACATGTTCGCTGCCAGGCGTCACATATACGTGACATATTTAGTATAATATTTTAGTTCCATTTTCAGCAGCATTTCTGTGAAACTAGCAAAACAAAAACAAAAATCTAAACTATTCAACCTTCCATTTCTTGATTTTGGAACTTTCACTCTACGATATATTTTTTACTTTAATGTTTATCGTAACGTTAAACATATTGCAAATATTACGAATGTTAGCAATTTATTTCATTCGAGATTTAGTAAAATCGGGAAACCGGTGACCGCCATGGCGTTCAACGTGTTAAATAACCCTCGGATTACTTAAAACACGTGGTCTTCCAATATTGATATAATTTCGAGGTGCAGCGAATTTTGGTAAGGAAAGTTTGAGAACTGCAAAGATGAAATCGTGATGCAGATGAAAGAAGTACAGATTTGGTAGTTGAAATCGGTTACTACCGAGCGGAAGCACTTGAAGATCATTAAATTTCTAACAGGTTGCCCCTTGGCTTCACATTGTGAACTGAATTACGTCTACTTGACACTGGTAATGGCCGATAGTCGACGCTAATTACTTTTATGCTATGTCAGTACTATTGGTAAGCGGCAATCAAGTAGCTTTAACATTTCAATGGCCGATTGTTTTTCCGAATAAATTACAGCGGTGACTGGTTTTTTCTGTGAAGAATTGATAAGATACGATTTTTTGCATCCATGCATGATAAAAGTTTACGGTAACTCACGTATGAATTAATAAATATAATAAGTCGTTCTTCCTTGGTTTCTACTTGCGCGATTAGCTATGAAGTATGATATCAGCGGCCATTGAAGTGTTAATATCCATGAATGTTAATCAGCGGGATTTTAAATACATTAGTAATTATAATTTACAGTAAAGTCTCTCTCTGTGCGGCAGAAATGTTCCACGGAAACCCGTACAAAAAAGGTCGTTTTCTTTGTAAAATTAGAAATAAATTGTTGAGATACCAGCAGCACAAAAGGGTTAACTTACACGCATTAAGTTGTTCCGTTTTGTTTATGCATAAAAAGATTCACAATTTGAACAAGGAATGCTGTATTTGAGCGCGGCAATTGTTTCCCTTCTCTCTTTAATTCCCAGGAAAGAAATATAAAAAGAATTACAATTAATATAAGCGTGTTACGCTGTTAAAACTTTCTAAGATTACTTGGATTTCTTATTTGTTCGTGGATTTTTGCTTCACCGCATAACTTCGAAACCGCATTAATGGTACAGTTAGAATAATGTATACACAGAGCGTTGTGAATAACGCGAAAAGGAAAATCTGTAATAAGAATCGGAAAATGCGCTTCGTGTTTTAAGGGAGAATAAGACTGCTCGCGGTAGATCTTCGATTCACAATGTGACAGCGATCGCGGCAAGTGTTGAATGTGTGAATTCAAAGTGCAATCATACATTCGTAATTATATATTCGAATAAATTCCCACCGATTTTCAACTACCCTCTTCTCGCGAAGTGATTAAAAATTGCTGTTCCGATCGCGATGTACATTCTTCGAGGTAATCGAACGAATCCTTTGAATCTCACATCCTTAAACATCGCTCCTTTTTTCACCGAGCGAGTTCCGCTTCTTTCGAGGAACGCGACACAGCACGAAATAGGTTTTCCGCGAGTTGTCGCCGCGCCGACGGAAGGGGCGAAACTGGCTTTGTCGACTTCCGTCAAAGTACGGATTAAACGACACAGTGTCGCGACGGCTCTCTTCGTGTCACCCCGTCCCTCGCCGTTGTAAACGAACGGGTAAAAAACCAATTCCAATCACTTCTTCCTACGTTAACGACCACGCCATTCGATTCTCTACCTTATCAAAATACTACTATATTCACTTATATTTATATCTTCACGTATATATCATTAAAAACAAGGTTAGAACTTATCAGAATAATTAAGCATTTATTTTAATAATTACGACATTATTTTGATAATAACTAAGCAGTTATTTTCGTCAGTAATAATATCTTCGTTTCAACAGTAGAACTACGGACAATATATTCAGTCAATTTATATATTCACGTATATATCCATGAAAATAAGGTTAGAACTTATCAAAATAACTCCTTAGTTATTTTGATAAGTCCCAACCTTAACTGCTCTGTTACTTTGCAGTTCTAACCTTACTTTTAAGGGTATACACGTGAAGATATAAATATGAGTGAATATATCGTATCCGTATTGTCCGTAGTTTTACTGTTAAAACGAAGGTAGTACTTTCATGCGGGTAATATTCTTATAATTTTGATGAAGGTAGTATTTTTATGCTACTTCGAATGGTTTAATGGTTTATTAATTACGGGTCTTGCGAGCAAGGTTCGCTTCGAAGGTAATGTAATGAAGTACCGGGGGGTGGTTCATGGGAAGTGGCCGAATAGATAGTTATTAAGAACTCCACCAGATAGATTTACTATTCAGGGGTGACGTATGACGTATTCAGCCCTCACCCTTTATTATCGCTTACCGGAGAACCGACGCGTGTGGTTTTACGGCTTCCTGATAAATTTTCATTCGCACCAATGTCCGCTCGATGGACTACCCTGTCCTACTTTATAACTAGATCTTTTCTTAACGACGTAAGCTTCGTACACTCTTAACCCTTTGACTACGAACAGCACTTAGAAACATCCAATGTAAGATGCCCATTTGGAGTGAACGATGTATTTAGGCGTTGTTTAGTTTACAAAGAAATGCTTGCAAAATAAATGCGAAATAATGAAAGTATATATATGATACAGGATTTGCACTCGAAATTAATCACTTTACAGACGAAATTCACCCTTTTGCAATATTTATCTTTATTACAATAACTTAAGAGAATAAAGTTGTATAAAAGCTTGATTTATTCATTTTTCTTCGTCCGATTGTAATCGAGGTTTACAAGTTTTTCTACAAATGTTGTTGTTTTCTTAAGCTATTGCAATAAAAATACAATCGAATGTAAAGAGAAATAGTGAATTTGATTTGAGAAAAGGTGAACGTCATCCGCAAAATGGCTAATTGGGAGTGTAAAAAGGTGAATATGTTCAGCAAAAGGGTTAATTCCGAGTGTAAAACCTGTAGTGCATGGTAACGGTTGTTGCGACCGCTGCGCCACTTGATTGGCACGTTTCGTTTCTAAGTGTTTCACAGTTAAAGGGTTAAATCTGAGTAAGACAAGTCGCGCGCGCCCTCGGAATATTTTATCTATTATCATTATTATAATTGATAGCTGTAACGAGCGGTAAGAAGATAAGGAAAACAATGAAAAACGTAATAGTCGAGTCTCTTGGACGGCACTCGCGGAGGGAGAATAATTCCAGCGAGGGGAAATCGTTTCTTGATTCTAATTTAACGCGAGGAAGACGCGTGTAATTACATCTGTTGGTACCACCTGTTCCTCGAATTTAATCGTTCCTGCCTGGTTCTTTTATTTTCTTAGAAACGTCAGAGATCTCTGACCAAATTAACGGCTCTAATTCCTTCGGAATTGCAGGTTGGTGCATACTGCATTTTCTATTTACCAGCTTTCCCCGATGTTTTTATGTGAATTCTTTGCGAAACTTGAAATTTAATGCGTGGGAAACTCGTTTCGGCGTAAATTTGAATGCGACTCGATCGAAGGTTTTTATTGGCGGACATTTACCGAGTGCCAGGTTTCATTTATAAACAAATTTGGAATAATCGAAATCTTGAATAATAATTTTATATTTTACTATTATTATTATATATTATATATATATGGCCATTATGATGATGCTAGGCTAAAAACCTTGAATAATTATTTCTTCCCGAACCTAGTTTTTCTCAAATCGATTCTGATTTTATATTGTTTTATTATTACAACGACATTATTATGACGACTATGATAATGTCAGGTTTCATTTCTGTTCTTCGAACCCAGTTTTTCTCAGATCGACTCTGATTTTATATTGTATTATTATTATGATGGTATCATTATGATGATTATGATAATATTTCCTAGGTACCCAGAAATTCCATCGAGTTATTTGATATGATTTTTTCTAAGACGCGATACTTAAAATCGTTAACTCTACATAAAAGAAGAAGAGAAAACGTAAAGCCGCGCACAAAAGAAAGGTAAGTTTTCCAGGTTAGAAGAGATTCGAAAGTTAGTTCCTAACTGACTTTGATGGATTCATTAATTATAATTTAAGCCATAAATATATATACAACGCACATGGAATGAAACATTGGAAAAACAGAACGGATCGAAGTGTTTTCCCGTGCGAGAATACAAAGGCAATGGGTTAATGGAAGCGCATTGCGTGAATACAGCCGAAGAAAGTTCTTCCGTGTGTCTGCAACTCGTTACGCAATACTTTCGGTGGCGGATCGAGGAAACTCTCTCTCTTTCTCTCTCTGTTTCCGTTAGTCTCTCCTTCTCCTTCCTCCCCCTTTCAACTTCCTTTCCCTTTTATATGTTATTTATATTATTACCGTCCTTTTTCGTAGACACCGATTCCCAAACTCGACCATAATCTTGTTGAACGCTTTCCGTTTCATTTTTAATTTATGATGTTGACCCTCTCTCTCTCTCTCTCTCACTCACTCGCTCGCTCGCTCGCTCGCTCTCTCATTCGCTCGTCGACCGAATTTAATGCGGGGAAAGGACCCCGATGTGGTTCGCGATAATACGCGCGATTACATAAGAAGAACGAAAAACGAAGGAGTTTCGAAGCCGGTGAGTTTACTGAATTTGTGTACGCGGCAGAAAACAATTAATAACGCAAGAAGAGAAAGTAAGCGTATTTACTTTGCAGCGATTAACCCTGCACACTCCGATTAGAAATTAGCAAAGATTCCTTGTTGTTCATGGAAGAGAACAAACATCAAGATTGAAGATTGAATTCGGATGCACGAAACTAGTGGATGATTAATGTAAACATTTTACACGAACAACCAATTGAAAAACAACCGTTGATTATTCGAGGAATAAGAAAACTGTCACCGTTACGGAAATTGAATATCGAGAAACAACGTAGTCGATGCGAAACTGTTTGTGAAACCGGTGAAACATCACGAAAAATGTTTCTAATGGGGATGAAGATGGTCGTTGACATTCGCGAAAAATGTTGGCAACGAAATTCGACGTCACGATGTCACTTGAAACGAATCCGCGAGAATTCGATGATTGTATTTCGGTGCACTCAACAATTTCGACGGAGGATGTTCCGATGAAATTCACGAGGTTCGCGTAAAGTTCGTGTAACGTTTGCACTGGTAGCTTACCAGCGGGCTCGTTGGACACGGTACTCCTGGTAAGTGAGAGCGAATCGAAATTGCGTGTGATTTCCCGGCTTCGGCGCTCGGCTTGGTTGCACCTTTCTTGGAGAACTGGAGCCTGGTCCAGGATTGTACCCTCCTAAATACCTTTTGCCAACTTACTTGATTCCAGCACCCCTACTACCACTTCTTCGTTTCACTCTTCGTTTACTGTTGGTTTCGTTGGTCTCGTTGCTTTACTGTTCGTCGTTCCGTCCACTGACACCATTTAAATTCTACTTCGCACTTCCCTCAGCTATTAAACCCGCGGTCTAACCGCAGAAAAAGCATGGAAAAAGACACGCCAATAGGAGGACGAACCAGCGAAGAACCAGCGAATGAAAAGAAAAGAACAACTTTACCTAGCTGCAGCCATTTCAACTCGTAATCGATATTAAGAGACATGATTACACAAATGCATCTCGATCGGTCGGACTCTTAACCTTTAATTCATATCATGTTCTGTCTTCTTTTTTCTAAACCCTCCTTTGCTCTTTGCTGCTTCGTTTGTCTCTCATCATCGCCCGAGGTTTCTCGTAAACCAGTATGTCAAGTTGTCGAGAAAAAAGAAGTCTTGAAAAACCTTGGCCATCCACTTTTTTCTTGCAAACTGCAAATCCACTGGCTTACTTTTTATCGATATCTCGGCTAGAATTTGGGAAGAAAAACCATGACGCAATGGTTTACGAGTAAACTTTTGCACCGTGACGCATGAACGTTTCCTTCTGCCTTTTTTTCGCCGCTACTTTGACCCGCTGTTTGTCCTTTTTGGCTTTCAGTTTAAATGCTAATGTCGGGATGCTAATTCCACGGGCCTTTGACGAATCGCGAGGTGTATACTCCGCGCGAAAAAGAAAAAGAAAAAGAAAAAGAAAAAGAAAAAAAGGGGGAAAAAAGCCGCGGCACGGAATTTTATTACGCGCTATTATATATTACAGTATGTCAATGTCGTCTTCGATCTTTGCCTCGATCTTTGCCACTCGCTAAATCTTCGACCCTGTCGCCCGAAATCCCGTGGACTTTGACTTTACTTTTAGTCCAAATACCAGACCGCTAGACTATATTTCTTCTTTCTCTCTCCTCGTTCCACACTCCCGTTCCAATTCCCCATCTCCCGTCTCTCACTGCTCGCCTTTTATCTCAGCTTTCAATATTTCCATGCTTATCGTCGCAAACACAAACCAGCCAGAAAATCCTGGCCGCCCGGACCCGGATTCGGAAACAATTACCATTAGATACACAAGGAAGCTGAAAAGATCGCGGACTCCAAGGAAATATTTCAAACAGTCGAGTTATTAACTCGATCGTTATCGGAATATTTAAAGGAGCTACGAATACGTGCGAATCAAAAAGTACAAAACTCTTGTGATATTTCTCGAGCGATGATAAAGAAATAATTGTTTGTCCTCCGGCGTTTACAAAAGACAAGAATCTCGACGCCTTACAATCGCGCGTACCGCTTTAATGATCATTTAAATAGTAAATAAGTTTTTACACTTGCGGAATAAATATGCACGTCCTCGCTGTGCACGGTTACTCGCATAAATCCTCTTAAACTTGGCGAATACGAAACCACTTTGCGTTTTATGGGAGCCTGCTTTCGTGGTACGTACGTGGTCTTCGGTCCTTACGTCACCCGACATATTCATTTGCGAAGAATAACCGCGGTGTTTAGATCAATATTTGTCATGTTCTAAAGATAATTATAATGCGTCTCCATCTCCTCGATGCAGCCAAATATTTCTTTCCAGACGTTTTCATATTTGATATGATTACAATTATTATGTTAATCGAAAAACGTTCCTCGAAGTCTACCTTATTCAAACATTAAACCGAGTGGCGACTGGGAGGCGACATTAAAATGCTCTCCAGATATATTCTATTATTAGACATTAAATGACCGACAACTGAAGTCAATTTTAATGTTGCAAAGGGTTAAACAAGGCCGTTCAAAAATTTTGCGAGCCCAGAATACACATTCAAATCCGATACTTAAATTTCCCAATGAGGAATTATTTATGATACTTCAGTGCAAAGGATGTTACATATTATATATTTTTTGTTAGATGAATATGAAATTATTTGTCTCGCTTTTTTTGCCGCCAAATCTTTGATTACGTTATCAAAATTTATTTCAACCGCGAGAAACTATGTTCAGCTGAAGCCACGGTTACTGGTGTAGTTGACATTATTTGTAACGCAATTAATAGATTTGGATATGCTTTCGAAAGATTGTCTTTGACATTATAATTCATCGAATCTAGAGCCGAATAATTATCTTGCGTTATCCACCGGAACATCGTAATTTCTTCAAACATTTCAGTTCCGTCGAAATCTCCTTCCAAATGTAAGTGAAGATCTTGACAACATTTTAATAAATATTCATCATTTAAACTCGCAATCTTATTCATATATAGAAGCTTTTTCTAAAAAGCAATTGCATTTTCTAAAACACACGAGAATATTCAATCTACTTTACAGGGGGTCCTGCAAAATGCCTGAGAAAATGAGTTTTCGTAGACCGCGGGGTTCCGGCGAATGCGCTGAACCTGCCTCGCGCCGGCCCTGGGGTTAAAGATATTCATTACGATAAAAACGTAGTCGAATAATGTTCACATTGTATTTTCATTTGGACCCAGGGCCGCCATTTGTAAGGAATTTCACTAAATAATGAGAACCTTGAAGAAGTTAATTCAGTTAATTCATCAAAAGACGATCGAAACCCGCGTGAGAAATTGTTCCGAATGTGCATATCTATAACTTGATATTACGATCTGCCCAACAGGTACCAACAGATATGATACTCGATGGATCTTCGAACGTAGCAGATTTCGCAAGATTTACGACAGTCGGTGACAAATTCGGGTGGACAAGGATGTTTTACCCACGGAGACATTTGCAAATGAATTTTTTCAAACGTACCATCCAGGGATTAACTGGAAACCGGTTGAATCCGAATTCTCGTATAAATACGCTCGAAAATCTGTTCCCCGGCTGTCTGTTTCTCGCCGGTGCTCTCAGCAATTAAATCGTATAGTTCGTCCATCATTTCGTATCTCGAAGCACGCGATATATTCATATTGCAGATCTTCGTAGATAATATTCAGTTCAGTTACAAAAGTTTCGATCATTCATTTACTATTATTAACAAGTATTATTAAACGATCATAAATATGTTGTCTTTTTGAAAATAATATTCGCGAGGCACGGATGGGATAGACTTGAAAACACTTCGACGGGTTGGCCAGTGAAAGTACGGTAACCTTTTAAGGACGTAAAACTTTTGTCTCTCGTCCGACAGCAGCGGAACACATAATTGCATAATATTAATTTTTTCTATTTACTTCGAAATAAGACGACGAGAACGTGTCATAATTAATTAGAAAAATGCGTGGAATTATACGGTGAATCTAATCAGCGTTAATCGTAATTGCAAATGGCGGGATGTCGGACGGCGTACTCCATTAAAGTTTCAGCGAGCCAGGAGAACGGAGAAGCGTACGTGCCGACCTCTAGGCAATTCCTACCAATCTTTCATGAACTATTTTTTTTCCTATTTTTATTCCCTTCTTTCGTTATTACTGGCGTCCGATGTACCTCCTACGTACCACGCTTTTCCTTCCGACGTTTATTATATGCGCTTTTTTTTACTAATCCTTGGATATACATCAACTCGGGGTCATTGTGTTAGCTACAGAAACCATCATTTCCACGAGTGGAAATGTTTTCGATATTTTTAAGTAACCGATCAAACATTTTTTCAGAAATTTCCGTTGTTTTCGGGTCACATTATCAACTGTAAAGCTATAATCAACAAGTTTACTACGCGAAGATATTTGATTTCCAGTGGTATCATAAAGAAAAAGCGGGATGAAGTTTCAGCCGCCATCAGTAACCTCAGTAATTGCGCAGTTTATTGCGTCAATTCGAGTGGCTACTGAGAGGCGACATTAAAATTTACTCCATTTGTGGATGACTTAATGTCCAATGACACAATATAACTAGAGAAAATTTTAATGTCGCCTCTCAGTCGCCCCTCCAGTGGAGGCAATAAACGAGTGACTACAGAGATTCGCCTCGAGAGTGCAAAAATGGTTAACCATTTTTGCATTCGAAGAATATTTCGGTTATAAACGAGGACTAATTCTAATTGTAAGACGTTTTGTGATACCGATTAACACGTTGGGCGCCACGCTGAAATCCGTGTTATACGATACCTCGCGATATAACGATACAACGTCTACATATAAAACTGTTTAAGCGCTCTACGATACATTGGTTACTTTACGTCGTTATCGTAACGTTAAAAGTATTGTAAATTGAACGAATATTATCGATATATTTGATTCGAGTTTTAGTAATATTGGCATCGGTGGTCTCCGGTGACCACCGTGGCGTTCAGCGTATTAAACGGTGGTCGCCTCCGAGTGTAAAGGGGGTTCGTATCTGAATATCGGTTGGTTCCTACAATTCCACTGTCCGAGCGCCACTGTCTTTTTCCACTTTCCCCGGTGGCCACTCGAGTCTGCCGATTCTTATTCACTTTCCTGGATGAGACATGACCCTGGATCGGTATGTGGCCTCCTCCCTCGCCTCCTCTCTCGCCTCGTCTCGTGCCTTTTCACTGTGCACGTTTCGAGTTCTATAAATAAAGTGGCTTCGACTATTTTTGATGTTGGCTGACGTCACTCTTCTCACCCACGGACACAACGATCGAAAGGAGGATCGAGCGAGTTGCTTGACCGAGAGCCGACCGAGAGTCGATCGTTCGGAAAGAGTGAGAAGAGGAGTAAGAGGAAAGAGGAGAGAAGACGTGTCGCGGATGCTGGAAACTGACCTTACGCTCCGCGATTTAATCGCGTAGTCGATCGATCGGTAGGATAACCTTATATCGCGATCATCGTACTCACACTACCGGCCATAAGTTTGAGATCACTTACTATCGTTAAGCAAATTATTAAATGGCATGCCTATAAAATGGAACGAGATTCTTTTCTTTGGGTATATCTGTAGGTCGATGTACGTCGATATTATAAGATAGAAGAGTGGTATAAATCTCGTATATTTGATTCTATATTAATTATTCATTTCGCTTAATACGCGATTCGCCGAAGTATCCCCCCTTTTTCATTATTGCTATTTTACATATTTTTGACATACCCCGACAAGTTTGCGCAATGTTTCTTGCCGCATAGTTCGCCAACCTTCTTGTAGTACAGTCATTTCTTGCGGGGAAACTAAAGACCGAGCGATAGCAATACACGGACCCGATCGATTTTAAAGGCAACAACATCTTATTACACCCAGGTGCCGATACAATATGTGGCTGCATGGCAAGAAAATAGTTTAATATTAATGGTAAGATTATCAAATGGACAAAGGTTTGATATTCTATTTACTTTTGATGTTCGTTCTAACGTTTAAAGTAAACGTTAGAATGAAGACAGAGCAAGTGATTCCAAACTTTCGACCGACAGTGTGCATCGTGTGATCTGTATTTTAACGTTCACCGAGTTGTGCCAAACCTGCTTTTTATTGACCTAAATATTTGTTTAGAATCCAGATCGAATCGTGCAAAATAGTTAATAAATGAATGTCCCTCTTCTGTAGTTCGTTAACATATCTGGCGGGTAAAAAATTGTTATCTTTACGAACAAGGAGACTTAGGTGCTTGTTGTAACAAGTGCCATGGGATTTCCAAGCGAGTGACGACATGACGCCAGAGAAACATGTTTCGCAATGTTTATATAGATACAAAAAGTAGACTGGGCTCCGATAAACTTCCCTGGGAATCACGATCGCGATTTGCGACCGATTGTTGCATTGAAACCGATCTACCTCACGTAAACTTTCCCCGTTGATTTCACGTTCGTGAAGCTGAATAAATAATACAGAAAACTCCCGCAAAACGCGAGTTTTTACAACGCAAATTATTACAACGCGCTAAAGATATTGCGATTCTTTTTATAAAACGCGATTCTCGTAGAACACGCTAAAGGTATAGCAACGATTTCTTTCGCACAACGCGATTCCCGTGGAACGTGAATTCCTACAACGCGCTGAAGACATTGCGACGAATTTTTTTATATAACAGGATTCTCGTACAACGCGCTATCTAACCAAATCCGGGAATTCCCCGATAACGCAATTCCATACAACGCGTAACATATTAACCGCGTTATATGGGGGGTCTACTCTAGTAGTATTATAGTAGTTTGCGGTGCATGTTACTTCATAAAAAGTGCGAAGACCGATACTTAATAGTTCGAAATCTCGCATCGTATTGGCGCGTGCCGATCGAACGGTGAATCGTTAGATCGTATTGTTAGACGTGTTCGAGTATCTCGTTGCTAATCGTATTATAACGACGACGATGCGATAATGTCGATTATTTACACGATTTACGTCATCACGGAGATACGAGATTGTCTAGAGATCGGCGAATTTACGCACGAATAAAAATTATCTGAAAACCGTAATGATTTTCCCGCGTGATTAATTTACTTCCGTCATCCATTCATATTTTTAACGACGAATACGTAAGAAATATGTTAAATTACCGACAACTGAAGTCGATTTTAATGTTGCAAGACGTTAATGATATTCATTATAATAAAAATGCAGCCGAATCATGTTCTCAATATTTTAATTCGTAACATTCCGTTTCCTGATTCTTTTCGGCTCAGGTTGTACGATGGACATAATTGAATCGATTAATTTACTTCCGCTATGCATTCTTACTTTTAAGGACGAACACGTAAATCCACGAATCTAACTGTATTATCGATAGTTCTCGTGTTTATATTACAGATTAATCTCGATGTTTGCATACGACTTTTTACATAAGTTTTAAAGAACTCGTCCCTCGGATCGAATCCCGAGAATGTATCTTTGGTGGGAATGGAACGATCGAATTCTAGGAAAAAATACTTTTCGAACGACTACTAACAAAGGAGATTAATTATTTCTCTTTAACGAGTAGCGGGTTTATTGTTTTAAAACAACGATACTGAACAGTAACCAGCGTCGAGCTAAAATAAGTTTTGCCGACTATTTTCGAACGGATTTCCCGATTCATATATAGTCATAATGCCTGAGTAACCACTCAGGAAGCATTACCCGGATACGCACCGCCCACGCATCGACTTTGTTCGATCAACGAAAATACCGATCGCTTCTGCGAGTCGAACTTCTTTTCTTAAGCTCTTTGAATCGTTTAAGTCTTCTTTATTTCGCCATGAAATCGCCACACGGAATCTATTCATTTACTCGTTTTACGTACGATGCAATTCTGCCCGATTACATATCTCGATGAAAGAAGAAAGTGTTATTAAAAATGGCCGATTACCGCAGCTAAATAAAATCGAGATCGGCTGTTATCGGATGTACCGAATATCTAGAACGGCGAGCAACTAGGCGAGAAACTAGGCGCGAAACTAGGCGAAACCAAGAGGATCTTAACTTTCGCGCATTACGCGGCGACCGCCGAGCGGATCAAGGAACTCCTTTTTCTGAAACAGATAGGATCGTCTAGGTCAGCGTTTCTCAACTTTTCGCGAGCCGGATAACCAATCAGAGCAAAGAGAGATCACTAACCTTGAGCAGATAACATCTATACGAATATTCCAAGATACATTAATTTTTTCCGAACGCCAAACACCTTAACTTTTTCGGTCCAACAGCAAATTTCAACCCAAACTTCTCATCAGTCTTTTCACACCTTAACCGCTCCGTATAATCTGTATAATTTCTATAATCTCCATATACACAAAAGGGTTTACTCCAGTTTGGGAGAACAAATGTAAAAACATACCTCGCTAACTCATAGTCGCACTCGGTACAATTCATAAATATAGATTATGTCGCTCGTCAAAATCGGCGAGAAAAAAAATGTAGATCCAGTTGGTTCGTCGTTTCGGTTTCATACAGCTGGGAGACAAAAACCTATTGATATACTTTGAATGAAATAATATTAATGAATTATGTAGCAAATATGTGGCATATGCATAAATAAAGTAATTCATAATGAAATGATATGAAAATAAGTTGGGAAACTCTGTTGCATGTGGATAGCTGTAAGTAAAATCGCGGGGCTGAGGTGGAGGGTGGGGCAGTGAGGCGTGACGTAAGGCGGAATCTCTGTAGGAAGGCGCGTAACACCGCTGAAAAGTATCGAGTCATTGCGTGTACTAATCTCGGCCTGAAAGCCGATTATCAGTTGAGAAGAAAGAATCTGTGACGTAGCACATCGTCAACATCGTCAACATGGTTTTTTACAACGGCGTGCAACGGCGTTACCTAATCGCTCCTTGTCCTAGTTGAGTGTTTGATTTTCGAGCGCATCGCCCGCGGAAAATCGATCGCGTGCGCGCCAGAAATAGACTGTTTTTTCAAGAAAATACCGAGACATCGAACGCCGATATCAATTAGCGTGCTATTCTTTCACGGTATTCAGAGAATTCGCACGTCCATTTGGCCGTTGCGACGAAATCGGGACTGTTTCGTTTCAATTTCTAATTTGTTTTTAAACGATATTGTTATACCTCGAATCACGAGATATTGGAAGGAACAATGCACGCAAAGCTCGAGCGTTGTGTATTTTGCGTGAATCTCGTAATTGGGGCAAAATCTGGTAATTGGTTTCGGTGCGTCTCGATAAAAGCGTCAAAACACGCCTCTAATCGATTAACAATGAAAGGCCGATCTTATTTTCGTTTCTTATTTTGTGGTTAAATTTATAACGTGACACACGTACTTGGCTTGTGTGTGATTCGGCAAAATATTTTGTTTCCCCGATACAAATCTCGCGTCTGGTTTCGACGCGGCTTTATTTTATGAAATCAACCTTTCGATTTCACGCTTCGGCCGCGTGTACGGTGCACATTCGATCAAATTCCTTCATCCAAAAGAGTATCCTTTTATCTATGGGAGCTCATCGATGACGCGTGAAACCCATGTACTTAAACTCCTTCATGGTATCCGTCCTCCCTGTGTACCAACAGTGCCCCGATAAACTGCTTGCGCGCGATACCGCCGCGCAGCGCTTCCGGCTTTCCACGAAAATTCAGAACCTACCACCGTGCAACCCAATCGACGGCTTTCCATTTTCCGTGGAAACCGATAAGCTTCGCCGTTACGCGTCTCCGTCAAGTATTTCGAAAAAGGTAACGTGGACCTTGCACCGAGGCCTGACGCAATATTATTTTATGTAAGAACTCACATTGGGCTTCCCAATGTAAAAGCGGTCTATACTCTATACTCTATACTCTATACGTTTCCAAGGATACCACCGTGACACGTCAGTTACGGTTTGCCAACCTATTTCAATTTTGAATTCTTCCCACGCGGATTTCATTTTATGTTAATATTTTAAATCGACCACTACAAATATATATGTAAATCATTGATTCGTTAGACGTTCGAGCCAAAGTTCGAGACGTTCAAAGGCCAAAGTGACTAACTCCATCAACATGTGTGCTTTGGTACTAAAATTGAGAAAAAGATGGAGCGAACCATTTTGGCATTCAAACGGTTCATTTCCGAATGGGAAAATGAATTTCTGCATCCGTTGGGCAAAAAGTTAATAAATTCTTACTTAATTGAATAAGCTTGCGATACAAAGTGCGTGTTACGAGGTTCAAGTATAGTCGAATTCATTTGGGTCTCGTAATTCGAGTACTCGATTAGCGTGTAGATTGTAGATTACAGATTAATCGTTTGCAAAATCCTGCATCCGTGGGATTCAACTAAAGTGAAAACGCGACGGTTCATCGAATCGTAAAAGCGTTCCGCATTACGTGGCGAAATATATTCGCTCGTCGGACGAATATATACGGACAGTCAAAAGCGAATACGCAGGCATATCTTGGAGCAATACGAGAGAAACTTCTTCTAGGAAAGGAGATTAAAGTGTCTATATGTTAATCTTCCCATCGTGGATGAATGATCTCATCAACCGATATTTGAACGACCGATCTAAAAATAACTTTGTCGATCTATGGAGAAAGAAGATGGTTATCGTGAGAAAAGATCGAGCGTGATGACTAATTAATAATCAATGAATTTGAATGAGGGGAATAAAACGGAATTTGGAATTGAATCGTGATATTCTCTAACGGCGAGAATAGCGCACGTGCCAATAGGAAGGTATCAACAATTTTCGAATTCTTTCTAGCAGCACGCCTACGATCACCTTTACAGCGGAGTGTGCCGAGTGCCAAAATGATGTTTCACATCTTTTATTAAACTTTTCTAGGAATTCCCCCCGATATGGAGCGCAGCCTCTTTGGAAGTCTCCTTGGCGTTTGCGAAACCGATTACCGAAATAGCGTGCTGCGAAATAGGTAATTACTAATCGTGAATCGGAAATCATGAATCGGGAATCATTATCCGTAAATCGTAGATCGCAAATCGTGAGTCTTAAACCGTAAACCGTAAACCGGAAATCGTGAATCGTTACCCGTAAATCGTGAATTGTGAATGGTAAACCGTAGATCGCAAATCGTGAGTCGTAAACCGTAAATCATAAATCGCAAATCGTGAACCGTTACCCGTGACTCGTGAATCGTTACCCGTAAATCGTAGATCGAAAATTCTCAATCGTGAATCGTTGACCCGTAAATCGTAGATCGCAAGAAACGGAAACCGCAAATTGTTATCGGCACCACACTGAACTCGTGTTTTCTTAAAACTAAGTAATTACGTTCGATCTCGCACCTATCGTTTTCCGGGCAAAAGATTCCAAGGGATTGAAGAGCGATAAATAAAGGTTAATTCCGGCTCCTGAATAAATTAGTTCCGCTAGGTTGGTAGAAGAGCGGAGTGCGAGAAGAGGGTCGGCGAAAATGGAGGAACAAAGTACGAGCACTCGGCCGCAACAGGTGTCTGACGCGGACTTTTTCTACTTGAAAACGGGTAGCCTTTTATCCCGGAGGTATCTTTAAGTACTTTCCGATAACGACGTTAAAGAAATGTCTAGAAATATTAATACTTGAGCCGTTCAAAAATAATTCTTATGTATTCCGTCATTTTAGATATAAATACTCACGTATTTATATACTGTACGTGTTAAACGTATATTAAATGCTGTTGTATTTATATCTAATAATTACGGTGGAATTAAGTCTCGACAATATTCGATAATCTTCACGTACTAATATTTAATATTATATGTATAAATACTATACAATAATAACGTAAAAAATACTATACGTATTAAACGTATATTAAATATTGTACATATTTATATTTAATAATTACGGTAGAATTAAGTCTCGACAATATTTGATAACCTTCACGTACTAATATTTAATATTATATGTATAAATACTATACAATAATAAAGTAAGTAATAACTATACGTATTAAACGTATATTAAATATTGTACATATTTATATTTAATAATTACGGTAGAATTAAGTCTCGACAATATTTGATAATCTTCACGTACTAATATTTAATATTATATGTATAAATACTATACAATAATAAAGTAAGTAATACTATATGTATTAAACGTATATTAAATACTGTTCATATTTATATTTAATAATTACGGTACAATTAAGTTCCGATAATATTCGGCAATATCACTCTAAAGAATTCTACTTTGTAACAATCTAACTGACGGCAACTTCGAAGATCGCGAAGCACCGTAAGTAATTATTACGAAATCGGCCAGAAAAAAATCGCGAAACGAAAGTATAGACGCCATTGGATCCGCGTAATATCCGTGGGAAAAAATTCGTAACGGTTAAGGCGAAATGAATTTCGACCGACAAGATGGAGGAGCGCGTGTAATTAAATGACGACGTAGGTGCGATCGTAAGAGATCGGTAAAGGTGAAAGGAGGGAAGTGTCGGACTTCTCTTACTAAAACGTTTCTTTTATAATTACGATGACTCGAATGATTTTCATACGGCAAGAAATCGGATCAGATCGAAATTGTATCTTTATCAAACTGCTTCGAGACGGAACAATGATCTCGCAAATATATTCTATGTGGAATCGTTCAAAAAACCGTCGATTTAGAAGATAATTGATTCCATTAGTTGTATTAGAAGATAAAGTTACTTAAGAGACTGGAATTTTTTCTTTTCGTAGATCGATCGATCGATCGGCTGATTAATATCCGATTAGCTTTGCAAATCCCACTCGAAACGGAGAACGAGATAACTCGGTGGGAGTTCTCGAGGATTCCTCGAGCGGCGATCGGAATTGTAGAAATTCCAAAAGCAAGTCATTGCTTTCACGTAGTTCGTCAATGAATTTCGCGATCGGGGAGTTTCGTTCGGTAACGAAATACTACTTTATTCTTACGAAATCGATTTTGTCAACGACATTCCAGAAACATGTCGGATAATAGAGCCAGGTGACCCTGATCACCATCCGCTTCAACTTGTACTTTGCCACGTACATTGCGCTCATATATCGCGATAATTACGTTAATAATTATTATGATTCATATCTGGGGAACACGTAAGTGATAATCGAATATCGCGAAATTAAGCCGAGCGTAATTCATAATATCGTACTTTTATAAATATTAACAACGAATGATAACGAAGATAGGAAAAATCGGTTATTCCATTTATTACATTATATCTCGAACGAATTCGGTTCCTTGACTTCAACGGAGAACAAGTGGAAATTAATTAATGAGTGGAAGCCGACTAATTAGTCGGAGTAAGATCGGTATCGCAAATTTGAGCGAGTCATTATTGCAATTTAAAACTCATCAAACTAATAAACGTTATCTTAATTCTCGCCAAGTATAGTACGAAGAAAGAGTCGCGATTTCGTCTTTGGAATCGTTAATAAATTGATAAAGGCGTAGGAATCTACCGATCGATATCCGTATTGGATCCACCGATTGCCACGTAATACCGATGCTTATCTCGCGGAATAGCTGAATCGAGAATTTGGGAAATTGGCGATATCGACAATGGCGATTACTTGGTTATCGTTCGCGTATGTTTGAGTTAGCGCCGAGTAAGTGGCTGCAGGAAGTTCAAACAATGATATCATAAATCACGGAGATGTCGAGAAATCGGCTTCTCACGGTTTCCTAGAATCCTGTTGTCCTGGAATCATTTGCGTCAGAGGGGACTGTGACAAAAAGCGCTTACCGATTCGACCGGTAATTCCGCCTTGTCTTTTGCACCCGCGAGCGTGAACGTTCGCGCGAGCAAATTCATTCGGGCACGATTGCAGCTGGAAAGTCCGCGACTCCGTCGAGGATATACAGCCTCCGCATTTTCGAAAGCAAACCCGATTGTTTCGAAGGCTTCGCGACACCGTAGATCCGTGTTGGGAATTTCATATTTCGTTAACGCGAATACTTTTACTTTGATCTCTCATTAATCTCTTATATATCGTAAAACTAAAGTTATTTATTTATTTATTAAAATAAACGGGAAAAACCACTTTAGCGTACAACAAGTGAAAAATAAGTAATATATCTTGTATCGTGCAATTAGACAAAATCAAAATAAAGAAAACTATGGGTTATTCCATAAGTTGGTACAGTTTTGTCGAATGCAAAAAACTTTGTTTTCAAATATTTAATACTATTTAATCTGCAATGTATTCTCCACCATAACTTGAGTCGTTCACGAGCCAAGTTGATTAACTTCAGTTTTTCAATTTTTTGAAATTTTAGTTAAATTAGATTCAAGACTCAAATGCAAATCGTTGCAATAATGCAATGCAAACAATTGTAAGATATTACTTTGTGCATTTTATATGTCGTTAGATCAAATATGAACTTGTAATAATTCAATTGAATTAATAATCAAACGGAATTCCTATAACGCGCCAAAGATATATATCGTATATATGCCATTTATTTTTCAAATACGTCTCAAACATGTGACTTTAGATTATGCACGTTACACGAGACAAATTCCCGTGCAGCACTAGAATGCACAAACAACTCTTGAAAACCGCACTAACTTATGGACCAATCTAATAAATACAATTTCATCTGAGTATGATGCAACGGTTCTGCGTTGATGCTAATGCTAGGAGAATGATTTTTGAAAATGTAAGTCGATAAGCGCAGAGATTAAGGAGGCGCGTAAATTTACGTAACGTTAATAGAATTCGATGAAGAAGAAGATAGCGAGCTTATCTTTGAGTAGAGTACATCGATGAGGTTCGTTCGAACGTAGGAAATCCCAAGTACGAAAGGGTTACAAAAATCGCGCGAGAAGTGTACTTCGCGTAACAGTAGTTCCGTAGAATGAACACGTTGGAATTGATCGTGAATCACGTTTCTGCCAGACGCGATTAATTGCGGCATACACTTCGATCGAATCTTATGTACACCGAGATACGGTGCTCGAGATACCGGTGTATTTCGACCGACCAAAACAAACCGCGGATCTGCAACCCGATCGAAATTTCGACAAGTGAATCACGACTCGCAAATAATTTACCCGACGTACTACATTTTACGGCAGTGACGTTACTCGCCGTTTCCAAGAAAATCTCTGTTTGACACGGGAAACGGAATTCGTGATTTTTCTATTCGCGCTCGGTTCATTCTATTTCTAAACGCCTGTAATTATACGTCTTGCAATCACGAAATTCTAATTAAAAACGATCGTTACGCCATCTGCGCCACCCTTTCGAAACGAGCCACGAAACTTCCTAGGAGAAGACTTAGAAAGTGATTTCCAGGGATTGAAAAAGGGGATGAAATTCGTCGAGCAAAATTCCATGGTTTTTAACGGAGATTCCATCGCGTGTAAGGATGAGGTTGTACGAAAGAAAACAAACTCTCTGAAAATAACCTACCTCAACGTGATTTTCATATTCACGAGTGTGAATAGGGGGCCGCCGCAGGTGGTCCTCGCCGATAATGCATTCGCAGGTGCGTCATGGCCGGCCATCCTCACGCCACAAGTAAAATGCTGGAGGAATGTTCCTTTTTGGCAAACCACGTGACGGGACACGGCTGAAAGTAGAAAAAGCGACGAGTTAAGAAATCCGGTAAAATCATGTAGCAACTTCGTGTGACACTGCGGAAAACGTAGTTGGATCGCGTGAGATTAAATTAATCGCATCGTTAACAGGTGAACCTCGGGAGTTTCCCGTATAGTGATTATTTCTCTCACGGAAATCACCGTGTAATCTAGAAATTTCGAATCGCCGATCATCAGTCCGCGCAAATATGGAAAGGACGGTAAACAAGGTCCACATGGCCACATAGCGTCGTGTAGGAACAATAATGACAATGTTTGACTGACGTAATCGAGGACGGAACAATGAAGGATGGCGACTTAGAAGTGTTCAATGAGTTTGATCGAACGAAACGATTACGTGTTTGTTCAAAGAGGGTTCTTTAATTCTTGTATAATGCCGAGGACGAACGAACCTATTAAAACTGAATTATCAGTGGATACCTAATGACTTAACGTGAAACGATTCTTCTTGATTCCACGTCTGACGACGGACCAACGAGAAAATGGGAATCAAACCGAACGGAGATCACTGGAAAGTGTCGCGTACAATGGCGCACCTTCACTCTCGTCACCTGCCGGGAGAAAGGCAGGCATTAAAATGAACTTAACCTTTCGAAGGACGTACCTCGAGATGAGGGTGACTTAAGATAGATAATACGTTTATTGTGCCGCGTGTAAAACCCCGAAGAATAATCACGAAGAGATTCAAACGCGAAGTAATTCGAGCAGAAATAAGTCACCAATAATTATATGAAATCTTAAAGTATGAATCAGATTCAAATCGAATAAACTCGATCTTAACGAATTCTAAGTCGGTCATACAGTAATCGTGACTTAAGAGTCCACGTCCGCATTCCGATTACCCGTTATTACGCTGCCATTCCATCTTCGAGGTGGTAAATGAAAATTGATCTCTTATGAGATCAATTATTTATACTCTTTCGAGGATAATTCTTGCCGGGAATAACGATATCGGAAACGAGACGTTTGTTAGATATTTATTAAATCCAAATACGGATTCCCTCGGAAAAGTGGGGTTTCTCGAGCACGATCCTCGGGGCGCCGACTCCAAATGAATCGGATTGGCCAACAAGTGTCAATAGAAAGCGATTTTTTTATTCAATAATTCATTGTCCATTTCGACTTATAATTTTGTCCTATCTTATGGCCAGCTTCGCGTTTCCAAATATGCGTTGGTTTTCCCAGAAAAAACTCGCGCAAACCGCGGGAACTTTCTGGCCATTCCAATAGATTCGACTGTCTAATTACATCGGTTAACATCACACTCGCGACTATAAAAGGATGTCCATATTTATCTGACTTTTTACATATTTTCGTGAGCAGCGATCAAAATATATACTCGCAAAAATGCGGTCCAGAGGAAATAATAATACGAGTCCGAAAGTGTGTGTACTCAACGCGATTAAAAAAGGGACGATGGCCGAAAGAATACGTTAAAGGAAACATCAGCCGCGGAATGAATTAGAGATGACGGAACGAGCGGAGTGCGAATAATATTCGTGACTCTCCGAGTACAATGGCGGGATGGCAAGGTGATTCGAGGAACACGTTGAAAAAATTCACTTTCAACATGAATTAAGAATAACGGGATCTCGCAGAAAATAGAGAAGCGTAACAAGGAAAGATGCGAAGAATTCACAGTCTCCAAATCAATGTTCGCCTTTAAGTATTATTAAATAAATAATGATAAGTATTAAATCCTCTCCTATCGATCACACAAGCCATACCCGTTTCTTCAACATAATTAATACACCGGCTAAAATCAAATTCATATTCCCGGCAATGCTTCGCTTTCTATTCGATCTAATAAAGTAATCGATAATAAATACTGCTTAATCAATGATTTGCAGGAATATCATCACCAACTTTACATCGAAAATGGTGTTCTCTGCGTCGTCCATCTTTCGCTGCCTTTCATGGCTATTATTTCGAGCAAACCGTGGATGTCGCTCGCCGATCAAGGTGTAGGAAAACAGTTTTGCGAATGGATATAATTGGTTGATAAATGCATGGTGGGTGGTTCAAAGGGGAGGAGAGGAGAGAGTGAGAGAAAACGAGAGAAAGGTGAATCGAGGGAAAAGGGTCGTCGTGTTGGAGATAAAAGTGAGGGAGGATGGTGCCGAGTGGGGCACGGGCGACTCGGCTCGGGTTCGAGGGTGAGGTGGGAGGCTTCGGGTATATATGCTGGAACCGAACGACGCTAAGCTACAGTTCACCAACAGACAAAAGCGACAAGGATAGGGTCACGGATAAAAAAAAAGTCGATTACAATAAAGATCGACAAGTCCGACGCGCGATTTTCAACCGAGATTTCAATCTACCAGAACCAGTGCTACGAGTTTTTCTCGGGAAAAGTGTGTTACTTCAGTGCTCCTTCAAAGGGAGAGACTGTGAATCGTTCGAACCAAGAATACCGTTCTCCATTTTTTTTTGTCAATCGAGGATCTAACTCCGAGAAAATGGCTAATCTCATATCTAACAAGACGAGTCTCCTCACCACTTTGGTCGTCCTGTGCGTCTTCGTGGTGATCCTGCTGCCAGGACCAACCTGTGCCAGACCAACCACTCTACTCAGGTAAGGAATAGTAATCGGTGCAAGGACACTGATGAATGATTGTTAATATAATTCTAATAAATAAGAAATATTAAGAAACTTTTAGAGGTTTTAAGGGAGTAATAAGAAACTTAACATCGATCGAATTAACACCAGAATTACCAAAGCAGTAAAACGACCACATTTAATAAAAATATACAAATTCACAATGTTCCAATTTCCGTGATTCCTTCATTTTTCAAGATTTGTTGCGACATACGTTGCACAATGAACATAATTAAATAGATTAATTTCATTTTGCCAACCTGCCTTATTTTGACGTATATATACGTAAATATGAAAATATGACTGAACATGTCGTTGGTAGCTCCAGTGTTAAGAATGGTATCGGTATCCCAATAGAATCTTTCCTTAACGATTTCTATCCGTTCCTGTCAAGGAACGTAACTTAAATCAGATGGTTTCGTTAAAACACTCTTCGCAAATTCCGTGGAAACACTTTCCGAAATACTTTTCATTCAGAATATCGCGATAACTTGAAAGGAGGCCTTGGAATCGCGGCGTTGGAAAAAAGGAATCGCGAACGGCTAAGTAGATTATTCTTGTCAAGTAGTCGCAGTAGACGCGCGGACGACTTTGCGATAGATAAACTGCAATACTCGAAGAAAATATGTAATTGAATGTGCAATATTAGCGTGAAACCGAAAGATCGGAGTATCGCAACGTAATTCGGTCAGCAAAGATATGCGAAATCTTGGTGAGCCATCGGTAACACTATTACCGTGTTAAGAGTAATCACGATCTACGATTAAGACACGCCGAGGAACCTTTGCACTCGCGAATCATACAAAACACCGATACATGTATCTCCGAAAACATCTGTTCCTACAGAAATTTACATCTACCAAAATTTGGTTGGAGATAAGGACACCGCGTTTACCGAACGAAGCGCAACGGCCCAGTTAGAATTGCATCCAATTTCGGCTAGAAAAAGAATATTATGAGGACGATCATTAATCGATTACTTATCAATCCCCAGCTTCTATCAGAATATTATGATTATCGATCTCGAGAATATATTTTAGCACAAAGTCAACCAAAGGTATACTCGGTATACTCGGTCTATTCATACGTAAATTATGATAGGAGGATACAAATTAATTAGCAGATTTAATTGTGCGTACTGTGTATATCAAATAAAGGTAGAACAATTTTCGAACAACGCGCCGAGGTGTGTTTGAATAATTCCAGTAAAAATCGTGGTTTAGCAATTTTTATTGCCTTGGTAGTTCTTGTATTAAAAAGGCTTCCGGAAGTATTTCAAAATGTTTAACTTCTGAAAGTCTACGGTTGTCGGACATTTTTTGAACGAATTAATCCAAGATTCATTTTTATATACTATTTAAGCGTAAAGTGTCTAAATCGGTGTCGAAATTATTATTTAATTTAAGATTCATTATTTAAGATTCGCGTACGATAATCATAAAGATCGATGGATTGCTTTCCTTCCATGAAGCATTTCCTTGATCGCATTAAAGTTCATATCGCTACGTAAAATCACGCGTTGCATTGCAAAGCTTCGCCGAAGTACTTGAGAGGAAGAAAAAAAAGGGTTAGAGAGGGATGAATCAGAGGATTCCGACTAACGACCACGCGTTTTATACCTCACGCAGCTTTTTTCCGAGCGCGAGGCTCCCATGTGCGATGATAACGTACTCAAGAGAGTGAACAAGAGAGAGAACAAGAGAGAGATATGTGGAGCTTTGTGGCACATATGTCCGAAAGATTAGCCTAGCGATTAAGACGACAAAATTGCCGACAGACGGAGCATTATCCTGGCCGTCGATAACGATTCGCAATATGCCTTGATTCTTGCGATACCTTTTCGCAATCAAACCGATGATTATTCATTAAAATTCTAATTCTACCGCACCCTTATCACTACTTTCAATAAATACCTTCGGCGACTTTATCTCATCGCGATCTATTGGGATTGATAGTATTATCGTGGTACAATATGTATTTCAAGAATTTTCCGGAAAAAAACCTACCGATAAACTTGTAATATACCTTTTCTATTTTTATATATATATTTGATATATATTTCAAATAGGGATTACACTATTGGATATTATTCCACTCTGCAGGATAAAAAAGGACGATATTATCGCTCTTCGTACGGTTCAACCTTTCGAACGATTCGAACACTTCCAACGGATATTCTTTTAAAAGCTTCTCCATAACGCAGTTCCAACAGTGTCGCCATAATTTGTAAAATATTCCCGCACAGAGATATTCCACCTTTAATAGAAACACGAATTCGAACTTCGAAATTTACTTCCCCTCGGAGGTGCCACACTTTCATACTTTCCCGTATCTCATCTCGCGCCATCGTGTCTTGTTATTTTCCCTTAAATCTTCCGTGATTGGCCGCACTCAATAATCCGCGAAATCCGCCCAACTTTTTCCGAACTTTTACACGCTCGTTACTTTATCTCGCGGCACCTGAAACTTCTTTGTTCGCCCGACTTCGCTGGTACATATTTTCGGCGAACGCCTTCTTGCGCTCAAGTTTTCCGGGAGATTGGTGAAACGTATTAAAGTTTGTATTTAAGGAAAGGCATGTTCGATGGCGGACGAAAAATATTGTCGAAAGAGCGGGCGCCATAAAGGACGAGCAATTGCTTGTACTTCCTGGAAAGAGAAGAGGAGAGGAGGGGAAAGAATCTTGACGCTCGCCTTGTGCCGATTTCATCATTTAAAATCCCGGACGCGTCGTGTTTTTTTTTTAAATGCAATACCGCAAGGGTTACCTTCCACACTGGCAAGTTTTCCTTGGAATGATTTGCAACGCGAGAACGCACGAGGTTTCGCTAACGTAGCCTCACCGTAGAAAGTTTACTCTCAATGATGCAACTCTACGTGCCGTTGACGCAAGTCATCGTCGCGTGCACGTTTTGCTAAGAAACGCGAGAAAAATCCCTTAAGTCTGCAATCAGCCGTGATGCAGCGTCGTCCACCGCTACTCCGTTTACCACCTAACTCTGTTTCCAGATCGTCATCACGGCTGATTCTCGCGAAACAAGATATACAAATATTACGTGCGATGAAAACACTCGGATGACTGTACGCGCGGAAATTCTTAATGATTTGCAACTTACATCGTTATCGTATGAGAATAGTTTGTCACTGATCGGCAACACATCTGCACCGAGGTGCCATTTAATATGTTGGGTACCGGAAGTTTGGTCACAGTAAACAATAATATTTTTTGACGCCGAATTCTGAATAGTCTTAGTTACTGAATTTTAACAGAACTTCTATATTTGTGATTGACTTTATAGAGGTTGATTTGAACGCGAGCTTAGCTTAGTTGAACTAACTCGGATTGATTCGTAGAATTTTGCTAAACAACGTTATGTTGATAGAAATGTTATGAAAAACAACACATAACTTAGTATAACTGTACTCAAACGTTTCAAGACCGAAGTGTAACTTATCTAAAGACTCACATTTCAGTTACTCGGATTCTGGTAAAGAATCCCAGAGACTTACAGCGAGTAAGTTAATGCTAGTATGTTAATATTACTAATAGCAATATTACTAACGAGATTCAATGGTTTGTGTCATTGTTAATGACGATAGAATTTGGTAAAATTGCAGCAGACACAGGAGAGTTTCCGACCAAAGGCTTGCCGAGATAGAAACGCTTCTGGCGCTCGAAGAAATGAAAGGCAGAGTAGTGACGGTCCCAGTTGCGTTCGGTTTACTGGATCCAGAGAAAATGTAAGTAATCCCCCTTTCCCTTATCGCTTAACATTTCATTCCTTCGAGAGGGAACTTTTTGCAAAGCATCCGGCGCACGGTGACTCATTTCCTTATCGTCAATATTAATCTCTACCTGCGCAACGAGTTTCCTCGAAAATCCTCGATTATTCGCGGCTCGTTTGCTGCGGCAAATTTGCACAACTGTCAAAATGATCAGCGAAATCGCATCTCTGAGGAATGAGATAAATTGCCGATACAAATACTGTTGTTTCTTTTGTCGAGATATATCTTCTTCCGTCAGCGGAAGTACCGAGAATTGACCGTGGGAATCGGGGAATCGGGTTTATATCCTCGTCGAATTTCACACGATCACGTAACGAACGTATTTCCGATCAAGGACGAATCGTTTGCCTTCCGAGATTCTATTCTTATCTTAATTTCTGGCGATTAGCGGAGAAAATAGCAAAGAATTCCGAGCACGACTAGATTTATATCTCGTTAAGGTGAAGAGAGAATCTAACACCTACCTTAACCTGTACATTATTTTCGAGTCCACTCGAATCAATTCTAAACCATCATTGCGAACTCATGGCGAATGATATTTCATTGAAATCATAATATTCGTCATCATATTTCATGGAAAATCTTTTGAAACCGGCCATCGTATTTCCGGTTGTCGGATGAAAATGTGGGTCAGTCGGCCAGTGGAAAAGTGCAATAATATTAATCCGACGATAATATCGAGCGATAATCTCAAGTGGCGATTAATCAATACACGAAAAGGTTATCGGTTTCCAAATTTCCAACTTATGTCAGGAAAATTACGTCAACGAGAGCGGACGTGTCATTGGGTAGGGATTACGGGTGTGCGATTAGGACACGTTATTAGACTACTCGAACGCAGGATATCGATAAGAAGTATAGATATATCTCTCCACTCGATTAATCGATAAAGAAGAATAGTTCGAAAGAATGTACGCGTGATTGCACGCTGGAATTCATAAAAAACCCCCCGCGTACTAATTCTTCGTAATCTGTACGTCTAAAGTCTTACAAATGAAATTTATCGCCAAGCAATAACGGAAATAACATCAATTATCAATGAAGTAACGTCGGACAAAATTTCGACGCTTATTATTTATGTAACAATACTTAACTTCTTAGCTACGGCTTTGTACGGCAATGTTCGAGGCGGACTGCGCGCAATAAATAATTGAAACAGCACTGCGATTGGTGTCTGGTGGTGTCTGGTGCTTTCCACTATGAAATTACATTGGAATAAAGTTAGAGACGAATAATTATAATCTCTATATACATTTTTATGTAAAGAGTTTTAAAGAAACTGAATAAGATGACATTATGAGATACGGAAGAAGGCAAATGCGTTCGAGTTGTTCTCGTGGTTGTTTTTCGAAGCACGCATATGTTTAAGGGCAATACGGACCCTAGCCCTACTTTCGCGAGAACTATTCTAATATAGACTCTTTCTAAATTATTTCTTCAATATGGAGATCTGTGCCGCCTGTCTCTTGAGAGGGATAAAGAAGTCGAAAGTGGAAAAGGACGCTATGGTGGGACGCTGGGAGTGGTTCAGCGGGAGCGTTTTAGTGGGAGCGATTTAGTGGCGCATTAGAATTCAACTTGTTGCTTCGGTGGCTGCTGGTGAGACGCTAAGAGTGAGTCGAGTTGAGTCGAGTTGAGTCGTGTTGAGTCGAGTCACCACGCTGCCGGGAATTAACGATACGAAGGGGTAGTCACGTAGCCCGTGCAACAAGATGAGAACAAATGTTCCACTAAACCAGAAGATATCTCACAGGTGTCATATAACTTGTAACAAATACACCGTGACGGCCTAATGAAACGATAACGCGAGATTCTATGACTTAATTTACCCTTCATGATAGCTATCAAACTATCTAACAACTAGTTACTAGTCAACTAGTATATTTATGCATCAAGTATAACTGTTAACTTTTAAAAAACATGTTTCTATTACTACTCATTTATATTCAAATCTTTACTTGTACAATTTCCTTGTAAACTATTGGGTTCAGACATCCATGCGGCTTCGTCGAATATGAAAAATTCTGTTACAATGTATTCTCCACAATTATTTAACAATTACATCAAAGAATAAAAGAAAAGCTATTGAACGACATATAATAAATAGCTAATATTCAATTGTTGCCAAATATGTAATATATTCATTATTAAATAAAAACAGCCCGAACTTATGGGCCAACCTAACACAAACACATTTGAAACATTTCTTCGCTGCTTTTCCGAGTAACAGAAAATCTGATATTGCTTTGCAACTAACGTTCGGATGTCGAATTTTATATAAAACTATTTCCGCGCAAATTTCGCCGATATATTCGCGCGGTCATTAAGTCTTTCTTCTTCCTCTTTTTTCGCGAGTTAGGCGAAACTCAGGATTCAATGACTTACGATCCTCACGGAGGGAGACATTGATCGACGTCGTAAAAAGGTAATATATGTTTGTACGAGGAACGCGCGTGTCGGAGTGTCGGACGCAGACTGAATAATATGATCGCGATGAGTCCTAAGGATAACGGGGAAGAAAGATGGAAATGAATAGAGGAAGAAAGAGTATCGCCGCGCAACCTAATGGGATCTCCAACCAGGTTACTTCCACGTCGAATGTCCTCCGAATAAATTTCTACTCATTATTTACACGAACCGATGTGCATTGAAAATTTACCGGCTGTTTCCTTCGTCGATCTTCAATGTATCTCTTCGAGTTACCATCGCATGTCTTTTCGAAAATATCTACCTGATTTTCTTCGCGCCCGATTAGGTTATTCGCTTCTAACTACTCGAAAAAACTTGTACTTGTTATTTCACTGACAATTTATTTATCGATTAAAAGTGATACTCGCAGAGTCAAGATATGGGTACTCATGAAATGTCTCCTCGACGTGGACATCGCTGTTTCGTAGACTTTTCACATTACTTTCGAGTATGAGCTATCGGAATTCTTTTTCTACGATAATGGAGGACGAATGCAGAAAACGTGCCACGAAAGAAGGAAACGCGTCGAAGGATAATGCTGACACTTCCTATTACGCGTCCAACATGTCTGATCCGAGGACATGATCTAATTCTACTAATATAATTCCATATAAATCCGGAAGGTTCGAATATATTTGAAAATATTCCATGTATGTAAAACATGATAAGATGATATTTACATATTATAATTATATTAGTATTTAATATTCAAAATTACTATATGTATGTATATATTATACGTATCAGGAGAGGTCGCAAATATGATGATTCAAATATTATTTTAATGCTACAAATAAAATTGAATATTAAACACTAATATAATTATAATATATAGTCGAGTCTCTTTTTATGCGGTGGATAGGTTCCACAGAATTCCGGATAAAAAAGATATAGCTTTATCGGTAAAATTAGGGATAATTTGTTGAAGTACCAGCAGCCAAAGAGAAGTAACTTACACCCATTCAATTCTTTTCTTTATGCATAAAAAGATTTTCAATTCGAAGAAAATAAGCTTTATTTCTGTGTGGAAATTATTCTCTTCTCTTAAATCCCAACAGAAAAACATAAAAAGAACAAAACTAAATGAATAAACGCGATACGCGTAAAAACCTCCTAGATTTCTTGGATCACTAATTTTCTCTTGCGTTTTGCTTTGCCGTATAACTTCGAAACCACGTTAAAAAGATATGTATTACATAAAGAGACCCGACTGTATATGTATATCAGTAATAATAATATATTTGTTTAATTTCATTTGAATACGATGCTCAAAATATAATTTAATTTCTCTCGTAGTAAGACTGTCTAGTGTTTGGCGGTAATTTAGTTTTACGTAATAATCGTGTTAAAGTGTGTAAGACTGTCGACTGTCGACAGTTTCAAAGTTGAGTGCTCGATCGGGCAGATCGATTCACGATTCACGTGTCACGAAGGAGATAAAACCGGTAGTGCATCATTCCGAACGTTAAGATTTTCAATGATTGCATGATTCCAACTATTCCATCGAATCGCGTCATCCTTTCCTTACTTTCGCCACGGTGGACCCACGTGATCGCGATTAAGCTCGCAACTTCCCTTTGAGATCATACGACTCCGTTCCTCGTTCCATTTTGAATTCATTTATTCCACCCGAATACTTTCTATTCGAGATTAAACGAATGCATTATTAATTCGATTTCTATCGGTAATAATTTTTCTTTTTTCTTTATTTCAGAGGTCGCAGACGAAGATCAACCACGAACGAGAGATTGGAAACACTGAAACGCATACTGCAAATAGTCTCCCAGAATCGTGAAGTTAGCGGGGAACGAGACGAGAAGGTTCTTCCCCTGACTATGGTGAGAAATGATTCGCATATTTCTACGAAACAATCTCGTTAGCCTAATTCCCTAGTTGCATCGGTAAAAAATCTTGCATCAGATAGAGAGCCTACGTTCTTCGATGTAATTCATACAACGTGCTATAAGAGACGTTAGTCATAACGAAGCCTTGAGCCCCATTGGAATTCCTGTAGAAAATAGTTCAATATTTTTCACGATCTACAATATCATAGATCCATGTATAATATTCCCTATTACGAAAAAGTAATACGAAGTTCGTCGGTGCGGCTTCAATTAATCTTCTTTGATTAATATTAGTAATAAGTCATAGAATGTTACACCAATTTATGCACCTCAATTAATGATACGTGTCTTTAGAGGTTATGGTTTACATTAACACTAGAACGACCGACAATATATTCAGCTGTATTTGCATATTTACGTATACGTCTTTAAAAATAAGGACGCGTGGCGTAAAGTAAATTAATGAATTGAATTACGTTCATTATGCAACATAAGCCGCAAGAAATCTGCGAAAAGGAAACGTTCTAAATCCGAGCGTTTTTATTAGATTCCGTAGACCCGTTAAGTTTGACGATGTTGGTAGCTCTAGTGTTAAAACAGTGAAAAAACTATGCAGCCCCCAACGAATATTAAAGATATAAAAGTTCTACAAAATGAGTCAGAATTTTTGCGCAGACGCGAGTCAGTCGAGTCTGCTTGAATTATAATTACCCGATGACCATGACACGGTCCAGTTATATCATTGATAGCGCATACTCGGACTGCTCCGTCGTTCTTTTTTTCGATGTTTCATCCTACCATTAATATGCTATTCGATAATTCTAAGTCAGGGAAATAGTTGGAAAAATGGGAGGAGATTGAAAACAAAAATCGGAGGAATCATCGGCACGCGCCGAGATAATGAATCCCCGAGTAATCCGAGTCGAGTCTACATTCCCTCTTCAACTGATGCAACATTTTTTTCGTATTGCAACCTTGCATATACGTGGGACGTGTGCGATTTATCGCATCTTCTTCCGGTTTGAACTCGACCGTTCCTCTCCTAATATTTACGTCTTCCGATACTTGCATTCGAAAATTTCCCAGCGGCTAACTTTACTTTGAAATTCCCACTAATTATATTGCATCAATCTACCTGTTATCGAACATCGATATTAAACCGCATTGTTTATTCTAATTGCAGACAAATCTGGACGATCGACGAGAATATGTTGGGGTGTCTCAGTTAATTTAACTCGGAAGCCCGGCAACGATGTTGAAAACGGGGCGAAAATCATGGTCGTCGAGAGGCAGAAAGAAAACTAACCTGAAAGAAGTGACGGAAGATCCGTGGAGGTGTTAAAAGAAATCAAGAAGTCAAGAAATCAAGGAAAAACAAAGTAATATCATTTCTCTCTTTCTCTCGACACTGAACCGCTCGAACAGTATTACGGACCGTCCTCCGTCTGAGCTTAAACTCTTTAAGAAAACTTGCAACTAGAAGATAAGTAATTTAATCGCAAAACTAGAGGAGTCAAAGTAATGGACGAGAAGGAAGAATGCCGAAGCAACGAGAAAATATTCGGCGAGAAGAAATCAAGAGGATCACCGTCTAAAATGTCTCAGAGGATCTCGATTAATATGTGCTTTTACTTCAAGTATTCGAAGGCCGACCAACGGCTTCTTATTTCCTTCGTGTATCATTCGTTTCTTACTTTAACGATGTACTTTTTTTTAGTAATTTATTTCTATCGTCACACGGCGCGTTTCTTTCGTCGATTCTCTCGCACGGAACGTAATCTCTTAATTAATTAGTAACGCTCGATCGATGAATTATTTTTGGACACGAATCTCGAACGTAATTCATAATTATTGTAAGCGTAGATCGTCGAGGGACGTCGCGAATGACTTCGCGCTGTGAACGAAGAAGGATCGAAGTGTTCGATAACATTGTCCCGCCATTTTTCACTTCGTCTTTCGTTGTATTATTCTTCATCTCGTGATCGATACTTACGAGATCACGGTCATTTCTTTTATTTATTACATTACTAGTGTAGTTAATTAGTCGTCGTCGTATCGTCATCCACCTTCTCCGAGTATTTTTTCCAAGCAAATCTCCTCGGAGTCCCTGACACATTTATTTTTAATCGATGGATATGTTTTGTATTTATCTTCTTTGTACAGACAATGTTATTTCAGTTTTATACACCGAATCGGAACAATATTATTAATTGACTTAAGTTATTATTCAACTTATCGTTCAATTACTAATATTGCTAATAATTATATATTAATTTGTATTATATCGTTCGCGAGTGTCTCACTGCGTTCTATTAGCCATGAGACGTCGTGACTTTTGTGAGAGTTATTTATTTATTTATTGACTTATTTATTTATTTATTTATTTATGTAAGACTATCGATTAGAGGCAAGATTTAAAGACATTGTTGCTGCCGATGCGACATCGATGTAGCGCGTAGTGCGAGAACGAACGGTATCCAATTATCGTCGACTGTATTTTATCTTTCATCGTACTTATTTCTTTATTGAAAATGGAAACGAGTACGCGACTATGGATGAAATAAAAAAGAAGTAATCGGCTATATTTATCCTCTTCTGATTATTTTCCTTCACTCCACGTCCTAATTATAGATAATACTAATAATAAGACAACACTGAATTGTTGAAACAAAAAAGGATGATTCACCGAATTAATAAAAAAAAATGCGGATTTAAGCTCCATCTGCAGAAATAACAAGCAGTGTCTTTCATGCGGTCGGTAAACGTATTAATTGCCTCGCTTAAATAACATTGAAATCGACGCGGCCTTTCGATCAAATTAAATAATAAGATTATTGGAAAGTCTCACTAATTGTCGTACCATATAAAACTTAAGAATTTATTTATCATTTTGTTTCTCTTCGCGCGACCAGCTTATTAGAAATATATTGAATAATAAAAAGATTATCGATATTGATTTCTCTTTTCAAACAAACGACGAATTTCAAGAATATTCTTCGGTACCCTCGGTTTATTAATTGTTTAACGCTCGTTTTATGGGGTAGAAATTTTCGGAAAATTCTCCCAATTACTCTAAGGGGTTCTGGTAGTTTTGGTCGTCCAGGTTTTTTAGAAGAACTATATTTTCCAATGAAAATATTTGTTTTACTTAATAATGACGATGGGTGTGACGTACACGTCGCTGAGTATTTGAACGATGGTTAGACGTGAACGAGTATGTCACGTCACTGGACGTTAAGTGGTCAAAGTGACAGTATTCTAACATTCTAATAATAGCGGAATAGGAATCATTCTAATATCTAATGCTAAATATGGCTTAGAGGAAGATTCCATTTGGGATAAGTCTCAATAAATGAGTAATAGAAACGTAAGGTATTGCAAGAGCAGGAGGAAGTGGCAAAAGAATGGTGACGTCTTTCTAATTCAGTTCATTCGCTCCGAGCGTGATTTTCCAACCGTTGGTCCGCCGCTGTTCGCCGGAGATATGAAATAATTTCACAAATACACGTTCTTTCGTAGTACGCGTGGGTGGATTATTTCGCAATAATTACTGCGCAGTAAATGTCTAATTAGTTTGTGAGCATTACGTGTATCGCGAACGGGCCTCCAAAGTTTCGCAATCTTCAATTTCCGACAGTACGCTATCGCCGGCTGTATCGAGAAGGAACGACGTAGGCGCTCTCGTATGATTTCGTTGGTACTGCTACTGCTGCTACTGCTACTGCTACTGCTACTGCTCTACTCCTTTCAAGATCAACCGAGTGTATCTTTAAATATATTGTGAAATTCACACGTATCTCTTTCTACGCCCTCCGATTTCATTCAATCGCGACGCCTCTGACAACGTTTTTCTGCTTCTTTTATTTACTTCTTCGATTTAACCCACAATCGTCCACCCCGCCGAACGACCCCCTTACAATCCTATCTCCACGCGTTTCCAACCGCTTTCCCGATAATTATGACTCTCTGCTTTTCAAGGAAAATTCATTTTCGAACGTATTTTTAGGCCTAACCCTGACCTCTTAATATCTAGTCGGTTTTCTGAATTTCTTGCGGAATTAGGGTTCGGAGAAAAGAAGGAAATTACTTGACATTCATGAAGTATGTCATTATTCCGTGATACAACAATTGTGTAGATACAATTATTAACACGTTCGCGACCAGTGTGACTTATATGTGACGGTGGCCGAGTTTCGTTTATTGTTGAATAAATAATAACGCTATGTAACTATGTATATCGCATAGGCCAACGTCACATATTTGTAACACATTGGGAAAGTAGCTTCTAATTCACGTTTATTAGATTCAAATCGTATATAAGAACAAGTCTGTAGCATATTTTGCAGAAATTCGAAAAATAAAGCAGGGTCTATTGAGGGAATTTCTTCTCCGCGACGTGTCCGCGAACGTTCGAATTCGTTATTGAGATCAATAATTCTTAGGAAATGTGATATTCTAATATGCAAAGGAAATATGCCTCGACCTCGTTAAATGGCGGCAAAGAAACCTCGTACGATGCGATCGACGTAAATAAACTTTGGTAGGAGATAAGATTGACCATGGAAATACGTGTTATGTTTTGTGAAATGTCCATCCGTAGTAACATCATTGTCAATCGACGAATGTAATTATATCTATTATCTTCCAGCTACAGATGTGTTTTCGGTAAGGTCAAAAGTCGGCCATTCATAGATCACGAAATCCACAACCATTCAAACTTAACTCGCTTTCCATTCCACCTCTCGCGATTTCATTCGAAAATCCTCGTTTTACTGAAATTCATTTCGCCGGCTTTTCTTCGTAAGACAGATTATTCAACTCAACGAGATAAACTGATACCGGAACGAACCGGAAAATCTAACCAGAAAGGGATAAAACTGGTAACAGTTCGGAAAATTTATCTCGCAAAAAGTACTGCTGGAAAATGAGTCACGTAATTGTTACTATTAACACTAGACTACCAAAGCATTCAAAATGGCTCCTAGGAATTAAATAAAAAACTTCAAAATAACGTTTCACTTTCTAAGATTGTTCGCGATTCACGTTGCACGATGAACATAAATAAATCGATCAATATATTTCTTTCATCTATCCTTCTTCTTTAAAGACGTACATATCAATATAAAAATACGGCTGAATACATCGCCGGTAGTTCTAGCGTTAACAATATTTCCGGTAAAGCGACTTCTAAAATGATTCTTCGTATTCGCAATGATCTCGAATCAATTTCGAGTCTATCTTCCTAAATAAACCACGCATTATCATCGAGATACTATTAAAGGTTAATTCTGATTTTCTGCACGATTTCCAGGATTAATTTCGGTGGCTCGAGTCGGGGGTGTCGCGTGGCGTAACGTAGCTATCTTACTAGCAATGTCGAGACTCGACTAAGAAAGTGAGTTGGAGTAAATCAATTAAAAAGCGAGTAGTATCTTATCAGGTCGAAGAGGAGTGAGCTATTTGAATGAGAGGACGTGTGTGTCGAGCAGATAAAACGAGGGGTGTAGACAAAAAGTGTGTAAAACCGGTGGGGATCGGGTGGGGACAGTCCACTATGCTCGATATATATATGTCCGAGGAATCGCCGTAACGTTACAGTTTCACAGAGAACGAAAGGGATCCCGTTTCCGAACCAGTCCCGAATTAGTCTAATCTTCGTAACGAACTGTTCTTTTTCGAACCCTTTCCTGACATATTCAACATTGGTTTGAGGCAGGTCGAAACCCACGCGACGCCCGTATATCACGATTAATCTAAATCGCCTTTTAATTATCATAATAATGGAGTTCACCAGAAGAGATTCGAAAGCCAAGAAGATAAGATCGTCGATGATAAAAACCGCCATTCTTCTTGTCATCGTTACGCTGCCGTTAATCGTTAGTGGACATCCACGTTACGCTAACAGGTGAATATACATTCTTATTGTTAAATTTATTAATTTGTGAAGTTTAATACTTTATTTAATTCGCTTCTTTAGAGGTATTTTAACGATTTTGAGTTTAATTTCCATCGCAATGACGGAAGGTTTTTACGTTATCGTGATAAAGATATTTAATTACTAGCAATTAATACAAATAATAATATATGTATTATATACGTATATATATATATATATATTGCACGAGATGTCCACTCGCAGGACTTACGCCTTTGAGATAAGGAAAGCGTGCTCGACTTTTATTTGACATAAATGCGGATAAAGCAGTTTCAAAGTGAATCGCGAATTTTAATTGACACGATAAAGATTCGATTGACATTAACGGAATTATATTCGTCCGGCATAATCGAAGCCGATAGAAAATGCTCATTTAATTCCATCACATAATTATCGCTTAAATGTGCAACAGGTTTGCGAACAAGAATGCGATTGGAGCGGAAGGCGTTCCCTCAGATTTCGCGAAGTTTGACGACGCGGACATCGCGATCCGGGGAAAGGAACAATTAGTTGGAATAGTTAAAGAGTAAGTGATAAACGCCATATTGATCCTAGAATTTTCATTGTACCGTTAAAGCGTTTCGTTTCACCGATCCGCTTAAGAAATCGTTGCTCGAATTTCAAAAATGTCTTCATCCAAACTACGGGGAAAGTGTCGATTATCTTTTAATAAACGTAATGCATAATTTCTAGACGACACAAACGATTATCAGACCAAAGGAGAGCCGAGCTCGAAACTTTAATGGCGCTCTCGAAAATGACCGAAAGGCTGATGAACGCCACGAGGGGGGGAAGGCAGGTTGATACAGCGAAGATGTAAGGAAAATATGACAAAAAATATTGCACACATTTCTCCTCTTTCGAGAGTAATATTCAATAATTTTGTGACGCAAACTAACCATACGTTTGTTATTATAGCGGTCGTAGAAGGCGATCTACCGAAGAATTCAATGAAATCAATTTAAAAAGTCTTTTCCGACTTTCGAGCAATGCGAAGCATAAAGGAAATGCGGCTTATCCTGTTATTAGGTAAGCGACTTTGACTCCGGTCACATCAGCAATTATTACGTGTCGTTTTTACTCGATAAGTTAACTCGCCTTTCAAGGGGTTAAGAGATTCATTCACATATTTAGCGTGCGTTGTACAGTCGTTGCAGGCGACACCTTCGTGGTACGCTAACGGTATGAAGGTAGCCGCAAAAGGCAGCTACGTCAGCGGAATCTTACGTTTGTCCGCTTCGCAAAGCGAACGTCTATTCGTCGGATTGATTTAAATAGAAAATGATCTCACGAGAGTCATCGGGGCTACCTTCGGACCGTAAACGAATCAACGAATCATTCGCTGTGGCTGTACATGATAAGAGGGTAATTGCGTAGGTAGTAACTTCGAAATTTTACAGCGTGGAACATTAATCGTCCACAAAATGTGACGCAAGACGATCGTAGTATCTGTCTTGATAAATCCTTGTCGGTTCTCCGATTCGAACAAACTCGCGCCATAGATTCTCTTATCTTCTGCGAAGTGTCGCAATTATATCGATCCGCATAAAAAATAATTACTTCAATTAACACCCTCCGAACGTATCAGGGAAAAAGAGCATCTCTCGTTAAAGTCAATTTCGCGTATATTGGAAGTGAATCATAATCAGAATTTTTTCGATTTTCAAAGCGTATTCCATTTTATCGGAGTGCTAATGTACAGTTTAATGCAACGATAACTTATTTGATCTGCCGGTATTTTATTAAATTGTTAATCGCGAACACTTGTTAAATCACATGCATACCGTTTTTTACCGAGTACGTCAGATAATCCTTCTGACCTGAATTCTGGTAATATTAATCTTGTTAATATTATAACACGTGAGAGTCTTTACTGGAAATAGTAGATCTAAATATTGAATTGCTAATTTTATCCATAATTAAACGAACGATCATTTCCTTTATTCGTTCGCTCTAAGAAAAGTTGGACATCTTTCTTTAACACTGCGATGTCCGACATTTTGTTGTCCTTATGAAATTGTTAATTCGCGCAACGCGTATTTTTAATGTGACAAAGATAATCGACATAATAGTAATAATAATGTTTTGATTTTCAGGTGAACTTACCGAACCGTAAGAAGATACTGAATATTATTAACCAATGAAAGACGTTGCATTATGTCGCCAAGGATGAGCCTGGCATGAAATTAAAAAAAACTATCCAATTGGTCCAAGAATATCGTTCCTCCGGCGCGATTGTGGGCGGATTATATTTGTAATCGGCGTACAACGATGATTAGAGTATCGCGAAATGATGAAATAATTAGGAATATTTCAATGCTACGAAATGCTGATAAAATTTGCAAACCACTTTGCCAAATTGTCACCGACTATTGCGACTATCGCTATTTTACTTCACCACGATCGCCTTACGTTTATGTTATACATCCGTAAGTTAGTGCTATTTCTCTTACGAAACGATTATTTGATGTCATTTACGACGTCATTTTGTGTATACAAAAGTACATACATAGTTGGAATGTGCATGTTTTTAATGAACTTAATCGAAAGCCTAGAAATATGAGATATTACCACTGAAATAAACGTGTGTCAAATTCTTTCTCCACATACCGTTGATTATTATCATTCAATCCTTTCCTACTCATAAAATCGACATTTCATTCGCCACGAGAAGAATGTCATAATGTTTAATATAACCACAACCTTTCGTAAAAATGTCATTAAATTGTTGCGTAAAGATTGATATATTTGGATCTACCGAAAGCTTTTTTCTCGTAAAACTTATCTTCCCAATTAATGACGAGATCAAGGAATCACTTACCCCTGCCACGGCAGCAGACCTTTTTTCGTATCAGGACTACGTACATTGATTCCATGTTTGGTTGATACGTCAGTAATTAGCACGATGATTGCGGATAATAACACGGTCCAAAAGTAACACCGTCAACAAAACAAGCGCCACCTGGTGTCCGTAACCCGAGAACAGAATCAGAACGAGTATTAACTCGCTGGAGATCCTTACAATTTTTTAGGGTAATATTGAAAAACATCATCCGACTCTTAAAGGTTTTCCTTCGCGATGTGACAGCCGAAATGAATTCACTCATCTTCGTCGTAATCAGTCGCGTAACCTTATTTCTGCGGGAAATTAATGTCGCGCACCTCCGGGAATGCAAATTTTATATATACGCCTTTTAATATCACGCATTCGTCTTCCTTCTCAATTCATCAATCAACTTTTTTACGAACACGCAATGCTATGAGCTTATTTGTTCGTTAACAGGAAAAGCTACTTAGTATTAATGTTTCTTGATGCCAGGCTTTCGGATAAATAAATTGCCGAACTACCACGCAACGACCTTATTAATTGAGTTACGAAGCCAGTGTCGCGGAAATAGCATTCGTGTATTAATGCATCTTATATGTGTGCAAATATGCGAAAAAACATACTATTCATTACGAATATGTTAACGAATAATTGATACGATACTTATATATGAGTAATACACTCACCAATTAATAAAATTAGACAGGAAAGTTGGAAAATGTGGACGAGGAGACACAGAACGACGAGAAGAATGCGCTACTGCCGCCGGTTGCTTCGGAACTGCCGAAGTCAAAACAACGCTCACCGATGCGAAGGTTACGGTGTATACATTACGCCTCACCGTTACGCCTTACATTTCGGTTTACTTTCACGAAAGATCCATTAGAATATAATGTCAAAATTAACGAATATACATCGAACATTTTAGTATCATGTTTGAGTATTATATATTAGTATCATATTTTAAACAATTTAATGAACATTAACATGACAATCAATTCTTTATGGAATTTTCAAACAGGAACATAATTTAGGAGCATTTTGTTAGAACTGTTAACAGCAATGTATTATTTTCTAGGAATTAATAATAAATTACGGTATAAATTAAATTCCACGAAAAGAGCATGTGTTTTGCATCCAAAGAAAACCCACTCCCAAATAGCTTGTACTTTGACTTGAAACTACTGATCGGCCGGAAACCAAGTTTAAAAACAATGTTTAATCCACTTCTTTCGACTCAAAATGGTCCTAGAACATGTTTATACATCATATACCATCGATTTGGGTCGTTTAGAAGTGATTTGGCGACTTTTAATTTTTGCGAATTTTTGAAGGTATACCCCTTTACATTTTTGCGATCCTGGATCGACCCATTTTTGACCAATAAAAATTTTTTAACCGCTTCTTTCGACCAGAAATTGTCCTAGAATATGTTTATACATCATCTACCATCGATTTGGGTTGTTTAGAAGTGATTTTGGCGACTTTTCATTTTTGACAATTTTTGAAGGTGTACCCCTTTACATTTTTTCGATTTGATTTGACCCATTTTTGACCAATAAAAATTTTTTAACCGCTTCTTTCGACCCAAAATCGTCCTAGAATACGTTTATACATCATATACCATCGATTTAGGCCATTTAGAAGCGAAATTGGCGACTTTTATTTTTTGACAATTTTTGAAGGTGTACCCCTTTACATTTTTTCGACTTGAGTTCGACCCATTTTTGACCAATACAAATTTTTTAACCGCTTCTTTCGACCAGAAATCGTCCTAGAATATGTTTATACATCACCCCCCATCGATTTGGGTCGTTTAGAAGTGATTTTGGCGACTTTTCATTTTTGACAATTTTTGAAGGTGTACCCCTTTACATTTTTTCGATTTGATTTGACCCATTTTTGACCAATAAAAATTTTTTAACCGCTTCTTTCGACCAGAAATCGCCCTAGAATATGTTTATACATCACCCCCCCGTCGATTTGGGTCGTTTAGAAGTGATTTTGGCGACTTTTCATTTTTTAGAATTTTTGAAGGTGTACCCCTTTACATTTTTTCGACTTGGGTTCGACCCATTTTTGACCAATAAAAATTTTTTAACCACTTCTTTCGACCAGAAATCGTCCTAGAATATGTTTATACATCACCCACCATCGATTTGGGTCATGTAGAATTGATTTTGGCGACTTTCCATTTTTGAGAATTTTTGAAGGTGTACCCCTTTACATTTTTTCGACTTGGTTTCTACCCATTTTTGACCAATAAAAATTTTTTAACCGCTTCTTTCGACCAGGAATCGTCCTAGAATATGTTTATACATCATATACCATCGATTTGGGTCATTTAGAATTGATTTTGGAGACTTTTAATTTTTGACAATTTTTGCGCTTTTGGGTCGACCCATTTTTGGACCAAAACAATTTTTAAACCGCCTCTTTTGACCAAAAACGGGCCTAGAACATCATTAGGCATCATAGACCATCGATTTGGACAATGTAGTACCGATTTTGCATTTTTAAATGGTTTACGATACATCGAAGAAATAAATCCGCAGGCCGGTCCAGATTCTTAAACTATACAAAAATTAATTCTTACAATTAAAATCACATGTTACATATTAAATGTTACGTGTCGTTAATCGTGTATTAAGACGTTCCAATTGCATTCAAACTTTGAAAGTCACGTGCCCGCGTCCCGCTAAAAATTCCCAGGCCTGACCTGCGTATGGCGGGAAGTGCACCCTTCAGGAATTTCAAACCGCGGCGTTCGATAGATCGATCTTCGAGAATCAAATCTCGAACTCGAAGTTTCATCGTGGCGACAGCAGTATCGCAGTATCGATCGAATGCGAGTAGCGCAATGGTATTTTTTCATAGTGGTGGTGCTCGCTCGCAGTGGGTTCTGACAAGAATTTCGTAGTAAAAAGCCCGTGTAAAATGCATGAGCGGCAGAACTCGAGGACTCTCGGGTTTGCCTCGGGGATGCTCCCATGGATAATAAGTGTTAAAACCGCGAAATTCGTAAGACTCGCGAGGGGATCTAATCGTGTTGCTTAGCTGTCGTATTATATAGCTCTACTACGGAGAGATGTCTGCGCCCTGAGAGAGAAAGAGTGAGCGAGCGAGAGAGTGAGAGCGAGAAAGGGAGCGAGTGAGCGAGGCACAGGAGGGAGAGAAAGAAAGAGAAAAACGGACTGACGGACAGACAGACAGTGTCTGTCAAGTTTTTTGTGAAATATTCCGGACGAAATGGTTTTCTTCGTGAAATTGGGGAACTCTCCGGAGCGTGTTCTTTAGCGTGGTGCGCGCGTTATTAAAAAATCGGGTGCGTGAGATACCTTGTACCATTCGAATTGAGATGTTTTCATCGCCGGCGTCAGTGGTGGGCGAGCCGTCAGGCTACGACTTTCAGAAAGAGGAGAACGCCGCCAAGTGGAAGGGAGTGTTTGTCAACTCCCTACGCAAGGTAGTCATTCCCCCCTTCGAATGATTCTTAAACTTATTCCCGATATCCTTCTTCCTCGATTTCTTTAGATGAAATTACAAAGATCCCAGCCAATTCGATCTATCAATTATCCACCATTTCCAGATTCCCGCTTTGGATTCCCCGTCTACGCTCCCTCCCTACCACGTCTTACGTTTCACCAGGAAAACGATGCTCTTTTTCAGGATAGATCGTTGTGTTTTCTATAATCTACGAATGACCTTTCGATCTCTCGATCTTTCGAATTCTCTTCGCTAGATATCTAATAAACTTTTATGATTTCCATGTCCTATATACCCCGACGTTCGATCCTTTGTAATTCAATGAATATGCACAATATATCGAACGATTTCTTTTAGTTCGTAGAAACGTATCGCAATTTTGATGGATAGATTCCACGAAAGAATCCAGATAATAATCGGTATTACCTGTTGCCAGAAATTAAATAAATCATATACGAGATATTTTAAATTATATATCGTATACGTTTCTGTTAGATTAAAGATAAATTCACGATATAACGTATACGCGTGCATTGCGCGACAATTATTTCCAGTAATTATTCCCTGTCCGCGATGTAAATAATGTATCACCATAGTGTATGCAATTAAAAAAGCTAATAATTATCTCTTTCTGTGAAAACAAACCCTATGTTTGTAACCTTGACTTATAATTTGAGCATAGATATAATCTTCCTACTGCTAGGAGATACATAGGCAGATAAGCATTGAAATAGTATAATTAATGCTAACAGTATAAAGCACTGGGCTAAGATTTACTTTAATTATTTGCATGCTTTTTTTCTCTTGAAACCCTTACTTGTTAGGTATTGGAGCAAGTACATCCTAGTCTTAAAGCAAGACAAGATGCCTTAGACTATGTTGAGAGTTTAATCTTAAGGCTATTGGGTATGCTCTGTGGCCATCCCCCTCCTCATACTCCCCAAGATGTAGAGGAAAGAGTAAGACGTACATTTCCCACCCCCATTGATAGATGGGCGCTTCGTGATGCAAGAGATGCCTTAGAAAAAGGGAAAAAGAAGTCTCCGCTAGTTCTTCCTGTTGACAAAATTCATCAACTATTGCAGAAAGTAAATAGACCATCTTTACCATGTACAACGCAAGACTTCCATGATCTCAAGCAAGGACAGTAATTGGATACATTTTATGTTATCAGGAAGTATTGCAACAAAAAATTGATTCTCAAGTCAGTCTTTTCGTGGTAGGAGTTTTGGAATATATCTCCGCGGATATTTTGAAGGTTGGTATAAGTTTCTACAAATTGTTCATTCGTATACACGAAGTTCAGAATAATCATTTGCTTTTTCGTACAATATATTCGATTCCAATAAATGCTTAAGACTACTTTCTTTTCAGCTAGCTGGAAACTATGTTAAGAATATACGCCACGTGGAGATCTCCTGCGAAGATATAAGAGTTGCGATGTATGCAGACATGGTAACATATCCATTTTCAGAACACTTCAACTCTGTATTTTGTCTTTGTAATGCTCAAACTAATAGAGACCCGTTATATTTTGAGATCTATCATTTACATTTTAAATTCCACTTATGGCTATCTTATACTCCCCCCCCCCGTTTGGCCCTTCTGCACGCCGCATATATTTTCGAGTTATACATATTCTGTACGCAATCGAGTCAAACTATACGTAGAGCGAACAAAATTTCGTAGTTACAATCCCAAGTTCCATACATATACAATAGTTATAATGTCCAAAAAAAAGGAAATCTTTTGTATTTCCCGAACCTACTTAACGCAGCGACTTTCTTTAGATTTCAATTCGAGAGCTTCTTTAGAGATTTAGCTAATATTGATTTTGTAAAGCCCTGGCAGAAGTGATTCAATTAGAGTATTACATAGTCGTACGATAGTATACCTTGCTAGTAATAGTACGCCATTTTTCATTGTGACGATTTCATGACGATACCACTTGTTTTGTATGAAGCGCGGTAGAAATCAAACGTGGCTGTATCACTTTGCGCGGATAAATCGTAACGAAGGGAATGCGTCGTGGTATCTATTACTAGCAACAGGTACGACGGAAGAATTTCAGAATTGGCTACACTAAACTAGTCACAGGCTAATTGTGGCTGCATATGTTCTCTGCTTGGTTACATGCTTTCCACTAACATATTACAACATCAACCATGCTCGTTCTGCGCTCATGCCGTTCTAGGTGGTACGTACTTGTAATCCCCCCGCTCCAGGTGGAATTTATACAGTAATATCGTGTTTTCCTATTCAAATTCTTCGACGTTTTCTTTCCTCTCTTCTCTGTGTATACCTCTCGCTGTGAACACTTTTATGAGTACTGGTACCGTTTTTTGTGATCTTACTTATGAATTCTACAACATCAAAAGTATTACTGTTTTTTACAAGTAGATAAGGTATATCTAGCAGGCATGAGCAGTAAACGTAAGAGTGTGTCTTGGATAATCGATCTATTTTACTATGATCTTTGCACCTTGTGAATCGTACAATTTCGAAATCTAAATCTACACCGAATTCTCGTAGTTGCTTGATGACAATCTGTTAATGTATCTTTAACGACATTTTGGCGATATTCTGTGAAATGTTAATTGTACCGTTTTCGATTGGTGAAGTGAGTTTTGATGCAGCTTGAGAATATTTTCTGATACCGTAGATACTCGAAATGTAACCGAGATTTTATTGGCAGGTATTAATGGACATGTTTCATCAAGATGATTGCGCGGAGGGTCCACAAAGTGGATTAGGTGCAGTCGTTTCTCAAACTTATGAAGAATCTGTACGGGATCTCATACACGATGAGCGACATTATTTGCGTGATCTCCATATGATTATTAAGGTGATTATTATATAAAAAAGTTCATAATGTCCACAAATGAATACTGAATTGCATACAATTTGTGTTGCTCGACACGATAATATGCGCATTTTATGTAAACAGGTATTTCGGGAAGAAATCGCAAAATTAGCGCAAGATAGGATCGAACTCGAAACACTCTTCAGTAATATTATGGATATTTATGAAGTTACTGTGACCTTGCTTGGTAGTTTAGAGGATATTATGGAAATTACGGAAGAAAAGCAAACGCCAACCGTGGGCTCCTGCTTCGAGGAATTAGCGGAGGCGGCAGAATTTGATGTTTATATAAAGTATGGAAAATAATTATAGAGTACACTCCCGTATAACGCGGTTAATACGTTACGCGTTGCATGAAATCGCGTTATCGGGGAATTCCCGTATTTTGTTGTATAGCGCATTGTACAAGAATCGCGTTATATAAGAATAGTCGCGGCAATATCTTTAGCGCGTTGAAAGACCTCGCGTTATACGGGAGTTTACTGTAATAGTTCGTGTATCGCGAATCATTGTTACTTCGATTTATTAAACGTATTTCATAATTTTTGGAAAAAAAGATACGCGCGAGACATTAACAGTCCTGCCAGCCGGGAAGTTCTAACGAGTCTACTGTCGCGACCAGAAGCCAATGCGGCTTTACGTGCCGCAGGTCACGGATTCAAGGAAGCTGTCAAATATTACTTGCCAAAACTTTTACTGCAACCAGTGTGGCATTGTTTTTTGTATTTTGATTATATCAAGGTATATCTTCCATTATCTGCAATCATGCTCCATTGCTAACACATTGTACGCCGGCCATATTTCAGCTGTTCAAATCGTGAATGATAGCAGTCATATTTCCAACCAACGACGAATGAATATTTGAAAGAAAATACATTAACCCACTGACTGCTATTGTACTTCTGCATTTCAAATAAATTTGAAAAATTTAACTTAAAAAGCATAAATTAACCGTTTATCTTGAAAAATGGACTTGGGCCACTTTCGAAATAAACGGTTCAAATATCTTTCTCAAAAACACTAAGTAAGCAGTTTATAAAAAGTTAGCCAGGAACAGTTAGTGGGTTACGAACTTTGTACATTTTCAGAAAACAGTATATAGTATACATTTCAAGAGAATTTACTATAGTTTGATTGAATGTTCGCCATCTGTGCTTTATATACTAATAATGGAATCCCGCAGTGTTGCGGGATCGGCGTGCAATGTGTTGAAAACAATTCCTCGATTAATAAACTATCGTTATGATGATCTCGCAGGTGTTGCACAAACGTACACCTAACATAGAGGACGGTGAAACGTTAGAACAGGTGCAAGGTCTTCTGAGACCGCTGCAAATGGAATTATTGCAATCTGTGGCGAGTCTTCCAAAAAAAGATACCGGCTTACGTATGCAGAGTAGAGCGCGAAGACAAGCTGCTCTAGAAAAAACTAGCGAATTACAAAAAACTGTAGATGGTTGGGATCAAAGAGACGTAGGGCAATGCTGCAACGAGTTTATACGTGGTACGAGTTTTCATTGGTTACTGGTATAGTGAATCATGTTTGAAGAAGAAAATTGGAGGCTAATGAAGTATCTCGTAATGGGTCATTTTTGTAGAGGACACATTGGGCAAAGTAGGCAGTAATGGCCGAAGATTAACGGAACGTAAAGCTCTTCTTTTCGACGGCTTATTAGTTCTTTGTAAACCTAGTGGTGGTAAAAGAGTCAGTGTTACCGCTGCAGCGGTTGGTGTTGTGGGTCATCCACCTCACCAAGGAGAACTACGATTGAAGGAGAGATTTTTTATTAGGAAAGTTGACATAATCGACAGGGAGGATACCGAGGGTAAGTTCTACAGACACTCAATTTTCTTTGTTACACCAACTTTTTTCACAAAAATTGTTTTTGTGACAAGTTTTTGACGTGTATCTTTCGGGATTGTATCTATCGTATCAAAACGGAATCGGGTGTAATATCCTGCATATGAAGACAGCAAGAAGAGACTGTAACTTACGATGTCGGATATATTTTTCCAGAATTAAAAAACGCCTTTGAAATTGCACCAAGGGACCACCCTAATGTTATTCTTGTTGCCAAATCCGTCGAGGACAAGAACAGTTGGATGGCGGATCTAGTAATGTTAAATACGAAGAGTATGTTGGAGAGAACTTTGGACAGTATCCTTTTGGACGAGGAAAGGAAACATCCCTTAAGGCTACCCCCACCGCACTTGTACAAATTTGCCGAGCAGGACAGCCAGGAGAATGTTGTTTTAGAGGCTAGAGAAAATGGAGGGGTGCCGCTAATTAAGGGTGCCACATTGGTCAAACTTGTAGAAAGATTAACTTATCACATATACGCTGACCCAGCTTTCGTACGAACATTCCTTACTACTTATAGGTGAATCAAATAATCGATTAACTCCCACATTCCAGCGGCACCTGTTCGTTTCCGGGCAATGAAAGATTCTTGTTATTTTTAGGAGTTTTTGCTCACCTCAGGAATTATTGACATTATTGATTGAGAGATTCGATATACCTGACCCCTCGTTAGTTTACGGCGACGAGGAGAAACCGTCTGGTTGTAAAACGACCGCGAGGGAAGATTGGAAGAGATATAGAAAAGAGTTTTGTCAACCCGTGCAATTCCGAGTTTTAAATGTTTTAAGGCACTGGGTAAGTTCTGGAGAGTTGTTGTCATATCAATTGATTCCCGGCGATGTTTTGTTTCGGTGTCGTGTTAATATTGATAGGAATTTTTGTGTGTCAGGTGGATCACCATTTTTACGATTTCGAACGAGATAGAAATCTTCTGGAAAGATTACAGTCGTTTTTAGACACAGTGAGTGGGAAATCGATGAGGAAGTGGGTGGATTCGGTGATAAAAATTGTGCAGAGGAAAAGCGAACCCTCGGAACAGCGACCTATTACGTTTAGTTTCGAACGATCTCCTCCACCCATCGAGTGGCATTTAAAAGTTCCTGAAGAAGAATGGGGAATATTGACGGTAAATATATGAATATATGAATATATGTCATCTTGCTCAACATTCATCTACCATTTCAAAACAATAACAAACTTCTCGATTACAGTTACATCCCATAGAATTAGCCAGACAATTGACTCTCTTAGAGTTCGAACTCTACAGAACGGTAAAACCCTCGGAATTAGTAGGCTCAGTGTGGACTAAAAAAGATAAAGAAAAGACGTCGCCCAATTTGCTGAAGATGATTAAACATACGACAAACGTGAGATCATCATCATTTTACTTTCCGATGTTTTATGATTATAATGCTACCGGAGTGTGATATGTGAATGTATTAGAGCATCGTGTTTTTATTGCGTAGTTCACACGGTGGCTAGAAAAAACTATAGTGGAAGCTGAAAATCTCGAAGAGAGGGTAGCAATTGTGTCGCGTGCTATCGAGGTGATGATGGTGCTACAAGATCTTAATAATTTCAATGGCGTACTAGCCATTGTCAGTGCTATGGGATCAGCGTCTGTTTTCAGACTAAAGTTCACGTTTCAGGTGAGACTTTTCTTCAATCATCCCGAAAAGGACACCGAACATATGAATATCTATATTTAATTCTTCGATGTTTCTATTCGCAGCAAATTCCGGCACGTTTGGATAAAGCTCTAGAAGAAGCACGAGAACTGAATAACGATCATTTTCGGAAATATCAAGAAAAGTTACGATCGATAAATCCCCCTTGCGTACCATTCTTTGGTACGTAAAAATGTTGGCTTGAGGAAATATAATTTTTTGTTAAACGTGACGTTTTATGGTATATTATTTTTTAGGCATGTACCTGACCAACATACTACACATCGAGGAAGGTAATCCGGACTATCTACCAGGAAGTCCGGAACTTATAAATTTCAGTAAACGACGGAAAGTGGCGGAAATAACGGGAGAGATTCAGCAGTACCAAAATCAACCCTATTGTCTTTTAGTGGAGCATAGGATAAGGCATTTCATCGAAAACTTGTCACCGTTCGACCCGAATATGAAAGATGCGGATATAAGCAATTACTTGTATAATAAGAGTTTGGAAGTGGAACCAAGAGGATGCAGACAACCGCCGAGAGTCGTGAGTTTCCTTGGAATAATTACGGTAGCACGTAAATTGTAGATACATTAATATTCAATGCAACCTTTTTTGCCCCGCAGCCTCGAAAGTGGCCCGACTTAAATTTAAAATCACCGGGTATAAAAGCTCGAAGTTTGAGCGGCAAGTTACCAGCTCCTCTGCAAGCGGTTGCGTCCAGCGTGAGATTACACGAAACGCCACCGGAAGCAGCACCGCCACCGGAACTACCGGAAACACCGCCGCACACTTCGCACATCACAGTTCCTCACGTAGGGGACCATAGCGTGTTTGCACCGGTCTTATTGGGCGGTGCGTAGAACGTTGCTCGACTTCGAACGCGATGGAATCCATTGAAAAATGATTTTTAATTATGATAAATAATTCTAAATAAGAACCAGACTTTCCTATTTCCAGGTACAGGACCACCACCAGGATCACCAGGTCCACTCAGCATGTCAGGACTTTCCATCAGTTCACCTGGTAGCAGTCCACAGTTAGGTTCACCGGGTCATTTGCCCGCTCCGCATCATCCGACGCAAAATACGCATTTTGGTTTTAATTCTGGTACAATTGGCGTAATGGGTGCTTTGACCGGCTTACCTTCGTCCGGCGGAAGTCCTGGTGCGGCCATGCCACTTCCACCTTCTCCTAGCCATGTACCACCCAGTCAACCTCCGCCTCCATTACCGCCTCGATCTCACAGAAAACGAGAGAGTTCTATCAGTGAATCGCCGCAACAGGTGAAGAATACAACGTGAACAATTTTCTAGTTTGTCGTGTGAGTTGTTTGACATGTTTTTTAATTCGATTAGGCGAGGCAAGCTCCAAACGCGCCAATACTACCACCAAGGGATGGCACGTCACCACCACCTCTGCCACCAAGAAGGGACTTGCCACAGGTGACGCTACCACCGAGACTTCCTACGACGTTAAACGCGAGTAGCTCGTCGCTACTCGCCCGACGGAATTCTACGTTAGAAAGCACTGGTTCCAGCACCGTTAATCCACGTAGACATATGTCTTTTAACGGGCCGAGTCCTACGAAATTACCACCTACGCAACCTAATGGTAAGCTTGGATAACTTGAGAAAAGAATTACCTGTTAAATTACTTTCATGAAATAAGTACACTCGGTATAAAAGTATTCGAGCAGCAGCATATTCAATCTTTTTTATACTCGAAATTAATCCCTTTGGAGGTCATGTTCACTTTGTTACACTCGAAATTAACTATTTTGGAGATCATTTTCACCGTTTTGCACTGGGAATTAATCATTTTGCAGATACGTTTTGCTCACCTTTTTGCAAGTCAAGCTTTTCTATTAATTTGTTTTCTTAAGTTATTGAAATCAAAATCGAATCTAAAGTCAAGTGAAGGGGTGAATTTGACTGGCTAAAAGGTGAATATTCTCTGCAAAATGCTTAATTTCGATTGTAAAAACGCGAATATTCTCTGCAAAATGCTCAATTTCGATTGTAAAAACGCGAATATTCTCTGCAAAATGCTTAATTTCGAGTACAAAACCTGCATAATATATAAATAAATACCTAAATACCTAAGTGAAATATCTTCGATTGCCTTTATAAGACAGAAGAAAGAATTAATTACGTTCACATTTAATTACGTTGCAGGATCAGTGACACCAAGGTTACCACCGAAACCTTTACCAGGACGTCCACCAACCACAATGTTTAATTTCAACGCCCCACCTGGGCCTAGCTAAGTGTTAACACAATAATGAGAAATATCTAGAAATCGAGATTTAGTCCACTCAGGAAGATAGAACGAGTCTTGAAACACACTTGCCCAGTTCGACTGACAATGTAAATACCAATGCTAATATAACTTTCACGAGAGAAGACGCTTTCAAATGGTCGAATATGCGTATAAATATAAATCTTAGGTTTAATGTTAATGTATTTACTGCGGTTCCTTAGCTGACATTTACCTCTTTGAGAGTTTCGCGAAACAAAGTACTGATCTTTCGCGCGAAGTATCGCGTAAACATTGCATACGATAAGCAACCAAATTAACATTTTTCATGTAAAACGGAAGGTGATTTAACGGGATTTGAATGTTCTTGGATTCCAATCGAGTTGATATCAAGGTTTAAGCGGAATCTAATGTTTCGGCTGCCACCTTAAAGAGTTAAAAGACGTGGATGCAGTAAATGCATTAATGAGGGACTATTTAAAACGAAAGCGTTCTCGGGACATGGCTCCAATGTGATGAGATGCTGTTACATTCCTTTTTACGATTCATCTTTTACTATCTACGCGATCACTATTTTTATTGAAAGTTTATTTTTCGAGGCGATATAGACTGTTACAACGCGTATAATATATTTTTAGAGATTCTTTTAATAAGCAGATACATAATCAGTAGATGTAAGGCCCTATATCTCATTCGATCGAATGATTCCGTCGAACCTAGTTTTCCCCCGAGGAATGGAAAACATTCGAGCGAACATCACGAATGGAGTTTTCAGCAAGTATTGCGTATCGCTTCAAACGACGGAAGTCCCTGTCGAAATAGTGAAACCAATAGAAATCAGTCGAAAACCGAAGAGTATTTAACTTACGTCGTACGTTGATTCAGGAATTTTCTAATTTACCAACGCAACTAGATCTACTTCCGTAAAGGGAATATCTCTTTGGAACAAGACTTGCCAACACAACTTGTCGAGTCTTCTAACGCAGGATCACGCAGTACGTGTTTACATGTTTGCAGGCAAACTGAAAGAACGAAATAGTCACTTTTCTTTTCAACTAACGCATCGACGCGAATATCCTTGAATCGTAAGTTCGTTTACGGAAAGCGGTTTTCAGAAGCCAGTCATAAATCATTGTCTCGAGCAATCATACGTCGTTACGGCTATCGCGATTGTCAACTAATTTGCTGTACATAATCGAAGATGGAGAGAATCAACCTTGCGCGGAACGTAGAGAGTGAACGAAGAAGAGATAAACGCGTTCCCAGTTCTTACTTTCTCGTGAACTGAAGTTAAAAGGAACGTTAAAAGATCGGGAATGTAGGATACATTTCATCGCAGCTGTCCGTGTCGCGTTCACGATACCAACCTTTCGACTCGTCTCTCAGAGATTTCACTGAATGGATTATTTATCGATTTCGGTTTCGATTTCGATCTCGATCTCGATTTCGATTTCGATTTCAATTGCCCAAACGATTATTGCCCGTTTCTTTCAAACTTCCCACCCTCTGTCCCCCACTCCTCCCCGCCCCGTCTATCCCTCAACACAAACTGTGATACACTTTGAACGTGGGTATAAATGTTATATGTAATTAGACGTCTTAGTTTTTAAAGAAGAAGAAAGAAAGAGAGATAAAGAGAGAGAAAGAGTTAAGCAGAAGACCGCAAGAAAGTGCTATCGAATTAATTATAGGCCAATATACATATAGAACGATACATATAAATGGTATGAAAATAGAGATAAAAGAAAGAAGTAAATATGTATATTATTATAAATATATTCTATAGTAATTATTGTAATAATGTCGAACGTAAGACGGAAAGAATGAGATATTGAAGTTATGTACAATAAAGAATATATTGTGTAGATGGGAGATTATTTCATCGTCAACCATCCGTGTCATTGATTTTCTTTGGTCCCTAACTTCTTTTTTTATCAGATTTTTTATCCTCGCGCACATTCAATCGCATCTACCCTGATTTACACGACACATAGAATTATAAAATAACTATAATACGAGGTATATACAACGTACAAGGAAACTTATACAGTACGGTGGCAAGACATACAAATTGTAATCAAGACAAACACAAAGATCTAACGATGGAATCGGAGTTGTTTTTCCACGATCCCGGACAATCATCGGGAATTTTTGGAGAGAAATTGTCCTTCAGAAATTCCCAAGTAATCATGTGGGAATCTACTTTTAACCCGCTGACTGCAATTATGCTTCTGCATTTCAAATAAATTTGTTTGTTTTTGAAAAAAGCGTAAATTTTGAAAGTGGCCTAAGTTCATTTCAAGATAAACGGCTCAAATATCTTTGTCGAAAACATTAAATAAGCAGTTTATAGAAAGTTTCATTACTTATGACTAACTGAAAATGAATGATCACTATAATAGTCAAAAACAGTCAGGGGGTTAACACATTGTTGACTGGTAACGAGTTAACTCGTGTTCGAACACGCATTAGCTTATGCAATTATTACTCCCTCAGCTACTGTACGCCACTATAGTGGCTTTCGCGTATGTCATCTTTTTGAACGGTACGCCACTATAGTTGCTTTCCCGTATGTTATCTTCTTATGTTTCTTTTCGAACTCTTTACATGAAAATATATAAAGAAATGATGATTTATTCATCTCTAACTCTATTCTAATGTAATTTGGAATATACATAGTGGAAAGCTCGACCAGACACAAATCGCAGTGCTTTTTACATTGTTTTTTGCGCGCCGTCCGCGTCGAACATTGCCGTACAAAAATACAGCGCCGCGGAAAGTCAGTGGCGGGCATTATTTGTTGCATAAAATGACCGGTCAACAATGCGTTAAATATTGAAAGAGAACATTAACGATTATGTGACTTCCCAAACGGTGGAACCATCGCTGTTCCTTTTATGCCTGGACCCTAAATCTACGTGGGCGTCTAAACCGTCGCTCAATTTACTGAACCGCCTTGCCCAGCTTCCTCTACCACCACCTCCCGTTCTACCAATGCTACCTGCTTCTCTTAGCACGGAAAGGATGTCCTCCTCGTCTTCTCTGCTCTTTAAACCCTTCTCATATTTGGCTTCCTGCGCCAGCAATCTTTCGCGTTGCTGTTGCGTCGCCAAGGAATGCGGCACGGCCGGAATCGCGTAGCTCATTATGCCGGTTAACGCGAACACCTGCATCGAAAACGACCCGATATATTACTCGATGAAATTATCGAAAGTATACGAGCCATTTATTTTGAAAGTGGTGTAACGATAAGTCCATTTATGGCCACAAAAAATGTCCTACTTTTTAAATGACGCTTATTAAACTGATTTAATAGGTTAGTAATTTATACTATTTTCTAAACGCGAAAATATTATACCATCATGTTATCGGTAAGTAATATTTGTAACTTATATCGTTTCAAACGCGAACCCTTAACACTAGAATTGCCAAAGCAGTCGAAATGACGGGTCCGCGGTTTTTAATAAGAACGTTTCAATTCATATCGTTTCGCTTTCTGAGATTTGTTCGGCTCACGTTGTAGAATGGAAGTAATTGAATCGATTTCGTTATTTTTGCCATTCTTCTTTAGTTTTAAGGAGGAATAAGTAAATTTCTGAATATAACTGAATATATCGTCAGTAGTTCTAGTGTTAATATCTCGATTTGAACACAAATCGACGTAAGCCACTTTCAAAATAAACGGCTTATACGTGTTTCTTTATTATAAATAACGCGGAAAATGGATGTGGTGATTTCATATTTCCGAAGATATAATTCGATATGTTTCGATATGATTCGATACGATACGATACGTTAAGAACTTACGACATGCTCGAAGACAACGACGAACGCTAATCGGGCGGCAAATACGTGCCAGTATTGGGGACTCAAGCCGTATGGATCTTCCTTGTGATCAGGCCCATTTCTATAGCCTCTGTATTGGCATGTCTCCGGGTGTTTACCCTCCGTGTCGCTTTTCATGTCGTCGCGATAATCCGACGTGTTAAACTCCGACAAAGAACTGTCGATGTAACCCACCAGATCCTCCGTTGGCGAATAAACGAACGCGTAGACGGTGCGGGGAATAAAGTCCGACGTGTAAGCGATCACGAAGGCCTTGTTAAAGTAACGTATTTCCGATTACGATTATAAACGTATTTCCAGAATTATAAATTAATTGCCTGACTGGCAAATTACAGTGGTACCTCGTACTTCGAACGTTCAAGAATTCAAAACGCTTGAGAAAGCAAGAAATTTGATTTGAAGTTTCAACTATAGTTAGGAGCAATATTTTCGTCTTTGTAATTTTTATATTAAAAATTATTCTTTACTTCTTAATGGTTTTTTGTTAGAACACGCCGCAGTCAAAGAGTTAAATACGAACTGCGAGGTACTATGTATAGCTCATCCCTGGAAACCTTTCACCCGGCTCGCACAGGCCCAGCTACCTTCTTTTCCCGCCACTTTTTTTTACCAGACCTGCGCACAACGAACGCAAATTCGTCCGAGCCGAGTGAAAGGTTTCCTGAGATGGGCTATTACATACATATACTGTATATAGGCTACTATACTGTATAATATACAGTGTATATGTAAGAGATACGTACGTTCGACACAACCGCGACGTAAGTTACACCCCGAAGAATACCGTACCACGCACCGATGTCTTCCACCCTTTCAGCCAATGGCCTTCTCGCTTCTTTCACCATTTTATACGCGTCCAAACGTATTTCCGCGATGTTATTTAATAACGCAAATAGCGGTGCTAATGGAAAAGCAGCAACGAACAGGGTAACGAAGCCATACTGCAAGACTGCAAATACGATATTCAAAAATGACAAACGTTGGCCTTACTTCTTTTTGGGGGAAGGTAGAAATAAAGATAAGAGAAGCATCTCACTCATTTCCAAGTACTCGTCGAAGAGAGCGAGTCTTCCGGGATCTTGTAGCTGGTAATCCTTTTCCCAACATGTATATCGTCTCGCGTGATTTTTCGTAGCGGCGACGTGAGTTCTCTTTCGCCACCAGTTCCACAGTTTTGGCGACAATATTTCCACGAAATTATTGAAACACTGCTTGCCTACCATTATGATGGCGAGTTGTATGCAAACCTCTGAAAGACATCCGGCCGGGTCGCAGACGTCTGTTTTTATGCGATAAAACGAGGAGGATCTCGCATCCGTGTCTCCGGGATGCATGAAAAATCTACCCTGTAAATCCAGTTTTGAGTGATCCTGTTCCTAGATTAACCCTTTGTTATTAACCCTATATTAACCCCCGACATTAAGACATACTCCACTTGTCCGTGATTTAAAATTCAATAACAAATTGCAAGTGGAGTATATCTTAACTCTTTTAGTGCCGACCGAAAAACGAAACCTGAGCGAAAAACGCCGAGCCAAACTGTAGTTTCTCATTTCCAAGCGCAACCCTGAAAGAGTTAATACCCCCTCTCCGTCGTCACACAACTTTACTTCCGCTATCGAGAAACGACATTAAGATTCACTGCAGTTATTCTTTCGTTATTGAATTTTAAGTTATCACCAACGATGTACAACGTAGTAAATCTTAATGTCGCATCTCAGTCGCTACTCGAATTGCCACGATAAGATGAAATAATAATAAATAACCTCGAGTGCAAAGGGGTTAAGTATTTCCCGTCCGATATTTGCCGCGAAATTCTTACCTTGAAGAACGCGATGTATATGAGAGAGGAATAAAAGTTTACGAATTCGAATAGAAATATCTTAAACGTATAACTGGCTTCGTACTCGGTCTGCGTCCTAGGGTTTTCCATGTTTACCATCCACCGTGCCAATCTGTGATACACTCGCGTGAGTATCATAATAATGATCAAGTTAATAAGAGCAGCAGTCATGGAAGTAAATATTTTGGCGTGCTTCTTTAAGAATGGTCCGCCGCCGCTGTAGAAAACGGACACTAACGAGATGCGATAAATGATCGTTCCCAGTACGGCACCCAGAACTACACAAATCTGAGGAAAAAACAGGTTTCGTTCAATGAATCGTATCGACTTGCATTGTTTACAGAATGCTGTTCTTTTCTTATCGGAACACGCTGCATTATGGAGATACTATGTCTGCCGATCAAAATACAGTCGATTCTCTTTTTATGCGTATCTTTCGAACACTGGAACTACCGGCGATATAATCAGTTATATTTGTATATTTACATGTACGACCTTTAAACAAGAACGGATGAAAGAAAGAAATTAATCGATTCATTTATGTGCATTGGGTAACACGAACCGTGACACTCTCAGAAAATTAATTGTAAATGTGAACATTTTTGTTAAATTCTGAGAAATTGTTATTTTGACTGCTTTGGAAGTTCTAGTGTTAATGCAGCTTGGAAGAGATGCGGTGAAGCAAAAAGCAAAAAATCAGTAATCCAAGAAATCTAGGAAGTCTTTTAACAAGTTCTTTTTATGTTTTTCTGTTGGGAATTAAGAGAGAAGGGAATAATTCCCACACACAAATAAAGCTTTCTTGTCTCGTTCGAATTTCAAATCCTTTTGTGCATAAACAAAAGAAAACCACCGAATGCGTATAAGTTACCACTTTTGTGCTGCTGATATTTCAAAAAATGATCCCTAATTTTATCAAGAAAACTATCTTTTTTATGCGGAGTTCTGTGGAACGTATTTACAGCATAAAAGGAGACTCGACTGTATTCGATAATTCGCACTTTGCGAACAAATGAGGAGACTTAAAATTAGATTTAAATCGAAGGCAGTAGATAAAGTGTTAAATCAAGATTTGTATGGCTATAAATTGATTGAACAGATATTTGTTATAAATACCATAAACAAGACAATAGATCCGGTGGCAAAAAATCGCACGGCTTTCGACCAAGCGGGTAAATATGGTTCCCTCTCCCTGGTAACGGGATTTATCCGAAACGTTTTAACCGAAGCTTCAAATTCCGGCCGGGGTTCCTCGTCGCTCTCCACGTTCTGGAGATCCCATTCCCAGACAATAACCGCTTGTCTCCGTTTCCATAATTCCAGGAACGTTGTTGCTGTTTGGAACGACGTCAACCGATAAGGAAATATATCGCAATGCGAACGGAATCTGTTCATTTATCGAGTCTTACCCCAAAACGACATAAAAATCGCGAAGAACACTGTGGCAGGATTATCGAACAGATACGTTAACTTTGAAAACATGCAGGAATCACCGAGCCTCTGGTAAGAGCACGCCTTGTCGCAAAGAGGGCATAAAGTGATATTTCCTGGAGAAGTAACGGATAATAAATGTATCTATTCTATTAATTCTACAAATGAATCGCGATTAATGATGAAATTACCAGCTACATTGGGATCGCATATCTCTTTGCTTGGAATATTATCAGCACCTTCCATGCTTCCCAACCCATAAAGAAAACATAATAAACCCACCACTGCTGGTGGATACAAACTCGCAGTGTAGAAACCGAGCCAAGCAAAATACAACGCGACTTTTTCTCCAAAGTATCGCCTGATCAACCAAAGCGGTTGCTTTTTATACCTGAGAATATCGCCGATCATAATATTCTTATCAATGTTACATATCATAATCTTTATCCACGGTAATTCATCCCTCATTCTCACCATTGCGATGGTCGGGCCCATATTAAATAGAGCAAATGTCTATCCAGTACCTCCCCGTTCAATTCGGGCCTGTTGTAAGGCCCCTCGTGCAAGGAGTAACAATCGAGATAAGTCCCGTCGGCCAGGAGTCTTCGTATCCCGGCTTTCTCGTGATTCTCATCGTATCGCGCGCGCAGTAATATCTGCATAACTATCAGCGATCTTTGCGCAGGCGTGTAAGCCGTGTCTCGATCTTTCACGACGAATCTACGTGGAATAAAGTTCTCGTAATATATCGGACTTAAATTGAATACAAAATGGACGAACGGAAGTATGAATAACCTCTCTTCGCGGTCGCCGGAATCGATGCTGTCGTAGAAGCTAGGTTCTTCCGGATACTTTTTAGTGTCCCACGTATGTATCTTTTGGATCCATTCTTTCCAATGGATCCATTTTTCCACGATCTTCGGTCTCTCCTTCGCGCTCTCGTCAGCCTGCTAATAATATTCGTACTACGCATTTCGCTTTCAACAAATCAGAGAAACCCTGATTTTTATATACCGTTAAACTATTTACGGTATTTTAGTGGACTTTTCAAATACGTCCACAACAAACCGGCCCCCTTACGAAATTTATAATCACACTTATTAAAGTTAAAATTTAAATTATAATTACTGCGTAGTTTTCTTTGATACGGTTGAATTTACTCGATTAACACGTTAACGTAATTAACTGTAAGTCATATTCGATGGCATACCCCGGCGTTAAATGAGTTAATAATAATCTAGAAAGAGGAGAAATCTACCCAAGCTTTCACGGAGATCGTGATGAACCTCTTCGTGGGTAACTTCAAGTTCATCACCTCGGCGTATTGGATTTTGATTTTCCACGGTATATGAAGTTTTAGGAAGTACGTTTTGCCGTCGTAGGAATTCTCCTTCGGTTCCAATTCTAACTGCAAGCCTTCTTTCAAAAGATTCTGTTGGAAAGCTCGTCTCTGTTCTCTCCGTCGTGCTTCCATTTCGGTCATCACACCTTCATTCTCTTCCCGATAAACCAACACCATGTCTATTCTTCTACGTCCGTCGCTGAAAGTTTCATAAATCCACGTAACTCAATGAAAAATTCAACTGAAAACGAGCGTCCATCGCTCGAATAATAATTTATTGAGATAATCATTTAGGAGAATGCAAATTACTATTTAATTACGCCCACGAATGTAAATACTTTATGACATCGAATCGCCGGCAACCCTAGAAATTCGCGGCGAGAAATGAATTATGTAACCACTCCTTTCGACAAACGCCTAAAAATAAATGTCCTTTCCATATAACCCTTCTTGTCTCCACCCTTGATATCCTTTCGCGTGCACGGGACTAACGAAATCATTAATGTACCTATACAAATTAACTTGTTTAACACTTTGAATGAGAAAGGCGTATATATGCGCTCTCATATATCCAGGAATATACAGTAATACACGAACGGAGTATATATGACCAGTAAAGGGTCTAGCCGGTTAAGGTAGTCAAAAGTGCCCCTAAACCAAATTGGACTTGCGATGGGTCATTCGATAGCTAATGAAAAAAAAACAATCTGTGCCAAGTTTCAACTTTGTATCTCGACTGGGGGGGTAGTAAAGGGCAAAAAACGAAAAATCACGTTTTTGTTCAATTTCTTCCAACTGAGTGCATGCAAAATTTTTAAAAAAATTAGTGGCGCGTCAGTTAGCGATACACATATTATAGAATTTTTTCAGATTTTTATGTTGCAAATCCAAGCTGTGAAAAATAAAAAACCCCAAAAAATGCCGAAAAATGCCGATTTGGTATTGAAGGAGTTGCAGAACTATAATTATATAATTTGGGTAAGTGGGTATATGTGATAGTATTGCTCTCAATTTTTTTTAGATTTTTTGATTAGGTGCGCCGTAGTTAAAAAAATTAAAAACCGGTTTTTTCGGCGTTTTTTGCGTGTTAGATTGACTTATAGGGCGAACTTTCGTATTATTCTCTATTAAATAAGTGTTTGTGCAGTAATCAATGTTTTTGCATCCGCCAAAGCAATATAGGAATTAAGGAAACTAAATAAATAGAGAAAATTGGAATTACTGTGCTATTAGAGCCTAGAGCGTAGCGAGTATTTTCAAGTGGTTCGGTGGTCCCGTGGCAAAGCGTCACGCTGTAGAAACGCTGCGGACTTTTTTTGTAGGTTCGCATCCCACTTAGGTTAATTTTTTTTTGCATTTCATTTTCTGAATTTTTAACTATATAACAACCGAACTAGTTTAAACATAGTTTAAGCATATTTTTTAAATGTCTTATATTTAAAGATAAACATGCGCTCCAAAGTCATATTTACGTATAGTACAGATTAGAATATTTCCAAAATATGCTTAAACTACTTGTAAACAGATATTGATATAGTTCGGTTGTTATGTAGTTAAAAGTTAAGAAAATGAAATGCAAAAAAAAATGAACCCAAGTGGGATGCGAACCTACAAAAAAAGTCCGCAGCGTTTCAACAGCGTGACGCTTTGCCACGGGACCACCGAACCGCTTGAAAATACTCGCTACGCTCTAGGCTCTAATACCACAGTAATTCCAATTTTCTCTATTTATTTAGTTTCCTTAATTCCTATATTGCTTTGGCGGATGCAAAAACATTGATTACTGCACAAACACTTATTTAATAGAGAATAATACGAAAGTTCGCCCTATAAGTCAATCTAACACGCAAAAAACGCCGAAAAAACCGGTTTTTAATTTTTTTAACTACGGCGCACCTAATCAAAAAATCTAAAAAAAATTGAGAGCAATACTATCACATATACCCACTTACCCAAATTATATAATTATAGTTCTGCAACTCCTTCAATACCAAATCGGCATTTTTCGGCATTTTTGGGGGTTTTTTATTTTTCACAGCTTGGATTTGCAACATAAAAATCTGAAAAAATTCTATAATATGTGTATCGCTAACTGACGTGCCACTAATTTTTTTCAAAATTTTTCATGCACTCAGTTGGAAGAAATTGAACAAAAACGTGATTTTTCGTTTTTTGCCCTTTACTACCCCCCCAGTCGAGATACAAAGTTGAAATTTGACACAGATTGTTTTTTTTTCATTAGCTATCGAATGACCCATCGCAAGTCCAATTTGGTTTAGGGGCACTTTTGGCCCCCCTTAACCGGCTAGACCCTTTTGCTGGTTTACACGCATTTACTTTTTTAGTAAATTAATGCAGTGTGAAACATACTTTTATGTGTCATTTACAAATGGATTGAATAACTGAATCTCAATAATTCCTTGATTGTGCTTATTTTGTTCTTTTTTTGACACAATTTAGTGTCAACTACTGTCACGCGAATATCTCGTCTTACGATGTTAATTGTGTTTTTGTTAGAATACGTCGCAGGCAAAGGGTTAAGCGTAATAAGCATCATTCCACAATGGCGTAATTCTTTCGGGAATTGCTTTCGAGCAACATATTCGATCCACTATATTTCTACTCGTTTGCTATATTAGAACGACGGGAAGCTATAAATAGGGGATTCATAGGACACGGCGGAAGGTTTCCTTCAAATGTTACAAGTACGGACTGATATAGTTAACTTGAAAGAATAGAACCCATTACATTCTCCGTGCTATATATAACTTTATATGGTATAACTTGCACGCAAGACTAAAGATAGTGTATCGTGATAAATGGATTATTAAAGCCACCATGGAAGAGTCGGATATGGTATGAACATACTTTAACCAGAATTGAATGTCCTAAAAACTACATTGCGAGTATCTTTACCAACAAAACAACGACAAGCGATTTCGTGGATTCTCACCGAAAGTAAAGCGTTTCCGGGTCGATTTCCGATTCCGCGGAACCCTTCTGCGGCACCTCGCTCTCCACGTCTCCCGGTTCCAGAGGCGTTTCCGGTAACGACGACGTCGCTTCCGGCGTCGCTGGTGCCGTTAATTTCGGACCTATAAGATTAATCTTAATAATAGTACAAACAATTGTAAAGTTTATCAAAACTCGCAAATGCATCGAACGATAATCGATCTTCATCGTGCGAATTTGATTACAATCGCGAACTTAATTTGTTTGATGAATGCATTGCGAATGACCGATCAAATATAGGAAGATAAATCCTTGTTATGTTTTGGTGTAACCGTAACATCGGAAGAACAAAAAAGTGGTAATTATCGTAAACATGCCTTTCCGGTCGATGCCAGTTTGCCAGACATAACTATGCTATATAGATTGCATTATTAATATCTGAATCGTGACACGGTGACATTCACGTGCATATCGATCCTGGTTTATTGACTGAGGCCCATCCCCGTAATAGACGTCCCTATTACCATCGAGTCGTTCCCCGCCAACTTATTTCGTGAAAAAAAAAACCGTGGGAAAAACGTGTAAAATCATACAGGTGGGAGCTTAACTGTATCACCGATATTATCGTATTCTTCAGCTTTGATTTGAGCCGCTCAAATGCCAATGCGATTAGTTCCGCGTTTTGCAACTTCTCCAATTTTTGTGGCAAAGCTGAACCTTGGTGCTTAACTTTTAAATAATTATATATAATTATCTTTTTCACTGACATTATCGTATTCAGCAATTTTAATTTGAGCCGCTCAAATTCGAATGCGATGAATTCTACGTTTTGCAAGTTTTCCAATTTTGGTGGCAAAGCTGAACCTTGATGTTTAACTTTCAAGTAATTATATGTAATTATCTTTTTCACTGATATTATGGTATTCGCCAACTTTGATTTGAGCCGCTCAAATGCCAAAGCGATGAACTCCAGGTTTTGCAAGATTTCCATTTTTAGTGGGTTTTTATACCGCTATAATTACAAACGCGATAGACATTAATTTGATTACTTTATGGAAGATTTTCCTCGGTTAATTACTGCAAAATTAAGTAGACACTTATGGCACACGTAGTGGGCTATTGGATTACAATTTTAAGTGGTTAGTTGGAAACGTACCGAAGGCATCGCGAGCCGGTATGTTTGTCCCAGATGGATAGACACTGGATCTGGATAATTTTCTGTTTATCCTGGGTGATCCGTTGGGTTGCAAACCATTTTTATCCGGCTCGTAGACGAGTTCCTTATTGGTGGATGTATGAACGTCTCTAACGCTACCCGACGAATGTACATCCATCGGAGAATGCGATCTCCGAGGAGTCGATCTTGAAGAAGACACATTCGAGGAGCCATTTCCGTTTCCGATGGATCTCACGAGATCACTCAACTGGGAATCGCTAGGACTGAATTCCGGCGGCGCCAAGTAATTCGTCGCATTGATGCTTTGTCGTCGACTATGATTACTCTAAAAAAAACATTCTTCTTCAGAGAATTATTATTATTTCCGAGTTTCCTAAACCTGCTTCCCAATTATTCGCGTATATAGTACAGTGAACTCCCGGTTAACGCGAGTTCCTACAACGCGCTAAAGATATTGCGACGACTTCTTTATATTACGCGATTATAGAGATGGAATAATAAATATCGATTTTAACTGGAGTTCAAATTCCAATTATTTTCTGGAGCACCGTTGCTTGTCAAGATACTTTAAATTCTTGCAGTTTACCGCAAATTCGCTTCTTCCGTTGACATTATTTTCCCGTTCATAAACGAATTTTTCATAGCGAATATGCAGGATGATAAATCGCGGTGTTTATCGATCTATTACCACATCATTAATCTTGGCTTAACGTGGTCCGCATCGATATATCGATATATTCGAAACCGTGTATCGTTAACGCGTACCAAACATATAATACCAATAAAATATTAACCGCTTCATTTTCGTAATGCGTTTGAGCCAACGTAAGAATATTAAAACAACGAGGTGCGTGCGGTACGACGCTCCTTTAATTAGTCACCTATCTCCTTAACTCGCAGACTTTAACAACGTCAAAATAACCAGGGGTACCACCTGCCTGATCTAATCCCGTTAATTTATAAATTTGCCTAAAATATCTCGCTAATTACCATCGGATTTCTGCTTAATTTTATACCTGCGTTTCATCCTCCAATCGAATCTTGCTACCATCCATTCTGCTTAGGAAAAGTTCTTCGATAATTCCAACGATTCAGCATTTGTTGCTATTGTTATAAACAACGAGATCCTTGAAACACAGAAGTACTCTAACATCCTGGAAGTTCAAATCAGCCGACGATGCGTTCTCGTTGATGATCTCCCACAAAACACTCGGGGAATGCTTCGAAGATGCGCGCGCCGTTCGTTCAACCGATTTCACGGGGCCAGCGGAAAGTCACTACGTTTAAAATCTTCTTCCGGGAAGAATATCCCGGTATTTCGTCCCCGAAGTTGGTAAGAACTTGGAGTTGATTGGATCGTGAATATCTTAAGACCAATGGGACATCGTTCCTGCAACGACTATGCACCAATCAATGATCAGTCGTCGTCGCGACGAAATCTTTTCAAGTGCGTAGACTTAAAACGCAAGCTTCCCATTGTGAAGGAAGGAGAAAACTTTTACAGGAAATGCAGGTTGATCAGGTGATCGTCCATAGTAGATAAAAATAAATCGATCATGGTTTCGAGTTGCTCGCACGGGCTTCTTATAGTTTATAGGTTGGACTCTTTCTCAATTATAAATGGAATGTTAGTCGATGCATATAGCACCTAAGTAGAGCCTTGGCCGACTCTCCCCAACAAACTTACTGGCATATCGTTCGTCCTTTTTCAACCCTGTTTACGGAAGATCTATAGATGGTTCGTACGAGCCCGAAAAATCTTCCGACTCTACTTTACTTCTTTATGAAATAGAGGTATTATCATACTGTTATTCGATATCGATCAACGCGAACTATCTTCTCCAACTTTACCCTTAAACTTCGCGCGTTACGTCATCGTCGAAGTTTACGTCATAAACCTTCGTAACTTATACGTCCGATCAATTGTTTCTTCCTTTTAGTTCCTCGTAATCGTTCGAGTTTTTTCAAGGACTCTTTCTCGGTGAATCAAGGACTCTCTTTGTCGAACTATCACGCTAAATTTGCGCAAATAATACTTTGGTAAGTTTAATGCATGTCCGTGAAGTAGATGAGGAAGGTTTACGAATTTTTAAACTTTGAACGTGCAACTACAGAAATAGGGAATTGCAATAGATTTACAATGATTATCGGTTTACAGAAAGGATAGCAGATTAAAGATTCGCCAGGGTGGTTGTCGTAACCCTTTCGAAGGCACTCGGTAGTTCGTAGATGCGGATTGCGATTTGCAGCCACGGTAAGCGATTGTTAGTCGCGGAAAGTGATTTGTAGTCGCGGAATTCTTAATTGCTGAAAGCGATTCGTTGTCGCGGAATTCGTAGTCGTTGCAAGTGAATCGTTGCCGCTAAAAACAATTCGTAGCCGTTGAAAGCGATTTGCAGTCGCGGAAACAAATTCGCAATCGTTGAAAGCGATTCGTTGTCGCGGAAAGTGATTCGCAGTCGCGAAAAACGTTTGGTAATCCACGATTCGGGAACCGGGTGCTTCCGCGGCGATACCGTGACACATACTGACCTCCGCGTGCTAGGACGATTCTTATATGTTCCACATATGGCCACGTGTGTAGAACTGTCCGTTGTATTTACGGATGGTCACGATACACGCATACATTTACACCGATCACGGACCTATACACGTATATTTATACCCCGGTACACCCTAATACATAATAGATATACAATCATCGGATTGGTCAAACTACCAAGAGCGGTCTAACGAGAAGAAAAAAACTAGACATCGAACTAACTCTTCCATAACTCTCTAAACAAGAATACCGAGATTCGGAAGTTTAGCAACAGCTTTCAAGAACGCGTTAGAAGTTCGTTAAAAACGTGGCTGATTCTCTGAAGGCGATGTATAGCTTTGATATAATTACATATTTAGGAAGCTACTGCACGAATACAAGTAACGAATGCATCGAGGTACAAACTTTCCTGTTCCCAGCACGTAAACATCGATCTATGGTGGCATCTTGATTGTCAGATGGATATTAAAATGAGATATTAAAATATATATTAAGATGCACTATCACCGGGTTACAAGATTATTATGATAGTTTCCATGCGTAAGAGGAAGGTATTATCAAACGGGGGTAGCGATAATCGGCAGAAGATTTCAACCCCCTCGCGCGGCTGATCGCGAAGCAGAGAAAGGGGTGTCTGTTGTCTTTCGCGAATCACTATGGATACCGGATGTATACGACACACGTTACGTCGTGTCGAAGGTTTACCGGGTGCTTCTTCGTGAACTTGAAACGTCGGAATCGCTGAGCGATGGGGCTCTCACACGATCGCAATCATATTTATATGCGTACGAAACTAACTTCCTGTTTCGCGAAACAAAGATATAAATAAGATATATAAAGTTCGTAACATTCAACTGAAAGAGTTTCGCCTCAGCACTGACAGAAATACATACACAATTCTAGTGTTACGTGAACATTGATATAGAGAATGCAAGATATACAACTGATGGATATCCAAATGTTAAAATGGTTGGAGATCAGCTGGAAGAACAACTATTACCCTCCATTTCGATTATATTACGGTATACTATGTACAATGTACGGTGGAATCTCTTTTTATGCGTATCTTTTTAATGCGATTTCAAAATTATGCTTTGAAGTAAAAGAGCAAGCAAAAATAAGCAACTACAAAATCGGAATTGTTCTCGTATAAGACGCATAATCTAAAGTAACATCTTTGAAATGATTATTGCCACGTCAATTTTTGTTTTCAATGTTTTATCAAATAGCAGAGTATTTTAAATATAAATGGCATATATACGATGAGGAAAACAATCTAATGCTCGACTAAAGCAGATTTCATTCTTAAATCAGGTAATTCCTGTTTTATTATTTGCCGCGTTGTACGAAGAATCGCGTTTTATGAAAACAGTTGTCGCGATGTCTTTGGCGAGTTATAGATATTCGCGTTGTAAGAACTCGCTTTATAAGGGAGTCTACTGTAGTTGGTCGCCTGTATTATGCATCAATGACGATATAATGAAACCGGTAATAAGAGTCGTAGGAAATTGTTGCTTTTAAAGGTCAAGTCCCACATTGCGAAGAAACTTGAACCGTAAAAAAGTACATAGCGTCGATTGTTCTTGTCATCGTTTTCCCTAATGCCCTAACCACACGTATGTCGATCCTTCGAGCTTGACAAATGGTCTATACGACGTATGTATGTACGTAAATAGCTCACATATACATATACATAAACATATCATGTACCGTCGCACTTAATATACATATTCGGATCAACTAGGTTACGAATATCAATCGCGATCTTTAATGGCGGAGGTAATTGCATCTTCATCCGTAAATGCGTCGTTCGCGATGAAATATTTATCGATAAAAGTCGAAGTCTTACTCTCACGCAACTTCCCCTATTAGTCGCCTCTTACGACAGCCAGGGGTCACCTTGGGCCAATTCTACTCCCGAACCCACAGGGACATTATTAATTCTATCATTTTGTCATTTTACTTGAAGGTAATAATTGATGATTGTGACTCGAAGAAATCGCGTGAGATCGACATTGCCGATTGTAATGTAGAACCTGTAGCTTAAATATTTGAAGGGACTATCGTAGCTATCCGATCTTTAACTACGATTTGCGAGGATGGTGAGACTTAACATTTATGTGGTGACTTTGCTTGTTTTTATTCTCTTGGGAACCGAGTCATTTTTGTGAAAACCCAGGAAAACATTTCAATTACTGCATTGTGAATATAAGTAATCTTACGTTAATGAAATGCTAGTAATAATTTAGTGAACATATTCGAATTAACTTATATTCGCGTGCAAGTCTAAGAATTAAGTAACTGCAATGCATCGATGCAATCCATATCATTAAAGTTCACGATAAAGACTAAATCAATATTTCTAATTAACATTTATCTGAGTAATTCTTCCTCTAAAAATTAGCCGTTGCTAAAAATTGATGGTTGATGCTCATAAATGATAAATAATAAAAGAATCAATGTAGCGGTCACATTTTATCGTACCATAATTGCATAGTTAACTTGCTGGATTCGATATTTTTGCGAAGTGAAAGCTAACTCGAACGTAAATTACGTAAATTATGTAAATCGTAACAAGCAACCACGAAAAGTTTGCCAGGGTTGTAAATCGGTGAAAAGCGATCAATGAAAAATGACATTTGCCGCGCCGTTGGATCGGTAATTTATTAATTATAAACGTACGAAATTATAGATTGAAGTTCGCGACGTACCTTTCCACGGGTTCCGGAAGGATGAATACCTACGATGAATTCTAAAAATACTCCAATTATTTTATATGATTAATTGGAACGGTAGTTGCATTTTTAATACCAAATTATATTCGATCTAAGCAAATATCACAGTTTTCTCAAGCGTTTAAAAATAATTCCTTTTCTCGACTCGCGTCATGTTTCAACGGAAATTTAATTTGAATTTCGGGGGGCACTGCATGTGTGAAGATAACTGCCAACGGTTCTCGAGGGGGAAAAGTTTTGGCGGTGAAAAATCTAAGAGACTTTAAAATGTTCATTGTTCTATCAATGAACTAAAAGTAATAAAAACATTATGCGACGTATATTAAGAGGGGAATTGATTCGTTCTAGAATACAGTGATGATTTGAACTATGCAATGAATATGACTAAAGAAGTAGCGTCATTCGCCATATTTATCGTCGGTCACAGACACCTGTGAGCATTACTTCCTTCGGATTACGTTCCGCTCATATTATTTGAGAACAATATATCGATTACTACAAAAGCGGGTCGTTGCACCGTGCAACATCTACCTTCGAATTATCATCGTATGTTGTGTAGCGACTTTGTTAGTACTCTAGAAAAGTGGAGAAGTCGACTACCGTAGATAGAAGGTAAAACAAATATGTTCTAGCGTTTCGTCCCGGGTCCCGGGTCCCGGGTCCCGGGTCCCGGTACCGATGGACTCATCAGTAGGGCTGATGAGCGGACCCTGCCCTAGACGCCGCCTATGGCGTATATGCACCGCCTTCCGTCTACGGACTTGCGAGATCCAGAGTGTATATAGCGCGGGAACGCCTAGCAGCCGATGATAGAACTATATAGGGTCGCTACAGTTGAATGAAAACAGTTAAAATACAGACGAAAAACGGTGCAGAAGAAATCGGAAGTACTTGGACAAACAAATTAGGTGTGTCACAATGAAGACAGTCTCCGGAATTCTGGTATTCGCATTTCTGCATACAGGTAAATATATTTCTGCAAGTTTGTCGGTGGACGTACCACTGGTACGAACGCGAAGATGAAAAATAATGTTCCGCCATGTCCGCCTAATCTGAAGCTAATCGACACCGTACATATCGTTGCGCGATATTCACGGTTTGAATTAATTTCGCGCTTGGAATATCTCTTTGCTTCGTAATCGAGTTTTACGAAAGATTCGGATATATCTTGGAATAGTTTCACGCAGTACGAGATTTAATTATATGTCGAGTCTCTTTTTATGCGGTGGATACTTTCCACAGAAATCCGCATAAAAAAGATATATCTTTTTCGAAGAATTAGGTATAATTTTTTGAGATAACAGCAGCACGAAAGATGTAACTTACAAACATTCACTAGTTTTCTTTTGTTTATGCATACAAATATTTTAAATTCGAACGAGGAAAGGTTTATTTGTGTGCGGGAATTATTCTCTTTTCTTTTAATTCCCGACAGAAGAACATAAGAGCGAAAATAAATGGATGAGCGCGTTATGCTGTTAAAACATTCTAGATTTCTGGGATTAGTTATTTTCTTGGACTTTTTGCATAATTTAAAAAACGCATTAAAAAGATATGCATAATTATGTGATTTCAGTAACCAGTCAACGAACGCCAACGATATCATATATTACTCAAGAGCAGATCAAAGATATCGGTGAAACTGTGGAGTTCCACTGCTCGGTACAATATGCGCAGGATTATCCCGTTCTGTGGACAAAAGTTAATAAAGATAGTACCAATGAGCAGTTACCATTGTCTCATGGTAGCTCGTTGATAATAAGGGATACTAGATTCGCTCTTAGATACGATGAGGCGTCTTCCACTTTTGTGCTACAGGTACCTAACGAAGCACAAGTAAATGTGCAATTAGTTTCACATAAATACAAATCATAAATGTTACAGGTAAAAGACATTCAAGAAACCGATGCTGGGTTCTATCAATGTAAGGTGTTGATATCAGTCAATAATTATATTGCTGCAAAAGTGGAGCTTCAAGTACGCAGACCACCTATCATCAGCGACAACTCCACTAGGTCTCTAGTTGTTAGCGAAGGACAGTCAGTGCAAGTTGAATGCTACGCAGGTGGTTTTCCGACACCACGAATCTCTTGGCGTCGAGAGAATAACGCTATTTTACCTACCGGCGGATCGATCTATCGGTGAGATAAAAAGATTCGTAACAATGTAAAAAATCGTTATTTAATTGGGGGTGGGCGTCTAAAGCGGGCATTGCGACTCAAGTGATTCATGCAAAAAGAAAAAAAATTAATTTTTAATATTTGGCGGCACTGTCGGAATATCGGTGGGAGCTAACTTCAGACTATGATTCAAAGTTTGCTGACATAATAATTCTTTACATATCTGTGATGAATTCTTATCATTCTATATGTGCAGGTAATTATAAAAGTGGTCTAAGTCATTTTTCCGGAAGGAACGATTAAAAGCTTTCTAGGTTATATACAGATACAATCTTCTCACCTAGAATATATTTATTGTCAACAGCTTTCAACATCCTTATGAAAGAATCAATAGAAGTTGTACATATATTAACCAGAATTCTAAACATATTTATTTTAATGGGAATAGATAAAAAGCGACTTAGACCACTTTCGTAATCGGCACTTTTGTCGACGAATTCTTATCGTTGTATATGACAATCTAAGTTACTGTCGAAACATGGATTATTACAGCGGAAATACATTAAAAATATCGGCGATCCGTAAAGAAGACCGCGGTACTTATTATTGCGTCGCCGAAAATGGAGTCGGACGAGGTGCTCGGCGTAATATTAACGTGGAAGTTGAATTCGCACCGGTTATCACGGCGCCCAGACCCCGACTGGGTCAAGCTTTGCAATACGACATGGATTTGGAATGTCACGTCGAAGCTTATCCTCCGCCAGCTATTGTTTGGCTGAAAGACGACGTGCAACTGTCAAACAATCAGCATTACAGTATATCGCACTTCGCAACAGCAGACGAATACACGGATACAACGATTAGGGTAATCACGATCGAGAAACGACAATATGGCGAGTACATGTGCCGTGCCGCGAATAAGTTGGGAACGGCGGAGACCAAGGTCGAACTATTCGGTAAGATAGGAATATATCATTATACTCTATACAAACATAGTATAATCGAATATATTTCTCTGTTATTCTTGTCTCACTGTTTGTTATTTCTTTATATAAGTAAATCAATCGGTGACGCACCCATGGGCTACCAACATGCCCTAGCACCCCTACCAAAGAACTCAGAAAGAATACTAGAAAATTGTCCAAAAATATTTTCCTAATTAAAATTCAATTTTTTTATTTACGTTCTTTCGTGCCTTCTATTTCTGTTTTAATTATGAATTAGCGATTGCATAAAGTGGGGATACCCGATGGTTCTCGGGAATCATTGCCGCCGTGCATCCACCCCCACCCTCGCCCCCCAAAAAAATGAAATCCTGAGTGCGCCACCGAAGTAAATTATATGTGCAATTGACGGTTATATATGTTTTGACTTTATGCACGTTGATAGATCAACGATGATTTTAGTATGAAAAGTGTAATTGGTTATCGCAGATAACATTTGACTTGTTTTTACTTAGCGCTTGGTTGATTTGATTTCTTTCTTTTGTTGGTTTGGTAGTTAGCATGTATTAGATGTTGGCTTAATTATTTGCGCAGAAACCATTATCCCTGTGTGCCCGCCAGCTTGTGGTCAGGCTCATTATGGAGCCGGAGTAGTACCAGTTTCTTCAGGACCTTTGATAGCCCTAGTTTTATTTATTGCAATTATTGCGAGGTATGTTTCCTACGAATAATGTCTGTTTTGCTGTGATTTCCTTTGTCAGGTGTACCGGAAAGTAATCAATTATTTCTCGCATACAGGAAACTCTCGTATAACGCGAATTCCAACAACGCGCTAAACATTGCGACGACACTTTTTATATAACGCGAATTCCAACAACGCGAGTTCCAAAAACGCGCTAAGACATTGCGACGACTCTTTTTATATAACGCGAATTCCAACAACACGAATTCCAATAACGCGAATTCCAACAACGCGAATTCCAACAACGCGAATTCCAACAACGCGAATTCCAACAACGCGAATTCCACCAACGCGAATTCCAACAACGCGAGTTCCAACAACGCGTTAAAGACATTGCGACGACCCTTTTTATATAACGCGAATTCCAAAAACGCGCTAAGACATTGCAACGACCTTTTTATATAACGCGAACCTAGTACACCGCGATACATAATAAAATGCAGGAATTCCCCGATAACGCGTAACATATTAACCGCGTTATACGAGAGTCTACGTACTTTACAAAACTCCGTTTATTTGTTCATATTAAACATTATTCTATTACATAATCCCCATCGTTATCTATGATCCTTGACCGACGATCTCTCAGTGTCATAATTCCCTTTTTGAACAAATCAAATTCCCAACTTCCGATACGAAAAAACTTGTCCCGAATTGATTTCTTTCCGGTACCCCTAATATATTGGCTGCATCGATATATCGTGGAATGGCAGTTTCGATATATCGTGGAGTAGCCGTAACAAATGTAACTCGAAAAGTTGCCGCACGCAAACAATATTTGAATGATTTTCAGAAATTTCCACGCCAAATATTAACTACCCAGGACTTCAGTGGGCGGGCAGTGGCCGGTGCGCTTTGTCAAAATGGCTACTAACAACACTCTGGGTCGCCATTTTCCGTAGATTCTAGGAAGTACACGACTAATCCTTAGGGGCCTGATTTGTTTTTAACACTGTCACTTTAGATGATTATTTTTCTAGTTATTTACAATTGAGAATATCGAATTATTATTAGGGAGTATATCGTACATACCGATCGAATAGGGGCCAATCGTATCGCGAAACGTTGGCAAGCTACAAAACTAACATTCCAGAAGTACACATCTATATATACACACATATATATATATATATAGAGCGAAACGTAATTATCACAGCGTGCAGATAGTGTTGACGTGTAATCCTCTCGTTTATCTGTGCAACTGTTTAGGCGAGGAAGAAAGTGATCGATAATAATGTTACTGAAATTAATAATGAATTAATATTGATATTACCTTCCAGATGTAGCTTCTGGTGGGAGCTCAAAAGTTCAGCAATACAACTTAAATACTTAAATACTTGTTAACTTGATATATCGACAAAAAGTAAAGACTCATATAGTAGAGGTACTATGTTATATAGCTATCTTGTTATGCGAAGTGTTCTTTGGCATTTTGAGGGGAAGATATGGAATTAATGATGACACGTTAGTACCTTCGTCGAGATGCAAAGTGTGTCGTTTGTTTCTAGATGCTAGCTAGAGTTAACCAGGTTGTATATTGTAGAACAAAATTATTTATACGAACGCGCCGACGACTAGAATATTTGACAACGCGTGATCATGAATGCGCTAAACGCTAAATAGACTGCATACTCATCACAGGGATATATTATTCGATATTAGAAACGAACGGAAACGTAGAATCTCAATAATTAAGTCTTTCTCTAACCTTTTTAAGAGTTTGCAATTTTATATTTACTTATATACGACAATGTGCATTTTAATAAATTCGAACTCAAACGAGGTCATCTTTACTGCCTCCGCTACCCTTCCACGACCTTCCGATAATCAGCTCCATCTTTGTATCAATAATAACAGGAAGTCGAATAATCGAAAGAGGATACCAACGTGATTCTTACGAATTAATGTTCGTCGACTTTATTATTGAATCTAATTATCGACGTGTTTATAATTTAAATACCGCCTTACTGATATCACCTTTTTTAAGCGCGTCGAGCGCCTCGCGATACTGCGATAACGCGAATACTTTGATGCCCAATTTGTCGTAATTAAGATACTTCTCCGACATTGCTTGTAGTAAGTTCAGTGCCTTGGGGAAGGTGAATGGGTTAATGTTTACTCCTACGATGTTTAACTCCTTCATGTAAATCTGTCGAAAAGAATCATCGAACATCGTGTGCATTGCAAAGTCGCAATGATTGTGCAGTGATTATGAACATTAGTTGATCGTTAGTATCGGCGGTAAGTATAAAAGAAATAATAGTGTTCAAAATCCGTAAAATCCAAATTCTATACCTCGCGTATAAACTCCCGTATAACGTGAGTTCCTTTTTATGAATATTAGCGATACATTTGATTAGTTATCGTAACGTTAAAAATATTGCAAATTTTACGAATATTAGCGATTTATTTGATTAGTTATCGTATCGTTAAAAATATTGCAAATTTTGCGAATATTAGCGATTTATTTGATTAGTTATCGAAACGAAAAAAATATTGCAAATTTTACGAATATTGGAAATATATTAGATTAGTTATCGAAACGTTAAAAATATTGCAAATTTTACGAATATTGGAAATATATTAGATTAGTTATCGAAACGTTAAAAATATTGCAAATTTTACGAATATTTGCGACATATTTAATTCGAGTGTAAGTAATATTGACATCGGCGGTCACCCGTGATCAGGTAATATACGTTAATAATATGTGATAACACGCGTGCTCTAACACCTAAGACTAAGATAAAGTTAATTCCCCGTGTAAGTTATTAGTCAAATCGGTGGAAAAAGGCAAGGGACCATGAATAACGGTACCTGGAACGGTTCGATGGTCAATTTCGCTTTGGGGCTGGCAACCCCAAAGACACACAAACGACCACCTTTTCGGAGGAGCGGCACAACAGCCTCCATCGCCGGTCCGGAACCGCTACAATCCACCGCCAAATCGAATTCCTCCTTCAGTTCCGACGGAGTGCTCACTTGGTAACCCAAATCTAATCAAAATTATCACGTTCCTACTATTATATTACATAATATAATATTAAATATCATTTCTCGGCAGATCAACTCTAATAACAATATTCACGTTCCTACGATTATATTGTATAATATCATATTAGATATAAATTCTCCGCAGATCAACTCTAATAAAAATAACCACGTTCCTATGATTATATTGCATAATATAATATTAGATATAATTACTCCGTAGATCAACTCTAATAAAAATAATCACGTTCCTACTATTATATTACATAATATAATATTAAATATCATTTCTTCGCAGATCAACTCTAATAAAAAATAATCACGTTCCTACTATTATATTACATAATATAATATTAAATATCATTTCTCCGCAGATCAACTCTAATAAAAATAATCACGTTCCTACGATTATATTGCATAATATAATATTAGATATAATTACTCCGCAGATCAACCCTAATCAAAATAAACACGTTCCTACTATTATATTATATGATACAATATTAGGTATAATTTCCGTGCAGATTAACTTAGAACAAGGTACTTCTTTCGTCGGCAATAAATCAAAGATGGCGTATCGTAGTTAAATGTTTACCAAGTTTCGATACGATGTTCCTCCTCTTCTCCTGCGGTTCGCTGATAGTCACGCTTTTTCGGAGACCGTGTAAATGAAGTAAACACGCCCATAGCAGACCAATTATTCCTGCTCCAATAACGACCACTCGGGAACCAACGGTAACTGGATTAATTTTGTCCCATCCGTGGGCCAGACAGGATAATGGCTCCGCCAGTGCGGCCTTATGCATCTCGACTTCATCGGGGATTAAGTAAACCTGATTCGAATCAAGGATGAAAATGTCGAGTGTGACTCGACGTAACATTTCGTTTCTGGGGGTCCTGCGTCGACTTAGACTCGCCGTAATTCGACGCATTTCGTTTCAAGGGATCCCAAGTCGACATAACATTTCGTTTCAAGGGGTCGACTTAATGTCGACTTAGACTCGATATAGGAATTTTTGACTATTGTAGTATTATAATTAAGATATCGGGAACCGCAAAAGTTTAAGATAAGTATAAAACATATTTTTGATCATGAAATATGGAGATGGCACACGGAAATCGGTTAACACTGCAACTACCGAACATATACTACCTTATGCTTACACATTTATTATACATAAATTATGGCAGGAGGATTTAAGTTACTTAATGAGTTCAATTATTTAGGTTATGTGTATCAAATAAAAATATATAAAATCACAAACAATGCGCCGTGGCATGTTGGAATAGTTGAACTAAAAATGGCGAACAAATCATTTTTCAAATCAGACTAGTTAATGTTTTAACACTAAAGCTTTTTATTAAGATTATTCCAATATGCAACAGCGCGTTGTTTGGGATTTGATATATTTTGAATTTATATACGTGACGCATATAATTCGATCAATTAATGAACTCAAATCCACAAGCCATAATTTCTATACAATTAAATGTGTAAATATAACCGAGTATAAGTTCAATAGTTTTAGTGTTAAGATTCCAAGATTAAGACGAAAAAGAGCGAAACGATTCAGTGCATCCAACGAACCTGCCTTTCCGGTACGATAACGTGAGAGGCCCAACCACCATCCCTATAAATTCCGATGGTACTGTTTATTCCTCCGGCGGAGCAAAAATGGTAATTTCCACTGTGACAAAAGTCACATTTGTCGCAGCCGGTGTTCGGGTCGACCGCGACTTTGTCGCCGACGCGGAAACTAGTCACGGCGGAACCAATTTCGTCGACGAACCCCACGAATTCGTGGCCCAACGTTAGGAAGCCATCTTTCTTGCACGGAAATGTTCCCTGCAAGAATATCATCGAAATCCTAATAAGTTCATTGGGTTTTGAATGTTGTTCTTAAAATCATCTGCATCCAATTAATCGAATTAAAATGTGATGTTTATGATCGTCCTAATTAGTAAATTTATCACGATTATTTATAATGATTGTATTTAACGGAAATAAACAAGTTCTTTTGTAACTGAATATTGTGTGACGATGTAATTCAACATCCCGAGATATTGGAAGTAGAAAACAAAGTGATTAGCGTTGATTTGATTTGATTTACAACCTCCGTGTTACGCAATGCCTGATAAAACTCCGCAATTGCGTGAAGGTGGAATTAAACACACTTACGTTTCCCATCCAATAAACTAATAATATTAACCCGCAAGGTCAATATTCCTCTTTCAATTCCTCGATCATGCGAATATGTCTTATTTCTTATCTGATAAATGGAATTATAAATTACAGTAAGCTACCTATACTTTGTTTATACAAGGCGTAACGTATTAACTGTGTTATACAGGAGCCTACTTTACGTCAATATATAGAATTCATGGTTCAATATATGCGAATAATATATTTTTGACGTAGAAAATAATACTAATAATCGAAAGAATATAATAAAGACGCACTTCGATAATGCGAAGATCGGTTCCGCAGATCCCTGATTCAATATATGCGAATAATAAATTTTTGACGTAGAAAATAATACTAATAATCGAAAGAATATAATAAAGACGCACTTCGATAATGTGAAGATCGGTCCCGCAGATCCCTGCATAAGCGACTTTGATTCGAACTTCTTCAGCTGCCGGTTTCGGGATCTCGGCTTTCTTCAGGCTGAGGGTTTTCTTCGACACGTCGAAGCTCAAGTATTCCATTTCGCTGGATGTTTCTCGCGACTCTAATTGTAAGATGTTCGAGCGAAAAATACGGGAGTGATTTCTCGATGTAAACGTTTATATAGCGCTTGCCAGGCGTATATAAGAACGATGCTGCTAACAGTTGGTGCCGTGCGCCGACATTATCTGCCAGACTACATATGTATTTACGTACCGAAATCTCGGATCAACTGCACGCGACAATTCGAAGAGCAACTCTAACGGCTTGGCGCGAAACCGATCGAAGCTGAAAGTACAAGTACTTCGTCCTTTGCGTTTTGTCTCAGAAATGTTTACCCCTTGGTCCGCTTTAACACGATAAGTTCCGGTCCGAAATCCGTGTTATACTATACCTCGCGATAACCTCTTATTGAGTGACATAATTACTGCCAACATATAAACAGTAGACTACCGTATAACGCGAATCTTGCGTTAGGCGTTGTATGTAACCGCGTTATATAAAAACAGTCGTCGCAATATCTTCAGCGCGTTGTAGGAATTCGCGTTACGCAGGAATTTACTGTATACGGATACAGTTTAATTACCGATTCTAATGAAAGATATTCATTCTATAATACTGTAACGGTAATCAATCTACCGGTAACAATGCGAGGAAGGCAAAATGGCGGAAGAGTAATGAAAATGAAATTTTGTGGGAGAAATGAAAAGGGTCTGCAAATAGGATCTCATGGTATATCTAAATACAATGGATGGAATTGCTTGTAAATTTTCGGGGCCCGTCTAGATTTCATAAATGGCTGGAGAATACACTGGGCAGGAATATTCTTTTGTGAGGGGAACAATTTCAAAGTTGACAAGCACCCTCTGGGGAGGACATTTCGTATGATTTGTACTCCCCGCGGGTTTCGGGACGGGGTTTCGGGATGAGGTTCCGGTGTAGCGTACCTGGATCGGTTTCCCGAGGAGAAAGCAAAAGTACTTCAGGTACCAGCGTGATTCAAGGTGTAAATTTCAGTGTACAATTGACTTCGTTAACCAAACCCTCAAAAGGTCTTCTCAGCTGACATTTACACCTTGAATGGACTAGTAAATTCAGGGCCGTAAGTCCACCGTATGTTGCCCGTGCGTCTCCTTTCTCGATCACACCGGAAAAGTAATTTCCTTAACTACGATTCGCGAACAAACTTACCAAGAACGAACTTATAATCGGTAACACTCGACGAGTTTAATGCTTTGAACCGTCGTAAATATCAAATGCCTCGTTCGAGCGATTTCAATTCTTGGGAATGATTACGAGATACCGCAGATACTTCAAAAATTGTCAAAAATTAAAAGTCGCCAAAATCGCTTCTAAACTACCCAAATCGATGGTAAATGACGTATAAACATATTCTAGGACGATTTCTGGTCGAAAGAAGCGGTTAAAAAATTTTTATTGGTCAAAAATGGGTCGAACCCAAGTCGAAAAAATGTGAAGGGGTATACCTTCAAAAATTGTCAAAAATTAAAAGTCGCCAAAATCGCTTCTATATGGCCCAAATCGATGGTAGATGATGTATAAACATATTCTAGGACGATTTCTGGTCGAAAGAAGCGGTTAAAAAATTTTTATTGGTCAAAAATGGGTCGAAACCAAGTCGAAAAAATGTAAAGGGGTATACCTTCAAAAATTGTCAAAAATTAAAAGTCGCCGAAATCGCTTCTATATGGCCCAAATCGATGGTAGATGATGTATAAACATGTTCTAAGACGATTTCTGGTCCAACGAAGCCGTTAAAAAATTTTTATTGGTCAAAAATAGGTCGAAACCAAGTCGAAGAAATGTGAAGGGGTATACCTTCAAAAATGGTCAAAAATTAAAAGTCGCCGAAATCAATTCTAAATGGTCCAAATCGATGGTATATGATGTATAAACAAATTCTAGAACGATTTCTGGTCGAAAGAAGCGGTTAAAAAATTTTTATTGGTCAAAAATGGGTCGAACCCAAGTCGAAAAAATGTAAAGGGGTACACCTTCAAAAATTGTCAAAAATGAAAAGTCGCCAAAACCAATTCTACATGACCCAAATCGATGGTGGGTGATGTATAAACATATTCTAGGACGATTTCTGGTCAAAAGAAGCGGTTAAAAAATTTGTATTGGTCAAAAATGGGTCAAATCAAATCGAAAAAATGTAAAGGGGTACACCTTCAAAAATGGTCAAAAATGAAAAGTCGCCAAAACCAATTCTACATGACCCAAATCGATGGTGGGTGATGTATAAACATATTCTAGGATGATTTCTGGTCGAAAGAAGCGGTTAAAAAAATTTTATTGGTCAAAAATGGGTCGAAACCAAGTCGAAAAAATGTGAAGGGGTATACCTTCAAAAATTGTCAAAAATTAAAAGTCGCCAAAACCGCTTCTAAACGACCCAAATCGATGGTAAATGATGTATAAACATATTCTAGGACGATTTCTGGTCGAAAGAAGCGGTTAAAAAATTTTTATTGGTCAAAAATAGGTCGAAACCAAGTCGAAAAAATGTGAAGGGGTACACCTTCAAAAATTGTCAAAAAATCAAAGTCGCCAATTTCGCTCCTAAACGATCCGAATCGATAGAAGATGGTCCCTAAACATGTTCTAGGACCATTTTACATTAAAGCGAAATTTTAAGCTCACCAAATCGCACCTACCTCATTACGTCCCTGTGCTAAGGTTTCGTCAAGTTCTTGCATAAAGGACATAAATCTTAGGGTTGAAAGCGATCTTCTTGAATAAAGGGCATCGCGTTACAATGTAAACCTCCCACCAAGGGTAGTCTTTCTTTCGAGGTGCGTCTCATCGTCCCTTCATCCACCGAATAGTTCCTAAAGTCAAAAGAACGGTGTACGAAGGAATACAAAAAGGTAGCCTTTCCGTCGAACGGTAATCGTCGAAAATCATTCTCCTAGGGTCATGGATACGGTTAACCCTCCCACTAACTAACTACCACGAACTTTCAGAAGATCGCAGAGTCACGTGCACGGTCGTGCACGGTCACGGAGGATAATTCGTTTACAGCGTAAAGGGACCGACACCATTTTTTTGCATAATTTTCAAATCCACAAATCAAACTTACATTAAAATGTTATTTGGAATGCAGGAGAACACCTGTTTAAAAGAAATTTTCGATCGCAACCGCGACTGACGATGATCTTTTGCCAGCTAAAAATTCGTCGGGTTTCTTACAAGAGTTACTGTATCGAACATGCGTTCGCGCTAACTTAGAACTGAATTTATCTCCGGAATATGATTTCTTACGAAAGCTACTATATCTAACATGCGTTTGCGTAAACTTAGCGTTTAATTTAACCCCGAAATATACTTTCTCACGAATGCCATTATATTGAACATGCGTTCGCGCTAACTTAGAACTGAATTTATCTCCGGAATAGTATTTGTTACGAAAGCTACTATATTGAACATGCGTTCGCGCTAACTTGGAATCTAATTCATCTGCAGAATATTATGCACCGATTATATAATCGTTAGTCCGGGTCAGGGATATCATGGCGGAGGTGATAAGGGGTTCTCCGTTCGCGCATACAAAGTACTTTTTTCCATCAATGAAGCAGAGGCGTGGAAAATTCGTTGATACTCCGTATCATCTACCTTGCGAGTACCACGTACTCACGCTGGTAATACACTTTCACGGTACATTAAACCGGATATTGGTTACACATCAATCAGGTGTATTTATACCGTATCAATGAGGCCGGCATGGGAACTTAATACCGTGTAACATAATAGATACGGTGTAGCATCTGAAACACGAAACTGGCGCAAATACGAAAAGCCAAAAGTAACTGATACGAGAATACGTCGGAAACTAACCTTCAAACAAAAATGTCCGCTCGAATCAAAGTTCGAACGCAACTTACGCGCGACGGTCGAATTTGTGGTGTTAATCGATTCGATGGAAAACCGGAAGTACAGTCGATAGGAGGAAACTCCGATGAGAGGAAGATCGCAGAAAGGATGGCCCAATTGAATTAAAGCGAAAACTGATGTTTTTTTGGAACGATGCAGCAGGGATGCGGGAAATTCATTCATACTCGGTAGACTGGCTCGGGATGAACGAGCGTCCTTCGATTGAGGAGAAATTTCGGGTGAACGGGACGAGGAGCCGGGGCTGGGGGGGGGGGGGTGAGAGGGGGTTGGATTCAGGGGGAGCCGGGGATAGCTGGCTGCACCGGGAAACGGAAATGAGGTCGGGAATGACGTCATAGCGTTCAGTGCCGTTCATTCAACCCCCGGGATAAACTGGGTTACCGGGCCAACTTTACCCCTCTTTCACTCCCTCTCGCGATTGGATCACGGAAACGTTCTAGAAAACGCTCCTACGACTCACGCCATATTGTTTCGATGCGATTCCTTGGACTCTCGAAACACCGCCGAAGTAACGCGAATTCATACAGCGCGTAACGTATTAACCGCGTTATACAGGATACTGTAGTTGTACTTTGGAAATACGTTCGAATGTATTCGAGGTGCGCAAAATCGGCTGCCACTCGTTAAACATTTATTCGTTCTGGAAAGGAAGGAATTATTTAAAGAAACGTAAGAACGGCTGCTTTTCCTGTCGCCGTTTCCCCGAATTCTTTCCTACGAATAAACGATGCCGAAGAACGTATGTAAATCGCGGAGAGGGCGGAAGTTGGTGGATCATAAAAGACTTAAAGCGGGGCGTGTCTTCCAGGAGTTTTATTCGTGTCCGGAAAGCCATGGCGGAGGAACGAAAGAATATTCAGTGGCCCGACGGTTGCACCTAAAACCCCTGGCAAGCCGGAAATGCTCCTTCCTTTCCTGCGAAAAGCCCCTCCGCGGAACAAAAGTATTTTCTACCTTAACGTGTAAAAGCTCTCTCACGATCTTGCTATTCACCGATATTTTGTCTCTTATTCTTAACCTCTTAAAGAGTTTGAAAAAGAACATAATAAAATAACACACGGGAAAACCACTATAGTGGCGCACCGTTCAAATAGATGACATACGCGAAAGCCACTATAGTCGCGTACAGTAGCTAAGAGGTTAAATTCTTTCGTAAAATGAACCCGAGATTTGCCTCGCAGTGGAATCTGCTGACTAAAAAGACTGAATGTATATCACGTCTTGCGCGGGAAACGCAAAATACACGTAAAACATGTACAACAGAAAATCTGAAAAAGTCAGTGATGATCTAATTAATGTAATTAATCTAATTAATCTATTGACTACAGCGTGTTCTATCAAAAAGCCATTAACATCGTACGATGCTACATTTGCGTGACAGTATTTGACACTAAATAGTGTCGATAAAAATAAGGAAAGTCAAGGAGTATTGTGATTCAGTAATTCGATCTGTTGTTGCGTGACACGTAACAATATATTGCGTACTGCATAATTTACTAAAAAAGTAAACGCATATTACCCAACAAAATTTACTAGTCGTATATATACGCCTTTCGTATATAATCATGGACATATGAGAGCGTATATACTCGCCTTTCACAGTAAAAGGATTAGATCTAGTGTTAAAGGTAGCCTCAAATTCATGCAAGAAACTACTCGATGACGATGATGTCCTCCTAACGCGAGTTGAAAGAAAATGTTATTTTTTGCGCCTCACAGGAGGCGGGATGAAAGGGGGTGGCAAGGTGCATTTATCGAGATGATCGCGTGTCTATTTTTACGGTAGCCGAGCAAGTTGAAAGGGTTAGGATTCGAGCAGAATGACCCAGTTTCGAGTGCCGGTACGGCGTTCCTGGGTGAATGGTCTGACCGACGTCACTATTCGCGAACTGGGTCACCATGGTTTCGCCCTCCTCCCCTCTCCATTTCCCGCTTTCCCACCCTATCACGATTAACCCTTTGCTTCAAGGATGCTTATTAACGGGATTCGCGATTCGATGTAGCTAGTCGGCCACAAATGCCACGGAAAGCTGAACGAATCTCGATAATGAGGTTAATTAATAGTGATAACATTAAAATGTGCGCGATATAGATACCTGCGGAACAAAGTTCTTGCGTATGATGACGTAGGTGCTTCGCCATTGTTGCGCGACAGATGCACGAGGCTAACAAAAGCGAAATAATAATGTAGGTTGCTATTGGTTATTTATCGTGCGAGTTCGCGTATCGACATTGGCAACCATGGAAATTCATTAATAAAATTTATCGGCGGAGAAAATGCTTATAAAAGAAACAGGGCATGAATGAGACAGCCGTCATTGCCACGTTGAAACTAGGTCACCGTAGTAGCCCTGTTTTCATTCGCCACCGACGCAATCACGTTCTGCACTTGCATCAAATATGCGATTCATGGATTAAACTTGACGTTGTCATTTAATCGAATCCAATGAATTATAGCTCAAGGTCTTATCTACATCTTCAATATTCCATATTATATTGTAGGAGATACGAACTACTTATATTCGAAGTTATTCAGCGCCCTTCGTGGCACCCCAATTTTGAGGTTAACCACCAAATGAATGGTAATCGAATAAGTTAACCCTCTACGGTTCCGCGTAACTTTGAAGTCACGTAATCCGTATCTTTCACTTCACTTGATTTGTTCGTTGTAATAGTAATGATAAAAGTACGCGTCACGATCGTCACATTTTTCGATGCGTTTAAGTAATAATTTCGTTACTAATTCACGTAATGAAATTAGACACTTCGTTAGAATCGTGTTTAACTAGATTTACGTTACACGATTTCCTTTTAGATGCGAAAGTAATTGGTGTATAGAGGGTTAAGATAAAGTGCATTATCGAATCTACGAGAAAAACAAACTTCCACGGTCTTTCTGAAAGAGATGCAAGGTGAATGGACCAGTCGACGTCATTAGTCTCGAAGTGGGTCACCCCAGTTCCAGTTTATATCTCCTATCTCGCGTTACCTTCGACCTTCGACATTCAAGCTGGTTCATTGAAAAATCTCCCGCGAACGATAAAGATTCAATGAAGCTGACGCACAAGGCTGACATACATTTTAAAAACGCGCTTATTATTGACATTATATAACCAGAAAAATATGCGTGCAGTAGTCGACTCGAGAAGAATGAACGTAGCAAAAGGTTAGAAATATCTGGAAAGCTAACTTCAGACCGCAACACGAATCGTCTGCAGTACTTCGCGCAGAGATAAACGTATTTCTAGTTCGTAAGCAGAATTGGCGGACTGTCGTTGTAGAAGTAAATTTCCATGCGAAAAGGGAATCGATGGTCGACATTTTCTGTCGGTCCGTCGTGTTCGAGTTTGAAATGCCACGAAACAATGGCAATGGCAATGGCGACTGAATAAAACCCTAGCAGCCGGCACGGCTTGTCATTTAATCACACCGGCGATTCAACGTTTTCATTTTCAGATATTTCAATCGACCCGACTGCCTCTCAGCAACCACTTTTTATTTTCCCGATTCGCAACAACGATTCGCTTCGAATCGGAGAATGGACCTCGGAATTTGCACTCCGAGTCGGCATCTTCCATTCGCGACATTTTAATCTGAATATCCGCGATTAAATTGAGCCGTTTATTTTGCAAGTGGCTTAAATCTATTATTCAAGAAAAATCATGGTAACATTTATAACAGTTAAACTTCATTTTTGTCTAGAAATGTATTTAGGCCACTGTCGAAATAAACGACTCAATTACAGAATGTCATATAATTTCAAAGAGACACGTAAACAATAAAAAGGTTCGTGATTCGAAGAATTAATAAGTCGTCTTTGGTTGGTTAACCTAAAATCGGCTCGTTTCTTTTAACCTCTTCAGACGCGAATTTTGAGTGCCGCTACTTGAACTATGATATTCAAAAATATATGAGAAAAGGTTTTATAACAATTTAGATATATTTTCTCATTAGAAATGTTAGTAAAAATTTCATTCTGAAGAGGTTAACGAGCTTTATCGTGTTTCAGGTCACCGCATCAAAACCGCGTTATAGGAGTCTCGTCGAATTCAAAGATTAATTTGTTTTACAAAGGAAACGTCGGGAATAAAAGAGGTAATATTCTCGTATCTGATAAGTGGAGGAGGGAAAAAAAAGAGTCGAAGAGAGTTTCGGTGTTCCTCGAGAGGTTGTAATTACCAAGTAAGGCTGTTGCCAGGGGCAAAAGCTCGCCGCGAACCCGCAACCCGCAACCCGCAACCCGCAACGGGAGAAATAAAAGCCCGACGATAAATTCCCTCCAGCGAACGAATAAACGTCGAGGTTGCACGCGCCTCGTTTTCCTTCCTCCGTTACCCCTTTACCGATCGATCTCTGTACATTTTTCACTCTAAATTATTCTACCTGTTCCATCATTTCCGTTCCTACCCCTGTGTTCAGTACTTCCGTTCATCCCTCGGTCGCGGAAGGGAAGACACCCGCCGACAGGAAAGAGGCCTACAACGGAAAACCGACGGGTAAACTTAGAACGGAAGTAACGGAAGCCGTGCAACGAATAGGATCCGTCCCACTCGATTCGCGGAAACCGTTTCCAATGTCTTGTGCCTTGGATTGAAACACGTGTAAGGTTCGAGGAAAGTTAAATGAATTTAAACGATAAACGTTACTTCATTATTCTACCATGTATTCTGTAAAATAATGGGACCATCATAAATTGGCTGTTTAATAATAATTGAATTTGTAACAGCTTTAAATAACTTGTGATAATTTAGTAAACTTAAACTATGAAACGTTACTTCATTATTCCACCATTTATTTGATAAAATAATGCGACCACCACAAACTTGTTGTTTAATAATAATTTTCATTACACGACTTTTAAATAGCTTGTAATAATTTAATGAACTTGAACTATGAAACGGTACATATTTATTCTATCATATATTCTGTAAAATAATGCGACCATCTTAAATTGGCTGTTTAATAATAATTTGACTTATAATATTTTTAAATGACTCGTAATAATTTGATAAACTTAAACTATGAAACGTTACTTCATTATTCCACCATTTATTTGATAAAATAATGCGACCACCATAAACTTGCTATTTAATAATAATTTTCTGATACTACTTTTGAACAGCTTATAATAATTTAATGAACTTAAACTATGAAACGTTACATATTTATTCTATCATATATTCTGTAAAATAATGCGGCCATCATAAATTCGCTGTTTAATCAATGAAGTATACACATACATGTATATATTACATCCTACAGAGAGTATGGAAAAGGGAAAACGGGAAACGGAAGTAGGAGAGGAGGAGGAACGGTGAATGAAAGAGGTCTGGATCCCTGGAGCGGATGCGAATGACCAGCCAGTCCATTCAAGATATACCTCGGTTATTCGCAATGCGTATGCGCGCGCTTCGCGTTTCTCTTTATCGAGCAATGCGATCTTTATCCCTCTCCCTCCCTCCCTCTCTCTCTCCTCTACGAAAGGTCATCTCTCTTTTCTCTCTTTTCTCTCCTGTTAGACCCACCATTTACTTTTTTCCCATCTTCCACCGGCTTTCAGTCTCTTACACGAAGTGCATACTTCATTACTAGACGCATTAGAACCAACCTTTCTTTCCAAATTTTTTCATATTTATTCCTGCATATATCCTTTGATAATTTTGGTGGTACAATATATGTATGAAGGAAATTGCAAATATTTCGATTATATCGGCTATTATGATAATCGACAATACTTAACCCTTGCACTCGAAGAATATTTCCATTATAAATGAGAACTTATTCCAAAGCGTCTTGTGATACCGTTTAAGAAATTGCAAACTTTCCTTTTCTAATATTGCATTTGCAAAGTATTGCAAATTTTATGAATATTCGCGATATAGTTGATTAATATCGTAACGTTAAAAATATTGCAAATTTTACGAATATTAGCAATGTATTTGATTAGTTATCGTAACGTTAAAGATATTGCAAATTTTACAAATATTAGCGATGTATTTGATTAGTACGATAATGTTACAAATATTTTAACTTTTAATTATTAACTAATTATTTATCGATAACAAATAGACTTACGAACAGAGAAGAAGCTTTAGACGAAATAATGTTTACGGGGGGAGTGTCTGAGAAAACGAGAAGGTTGGTCCGAAAAATGTGGAGGGCCGGGTCGATTTTTTCCAGATATATTAGTCCCACCGATGAAGCGTATCGGTTCTTAATTAAGAGGTCCTTCGCACGGCTCGTTTACGGCGCGATTCTGTCACTCTCGTCACTAATTAGTCACTAATTACGACTACTTCCGGGCATTTAATCCGGCGGCAGCAACATTCTCGACGCGACATTCTCGGAGGGAAGAGTGAACGTCCTTTGGACGTTCGGCAAGGAGAGTGTCGTGGGCGTACTTCCGTTTCGCTCGTTTAAGTTTAATTATAAGTTCACTCTCTTCTTAATCTCATATTATTAGAAATACCGGAAAGTACTCAATTATTTACATACTTTACGTACAGAATGTGTAGAATGTGGAAATGTGTGGAAATCACTTTTTTCCACCTTGATTTTCCTGATATAAAACGATTCATTTTAACCTTTTAAAATTTCTTCATATTAAACATTATTCTATTAGATAATCTCTAAATTCCCCAATTTCGATGGGAAAACATTCCCCATTCCCCATTCCCCATTCCCCATTCCCGAAACAATTACTTTCCGCTATCTCTAATATATTATTTTACAGAATACATGCTAGAATCAGCATTTACTGCACTAGCACTTCGATGTCACTCCACTGTAAATGCGTTACTTAACCGAGCAAGTTTACCAACCACACGAATTGACGTGTCGCAACGAGGCACGACTCGAAAGTGGACGAAAAACTGCCGAGAACGTTAAAATAGCATTTAAAGTGCTCCCACGCTTTAGTATGTCCACTTTGTTGGGCAGTTTACCTAACTATTAGTGCGCCGCACTATTTACGAGTTTTGTAGAAATGTACATTTTTACAAGTAAAATCAAATAACTCTTGTAGAATACAATATTTCTCTTCGACAATTTTACATGATCTTCATTAAGAGCTTAACTTTATTATCGCTTTCGAGCGCAAAGAGAAGCGATAATTATTGTAACATTAATAGAAGGGAATGGTTTGGAAAGTCGAATTGGAACTTACGTATTACGCAGCAGTTTACGAGGCGACACCGGTGGCGTTGATTCGGCGACTGCTGCCAACTTTGCCATGATTTTCGACGGGTTTCTTCTATCAAGCGTCTGCTACAGGTTTACGTTATCTATCCTCTAGAAAGGACGAGCTACTGGAAATAGATTACCGAGAAATAGACGCTCGACAGAGGAAAGCTGATAAGAAACCAAAACAAAGCCGCACCTATCTACGCGCTTACCTCGCTCTACGCGACGCGACGCACCGCTGACTCTGACCTAACGATTTTGTAAACGTCTGTACAGAAATATACTTTAGAAGTATTCGCGGAGATATATATAATTTTCCGTAATAAAATTAAACCAAATCTTGAAATGAAAAATCCGTAATAAAATTACTACAAAAATGGCAAGAAGTTATTAATAAATACGGTGAATATATTACAGTAGACTCCCGTATAACGTGAATTCTTGTAAAATTCTTGCGTCAAAGATATCGCGACTACTGTTTTCATATAACGCGATTCCACGTACAACGCGGCAAATAATAAAACAGGAATTACCTGATTTAAGAATTAAATCTGCTTTGGTTGAGCATTAGACTGTTTTCTTCATCGTATGTGCCATTTATTTTTCAAATACCGTCCTATTTGATAAAACATAGAAAATCAAAGTTGGCATAGTAATAATCATTTCGAACGTGTTACTTTAGATTATACGCGTTATACGAGACAAATTCCTGTACAGCGCGTAACGTATTAACCGCGTTGTACGGGAGTGTGAATATTAAAGTCCATTGTCTAACAGTTCATTTTATTGGCGAATAAGTTTTATTTGAAAAAAGAAACGGACCTTATTTATTACCTAAACCAAATATATGTACATATCGCAAGTATATATTATATATAACGAGGAAATATAAATTTCAAAATAGTTCTATCAAATGGATATCTCGAAGGAGATGCAATTGAAGACTCGTGTTTTCTTGTATTAGAAAACACTGTAAGCGCTAAAAGTCACATTTTTCAGGAGAGAAAAGGCAAACTTGCCGATATTAATAAATATAACTAATATAGTAGCACGTCGTAAACAGCTATCCCGGTTTATGCTGGCGAGATTACTCGTATCATATAAGTATCGTTTTCCGTGAGAAAGGCGAGTTTCGAAATTGCAGTGTGCAGGTTTTGAAGAAATACGAAAGCGCGGGAGATGAGGAAAATGATTAGTGCCGGAAGAAAGGAGTGCCCTCGGTGGGTTTCTAGTGTGCACGTTGCTAAAAAGAAAAGACACCAACGGCATGCTTCGCACGTGCACTCTTTAAAGAAAGACTCCTCGTACAAAGGAAAACTTTCTCTGGAGTTCCATATCGCGCGAACATATTCGAAAGTCTTTTAAATTTAATAACAAAGTCATTGAAAAGCGTAAGACATCACTTAAACCACTTTAAAATAAAATCTATAAAATTATAAGTACATATAATAATGTCTAATAAAGATTTACCTCTGTATAAAAAAGGAATTCCACATTAAAATAATGCATATTATAATAACAAATGTGAAACACTTCGTAGATTTGCTGTAAGTTCGAAGGGAGTCAACGTGATGTGTTCTTTTTCAAATGCAACATGGCCGACGTTTTACCATATCGAAACGTTGAAACGTTGAAACGTTGAAACGGTGGCGCGAAAGGGCGAGGTTTAAGCTAGCGCGTAATTATAGCAAATAGGGCTTTTTTACGGTGAACAAAGTAAATGGAGCGTCACCTTAATGAGAATTTCATGTTAGCGAGGAATTATAAGAGGAAGCGGATGCTCGTTGCGACGGATTCCACGACGCGCGTATATAGTCGCTCGTCGAAGAAACACGTGTTTCTTCTTCCTTAACGTGGTTCGCCGATGCGTGATTCCTGTCTCACGTTTCTCCCGAAAACGAGTCGCGTCTTTTAACGTGAACGTCTTTCGTTCGCCGATCGAACGGGTTAATCCGTCTCAGGAATATTCTTTCGCCTTAGATTCTTATCACCCTTAGCACCCTTTTTTCCCATGGTAACTCCTTGTATTTGTCTACTCGCCGGCAAACAACGTGATCGTGGGATTCCGTCACACTGTTTTAACCCTTTTCGGATGTTAGCGGTCAGTATATGACTTACTGTTAGGTTCGTGTTTAGTTTTATTTTTGCGTGTGCAAAAGGTGTTTCGCATTAATTCATATTCAAATTATGATACTTGATACGAAAACAGTTATCGTATACGAAATTACAATGTCATGTTACGACATCGTTTAAAGTGCACTCGTTCAGATCGGAGATCCGACGCCTACCCGTTTTCTCGAGTGCTAACAGATAAACGACGCGAGCGCCTTGCGACTACGATATCGACGTCCATATTTGTTTTTCCTCGCGATCGATGTGTCGCGCGCGCGATGTTTGTTTTGCTTGGATATCGGTAAATAACTTCGTGCGTAGAGGATTTATATAATTATTTGGAATTAATAGAAAATGCGCTTATCAGAGTACTTCCACTGATATCTTCCATAACGAATGATATTACATACATGAATAATCACACATTTATAAATAATTCTGCCAGATGTTTCTTGATTCGATATCGGTAAATAATTTCGTATAATTATTTTCGTAGAATTTATATAATTATTTAGAATTAATAGAATATTAATGAATATTCATATATTTCTAAATAATTCTACTAGATAGATATTCGGTTTAAATAAGATTCCACTGCTACGCGATATTCTTTTGAAATCTGCATAATATTAGGATCTAAGGTTAGGCGAAGATTTGTGAATTATAGAAAAACGTAGTCACCCGACATGGATACTTTGGAGGCGTATCCAATCAAACGCCAGTCTGGTTGGCGTAAGAATCCAACAACCTGTATAAAGAAACAATGGAGAGCGAGGAGTTTACAGAAACGGAAGTAACAAGTTTGGGGCCTTAAAAGGGAAGCCGGATGGACCTTTAAATCCTGAATTCCAGGAAGTGGCCCCCTGGGCCACTCGCAGTTCCTCGGTGCTCCGTCCCTTCGTATCCCTCGAACGTTTCGCGTAAACCGTCCCTTCGTCCCTTCGTCCCTTTTCTTTGTCTTCTTCCTTCCTATTCCCCCTTCAATGGAAAACAAACCTTCTTCCGGTATCCTTAATGCTTCCCGATCTACGCGACAATTGGAGACGCCTTACAGACGACAATAAAAATGCCGAAATGAAACCATTTTTTTACGATTGGCAAATGTTTTACATACCAGTGGGTGGCGACGAGTTCGCTTTTCAGTCGTGTTGCCACTCGTGTTGCATCTCAGGGGCGATTGAGAATCGCCGCCCATACTTGTTTGTGTAAAGGGTTAAGTGTGGATTTCCAAGAATATTATAATCCATAATCGAACACTTACCGCGAAATATGACGCACGACTCGAATAACAATTGAGAAATCCGCCTTATCTTTATCGAGATAGGTCGAGGTAGGTATTTAAGGTCAAGATCGCGGCTGTGTATCCGATAGCGATTTAATCGCCGACGGAAACTGCCACGTTTTATCGGCGATACCTTCAGTTTCGGTTATTTTCAGAGAAGCGAGTAATCCTAGACGACATACGATACTTCCAAAAATAACATGGAAATCGCATCGATGACTAGCTGCTTCGTCGAATAAATATTTCGGAATTATTTTCCGTAAATTATATCAGAAACATTTTGCTTTTTATCGGAATTATTCAACATTTCAACGTGAAACGTGTTAATAAGAAAAGTTAGTAAAAAGTGAAATTAATCTTCCTCGTAGAAAGAACAGAAATTCGATGCGAAGAATTGTTTAATTCTGGTACTTTCAGTGTTTTCCGCGAGAAGTCTTCAATTGATTTGCATTTTCGTAAAGTGAAACCTGGAGGAAACAATGGTTAGGTTTCCCGTTGGTTTCGCAATTATGAGCTCCGATTAATCATCGATCGTACCTGACTTACGCATCGATTTCCGTCGACTAGCAGGTTAGAAACGGCGAACGACGCCATGTTTTCTCGCGTCCGGAAACCGGATGCGATATCGCGTGGGCCGATCGCTCGACGACGCTGCTGAAAAAGCGGCTGGATATTTGCCGGCGTAGCATGTTTAATCGAGAGAATACCCAGCCTGCGTTCTTCCGACCGGAAAGAAACATCATCAATTTTTTAAACCTAACCCCTCCGCTCTTCGATATTCTCAGCCTGCGAGAATTGATTGTCTCTTTCTCCCAATGTTTGTCCTTTACAATATAATATCTTACATAATATCTTATATTATCAGTTATTCATATTCCGGCTGTTTTATCTGGGACTCGTTGTATCTTAATATATGTGTGTTGAGAATTTAAGTTTAATTATTCAGTTATGCTTACGCATTTATTTATATATCAATTATGGCTGAATGATTCAAGTTAATTAATGGATTCAATTATTTGCGTTATGTATATCAAATAAAAGTATATCAACTCTGAAACAATGCGCAGTGGTATATTCAAATGATTTAACTAGAAATCGCAGACAAGTCATTTTAATAAACTAACATTCTTTCGAATCGCGGTAAAAACGTTTGCTTTCTATTTCAGCGACATCGCAAGTCTTTTGTTTCCATTTGGCAATTATTGTGAATGCAACGTTGATCGGTGGACCGCGATATAAGATACGAAAGGGTTCACGTGCTGCACCACTAGTTGGTAAAGGGTTAATATAGTAAATCGATGAGAGAGAGAGAAGAATCGTTTCGATTGGAAAGAACATTGAGACATCTAGTTCTATGGAGATGTTATTCGTTGAACCTTGACCTTCGTAAAGAGTTGATCTTTCGTGGAACCGTGAAGGCCGTGGACGTATATGTCACACCTGACCGGAACCGGATATGACGCGGTACTCGATCGTTTCGAGCAGCTAGCAAAGAAAACATTGATGACTTCATCGCTCGCTCGAATATAATGGACGTTTATTAGCACCTTCGAAACGGATCCGCACCGAAAATAGATTTCTCCGACAACTTCGAAATTCGAACGAGACTGCTTCTCCTACGGTTTCTCGATAAAATTCAAAAAATCAGATCATTCGCGATATTACCTCATCGAGACATTGGTTCGATGAAATTTCGTAAGACTTACGTACTTATTATTAATACGATAAAATATGAAGGATATGCCGGGAGGATTTCCGATCCGCGGAACGGACGTCCGCAGCCGGAAGTGACGCGCGAGCGGATCGGTTACCGTTTAACGAGAACGGCGTTAACGCGAGCCAAACGGAAGTGCTCGAATCCCGGATGTTTTTCGACTGAAGAATAACTGCCAGGTGCACGTTGCATTGCCGATCCTCGGAGTTTTCGAGAGTTCATTATTTCTGAATACGTAATGGCGAATTATTTTCCAAGACTTACTTTTTTCCGCAAACGGGAAATTCATGTGATTATCGAAGACCTTTATTTTTTAGAAAGTAACCAACTATAGAAATCATTAAAGGCTTTAGACTTTCGTGAACTTTGCATCACGTTATACTTTTTCATTGTTGATTTAAAATATATCCAATCTGAAAACTGCGCTTCCAATAATTAAAAATTGGAAAACAGTTAAGATATAACGCAAGATTTGAATTGGAGTCTACCAGGTCTGAAAACTGCGCTTCCAATAATTAAAAATTGGAAAACAGTTATGATATAACGCAAGATTTGAATTGGAGTCTACGAGGTCTGAAAACTACGCTTCCAATAATTAAAAATTGATAAACTGTTATGATATAACGCAAGATTGGAATTGGAGTCTACGAGGTCTGAAAACTGCGCTTCCAATAATTAAAAACTGATAAACCATTATGATGTAACGCAAGATTTGAATTGGAGTCTACCAGGTCGGAAAACTGCGTTTCCAATAATTAAAAATTGGAAAACAGTTAAGATATAATGCAAGATTTGGATTGGAGTCTATGGGATTCATTCGCCATGTTTGTCGGCCGGTCGGAATAACTCGCGGACTTCTTCGCCGAGCACGCAAATGGCGAACGACGTTCTACTCGTAATTATAGTTGCAAAATTGTAGTTCCATCGCGACCTCCTTTTTCCTACAAAGTTTCTTGTTCCCCCTCCATCGAACCACTTTCTCGATCACCTGTCTCCATCAGGTACGGTCCCCGCCGGATACCTTCCACTTCATGAATGAAACCCTCGCTTATTTATGAGTTCGATCGCTTCCTACGAAACAATCTTGACACTAGAACAACCGACGATGTATTCAGTGATATTTGTATATTTATATGTACGTCCTTAAAAAAAGGAATGGATGGAAGAAATTAATTAATCGATTTATAATAGTTGTCCATCGTGCAACGTGCACCGTGAAAAATATCAGAAAATGAAATGTTATAAATTGGAACATTTTTAATAAACTCCGAGGACCCGTCATTTTGACTGCTTTAAAAGACTTGCAGAGTCGATTTGTCTCCGGTCTCACTTTAAGGTATCGCTTTAACGCTAGAACTACCGAGCACAGTTTCAGTTATACTTATATATTTATTTCTATATAAATAATGGCTGAAGGATGTATCTTAATTAATGGATTTAATTAGGTATATTATCTACATAAAAAAGGAATATAAAATCGCAAACAATCATTTTCGAAAAGATTCCGAACCAGTCACTTTGACTGCTTCGGTAGTTCTAGTGTTAATATTGTACAAGCTTTCGCACTCGTAGACCGCCGTGGAAATAAAATTAACTCGGATTCCCGCGTGTTCGCAGCGTGGGTGGTTTCTATGTGTCCTACCATTACCGGTCTATAATGGAAACCGTATACTATATATTATACTCTATATACTATATACTCGCTCTCTATGCGTTACAAGGAACATCTATAATAGCGAGTATTAATAGTAAAACGTGTTTAGTGTTCGTCACTCAAAATCGATGCGACCACGCGCTCGGCTAATATTCCATGGAAAATGAATATATTTATTTCACGCCTGTCGGACATGATGTCGTTGCAAGTGAGCTTGATAAAAAATGTACAAAGTATAAAGTACAAAGTAAAGCCCGATCAAGGTTTACAATGTTCGATGTACATTTAAAACGTACAAAGTTATTATACATATATCGGGAAGCCGTGGAATAATCTCACGAAAGAAAACCATTGGATCAAAGCGAAGTCGATTGAAACGTACTAACCTCTCAGAGATACGGCACGTAGCGGCACGCGGCTCGCAGGTTGGCCAACGGTTCACCGAACTCCGCGCGACGATTGGCAATTACCACGCCGCGAGGAAAGACGCGCAGGAATTAGTGTCGTGATACAGGATCTTCGTAATTTCTAGGATAACCTTTAGTCGCGATAAGGGGGATGAAATCTTAGCGAATTCGATTAGGGGATGGTGGGAAAAGAGAGAGGTCGATAGGGGTTACAGAAGTGGTTTCCTGCGTGCGTATCGATTGGGGACGCGGTTCGCCCATGAGACTAGCCTACATTCCGCATCCCCCCCTTTCACCCTCCGACGACGAGCTTGTTTTCCCCCCTGAACCCCCTGCCCCTAGCCAGCCCTGCCACCATCAACGAACCTCGAGTCCTCATTCAACATTCCCTCTTCTCTCTCCCGCCATTCTGCACCGCCGACCTACCCCCTTCGACATAGCTAACCGTACCCAACCCAACGTGACCAATCCCCCATTCTCAGCCGACGATCAACGAAAGGAGGGGAAATCCCGATGAAAGACGGTATCGAGGAGAATGGGGATGGAAAACGAGGGGGGTGGAAGTTTGATTTATAGGATACGAATGGAACTCGTGCGATGTCCTTGCTTCCTTCGGCGTAATATGATAAATTACTTCGGTTGTCACCGAAGTAGAAATCCATTCGATTAACGGGTACTCGCGAGTTAATTGATACGATGACGTATCTATGAAAATATCGTTCCAGATGGAAACAAGGGTTGCCACTTATGTCAAGGGATGCTGTTGAAATGTTTTCGTTATGGTACTCGGAGATATTGCTACTTGGTATTTGCTTCTCGTAATATTTCGTGGGGGGGTTGAAAGTCGGTCGCGGGATGAATGCGTAGGGTCAAATCGGGGGTGGGAAAACATGCAGGTACTCGACGAAGAGGATGCACATCGGGGGATGAAGGACGGCAAGCGAGAGAAAAAAAGTCGCGGAACTAAAAGTAAAGGAACCAGCAGCGGTGGCTTGAAAGTATAAATGTTCATTCGACTGAGTGCACTTCATGCAAATATTCCACAAAGTACTCTCAATGATTACCGAGGAATTATGTCGGAATTAGATGAAAGAATATTTACTTGTTTGCGTATTAATCAAGGTATGTATAAGGTGAAAACATTCGCTACCATTTGTAAGTACTTTTGTCTCCCACAGTAGTGATTTGAGTATCAAACAAGAAATTTGAAAACTCGATCTTCAAGGAAATGAGTCACGAAATACATTTCGATAGATTCATATGTTCCGTGGACACAATTAGTTGTCCCAGAAACTCATCTGCCTCGGAGAAGTTTGGGATAATAAAATATTTCATTAAGCACTCGTCGAAATAAAAATGCTTTAGAATAACGTAGAGGAGGTATAAAAGGTATAAAAGATATAAAACTAGAGGGTTGGAGGGTGCAGTGTGCAGGGAGGGCACACATAGTGTAAAAGAGGGGAAGGTAGGATCGTATCCGTGTCACGAATGCGCGCGTCTGCCTGCACTCTCGACTTCGCCACCCTCCACGGCCACCGAAAGAGAGGTGAATGCAGTTGCCCGTCATTTTGCAACCCGTTCAGACGCCATTCAGATGCGTCCGATGCAAGTACCCGTCGGACCGCGAATTATTTCTACCCCTTGCATCTATCACCCTCGAACCAACTGGTAGATGCACTTTCGAGATTACCGTGCGACAAACGTCGCGTCGTTTCTCCAAATCGGAAAGAAATCGTTCACGAAGAAGTCGACGCGTATCTTTCTCGCGGGAATTTTTCATACTCCGAACACGTGCGAGTAAAGCATCCTTAACCTAATTCTTCACTGCCGAACCAATCGGCAATTTCGCACGGCGTTTTCCTAGATCAACTACCGGAAGCCGCGTGATCCTGATTATTAATTTTCTTCGAGGAATTTCGACACGTAAAATGACGAATCACACGATTATTGTGTCGGAGAAACAGCGGAAGAGAGAGGGAAGCGAAGGTGAGAATTAGAAGCACGTGGTTGGACAAGGAAACGATAGATTCTCGAAGTCGAAAGTGGAATCGAGATTACTCGATACTTTACTCGATACTTTATTCGACCGATCGATTTTTGGAAACTGGAAGAAAAGATCCTTTGAGTAAGTACGTTAACGAGTACTCACGTTTGGTTAGATCTCGATATATCGATATCTCGAATGGTGCATGGCTACTAGTTATACATACGTTTAACACTAGAACTATAAAAACAGTGAAAATGATGTCGATAGTTTTAGCGACAAAGAAAGGGTAATCGATGAATCGATCGATGGATATCATTTTAAGTTCAATCAGATAAACCTCGGTACTTGTATCACTAAAAATCTATACAATAATAATCCCATAATCGATCCACTTCGTCAAAGGTTAAGTACCGATAAGCACTTTACATTGTTTCCTACTCTCGAGATAAGTGGATCGCGATTTCTATCGATATCTATCGATTTCCGTTGATTCCTATCCACGGATTTTCTAATCGATGACACGACGATTACAAAACGTAAATACATACATTAGTGGATCATTTCGCGGAGCTATTTTAATAAGCAAAATAGAGTGCACAATCCGATCCCTTTTCCCATGAGTCACGACCGCAGGTGTACTTAGGGACGTCGAATCGATTCCACATTCTCTAATTGAAGTCTCCTTATAGAAAACACTGAAAGTGCCAAAGTTATACAATTTTTTTACCATCGATAAATGTTCTACATACCAGTGGTCATACTGTAGCATAGAATTAATGCAATTTCTTTTTGTAAATACTTAATAATAATGCTAAAAGATTGTACCACTGGTGCCTCCACCGCGAAGTCACGGGCTCGGCAAGTTTTTTCGCTATCCTGAAAAATGTGAGTTTTTGCACTTACAGTGTTTTTTACAAGAAGTCTTCAATTATATCTCCTTCGGGATATCCATTTGGTAGAACTGTTGAGCCGTTTCATAAGTAATGCGGCTTTTTCGGTCGGAACGGAACTAGTAGTAAATCTACACCGGTATGTTTAATTATCTAAAATATACTTCCCGTCACTTTCTACAAACTTTCCGGCATCTTCCAACCATATTTTTCATTCGATTTTTATAAAATTCTTTGAATTTTCGAGCAAAAAACTCAGACAGCACCGTTTCGATGTCCTCTCTTGAGGCCATATTTATTCCGATTAAAGCGGCATTACTTATGGAACGACTCAATATTTCAAAACTCATATTTCTTCTCTTTCAGTCGCGACTCAGTTTATCGCGGCGGTTCAAGCGGCGACTGAAAGTTGTCATTGATTTCAGATCCAATAACAAAATACAATTAAAGAAATTCTTGATGTCGCCTGTCTATCGCCACTCCTGTTGCATCTCAGGGGCGACTGAGAATCGCCTCTGAGTGCAAAGAATTAAATTCAATTCGTTTCAATGTAAAAATTGATTTGCCACAAGATAATCGATCTCGTTGAAAAACTAGCATCGTCCTTCTCCAAATGAAAATAGCTTGTTTAAAATACTTCATGAAAATAGCTCCGCCGTGTTTGACGTTCTATTTCAACACGTTCCGCGACATTACATATTAATCACATGTTCATAGTCTCGTTACGGAGATATTAATACGCGCAAAATCAAGCAGAAGTTTGTCATTTATATCATCCATCCTATTTACAGATTGATTAAGGATCGCCGGAGATTAATCCCGCCAGAAAATTTAAGGTTTTAAAGGAGAAGGAAGTAAGTGAAGAGAAGAAGGCAATAGCGGCACGTGTTCGGAAGAGGATCATCCTCTTAATTTCTACTTTCACTCGTCCTGAGAATACTTTTTTATATTCCGACGGAATAACCGGTCGGAGTGTCCAGTAAGGAGTGTCGATCTACCGAAGTACTTCAAAGAACATATCAAGGTAAAGCTTTCTTATTCGTCAAAACATGATCGGTACAAGACGAAGCAAGTGATCCCAAACTTTTGACCGGTAGTGTACATGCGCATCGATACCCAAGCCATCTCTCCCTCTCGTAATTAAATTAACTACCGTTCGTAACCCTTACGGCTTACACCTTAGAATCGAAGGAACTATTAACCGGCTGCTATACAACCTAATTCAAATTATTTTTGCACATACATGCGAATTAAGAAGAATAAATATATTTTTGAAAGTGATATAACTTCAATCCTTTATGAGAACTTGAATATAATCTTCCACTACAGAATAATATCTTCTTTCAATTACTTGTAATATCCAATCTAATAAATACAATTTAATCCGACTACGTTAAAGCTGATGCTAGGAGGACGATTTTTGAAAATGGAAGTAGATAAGCGCAGAGATTAAGGAGGCGCTTTAAATAAACTTATAAATATTGTAATCATATCTGTTTAATTACTGTTCGTTTATGGGGGGGACTCGTAATTAATCTCGGTCGACAAGAAAGAATTTATAGACGATGGGGTGCATTAGGAAAATTTGGTTAGTCGTTCGAAGTATTCGGTAGAAGTAGAAATCCACCCACGCGATCTTGGATGGGGAGCCCGATCGCCGGGATGTAATTTTACGCAAGTGCGTGGATGGATGCGTGGATGGATGCGTGGATGGATGCCCTGCGCCCTTACCAACCTCCCCGACCTTCCCAAAGAAGGGTGAATGGAGCACCGGATTCAGTCAGTGCCACGGACGCCCTTAGATTTCGCGGTTACAACCGCGTACACTCTCGTCCTATTTTTTACTTAATCATCCTTTTCTCAACAAAATTTCGTAAACCGCTCGATAAAACCTTCGTTCTCTACCTCTAATCGATAACAGTGCCGGCAGAATGAATTGGTGACAAAATCGATGCATCTCGAAAAGGAATCAATGACACATCGTGGACCACTGGATATTTCCAGGAATATCTACCCTGTTTTCTCCGAAAGAATTCATTCCTTGACTTTGGACAAATCTTGTAATTCTTGCTTACGATTCGTTTGTTAGATAATCGTGACTCGTTGGGATGTGTGATATCGGATTGTTTACAAGTTTAATATCGTGAATTGTTGTTTAATATCGCGTGACATTTGGTGAAGAAAGGAAGACGGAGTGGTGTGAAGTTTTTACGCAAGAATCGCCTGAATCATTTCAGTCTCCCACGAACATTAATACTAATAATCCACATGAAATCCGTGAACTTACATCGACAAATAACTGCCTCATAAATACAGTTCTTATTAATCTAATTTTTAATCATTTTATTTTAAAAGAAAGACAGAATAGTGTGAAGTTTTGACGCAAGAATCGCCCGAATCATTTCAGACTCCCACAAACAATAATACTAATAATCCACATGAAATCCACGAACTTACATCGACAAATAACTGCCTCATAAATACAGTTCTTATTAATCCAATTTTGAATCATTTAATTTTAAAATAAAACAGAATAGTGTGAAGTTGTGACGCAAGAATCGCCCGAATCATTTCAGACTCCCACAAACAATAATACTAATAAACCCCATAAAATCCACGAACTTACATCGACAAATAACTGCCTCATAAATACAGTTCTAATTAATCCAATTTTGAATCATTTAATTTTGCAAGATCACAGTTGTATTATTTTCGAACGAACCACGGAATCTCAGTGCATCTCATTGCCAGTTCGAACTAACAATGTCGAACTAACGTAAGTTTCGCCGGGTTGAAATCGATTTCCGTCGGCATCCCACGACGGCGAAGTTCGAACGGCGCGCGTTGGTTCGACACGTTTGACGTGGACTCGGCGGTTTGAAGTTGGTGGAGCGATTTACTGATTCATTTCGATGGAAGGAATGGATGGGGACTAACCAGTGGGCCGATGGTTTAGTTCCGGCAGAGTGGTTATGGATTTTTCAGCTGACAGAAAGAATGATAGTCGGTTAGCTTCTGTGAGAACGGCAGGGTTCAGTTGGCAGTGGAGTAACTTCGGAGAAACGAGAGTTCATTGAACGGCACGGCTACGAGGAACATAGAGAAACTAACCTCCTCGTAGTATGCGGCACGGAGAAATCCATGCTGGTTTCTCTGAACACGATAACGCTGTCTTAAAACTAAAACTACCAAACTTATACTCGATTATATTTACACATTTAATTGCATAGAAATTATGACTGCAAGATCGGAGTTAATTAATGGATTTAATTATATACGTCACGTATATAAAATCAGAATATATGAAATACCAAACAACGCGCCGTTGCAGATTGGAATGATATTAATGAAAAGTGTAAACTGCTCATTTTGACCGCTTTGATTTTAGTGGTAAATCAGGGAGAGAATTATTAACACGTTGAACGCCGCGTAGAAATTCGTGTTGTGGGATACCTCGAGATACGCGAATATAAGTTTTACGTAACGTCTAGAAATAAAAGTGTTTACATCGTTATCGTAGCGGTAAAAATATATCAAATTTTATGAGTATTAGCGACATATTTGAATCGTTATTGTAACGTTAGAAATATTGCAAGTTTTGCAAATATTGGCGTTATGTTCATTTAGTTATCGTAACGTTAAAAACATTGCATATTTTGCAAATATTACGTTCTATTTGATTAATTATCGTAACGTTAAAGATATTGCAAATATTTCAAATCTTAGCGTTATGTTAGATTAATTATCGTAACGTTAAAAATATTGCAAACTCTGCAAATATTAGCGTTATATTAAATCAGTAATCGTAACGTTAGAAACATTGCAAATCTTACGAATATTAGCGAGATATATTTGATCCGAGTTTTAATAACATCGGCATCAATGGTCACCGGTGACTGCCATGGCGTCCAACGTGTTAAATTACGTCAGGAACGTTAAAATAGCAGAAATACGAAGTTACGCCGTAGTGCGATGAACGGCCGACGATACAGAGATCAATGTAACTCTTGTTACAATAATGTCAGTGGATTTCAAAGAACAACACTGACGTCGATGGACTGCAAAGTGAGGTGCAGTCGTTTCGTTCAATAAAATTACGATGATTACGATCCACGATCACAACGCTAAAAGAAGCGATCCGCCGCGTCTGCCGGGAACGGAAGCAGAAGAGGAAATGAAATAAAGATGAAGAAGATTGTCGGTTCGATCGACGAAGGGTAGAGTTGGAGGGTGGACGAGACGGTGGGAGGGAAGAGGTGAGGAGACCAGACGCCGAGGGAAATGTAAATTCGCGAGATCAAGTCTGGCTGAAGGGGGGAAACGAAATGAACAAGGCGATGGAAGGGAAAAGAGAACGGTTCGACAGCGCGAATATTGGATGTCGGTTGTACGCCGAGGATGAATGGACAACATCCGGTTTTCTGAATCACTGAGATATTCTTGAGCGGCGGTGTAAAATCGGAACGAGGCTAGATTTTAAGGCGCGCATAAACGGTGACTTCGAAAAAACACAGAAAACAAGCATAACAATGTATAATTCAAGAAACTCGAATAAAGAGGAAAAATAAGAACGATAAGATTAAACGAGACGCATTAATATAACGAATGCACGGACTGCGAGACAAAGCGGCTTCGTATCATCGGCGAATATATTAGTCAGCGGGACTCACGATTGGTGGAATTCTAGTATCGAAAGGGAAGAAGTTGTAAAGGCGCGTTAACGGTATCTCAGAAGTCGCGGATGGAAGGACACGCAAAATTCAATACCTGCGCAAACATGAGGCAATGCTTCGAAGCGATCCTAGTACACGGTAATGGAAAACTCATTAAAATCTGTAATATTAACGATTATTTCACGGCTTTCAGCGACATTTTTCTATGGCAATTCACGAGCGAACGGTGACTCATTCGCCAGATGCGTCAGACAGGCGCGTTACTATCTTTCTTTAATACCCGTTAGACGCTATAAATAATAGCAACGATTGCCCGATTGCCCGAAGTATCATTCGTGGGTGCGACATTTTGATTTGATTTCATTCGTTAATTTATTCGAACGAATTGACAATCATGTACCCACGCTTCTTGTATTTTAATGGAGGAAGTAAAACGTGATCCAACGCGTATGCGACGAAAACACCTTATCTGGCTGTTTTGTTTCGCGAGTATTTCGAATGCGAATAACAGAGGACGGTTATGAATATTTACGCTGGGGTCAATGCAGCGAATCCGCATATCCGTTATCTAACGGCAGAAGGGAATCCAACGAATAAGTTTGAACTAACGGGGGTACCGATAAAAGCGAAAGAGAAGTCAATGAATACATCTCGTGTGGATCGACGGGTTGAATGGGCAAACGTAAAATGCCATTCCGAATGCACATACTACCATTAGTCGCACGTGCTTCCCTTTCATTCACCTTGAGTCCCTCCCGCCAAATTCCCGGTACTGGCAGTAAACTTGGCTTAGGATTGGTCGGTGGTTACGTCTGCCGAAGAGGGATTGGTCGATGATGTTCCTGGCATACGTTGCCGAGACCAAGGCCGATGTACCTCGAGTCGAACCGAGGCCCAGGTCAGGGCACGAGTAACCGTCTCTTCGTCAGTTCGAAACTGAAGCTTGCGCAGCTGAGGTCTGCCAGTGTTTTTTTCCAACCAGTTTACTTCGCCATGGCAATCTCGAGTTACACGCAGCCGCTAATTTCAAATCAGAAATTATACTACACCTTGAATCACACGGTCCTCGCGATTTTGGCCTACGCTCTCTTTGCCAAAGGTACCGATCGATCCTACGTTCTTTTTTAACTGGAACATCCCGTGTTTCACAGGGGGTTACATCGTGTGTATATATACGCTGTTATCTGAACGCACACCACCAGACAACAGGATGTAGTTTATTTGTGCTCGCGCGTTTTTGTGTGTTTGTGTCTAACCGTGTAAACGGATGTACGTGAATGCACACCGTTTTCTCTTTCGTATGTGCATCTTCTTTCTTTTATCGTGTGCGATACGCTGCGCGTGTTTGTGACTGGAACGACGTCTATTCATCCACTTGTCACATGCACTCCTCTCATTGGGGTACAGTGCATCTGCTGCTCGTTGCTACCAGCCACCCTTCCCCGCTTTAGAATTTCCTTGGTGCGCTCCGTTCATAAAATTAACACGATGTTTACTTCCTGCTCGTTCACGAGAACCCGAGACCGCCCGACTCTTCGGAGATTCTTTTCTATTTCCCGAATAATCGTTCGGTGGAATCCGATGAAATCCAACAAAACGATAAAACCCGCTTTTCATATTACCTTGAAAACACTTTGGAACATTTCCGGCGTAAAAAACGTTTTAAAATATCCGGTGTTTCGTCGGATATTATGGTACGCACGGTATCCAAGTATTATATCTGCTTCCTTCCGATGAGTCACGTAATATGCAGGGCACGAATTATTCTTGATATTGTTTTAATTAGAATAATTGCTCCGCGAACGGCTGAGATATAATATTAGATAATATCATTGAAGTACATATAAAAACGCGATAAAAATATGTTTAAACTATACCGGGTCGATAATTAAATATATCATAATGTTTTCGTGATTTCTGTTGTAGGAGGTACAGGTACTCCTTTGACCGACAACTATGTGAATGATGCAAACTATTATGACACTTCAAGCAATGACGACAGTTCAGATCCTTTGGAGAAGTTCTACTTAATTACCGAACAAAGGTGGCACCCAGATTCTGTGCTACCTATCCCTTTACTGCCTCCTACAGAGGGAATGTCTGCTCGATCTCATCACAGGCATGTGAAAAGCTTAACATTAAATTCATATGCATAATGTGCATTGTATAATAGAAATTGTTTAAAACAATTTATTTCTATAGGATCCGGCAGTCCACCACGGGACTGGATGATGCTGGAATGGATTTGCAAGCAGCTCAACTCAGTACCCGTGCAGGACAGGAGGTGCACTCCACTGCATCTCTATCATGGCTAGACTGGCAATTGCCTCTCTTCGTAGCACTTTGCGCCATCGCTGGCGCTATTCTTTTTACATTCCTGGTAAGAATTTGTACTTTCGAAAACTAATCATGTAAACCTCGGGAAGAATGTTATATGATAACAAACTGTGTTACTTAGATATTGTTATGGCTGCGGAAACAAATGTCGCGTGAAAAGGGTACGGAAGATGGTGATAGGAGAGGCTTGGTAGAAGAAGGTGCTACGAGTAATCCGGAGAAATCCGGCAAAATGACGAAAAGTTCGGTTGAGGCTCAATGGGTTCATCAACCTGTAGTTAAACCTACTGTATCTGTTCAGTCTGTACGATCGACCCCGCAAATAACTGGCTTGCCAGAGGTATTGTTACTGGTACTAAGAAATTACTTGATCAAATACTGTAAAGAAATCGAACGCGCTACAACAGTAACATATGTTTGAACAGGTAATGTCTGTAGCAACACCTGAACGCAGACCCGAACCAATTCGTATAAAAACCAAAGGTTTACTAGAACGACGTGGTTCGAGTGCGAGTTTAACTATCGAGTTGGCGCCGGCTCCCGAGAGTCCACCGCACATGGTTACACCAACGCGAGAATGCACGGCCGAGGAATTTTTATTAAGTGCTGGTAACGTCTTATCCAGGGCACAACTCAAAAAAGCTGTTAGTGACCCGTCATCGCTACACAAGGAATTTTGGGAAGTTCCCTTAAACCTGCCCGAGAAAGTAGACATTTGTGGTTCGGGAGTCAAGAATAGATACTGCTCGGTATTACCGAATCCGCAGTCAAGAGTCGTTTTACCCGGCTCCCCGGACGATCCTCTAGCGAGTTATATTAACGCTAATTACATTCGCGTAAGTGTACATCTCGGAAGAGTTCTAATAAATCTACCCCCACGAATTAATTATACAATACGACGAATGAATATTCCTTACAGGGTTATGACGGAGAAGACACGCGATATATCGCGACACAGGGACCATTGAATCACACGATAGGTGACTTCTGGAGAATGGTGTGGGCCGAAAAAGCTCCGGTAATCGTGATGATGACGAGGTTACACGAAGCTGCAAAGACAAAATGCGATGCCTATTTCCCCCTGGACAAGAACAGCCGCATACAAGCGGGACACTTTACCATCACCGTCAACTCCATCGATAGCCGTGACGGTTACACCGTCAGAGATATCGAGCTTCGATATAAAGGAGAGAGGAGACACGTGCAGCACTACTGGTATGTTTCCTACTGATATCGCGATACTATCGTATACCACTAATTATAAGAGATGGACACTAATGTATTTATCTAAATTAATCGTTACAGGTACGATTCATGGCCGGACCATGCAGTGCCACAAGCTGCTGACGCATTAGTGAGCCTAGCCGCGGAAGTAAATTCATTACCTGGACCCGTAGTTGTTCACTGTAGTGCTGGAATAGGAAGAACTGGATGCTTCATAGCACTGGCGACTGGAATGACGCAGTTACTGAGAGACGGCAATGTTGATGTTTTGGGGATACTGTGTCAAATGAGGTGAGCGAGGCTCGAATTAGCGGAGGATTGTGTGCCCGTACTGCGTGAACTCAAGCGTAAGTAATTCTGTTTACATTCGCAGGTACGACAGAGGGGGAATGGTGCAGACGGCGGAACAGTACGAGTTCGTTCACCGTGCCCTTTGTTTGTTCGAGCAAACACTCGATGGAAAATCATGTGCTTCGTGTGACTGAAGAAGTTCTGCTTGCACTAAGGAAAATGCATCCGTTGAATAAATAAAAAGAAGACAGTATATCTAGATGACTACGAGCTCGAGGACAGTGACACATTGTTCGGCTGGGTTGTATCTCTGGCCACGGGGAATAGAAAACTAACAGAAAATGAATCTCAATCGAAAGCCGAGGTCACCGGTGTCCCAACCACTTCAACTTTTGGATGACTTCTGTCTCACCTAAAAAGCTGCCATTTCTGTACTGCCATGACGAATCGTTGACAATTAATATCGATCATGAAGCTCAAGCTAAAGGTAATCATTTATTAATAGAACTTGCGACCGATTCGTGTTACAATGTCAAATCAAAACACCCCGAAGAAAACGGTACGCGAGGTGAATCCCCGCGGCATTTGTTCCAAGAACAATTCGAGGTATTCTAACTCTTGTACGTTTATTACTTTATCGGGTTAACTAGAATCTCAATCTAGATCACGGGAATCGTCTAGAACGATGAAAAACTAACTAATTCTCTCTGCTATAAAAAAAGGAACACCGTTCAGCGTATTTTACAGTTTACGAGTGATCTTGCGATAGATCGGAGCAGGAGTGCGGTAAAATGAATTTCGGCTGCCGAGTGTCGCGAGAAGATATTTTTTATCGAAGAACGTTTGAATATACGGAATCGCGAGTAACGAGACAGATTCTGCCATTGCATGTTCGGGACCCAGATTATATATGTCGATGAAATATTTTAATCCTACGTCTAGTTCCTAATTGATTTTACATACAAACGTGCGCTATGATTTCCGTGGATTCTAATTAATTTATCGTAAAAGACTGAATGCAGGTAGTACAATACGTTTATGATATAAGTTATAAGTCGAGCTAGGAACACACATGATATGCTTCTACAGATTTTACACTCGAAATTCACACTTTTGTACATCAAATTCAACCTTTTGCGAACCAAATTCACCGGTTTGCAATAATAATTAGATATGGAATGAATCAGGAATTACAATTAAATAAGTGTTTCGTCTACATCTTTATATTACGTAAAACAACACTTTGAATTTCATACCGATAAGTTCAGATTTGATATGATTTTTATTGCAAAATCTTAAGAAAACGATTCTATATAAAAGCTTGATTTAAAAATGGATGTATTTGATTTGGAAACGGTAGAATTTGATGTGCAAAAGGATGTATTTGATTCGGAAAAAGTTGAATCTCGAGTGCAGAATCTGTGTATAGCGCAGGCGCGAGATTCGTGACTAATCGGGATGCATGGGGAGTTATATATGGTTGGTTTTCTTTGAGGAAGCCACACGATATAAGTAGAAAAAGTAGAAAAAGTAGAAAGAAGCAGGTATTGTTTCCTGCGTCTTGCCAATAACGCTAAAGTTTATCGACCCCTCGTGTAGAAGTTAATTGGGAATAAAATACGAGCGTAGAAACTAGCCCCAGATAAATATATATACATATATAGTTACAGTAAACTCCCGTACAACGCGAGTTCCTGCAACACGCTAAAGATATTGGCACGACTTGTTTTATGTTACGCGATTCTCGTACATTGCGCTGTATAATAAAATGCAGGACTTCCGGGAATGAACACAGTTAATACGTTACGCGTCGTATGAAACCGTGTTATACGGAAGTCTACTGTATGTACAAAGATATAATACTATTTATTCCGTTTGTAGCTTCGAATGCCGATTAATGTTTAGCGACGGAAGTAATCGTATAACCGGAAACTAGTAGAGACGTGAGAGAAAAAAGAACTGCGTAAAAAGTTTGGCCCGCGGGATTCGAAGAATAATTGGTTCGTTTCGTTGGAAATTAGTACGTAGTTGACAATAAGTGTGATTTTTGGCCTTTAAGTAAATTAGACACGTGAATTTGTTAGCATGAATGGCGATATATACGATGCAGACATGTTTCCGTGCTTTTTCAACATTTATCCTTCGAGCGGAGTAATGCTTGGTTTGCTGACATATTTCGATATTGTGACGTTACTGGATGTACGATTAACCTTTTAACTGGGGACGATGAGGTAACTCGTCATTCGAATCTACGCTTAATCGTGACGATTAAGAATGATATCACAATTATCACTTTCATAATTATTCCATTCTGATACGTATAACTTTCAGTTATAAACAGTCAAACCCATATATACAAACTAATTATAAATACATCGCACGGAGTTATTTGATCATTAACCTCTTAGCTACGGCTGTATCTTTTTACGGCAATATTCAATCTAAAGCTAAGCAAAAAATAATCTAAATAGCACTGCGATTTGTGTCTCGTGGTGCTTTCCACTATGAAATTACATTAGAAAAGAGTTAGGGACGAATAACTTATAATTTTTTTATACATTTTCATGTAAAGGGTTTGAAAACAAAACAAAATAACATACGTAAAAGCCACTACAGTGGCATACCGTTCAAAAAGATGACATGCACGAATGCCAGTATGGTTGCGTATAGTAGCTAACGATAAGAGTTTAAGTCTAAAGTATCCGTGCGATGTCATTTTTGAAAGAACTCCCTGGTTAAAGGGTTTAAGTACCGACTTTAATATCGCACGTATTCTCAAAAGGATTGTCTAGAGAACCGAAATTCTTCTACTTCCTACTCACTCGCTATCCAAATTTGATCTGTCCGATTAATCGAACGCATCGCGACGATTTTAATTCGAGCTTCGATAATATCGACGCCTGAGATACCCTTGTTAATTCTTAAGAATCGTATGCGTGTGAAAAGAATGTATCTGCCGAGCGGAAGAGATTGTGATATTCGTATGTATGTACACATAAACGAGCGATTATGCGTATATATTTACATACACTATTTGTACATACACACTTGTACAGAGAGGAAAATATATTTAAGAGAGTATGTATTTGTGTAAGGAAATCAAGAGTAAATTATTTATGAATACGCGAATCCTCGTGCGACTTTGCCGTTAATGTATCGACAGTATAAGATAATAACAACAATAATAATAATTTAGCAACCCCTTGGTGTTCAATTGTACTTATGTGACGTAATAAATGTTTATAGTACCCAAGTGAATGCACACGTACTTTTTAATTTTCCGAATATTTTATAATCATCGACGGCGGCCATTATTCCTTTTTTAGACGTACGTCGGAATATTATACTTTTAATCATTCTTTACGATAATATTTTGTTCGAATCTCATCAGAAATACTTGGGACGTTTGTTTCTTACAACGTTTTATGCGCGGATTGTTATTCAAAATGGCGCGCGTGATCGAAATAATCGAATATAGTACGAATTCGAGTAAATCATTTTTATAACGCAATTTCGAAGGTCCGATTGCACGATAAATTTGACTTGAGACACAATTATTTTTTGTGCACTGATTTCCGACGGAGATAATAAATCAATTTATCTCGCGTTTGTTTTTTGAGCCGCGATACGAAATATTTTCGTGATATTAGACGTTACCGAAAAGTTTGCTGCGCGATTCAAAGGGTTGATTATTATCTTAAAAATCATTAACAGTTCTATTATTCGGTTGTACATACCAAAGAACGGAAGGCAGCACTGGCTCGAATTCAGAACTTCTTCGAAAAATACACAATCAGCAGGCTCATCTTCGGAATAATCCTTAAAATATCCAAAAAATGTTCGTCGGATACTGCAGGTCGGTGGGTTCCGATTTCCGCGCAATAACGTGCAGTTGGTGTCGCCATCTTCGACGACTAAACAACTCCTTCGGCAAAACACGATTCCTGCTGTGATTTTAGTATCACGAATTTTAGTTTCACATCACGTGTACCCTCCATTATTTCGACTGGTTTCACTTCACACAAGCATCTATACACTTCTTTGACTAAAAATTCACGAAGTTAGGTAAAAAATGTCCGTGAAATTAATGAATGATTTCGGAGGAAAAAGGAGTACGCGCGGTTCACCGTGACAGGTTCGAATGCACTGACGCGGTAGTCACGTGACCAGCGGGTTCTCATGCGGTGGGACATGGAGGGACATGGGGGGACACGTACGGGGCGTGTTTGCATGTATTACATTTGGTACGCGCGTGTAGTGACAGCAGAGAGCTGGAGTTTAGTCCGTGCATCGAGATTACGGTCGAAGATTCGTCGAACTGAGTCTGCGATTTAAAAAGCCCGAGTATAATCGTGTCGCATCGAAAAAGTACGAGCAGTGTAGAAAAGTGTTCGCCCGGTTTGATAGCGTTAGGAACGTTCCTTTCTCCGGTGGATAGAATTTCCTCGAACGATGCGTTCCTCCTCGTTCGCCGTGCCGATTCCCACCGACGATCGTTCGTAGATCGTGCCAGCAACTCGTAGGACTTTGAAAAATTGCATTAAAGTGGAAGAAAGAAAGAGAGAGAGAGAGAAAGAGAGAAAGGTAGAAAGAAGGAAGAGACAGAAGACAGTGATTCGGAGGAAGTCGTAAACTTGACAATTTCGAAGGAGGAAGGAGGAAGGAGGTAGAGTGGTAAATTAAACGTCGCGGACTATGTGGGACGTCGTGTCGAGAGACATCGTAGCCTGGAGACAAAATGGGGCCCGTTGATCGGGCCCGGAAGAGCTCTGGGGTCCGATTATCAGCGGAGGTATGGATGTCATTGGGGACGGGGACGAGCAGACCCTCCAGGCGATTCTCGGTGAGTTCGACGTACTTAAATCATCAACTTAAATCATCGTCTTCGGGTTCCGATTTGCTTCGCGACTTTGATGTACACGAAATACGCGAAATCGTTTTGTCCAATCGTTTCCTCGATCGCCATGGCTGTTGGTTTCGCGATGCAAAATGCATTCCTTCGGATGCAGAACCGACGGTGGTCCGTGGCGTTGACCTTAAACTAACCACCGGACACGGCCGTTCCTACGTTTTCGTGATCCAACCTCCTTGAATTAATGGATCATGAGATAAACATCATTATCCCGGTTCACTCGGCTCATTTCGCTTAATCGGACACCCTTTTTTTTTACTCGAATGTTCGACATCTAAATCACTGACTTTACTTAACGATAAACGCTTTGTCCGATCATCCGTCCTTTCCATCTATTTTCTTCGAAGTGTGACTCGCGATATTGTCGATATTGTTTCCGAAGAACCTCTCAATTTTACATCCCCGAGCAGGAATTTGATCATCGTCGATACGTTTAGTTATAAATAAGAAATTGATCAAAGAAACTGGTATTTGGTTGGCAACTTGTTTTGGTGCGGTTTTACATTGTCATACGTTAAATCGTCGAATCGAAGACGATGTAGAGAATTAGTTGAATCGAATGTAAGGTGGATGGAAATATTCCGATGTCGTCACGAAATAGATGAGATTTCTAAGGTTTACTCGAGTGATTAGAAGGTTTTTGCAAAATTCTCAACTCGCTCTGATTGATCTCCGAAAGGAGAGACGGTGTATGCTTACGTGGATATGTTTACCCTACTTTTGCCTTGACTCTGCACATTTCTCCCCCTCCACGTTTCCGGAAAAACCACCTTCGCATACCTGTTACACCTTTTGGTTCGGTGCATCGTGCCGCGTCATTTTCTCTAATCGCTTTCTATTGTAATATAGAAATAATGATTTCATCCTACCACGATTACTGTCCTATCACAAATATATATTTTTCATCATTGCCGGCAAATCCTTCATTTGCAAAAACCGGTTAATACATCTTCGATAATTCGGCAACACTATAAACAACATATGCATAACGTATCAATTAAATCCCGCGATGAATAATAAGAGAACTTTTCCTGCTAAAATCATCGGAAACCTGTTTAATTAACCAGACAAGGAATCATTATTTAAAATCCGCATCTTATCATCAACGCAATCTTTTTCGGATTGAGGGATGCAGGGTGACGGACAAGATGGCGTCTTGGCGTCTTCAAGCACAATAGACTCCCGTACAACGCGAGTGCTTCCAACGCGAATTCCTATAACGCGTCAAAGATATCGCGACTACTCTTTTCATACAACGCGATTCTTCGTACAACGCGGCAAATAATAAAACACAGGAATTACCTGATTCAAGAATGAAATCTGCTTTAGTCGAGCATTTATTTTTCAAATACCGTCCTATTTGATAAAACATAGAAAATCAAAGTTGGCATAGCAATAATCATTTCAAACGTGTTACTTTATATTATGCGCGTTACACGAGACAAATTCCCGTACAGCATGATTTCCTGTAACGCCAATTCATATAGCGCGTATTAACGTATTAACCGCGTTATATTAACCGAGTCTACTGTATTTCTAGTTATTTCGAATCCAAATCCTTCGAAAGGTACGAGCCTTCTGTGCCGGGTGCATTCACCTGCAACGAGTGCACCGTAGCATTCTTTATCTGGGTCGGAGGTTGCAACGTAATGCCAAGATCTCCATTTTACTCGATCCTTCGAGCGCGCGCACTCTCTTACGGAATACCTGCGCGCGAGAGAACGACATTTCGTTATTATCCCGAGAGATTTCCGAGAGCATTAATTATTTATATTTCGTGGAATTGCACCAGGAATTCCTGGGACGGGTGTCAATATACCGCTCATTTAACTCCAGGGATTTAATTTAACACCAGAAACGACCTGTTTACCATTTTTATTTACACTATACGAATATCGTTGAGATGCATCGTTTGAGATTTTATAAAGATTTATTGTTAATAGGTAACGGAAATAATCGAATCCGTTAAGTAACTTCAATCCTCCGTCCATCATTTATATGTAAATAAATATGTAAACATAACTGAGTATATGTTCGGTAGTTCTAGTGTTAATTCGTTGCGATAAAAATTAAATAACGCGTTGAGTGCCAGCCCGAAATTCATATTATATGGTGTCTTGCGATACGCATCGTAACGTGTACATAACGTGTGCAAATAAAACTATTTAAGCGCTCTGCGATATATTAGTCAGTTTACGTCTTTATCGTAACGTTAAAAGTATTCAAAATTCTACGGATGTTAGCGATATATTGGATTCGAGTTTTAGTAATATAGGCATTGACGACCACGGCATTCAACGTGTTAATGAGTCAGCTGGGACTAACCCCTTCAGACCAGAATTTTGAGTACCGCTACTCGAGCTATGATGTTGAAACACATATTATATATAGAAGCGCTTTTATTTACATTATCACAATGCAGATTGATTTGATTTGACTCGGAGAATTCAGTAAAGATCGTACAATTATCTTTCTACAATTATTAACTGTTTCACGAATGTAAATAGCTTCTTTATAGAATATAAACTGAACATCCACATACGTATCAGAGGTTTAGCAGAGGTTAATAACGAAGAACAGTTTCGAACGAAAATTCTCGTGCTCATTAGTGAGGTTAGTATTCGGCGGTTGCGGAGAGTTCGACTTTACCGTCATTCTTTCGAGTCTACCAAGAATGTCAGTATTCTCTGTGCGACGAGAGCCGCCGACAGTGAAAGTAGTATGGTGAACGTGCTTTTCCGTTTATTTCAAATTAACGGCTTGATAATTCACGGTAACTTATGCCGTGTATACCGCGAACGGTTTACCATACGTTCTCTTCGGATCCGCATCTCTATCATTAAAGTTCCATCAGAATCGAGGCGCGATACTCGTACAGATTTTTATCACAATTAAATGGCTCTCAGGTTCGTCGAAAGGATACGCGAGATTACTTGAATTGCTTTTAGGTTAGGTCGGGTTCGAAGAAGGCGAATATCCTCGCGTGAATCGTGGCGTTCCAAATAGCATTGAGGATTTTTTCTTTACGAGAGAACGAACAAGTAAACTCCGCGTGTTCTGTGTACGGAGTGAAATGCAGTCTTCCTGATTTGGACGGTGCTTATCAGGAGTCAGCGCGGAATAACGCAACGACGCAAAATGAGCGTTAATGGGAAGGTTCTCCTCGCGGCGCACATCATCGAATCTCTTGACTTATCGAACTTATATTATTTATTTATTTGTTATTTATTAACTCCTTTGCACCTCGTAGACGCTCCAATGGCGACAACAATTGGCGTTCCTAGCGATTCATTCGAAATTCAAGCTTATATTTGTCACACAAACTGAATTAAGAAAATAAACATATAAGATTGATATTATAAGATTCATTCGTCAATTGCCATAGAAAAGGACCCTTTATATTTCGTTAATCGGTATCGCAAAACGTCTTAGAATAAGTCCTGGTTTATAATCGAAATATTCTTCGAGTGCGAATGAGGTTAAAACAATCAAGTTTTACACAATGATGGTTAGCTGGACATTATTTCTGTTTCGAGATACGTCCGACTGTAATTAAACTTTCTAACGTATTATAGCATAAATTATAGCATAATACGATCTTTGTGACCTACCTGATTTCCCGAGTACAGTAGACTCCCTTATAACGCGGTTAATACGGGGTTAATTAGGAGGAAATCGTGCTGCACGGGAATTTGTCTCGTAGAACGCGCATAATCTAAAGTAACATGTTTGAAATGATTATTCCTATGCCAACTTTGATTTTCTATGTTTTATCAAATAGGACGGTGTTTGAAAAATAAATGGCATATATACGATGAAGAAAACAATCTAATGCTCGACTAAAGCAGATTTCATTCTTGAATCAGGTAATTCCTGTGTTTTATTATTTGCCGCGTTGTATGAAAACCGTAGTCGCGATATCTTTGACGCGTTATACGGGAGTCTACTGTATTCGCATTTCGAGTCGGCATTCGCGAGTACGTCTGCGCAGAAAGACCTCGTGGTTGCGCGTTCATCGTGCAATTCACGTCATTCATTCGCTACTTGAACGAATGGGACACGCGTTGTGACTCGATTTTCCTCGCATTCTACCTTTCAAAACACCTCGGATTTTTGCAACTCCCACCGAATGCAGCGTCTTGTGAAATCTATCTCTTTCCGCCGTGCCGAATAATTAATTAAAATCGGGTTTTAAAGGGCAACGCGAAGTTACGCGCAATTGATTGGTGGTCTAACTTTACGACGTATCAGACGCAGAAAACTAGATCTCTTATATACTTTGAATTTCTGTGAATTTATTATGACCTTATTTCCCTAAATATCCTTTAAAAATAAGCGGCCATATTTGATTAGAAATTGAAAAGGAGTTAGAAATATTTATTAATCAATTTAGTTCTAAAATGCAGATCCATCATGGCGGGTAGTGGGTAGAAAAAATATGACGTTGCTTCGTCGATTTCTTATCTTTCAAATATTTACTTATCCCGTTGCTAACGAAATGAGATGAAGTTAAAGTAGAATTTCTATGAAAAGTGTTTTTCCACGAGTCATAACTGTAAACTAGCCGTTAAGTGCGCGCGCAAACACGCTCGTCTTCCTCGTTTCGCGTTAACTTTCAACAATAAACGATAATCCGACTGTTCGTTTTCCATTGTCCACCGTCGAACGACAGTTTTAATGTTTCGGATAAGACGCAAGTACCTGTATTTACGTGAAGCACGAATATCCGTGGCACACGGCATAAATAATAAAAATTTCGTTAGCAGTTTGTTTCCCGCGGGACGTTTTTAAGTCACGTACGACACTTCACTGCTTTATTCCAATCTAACCAAACTTTTTTCGTGACTAAATGAAATTCGTATGACGCGAAGCTAGTTGAAGGTGAATTTAAGGAAGGTACGTTACGTGAAAAGATAGAGGGCTAATTGCTGTACCTTTTTACAGCTACGAAGAAAATGTGTAGGAATATATGTATGCTTTTAGCGTGACGCTTACTCCGAGGCTATTCGTTCGAGGTAATTCAAGTAAAATATAAACGATTTGAGCTTTACCTTCGCTATATTTGCCTATAAATAGTAACGAATGGTAAGCCGCACACCGGTAGCACTAGTTTATTATACTCTACATAGTAATGGCGAGCATAAATTGCAACAAACGGTGTCGTCACGAGAGTCAATTTACTACTTACTACTCGCGCCCTTGCGTCCCTCCGTGCGCCGTTATTTTTCTTAATTATCTTTGGATCATTTATACCGAGCATCCACAACTTCGTCGTTCGTCCTTCGACAGAATTCGAATCTAGACAAAGATATTAACAAATTTATGAAACATAACTAGGATACTTGTATTTGTTATTCGGCTATAAGATCCCAAACTTTCGACCGGTAGTATATATTATATAAACTTCTGGTTTTTAAATTCCTGATAATCAACCATTTTTTACAACCACCTGGGAATCCCGTGATTATTGTTTCACCGACTACTGGCGGTTTCCCGAGTTCCGAGTATTCTTTTCGGCTCACGGAAAGCGTTGTGTATTATCCGGAATTCCAATTAGCCACGTCGTTTAAACCGCATGTAAGATAACGGATCGAGTCCGGGGAGTCGTTTGAAGACAGTCGCGATTGATCGTTCCAGGATATTAACGGAATTAATGCTAAAGATGTTGCTATAGTTTAGATTTAATTACGAACCTCCTAGTCGAAGCTGACGTGTACACTAACGTCCAAATTTATTTCCATTCGCACCTGATTAGGTTAATAAAATGATAATGTATATCCACCATTTATGGAGATACACGGATTAATCCATTGTGTTCAGGGACTTTTTTACCCTCCCTGTTTATACGTACATGCATATATATATATGCATGTACGTATAGAATGCATCTACAAGATTTATATTCAATGGCTGACACAACGCAAAGGAAACGATGTCGTTCCTTACAGTGAGTGTAAAAAGTATTCGTACATCAGCGGATTGTAACAAGAACAACCGCATGAAAGAAATTCTGAATATTCCCATTAAAAGTATAGATAAATAATATCATTTGTCATGAAATTCATTGCGGACATCTCTAAGAATATATGTATACCACTTGTTTCTTAAAATGTTTTCAATCAAATCAAGTTCCGCGAAGTTTTTGTTAACATTCTCCGTTGTACGAATACTTTTGACATTCACTGTATATCGTCGTATCGTAGGTCGTTTCGCTCGAAGATGCGCATAACGCTTACAAATGAATTCGAATTTAGTGTTTTACGAAAGAACAGATTGACTCGTCGTGTTCGAACGTAATTTACCATTCCCCGGAATATATCCATCGGATTACCATCGAGTATCTTGGAGATTTATTCCTGCTAGGTAATATGAAGGACAATGAAAAGGTTCGATCGATGAATTATGAGATTTCATCGACGCGGGACATGGCATGGTCGCAAAAGCAAAAGCACGAGCGCAAGCTCGAAGAATTCACGTTCCACCCACGAGTAGGGATTGGTCGGTCGGAAATCACTAGGGTGCCGCCTTTCGAGAAAAGCTCGAGCATGCGCGTACGCAAACTTCCTCTCGAAACCTCTACGTCGCGTCCACCCCGTTACTCCCTTTTCCTTCCTTTTTTTTCCTTTTTTTTCCTTTTTCCCCTATTTTCAACCGCTATCTCTCCCTTTTCTTAATGGAGCAACGTAAACCGCGAACGGACATAAATTACCGGGGAACACGAGCTGAAATTCTTACGGTGGAAAAATGTATTCCGTTTTTACGACACGTAGATTTATGCCAACTGGATGCGCTGCGTTTGGATTTTTCCATGCGATCTTTCTGCTTTGATTTATCGCCGGTTTATTGCTGAATGTTTAAGGCAGCGTTGTTTTAGTGGTGAAATCCGCCGGAATGAGGTTCCAGCACAGTTTTTTGAGGTTGGAAACAGAGAAATGTAGCTGAATATTACTTTTTCAATATCATTGGATGTGATGCAATATAATGATTTATGGCCATACTGCAGCGTATACAAAAAGATAAACAGAATGCACTCGGCTCTTAACGTGTTAAGGATATGTGAATGTACAGTTACTCCCAAAAATTGCTGAATATATTCTCCGTAATTCTAGTGTTAAGTGAAGCTTGAAACCGAACCAATGCGGTTCGTTCGGGAAACGTGCCCAGCAGGTGTAAACACATCCACGTGTTAGGTAGATTCGTGCGATTCCTGATTGGGGGAAAGGAGACTAGTGTGAGAAAAAGAGAGAGTGAGAAGGAGTGGAGAGGCAAGGAGAGGGTTAGGGTTGGTTTGTTTAATCGATGCGACGACTCTTTGATCTCGGTTTGTCCACGATCCAGCGTGGTTCCCTCTTATTGTTAGCATCGTAAAAGAGAGCCGCAACAACCGATCCTTGTATTGTTTGCACGCCACCGACTCTCCGGCGAGTAAACAGTTCTATTCTCGTTTCGGAAACTTTGGGTTCGACGATTTGGTTTCTTCGGCTATTTAGATGTTAATCTCCTCGAAACTAAAACGAAACTAAAACGAAACTAAAACGAAACTAAAACGAAACGAATGGAAACGGGACGCGAGGAAAGGGAACGAAACGAAACGAGTTTTATCGATTAAATGAGAGGGAATAATATAGAGAAGCGCAGTGGCAAGATTCGAGTCTTGTTATTTAGTATCTTTCCGTTTATGATAGATGTTCCTTTTTTTTGTGGGTCCCGCGGTATTTCATGCAACCTGCCTTCGAGTTTATTCCATTCTGGAGATTGCAGTCTACCTGCGTATATCGAGATATCGCATGAATTAGAAAGACCGGCTTGACTGCACTCCTGCGGATTGACGTAGATCCTGAAATGGAGAATCGAGAGATTTCAAGGACGCGTATTCTCGACGCCGAGCCGAGGATTTTATCGACTCGAAAGTCCTTTCGCTTTGTACTCCGTACCGAGCCTCCCGTTACACGATACCGATTACAATTAACCCTCGATCTACACGGTAGATTGGTTCCCCGAAAATGTCGTGTTAATTGGAATCGTGAAATATTATTTTTGTCGAATTTAACTAGTTCTCCTATGATTTGTTCTCCTATTTCTACTTGCGCGACTGTCTTTGGACGTCGAAGAAAATGGTACGTCGAGGAAAATGGTACGTCGAGGAAAATGGTACGTCAAATAAAATGGTACGTCGAAGAAAATGTTACGTCGAGGAAAATGGTACGTCGAAGAAAACGAGACGTCAAAACAATGATGATCTTCCAAGTTGCACCTTCGACCGCGTAACTCGCAAGTGTTTTGTGGAGCGATATCGTTACTAATCGCAAGCTCACTTTAGACAAATTGGCGTATTGCGCAACTCGGTGGCTGGCGAGTTGAGACCGAGAATAACGAGACACGAAAATCGTCACCAGCCATTACGGAGGATAATGTTCTTGTTGCTTCATATGTCAATTGATTCTCGCAATAACACTAGAATAACACTAGTCGTTTTTTCGCGCATCGATTCGTCGAAGATTTGACCACCATTCAATCGGTGCGGCAAAATAATCGTTCAAAGAAATCGGATTATTGGAAGTGCAAGCACGAATAATCGCGGAAATAATATCGTTCCTATTATCATATCTCGTATTGCCATCTAATAATATTTAATAACGTCTACCAATTAAATTTATAATTCGATACAAAGGCAAACCGGAAACTATGGGAGTTCCAACGATTAACCGCGATATTAAACAGGAAAATAAAAGCAAGTTATACTTTGAACAGTTTTCACAATTGACGAAAGTCGATCTCGATCACCATAAATTTAATCGAGCGTTAAATCGTGAAAAAAACGGTGGAAGAAGTTGGTATCCGTGCGATGACGAACCTTAACCTTTTTAGTACCTTATTGTTAGAACCGGTATATCGACTTTGTTGGTTTTCCGAGAAATACCTTTCCGAGAATATAAAAAATCGCATATTTTCCAAGGTATATTTTAACGTTACCCGAAAAACTTATAAGGTATTGTATTATAAGTGTTAAATGAATTATATTTCCATAAACAAAGTTACGAATCGCACTGTTCGAATATATTTTTCGTTCGCCACGTTTCAACGTTCACTTACAAGGTTTTTATTTCCGCGAAGAGTCTCCACCCCCACTTAAGAGTCTCTAATTTGACATTACGTCACAGAGGGCGGTACGCGGGACTTCCGGGTTAAAAGTCAAAGTCACAGTCCTGGGACTTACAAGCAGGAGAATCATTTGCATTCGAAGAGCACTCGAAATAAACAACCGTGAATTTCGTGTCAGGAAAGGTTTTTCAATGCTTTATATTCTTCGTCGACACACGGTAATTAAAACGTGGCGAGGATAAGTCAAATATTTTCCTATTCCTTAGATTTGGGTTAACGCGAGCCTCGCAAAGCATAGTTTACGAGAAAATAAATGTCTGTTATTTCATCGCACATGTCGCCTTCTTGGATGTTCTTCATGACGGAGACACCATTTTACGTTCTTCCGCCATTTTTTCCTTAGTAAACTGTAACCTCGTCGAGTTTCCGGGATCTTCTCTGTCCGGAAATCTTCGGTAATTTATTATTTAACACGTTGAACGCCATGGCGGACACCGGTGATCACCGAATATTATTAAAACTTGAAACAAATGTTTGTAACTAATATTTGTAAAATTCGCAATTTTTTAACGTTATGATAACTAATCAAATATAGCCCTAATATTTGTAAAACTTGCAATATTTTTAACGTTACGATAACTTATCAAATATATCGTTAATATTCATACAATTTTCAATATTTTTAACGATACGATAACTAATCAAATATATCGTTAATATTCATAAAATTTGCAATTTTTTTAACGTTATGATAACTAATCAAATATAGCCCTAATATTTGTAAAACTTGCAATATTTTTAACGTTACGATAACTAATCAAATATATCGTTAATATTCATAAAATTTTCCATATTTTTAACGTTAAGATAACGATGTAAAGTAACCAATGTATCGCAGAGCGCTTAAAGACTTTTATTTCCAATCGTTATATACACCTTACGGCCGCGTATCGCGAGATATCGTATAACACGAATTTCGGCGTGGCGCTCAACGTGGTAATCGCGATCGATACATTCCTCCGTCGTGGAATTCTTCGAGTAATTGTTTCTCATTGATCGCGATACTAATTGAAAATCTATCGCGACACGTACGCGTCAAACAATTCCAGTTCTACATATTTATGGTCGTCTGGATACTTCGTGGGTTGATAGACACCTTCGGATTGTTCGCTCCGCATTCCTCGAAGGATCTAACCAATCCCGAGAAGTTTCCATGTTGTTCAACCGCTTAACGCTTAACGTTTCTGTTAGTACAAATTCTTGGGAAATATCTTCCAATTAGTCTGGTAGTTTTGATCGTCCAGGTTTTTTTTACAAGAACTATACTTTCCAATGAAAATATTTGTATTTAACGAAGATATTTGAGCCGTTTATTTCGAAAGCAACCTAAGTCCATTTTTCAAGATAAACGGCTCATTTAAGGTTTTTAACAAAAACTTACTTGAAATGCAGAAGTGCATGCAGTCAAGGGGTTAAGCGAATAATAATAAAATTCAAATCTTTAATGTTTCATTATCCGATATTTTCGCTGCATGATTTATAATCGATTAAAACTAACCCACTGATTACCGTGCGAGTAGTAAAAAGCATTCGCATTCACGCACAGCTTTTTATCGCGATTATTCGATCGTAGTTTAACGAAGCGTCTTAAAGCCAATTGCTCATAAACCTTAACGTCGCGAATTAACGATCCACCGCGTAGGTGCGCGTAATACGAGCCGCAAATATTTATAGAGATTACGATCAGTGAGTTTCGCGACATTAAGATCGTAGAGTCGCGTTCCGACCGACGGAATCTTGCGAATAAGAATTCTCTGGAAATTGCGCGTTAACCTTCTACCAGGGGATGACGGAGTTAACTCGTCGTTCGAATCTACACTTACCACGAAGGTTACGACTGAAATTACAATTCTCGTAATTAATTATAAAATTTATAATAGGAGTATTTGCCCCGCGTTCGTCGTGTATACTAATAATTGCTTGATTTTAATTCCGCGCATCCCGTGAGGGATTTTTAAAATTAAAATGTAATTCCGCAGTTAACTGGTTAAAAGGTTAAAAGGTAGCGATCGGCTGGGTGCAGGGGGCGCATGGTGTAGGAGGCAGAGAACGGGGGGACAGGCAACTGTCGGCTTCGACTTTAGTACGGTGCTTGTTCTAGATTTTCATGGGAGATTGTTTATAATGCAAGAGAGAGGATGTGTGAGCTACTTAGCGAGTACCCCGCGCGAGCACCGGGAGTCGCGAGTCCGTGAGTCCGTGAGTCCGTGAGTCGTGCAACGAGCGGACACGTTCGAACCTTATGTAGAACGTATAAAAGACCGTATAAACCAAAGGAAACGATTATTCCCTTTTACCGCCGTCCCTTTTCTCTCCCTCTTTACCGACCTACCAACCTACCTTCACGATAAACACCGTTCGTCAAATAACTCGGATAAGATCGTGCGTTAAGATCGCTTTATAGTCAACTAGGTTAATACCGCCATAAATGTATGAACTCGAGCGTGCCGATCACGCGCGACACGATTCATATTTATCCTTATCTCCGTGCTTCTTTGCTAACCGATCTTCGCTGCACTCGAATTAAAGACTGGATAGAATCCGTATGAATATTCACACGGGATCGGAGAGAATATCGTAGGAATATCGGAGAGAATATCGTAGGAATATCGTAGGAATATCGTAGGAATATTAGAATTGAGGGAAGCAGAGAGTCGAAAGAGTTTCATTGAAATTCTTCCATCGTCCCATCGTCCCATCGTTTTTTCACCGTTCACCGGCTTCGGGTATTTCCGTTCGTCCATTGTACGCCGGGCATTGTTGCGCTAACAAGAATACACGATATTTCTGTGTTCACATTCTTTTTTGGAAATCCCTTCTAGAATTAGATTCATAATACTTGTTCGTCAAATATCAGCGTGTCTTTTCGTGGCGTTTATCTCGGTGGACGCAAGCAAGTCAATAATTGAAGACTCCTTGTAAAGAATACAGAAGGTGCCGGAATTAACTTCTTCAGGGACGACTTTTTAGTAGCACTACCTGAACTATGATATTTAAAAGTAAATAAGAAGTGTTTCTATTTATCTTATGACAATTGGATATTATTTTCTGGTTAGCAATTTTAGTAAATATTGCACGTTTAATTTTGTAATGGTTTCGCGAATGGAAATGTCTTTTTTATAGTATGTAAATTATGTCCACATATGTGGCCGAGGGCGCGAAGAGGTTAAACAATTTGTTTCATGATCGACAAATGTTCTGCACATCAGTGATAATACTTTAGTATAGAATTTTAGCGCAATTTCTTTTTGTAAATAGTTCATAATAATGCTGAAAGATTGTTTTTCTGTCCCCTGAAAAGTTGGACTTTCGGGACTTGCAGTGTTTTCTAGAAGAAGTCTTCAATTCTCATTGGTCGGTCAGGTTAAGTTAGGCAATCCTTGTTGCATAGATTCCTATCGCGTCGAAAGAATGCACGAACGGCACGAACCGGCGATCTCCGGTCGCTTTGAGAACAACGACGCGTGTTGTATTTTTTCCGATTCCAGTCGACCGGTACCTGTTTCGCATGACGTAGGGGAAGCGGAGAAGTATCGATGGACGAAAGGAAATCCATTCTGACGGACAACAGCTTCGAAGCCATGTTATTTATAGAAAACACGTTCGTTGGTAGAAACACGCCGATTTGATGCATCCTTTTTTATATAATATGATCAATTTGAATAATTATATTCCAAGTATTATTAGAACGTTATAATATATTGGGGCGATCCAATATCTTTACCGTGTTGTTATATTACCGCGTTACATAAAAGGTCGTTCGAATATCCAATATGTGCGTTGTAGAAACGCGTTTTCGGAGAATTCCTGCATTTTTTATTGTAGCGCGTTGTACGAGAATCGCCTTATATGGCTACGAGCTACGAGCTACGGTACGAGAAGAATTTGCATATTTACCTAACATACATCAAACTTCTTCGAATTTATGCTTGTTTATTTACAAGCATTGTATACCTTCTAATAAAGCGGACTTTAACGGCAGATTCCTATGAACTCGAAGAAAACTCGCGAAAAATTCTGGTCAAAGGGCACATGATTTTGTAGAATTGTTTAGTCGGCCATCTTGGCATTATGGAGCATCGTTTATCCTGGCGCCGGTATTTGTATCATCGCAAAGTGACGCAACTAGTGAAAGCCAATGAATTCCACGAGGTAAAGTTCAGCGAGCGTATCACTGTGGGAATCAGTCGACTTTTCTATCTCCGTACACCATAGAAAAATACCCATCGATCACTCATTATCCCATTATTACGCAATCCTCGTAATGCACGTAGTATACTCATCATATTACTCGCGGTATAACATATATTCTTGCATATTTCTCGAAACGAATCTATCGACTCAACCGCGTCACCATCGAACTTTGTGAGGTTAGAATTCTCGAAGTATAATCGAAGATATCAATGAATTCATTAATTTTCGAAGTAAAAGATAAATCAGATTCGCGAGGGGGACGATTTCGATCGCAGACGAGAAGGTCCTCTGACTACGAAATCTAGATGAATACTTTCTAGGAGTTTCTCGGAAATAATTATTAGTTTAGACCACGAAAGTCGGGTGGAATCGAATGGTTATTCGGTCACATAATCACGATTTCTACGTGTATAGAATCTAGAGATAGAAAACCGTAAGAACCTGGCTATTACGGAGGAATCATAACCCCCCCTCCTTTTTCTTGATGTTCCGATATCGTGTCTTTTCTTTAAGTCACGCTAAATTCCCCTTTCCCGACCCCCCACTCTCCCTCTCTCACCCTTCTCCCTTCGCAACGGGTTAAAAAGGGAATTAATACTTCCCCCTTCCTTTATAACAATTTCCCTCGTTTCGCCTTTTAACATTAGAACTACGAAAGCCCTCAAAATGCCGGGTCCGCGGAATTGAATAAAAATGTTCAAATTAATAAAGTTTCATTGTCGGAGATTTTGTGCTCGCATTGCATTACGGACATAATAGCATCGATTACTTTATTTTTCCATCTATCCTTAGTCTTCTAGGACCTGCACGCGAATATATAAATATAATTGAATATATTGTCGCTTCAAGTGTTAATAAATATTATCAACATCACCCGCGCCATTTGCATTGCTCCGCGTTATTGTTTGAACGACCATAAATCCTGGCCTTGAATGATCTCGTCGTTCCTCGAAATTATCAACCGGTCGACAGAGAGTCTGATTTGAATCGAATTGAAATCGGTAATGGATTTACGCGCGAGTACTTAGGCAGGTTAGGTTGTAGTATGAGTTTGTTCGCGGTGGATACTTATGTATGCACGCCCACATTAGACGCATTAACATATTTATTGCTTCGCCAGTAACATTTATGTTGGTAGTCAGCCACGCCAGGACTGAATGATGCGTGGACGAGGCTGCTAACTGCACGCACACACGCGACCATTCCAGATACCGTTGATCTCATTTTTTAGAGGTTATCTATGCGTTCGAAAATCCTGCATTTATACTCCGGAAATTCTGGTCCATAATGGTAGCGATTATTTTACCCGCAGAAATGTAAAGTGAATCGAATCGCAGACAAAGGAAACAATGCGGTTAGATTGCCTCGACACAATGCAGAAAAGGTTAACCTCGTCAGGGACGAATTTCTAGTACCGCTTCTTGAACTATGATATTGAAAAATATCAATGAAGCCCTTCTATTTATTCTACGACAATTTCGATTTATTTCTGATTGAAACTTTAGTGAAGATCGTATATTTATCTCTGTTATGATTTCGCCACTGGAAACGGATTCTTTATAAGAATTAAAGTAAATGTCAACGTATGTGCCAGAGCTCGTGGAGAGGTTAACCCCTTGGCATACAATGACTTCTGGGAGACGTCATGTGTTTCGCGTGTCATTGTAGACGTTGACGTCTCCGGGACGCAAGAACTGTCTCTGACGGACAGGAAAAATGTCATACTTTACAGAACTACTTATCTATTATTGAATAATATTATTTCATTATTGTCCATTAATATTGTGTATCAATCTTATGAAATGATATTTAACATTATAAATATTCCGTTCTATTTCTAAGCTTACATAACCGTTCAGTTGAGCCAAATTAAATAGTATTTTTTGGACCCATGAAATTCCGTTTGATTTGTATGTCAAGGGGTTAAAAAGTTCGCATTCATGGACTCCCATTACGTGCCGAATATACAGTGCATCATGCGCATCCCCTGGCGCGCAGAAGTATACTTGGAGCCTCTTCTTCTTTCGCCGTACGATTTAATTCCGATTATTTTTGCATATAGATGTCACGAGGCTCGTAATTTCGGATCGAAGGGGTTAAGGTTACATTGCGATTTAGAATGAGATTATAAATTGTTATTTTAGAGACGCGAAATTAAGTATATCGTAGTATGAACCGTGTGGTATAATCAAATTGTCTACGAATTAAGTATGCGCAATTCGCGTGTCTATTCGCAGGCGATTTTCTCGAATCGATAGGAATCAAGTAGGAATGCGAATTGAAAAGTTTGCCGGGAATGATTGGTTAGGCTAATGTGCGTGATGCATCCACCGCCGATAATCGTACTGGCATTAACAACAATGTTAACGACGTCAATAATTCATCGGGCACGTTTCAACTCGTGTCCTCCATCTTGAAGTGACTTTGGAAATTCCCACGATAAAATCTTTTCTTCCTCTCCTCCTCTCTCTTCTCCACTTATTTTGTTTACTACCTCCAACGAATTCGCCTCGTAAATCCTTGGAAATCTTTGTTTATCGTTGCGCGATAAAAACGTGAGATTCACGAGATTTGTTTTCCGGAAACATCGCGGATTAATGGAGACTTCTGCTTTTTACTTCGATATCAACGAATCATTGATCAATATTCGATTTTCTAGTCGTAATATGTTTCTAGTGTATTTGGGTATTTCTGGGTATTTTTGGGTGGTTTCTATGTGACTCGATTCCCGTGGAATCCTTTCGGAGCGTCGTTTCGAAGACAGAGGAACGATCACAGAATTCGTTTCAGACATGAAACGCCGATAGAATCGTGCACGTGGATGTCGAACGTTCGAGCGAGATAATGCGGTTATCGTTATACCTCGGGGAATTCATGCTTCTCTCGAAACAAAAACGAGGAACATCCCCTCTGTTCGCGTGTTCTCTGCCAACATATTCATTCTCTACTGTTTCACACTCCAAATAATACAATCCTTTTTTACCGTCTGATTTTAAGTAACGCAAAAACATTACAAGAATCAAAGATCCGAAAGCAACGATAAAACGATGAAATGTTGAAACGTTGAAACGATTCGAGTTCAGCATCAATTTAAACCCGTCGACTGGAAAAGGCGTATATATACGTTCTCATATGTTCACGAATATACACGAAAGGCGTGTAGATATATATATATATATATATATATATAGCTAGCAAAATTTACTTTTTTAGTAACTTTCACGTAAAAACCGATGGAATAAAATAACTGAATTCCAATAACTCCTCGATTTTTCAGATTTGTATCTGACACAATTTAGTGTCAATGAATGTCACGCGAATATCGCATCGTATGATGTTAATAGTTTTTTGTTAGAACACGTCGCAGTCAAAGAGTTATGAAAGGAAATAGCTCCGCGAGTTAACTGATACCAACTTAAGGAATGACGAGTTAATCACCGTGGTAATTCAGTGGACGTCCGTTAAATTAAGTTAGTTAAGGTCAAGGCGAGCGGACTTGGAAACGGCGAGATCCTCGTGAAGGATGGTAACGTGAGATTTTCTTGGATCAAAGTTCATCGAACCGAAACGATTGACTTGAATCTCGGTGATTCGATCCTCCTTTGATTGAACCTCCTCGTCACTCGAATAACCCCGGCTCTTTAACCCCTGTTAACCATGCAACCTTAAGTTAAAAGTGTCGGAATTGTCCGATACATAAAATCAACGCGGAACTTCGCGACGTAATAAATAATGCCGGCGGTATAAATAATACCGATCGTTTGATCGCTGGAATAAGAATTATTAGAGATACCGGAAATTAATGAAATAAATAATACCGTCAATAATATCGATCGATTGATCGTTGAAATAATAATTGTTAGGGTTAATGGAAAGTAATCAATTAAATAAATAATTCCGATCGTTTGGTCGCTGGAATAATAATTATTAGGATTAGCGGAAAGTAATCCATTAAAATAAGTAATACCGATCGTTTGGTCGCTGGAATAATAATTATTAGAGATACCGGAATCAATTAAATAAATAATACCGTCAATAATTCTGATCGATTGATCGTTGGAATAATAATTATTAGGGTTAGTGGAAAGTAATCAATTAAATAAATAATACCGATCGTTTGATCGTTGGAATAATAATTATTAGAGATACCGGAATCAATGAAATAAATAATACCGTCAATAATTCCGATCGTTTGATCGTTGGAATAATAATTATTATGGTTAGTGGAAAGTAATCAATTAAATAAATAATTCCGATCGTTTGGTCGCTGGAATAATAATTATTAGAGATACCGGAATCAATGAAATAAATAATACCGTCAATAATTCCGATCGATTGATCGTTGGAATAATAATTATTAGAGATACCGGAAAGTAATCAATTATTTTCACATACTTCATGGAACTCCATTTATTTTCTCATATTAAACATTATTCTATTATATAATCGCCTTCGTTATCTACGATCCTTAATCGTTATTACCAAATGCAATAAATCCAAATTTTAGTTGCGTTTAACACTAGAACTACCAAAGCAGACAAAATTACGTGTCCCCGGGAATTTAATAAAAATATTCAAATTTATAACGTTTCATTTCTGACGATGTTTCGTGGTTCACGTTGCACAATGGACACAAATAAATCGATTAATTTCTTTCTTCCATTAATTCTCTTTTTCTTAAGGACGTACACATAAATATAGAAATATAGCTGAATTTGAAAATGAAAATATAGCGGTAGTTCTAGTGTCAAGTAATACTTTCGTTGCTATCTCCATGCAACGTAACTTCGTTAGATTCCCGTTATACGATTTTCCTTTGAACACGAAAGAAATCGGCTTGCGGAGGATTAATAAAATACGTACGAGAGGAAATATTTCTCGCGCGTATTTACCTTCTACTACCGTTTCAAAACAGATGCTGGAGAATGGTTGCGGACGTTTAATTCGTGAGAGATAAGGGATATTGTATTACGGATTGACGATAGCGACGCGCGTTCCCTGGCTTCCAGCGTGAAACCGGTTTCGTTTCCACGACGCGGCAACGAATAGTAGAAAATGCAAACGCGAAGAATCACGATAAAGAATGTTTGCGATCCTCGATAAGAAACCCCGATAAGAGAACTGCGAATGCAATTACGATTGTGGATGAACAAAAGGTAGAAAAACCGAAAACAGGTAGAGGAACGAGTGTCGGTAACGATGGAATTTATTATTTGGTATTCGGAATTTGATTAATAAATCCTGGTTTGAGAAAGAGTTAACAGGGCTGAACGATTGATTGGTTGGTTGTCCAAAGTGTTTCTTTATGCGGTGAGAATCGTGGATCGGCATTGTGCCGTAGAATTCGAGAGTGGATAATGCAAAACGTTGATCAACGGTTAGTCACTGTTTATTATCATAATATGCAACCACGTGAACATGGATTACTAAGCTGCATTCTCCTGTTCTACGTTCACTTTGTATCCAGTGTATTTAAGTCTACTCATTCTCGTGTACATCTTCGTAGAAACATTGATCATCGTAACATCCGCACCTTAGTCACTCCGCCATCCAATCTATTTTCAGAAACAAACAAACACTTTGCCATAATATTCCGCGAACGAATTCGATGTGTCCTTCACTGGTATTGTATTTCAGGATGAAATGATTATATCAATATTTCCTATACCTTCAAAAATTGTCAAAAATTAAAAGTTGCTAAAATCAATTCTAAATGGCCCAAACCGATGGTATATGATGTATAAACATGTTCTAGGATGATTTTGGGTCGAAAGAAGTGGATTAAAAATTTTGTCGGGTCAAAAATAGGTCGATTCGAAATCGCAAAAATGTGAAGGGGTATACCTTCAAAAATTCTCAAAAATTGAAAGTCGCCAAAATCGCTTCTAAACGACCCAAATCGATGGTAAATGATGTATAAACATATTCTAGGACGATTTCTGGTCCAAAGAAGCGGTTAAAAAATTTGTATTGGTCAAAAATGGGCGAAACCAAGTCGAAAAAATGTGAAGGGGTATACCTTCAAAAATTCTCAAAAATTGAAAGTCGACAAAATCAATTCTATATGGCCCAAATCGATGGTATATGGTGTATAAACATGTTCTAGGACGATTTCTGGACGAAAGAAGCGGTTAAAAAATTTGTTCGGCCAAAAAAGGGTCGATCCAGAATCGCAAAAATGTGAAGGGGTATACCTTCAAAAATTGCCAAAAAATCAAAGTCGCCAATTTCGCTCCTAAGTAATCCCAATCGATGGTATATGATGCTTAAACATGTTTTAGCCCATAATTACATGAAAAAAACCAAGTGAGCCCAATATCCACAGCATTCTACTAACTCCTAAACTCGTCGTATCCTCACACAATAAATTATAAAACAAAACCTGTTAACAATGTTTGTATAACAACTGACAGACGTTTAAACAATCCAACGAAATCTGTTAAAATCACAGTGAAAGTCAAATGATGTGCAATTAATTTGTTGGGACGCAATGTAAACGGCCGAGTCAACAAACCGTGCTCGCCATGAATAAATAAGCGATCGTTTAAGCAGAGGCAAACATTGACATATTATCGGCTCGGTTGTATTACAATTAGGGGTGAAGATAATAGCAAAGCTGGGAATTCCCAACCCTGGGGGTTGTTTCACCGGTGGTTGACCAGTGGGGTGGAACGGTAATAGAGACCCATAGGGGCCCATTGGAAGAGTTATGGGGGTTGGTCGAAGACGGGGCCACTTAATGCGTGCGATTACACGGCCGCCTGAGTTCAGGCTCTACGCACGCGACACCATGAACATTCGTGGTAGCAGGTGGTCTTTAACACATTCGCAACCGGGAACGTAGTCCTACGTCATTCAAATTTTCATTTGTCTCATAAATAATATGTGAACATTTAATAAATAAGTAAACAATAATATTGCTGTTATCCAAACTATAATAATACCGCTGAATATTGCCGTTGGAAAATTTGTTTATAAAATAAATGAAAATTTAAAGGAACCCATAGCAGAACCCTGCGGTATTCAGCTATAGATTTTTGACAATTGTACGCGGTATTCGGTTATAAATGTTTTTAAATTGTGCGCTGTATTCGGTTATAAATCTTTGAAAATTATGCGCGGTATTCAGCTGTAGATTTTTGAAAATTGTGCGCGGTATTCGGTTATAAATTTGTTTCAATTATGCGCGGTATTCGGTTATAGATTTTTGATAATTATGCGCGATATTCAGCTACTGGTCTCACTTTAAAATCGGCGGTAACGAATGTGTTAACATTTTAATAACCGAACATATCGATTATACTGAGTTCTATTCATGCATTTATTTATATACATATAATATAGTTATTTATTTATTTATTTATTTATGTTGGAATTGTCCAGACAGGTCACGCCGATTTTCATTAGTTTTATACAACGATTACCAATTACGCTCCTAAAATGCCTGACGTTTCAAAATATCCACAGCAAGCTGCCGAATAACTCGGCGACACGAGATCCGCGAATAAATTCGTTGCACCCTAATTCGCGTATTAATCCCTCGGAAAGGCAGAGGGTGGTTTTCGATCGCGAGTCGTCCTATCGAGCCTCGCCATCTCGATCGCGTTTACGAGCGGCGATTTACTGCCGGAAATCGGCTAATTGGAAATTGGAAATGACTAACAGCCGGCACAACCGATTCCCTCAAAACTCACGACCAATGTTTTTGCGGAGCTCCGTTGAAATATTCGATTCAGTTTTCCTCCCATTTTTACCTGGCTGTCCAGGAACTCATTTAGGAAGTCATTGCGCGTCAGCGAAGAAACTGAAGCCTGACATTCACTTTGTCGTTCCAAGATTTTGCTAATTTGTGGTCTCCCTTTATTGCTAGTCCAAAGAAAAACTCGATTTAGGCCGAGTAGAAAGAAACGGAGTCCCTTCGTTGTTTCGTAAGTTCGCGCCTTTTACGAGGCGCACAGTTTTTTGTTAATTTCGTTGGGCGTCAAAAGTTTCGATCGCGAAATATCCAGAATAACTGGAGCGAATTACGACGATATAAACGATATATTTTTTTAATATAATACGGATACCTGTATATTATACGATTAAAAAATACTCATAAAAAGAGACTCGACTGTTTTAACCGTTTAAGTGCCAGACATCGCGATCACGCTTCTCCTGTTCCACGACAAAAATGCCAACGGAAGTAGCAAGGAACTTCCACCTCAAGTTTTTAAACGGCCATAAAAACTCTGACGTTTAATAAATATCACTTTTGTATACATTTGTTTGAATTAAATTAATAATAAAACATTAAAAAGGAACGAGAAAGAAGTAAACGTACTCGAAATGAGTAGAGACGAAGCAAACGAAGTATAATTACAGGAAAGACGACAAGCGCGCATGCGCAGCCAGGCATTTTCCGACCGTACTTATTTAAAAAGCCCATATTCTACATTTTCGTAGAACACATAACCTAGTTATCTTAATTATAAGTTTCATAATGATTTCAAACTGTATTATATTCACTATACTATAGTGCATTGCCCGTTTATTACTAAATAAATCAATCAATAAATAATCGAGCGGGAACTATGACAATAAGGAGTTGTCGAATCGATGAATGTAGACTTTGGAACGGGAAGTATATACATCGTGGAGTTTCCGGTAGGTTTTCAAAGAGCACTTCGTAATAGTTAATAGTTAATAGAGGAACATCGTTCATTTTGAAAGGACTATTATGAATCCGAGGACATTGATGTATTCGATAAAAAGCTGGCGCTAAATTACCCTCCCCGATACGGCGATCCGAAGTAAGCGCCGCCCTCTGACCCGAGGGGTAGTTCTAACATGGTGGACGCGGTAACTTTCTCGAAGACCAATGAGAACTAACCTCCTTCTCTTACCCGGCGTAATAAACCAATTCCCATAATCTGAACCACTTAAGTCGATTTAATATCAAACATGTTATCCTATATCATTAAGGCACTGTTTCATTAATAATATTTCGATTATGTACATAATTATGTATATAATTATTTGGAGAATATTTTAAGAATGGCTCATAAAAATCCTGTTTTTCGAGCAGCTTTTAGTTTCAAGAACGCGATAATTCGTGGGTTGCATTACCAAGTTCAGGGTTAACGGTGACGATATCAGTGGGAAAAAAGCGAAGTGGACGTTGAAGGGTTACATGGAGGTTTAGTTGGTTCGCGGTTAGTTGGTTGTTAGGGGTTGAAAAGTAAGCACCGCCCTCGCGGTGGAAGCTCGAATCTCCCCACTATGTCGGGAAGATGGTGGTGGAACGAAACGACCCTCGTCGATACGAGGAGGCCACCGATAATGCCGTTTCGTTTCCCCACCAGAAAACAAGGGCCGCGATTCGACTCTCCTCGGATCTTCGTTTCGCGCGGACCTCTCATTCGACAGTTTTCGAGCGGTCGTCAATCAAAATCAATTCGCTCGCGATTAGCGTTGACCGCGCTTGTGTCACCGATCTAACCCCCTTCGTCTATATTATATCATATATTAAATATACAATACTTAATAATACTTAAACTCGCCGAGTTACGTTGAACGATGATGTAATTTACAACATCACGTAGGTCGCGTCTAAAAATAAATAGAATTCTGGTAAAGAAATATAATTGAATAATATTTGTTGCAAAGTAAAGTAAAAGTGAATCAAGACTGGATATCGAATCGACGACGTCGAACGACTCTTCGTTCCCCAAAATGGCTTCCGCGAAGTGGACGATTTGAGCACCGACGGAAGTCGAGTGCACTGATACTTGGAATATCAATTATGTAGTGATAAAATGACAAAGTGACTATTCGCGAGACTTTTCGAGAGCAGAGCTAATCCACCATGGAATTTCCATGGGCGCTTCAACATCAAACCAATGATTCGGTTCAAACCGGAAGAAGTCATCCGACAGATCATCACGAGGACACGAATGCTATCAATCAGGCGACTACTCGTCGACTACTCGCGGTTGCAGGTGAATCTGTGTGTCGGTGATTGGCTTTTTAATTATGTTTTACGTTGCATTTTAATTATAAATAATAGCGCATCTATATATGATCGCAGTTGCAGGCAAATTTCTGTCGGCAATTTGCTTATTCATTATGTTTTACATTGCATTTTAATTATAAATAATGGAGCATCTATATATGATCGCAGTTGCAGGCAAATTTGAGTCGGCAATTGTCTTATTAATTATGGTTTACGTTGCATTTTAATTATAAATAATAGAGCACATATATATGGTCGCAGTTGTAGGCAAATTTATATCGGCAATTGGCTTTTTAATTATGTTTTATGTTGCATTTTAATTATAAATAATAGAGCATCTATATATGATCGCAGTTGCAGGCAAATTTGAGTCGGTAAATGTCTTATTAATTATGTTTTACATTGCATTTTAATTATAAATAATAGAGCACATATATATGGTCGCAGTTGTAGGCAAATTTGTATCGGCAATTGGCTTTTTAATTATGTTTTATGTTGCATTTTAATTATAAATAATAGAGCACATATATATGATCGCAGTTGTAGGCAAATTTGTATCGGCAATTGGCTTTTTAATTATGTTTTATGTTGCATTTTAATTATAAATAATAGAGCAATTATATATGATCGCAGTTGCAGGCAAATCTGTGTCGGCAATTTGCTTATTAATTATGTTTCTACAACCCGAGGAATCATTTGCAAAATGAAGTCATTAGTTGACAACACAAAAAGAACTTCGCTAATATTTCCGGCACGATCATTTATATCTGACATCGAACATTATTTATTTATCTATTATTATTAGACAGATTATTAATATTGATTATCTAATATTATATAATCTTTTTAACACTAGAACTACGGATAATATATTCATCTATATTTATACATTCATGTCTTTCGAAACAAGAATGGATGAAAAAAAAATAGATTAATGGGTTTAATTACGCCGTAAATTGAGCCGCAAAAATGTCAGGAAATGAAACCACATAAATTTCAATATTTGAGGACCCGCCATTTTGTCCGCTTTTGTAGTTCCAGTGTTAAAGAATCGTGGGACAGCCTGTATTATTAAATAAAAAAATCTGTTAGGTATCGATGGCCGAATGTCCGGTGCATTTGTCCTGCAAATATGGAGGGTTTAAGTTGCGTGACGGTGCATGCGCAAGGGTTTAACACCTGACGGTGACCTGTTCATCCCTCGGGCCCACTTCGGGCCCACCTCGGACCCTCTAATTGCCGTGAAAAACCTCGCTGCGAGCATTAAGTCCCCTAATCGTTTAGCTGAACTCACCAGCTGCCGGGTTTATATCGTTTATCCTGACGATTAACAGCCTGAAATTTGTCGATTCGGCTCGATTAACTTTCACCCTTAAAAAGTGTTCTTCCGGTTTCGCGAGGACCTCGCAGGCACTGCGTCAGCTGCCCAACAAACGCTGAAAAGCGTTTTTCTTCGAAATTACTTTGCTTCCGCGGGAAAGCATCATTTTGTTTCCCGACGGAACTTGTTTGTCGATACTTGGTTCTCGAGATTTACAAATCGTTGTTTCTTCGAGTAAACTATCTTTAATGTACAGAAATATTCTTAAATTTATAAACCTTCAAAAATTGCCCAAAAATCAAAGTCGCCAATTTTGCTCCTAAATGGCTCAAATCAATGGTAAATGATGTATAAACATGTTCCAGGTTGATTTTGGGTCGAAACAACTAGGATCATTATTAATCCAATGATACAAATCAAATGTTAACAAAAGTCGAAGATCGCGTTGTAAATAAAAAAAATGAGCGTTCAAGGAGGAATAAAAGTTCACGGTTAAAGACTCAACGATGGAGTTTTATCGGCGATTCGCGGTGCGCTTTGTCGTGGCGAACGAAAGTGAGCCGATTACCGTGGAAGCAACGTCGTTAGATTTACAGCGAACGATGCATTTCTATTTGCTTTGTCGGAGAAAGTTCTTCGAGAGAGTCCGTGTGCGCGACTCTTTTTGCACCGTTTGGGAGTCGATCGCCACGACCCGCCGGCTACTCCGACTATATTCCGATCTATTCAACGGCCCCGCTTCATTATTTTCATTTCTTTCTTATAGCCCACGATCATATTCACTTTTTGCATTACAAATTAACCGTTTTACAGATCAAATTCACCCTTTTGCAAATCAAGCTTTTCTACACATTTCTTTTCTTACGCTACTGTGATACAAATGCAATGCAATGTGACATAAAATTAACATAAAATACTTACATAACAGCAACAGTATTTACAAACATTTAATTCATAAATATTTTGGTGTTAAATAAGTGTTTTATGTTAATTTAAGGGTGATTTTGATCTGCGAAAGGGTGAATTCAATTCGCAAAAAGGCGAGTACGATCTGCAAAATGATTAATTTCGATTGCAAAAAAGTGAATATGATCTGCAAAATAATTAATTTCGATTGCAAGAACGTGAATATGATCCGCAAAATGGTTAATTCCGATTGCAAAAAAGTGAATATGATCCGCAAAATAATTAATTTCGATTGCAAGAACGTGAATATGATCTGCAAAATGATTAATTTCGATTACAAAAACCTGTTTATCTTAATATATATATAAATAAATAAATAGATAAATGAAAAAAGTGTAGCCGGATGGAAAGAACGAAGGCTAGTCGTATTTCGTTGAGTGTAGGATCGAAACTGTTTCGCGAGTGAACAGACTTACGTAAATACCAAACAACGTTACACCATCAGCGCCGGTTTCGATCTCCGTTCCATCAAGGTCTCTATCGCGTGTAATTCGGTAGCGATCTCCGTATCGTCGAATCGTTAACCTTCAAAAATCATCCGTCCGTTCATTTGCATATCGGCCACCGATTTCGAAAAGTGGGTCGGCGTGAAAACATTTTCACGCGCGAAGTATACCTTATATTTCATTGCACATCCTCGCGTTAGGAAATATTTATGAAAGAGATTCATCGCGAGCGCGTCATTATTAAGTTGTTTTAATGAAAGGCGTACCGTTTATTCACCTAATTTATTACATATATATAATTCCAGGCAGTTCGTTAGGTCGTTAACGACTTCCTTCGGCATTGTTCCTAATTACGATGTAATTATTACGCAAAAGGCAGAAACGCGGTGAAACTTCGTCGCCGGAGATACCGTGGAAAAAAGGCAATCTTTTTATCTTAGAAAGTCGTGCTATGGTTTTATTCTCGAACGACGATTCCATCGGACAATGAAATTGTTAAGAATGTACTTTCTGCATTTTCCCACGCGTATTATGGTAATCTCTTATTTTAGACTCCTTTAATGGAGTTCTCGTGGATACCAAAATGGCGTACACCGGTTTCCGTAAAACGTTTGCGTTCCATTCGAGCTCGTTAATAAATCATATCTGTCCGAGCCAATGGCGTAATAAAAATATTCAAATCTAACCGAACGTCCTAATGTCGTGTGGGGTGGCGTGTTTGGTCGATAATTCAGAGTGGGGTTGGTTGGCAACCGTTTACCCACCGATCTAATTCACCTCCCCGCAAATTTCGCTCTCCTATATCGTATATTGTCTGGAAAACTAGCGATCTACGTCTTCGGAATTACGTGTTATAAATCCGAATGAAGTTCAGAATTAACTTATTCAACGTGTTAAGACATGGAGAGCGCCGAACTACGTGTTATATAATACCTCGCGATACGCGTCCGTAACATCTATATTACCGTTAAAAATAAAACTGTTTGACCACCCTACGATACATGGATTACTTTACATTGTTATCGTAACGTTGAAAATACTGAACATTTTACGAATATTACCGATATATTTGATTGGAGTTTTGACCATGACGTTCAACGTGTTAAGTATCACGATTATAATCGTGCTTTATTTAATGTACCGCGTCCTTCATTCAAGTACTTGGAATTCTCGCATCCTTCGACGCGACCGTTTCCCGAAACTATAAACGCGAGATGCCATTGTAATTGGGCTCACGTGCCAGAATTCTTTTCTTTCACCTTCCTCGATTGTCCGGGATTTTCCGAGGATACCGGCTGATGGGAAAAAAAGAGTGAAACGTATGAACGCGCGTTTGCATATTGCGACGGGATACGTCGATGAATGCGAGTATCCTCCCAGCTAACAATATCACACGACTCGTTTATTCCTTTCTTTTTCCTTCGATTCTCCACGATATCTCGCTCGAAGGCTTCACCAAGGATATCAGATTTCCCCGAAGCAGACGCTAAAAAGAACGATCTACGCCATTCGTTTCGTTATTCACTCGAGTTTTTCGACCTTTTCCGTATTACGAGTAATCTTTTATGTACAGCAAGCTCCCGTATAACGCGGTTAATGCGTTACGCGTTGGAGGAAATTCGAGATAACAAGCTATGCTATGCTCAACTAAAGTAAACCGGGAATTCCAGCATTTTATTATACAGCGCGTTGTAAGAGAATCGCGTTATGTAAAAAATGTCGGCGCTGTATCTTTAGCGCGTTATACGGGAGTTTACTGTAATCTGTTCGAACTTACTTGAATCGCGTAATTACTGATTTATAATTACATCGATTAATCGATGTTTATCTATCTAGCGATGTTTAAATATATCGTACGGAGTTATTTTATCATTAACCTCTTAGCTACGTCTGGAATTCCCGCGGTTTTGTATCTTTGTACGGCAATGTTCGACGCGGACTGCGCGCAAAAAATAATGTAAATAGTACTGCGATTTGTGTCCGATGGTGCTTTCCACTATGAAATTACATTAGAATAGGGTTAGAGATGAATAAATGATAACTTCTTTATACATTTTCATGTAAATAGTTCGAAAAGAAACATAACAAGATAACATACGGGAAAGCAACTATAGTAGCGTACCGTTCAAAAAGATGACATACGCGAAAGCCACTATAGTGGCGTACAGTAGCGAAGAGGTTAAATAATAATCTAAGGCAAAGAGGTTAAATAATAATCGAAGGCAAAGAGGTTAAATAATAATCGAAGGCAAGGAGGTTAAATAATAATCGAAGAAAACGATGAGCGATTGATGAAACGATAACCGGCGATTGAACCTTGATTCCTCGACATCTGCCGACGGTGCGGATCACTTGACATTAATACTCCTGGTGCGATTAATGTGTCGTTCAATTGAAACAGGACGATAGGATATTTCGAATCGAAAGTCTTAAAAGGCGCCCTTAGACTGGTTGGTTAGCGGCATGAATGGCCCGGCCGGAAACAACGAGTTATGATACTTGACGTGGAGACTTAAACGCTTAAATGTCTCCAAGATACGTGACCATATTTTCTAAGACGAACTCGAACGTACGAGAATTTTAAACCGTCATAAACACGACCTTTATTTTTGAACAATTTTCCTTCGTTGCGTGAATTTTCTCTTATTTCTTGAGAATAGATTTCTCCCACTAATTTCCTCGACGTACGACTCATTAAAAAGTGTATTCTCGTTACGAGATAATATTGGCGCAATATTAATTTTAAGCTAGCATTCTAGCTTAGAATGACTTAACCTAAAAATGATCGTGTCGTAAATATTCGCAGTTCTTTTCGCGTTGTTAAGTAACGATCTAGTTTTACTGCGTATCCTGGATAAAATAGATCTAGTGTCGAAAATATGGATGATCGGAAAATTCTGTGAAAAGGCGACAAAAGAAAAAATTCTCTTTCGGAATATTGGATGTTCGAAGTCATTTATATAAAGCGTAAAATATTTTCGTTATTGTCGCGATTAAAGGTGATAATTAGGTAGCTCATTTCGTATTGGACACCCTGTATATCTGAATATACAATAAATATATCGAACGTATATTTCAATACATATTATATACTGAAATAAACAACACGGCGAATGGTTTCATTGCAAGTCGTAAAGTTCCGTTAGCAGCGTTTCCCGGCGAGAGAATGAAGAATTTGCGTAGTAAAACAATTTCGAAATAATCAGGCTTATTCACTCGCGAGACCTTTCCGCGGTGCTCGAGGCAAGAATACATGGCGCGTACCTTTTATTTTCTTCATCGGCTGTTCTCACCCGCAACATTTTCTTTCTCCCACGCGGATCTTTCTTTCTCTCACGGAACCTCTCTCTTGGATTACATCTCCGTATCCTCGATCTTGCGATTCCTCGTAGCAACGGATTGAGATGTGCATTACGTTCGCATTACGACTCGAGCTCCAACCTTCCATCCGTGTGCTTCTTGTTTTAAATACCGTTATTATTACACTTATTTAACAGAAAATAACACTCACGAATAAAGTATCACTGAAAACACCTCACGCTAGATTTCCCGGTGAAAATAATCGAATACAAAAACACGAAGGACATCATTCGATATATCGAACTCCATATTACGATATCGATATATATATCGATGATTCGAGTGTCGAAGCGAGAGTCGAGCAAAGCTGCGTATTAAATTCATGAAGTAACAAATAATAATTGGTATTTGTTGAACAAAACGTAATTACAAGCGTTTAATTAACACTGAAAACACCTCACGCTAGATTTCCCGGTGAAAATAATCGAATACGAAAACACGAAGGACACCATTCGATATATCGAACTCGATATTACGATATCGATATATATCGATGATTCGAGTGTCGAAGCGAGAGTCGAGCAAAGCTGCGTATTAAATTCACGAAGTAACAAATAATAATTGGTATTTGTTGAACAAAACGTAATTACAAGCGTTTAATTAACACTGAAAACAACCAAAGTAGTTATAATGACGAGGCAGAAGTGAAATAAAAGTAAAGTAAGTGAAATAAGTAGACATTAATCGAAATATTCAAATTCATAAGATCCCGTATTCTGAGATTTCCTGTGACTCACGTTGCATAATGAGCCGAATTGAATTTATTCATTTATTTCTCCCATTCACCCTTGTTTTTAAGGACATATAAGTAAACGTGTAAATATAACTGAATATATCGTCGGTAGTTCAGTGTTAATAGAAAAAGTCAATAGAAACCTCCTCTCTTTGACACAAAGTGGACAACCTGGTACGTGTATGCTGTGGCATAACTTTTTTCGTCACGAGATAAGACAATGCGACTGATAATGAAAATCTTCCTCTCCGAGTGACACGAGATGTGTCACGGTTACAATTGTAAACAGATGCATATAAACTGAGCAACTACACCAACAATCCTCCATTTTTTCTGGGTTATTTAGAGAGTTGTATGTTTTTGGTTTTAGGTCGGGGCGATTTCGTCGGAGGCATAGACAACGAGGCCCTGGATTTCTCGCAACTGGAAGATTTTATCAACAGCGATAGCGAGCAACCTGCAACGTGAGTCGAGTTTGGTTCTCATAAAACACCGAATACAATGATAATATTAAGGTTACCAGAAAGTAATCAATTATTTTTCATACGCTTTATGAAACTGCATTTATTTCTTCATATTAAACATTATTCTATTAAATAATATTGATGGTTATCTATGATACTTGACTGACGAAACTCCAATGCCATAATTCCCGTTTAGAAAAATCTCAAATTCCCAAATCTCGATGCGAACAAATTCTCTACTCCCGAATCGATTACTTTCCGGTACCCCTGATACTTCATTTTGCGCCCCCTATTTGTCGCCTCGTACGACAAGCAGGGGATACTTTGGGCCTATTCTCTCCCCGGTCCCACAGGGGGATGAAACTAGGTACCCTTGAAAATATATAACAACTTGAAACTCATATATTATCATATATTATTTATTACGATTCTGGTTCAGACGATGAGTTTATTTATTTCTTTATTCCACGGGTGGCACCCTTTGGTAAATGTTACAAACGTAACCAAGGTGAAGAAAGAACCAAAAGAAGAGCTGACAATAATACTGGTAAATTATAAAATAAGAAGTAAATACGACTGGTACAAATACAGAGTACATACAATGTTTAAAATATTGCTTTTAAATACAAGTTCAAACGATGCTTCTATTATCGAGAAGTGGAAATAGCTAATTGTAATATGGCGCTTCTTGTAAAAATACAAAGCCCATTCGATAATAATTATTGTGGATGATCGGAGGATTGAATGTATTTTGGAAACACTAGCTCGTGGCATTGAACGTTAGATAGCTCGCCTTACGCGTCCCATTCTGAATTATGCTAATTAACGAACTCGGATGTAATACACTTGGAACCACGTTGCACTGGCACGCGTTTCCTGTCGACGATGGGATGTGCACTGCTAAATCTTTCAATTACATACCGACACCGATGCCGACACCGATTCCTACCCCCTCGTTCGCCTCGGAAAGCCGATCCTAAACGTTTCTCGGAAGATCGACTTTAACCAGCTCACTGCAACTGTACTTCTGTATTTCAAAGAAATTTGTTTTTAAAAAGTATAAATCAACCGTTTATCTTGAAAAATGGACTTAGGCCAGTTGCAAAATAAACGGTTACATATATTCTCGTCGAAAACACTTAATAAGCAGTTTATAGAATGTTTGATTACTTGTCAAAATTAATGATCACTATAGTTGCCAAAAACAGTCTACGCAAGCCGTTAAAATGTCGGGCCAGTGGAATTGAATAAAAACGTTCAAATTTGGTAAGTTTCCATTTTCTGAGATTTGAGTTTCTTAACTTATCAAACGCTCTGAATAACTCAGCTTATAATTATATAATTATAAATAGCTTATAAAAGATTTATATTATAAATATAGCTGGGATATCTTGTCCGTAGTTTTAATGTTAACCTTTTCTACTCGGTCGTCGTTTTATGTTGAATTCATCCTCAAATATTCGATAAATAGTACATATACTATTATTTACATAATATTATATACTTATTTATGTAATCATATATAATTTGACAGCTTCTTCTGAACTACCTCTTCCTAATACGACTTAGAGACGAGGAGGAAAAAGAACGAAAAAAAAGAGATTCGAAGATGAGTTTAAGTAAGATAACGTAAGGCTTGCGTCAAGGAAAGGCGATGATATTTATCAGATTCACGGAACAGCTATTATTCAATATACGAGTGGCTCGTCAGCCTGCAAATCCTCGAACAAATCTCATTATCGTGTAAAGCGAGTCCTACGCTTCACGAGTGTTCCAAGAAAAATAAAAAGGTACGGGATGCCTGGGGCATCCTTTACGCTTGCGCGATACATACTTCAGCGGTTCAAGAGTACAGCTAACCCTTGATTTACACGGTAGATTGGTTCCCCCAAATGTCGTGTAAATTGCAATCGTGCAATTCGAATCCACGTTTCATATTGAAAGTAAATATGTAATCAATTTAACAGATTCATATGAAACAGTATTATGTATCTTTAGAAGAAATTGGAGTACATATTTTTTAAGAAAAATGGTGTCGCTCAGTCGCCACTCAATTTGCTGTGCTACTTTATCGGCGATTCTCAGTCGCCTCTCAGTTTGTTACACTACTCTAGCGGCGATTCTCAGTCGCCACTCAGTTTATTACGGCAAGCGTATGAGACTCGGCCCTATATATATAACATAATTCAAAAGCACATCTTTTCTACCGTATTTCTTGAAGTGTGTTACAGAAAAATCGTGTAATTCGAATGTCGTGTAAATCGAGGACCCGGTGTATTTTATTCGAGAGGGAGAAAGGAGGAGAGGAGCAAAGAGAGAAAGAGAGAGATACCGATCCACTGGGATACCGAAGGAAGGCGGTAGCGATCTCGCGGCAGAGGTGTAATGATATAATGACGGAGACGGAGTAGTTGATAGAATCAGTGGTCGGTCTGGATGCGCGTTAGGCCTCGTAATCGGGCCTAACACACTCTTCCCATTAAAGGCCCTGCACTCGTCTCAGAAACAGATTTCATTCACCGATAATACACACTTTTGCATGTCCCATAAAATCGCTTCGACTCTGTTCCGAAGGATACACGTTTCTCCCAGCAAATAACACATGAACAGCCATATGTTTATTCGCGTGCTATTCGCTTCGAATACTCTACGTGTATCATTATTATGATATTCCTCCTATCTTTTATCGCCAGAGTCTGAGCGTGTTTGAGACGAGGCTCAACGGCGAAAGATAATGGGATCGGTAATTAGATTACGTAATGAATATACACAAAATATACAGCAGCGAGCGAGTACCGACTCGGTAATAAAAGGAAGAAAATATTCAATAATAATCCACATCGCAATTCTGACAGTATAATTGCGTAATTACCGGCGGGAAATAATATACCCGCAGAAAACTAATTATTTTCTGTAACCCGCACTAAAACGGGAGATGTTTGCCGATAAAAATGTTTTCATAACATTATCGAGGAATTCCTTTTTTTCCGCGTCGATTTATCATGACACCAATAATAGAATGTCATTGTAGAGTTGTGTAATAACGTATCTCATTTGCGTACACAAACTTTTTGTACCGTCAAAAATTACCTTGAAGAATATCTGATTTTCGAGATATCCGTTAATTTCATATACCATTAAATGTGTTTCAATTATATTCAAAATCGACAGCTGATATATCGGCTCAAGGTATTCCTCGGAAATCCCACAAAGCCGATATATCAGCTTTACGATACTAAAAGGGTTAAATGAAATTTGGTTAAAGTAAATCGAAAGACAGAAATATGTTAAAAATCTCGCAGAATATTGTATGATGATATTTTCTGCAGATATTTCGCGGACACTCTCGCTCACAATGAAAACGGGGGTGGTACCACGAATCATGGTGCTCGGATGGAGAACACGGCCTCGCAGCAGCCACCGGCTCGACTACCCTCGCCGATTACGCAAACTCACCCCGTCTCGAACAATTGCGGATCCGGTACCACCACCGTACCCAATGGAACCACTTACAAGGATCCGCAATCCTACGTTCACCCGTAAGTTCAATCTTATTCAAAATAAGCATAGCGCAAAGAATTAATTTTTAATGAGTTATACATTTCATGACTTGTATTCCTTAGACACGCATTACCGGAAAGTCCACCGGACAGTGGTAGCGAACCACCCTATTCTCCGCCGGGTCACAACGACACTCAACACGTGCATTCTCCACGTAAGAATATGTCGTTTTATTATGTATACGGGTAACCTTCGTACAACGCGGTTTCAATATGACGCGGTACTTATATAACGCGGTACTTATACAACGCGGTTTCGATATAACGCGGCTCACAAATTGTAGCGATCCTCCTATGACGCGGTACTTATACGACGCGGTTCACAAATTGTGCCGATTTTCGTATATCGCGGCATTTATACAATGCGACTTCGATAAAACGCGGTTCACAAATTGTGCCGATTTTCGTATATCGCGGCATTTATACAATGCGACTTCGATAAAACGCGGTTCACAAATTGTGCCGATTCTCGTATAACGCGACACTTATACAATGCGACTTCAATATAACGCCTGTATACCATCCGTGTCTCGCATAACGCGATGTTTATAACGCGACCTTTCTCTGGAAGCAAACTCCCACGTAATACGAGAGTTACCTGTAAACGGCAAATAACCAGAATAAAACATGTAGTACCAGATGAATGATCATATTTCAGATCAAAAGGTAGCTCTGCAAGAGATGCTCCTTCATCACCAAGGCAATCAGTCAAGCTACGGTCCAAATCTTTTGCCAGCATCACCCAGAGCTTTATCCACAACAGCGGATCCCATGTTGTTGACGCACACCGTTCTGACACCTCATCTCGCTGCTGGGACACCGAATCTCCAATCACAACAACAGATAACACAACCCTTGGTACCGTTGCCTCACGAAAATAGTCCTGGCAATATTAATACTTTGTACTCGTCCCTTCAGTCGGCTCCTAAAAAGAGAAAACTGAGCCAGGATGGGCTCGTTCACGTTAAACAGGTGCGGAAAGGATTCATTTCAACACATGAGTTCTAACACATTCACTGCCATTTAACGTTCATCCATGGGAATACCAGATACAATGCATTTCCTTTAGTTACTTTGGTTTGTTAAAAACACACTCGACGAAACAGGGCTAATTTGGCGGCAGTCAATGTGTTGACGATTAATCTGTAAGCTACGCTCGAGAAGTGCAATTTGAGATTGAAAAAGTATGTTGTTAAAGGATGGTTGCTTTATTTCCAAGGAACCTGAGTTGGGTACAGTGGAACATAGTTGCAGCAGTAGCAGCGCTGTACTCGACGGGGATGAAGTCACTGATAATAATTACATCGACGCTAGCTATCAGTGCATCCGATTTCATCCCTTTCAGCAAACTTCCTGGCACGCACTTTGCGACCACAATTTGAAAGAACTACCCGTGCCGCATTACAGGGTAGACGCCGATAAAGGCTTTAACTTCAGTAATTCGGACGATGCTTTTGTGTGTCAGAAAAAGAATCACTTTCAGGTATAACGGAATAATAAACAGTTATATCCCTTGAAAGTATATTAGATGAATATCGTTATAACTCGAGTTACTCTATTCTCATAGATCACTTGTCACGCGCAGCTTCAAGGCGAAGCTATATTCGTCCGAACGGGCGAAGGGCTTAAAAAGATCAGCAGCTTTCAGCTACACTTTTATGGAGTCAAAGTAGAGTCACCGACTCAAACGATCCGAGTAGAACAGAGTCAAAGTGACCGAAGTAAAAAACCATTTCATCCCGTGTCGTAAGTATGCAAGACGAGGAATGATCCTTCGCAAAGATTATTATCATAATACGTACGATGTTTATTTTGTTTTGGTTCAACTGTGTCCTGGAAAAAAACGTTTCGGATTCTTTGGTGCAAAATTCTTCCATTCTCCACCGCTCACGTTTAATCTCTGTGTTACACTAAAATAGAGCTGGTTTTAGGGTGGAGTTAGGTGGCGAACGGGTTACGAAGGTAACGGTTGGTCGGCTGCACTTCAGCGAGACTACCAGCAATAATATGCGGAAAAAGGGGAAACCGAATCCGGATCAAAGGTATTTTCACCTGGTAGTTGGACTACATGCACACACCGCTGATCAAGCGAGTTATCAGGTGATAGCTCACGCATCCGAGAGGATCATTGTTCGGGTAATGTTATGATACAATGTTATGATACTTCTTTTAACACCTTTCAACCCCGATTGATTGCTCACAAGTTATGCTTTCATTACCGGGGTTGAATGTATTAAACAGTACCAGGATCACTGGGGTGATTCTCTACGAGTAAATCTAACTGAGAGACTGACTCATAAACATTGAATGCAGGCAAGTAATCCGGGTCAGTTCGAGTCGGAGGGCAGTGGCGTGGGTGCGGAAGGTGGTTGGCAAAGAGGAGCGGCACCAGATAGTGTCTATCATGCTGGTCGAGTTGGAATTAATACGGACAGGCCAGACGAGGCACTTGTAGTTCATGGGAACATGAAGGTACATAGGAATTTAGAAAAGCAGTTACCGCCTGTCTACACTGGAATACAGTGTTACGAGAAGCCGATCAACTTTCACGTGTCGTACGCTCCTGAAACGTACGCTTTATGCTCGTAGGTAACGGGTCACATCGTTCAACCGAGCGACGCGAGGGCAAAGCAAAATGTACAGGAGGTCGATACACGTGAACAATTACGAAATGTACAACAGTTGAGGGTAGTTCGTTATAGATATGCACCGGAATTCGCGCAACATTCTGGTTTAGGTATAAGGCATCAGGAAGACACCGGTGTAATAGCGCAGGAAGTACAACAAATACTACCGGAAGCAGTACTACCCGCGGGTGATATCGTCCTCCCGAGTGGGCAAAGGATCGAAAACTTCTTGGTAGTGAATAAGGAAAGAATATTTATGGAGAATGTCGGTGCTGTTAAGGAGTTATGCAAAGTAAGATATTCCCACACTTTTCATTCTGCTACTGAATCCCTCGCGATGTTTTGCTCGCTGTTTTTAAATGCTGCGGATTCTTTGCAGGTAACGGACAGCTTAGAAACGCGGATAGATCAGTTGGAGAGAATAAACAAACGTTTGGCTAAATTGAAAAGAGGGGATAGTTTGAAGAGTTCAATTAGTACGATATCTAGTATATCAAGTAACAAATACTCATCCGCGAATGGTAAATCTAACGTGCAAGGAAAGTCGAGGAAGATTGATAGGGACGATGAACTTCTTTGCAGTAATAAGTTCATACAAATCGTGATTGTTATACTTATTCTCATAATGGCATTCTGGTAAATCATTATTCCCTAGTTTCACCGTTTATCACCTGTTGAGTGAAGTCAGGGAATCTAATGTTTTTTACGAATTCTAGCTTAGTCGCTATGGCAACACTATACTTCTTAGAATATCAGAAACGGAGTAGTTTCGAGTGGACGGCAATGGCTAGCAATGGAATGCTGGCTATAAGACCGGCCCATGCGCCTACAGCCACGAGTACACCTAATTACGATCCAAGATATAATTCGTTGTTACAAAGCACGATATCTTCTTCGTACACTAAACACGGCTCGTATAACAGAGGGTTGGATTCGAGTTTATCCGTTAAAAGCAATGCTCTTTCAACGCAATCGCCGCATTCGAAACAGCAGCTTTATTCTCATGAAATAACGTGGTATCCATTGAGTCACTCGGGCGCGCAACCAAAACTTGAGAAGAACAGGTTCGTCGATGCAAGTTAACACTTAAACTACTAGCGATATATTCAGCTACACTACCGGCCATAAGTTTGGGATCACTTACTATCGTTAAGCAAATTATTAAATGTCTTGTCTATAAAATGAAAGGGGATACTTTTCTTTGGGATATCTGTAGGTCGATGTATGTTGATATTATAAGATAGAAGTACATGTGCAACGTGAACCGCGAAACATTGTCAGAAAATGAAACGTTATAAATTTCAACAGTTAAATTTCTTGAGTAATGTAGTTGGTCGTAATATTATTAATATATATTGTTTATTTTTTGCGGCTATTAATCGGACCAAAAATTAACTGAAAACTCCTTTATTTCAATATGTCGACGAAACGTTTCAGTAACAACTTTGTTACCCTCTTCAGTCGAGAATTTTTACAAGAAGTCCTAGGTTTTATTCCTTTTATATTATTTTCGCCCTAGGTGCTAGCGTCTTAGGTGGTATGTTAAGAGTCTTAACATCTTTGTCAGTTAATTTTTGGTCTGATTAATAGCCGCAAAAAATAAACAATATATATTAAACATTTCAACAGTTTATCAAATTCCGAGGACCCGTCACGTTGATTGCTTTGGTAGTTCTAGCGTTAAATCTCTCCGCTGAAGAACAGTACGTTCTCAATGTCTTTGATGATGAATCGACAATGTATGTTTCAGTGAATTTCCTGGAAATTGGTTGAGCAAAAATGGCGCGGGTGCAGTTCCTAGCAACGTGGATGAAAACGATCAGGGATCGGACGTAGATACACCCTCCATAAATAAAGGTCCGACGCCATTAGGTCGACCAACGGATTGCGCGAGGCATTTTTCCGAATTTGAAAATCCATGCCAAGTAAAACCTAGCATTCATCTTTTACTTAGATATTTGCTTATCATTCTTTATTAAAGATATCTACATCCCTGCAGGTATATTGTTGCACGGCTGAGATTCACCAGCTCGACGCACCTCAACCGGATCATTCTCCCGAAAAAAAGTCCATTCGTAAGTATCTATTCTAACAGCCACTTAAAACCGTTTCCAAAACAATATACAAATAGTATAAAAGAAGAAACAATTCCATATATTCAGCGGACCATTTGGAACAACCTCTTAACGTGCACGAGGAGAAGCGGAAGTTGAGCAAAGGTTTCCAAAACGGAATTAGTCCATCTGATCCCAATACTCAAACTCTCGTTAAAGAGGTAACGTTTCATGAAGATATTGTACTTCGTTGATATCTTACTCGAAGATTAATCAATCAATGACATTTCTCATAGACCAATTATAAATATTTACACAAAAGAACAAGACGCGAGGCTGGCGCTGGAGATTGGGGTGAAGTGGCGAGTAACGCGGCAGGTTCATTGCCACCGGAACCAAAACCGCAATTGTTAATTGTTGCAAAAACATTCAATGCCACTCTCGATCAAAAGTACTGTTCGCCATTCTCTCCAAACACGCCTAACAATATCAGTTGCATTATACCGTTGTCGAAGCATATGCCTGACACGCATCTTACTCTGCATTTTCTGTAAGTAGAGTCATTTCCGGATATAAAGTGCAGCCCGAAACAATCGTTAATGTGTTGTTTAACTATCGTGCTTTTTAGGGGAATGCCATGGTACTGGCAAATTGTACAACAATGTCCATCGCTGGTAAACTCTGCCGCGGAGGAATCCGTAGTTTGTGGCTGGGGATACACGATGCAGCAACAAACGCGGTATCTTGAAAATAATAATCAACCTGGTGATCAATCTTTTTTACTTGACGTTGCGCACTATCTGAGAAAGACTTTGAGATTCCGTATACCAACTGTACAACCCCAAGAAGTATGTATCATCGAATATTATTCTATTAGGTGTATGCCAAAGTTTTAGTCTTTTTTTATTCAGATACTTATTAACATTATTGGGTTGTTCGGAAAGTTCATGCCGATTTTCGGTTTCTCTTTTTTTATGAAAAAATTAAGAAGTTCCGGGAGGATGGAATCTTTAAGTTGCGTGAAAAATGGAGAAAGTTTGTGGAATAAAATGCTGCATATATAACTTAACTCGTTTTTCGGTCGGCACTGAAAGGGTTTATATCGACATAGAAAATCGTTTTGTGGTTTTGCAAGTTTAGTATTGATCTTTTTAAAACATTATTTATTCTTCTTTAACAGCAGTTTCAAGGTGACTGCATGAAATGGGAAAAATTCAGGAGCTCGGAAAGTCTAAAACTTTTGCATATACCAAATATTTTAAAACCTTTTACTCTTCGATTTCTAACCCTATCTTTCTGTTTCGATTTACAGAATATTTGTAGGAATAAACACGGTGTAGATTACATAGAATTTACATTGCAGTTTTATCGAGACTGCGACGAATAATGTAATATCGTTGCGATTGTAAAATCGAAGTATTCCGTGATGTTATCGGCAGGATCGACGTTCGCGACAAGAAATCAGGTAGATTTAAATTGTAGAAAGAACCGCTCTTGTGCCTTCGTAACATACTTCATCCCTCTTACAATTTCTTTCTGAATTCTAGAGACGATACAGTATATTCTACAATTTCCAATAATTCTATAATTGCATTTTATATGTTATCGCAATATATATACATATACATATACATATACATATGCATATAGTATTTAGACAATATATTAAATTGGCCAGAAAGTTCGCGCGGTTCGCATCACTATTTTGCGGTGAAATCGAGGGCTTCTTAACCTTTTAATTAAGGAGTTCTTCAAAAAAAAAAACATCACATGGGTACTTTCGATTTAGTGATAAAATAAATCCGCGCGATATATTTATAATTGCGGCGTATATATGAGTTTAATAGTTCATCACTAAAATTAATAAGCATAAGAAAGGTAGTTAAAGGTTTCAAGTCCAAACGAGCAATGCATCATCGAAATAAAGCAAATCGAATAAAAATCCCATTTTATTCGCACGTCAAAACAGCGCGAACTTATCGGCCAACTTAATAAGAATATCAATTATTGCAATCAACAAGAAATAAGAATATCACAGACTCAAATAGAAAGTAGGAAATAAATGCATCTACGACTTTTTCTTTTGTAAATAGTTTCTCTTCGTGAATTATACTTTCGATGAAATCGACTAATTAGCGTGTAAGCGAAGGGACTATAGATGATAGGCGCCGAACGAGTATTCTTATGATTCGATAAAATCAATTTCTTTTGATCTCTCTGTCTTATAATTACAATCAAATAATTACGGCGATGAACGTAGAAAGAATACATTAAAAAATATATGTGTACTGATAATAGTACATTAACAATACATTTGTAATATACTGTATAAAATGCAATGAGATTAAAATTAATATTCAAACTAAACGTCGGTCGCGATGTATTTCCGTAGAGGTACATTATATTAATTAAATATGTTAGTACTTCACAACATGTAAATATTCTTTTTAAGGATGTTTAATGCACAGAAAGATTGCACCCATCAACTATGAATAAAAATATCTGTGTATTCATAAAAAGAGAGAATGAGAGAGAGTAGTATCGCGTGGATAATTTCCAGGTTATTTATACACCGATATAAAATGCAATCATTTTGTTGCGGATGTATGCTGTTCAACGTATCTATCTGCAACTAGTAATCTCCTGATTTTTATACTGACTTAGGTATACTTATTCGTTAAAAATCTCTGCTATAATGTACAAAGTAACATTAATTATTTAACGTGGTATTATTATGACGATAACGATGTACAGTAGACCCCCGTATAACGTGGTGAATACGTTATGCGTTGTAGGAAATAGATAGGAAAGCTATGCTATGCTGGATTAACGTAAAAAGGGAATTCCCATATTTTAATAGGCGCGTTGTACAAGAATCGCGTTATATAAAAGCTGTCTTCGGAATATCTTCAGCGCGTTGTAGGAATTCTCGTTATACGGTTGTTTACTGTAATTATATATCAGACACGAGAGTCGTGTCTATAAACGTAGATACTTGAAAAGATTTCCTTTCACATTCTAACGAATGTATTTTCGTCGAGAAAAAAAGATGAGCGCATACATTTCGGCGCTCTTTGATTCGGTTAACACTCGTAGCTGATTAATCGCGATATTTTAGCTGATTTCAAGTTCCTAAAAGGTGTCTTATAACGAATATATTTGTCTACTTCGAATCTACTTCGAATATGTGTGAATCAGTTTCAAAGTTTAGGGGTTAGGATCGACACAATTTGATTTTCAGTTGCGCTAGAAGTAGTAACGTGCTTGTGTCTAATTCGATCATCACCGTCACAGCTCTTTCATCTCCCTGATAGAGCTGTTACTTTTTTTACGATTACTTACGTTCTTATGTCAATTTGGAATGCCGTATATGTATACATCGATCCTCCAACGTTGTACAAAGTGCATTACTTACGAATGAATGTAATTTGTTCCGATCGATTGTTCGATCGACTGTTCGCTACGAATACGCGATGATTATAATAATTGTAATTATATGAATCGTGATCGAGTAAATAAGAAGATTTATGTATCAGATGGATCAATGCACGGTGAATGAAATCCAGATAGAAGCACGTACATATACGGCGCATGCGTGTACAATATTGTTAGCCGTCCATCATACATACATATATATACACATAAATGACGCATAATCGACGCGCAAAGCGTAACTTATAAATAAAAGCGTAATCTTATCCAGCAATATTTTCGCGGAAAGAACTCGCGTGCACGAATTTGTGATTAGCATGTACCAGTATCATACACACACGGATTATGTAAAAAAAGGGCAAGAATTTTATTGTACAGTAAAGTATAGTTGAAGCGTAATTATGATAATACAAAATAGTTTATAGGTGAATCCCGTTTAACGTCTAAAGTAGTTCTAAGTACTCGACAAGTTTTTTTTCTTCTGTATAATTCCAACCCTAAAAGATTCTACATACTTCTAACGACATTTGTATATTTCGCATTATCGTTATGTTTTACACCTCTAAGATTTCATAGTTTATCGACGCTGATTGTTGTTTTATTACTCGATATTTAATTATGCAATTACTCGTTATCTTTTTTATCTCGATGTATCATATTAGTTTGCCATCGTGTTTCTCGATAAATCTTCGGTTTGCGTGCACTCCGAGTTTTCGCGAGAATAGCACTCGTTTCATTCATTTTACTAATCCTCTGAATTAATTGTTGATCTGTTTTTATTAACATCGTTTCGCCGCCTGTATAATAATTATCCTCTTTCTGTGTATCACTTTTTTCAGACTTTATTAACGATGTCAATCAGAATTCCAAACTACTTCCGATGAAAGATCAATGTATAATATTTCATTCGATGATAGAGCACTGATCGGCAGCCACCGGGGTCTTATTTTTGATTATGAATTGAATCTTGAATTGAGATTTTATTTGTAAATTGTTCTTTTAAATTCTCATTATTATCTATTGCTCCAAAAATAACACCCAGTTTTATTATCGGGCGTAAACCGGTAATGAACTTTTTTCTTGTAATATTAAAATGTTATGAATTTGAAAACTGCGCGCACGTAGTATCCTATAATTTAAATGTTTTTTAAGTCGCAATTCGCGTATAGTAGACTCCCGTATAACGCGATTAATAAATAATTAATAAATCGCGTTATAGGAAATTCGAGAAAACAAGCTAAGCTATGCTCAGCTAAAGTAAACGGGGAATTCCCGTCTTTTATTATATAGCGCGTTGTACGAGAATCGCGTTATACGGGAGTATACACTACATAGGTTACCGACCACTGTAATAGAGGATCCCGAATTATTTACTAGTCTGTTTACATCTTCTTCCGTTAGAACGCTTTTTCAATCTTCCGCTATCAAAATAGTTTATCGTCGCAGAATCACGAACGATGTTTCGAGCATCAAACAACACGGTAATCTGTATATTTGACCATGAATCTATGTAAATCTAATCTTCTACACGTATTTATTAATGTATCGCTAAAGAAGAAGGATTATAAATGACTTCTGTATTTATAATAAAATAAAGATACCGCTCCAAGAAATGAATACCTTGGATTCTAAACTCCGAATTTAATCAGGTTGCTAGAAAGCCAGGATGTTTCGAGGAGATCGTGGATTCGGTCGCTTCGTTAAAAGTGTTTTTATTACTGACTTCCTCGAATACGAATAACAAATATACAAAGAAGATAGGATAACAGTTGACGATTCGGTAAAAACATCTATAACTTTGAATAAATAACTGTTCGTTTTGAAGCCATAGAGAGTCGCGTAAGCGTCGTAAAAATTCTAAATCGGAAAACAATACGTTGTAACGTATTCGGAACGTTCTACGCTACTTTACTTCTTGTACACCGAATATACGTGTATGTATGTGGTTTATGTGTATCTTCTTTATCGTTATGTCTTCTTTACGTGTGGCTTTTAATGTATATATATATATATAGGCGTGCTTGCGTTAAATACGCGTTTTTCATTTCATCATTTATATTCAATACAGCAGTCTCCCGTATAACGCGGTTCATGCATTACGCGTTCTATGAAATCGCGTTATCGGGGAATTCCCGCATTTCATTATACAGCGCGTTCCACGAGAATAGCGTTACATAAAAATACTCGCCGCAATATCTTTAGCGCGTTTTACAAATTCGCATTGTAGGATTCCGCGTTATACGAGAGTTTACTGTAAACTAATTCGCGTAAGGCTCTAGAATTTCACTGAACGACTAACAGCTCATCCGATTACTTTCTATGGAACTTCCACATCGATCTCTGATATCAATCGTCCGCCATACTGTTGAAACGTTAATCTTTCGTAATAATTAAACACTTCGACGATCAAACCGTTATTATTAAACAATTTCGGAGGTCTTTCTATATTACGTTTAATTATTGTGATGTTGTAATATAAAGCTACCGAATTCGTGTTAATCATATAGTGACTCGTTTACAATTAATAATTTAGTACTTCATTCAGTAATTGATAACTATCTAATTATAATAAAACTACCGCCGATTGGAGACATTTATCGAAGGCGAAAGATCGCTTTGCTAATAAATATGTTTCTGCTTCGTCCGATTTTTATCGAGGTTTACAGATTTTTCACTCCACATTAACCCTCTTGCAAATCAAATTCACGTAAAAACAATATTTTGCATGTTAAATCAGTATTTTATGTTGATTTTATGTCAGTTTATGTTCAAGTATTATTAAATATTTGCAATAAAATTTTCATTCCGAGACAGTAACTTTACATTGTATTTTATTTTTATTACAATAGTTTAAGAAAACAAATTTATACCAAAGTTTGATTTGCAAGAAGGTGAATATGATCTGCAAAAGGGTTAATTTGGAGTCCAAAACCTGTATTAAAAATATCCTACGAGCTGCGAAATTCTTGAATATAACGGTTCATCGTACGACAAAGTACAACTGAATTTGTACGTAAGTTCGTACATAGTTCCGCGAAATCTATGTGATGCGTATCTACGTGTGTTCGGTTTATGATAACATGAATTATATTATAAAATTCAAGTGAATTTAAAATAGTTCCCGTATGTCGGGAACACGTGTGATACGTTCGATCGGAACAATCACATTATTGTTTGACGATGAACAGCCTCGAGTACTCGAATGAAAGTAAAAACTGTGCTTAACACCTACCGAGTTTCTTCTAATTCTTCCTTTTACATTTTCATGTAAATAATGTATCTACTGGACAGGTTATGTGCACGGAAATAATAGCAATGTTAATAGCATCAGCGAATATTATCTTCCAATAGGAACACTTCGAGTGCTCGAGGCTCGACACGATTCAAACAGCAGCGCTACTTAAAAGCTAAGAAAAATATCTGACCTCTCTTAGTCCCATTCTATAACGATGGAACACGCGAGTATTAACTACACACATATGTTTTCACATATAGAAAATGTTCCGCCTAGAATAATTAACAAGTTTTGGTCGCGAGACGAATCGCGATGTGCCCTTAACACGTGGAACGCCATTACGATCACCGATCATCACTGATGCCAATATTACAAAAATTCGAATCAAATATATCGCTAATATTCGGAAAATTGTCAATATTTTTAACGTTACGATAACAACGTAAAGTAATCAATATATCGTAGAGCGCTTAAACAGTTTTATTTTAGGCGTTACGAATGCGTATTGCGAGGTATCATATAACACGAATTTCGGCGTGACGTTCAACGTGTTAAGATTAAGTAGTTTTTCACGGAAGAACCAAATCAAATCGAGAAACATTCTTGAGCTCTTTTCCCAACTGCATCGGTGGGTCCGCGAAATACTGGCTAACGTTACTTCTTTCTTTTGTTCTTCCGCTCTTCTTGTTTTTTTATCCTGCTTTGATGTTGGAAAAGATTCAAGCAACCGTTTGTCGATTCGTTCGGTTTCCTAGATTTCTTCGTTCCTTTTCGGGTCTATTCGATATTTTCTTTTCTTTACACCTTATTTTAAGATACAACATATACATCAACCTACTGGCTACGGTAACAACTTATTCCCCTATTATTTATATATTTATATCGCGTACCATGTTCGTCGGTTTATCTCTCACACCTCTTCAAAACACGTTTTACTGACTTTGCGATAATAAACTAACGATACCATCACGTATTGTTTTTTTTTAGAAAGAACTACAGCGACATCGTGAAAAACAAGAAACATTACAAGAAATATATTACACATATCGGAAGAATAATTCGACGTATTTTAAAAAATGAATTCTTTCTTGACGTAGAAAAAGCGCGCGCATTTTCGGAGATATTAGAACAAACAAAATGCAGCGTGAAATGAAAGACATAAATTATTATCGAACGATGAGTGACAAAGCGCACGATGCGATTGAGAGGCTTTGAAGTAAGTAATGTCGCGGTTTTTTACCATCGCCTTAATTATATGTTTTTGTTTTCTTATCGAATTAAGCGTAACAATGTACGTCGCGTCAAGCAAGCTACCAGTTTCACCAACTTAAATTCGTATCCCGTTACTCTACAACTTTCTGGGAATGCAATGAAGTATCGTTAAAAAAAACTGTTTAATTACATTCCAGTAAGTATTATAGTAGCGTGCTCGTGGCATACTGTGCAGTATCTAAAATGGAATATTCGCTAATAGAAACTTTCATCTAGATTTTAATGTACAATTGCTTGGCTACGCGTCGAATCCTATTAATTACAACTTCTTACAAACCTTCATGGCGAAACGTACTTTACGTGTGTCCAAAATATAAGCAGTTTAAATGAGTACGTCTCTGAATTCTTTCGAGAAGAACGCCGATTACAACAAATTACTATCGTTACATCCCTTTCATCCGTAATTAGCACAACGATAATTATTAATTCATCTATGAAAAACGAAAAATTGCATGGGCTATTAGGCACTTCATTTCATTCCTTCATCTTCGGTAATTATTAATTACTAGGTAAAAGTGCGGATTCGGAAACGAAGATTTAAATACTCTCGACATTCTGGAAAGAAATGTTATTAGACGAAGTAGTCAACATTTATTTCTCCACCTTTTCTAAAATTCTGGTGTTTTGCTCGCAAAGAATGCGAGCAAATTCATTGCTGATTTGACTTTGGCATCATTTGTAAACTGCCGTTTGCATGGACGGTTGGCATTGATATACAATGGTGGTATTCAGAAGGAGACCGGTTAGAACTGTAAGGATAACGCGAGTTCTTATAACGCGGCGAAGATATTGCGACTATTGCGAGAATGTCCAGAGTATTCGAAATTTTGTTTGAAAATCTGCACTGTTTCCAGTGTCTGATATTATCTGAATTCAATTCTACCTGGTATACCTTGTATGTTTGGAGAAGTTATCTTCTACTTCTCCCTCTTCTGTTCTTTCTGTTCGTCCGGGGTTTCTTCGCGCACTGCTAGCACCATTCTTAACATAAGAATTGCTAACAATTTATCCATGGGATCCATGAAACCTCTTTGGATCCATTTTGGTATCGTCGTGCGCGCATGAGAGAAGCCCAACTTCTGAAGAATGTAATCTATCCCGTATGGCTCGATACTCTTACCGGCCCACGAGAGTAGTCTTCAAAACAATGACAATTCTTTTAAGTACAATTGCTTCCGTTACTTTCACGAAATCGTAGATCATCGAAGATATGCAGCTTTACCTGACTGTCGGCTCTAAATGCCACGTTTTGCATCGGTATGATCTCCAATCTTTTATGAACATTTCCGCGGGATCAAACTGTTTCCGTTTCTTTTCATCCTCGGAAGTAATCGTTGTTGGCACGGAACTACCCGATGCACTCGCTGTTACATTCCTTTTTTCTTGTGGATCCGGACTGTGTGCTCGTGCACCCATATTTTGCATCGTATGCTTCACACAGAGGAATCATTAATTATAATTAACAGTTTGAGTTCATTGGACCTTTACATAAATACGGTCGAAAAATGCCAGACGGCGCGTGCGCGGTCGTCGTCTTTCGTATAATTCTACTTCGTTTACTTCGTGTTTACTCATAGATGTCGAGTACGTTTACTTCCTTCTCGTCCCTTTTAATTTGAAGGATCGCACTTCGAAGGAACGCATAAGAAAGTGATATTTATTAAACGTATGAGTTTTTATCGCCATTTAAAATCTTGAGATGGAAGTTCCTTGCCACGTCTCTTTATGTATCTTTTTAATCGTACAATATACACGTATCCATATTATATGCAAAATATATCTTTTATATCATCGAAACTCGGTCCAGTTATTCTGGGTATCTCGCGATCGAAACTTTGGATGCCCAACGAAATAAAGAAAAACCGTGCGCCTCGTAAAAGACAGCGGCGTCTGGCATTCAAACGGTTAAATATTAAATAAATAAGTAATTGAATTATGCCATTTATATGGTTATAATAATTAATAGTATTGTCAGGGAATCTAGACGTACCAGTTTTTCCTTTTCTTTGACGTAGGAGGTAATTAAGTCGTGGAGGAAGAAGAAGGCTTCTGCATCCACGGTGACAAAAATATGATCTTCGAATTCTGTTATGAAACTACACTCAACCAATGGTTTTTCACCTGTCAAACGAAATAAAGTTATAACTAACTTTTCATATTAAACAATAATCAAATATACATTTCCCTGGATTTCTCAGGCTAACTATGAACATGATAAATATACATTAATGAATATTTATGGCGTTTACCACAACGTGAACACTCGTAATAATAACAGCAGCATTTTGAACACTAGAACTACCGGCGATGTACAGGCTGTCCAACGCAACTGGAACAAGCTGTACCACCTAAACGGTTGAATGTTTATATATACGTCCTTAAAAAAAGGATGGATGGAAGAACTGAATTAATCGATTTATTTATGTCCACCGTGCAACGTGTACCGCAAAAACTCTCAGAAAATGAAAGGTTTTAAATTTGAACATTTCTATTAAATTCCGAGGACCCGCCATTTTGACTGCTTTGGTATAGTTCTAGTGTTAAACACGTTTCTATGGTATTCTAATGAGAAAGCTGATATCGAATGATACCTATTAGTCTCATAAACCAATTTTCAAACGTTCTAAAAACAACCAACAGGGGAAAACATTTTAAACTGTTGTTAAATTCGATCATCTTTTATTTCGATTTAAATTTTTTTACGTTTCACCACTTGGCTTTTTAAAATTGTTTACTTATTTTAACACGTTGACTGCAGCGCCGGGTCGGCGTACGGTTCTTTTTTATTTAAAACATTAAAAACATCGAATGATAAGATTGCAAAATTTGATTTCATATATTATTAGAAAAGAAATATTTCAAGAATATATCTACATCAGTTATGTACAAAAACGCCGGGTCGGCGTACGGTTCTTGTTTATTTTAAATTTTAAATTTAAAATCATTAAAAACATCGAATGATAAGATTGCAAAATTTGATTTCATATATTATTAGAAAAGAAATATTTCAAGAATATATCTACATCAGTTATGTACAAAAACGAATTAATTTTATATGAGATATAATTGCGGCGCCGTGAGATAGTCAACAAGTGTCGCGCGGTGGTCAACGAGTTAAAGATAATATGTTGTTAAAAAGAATAGTTAATGTATTCCCCTATAAATTCATGCAAAATCATTCTGAACGGTATAAACGCTCTTTCGAAAAATAATGATTCAACTCTGGTCTAAGCATGTCGAAGCATTCAAAAACTTGAACTCCTCTACGATCAAACAAATTCAATTCAACAAGTAAACAACGCGCCTTACCAAATGAAGGTTCCAAATAAAGCAATGTTCACTTTATACTTACTATATAATATATGCTTAGGAAGTCCTAAAAATACACGAAGAAAGTAGTTGCTATGCGCGGTCAAAGAAAGAGTGGTTTCTACGTAAACCGATACGCGATTCTGTATAATTTGTATTCACAAAATCATCTCTCATATTTATATACAGGTTTTGCACTGCAAGTTAACCCTTTTGCTAATAATATTCACCGTTTTGCAAATCAAATTCACCCTTTCACTTTACGTTGGAGTTTATTTCTATTACAATAACTTAAGAAAACAAATCTGTGGAAAAGCTTGATTGCAAAAGTGTGAATTTCATTTGCAAAATTAGCGAATATGATCAGCGAAATGGGTAATTTGAGGTGGAAAAGGGTGAATATGATCTGCAAAGTGTTAATTTGGAATGCAACACCTGTATCTTTACTTTTTTTGCGCTCAACGATATTTTGATGTAATCAGGTAATTTAGGTAAAATGCAAAGTCGATCTTACCAGCTACGTCCGGAGTTTTGGCTGTCTGAAGGTGTTCCGTTTTTAAATGTAGCTGCAAGGAAGGCAAAGCGAATATGACTTCCCTCGCGTGAGAATGTTCTTGCAATTTGCCGGAAGAAGCTGAAGTATTTCTCCCACGCGTTGTGTTACTACTATCGGAAGTACTATCAGTCCGATCCCTTTCAACGCACGGAAACCGATCGACAGCTGTACAGAAAGGGAGTCAATCAAAATTATATGAAAAGATTCATGAAATTAAAGCAACGCACCATCGATTTCGCTACTCGCAAATGCATAGTGAAACCATTCTTGCAGTGATTTAAACTGCGGTGGAAAAAGAACGCTACGACTCAATCTACAAACAGTGGCCATCGAGTGATGTCTCGCGTGTTGTTCTTGTTGTTGTCCCAAGCTAATCGTCAATGTTTGTACAACGTGAACGTCACACGTATTTGGTGCTGCAAGTAATTATAATATTGGTTTTAATTATATTAATTAACCCTATACAGCTCCATGTAACTTTGAAGTCACACACTCGTCTATTTGTAGCTTTCATTTCAATTTTTTCGTTATAATAATAATGAAACAAGTACGCGCAATGATTTTCGATAATTTCGTTACTATTTTCACGTAATGTACCTTCGTTAGAATCGCGTTTAACTGTATAATATATGCGAGAGGCGTATATATACGCGCAGTAAATTTTACTCGGTAACACGTATTTACTTTTTTAGTAAATAAATATGGTATGAAATATACTGTTACGTGTTACACAACAACCGATCAAATAACTGTATCTCAATAATAGAAATTCTTTTTTTTAAGCGACTATTCTTATTTTTATCGACATAATTTAATGTAAACTACTGTCACGCGAATATCAGATCTGCAAGTGTTAATGGTTTTTGGTTAGAACACGCTGCAGTCAAAGGGTTAACTTGATTTACGTTTGAACATGAACAAAATGGGCTACAGAGAGTTACGAAGATGAAATGACAACAACTCGTTCCTTACATTCGACACTCGGAATTTCCTGCGCCTCCGTGGCGAAACTTATACATGGCTCCTTCAGCGAAAATATCGCCCAACTTTTGCTCTTGAAATTGATACCGTGAAAACAAGCGAGACTAATGTTACATCCGTGAAGTTCCATTGTTCCACCGAGAACCGTTCCAGTCATTGGCAGTGAGAATCTTAAACTTCCTAATTGCAAATCTGCTACTTGAGCCAATACTCGTTGCCAGTGTCGGTGATGTCGCGCATCCGATATCGCGGTTTGATTTAAATTCCAAGGAGCTGCAAATTATGAAATAAAAACGTAATACCTAGTAGTAAGTATCATGTAGGATAAATTTAATAAAATTATTAACCTTCGGTATTATTTCTCTTCTTCTGCTGTCTTCTCTTAAAACTACTGTTGTTGACTCTTTGATGCCTTGGTTGCAAGGAACTGAACACTCTTTTACTGCTTTTAAATTGTTGACTAAAGAACTCGTCCAATTTGTAGAACATCTTCAACAAATCCGCCGTTGTTGATTTACTGATCATGATTTGCAGCTGATCCCAGCTCAAATCACCGTGCATGAAGATTACCGCCGGTCTGAATTAACATTTTATTTATTATATTACTTGTATTAAATGAATAACAAGTTGGTTTTATAAGGAACGTGAGAATAATGAACCTTCTTGTCGGCATGAAGGCGTCGCCATTGCTGTTTCGGTTGATCTTCCATTCGTCTCTTAGAGTAACGTCCAATGAGGATACTCTAGACATTAATACACTGGTTCCCATATAGTCCAATCGCAATTCCAAAGCAAACAATTTCAGGCCCACGGTGTGATCTGGTTCAATTCCAGGTTCTTCCCGAATATGTACTACACGTAATCGAAATAATTATTGGTAATCTTAATTTATAATTACTTTAGTGTTCGCTAAAAGATGAAAGATGAGAAATACATACTGTATGTATCTATTTTACTTAATTCGATGGTACCACCAACGATACCACCTTTCGCGTCCAAACTGGAACCTCCCAATCCAATGCCAATGTATAAATTTTTATATCCAGTACTACCAATGGATAGTCTTCCGTCGGATCGGAAATCTTTAGTCATCCAGGTGACATTTCCCATAACATTCCCCATATTCATATGAACATTTAACCGGGTAAAGTTTATAGCGAATAGCACCAACGTTTCCCATGCGGACTCCCTTAATTTGACTTCCGAAGATGTTTGTTTATCGGACGAGAAACTCCATCCCCTTCCGATATCTGATAGGAAATCATATAAGGGTTGGAATATTATACATATATAAAATATGTGTACGACTGTTCTAATAATAGACTCGCTTAAATACCTTTCAATCTGGTATGTTTCGGCATATCACTTTCCAAGCTCAATCTTAATTTGTCTCTGTTTAAAGTAGGACTTCTTTCCGGTGCACTTTTTGAGAGGCCATCACCGCCATGCCTATCGTAATGTTTTAACAACGAACTACCCATAACTGCTTCCTCCTGATTCAAAGGTGGACTGCCATCTCCCTCGAAGTACGCGGCTCCCGAACTCAAGTCTCCCAGAAACAACCGTCGCACTATACTCCGACGATACCAAGCCTTCGGAAATGCTAAGATTTCAGTTAATCTTCGCATGTCGTATTTGAAAGATGCAGATCCAATATCAACAATTGCTGCAAACAAAGAATGTAATCAATTCTTTCATCACGTCTTACTTATTGCTATTTAACTCATAACGCATACTTGAAAAACGTATAACCGCGCGGCTGCTGTCCGAAGACTTCTTCATCTGTTCGCTTTGGAAATTTAATTTCCGGCTTCTCGACAAGTGAAACTTCACAAATTCAACGTTGATACTCAAAGAATCCTTTCGTTCGCTGTCGGATAAAGGTGACCATTGTGCCTCTTTCAAACCAGTCTTTTTACCACCGCCGTATGGATGAAAAATGTACACGGAAAAGTCAGCCAGGCAACCGGTCACCGATAGTCCACCGATCGCTGTTCCCGATTCTTTACTTGTCGGCGGGTTCGTTGACGATTTATATTCACGAAATTCCGGAAGTTCTTCCTCGGCACGCTTAGACGAAAATACAATGTCGAGGGATGGCAACTGGAGCATGCATTCTACGCGAGAAACTGGAAGGCAGGAGAATCTAAAAGAGAAACGGTATTAACGAATTAATTAAGTTCATTAATAAATTACTCATTCGCATTGATTACCTGAATGTGGAAGGTTGCATGTGGAAATATACTACAACGTCGACAGGAAAACTTGCATAAACATAATTCCCACTAGCTGCAGTAGCGGCCCATGATGTGCTTTCCGTATTCTCCATTGGAAAAACGGAATTGCTTTGACCACCACTTTGGAAGTTATTCTTACTCGGAATTGGCTCTAATGTTTGTTCAAGGAACTCTAAAATGTGCGGGCTTATTATTGTTTCCTCGGGAATGCTTTGAAGTGTCATCCACGCGAACAAACTGGCCTTCTTTGTACTAGATTTTTTAAGTACAGTCATCGAAGTGGGGTTTATTAAATTGTTGTCGGCTGATACTCGGGGAGACAGTGATTCTTCCGGGAGAGTTTTAGATTCGTAGTGTACCTAAGAAAATATCGTGGCATATTAAATGAATATCTTATGTGACTTCGGAATTGAAATAACATTGTGAAACAGTCTGTCCAACCTTCACGTCTAAACCGGGTATATGAAAAATCGTTAAGTCCACTAAGGGTACGTTGGTATGCTGCAAGTAGCGTAACCGAGAAGTACTCGTCGTAGATGATTTTTCTTTGCTACTCAAATGCTTTCGACTACTGCTTGGACTACTTGGTTGGAATTCGAACGTTCCACCCGAACACGATCTTTCCTTCTTCATTCTGCTCATACTGTAATAACAATAACAAATAACATACCATTGTTTCAACAAAGAAAATGTACAGTTGAGTCTCTTTTAATACGGTTGATACGTTCCACTGAAATCCGCAACATAAAAGACAGCTTTCTTCTTAAAATTAAGGATAATTTAGTAAGATACCATTTTGTCTATGCATAAAAAGAATTTAAATTCGTACGAGAAAAGCTTCATTTGTGTGTGGGAATCATTCCTTAAAACCTTTTTGGTTTCTTGGATTACTTAGTTTTTCTTGCTTTCTTGCTTCACCACGTAACTTCAAAGCAGCATTAAAAATTATTACTTACAGTTTAATTTCATCTTCTCTCCCGGGATCTTTAGTGTGAAGTACACACTTGCCACTGTTGATCAAAACTTTAACATCGAGTTCAAAGTCTATGTTAGGTTCCTGAGTCTTCTGAGGCGTAATGTACGGCGAAGAAGTCGAGGAAGACTGCTCTTTTCCGGACGAATCAAGCAATGGTGCGCTATTAAAACATTAGCAAATAAAACACATTAATTAGAAATGATTTAATGAAGTTAGTTACAGTATAATATCGCTACTATTGACACGTACTTGCCCTCCATACTGTCGTAACTCGAAGTACAGCTAATGTCTCTATTTTTCTTTCTCAATTCGACACGTTCACCGTCTATTTCAATAGTTTCCGGCCACTCCAAGTCCCCTTCCGGTAAACTTAGTTCAGATCCAGCGCTTGGTAACGAAGATTGCCTAACATATCGAGGACTAATGAATTCATTGGAAACAAAGAACTGCGAATATTCTGACTAACCTGCACATTGTATGCGTGTCGCTGAAAGTAACCCGAGGTCCACTTAGTCCTCTTACTCGGAGAGAAGCTGACCTACGAATTCATATTTAAATTAGCATTGAAACATTGTTAATCTATGCAGTTCTTTTGTGAACAATACACGATTAAATATAATACCTGCAACATTTCATTTGCAAAATTTCCCTTACCGACTTGGTCCACTTCGAGGACTGCTCTCGTAACTCGCTGAATTCGCTGAATTAATTTCTATATTCATATCTTCTGGACTCTCTAATTGATGTTCCGGTGTAGGGGATGGCACGATAAATGATCGAGATCGATATGCATTAGGTTTACTTCCAAGACCTAATTTTCCTTTGATTCCCGATGCTTTGACTGATTGTCTTCTTAACTTTTGAATCATGTCCCTGAAAAGTTTAACGATTCTTTGCCAAATGCTGTGCATTTGTATTTATTGATGAGACCAAAGTCGTACCTTCGAAAGTCTTTAAACACCATTGCTTCCAATTCGTGTAAACGCTTCATTTCTTGTTCTATGGTGCCATGGGAAGCACCCAATGATCGTAAGTCATTGATAATCTTCGCTTGCTCATTCATTTCTTTTTCGATAAGTTTCGAACGTTTTTTCGCATCGAGGGTTGGATCGAAGACAAACGCGGGCAGACTGTCCGTCCAGTTCTTCGACTTCTTCATTAATATACTTTCCTAAAAGTATTAATGTTACCTTGATAACGATAAACACGGATGTTTAATACGTAATCATTGCTCAATTACGGATAAACAAAACAGGGGGAGTCTTATATATAACAGGACTAATTCTTCAACTTCTCATAAAGTTCAAGTAAAACAGTGTATAACTGTACGTGTTTATAACAAGTTACTTACTGAATTGGGACGAATACAAGACACGGAATAGGACCAAATAAAAATAACTAAACCATACTTTTTTCTTAACCTGGCTAGTGCTATTATCTGGTTGGTCGGCATCGTCGCTGTCATAATCGGGTGGAACATGGAGATCATCCTCTTCGGAACCAGTTAACATCGTTAATGTATGTCCAAGTGCTGATAATTGCTGTCCTACGCTAACGTCGAGATGTATATCGACACCTTCCATTTGCCACTGTACATTTAATATCCACTTTGCGTTGTCTGTATATAATTATACATAATTATTTTATATTTACCAACAGTATAGGAAAACTTAGATCGGTAAATGATAATTTTAATACCAGACTTATCCGGCTTTTGTGCAATCGTTCTACTGCATACTTCGTATGTTCCTTCGGAAACCACACACAGGTTCATTATACTACTATCAGTCATATCCGGTTTCCAATCGTCCAAAGAAGTTTCAAAATCCTCTGCAAATCTGAAGCATAGTCCTGAAAATCTGTGTACGAAAGACATGTTCATTAGAATCACACAAAATTCTGCACTTCAATGTATACATTAGGGGTGCCGGAAAGTAATCAATTTGTTTTAGGAATACTTTACGAAACTATTTATTTTACATTATTCTATTAGATAATCTCTATTGTTATCTATGATCTTTCACCGACGAACTTCAAAGCCATACTTTCCTTTTTAAATAAAACAAATTCTGAAAATTTCGATGCGCAAACATTCTTCACTCCTGAATTGTTTACTTTCCGGTACCCATAATACTATGAAATATAGGGACCTGCAAATTGTGTTTACCTCGCTTTACTAACTAAACTTCCGCTGCTACACGCAGAAATACTTGTATTTTCCAATGTCACGACTACGGCACCTCTCGATTCGCCATCATACAGACCTCTATTCATACACCAATTGTTAGGCGGCAATGGATTAAGTGGTATACAAATTCCCATGTCGTCCACCGTTAATTGCAAAAACAATGTTCCTAAATGTGGTGCACTAAGTTGACTCGTAATCTGTCCGAACGGAACTTTTTCGAATACTTGTTGAGTGGCCGTCAAAACTTCTTTGTTCAAGTTCGCTCGTTTTTCGTTCCAATATTCGTACGCATTTTTATAATTCAACCAAACAAGTATCGCTTTATCGACTGCCATTGGTTGAATGTATATCAATGGTCGCTTTAAAGTAATCAAGACAACTTCCTTGTCTTCACCTTTAGCCATTTCTTCTTGAAACGCATTTCTTAAACCGACTCGCGTGTTGAAGAACGCAAATTGCTGGAATTCTGGTTCAGCCTCTTCGAATAAGACATTTTTCAGTAATTGTCCGAGACTCAAATTGATATCGACTTGTGCTTTTCCAAAGAGTTTCATGTATGGATTCGGTTGGGTTGCTCCGGATACGTTTTGCACTCTGTTAGATAATTGAAATTCAACGGCTCCGGTTTCAAGCCTTACCGCTGAATTAGTCGGTGTTGTTGCCGTTAATTGTATTCTCTATGATATACATTAAATTAGTACATAAACTAATAGTTCCTCGCGTCATAATTTTCAGTATCATAATGTCATTGAATATAACTAAAGCTTACTTTGATGCGAATAATTAATGAAAACAATATTCTCTTTAAATTGGAGCTACTCGGCTCCTCGTCCTCCAGCCATAATGGTACAGGTTTTTCTCCGCCGTATACTTTCTGCACGACCTCGTTCACTTCTTTCATAAATACTTTCTGTACAAATACTAAGTGATTCAGAAGATCTGTAGTTAAAGAATGTTCGAACACTCCTATATCCGCGGTGGCGCTTAAATAACTCCCTTGTCTCAACACCACACCGTCTGAAAATAATCAAATAACCGTTTGCAATCGAGAGACGACTCTCAGTAGGCACTCAAATTATTGCAGACAATTCGAGTGGCGATTGAGAGGCGACGTTAAAATTGACTCCAGTTGTCGGTGATTTAACGTCCTATAGCACAATATAACTAGAGAGAACCATAATGTCGCCTCTAAGTCGCCACGAACATTTTGGCTAATCCAATAGTTCTCAGGTAATTGAAACATTTAAAGACAGTACTATCAACATTCACTAACCCGCTAATTTACTGTCATTCATGTTGCTACTGCCATCCTGAATGTATTCTGCGGATACATGAACTTTAGGAAGTTCAATGCTAGCCTCGGAAGGCAAATTTGCCTCGGTTACTTGAAGCTTTGTAGTGAAACTTAGAGTATGATGAGGCAGGTCTATCGTGAATTTCGCTTTGCTGCCTGTTATACCGGAACTGTTTACCTGATCCATCTTATATTGTGCTTGCAATGATGGTAACAAAGCAGCCGTGATACTCAAACTTTGAAGTATAATATGAAATTGCATAACGATAGGATCTAAGAGACTAGATACAGGTTGCGGTTTTTCAATGTCAACCGAAGGAGCTGGTGCATAGTGATGCGGACTCCCAGGTATACCATCCGCTTCGTCTGGTTGCTGACCCCGCGACATCCTCGAAGATGTTCTTGTTACTCTTAATTCCTATATGTAATAAATTGTAATTACATATAATTATGAAAACCATGGGAACTACGAAAAAGAAGTTTTATACGGACTTGCAATGTGGACGATAACTGTTTGCTACCCCTAGTCATCATACCGTGGAGAACTACTGGATGCTGTGGAATGTCAATGTTCACAGCACCAACAGTTAGTAGTCCACTGTTCTTATCTTTCTGACGTCTACTGATACTAGAATATAAGGCTTGCGATTTGCCGACCGTTACTTTAACGACCGTTTGTTGATTTGGTGCTACACCTTCCAGTAGAACTATCATAGTGCGACCGATTTGTCCGGTTAAACTACACTCGAGACTTGCCGGTCGAGATTTCTTTCGACACGTTAAACTCGCGTGTAGACTCGTGATTTCAGCTTCAAGTTTTAAACCGCTCAAAGTAGCTAATAACCTAGTCCTGTGTATTCGTGCGACACCGAATATTATTAATCTTGTTCTTTCACCGGTAACGATACCTAGAGTCAAAAGACACACTCGTGATTTTACGATGTACTAACTTGTTCTAGATAAAGAATATTATGTAGACACTTACTTAACTCTCGCGGCAGTGGTAAAGGAGTCGAACTGTTTTCTGCATTTAAACCCTTCTCAATGTCAGCATCTTTGGTCTCGTTTAATATCTCATACTTCTTCCCACTCTTATAATGTTCCGCTGTTTCGGCAGGTATCGAAAATCGGTGTGTAATAGTCTTAGTTTCCGGCCGCGTTGCGTACAAATCCAAGAGATAATAAATCGTTTTCCAACATCGCGGAGTTAGATTCGCCGTATCTTTACATTTGTCGGAAAGCACGCTGAACTTATCTAAACCGGACCCACTGGGACTCGCGCCAAAACTGGGTGTGATTACACCTTCGCTTAAATTGATGTATCCTTTGACACTTTTACCGGTGCTACGTAATTTCTGGGCGAAACTTTGCGGACGAGATCGCACGGTTGTTTCTTGCGGAGTGCCTTTGGAGATATTCGGTTCAAAACTGCTACGAAGCAATGGTACTTCAACTTTCTTGCCATCGATAACTAGCTGCTCTTGTAAGTCGGACGCTGTGAATGACGAAATTATGAATTATTTATAAATGGTAACAATCTGATACGAGCATCGTACAATGTATATTTACTTGACGACGATTCATTCTTTGCTGCGGTTTCGTTCACTATTAAATTAGTATTTCTTTTGATCTCGGGTTGCTGCTCTTTAAGTTCCATCTGCGTTTCTTTCACGTTTTGATACATATTACTGATTTGATGTAATAATCTAAGCAGTGGCATATTAACTTGTTGACTAATGTATCGTATGTTTAGACTGAAATTTACGACTGTGCTCGTATGCTTCTTCAATTGTCCCCTCGAAATGTAGAGAACGGTTTGCTTCTGAATCATATCATCCACCGTCATGTCAGCCATTTTCTTAATGTCTATATCGATACCAATTCTTTCGCACAAAAAGGCAGGTGTCTCCGGCGGAATATCGAGATGAAACTTGGAAGTACTTCCTTTCTTTGTGGTGTATTTGTTAGCTGGAATAACAATCGTAATATTATAAAGATGCGTATGAATATTGGAACGAAAGGAAGGCGAAGTTGAAGAAAAGAAGTTTTAACGGCAACTTGACAAGTATTCGAAAAAGTTCCATTCGATCGGACAACCTTCGAAGCTCTTTTTAAACAGTTTCAAAGTACCTTTCTTTTTGTCCGTCATTTTTCCAAATTCGCTAACAACGATATCGATGCGCATCGTGTCCATACTTCCCACGAGAGATAAATTCGAACCTAATGAATCTAAAGAAGATACGTTGTTGACGTTACCCGATCCAATTGCGGATAACATTTGCTGAGGCATAACGGATAAAGAAGATAAAAGTGGTTCAAAAATCAAATGAGCATCCAGTAATCTCAACGAATCTTTCATGTGATACAAAAGAGCGCCACTCTGCACGTCGGAGTCTTCGGTATCGTCGGTTGTCATCGTGTTGATTTTGGAATCCTGAAATCATTATTTTCAATCTTCATTTTGAACAAAGAAATCACTTCACACTAATGAAATATCTACATATCGTAAAAGCATGGAATTAACGAGCATACTATTATCAGTATGTATGCAACTCTACGAGAGACTTATTTTCAGTACCTTCAAAGACTTTTGCTCGGCACGAAAAACCTAAGAAGATAAGAATATCCATCAAAACAGATATCTTCTTGCAACTCTTTATACTGCACCATGAAATGTCTAGATGGAAGAGCATGCTTACCCAATTCCCTTTTAAGTTTCCTTTATCATTGTCTTTTATAAACTCTTGTTGTTTAGCCATCCAGCTATACAAATCTTCACCGCTGTTTAAGGGTTTGTTGGAATGATGGCTGGTTGGTGAAGTAATTTGATCCAAGCTGCCAGTACTGTGTTGACTTCCGTGTCCTGCACCTCCAGAATAAATACTCGGATTGGAACCGAGCTGATGAGAATGAGATACATGAATCTGTGGAGTCTTTTCTTCACGAAGTGTTCCATAGCCTGAGGTAACAATTCACTTATTCCAGTACTTGCATACATCAAAACAGAAACAATGATATTAAAAGAATTAAAGGGATCAGCATTAGTTACCAGCAGAACTAGTGAGGAGACAGGTACAAGAAAGCAAGGATGGTTAACAATAATTACATGAATAACATATGCCCTAATAACACAAAACGTTTTACTGTTACATGGTAAATGTGTCTTTAAGGGACAAGATCAAGCAGCCTGCACAGCGAGCCATCAGCATTCTCTGAACTAGGAACAGATTATACGCTAACGAAACTGAGTTCATCTACTAAACTGAATGTCATACGGATGTAGAGACTACTAATTAAACTAGTGGGTTCGATTAAGTTGCACTTACTTATATTATTTGATTCCCGAGTTTGACTGAATAGGCCACCGCCGACAAGCAATGGAAAAACAATACTCGCTCGTGTACTAACAGGAACTTGAGTAGGTTGCAGCGACTTTCCTCTCTTTGGATGAACTACTGGTGGAGAGGGAGATGTTAGTGAATCCGGGCCGGGAACCGGTGTTGGTAAAGGGGTCGTATCGTTCCCCCGAGGAGAACTTACAGGAACCGTCAAACCATCACCACACAAACCTGGTCATTTCATACCAAGCTATGTTTGTCGTTACAGGAAAGAGAGCAGTAACATTGGCACAAGAGCATTTCAAAGCAGCATATACATTACAATATCAAATAATGGCAATGATTTTCAGTGTCCCTCCATGTTATTTAGAGAATGAACACTCTAGATAGACTAGCTGGTACCACGCAATCAATAATATTCTAAAGAAAACTTGTTAACTCTGAACACAAACAAAGCTTTGTACTCTTATTAGACTTGATTATTAAAAGGAGAAAGCATTAGAATAAGTATATATTAGTACACAGAAGCTGGTCAGCACGCAGATATTGTTTGTTGATTAACACAGAACCATTAGTGTTGGAAGGAACTACCTATCTAAATTATAAGTTGTGCTGTATACCTTGTGTTTATATTGACAATGAATTTGATTGGAATATATATGAAATCAAAGTAGTGTAAGCTGAGTCTGTGTGTTCAAAATGTTGCCGAGGATCATTATGTGTGAACAGGGTAGTTTTGCTGGCAAATTTCACTTCGTACTACCTGGAGTTTTGTCTTGTCCGCTCTTGACGTGTATGTGTTTATGCATGTGGTCCGAGTGGATTAACATAGCGCATTCATCTGTCACTTCCTGATCGTCAACATCTCCTGCACTACCCTCCCCGTCTGTCAGCAAATTCTCCTGCGCATCAATAAGCCAAATCGAACACATTTCACCGTGCAAACCTCGACAATTTCATCATTACTTATTCAGGTGTTTTGGATAAACTATAATAAAATAAGTGGAATATGATTCTAAAGAGACGTTAATCGTAAGCGCTTTCAGATTCGCAGGAAGTTTTATGCACCGCAAGATCTGTGTGTGTTGTGTTGTTTCAATATGTGAACAATATTCAAGCTCTTCGATACAAGTTCCCAAAAGCTATGACAAACCGGCACCAACAATAACACACCCGAATAAACCAATCATTTGCTGCGATAATCAAATATGCAGAGAATTTCTTAAGAATTCGGTGATATTACAAAATCATATTCACTTAAGATGAAGGATGAAAAACACTCAAATTGAATACATTTAAATTGTTGCTAAGTTGAGATAGAATTATGAATGATTTCCGTGATTTGTTCCAAGCGATTCCATTTTCCAAATTGGATATGAAGGGTTTTCATCCCACAATTGAGAATATAACTCGTAAATTGAGCGAATTTCTTTTAGAAATATTCTGCAGATAGAAACTTTGCGTTCTCTCCAAAGAACCGTCTTCAGACTGAAGATTAATATTTTCTCGAAAAAGCATGTCACACATTGATTAGCGTATGCCAATGGCATAATAGCTCTTTTTTAAGCATACTCGTGATAAACATTTGCACATTTATATGCACATATATGCAGAAACAAAAAATGTATTCACAAAGATAGTGGCCGAATAGTTTGTTAAAATCGAGTATAATAATAGTAGTATTCAGCATAATGTTAAAATGCCTTAAGATTGCGAGTTTCTTTTAAGGCGTGAACAGTTTAATTTAGATCTTGTTTTAATTTGGATAAGAAAATTTTGTTACGATCATGTCTTTGAATATACGCTTTGGATTCTTACTCCATTTCATATCGGAATCGTTCTCCTGCTCTTCCTTGCTTACTTGCTGAAATAAAAATTGGCTAACGAATTAAGATCCCCACGAATCGCATTAAATAATTCGGAATAAGTGCTATTCAAGCGTGTTTAGCAGGAAATTGAACTACGGTAACTCGAGACACGCGGCGTATGATTGAAAAGCAAAAAAGACTGTTGAGAATTCATATAAAATACGTAGAAGCTTTGAACTTGAACAATGTCACCCTATGGTACAACACAGAATTCAAATGTCCGATCTCCTAATTGTATTTTAAACTGAAACATTAATTAAGGTTTTAAGCGATAAGAATAATAAGTCGTACCTCGTCCGGGTCGGAAACAGCGAAAGTAACGTTTAAAGGTTTAACGTGCTTCGTCTTGTAATTATGCTCTAACAATAATGGAGTGTAAAGAACGTTCTTCCACTGTCTGCTTAGAACAATCACACCCTGATAACAAAAGAATGTATCCAGAATCATGACATATATAAATATATAGGTAACAATTACAAGAGTTATGTCATTTGTATCTTACCTGACGAAGCGTAGATAGCATAGGTAAATCAGACTCTTTCAAATTGGCTTCGATAATCGATAGGTCGTTCAATAGAACATAATTTCGTAATATCGTACATAATTGACAAGATGGATCTTCCTGCAGGGTTTTAGCTAACGGAGTCAGTCTTCCATAACGACTCTACATAACAAAAGAACGTCGTTGTAATATCCATTCCCGTAATTCTATGTCTGACGTTACATCGTGTACCTTAACTGGCATGTGAATCGCTTGAACGTCCAATGCCTCTGCCATGAGGCACGCAACAATGGCGGTTGATCTTCGATACATGGTTCTAAACATATGAACTGTTCTAATTGCAAATTTATTACTCGGATTCATCCACGCATTTATAGCTGGGGATGCGGTGCTGAGTAGGTTCCAATCCAATCGGGTGTAATCTATTTTCCTGGTTATCGGAGTACGCGGGGGTGCGGCGAAATTAAACCACACAGTTTGAAATTCAAGGACGCAAGAAACCGTATTGCCATTTGATACTTTCGATGCTAAACTCGCGCATGTTGCACTTGTATTTATTTGAGCACCACTAGGTACGTTTGAGGATCCTGCTTCCTGATCAGTTGCCGCTGCATTGGAAGCTGCGATACAATTCATAATGTATACGAACTTAATAACTAATAAAGGCTTTTATAAAACATACTGATCTGTTTATACCTGCCGTGTTATCTAATTCTTCCTGACTTTTCACGCTATCCGTGTAAGGTGCTTCGTTCTCAGTCTTCTTGGTATCCCCCTCGTTTTCACCCTTCTCAAACTGCGACCGCTTTACTACTTTCAATTTAATTCCTTCTAATCCACATTCGAACATTATAAATCCTAATCTATCTTCGCCAGAACTCATACTAAATTCTTCGCTTCCTTGAGGAGGACCAGGTGGTTTCTATTGCAAAAATAATATTCATATCATCAACGAACTTTAATTGTACCTGAAGTAAAGCAGAAAGATTCAAGTAACATACTGCTTTTTCTTTATCATCAGGAAACTGATGCAAATAATAATCCACGCATTTCAATGGAGAACTCATTCTAGTGCAGGTAAATAATACTTTCGAGTAATGAGCAGGTATGGCTGTTATAACTGCGTCTTTTAATATCGACGACTCGTTTCTAAGCCTACGTAATTGCGTGTGAGCCTTGCCTGTCACGATAAAGTACTTAATTTGTATTTCACACGAAACCCACAGAATTTGAAAAACAACCGCAGACTTATGTTCCACGTACCTATATTTAAAGTAACTACTATTTCTTCCTGTTGCTTCTCGGAAGTTTCTATGTACACCGTCTCGCCGCCACCCATATCAGCAACCACGGAAGTAGTTTGATGGCCAGGCAAAAATGCCCTGCTAATTTTATTGACTTTCTTTTGATTTGGCAAAACTGCTGGCTTGTGAAACGTTTGAACCACTTCTCTTGCTTGCTTTCCAAGATAGAATCGTGCGGTAACGTCATCGAAGCAAATCGCGAATAATGATACACACGTTAAGTCGCGTATATTCTCAAGTGCCGAAAACGATATGATTTCTTCGACTACGGAAGCTTGCAACAATGTGATATTCATCTATATTGAATCAGATCAAATTCCATTAATATTTCACGTTTAATATGTAGTATTGTAAGAGTATCGATACTCGCCTTTGGTAAAGTAACACTGCCCTGTACTTGAGTCATAATGCACTCCTCGTAAACGTTAGTTTGTAACGCAATTTTATCTGTTAATTAAAACCAATATTTCAGATATCGAACGGCTACCACATATATTTGTAATGTACAGTGGAGTCTCTTTTTATGCGTATCTTTCTAACGCGGTTTTGAAGTTATGTGTCAGGACAACAAAGCAAGAAAAGTAAGTAATCAAAAAAATCTAGAAACTTTTAACAGTTTTAACATGTTTTTCTGCTGGGAATTAAGAGAGAAAAGAATAATTCCCACACTCAAATAAAGCTTTTCTCGTTCGAATTTAAAATCTTTTTATGCATAAGCACCACAAAACAACTGAACGCGTGTAAGTTAAATCTTTGATGCCACTGGTACCTCAACAAATTATTCCTGATTTTACAAAGAAAGCTGTATCTTTCTGTTGCGCGGTTTGTTCTGCAGATTTCTATGGAACGTAACTACCGCATAAACAGAGACTACGGTGTATTAAAGTTTAACTAACGTTTTTCGTCTCGTTGACTATTCTTAACATTCCGTTCCGCGGTGGACCGCTTGGAACTGTTTTGTACCTGACTCCAGTAAGACAAGCTTTGATCTTGTTTCAAAATGTTAGCGTCCTCAACTTTGCCTATACACTCATTGTGAAGATGATTCAGAACTGTTAGTGGATGTAACGACGCAAGGGTTGGTATGATAGCGTCGATGAAACGCTGAAGAGATTCCAATACCATCGGACTTATCATAATATCTATATCTCCTTTGAACTTTACGATGATCGTCGTGCGTGAACCACTCTCATGTTGTATTGCCAGTAATTCATCTTCGACATGGACGGCATTATCATCCTCGCCATCCGTTTGATTCAAAGTCACGTTATCCCACATGTACGGATGCGTAGGAGTTTTATTGGATGAACCAGCTACAGGCGATCCATCACATCGAGTCACCATCTTCAAAGATGTAAATCCTTCCGTAACAGTTTCAAGCTTCGGCAAATATCTAGCGCCAACGTACACCAATCTTCCATCCTCGGTACGTTGGAAAAGGGGCGTGGTAAACGCGCCACCACCAATCGGCAACGATGATTGTTGCCAATTAGAACAACGCACCTAAAATTTAATAATTCGAAATACGGTTTGTGCATACTTCTATCGCTGACTCGTGTCAGGCCGAGTATTCATTGAAATTACCTGAGTTAAATGATTAACGTAACTCGACATCAAGAGGGGTGAATCGACGATTGGTTTGTTTACTTGCATATGTAAATTTACGAGGGTCACATCTTCCTGCGAGGATACCGCGGATATGAAACTAGTAGATGAAACGGAGTGACTGTCAGACGAATCGTGCAATCCTCCGTTTCCATTAGAATCGCCATCATTCTGGAAATTGGTGTTCCGGTTCACTCTCGGACTGCGTTTCGTGCTCAACGTTTGTGTTTTAGTTCGCTCGAGAGTGTGAGCTTTTTCAGTAACCGCGAAATTCACGTTGGCGGAACTTTCTACGATGGATAAGTCGGAGGAGAATTTCTTCTTCATACTGTCGTTACGATTTAACACCGAAACCGATCCGACGATAGATTGTCGTAAACTCGAAGTGCGACTTCCGCTTAGTCCGTGACTCGTATCTTCGTCGGCAGAATAAAATGCTTCCGAGTGGTTTTCCGAAGACATTGATATCGTTCGTTGTACTTCTTGCTTCAGTTTCTCCGCGGACTCGGATTTGATGCATAATGAATGTCGAGAATCAGAGATATTAATTCCATCGACAATTTTCTTCACCGTTGGCTCGGAGAAATTCGATTCGTTCGAAACTATTGGTAATGATTGCGGACTACTCGATTCTAATGGCTCCACATCTTTTGCGTTAAAGTAGTCCACGGCTAATTTTGAATCGGACACGCTACTTTTTGGTGCTGTTTCGATTTCCGGAACGCTTAAGATGGACTTACTACGCTCTGTATTCAATTTCGAATCAGAATCTAACTTTTGTGGCAACTGCGAAACGGGACTAGCATCGACTAGCCGAGAATACGGGACGTCTTTGATATTACTTCCGCTGTAACATAATAACAATAAAACTTATAAATAACTGACAAATTAGTGAGTAGAAACAACAAGTTGCACTGCTTCAGCATGGGTCCCATTAACATATCATACTGCATGATTTGATCAAACGACACATACAAAAATGCCAGGAAATTAGAATCAGTCCAGAATTGCATTGGCTGAAAAGCTTAAAAAAGCAGCAATAATTTATGACCGTGAAAATATTTGTTATCTGATTAATGCATAAGACATTACGTGAACAATTTTGCAGCACCCGCCTGCTTCTTCAGTATACGTAATATTTGTTATTTAATGAAGAGTTTATTACTAATGAAAAATGCAGGATATTAACGCGACCATGCACTGTTAATACTGAAACGTTTGAAACGTCTAACAAGCCGCATCAAAGCTATTCCATAAATTACCGCATTGTTGTATAAGAAAATCTTCTGCCCAGCAGTTTCCTTTCTTCACTGCATGCGAATGGACTTGCTGATGCGGCAATTAATTTAGTACTACTATTTTCTCCGATACAGGAATCTTTATTATGATCTGTCACAGACCTTGGTCGTTCGACACCCCTTTTCGACGAATGTGGGCCATCTTGTATAACTGTTACTTTCAATCCTGCTCCCGGATGGCACGTGTCTTGTAAAGATACATCTTGTAAACTATACGGTGGTGTATGAAAAACTAATTGGCCGTCATGTAAAATAGATTGTCCAAAACCCTTCTCTTTTCCGGATTCATTGATTCTGTGATAAATCGGGTTTTATCAATTACTATTATTTCACGATACATGAAAAAGTGTGAACATTCATATAGCAGGGTACCTGTAGGCAGCGATATTAATACCATCCTGATAATCGTTATAACTTGGCTTAAAGAATCTGGCACCATTTCGGTTATTCCCGAAAAATGCGCAGCCACCTATACAGCCACATTTTGTTGGTTTAACACCACTTTCCTGGGGCCATAAGAACCATAATCGTTTCGTTGCTTCGTCGTGTAATTTCAGATATTTATTTTGTACTAAATGCAGATTGTGTTCAGGAGATGGGAGTGAAATTGCGGCTTCTAAAATTACTGGTCCTAACGATATGGATCCCACTTCCAGCCAGATATCCGATCCATCACCTAATACGTTGTAGATTGTATCCAAATAATCTCTTTTTGTTTGCAATATACTTAATAATGATAAGTGGAATACGAATGAATTATTTAGCTCTTATACCTGACATGCGACTACTTGTGTTGTTATGCGATCTTCCACTGCCAGTCGTGTTGGTATTACTTGTATTCGCAAAGTGATCTGCGGCTGACATAAACTGTCGTATCAGTATCGTCGGAAGAACACCGGTTACACCTGATTTCACCTGTTGTCCATGGAGATTGCAGGTTGAAATTCGAATTGGCGATATCCAAAAATGTATGGTAGTCCCTGCTTCTTGCAAATACAAATCTACAGCATCTATCGCTATTCTGGTCATTTTATATTTAATATCTTCAGAACTGGGACACCTACGGAACCAGAATTAATTCTATACGCATAAATTATACTCAAGTGTCTTATAAACGCACAAGCGTTCAAAGTTGCAATCGTCTTCTAATTGTGTACATATATACCTGTAATGTTTATCGGGGTCGCTATCGGGGCATTGCAATGGCGGTAATCCATGATGACAATGATGCGGTAAATCAGGGGGCCGCAAACTGTTCTCAGTATTTTTGGCCATTAATAAAAATGTTTCCAATGCCGTGATAAGATGATGTAACTGTGGTGAACTAATTTTGCCACTTAACTTTCCTAACTGTACTTCTATTAACCATGCGTACTCTAAAGTCTCTTGATCCAAACTTCTCCCTTCGTTACTAAACATTGCATGACCCCTAACTTGCAACGCACTCAACATTAAATGTCCCTGATTTAAATGTCGTTCTTTGCTCGATCGTATTACATCATCCGTAACTAACGCAATTGCAGGTGAAAGAAGTAGTTGTAGTTCAGTTTCCTTGTATCCCTTCTTCATCTCAAAACCGAAACGTTCCAGAAGTATAACGGGACAGGGTGGTTCATTCTCTCCGCAGTTTTTGACGAGATGTGCTTGAATATCGTGCATCGTAATACCAACGGTTACTTCTAGCGGCCGATAATCTCTTGGATCGAATGGCTTTGCTCTGATATCTTCATCCTCGACTGATGCTTCCACACTGCTGTTTTGTATATCTCTATCCTTGTGTCTCTCGGTGCTGGTGGATGCTGGATTCGTCCGACTTTGTTGCATATCCGTAAAAGCCTGATAATCTCCGAATATGTTCTCTTTCAAGTGCATAAAGTTCTTCAACAGTGATCCATACAGGATCAATATGGATGGTCCGATCTCCAGCTCCAAACTAACTTTATCAGCAGCTATAGAAAGAGGGTCGAACTTTTGCGTACCATTTCTTGCCCATTGAAGACCAGGGGACTTTCTGCATCTAGGTATCCTCATAGGTGATAAAAGGATTTCTTCTTTCTCAGGAGTCGTTATATTCGCCTGTGGCGTAGGGCCCAATGGAGGGCTCGGATGATATGTATAATTAATGCTTAATGCGACAATCGGAACGGACCAACAATCTACCCAGCCTGTACCTTTCTGACAAACGTTTCTCCACTTCTTCCCTCTACTTAAGTCGGACAAATGTATTTGCGAGCCATCGCGTGTCATGATTTTAGCATTTTTATCCAATCCCAATAAAATTGTACGACTTGTGTTGACTTCGGGTAGATAAAACGCGAGATCCACGCTTTCGCCTTGAATCCAAAATCGCAAGGGTACCGTAACCGGTAGATAATCGACGAAAGGAAGATCGAATGACAAATCGAAGAATTCACCGCAAAATGCAATGTGCGCGTTCTCCTGATTCTGTGACGAACAATCGATCCAATTATATTCGTTACACAAAGTAATTACTTCGAATTCTTTGAGTAATAAACTAAACTTCCAAGTATATGGTACAAAATGTAGAATATCGGGCCGTGCCTTACTGGCCCAATCGTTTATCATATCTTGAAAAAACTCTTTGTGCGAGTACACCAAGTTAGCTGAAGCTTTGCAACCAGTCAGATTTAACGTCCATTCTTGATGATCGTTCCATCTGATTGGATAATGACATTTCACACCGAATTCCAAGGTTTCGCTTTCGACCAAACTTCGATATTGCAGACTCGTAGTTGCCTCTAAATGCAACAGTTGTCCGGTTATTTTCGTAGTGTAACCATCTTGCAGTACTATCCACGGCATTGTAACTTCCAGATAAGATCCAGGACCTACGTTCACGTGAACTGCATTCGTTTCTCTATTCTTACTAAATAATATATCGACCGTAGCTTCGTTTAACGTGGATAATCTAATATCGAACGACTGCACTTGTCGCTTCTCTCCCGGTACGGGAGAGTTGGTAACTTTCAATGGTTGATAATCATTCGGAAAAAAGAATTTAAATAAATGTTCTCTCTGCCTATCAGCCCATGGGCCATAACTAAAATCTGTACCCTTGCCACATTTAATATCGATACCCCAAATCGGTGGCATCGCTTCCACCATGTCACCATTAACTAACTGAATCATCTCCGGATGTTCCGGGACGAATCCCGGCTCGTCCATGTAATAGTAGAATTCGATGTTGTTTGAGCTTAACACCACAAATCCTTCTCCCATGTACCTTGGTGGATCATCTACCATTCCAGTGTACTTTGGACTCGGTGCCAAAATTACTTTAAAATTCTCTGCTTTGCATTTCGTAAAATGCATGAAGTGATCGTGTCGCGATGCGGCCGGTTTCGTGGAATACACGAAATGAGCTTCTTCCACAGCTATGGATAGCGTAGTCGGTATCAAACGATTACCGAATACTAATCGCCCCTGAAATCATCAAATTTCGTCGTTGTATTTCAATATCGATATGAATTATTATTCTTCATGTGGTGGATAAGATAATTGAAACTGACCGTGCAAACGTCTAATTTAATAACGGGAATTAAATCTCTCCAAGTTCGCGCGATAACGTGAGCCTCTTTTCTTCTAATATTATCTACGTGTCGGGAAACGTCGATCGCATTTGACTGCTGACGATTTTCACGCCCGGCATTGTTGAACGTTTCGCCGTCGCGATCGTCGCTATTAATATTATGGTTCTCCTCATCAGGGAACATTTGCGGTGAAAGGCCGAAGGTTTTCTCGAGTTGTGCATAAAGGTGACAGCGATTGTAGACGTGTAATTCGAAACCATTTAACATGACAGAAAGACGAGTGTCGGAATGTGAAAGATCTACAATCAAAAGTATTATAGTTTATCGAGCAAACTCATCCCATAATCTTCAAGTAACGAAACATTAACGCATTCACTGCCAATCACGAGTATACTCGTGGTGTTGGATTATTTTGATTTTTTGTAGCGGAAGTAGCGGCACTTAGATAAACGTAAACGCTTACAACAGAAATGGCAGTTTCAATGAAATCAAATGTGCCGGCAGCGAATGCGTTAATCGCTGCGGCTCGACAGAAAACTATCAGATTTGTCAAGGAAAGTTGTCACCTTCGGATACATCCTTTGGAACGTAACTTCTCCACCACCGAAATATAAGCCATCCATCCTGAACCCTAAAGCTGTAGTCGGTCGTTATATAAACTATGTCTCTAAACATTATTTTCCCGCTCAGCGCGCTTACGGTAAAAGATCCTAGGATATAAGAAAACAGTTAGTGCATTGCATTTCGGCGAGATTCAAATCTCCCGCGCGGAACCGTAACACGGGCCCAATATTTTAGTATACCTCCTTACCTACTTTAATATATCCGTCGCTAATAACAAATCGATTTAACAATTTCGTTATTATATAACCGATCACTCTGCTATTATAATGAGCCATGTAAATAATCCAGGAAATAGCAGAGACCAATGAGCAAAGCAAATATATAAAGTTACTGTCCATCTTAAGGTCATCCAGGATGACATGATCGGAATAATTCCAAAATGCTGGTTCAATTCCAAAGAAAGATGGAACCGTAACATTGTACAGCCCGTTCTCCCCCATCCTGATCCTGTATTATTCTCTTTCTATTTACTCGATCAAGAATTGCTAATCATTCTGTCTTACAAACTGAAATTATAAGAAATATGTACCTATCTAGTTAATCAAGTTTTTAAACTATATTTTGCCGATATATGACTCGTTTAATTGCAGTATTTCTTCGGAAACGTTACGAAAAAGGTATAAACAATTCATGTAGTCCCCGCAATAATTTTTATGTTTATCTTTGGATAAAAACAAAGATGCGAGTGTAAAAAATGCAATCTTACCCGAAGAAATCGCATCGCTATTGCACCAAGAAATATAGAAGATTTCAAATCTCGCTCGTTAAAACGAGAAATAGAACCATAACAAAATATCGTATAATTACAGAGATGAGAGAGGGGCCCCCCAAATTGTAAACATAACCTATTCCAAGAGAAAACGAGAAAAAAAACAATGGTTTTTTACTGGTTGACTTTCGATACTAGACACAAGACTACATTTTATCTAATCTTCCCTCTAACTCCCATTGACAGCTCGTTATCTCTTCTACCAAGAATCAATCACGATCCTAAATATCGCGATAGTTCGAGAACGACAAAGATGACATTTTTTTGTATCTATCGATAGCGCGGAATAAAGATAATTTATAAGTTGCGCATTTAGTGACACTGCAAATTGCAAAACTAATGTGTTGCTTTAATAAATGGAGGAATTAAATATCGACGTTGTAGATGAGAAAAATAATGAGAGGAGCTGTAATAACTCGGAAGCAGTGAGATGAAGTATATGAAGCGGTTCGTAAAAGGTTTACCTCTATTCGATAGGCATGCGAGGAAGACACGCAATAATTTCTATCGTGTCACTCATGGCTTTATGTTTATCATTGCATCAATTTCAATAGATGTCACAGAACTGTCATCAATAGACAGTGCCACACATAACCACTCCATACTTGACCACTACCATTGGCCACAGATTAAACCGTAGATCATCCAAAACCTTCCCGAATCCACAAACAAATACAGGTTTGGACATAGGCGATCTAAATGTAGAACCTTCATTCAAAATATATTCGCGCCAGATGGCGGGGGCGTACCGGTACCCCAAATTATTTTCTTCCAACATCCAACGTTACCCGCCACTGGCAAATTTAAATAACGATACTCCTCGTGAGATTTATCGATATTATTATATTACTGTATTATTCAATTGATATTAAATTCGCCTACAGTAATTTGACGCAGTGACAATTTAAAGAGTCTGTGACAGTATTTGTATGAGCACAGACGAGTAAAAATTGTAAAAAAATCAAAGTCGCCAAAATCAGTCCTAAATGGCCCAAATCGATGGGGGGTGATGTGTAAACATATTCTAGGGCGATTTCTGGCCGAAAGAAGTGGTTAAAAAATATGTATTGGTCAAAAATGGGTCGAACTCAAGTCGAAAAAATGTGAAGGCGTACACCTTCAAAAATTGTCAAAAATGAAAAGTCGCCAAAATCACTTCTAAACGACCCAAATCGATGGGGGGTGATGTGTAAACATATTCTAGGACGATTTCTGGCCGAAAGAAGTGGTTAAAAAATTTGTATTGGTCAAAAATGGGTCGAAACCAAGTCGAAAAAATGTAAAGGGGTACACCTTCAAAAATTGTCAAAAATGAAAAGTCGCCAAAATCACTTCTAAACGACCCAAATCGATGGGGGGTGATGTGTAAACATATTCTAGGACGATTTCTGGCCGAAAGAAGTGGTTAAAAAATTTGTATTGGTCAAAAATGGGTTCAAACCAAGTCGAAAAAATGTAAAGGGGTACACCTTCAAAAATTGTCAAAAATGAAAAGTCGCCAAAATCACTTCTAAACGACCCAAATCGATGGGGGGTGATGTATAAACATATTCTAGGGCGATTTCTGGCCGAAAGAAGTGGTTAAAAAATTTTTATTGGTCAAAAATGGGTCGAAACCAAGTCGAAAAAATGTAAAGGGGTACACCTTCAAAAATTGTCAAAAATGAAAAGTCGCCAAAATCACTTCTAAACGACCCAAATCGATGGGGGGTGATGTATAAACATATTCTAGGACGATTTCTGGCCGAAAGAAGTGGTTAAAAAATTTGTATTGGTCAAAAATGGGTCGAACTCAAGTCGAAAAAATGTGAAGGGGTATACCTTCAAAAATTGTCAAAAATTAAAAGTCGCCAAAATCACTTCTAACCGACCCAAATCGATGGGGGGTGATGTGTAAACATATTCTAGGACGATTTCTGGCCGAAAGAAGTGGTTAAAAAATTTGTATTGGTCAAAAATGGGTCGAAACCAAGTCGAAAAAATGTAAAGGGGTACACCTTCAAAAATTGTCAAAAATGAAAAGTCGCCAAAATCACTTCTAAACGACCCAAATCGATGGGGGGTGATGTGTAAACATATTCTAGGACGATTTCTGGCCGAAAGAAGTGGTTAAAAAATTTGTATTGGTCAAAAATGGGTCGAAACCAAGTCGAAAAAATGTAAAGGGGTACACCTTCAAAAATTGTCAAAAATGAAAAGTCGCCAAAATCACTTCTTACCGACCCAAATCGATGGGGGGTGATGTGTAAACATATTCTAGGACGATTTCTGGCCGAAAGAAGTGGTTAAAAAATTTTTATTGGTCAAAAATGGGTCGAAACCAAGTCGAAAAAATGTAAAGGGGTACACCTTCAAAAATTGTCAAAAATGAAAAGTCGCCAAAATCACTTCTAAACGACCCAAATCGATGGGGGGTGATGTATAAACATATTCTAGGACGATTTCTGGCCGAAAGAAGTGGTTAAAAAATTTGTATTGGTCAAAAATGGGTCGAACTCAAGTCGAAAAAATGTGAAGGGGTATACCTTCAAAAATTGTCAAAAATTAAAAGTCGCCAAAATCACTTCTAACCGACCCAAATCGATGGGGGGTGATGTGTAAACATATTCTAGGACGATTTCTGGCCGAAAGAAGTGGTTAAAAAATTTGTATTGGTCAAAAATGGGTCGAAACCAAGTCGAAAAAATGTAAAGGGGTACACCTTCAAAAATTGTCAAAAATGAAAAGTCGCCAAAATCACTTCTAAACGACCCAAATCGATGGGGGGTGATGTGTAAACATATTCTAGGACGATTTCTGGCCGAAAGAAGTGGTTAAAAAATTTGTATTGGTCAAAAATGGGTCGAAACCAAGTCGAAAAAATGTAAAGGGGTACACCTTCAAAAATTGTCAAAAATGAAAAGTCGCCAAAATCACTTCTTACCGACCCAAATCGATGGGGGGTGATGTGTAAACATATTCTAGGACGATTTCTGGCCGAAAGAAGTGGTTAAAAAATTTTTATTGGTCAAAAATGGGTCGAAACCAAGTCGAAAAAATGTAAAGGGGTACACCTTCAAAAATTGTCAAAAATGAAAAGTCGCCAAAATCACTTCTTACCGACCCAAATCGATGGGGGGTGATGTGTAAACATATTCTAGGACGATTTCTGGCCGAAAGAAGTGGTTAAAAAATTTTTATTGGTCAAAAATGGGTCGAAACCAAGTCGAAAAAATGTAAAGGGGTACACCTTCAAAAATTGTCAAAAATGAAAAGTCGCCAAAATCACTTCTTACCGACCCAAATCGATGGGGGGTGATGTGTAAACATATTCTAGGACGATTTCTGGCCGAAAGAAGCGGTTAAAAAATTTGTATTGGTCAAAAATGGGTCGAACTCAAGTCGAAAAAATGTAAAGGGGTATACCTTCAAAAATTGTCAAAAATTAAAAGTCCCCAAAATAAATTCTAAACGACCCAAATCGATGGTAAATGATGTATAAACATATTCTAGGACGATTTCTGGTCGAAAGAAGTGGTTAAAAAATTTTTATTGGTCAAAAATGGGTCGAACCCAAATCGAAAAAATGTGAAGGGGTACACCTTCAAAAATTGTCAAAAATGAAAAGTCGCCAAAATCACTTCTTACCGACCCAAATCGATGGGGGGTGATGTGTAAACATATTCTAGGACGATTTCTGGCCGAAAGAAGTGGTTAAAAAATTTTTATTGGTCAAAAATGGGTCGAAACCAAGTCGAAAAAATGTAAAGGGGTATACCTTCAAAAATTGTCAAAAATTAAAAGTCCCCAAAATAAATTCTAAACGACCCAAATCGATGGTAAATGATGTATAAACATATTCTAGGACGATTTCTGGTCGAAAGAAGTGGTTAAAAAATTTTTATTGGTCAAAAATGGGTCGAACCCAAATCGAAAAAATGTGAAGGGGTATACCTTCAAAATTGTCAAAAAATAAAAGTCGCCAAAATCACTTCTAAACGACCCAAATCGATGGTAAATGATGTACAAACATATTCTAGGACGATTTCTGGTCGAAAGAAGCGGTTCAAAAATGTTGACCACAAAATAGGATGACACGAAAATGCATATCGGGCTCTAGAGCCCGATGAATCTGGAACTGGAATGCACATTGTGTATTGGTTCTTCTTGTAACTCTTTTATATCTCATTTTGAACGATGTCTGTTTTTTATTTCGCGCGGTTTTTTTTACGACCACCAATGCTGTATCTTAATAGATGTTTGAATTTTAATCAATTAATATTAAGCATTCGTCAATAATATCAGCTCCGAATTGTTAAATATCAGATGATTCGAAGAGAATAATGTACGGAACGAAATAAACGTTCATATGATGGAAATTTTCGTCGAGCGAAATTTATTTATTTTCACTTGAATTTCGTTGTAACCACGCATCGAAAATTCAATACTATATTTTTTGTTGGCGATTAATACAGTAATACATTAATTAGTACCATTAATCGTTAGTTAATTCCTTTCCATGGCTTCGTGGACAGTTTTCCAAATAAATTCATGCTATAGACTGCACGAAGATGCAGTAAGAGATTTTATATTCTTGTAACGGTCGCCGTTAAGTAGGTGTGTTTAATTCTCGTTCGAAATCGGATATATGCCAACATATTTATCGAGATATTAATATATCTGCTTTCGAAAACAATTTCGCGATATTCTACAACACCTAGTTGACGTTAATTATTAATCAACTACAGATTAATGTATGCTTACGAATTATATTCGTGTGAAATCATATCATGACAAATCTGAGATTCCTCCCTGATTTTCAGGACGTTGACCCACACGGATATGTTTAAATATTAATATATTTATTTGGTTTTTCATGACAAGTATTAAAAAATCTATCACGATGGAAGAACCACCAGATTATTTTGCGTGGTGCCGAAAATTGGAGTGCCCACCCGAATTGTGCACAGAGACAGTAAAAAAAAGGTTCGCATATAATCAAATTCCTCCTATTTAATTTGTTGTAAAATAGATTAATCGAATTATATATTAACTATATTTTTAATTACAATTAATAGATTGCGAAAGGGTTTGCTGGAAATGCTATGGGACGAAATAGCTAATGCTACGTATACTACGAAAGAAGCAACAGTTATAAGGAAGAACATATTGTTATATAAATTAAAGAACAACATTCCCGACAAAAAAATACAATGCGTCAAGCAGTTATCACGACTAAAGGCAGAGGAAGATGATGTAAAGAATAAAATCTCTACGTTGGAGAAAGAGTTCGAGCAACAAGAGTTCTTAGTTAGACAAAAAGGTAATAGAATAAAAAGTATAGCGACGTTACTTAAACTATTCTATATATCTATATATTAGGAATAAATCATTTTTATCAGTGGAGGAATTAAAAAATATTAGGAAGCAACGTGCGTTGGAAAAAGTACGAAAGGACCTGTTGAAGCTGAAGTACGATCAAACTAATACGGAACTACAGGATTGCATGGACATGAGGCATGTCTGCCAGAATTTAATGCCGAGCACTTCTACGGACTTAGATCCAGAAACGGCGAGAGAAATGTTGGATGTAGTAAAAAATCTGGGTTCCAGGGAAACAAAGAAACAAGTATAGCTTTCTTTATTATGTGCATGTGGCCATTGACGCTTCGACTGATTGGCGCACATCTTCATACTCATTGACAAAAATGCAAATTTATCAGATTTCGGATATCGAATGTTGTTGCGTTTGATTTTTTTCTGAATTCGGTTTAAAATATGTGCTCGACTACAGTAAATGCATTCTAGTGACAACAATTTGGCGGCCGTATATGTACGCCTTTAGTAGTCAAAGGGTTAATATTGATGTACTACTGTTGATTATTATTTGAAATCTTTTTATCAGGTATTCGATAAAATATACGCCACACTTGGTCATATCGAAATTCCCACATTGTGGCGTGTTTTGTATCAGAATCTATTAGATGACGTAGATCGTCTAATGAGATCCGAAGAAATGAAAACGACGGATTCTAAGCCATTTCCAGACAAATTAAGTATTGAAATTTCGAAATTGTGTGGAGAACATATTTGTCTGGTTTCGAAACGTTTATTACACGAAAATCAAGTTGAATTACTGCAACAAGATGTAGTAGAATATATCGAAAAAATCGAGGTATAATAATCATTGTTATAACTTTCGAATATATTCGAAATATCCGCTACATCCGTACGAAATATTTTAACACTAGAACTACCGAACATATACTGTTATGCTTACACATTTATTTATATATAAATTATGGCTGAAGAATTTAAGTTAATTAATGGATTCAATTATTTGTGTTATGTGTATAAAATAAAAGTATATCGAATCTGAAACAATGCGCCGTGGTATGTTCGAATAATTTTATTAAAAACGGCCGACAAGTAATTTTGACTCCTTTGGTAGCTCTAGTGTTAATATAAGATATGATTTTAGACTGCTTCCGGAAATCAGCAAGAACTAAGCGAATGGCTAGCATTGACATTGGAAGTCAGAAAACTGGAAGTTGAAGAGAAAGTACTGCAAAACGAAATTCAAAATATGCAGGAGGAGATACGAAAAAATAGTTCCTTGCCTTCTGAACTTACTGAAATAACATCAGAAATACAAAAAGTTAACGATGAATTGGTGCGTAATCGCGTTACAATTATTTATTTAAATGGGTTCCAATCATGTTGAAATGATTTCAGAAAGAGTACGTTAAAGAAGTCCGGCAATCGCTGAGTTTATTAAAATGTTCGGCAGATTTAATTAGAAAATTGAAGGACAAGTTATATCTGGCGTTTGAAAAAATTGTGCCTTTGCATATGGAAAATTACGATACCGAATGGTTCGAGGAAGATCTAGTAAAGGAAGTCGATATGTTTTACTACAATTTAGACATCAATGCTTTAAGGAAGATTATGTTAAAGGGAGATATTGGATCATATAGGTAATTATTAGGTTCAGTCATAAATAAGTTGCGTTTTTTAAAAGAAAGTTCAATAATATACTGTCCATGTTCACTTATAATATTTGTCTATCTTTTGGACAGTTTCATAATTAAAAAACTGATGCCCAAAGTGCACGAACTTTCTGGCCAACCCAATATTTATGAGTCAACCAAACAGTTATAACAACAAATAAAAATATAGTACAGATTCCTGATAAAATATGATATACAATGTTGTTTCAGACACACGAAGTATTGTTTTAACGAGACATCGATCTTAATCTCTCCCTCGCAAGGATCCGTAATTACGTCATATTTTCCAATGATTCAAACTCCGATATATTCGTTAATAGATTGTTTCACGCATTTAACTGGAACAGCGGCAACTCCAAAATTAAATTCGCCAATCAAAGATGATGAATTGAATTCGAAAGAAATTCAGCTCGCGATACCGCAGAATCATACTTATAACACAATGGAATTACTTTCCTTGGCAAAAAGCATTTCTGACAACACTAGGGAAAACATTGATGAGTTTAACGATACACTGAGTTCGTGGTAAGTCTTTCTTCTTTCTCTACAAGAATGTGTTTTTCAAATCAAAGATAAACGCAAATGTGATTTTCTAGGATACATCAACCTGTTCAAGAAGCTATGCAAATGATTGATGCAAAAGTAGACGACGCAACGTTTGATGACTGGTATCAGCGATTTAATCTCCTGCTTTACATGATACAGAATTCAAAACAGTGAAAATACCTGAACTTTGCCAGATAATAATCATTGTGCATAATAAAGAATATTTTGTACGTTTTAATATGAGTTATTTAATAGTTCTATGCGCCACCAATAAAGCTATACTACTACTGATCTTATTAATACATATTACTACTAATTTTCCATGACTGCAAAACAAATCTGAGTTTTAGTGAAAATTTGGAGTTTCGAAGTTATGCGGTGAAGCAAAAACGCAAGAAACCATAACTAATCCAAGAATAGTAGGACATTTTAAAAGCGTTTTAACGTGCTTTTCCATTTATTTTCGTTCCTTTTATGTTTTTCCGTTGGGAATCAAGAGAGAATGAGAAAGACGGAAATAAAGCTTTTCCCGTTCGAATTTAAAACTTTGTATGCATAAACAAATGAACGGAATGAACGTAAGATACCTCTTTTATGCTGCTGGTATTTCAAAAAGTTACCCCTAATTTTATCAAGCAAGCTACAGTTTTTTCTGCGGAATTTTGTCGAACGTATCTGCAGCATAAAACGGGAGTCGATTGTACATAATTCGATGAAATTAAAAAACACCGAATTGCATCATAAATATCATTCAACTGTTGTTCATCCCGGAATAGTCGCGTCGACATTTAAAAAATGGTTAGTTCCGGTTTCTTACCACTGCCTCGTTTTTTTGTGGCGTCAATTGCAATGGTTCCCATGCGATAGAGTCTTGGTGACGTGTTCCATATTTTTTCAGTTTCCCGGCTATAATTCCGCAAAATGAATGCCTTTAAACGCGATAAAAAAGAAGAGGAGGATGGTAACTATATTCGAATATCATCTCATTCCCGTTACGGTATAAATTCTATATTCAAACGAGTTACAATTAAAATGATAATGCCCTTCTGACAGCTCTCCCTGTAAACAGGTTTAAATAAATAGTTTTGATGTAACGCCTTTCTGTTCCTCTAAATTGCGTTTTTTTAATGTGACTCCCATTTATAATTAATTCCTACGCAAACGCGTACTTCTTAAAAACGCGAGCAATTATGTCATATAATTAACAACATATTTCTTCTGAAATTAGGTGGGGGCAATCCCTTCCACAATTTGGAGAAAACAACTGTGCTTCAAGAAGCGCGTACTTTCAATGACACGCCTGTAAATCCAAGAAAATGTGCGCACATCCTTACGAAAATCTTATATCTACTCAATCAAGGAGAACAACTTGGCACTATGGAAGCTACAGAGGTGTTTTTTGCCATGACAAAATTATTCCAGTCAAAAGACGTGGTACTGAGACGTCTAGTTTATCTGGGTATCAAAGAACTCAGTTCTTTGGCGGAAGATGTAATCATAGTAACATCTAGTTTGACAAAGGATATGACAGGAAAGGAGGATCTTTATAGAGCCGCTGCTATAAGAGCATTATGTACTATCACAGACGGAGGAATGCTCGCAGCTATAGAACGCTACATGAAACAAGCTATTGTTGATCGCTCGCCCGCAGTTTCAAGCGCTGCTTTAGTATCTTCCTTACACCTGACAAGTGTCTCAGGAGAAGTTGCCAGAAGATGGGCTAACGAAGCACAGGAAGCTTTGAATTCTAATAATGTAATGGTTCAATACCATGCCTTGGGTGTCTTATACCAGGCTCGTAAACAGGATAAACATGCAGTCATCAAACTAGTTGCTAGACTCATGCGTTGCAGTCCCAAGAGCCCCTATGCAGCTTGCATGCTTATAAGAATGGCATGTAAATTATTGGACGAAGTTGACGAAGGCGAAGAATTGCTTGGTTTCATTGAATCTTGTTTGCGTCATAAGTCGGAAATGGTTGTATACGAGGCAGCCCATGCCTTGGTGACTATCGGCAGAAGTAGTACGCGGGAAATAAGTCCCGCAGTTAGCGTTTTGCAATTACTTTGTGCTTCCCGAACACCCGCATTAAGGTTCGCTGCTGTAAGAACTCTGAACAAAGTCGCCATGACTCATCCCGCGGCAGTCACTGCCTGTAATTTAGATCTCGAGAATTTGATCACCGATTCAAACAGATCGATCGCTACATTGGCCATTACGACTCTTTTAAAAACGGGCGCAGAAAGTTCGGTCGATAGACTCATGAAGCAGATCGCGACATTCGTATCGGAAATCTCCGACGAATTTAAAGTCGTGGTTGTCCAAGCTATAAGGTATACATTCTTTCGCAAGTAATTACTTGAAAACAATTCGAATCAATTCATTATGTTATTTCCTTATTTTGGATTTAGAGCTCTGTGCCAAAAGTTCCCCCGGAAACATGCAGTCTTGATGAATTTCCTTTCCGCGATGTTGAGGGACGAAGGTGGTCTCGAATACAAAGCTGCGATTGTAGATACAATTATCGCTGTTATGGAAGGAAACGCCGAAGCGAAGGAAGCTGGACTTGCTCATCTGTGTGAATTTATCGAAGACTGCGAGCATGTTTCTCTCGCTGTTCGAATATTACATCTATTAGGACAAAAAGGTCCTACTTCGAAGCAACCTTCGAGATACATTCGTTTCATTTACAATCGCGTAATCCTCGAAAGCGCGAGTGTTCGTGCTGCAGCGGTCACCGCACTGGCGCATTTCGCAGCAGCATGCCCACTTTTACTTCCAAACGTCTTGGTCCTCTTATCTCGTTGCCAATTAGACACGGACGATGAAGTTCGCGATCGTGCCGCTTATTACTGTTCAATTCTTCAGCAACATGACGATGCGAGTTTGTTGCCTTTCGTTCAGCCACCGATGTTCTCTGTACCTAGTCTTGAGAGAGCCTTAAGAAATTACATGCATTCACCTATGGAAGAACCGTTCGATATTTCCGAAGTAATTTCACACCCATTCGTATTAAACACCCGTTATAGTTTATTGCACACGTCGCATCTTACTTTGCTCGTTTTACCCTCAGATATCCCCAGCGCAACCAGTGGAAGAACCCCCTCAAATCGAAGTACTCGCGTCAACTAAACAACAACAACCTCGTCTATCCAGAGAAGAAACTTTCATGGAGAAGTTATCTCAGGTCCCCCACTTGGCGATGGTCATTCGCGATTCTACGCTATTAAAATCTTCGCCGCTCTTTGAATTAACGGAATCCGAAACCGAGTACAACGTGAAGTGTGTCAAGCACACATTCACGGATCTCCTCATCCTACAATTCGATTGCATAAATACTCTTTCCGATCAACTCTTGGAGGATGTACGAGTCGCCGTCGAAGCACCAGAAGGGTAAACTATACCTTGCAGAAGTCCAATCATACTTGCGACCTATTATCAAGTATTCCAATATTCATCGCTATTCTCCTTATTTTCAGTTATACAATTGTATGCGAAGTTCCTTGCCCGCGTCTGCCGTACAATGAACCAGGGGCAACGTACACAGTATTAAAATATCCGGAGGATGTGCATTCTAGTGTCGCAACTATTCCCACCACTCTACGTTTCATGGCTCGCGATTGTGATCCGGCGACTGGTGTCCCGGATGCGGAACAAGGATACAACGACGAATACATGGTACATTGATTCGTGCAAAAATCAATCTTAAATTAATTGCTGCATGTCGAATCACATAATAATATCAACTTAATCGATTGCGTAACCTTTCTTCGTGTAGTTGGAGGATCTGGAAATAACTCTCGCCGATCAAGTACGCGGAATTGGAAATCGTGGCATTGAGTTTGGCGCGGCTTGGGATGCGGCTGCCGCGAAAGGATTCGCGAAACTGGAGGAGACATTCGCGCTAGGACCATCCGTTACTACGTTAGAAGGAGCGATTCAAAGTCTAACAGGATTTTTAGGACTGGAAGCTGTAGATCGTTCGAATCGCGTACAATCTGGTGCCGCGGCGCATAATCTATTATTAAGTGGCATATTCCGTGGAGGAAAGGAGGTTCTTGCACGCGCGAGATTAGCTTTATCCGGTAGTCAAGTAACGATGCAACTCTCTGTCCTCTGCAAAGATCCAGATGTGGCTGAACTAATTGTCTCTTCTGTAGGATAAATTCAATATGTTATAGAAGAAAGTATATGTTCACTAAATCCGTTCCCGATGGAACCATTTATAACTGTATTACGAAATATTCCGTTTTAAACGTAAGAACGAAGCTGCATGAAGTTTATCGATAGGAAATAATGTTTAATATCCTTCTTGTACATATAATTATTAAATGACTTTTCTTTAAACCACACTTTTGTCATTGTGCTTTGTGTGCCCACTCCTATTCTCTTTAAACATATATATCTTGCATGTGAATACATGTTAATGAAACTAAATTCAATTTCTCACGAACTCCTCGTCGGACGAATTTAAATTTGCGCAGAAAATTCCATCATTTTTTATTTGTTTTTTTATACTGTTTGATGAGTAAAAAATGGAGGTCAACAAAGAAACATGTCTGCCTTACCAACCGGCTAAGGGGATTTTCCGAGGTAAGATTGTTTAACTTCCTCTCGAAAATGGCTGCCGTGTTGGACGAAGTCGGCAAATCCGCCGAAAAGCAAGTTGACGAAGAGAAAGAGGAGATCGTCGAACAAGAGGATGAGGCCGGTGCGGTAGAAGCATCTAAGAAGAAGAAGAAGAAGAAAAAGAAGAAGAAAGCTGGTGCGTTTCTTTCTACTAACGACGGGTGTTTCCTTCTTCTCGGCTTGAGATCGCGTGTGGTCTTCCGAACTTTTCGTTTTACAATCCGATCACTGATCCCAAGAAAGAATTTCACCCCGGAAAGAAATTCACCGAGCATCCAATTATGATTTATTAATGTCCTTATTGTTAGACATTGTATAAATACATTGAATCGCGGTATTAATAGGACACCTGATGATAAAAATTTATTCCTAAGTACGCGCGATACACCTACAATACATGTTATTCCGAACTGACTTCATCTTCGGGTTCTAAATTCAAAATGATCTTTCGATACATTTTACCGGCGTGTCACGATAAAGGCATATTTATGCATATCATTTTATTGGACCGAATATCATAACCATATGCTATTAATATATATTATTACGACCCGACTTCATCTTCAGGTTTTACGTTCAAAATTATTATTCCGATGAATTTAATCGGCGTACCACGCCGATGGCATATTTGTGTACATCATTTTATTGAACCAAGTATCTTATAACCATATGCTATGAAATATTTCTAATTTTTAATCTTCGGCGATTGCAGGGGCTGGTGAAGCCAGTGCAGATGTCCCGGAAGGAGGAGATGAAAAGAAGCAAAATGATAAAATTCCGACGGAAGGTATTTTAGTTTCTGGCTATGCAGTAGACTTCCGTATAACGCGGTTAATATGTTACGCGTTATACGAAATCGCCTTACCGGGGAATTTCCGCATTTTATTACATAGCGCGTAGTACTAAGATCGCGTTATATAAAAAAGATCCGCGCAATATCTTTAGCGCATTGTTCGAATTCGCGTTTTATGGGAGTTTACTGTATATTTCTGTCATCTTAATGAAAAAAAAAACATTATGTATATTACTATATTTCCTGTTCCATGGAAGGTACCCCCGAGGTAGCAGAGAATGAAGGAGAAACGGAGGAAGCCAAAAAGAAAAAGAAGAAGCGCAAGCCTCGTGGCAAAGGAGGATTGAAACAGCAAACAGATCCACCATCCGTACCTGTTTCTGAATTATTTCCAGACGGCAATTTCCCGATTGGTCAAATTATGGATCATCCGTCTGCAGCAGGTATAGATGATAGAATGGCAAAGCATCGTTTTACAAGCGAAGAAGCACGTGCCCTTGATAGAATGCATAATGATATTTACAACGAAGCCAGGCAAGCCGCGGAGGCACACAGACAAACGAGAAAACACATTATGAATTGGGTAAGATTCTTGGAGTGTGCTCTATCCACATATTTATCAATAAATTTATGCGAGCAAAAATGCACAGCCTCTTATGTGTTTAGGTAAAACCAGGCATGACGATGATCGAAATTTGTAACGAATTAGAGAATACAGCCAGAAAGTTAATCGAGGAAGATGGCCTTAAGGCTGGTTTAGCATTTCCTACTGGTTGCTCCAGAAATCATTGCGCGGCACATTACACTCCGAATGCCGGTGATCCAACCGTGTTAGAATATGATGATGTTACTAAAATAGATTTTGGCACACATATCAATGGTCGGATTATCGATTGTGCCTTTACTCTGGCATTTAATCCGAAATATGATGAACTCATCGAAGCAGTTCGCGATGCTACAAATACTGGAATCAAAGCCGCCGGTATCGACGTGCAACTTTGCGACGTTGGTGCGGCTATTCAGGAGGTTATGGAATCTTACGAAGTCGAAATAGACGGCAAAACTTTTCAGGTAAGAACAACGATATTATTAGGGTACGCAAAAGTTTGTCCTTTTTTCAGCCCCCTGATAAAATATATTTTTATTTGAATCCTCTATAGCCCAATTTGTTGTGTCTAAAAGGAAATCGTATAACGTAGATCCAGTTAAACGCCAATCTATCGAAGTTACATTACGTGAAAATAGTAACAAAATTATTACTTAAACGCACCGAAAAAGGTGACGATTGTTGTGCGTACTTTTATAATTATTATTACAACGATAGAATAGTATGTGACTTACAAGTTACATGGAGCTATAGAGGGTTCAATTAAAATATTTTCCCGTCTTGTTTTCGTAAGGCTGATGACGAGCTCGCTAAGACGCCATCTATTCTTATTTAACAACAGTTTCAAGGTGACTGCATGAAGTGGGAAAAATTCAGAAGCTCGAAAAGACTACAATTTTTGCATGCACCTAATAATTTCTATGGCACTTTGAACTATTTACAGTTTCAAATAAGGCCAACAAAATTCTAAAGAAAACATGTTTAACTCGCAGGTGAAATCAATAAGAAATTTAAACGGTCACTCTATCGCTCCTTATCGTATTCATGCTGGCAAAACGGTGCCAATCGTGAAAGGTGGCGAAGCAACTAGAATGGAAGAAAACGAATTCTATGCCATCGAAACTTTTGGATCTACCGGCAAAGGAATCGTACACGATGACGATGATTGTTCTCATTACATGAAGAGTTTCGACGCTGGATATGTTCCGTTAAGATTACAAAGCAGCAAGTCTCTTCTCAACACTGTCAACAAACATTTCGGTAAAGATGGATTGTAGTTGTTTTTATTTTACGCCAACAGTAGAATCTTCGGATATATACTTCAACCGATTTCCATCATAGCTCTAAATACACAACGAACTTCGTAAATCTGACACCCTCAAATTACAGTCGGCCCGTATCACCGCGCATCGACAAGTTTTTTTTTAACTTTCGGGTCTACTTAGAAATTACAAGATCATCAAATCAAAAGAAAAGATACTAGTTTACATATGTACAGTAAATAAACCTCGAATAGATATTACACATTTTTAAATTAGTAAGATAATCTTTAACATTTAATGCATAGTTTGATGCATAGTGGTAATGGCCGACATACTACTCGCAAAACGCTCGCGAATTATTCCGCGTTCGGTGATTATTCCACTTGCGGATGCAAACGGGATAATAGAAAAACGATGCTTGCATATGTATATACGTATATATATTTATATAAGATGCGCTATGTTTTGTTTCAGGTACTTTGGCTTTCTGTAAACGGTGGTTGGATCGTGCAGGATGTACAAAGTATCAAATGGCATTGAAGGATCTCTGCGACAAAGGGGCCGTGGAAGCGTATCCCCCATTGGTCGACGTTAAGGGATGCTATACCGCTCAATTCGAGCATACTCTCGTTTTACGACCAACATGTAAAGAAGTTATTTCCCGCGGCGACGATTATTAGATCGCGTTTCACTGTACACTTTACACGTTCTTTGTATCTCGGTTTTTTGAATATATATATTATATATATACCTTGAATGTGATCCACGTAGAATCATCGAAGATCGACATCTCAGGTGTTATTACGTTTACCAGTGTAACGTTCATAAAAAAATATATCCTGTTTTATCGTTACTTTTATTTTGCCGGCAAGAACGTTGCGACTGTGCTGTGAATTATAACAATGCAAGATTCAATTGTAACAATCGTGGCATTAAAGCTAAAATATCTTTTTATCATGGAATACTCTAAGTCTATTCTTTGTCATCTTATTTTATCCCTAATCTCTCATTCTACGTATCTGGGAGAAGATAAACTGATCACATCTTTGAATCTACTTTATCCAGTTGATTTTATTACGGCGAAATATCGTAGCTTTTTTTCCGTACTTCTGAGTGAACAGATTGATGTGAGCGAAGGGTTATTGAATCGTACTGAATAAAATATATTTGAAATTTCAGTTTGTATCATTCCGATGACGTAACGAGTAGTGACTACAAAATCAATATAAATGAGCTATTCGAGATTAAACTACCGCGAGATATCATCGAGAATTATCATTCAGTTGGATTTAACTAAGTTCAAATTCAATAACAGAAACTGAGTGGTGACTGAGAGTCGCCATTCGAGTGCAGGGGGTTAAATCTATAGACGTCGGTGACGACGATTCGTAATTGTTTCGTTAAGAAAGTACCTCTGGAATCAAAATACTATTTGATTCCTCGACCTGCGTTAGGAAAGGTGTGAAATGAATAATTACATTTCCATATGAGACAACTTTGTCAACTGGAACAACACGGTACAATATATCTGCCTTAATCTCTCCGTTGAACTATGAACAATGAATAAATATCACTGCAAAAACTAACATGCTGTCCCTTCATTTTGCCTCGCTGGCTAAACAAACACATGTGGTCCCAGTCTACCGATTTCAGCATTCTTGTAAGTTCTTTCATAAAATCTCCATCTCACCCGGTCTAATCTTTTTTACCGAATTGTAACGTGACGATAAATAAAATTGATCCATTAATTACCAATTACTAGTTTGTAACTAACGCTATTTAATATTTAGAGGGGAAATTGCAGAAATCAGTACAACTATCGGATTCCCGAAGTAATCTCGCACGAGTCAATAATCGGACGTTTCGCATAACACGTTGACTGCCATGAGGTTCATCGGTGACCGACGATGGGAATATTAATAAAACTCGAAACAAATATATCGCTAATATTTGTTAAAAATTCTCGTATTTTAACCGTTATGTTAATGATGTAAAGTAACTAATCTATCGGAGAAAGGTTAAACAATTTCATTTGTAAAGGTTATATAGACGTTACGGATGCGTATCGCGAGGTATCGCGAGGTATCGTATAACACGGATCTCGATCTGGCAGTCAACGTATTAACTGTTTTCTCAAGGCGTGTCTATTGCAGTCATCGATTACCAAGTATACACGTAATACATGTGCTTCCCCTCCATCTTTTTCTCTGACTTTGTCGAAACAAAGTACCGAGAACGCGATACGTTTTTTGTATCGCGTACTCGGCTTAGGCACGGAAGAGCTTATTCCCGTAAATGTAGCGAAGATAAATAAATTTACTTTGTACGAACACGTATGTGAATAATGAATAGACTCCCGTATAACGCGACTTCTTACAACGCGCCAAAGATATTGCGACTACCGTTTTCATAAAACGCGATTCTTCGTACAACGCGGCAAATAATAAAACCCAGGAATTACCGGATTTAAGAATAAAATCTACTTTAGTTGAGCATTAGATTGTTTTCCTCATCGTATATATGCCATTTATATTTAAAATACTGTGCTATTTGATAAAACATTAAAAACAAAAATTGACGTAGCAATAATCATTTCAAACATGTTACTTTAGATTACGCGCGTTATACAAGACAAATTCCCGTACAGCCCGCGTTTCCAGTAACGCGAATTCATACAGCGGGTAACGTATTAACCGCGTTATACGGGAGTCTACTGTACTTCGAGGTTCATTAGCCTCCGCTACGAAAATATAGAAGAGTAAATAGAGAGAGAATCGATCCATCGATCCCCGCAGTATAATTCGATAGTCAAGAACGTAATACGATCATCCGTACAAACTGACTTAATCTTGTACACGTACGTTTCGATTAACCTTCGAATAATAAGGCGATTATCTACGTTTACAAAAAACAGAGAGACGCGCGAATCCTAAAACGTACCACGAGAATGAAATATACTCCGTTCGAGTTGAATTTTAACCATAGCTGGATGATTCTTTCCTCCGCCTTACACCGCCATTTTGACACCGCTTCCTCCGTTCTCTCGACGACCATTTCTTGGATTATACGTTATGTACAGAATCGCGAGCGATTTCCTTGTAAACTTATGAAACGTCATCCGGGGTAAAAACGATTGTGTTTAAACGTTCACGTAGTCATCACGTGGGTGGTTTTTATCGAGTAACACGATTGAGTTCTTCCATTTTTGTTTTCAACCGGCCTTCACTGTGAATCTGTACGCGGTCGTAACTTCGCCCTCGCGGTTATTAGGAGATTGGTCGGTGCTTCCGTGTTTGGTTGAGTCGGTTCCAACTGAAATTAGACAGGAAGTGGTCTAAACAAGATGAAGGGCGATGACGGGAGACACAGGAAGTCAGGAAAGAAATTAATCGAATGAAATACACAACATAAAGCGATACATAATGCGACAAGTGGAAGGAAGGATATACAATAGTTTCCAAAATGAAAGGGGCAGATATAATAAGTAAACAGGTAAGTAAATCAATGAATAAATAACGGTATACGTGTACTCCGGTGTTAAACAAAGGAAATGTTTCACTAGTTTTTCCGGAAGAGAAGTGGAAGTCGTGGAATATACCGTCATTTGAATGTGTCTCGCTCTTTGCTCAATGGCTCTTTGTAAGGCGGTCCTCGGGTCATCTTTATAGGTTTCGTCGCGATTCCTTTCAGCTTCTCTCCTCGAAGCAGCTTCCCTTTGTTTCTCTAAGGCTCGTTGAAGCTCGCTTTTCTGATGTAGCACGTTCCTGCCTCTGAAAGTAGATAGTGAAAACCGATGTTCTTAACGCTAGATTTACGGGACGCGTCGTTTCGATGGATTTCGAATTTCACAAGGAAAATTACAGAACCCGTTTGCCTTCCCCCCTGCCCTACCGTTTATGCTGACTTTTACTCATTTAACAATAAATTAATAGTGTTTAATATGTTGCTTTTTAAAGAAAACTGTCCGTGGAGATAGATATATGTACATAAACCGTCCGTAGACCTAGCGTTAACTTGCCAATTGAACGGCGCTCGGTAAAAGTGAGAATAAATCGTGAGAATAAATCACCGGGAGGTTATAATGGAAGATGTTTATCTATTAGCGACGCAAAGATAAGAAGGCAGCAGGAAGCATCTTTATTTTAAGGTTAAGAAACGAATTCATTTAAAGAGGCACACCGGATCTTCCGGTATACCTTCCGGTGTATCTTTCTCACGTGGCACAGGATATTCTCGACGAAAGAGAAATCATGTTTTTTATAATCACCAGGGGGTCAACGAGCCGACATACATTTTCTGATTGAACAGTAATTCTCTATGAAGGTCCTTATGACTATTGGATGTAAGGCAAGGGTTGTACGGTTTTCGTGGTAGGATCAAACCATCTGGTCCCATGTGTGGTGCCGGGGGTGGAGGAGGTGGTACACCTAACACAGGTGCCATTCTTCTTCCTGCAACAAAGAAAGTATAATTAATACATTGAACATCAAGGCGGTTACCATTAAACAATTTTACGGTGGACAATATTACTAAAACTCGAATCAAATACAGCAGACTCCTGTATAACGCGGTTAATACGTTACGCGCTGTATAAATTCGCGTTACAGGAAATCGTGCAGTACGGGAATTTGTCTCGTATAACGCGCATAATCTAAAGTAGCATGTTTGAAATGATTATTGCTGTGCCAACTTTGATTTTCTATGTTTTATCAAATAGGACGGTATTTGAAAAATAAATGGCTTATATGCGATGAGGAAAACAATCTAATGCTCGACTAAAGCAGATTTCATTCTTGAATCCGGCAAATCCTGGGTTTTATTATTTGCCGCGTTGTATGAAAACAGTAGTTGCGATATCTTTGGCGTGTTGTAAGAACTCGAGTTATACGTGAGTTTGCTGTACATCACTTCGCAATGTGGGCGAGTTACTGAAATCTAGTTGAACGTGGATCATTTTCGGTTCCATTATTTCCGATCTTAAAACTAAGACCACTGTGAACCTTTCCTTCGCAAAATTTTGACTCGCGTATCTGAGAGAATCATTCTATTCACCCTCCAACAACGCGATTCTCGCCCTAACGGAACCCTCGTCGCACATCACGATGAATCGTACTGAAGTATTTCCGGACGAACAGTATCAAAGAGCGAAGTTCTATATACTTTGCGTGGGGCTTCGCATACCTGCTAATCGGATATAAGAGCGGAGTACGCGGATGGACGGCAACCTACCACGTTCCAGTCTCAAGGTGAAGTAAACAACGTTCCCGATCTATCCTTCCATTACCAGCAATATGGATACTTCAATTTCAAAAATCCCGGTACCGTATCTCATCTCATAGAACTGATAAAAACAATGTCAGGAACATATTAGGGGTACCGGAAAGTAATCATTCCGAGAGTGAAAAATGTTTTCGCAGAGAAATTTGTGAATTTGATTTCTTTAAAAAGGGAATTATGGCTTGGGAGAATCATCGGTCGAGAATCATAGATAACGATGGGAATTAGAGTTTCCATATATATGTTAAATAAATTAATTACCTTCCGGTACCTCTTATACAAGAACGTGCAATGAACTTCGCGATTAATTTTAACCTCTTCGTGTTGCATCATCGAAATAAAATACCAAGTTCGAAGAGGTTTACGAACGTCTGTGCACAGTTTGAGAAACATTTCGGCTATCTGAAAAAAGGGGCTGGGTCCGTAATGCCCGATTTACAACCGGCGCGTCGTAATCTCTAGAAAAATGTACGTTTTTACGATACCGTTGAGTATCCTCAAAATTCTTGCTCGTAATACTTAATGTTTCTAGTATTTACGGTGCTCTCGCGTATCTCTTCTTGCAGCTTTATCATTGTCTTTCAGTGAATCCTTTATCAGAAAAGATATCGAAGTTCGATACACTTTGGCACGAAAGTGACGGGTTAATAATATAATAGAGTATAATAATTAATCTGCTTCGTTATTTCGCAAAACTTATTTAAAAGCCCTGTTAGAAAAGTAGTTTTACGATAAAGTTTCGAGAAGAACTTCTTAAGACGAGATAAAAATGGCGGCGAACGACTAGTCGATAATTCGGGATATCGAGACATCGAGATATCGAGATATCGCAATATCGAAATTCGTTACGAGTTCAATAGACTTTGGCTCACCGTGATGGATTCATAACATAATATAGTATAATAATTAATAGGCTTGTTGTATCGGAAATCCAATTTAGGAGTTGTGGTAGAAAGGCAGTTTTACGATAAAGTTTCGGGAAGAACTCTGTAAGACGATGAAAAATGGCGGGGAATGGCTAGTCGAGAATTCGGAATATTAAGATATCGAAATGTCAACATTCGATACAAATTCGATACAAATTCGATACAAATTCGATACAAATTCGATACAAATTCGATACAAATTCGATACAAATTCGATACACTTTAGCTCACCGCGACAGATTAATAATATAACATAGTATAATAATGAATACGGCTTGTTCTTTCGAAAACCCAATATAAGAGTCGCGACAGAATAGCAGTTTCACGATAAAGTTTCGAGAGGAACTTTTTAAGACGACAAAAAGAAATGGAGGCAAACTATTCAATAATTCGGGGTATCGAGAGCAATGGCGAAGAGTTTCTCGATCGAAACTTTCGATCCGCATGGAAAAGGGAAGTGGATCGGATCCGTGGAGCGTTGACTGAGAGAGTTTACGAGCGGAAAGTGAATTTTACGGCGATAACCCAACCAAGTGTGACATGGTTACTATTAGCGAGATCTTTCGCTCGTTCGCGAAATGAGACTCCGTGGTGAATGACGTTAAAGAAATACGAGAGTACGCCATAACCACTGACAGATTTTCCGAGTAACAAGATGAAAGTAAAGACTACCCGCTGAAGTACTTTTTAATGGCACCTCGCAGCGATCTATTTAACGACACTGTCGTTCGCCGTGAGTATTACCCGATTTTCCCTAATAAAGACCTTAATATCATAATTACTGGAGTTAACAAGAAACGTAGACTTCAAGACCGCAAATTATGATTATTAAATACCCCATAATCCCCTGCAAACCTTGTGGATCACTATCACGGTGTAAGTATATTATTAATCGATCAAACTAGGTTATTCGGCAATCAAGAGTATAACGATTCCATTACAATCTTAATACATACACATATATATCATTAACCTAACAACCACTTAAGATTAAGTAGTCCTCGACATAATTAACCATAAACCTCGTACGACAAACCCGCCTTAATCCACCTAATTGAGACTCCCATTATATAAACGAACTAGTAAAACGAACGATTCAATTATTTCGACTAATTACAGGTTTGAATTGTTGAAATGCACAAGCGCGTGCGAACAAAAGCGAGAGCTCGCGCAGGTTGGATCCCAGGTGAAGTAATTATAAAGAGGTAAAAGTAAAGTGACAATTCTAAATCATTTTCCAGGGAAGAAAGGTCCGAGTGAAATCTCTGTGCAGCCGATCGCGCGGAGTAAGGATCTGGTTGGAGCGGCTGGTGAATTTTTTTGGCCGATCTTTTGGACCCTTTGAAGGAGACATTTGGCTGGGAGGTCGATGGACGGCGCAGAGTACGATATATATCAGGAATTAGGGAGGTAGGGAGTAATTTCGTGGCAGATGTGCGGCCACCGAAGGGAGATCGTTGCACCGCGAAGAGCAGCTGAAGTAGCGTGAGAAAATCCACCGGATTCGAGCCAGCCGAAGAACCGGGATATGATACTCGCCGATTCGCAAAGTCGGGGATAACTCTTTCGTTGATACTCGATTATTTTACTTACCCGCCGCAAATTGAAGAAAACCGGCGGTGTTTTCACTTCCGTGGACAATTTAACTTCCATTTAGATTCCATATATTTAAAGTCGGGGAATATGAATCACGTTGGACGAATCCTTTCCAAAAACAGAATTCTGACCTCTATAATTACGTTAGTTCGTAATTAATGATTGCACGCGTGGATAATGAATTTCATTGGGTCACGGTGAGCCAGGTGCACCAGCACTGAGTGACCAAGTTAATAGCCGAACCAGAGTCACAGGGTGAACACATTGAAATACTCTTTCTGTCGTAATTAATGAATGTACGTAATAGTGAGTGATTAATTCAACAGTAATGATTTAAGACTTAATTGAATCAATTTTTATGAGAATTATTCAGTTTGATTTAATAATGAAACTAATCTTGAGTAGGAGAACGGGTTTTGTGAGAACCCTTCTCATAGTTCGATTGTCATGAATGAGAATCGTCCAACGAGATGCCCGCGTCGATTGGATCTAAGGTGGCCGCACTTTCTCGTTGATGGTCCGTGATTGTCATTTAGGGTTCTCTCACGAAGAATCATCGAAAGTAAAAGATATAAAGCGCATCAGTAATGCGTGACTCACCGTTTGTCAAGCCGTCGCAGCTGTCCGTGTCGGTTTTTAGACCGTTAATAATCACCTGAAACACGTATGCAGAAACTCATGAATAACGGAGTGATACAGTTATCGATTCAAAAATCCCGCCACCATCCGCGCGACAATCAGTTATACTTCCGCTTACATATTATTATACGTTCTTCCGGTGGAAGTCGTAGCTCCGATACATCCGCGAACAAAGTCACGTTAAAGAACACTAACAATGTCGTCGCGCGAAAAAGAAAACTGGCGACGCTCAACGAAAAAGCATACACAGCCGAGTAACTTTCTATTCCCAGATTGCATAATCGTCGATATTTTTAATAAGTGCGCAATGATATTTATTCGAAAGTTGTAGTGTTTTACTGGATACCACTGTAAACCACCAACACCTAGCATAACCCTTCGGTCTCCTTCTCTTCCTCCATATACTTCTTTCTACCCCAAACTTCTTTCTACCTCTCTCTCCTTTTTCCCGAATCCTTTAACCAGTTCACTGCGTTCGACGTGTGTACTCGTCAGTGCTGGATTTTAATTCCGTACATTAAAAAGCGCTTTCGTAATTTTGCACTAGACATTTTTTTTGTTCCCTAATTTATATCTTTGTTTAGAATCTATGTACTTAGGCCAGGCTCAGTATGGCAAATTTTGTTCGCCCTAGGTGCGAACTAAATAAAATAATTCAAGAAAAGATTATTATAGTTATATTAATCGTATTATGTTAAATGTAAATGCTTGTTGCAATGATTTAGGTTTCTTCCAGATTGTTACTGTTTCCTGGCATTGCCTTATCAGTCTCTTAAATTCTACACGTTTTTCTAACCGATTATTGTGTTTCACCAATGTCGTTACTGACACTCTCTGTAGTAAAGGGTTTACCCGTAAATGAAATGAAATGAAATCACAAGGCAAACAAGCTTCATTTCTTGATACCTTACGGGATCAAGACAGTTTCTACTGCACTCGTGAAATCCGGTGGCTATGAGTCAACGGTGGAACTCGCAACGGTGTTTAGTAGGTAGTTCTAGGTAGTTCAAGGTAGAGAGAAGTTTCGTTGCAGTTGGACTCCTTATCCTGAACTAAGAATCGAAAGTCTCATCTACGGAATGCATTATGTCCTTCCTCTCTTCCCTCCTCCTCCTCTCCGGATACTCGTCATCGATGATTTCACCACGATATCGGGAATGGATACTGCAAACTATTACTACTCGCTCATTGGTCGGTTGCAACGTCACTGTTTCCAACGTAAAACTGTTGCGTTGGGAAACATAAATGAGACATTCGGTGGTAAAAAGTATAACTGGATTGTAAAGTTTTGAGTTGGATACTCGAAACTTAGATATCTATTTTTTTATGAATATAATATATGACTCTTACAGAAGTATTCAGAATTAACAAAAGAATGTAAATTCTACTAGCTGCTCCTCGTAATATCTTTTTTTTAATATAAGATTTAATTTAAGAAGAATTGAATTACGACCGAATGCCTCAAATAAGATCCGCTCGTCCAGGAATTTCTTGATTCGAAACCGTCAGAGTTTTTATTTTGAATTTAACTTTTGTTTCTGGCATCTGAATGCAAATGGAAGTAGAAGTAACACGCACGGCAATGTTATTCTACTAACCCGTTATGTTCCATGGATAATGCTATTAACTACTTTCGATACGTGTACTTAATAAGTTATCGTTCCTGTGCACGTTTTTATAGAGAATGATATTTTCTACTTAAATCCACTGGGCGGAACACCGGGACTCATAGTTCTGTTGCAACTCCGAACCACTGCCGGCGATGTAATCGAGAACGGAAGTTGTTGCGATAACTCGGAAACACTGCTATCTAACCACTCAAATTTCAAGCCAGATTTTGAATATTTTTATGATGGTTTTCTATTCTACACTGATACATCAAATAATATCAAATGATATTTATAGAATTTTATTGACAAATCTAAAAAGTATGGATGATGAGTTATAAGAGTTACACTAATCTCATGATTTCTAAGAAGATATTACATTGCGAATTTCAAGATAATCGTATAATTTAAGATATGTATATATCAGGTTATACCGAAAGTTTATGCAGATTTTCAGTAATTTTTTGGCGAAAAATCTGACGTGACATGTTCTGGGAGAATGGAATCTTCTAGTTGCATGAAAAATGGAGAAAGGTGATGGAATAAAATGGTACGTACATAATTGAATAAATATATAAATATATATTGACATATACAGTAGACTCCCGTAGAATGCGGTTAATGCGTTACGCGTTGTATGAAATCGCATTGTAGGAGCTCGTGTTGTAGGAACTCGCGTTGTAGGAACTCGCATTCTAGGAATTCGCGTTGTAGGAATTCGCGTTGTAGGAACTCGCGTTGTAGGAATTTTCGTTGTAAGCGAGAAGAACTGATGTCGTGTCAGTTAATTGTTCGTTTAACGGCGTTAACAGGCGTTTAAAACGCCTAAAGCGGGAGAAAAAAAAGAGAACTCGAAAGTGGGAACGGCTGTCGGCGTGTTTTAGATGCTGTTGGCATCCCTGCCGCGTGTTTACGTACACGCCGGTTTAACGAGTTACGACGAATTCACGGCGGAGGGTCGTGCGTCCGGAAGGAAGCGGAAAATATTAATGTTTCTGTCGGAACAGGGGAGGATGGCCGTGCCATTGATTACCTAAGTGTTGCCACACTTTCAATGTTAAAATATACACGCTAAAAAACTTCGTCTATAGTAAACTCCCGTATAACGCCAGTTCGTACAACACGAGTCGCCATAACGTGCTAAAAATATTGCGACGACCTGTTTTATACAACGCGATATATTAAAATGCGGGAATTCCCTGATAAGTTAGAAATTTAATTATATCGAATACAGATAAGAAACATCTCGTAAATAAACTAAAGATCATAAAAATTCCAGCTTAGATGCGGCATATTTTAAGTTCCAATATCTTGGAATTTATTTTTCACGGTCAGGCGAGAAATTGGGCATTAAAATAAATCAAAATGAATTAAAATAAATTAAAATTACAGCGTAACGTCGCGCATATTGAAGGTTATTTATTACATCGTTAGACACTACGATGTCTCAATTAATCGTAGCGATACCGAGAATAAAGTAATTTATATTCCGATTAGATGGAAGCGTGAAAATGCTACCTTTGAGGTATTAAAATCAAAGACTTAATCTCGCGTAAAATACTGGGAACCGTTAGATCGGCATCGTTAACGGCAAGTCCAGAAATTAATGTTGTTTCGGATGGAAACAAGTCGATCCTCAGGGAATTCGTTTCGCTTTCAGTTTTCTCCCGCGCTTATTTTATTATGAATACATATTCGATATCGTGCTTCCTCATTGCATACCACTGGTACACAACTAACGTTCGCATAACAAGCAATAATTTCATCCATCATGGACGGATAACACGATAAGCCTCAATTCACGAGAACTTTCACCCAACCCGTACAACCAAAACGATCCTACTACGTCCGCCATATTGTGCCGGCATGTTTTGTCACAAGAGAGGACTGTTCAAATAAATATCGCGTCACGGACATTCCAGTATGTCGAACATGGAACGAACATTTATTCAGAACGGGAGTTTGCCACGTGTCTGTCAACATTACTTTAATCGATTCACCAAAAGATCAAATATCTTTTCACCAACCCGTCATCCACGCATCGCGTAACTTCGCATAATTAAATAATATTAAATAATATTAAATAATATTAAACACACCGGAAAATGTGCGTTACAATCGTTGCGCGTACTTCTATAATTATTATTACAACGAAAGAATCAAATGAAATGAAAGATACTAAAAGACGAGTATGTGACTTCAAAGTTACATGAAACTGTAAAGGGTTAAAGCGTGTAGTTCCAGTTATGATTGTAAATATTTCAGGTGTATTCTAATGCATGCGTGTCTCTGACGGAGCGTGTTATTTTCGAGGCACAGAGTCGGTTCGAGTGCATCGAATTGCAAGTGATTCTTTTTCTCCCGGCACACTCGACCGCCGCAAACACACCAACGTCACGTTTCAGATACTTTAAATCGATTCTTTTCTTTCCTGCCATGAGAAACACACACAGTAGGATCAAGAAGATATTTTTCTTCGCGTGGTTGATCCTACCGTAAATACAGTTGCTTGATACGCCAGCCATAAATTCCACGGATAATTAGACGCGTTAAATCGGCACAATAACATCGATACGCTACTCTTCTTTTACGGGAACGCAAAAAACCTACGAAATTTATGCCCGTTTCGTTAGACAGCATCGAAAACACGTACTCGCTCGGAACTCGTTCGGAACTTATCCACGTGCTCGTAAAACAGGCTGCCGGCAAAAAAGAAAGTACAACGAATAATATACGTTCCACCATGAAACCTATCACTCTTGGCGCGTATTTTCTTCGGACTTCATTACGGTCTTCTTAACGTGCCAATACGACGATTACTTCGGCGTAACGCTTATTTTCTTCGAATATAATCTTTCGTTGTAATAATAATTATGAAAGTACGTACAAGAATCTTCTCGTTTTTCCGCGCGTTTAACTGTCCAACACAAAAAAAAGTTCTAACAACGAATATACAATTCTTATAGATTTCGACGTGCTGAAAACGAATCCGCAAACCATTTGTGGCCAGTAACTACCATTTTCGAAAAAATCAATTTTGAAATTACTGGCCACAAATGGTTTGCGGATTCGTTTTCAGCACGTCGAAATCTATAAGAATTGTATATTCGTTGTTAGAACTCAGAAAAAAAGTCAAAATTTGTTGGACAGTGTAATCAGTCTGTTACTATTTTCACGTAGCTTGTTACTATCTTCCTTGATCGCAGTTACTAGTTATAAGCATTAAAGTTCTGTTGGATACGTTTTAATAAAATATCTACCTGAATATGATTGAAGTATATCCTCGGCGAGATACGCGGTTACTTTTCACAGCACAAATTACTTGGAGGATTATTGAATTACTTCAAAAAGGAGATTCCAACGGCAAAGTAAGCGGGAGGAGCTCCCGTGCATTCGGACGCGCGTTGTACACTGACGGAGACTGCGGGAAGACGTGTTGTTTGCGTCACGACGGCTGTGTGCCGTGTAAAGGGTCACCCGAGGGCCCTCGCACAAGCTAACGGTGTTGATAACACGAGTTATATCACGGGTGACGAAAAAATTACGGTCGTGAGGACAACGAAAAGAGCCGGTTAACGTTCATTGTAAGACTATTCGTTTCAGGACCCTCCAATTAAATAAAGATCTTAACAGCGACCGCCATTTTATCGAGTTAAAGCAGGCCAAAGGGCAAGCGGGGGGTTAGGTTATTTTCTTGATGGAAGAATTCTGATACAATGTGCCCGGTTAATGATTAGTCATGCTTTTAGTTGTTCCAATCATGTTCTTTCTTGTGAATATGAATAACAGGAGTATTAATGAGTATTAATATACTCCTCGTACGTAAATGATTAATAATGAGAGGTTAGGGAGGAAATGCCAATGATATCATGCGCGTACGCTCGAGTACTTAACTTAAAGGTATTGCGACGACTTTTTTCTAGAACGCGAGTTCCTACAACGCGCTATTGTTTCGTCGATATTCGCGGTGGCTCACTGTTATCGAAATATTATCAGGAGAAGAATGACAAGAACATAATAGCAGATCAGTTTCAATAGCATACAAGATCTTACGCGTAACTGAATCTCTCGAAGAAAATCTACTTCTCATCGAAAGCACCTGCGTATCGGCAAACTTTCACTCTCTCGTAATCCGAGGACTGACTCTCGATCGACCGAACACGTTGAACCATTCATTAATTCCATGCAAATCATTCGATCCTCGGTTTAAACGGTGTAAAATTAATGTCATACTGTAACGATAATTCGATAAAAGCCAAATATAAATCGTATGTATTATATAATACTTTAAGTAATATTTATATCAACCACAGGAATAAGTGTCGTTCGGGAATCTTTGTGGATTGCTTGATAAAAAGACGATGGATGAGCGAAAGAAATTGTATATTTTTAATAAGCAAACTCTATCGCAGAGGTATCGTTATCATAATCGATGTTGATCGAGTGCGAAGTTCTAAAGTTGTTCGGTCTGTATTTACGATGCAAGGTCGTGGGGAGGATGTTCCGCCGATATATATAAATATTTATAGATATCTATATATATACAGACATAGATATAGATATAGGACATAGGTACGACTATAGACATAGGCATAGATATAGATATGGATATCAGGATCGATCCAGACGATGTGGAAACTCGGGCTAATTGAAAAGTTGCAAGCCACGCCGATATGCAAAGCCCCATTCAAGACTTTCATCCTCGACTTACGATTCCGAAGCACACTCCTGGGTTATTACAAAGAGACGAACTAAATGCGGCAAATTGAACGAGCATCAATGGAGAAAAACATAATTTCAGAAATATTTGACAAAGAAAAAATAACGAAGATCAGGGACAACCGAAGAATTTACTTCGTTGGCAATTCTCCGAGGTGGTTCCAGCCGATTGAACAATCACTATTTCGCATCCTGCAAGCGTTCATTCGACCGTTTAGAAATCGAATGCGCCTTTCCGCGCCATTCTTTTCTCGCCCCTCCGATTCTGGCGTAAAAACGAATCTACCCTCTCTAGTTTCTTAGGATTATTGATTACTTATTTTTATTTATCGTGTAATAACGTTGGATTCGTCGTTATTTCCTGTTATGAATTATAATCTTGAAAGTTGTTTTTTTTGTTGGTCTTTGAAGTAGTTAGTATTCTTTGGTTTGTATGGTGCGGCTGGTAGAGTAGACCAATGTTGAATAAATTCTTCTTTATTTAAATTGCATTCGAAACGTTTCGGCAACCGATTGCTGCCCTCTTCAGTCGAAAGTAATTTGTCTAGTAAGCAATGTAAGTCTAGAGACAATGTAATGTCTAGTAAGTAAAGCAAAAGTAAGTATCTTTGTACAATAGACAAATTACTTTCGACTGAAAAGGGCAGCAATCGGTTGCGGAAACGTTTCGTATGCAATTTAAATAAAGAAGAATTTATTCAACATTGGTCTACTCTACTAGCCGCACCATACAAACCAAAGAATGTTATGAATTATCAGAACTATCGAAATAATCGAGAGGTTAGGATGCTCGATACAAATGATTCCTGTTCCAAACAAATCATTTGATTTACCATGAAAATGTAATAATTCGAAAGAAGAACGGGAGAGAAGAAAATAGAGGGAGTACCAGCGTGACCATTTCATCGCAAAAGTCGTCGAGTAATTACCTTAATTATTGTTTTCATGAGGCATTGTCGCTATGTATTTCGGTTCTAATTACCTGCATTACAATTTCTCCTCCGCAGTGGGGTATCGCGAAAGTGTGTTGGTGCGCCTGCGCGTGTGGTATGTATATGTTCGCTTTTTAAATGTCCCCTCTCTTCGTCCCGAAAGTGATTTCGTGGCATTGTAAATGTGCGATTATTAGAGATGCAAAAATTCTCGATTATTTACGAGGCTGAAATTACTTCTCGCGAAATTATCTTCGCTCGCGAACTTTCGTGCGCGTGAAATTCCGCCATTTCTCTTTCCTCGATACTCTCCTAAACTCGACCTTTCATATGCTTTTCCCGGCTATAATAGGTTATGTTCGCAATTTCATTTGATTAATTACTATTTAATTACTATCGACATGCTTCGATTTCTCCGAAAATTTACTCATTTTTGACTAGAATATATTTAATATTTAATGGCGCGATAAAACGTTATTACGTTTTCTTTTCTCCACGGTGATATCTTTATAATGGAATATATTTTCCAAGATTTCTAAGACGTATACTTTTAATAAATGCAATTATACCTTGCATTACGAAGGTTGAATGTTAATGTTTATACTACGCAGACTTTAATAATGGAATATTCATAATTTATGTATAAGTTGTGTAGGAAGTAACGTTAATGAAACACATAAAATTCATGAGTTTGCAAGTTGGCGAAACCATTCACCATTGTTTCGAGAATATCGCGATGGTGTTAAACCCACGTGTCTTCCGGCGCTGACGTTTGCTTTCTAGCGACAGAATTTAGAATAATCTACCATTCGTCGATAAGTGGAGCAGTAAAAAAGCAGAAGATTTACTTCAGATTCGATCTTGGAAGAGAATACGACTTTGGTTTAACGAGTTACATTTCAGAACATGACTACGATAATCTACCCTTCGAGGGAAACGTGAAACTAGCATGTCAGCGTGAGCATTCCAATATTCAATTTCAAAGGTGAAAGATCGAACATTATAAATACGGAGGAAAGAGAAAAACGGAAGCAGTATTTGAAAGTGCCATCGTTACCTCCTACTTCTGCGCGGAAGTGAAGTTTCACGAAATTATTCATAGTCGCACCTTCGAAGTCTACAAGCTCTTATTGTGTGGTAATTGGTAATGCATTACCAAGTGAGGAAGATCGTGAAAAAGTGCAGTTAAAATTGCTACTTTTCCACGAAACATTGTAATGATTTTACAGAGTATTTAATTATTAATCGTTAAACTAATTCGCTGTTTATAATTACGTTTACAAACAACTACAGAATTTAGGGATTTTTATGAACACGCCATTACGAAGCTGTTCGAAGAACAGGAAAATATTATACAAACAAACGAACGTTAATTGAATAAAAATCGCTTTCCATTTATATGAACAACCCTGCGAACTCTTTTTGATCAACTTTCTGAATAACTTTCCAGTTTTAGGGATGAATTATCATTTGCTGTTAGAATAAAGTGGAAGGAGATTATCTGTTAGAATCTAACAGTTAGATGAATGCAAACGTTTTAGTCTTCTTTTCAACCCCCTCAGATGCTACTTTACTTATCCTTTAAATAAACACGTGTGAAGAATAAATAGCGTTGATTTTTTATAGTATTCCTTCACGTAATATGCCCTTATATGTGATACAATATTAATACAAATTTCTCAAGGTTCTTCTATCGGAAGAAAAATTGCAAACGTCATCTGGCCGGGGACATTTGCCCGCCACTCTGTATATACATTGTAACGCACATTTATATATCGTCGGCATTTAATACATAATGCATAAAACACTATTTAAAAGCATATTTTTATCTTACCAGATCTCACTAGATATTTATATATATATATATATATATATATTTCCTAGGAGCATAATTGGCGAAATAACGTCTTCCAATATTCAAATACATAATAAAATACATTCGAATTCAAACAACATTCCCCGCTGTTCAGATACTCTAAAAATCTAGATTTCGCGTACTCGTATCAGAGTCTTAAATCTATAAGTAATCCTAACCAATTATTAACCATTTTATACGTTTAGGTTTATTGTCACCTCTGTAAATATAATTGTAATTTGGTACCAATAAACGTATGTTAAAAAAAAAAATACTCTAAAAATCTTGCAAAGTTAATGTATTAATAAGTATTCAACACGTTACAGTTTTCCGTCACTTGAGTGAATCAATTATCCCATAATCGCATATGATCATTACAAATGATTTCTGAAAAATGTAGTCAAATGAGTTACGTAAAGTCGTATGCCTAACGTAAGGGTCAGCTAGTTTGAACTAAACGACCTACCGATTCTGATACAATAGCTATCGTACAAGAGTGGGGTAGGTTACAAACACGCATCTATTAATTAGAGAACAGGGAAGGTATCGAAGAAGCGCAGACCACTAGAATTATTCGTAGCGTTTAGATTACTCCGCACAGTTCCTCGCTAATCAAAATAAGGATTAAACGAAGTGGTTCTTCATCTACCCGTATGGTTTAACGAAAGTGATCGCGATCGAAAGTACGAAGAACAGACAAGAAAGAAAGTAGAGGACAACGTGAAATTCTAACAAGGCCCTTTCAACTCGACAATATAGCAATGGCGGTAACACAGGCCATCAGAATATACCGGTATATCAACGAAGATATGGCAGGTACTTATTCAGAAATACTTCTTGATTCCCTTCGTACATTTAATGCGTGATTGATGGATTTCTCATTTATGAATATCGTCAATCTTATTGAGAATGTGAATTACGTGAATTGCTTGAATTTCTTGAATTTCTTTGTTCAAGATCCAAGGTCGAAAGACTTCTTTCTAATGCAAAACCCATTGGGTACCTGTGCGCTGTTAGCGGCTTATTTGTACTTCACGCGTTCGTTAGGACCACGTTTAATGGAAAAAAGAAAGCCCCTCAATATAGAAAATATTATGCGGCTTTTTGATTTGACACAAATTGTGCTTAATGGCTACTTGTTTTATATGGTAAGTCATGCGACTGGCACATTAATTACATTTAGAGCGAATATTATTAGAGTACAGTAGACTCCCGTTATAGCGCGGTTAATACGTTACGCGTTATATGAAATCGCGTTATCGGAGAATTCCTGCATTGAAATATATCGCTTTGAACGAGAATCACGTTATATAAAAAAAGGTCGATGCCATACCTTTAGCGAGTCGTACGAATTCGCGTTGTATGAACTCGCGTTATACGGGAGTTTATTGTAATTGTATTAAGTCATCCCATAAGAAATGTCGTTTCATAAAAGATGAAAAAGATGAAAAAAAAGATGTGCACTGAGAGTTAGATTTTTAAAACGACGTTACTTATGGAATGACTTAATATCACGTTTACTTCCTCTATATAATAAAATTTGTTTTATATGCGTAGGCGGTTACTGTAGCATATCTAGGTGGATTTGTGAGTTTGAGATGCGGAACAGTCGATTACAGTAGCAGTGCCACATCGATGATGGTAAAATAAGCAAAGTACTTTAACCTCTTCAGGGACAACGGTGCACACAGTGAATGTAAAACATATTCGTAAAGCAACAAATTCGAAGAAAATTTGCTAGTATTTTAGTATTTTTCTATGTTACTTTGAATCATTTTCTTTTTTTTATATATATATGTGTTGTGATACTATTTTTGTCAAACTATTTGTACTATTAAGGGTCATAACCCGTAAAATAAATTAAACTATACAGGTAAAATCCTCGTAGAACTTAGTTCATTGAAAACATAACGAACAACCGGTATTTACATATTCTCCGAGATCTTCGCAATGAATTTCATACAAAAAAGAAATATTATTTATGCGTATTTTTTATGAGAATATTTACAATTTCCAACTTTGATGAAAGTTATCCTTGAAGAGGTTAATCGTTTATTGGACGTAACGTTTTTCACTTTCGTTACGATTGAATTCAAATGAAAACCACCGATTAATGAGGAGGAACATTGTTGTACTTTCTACAGGTGTTAAGGCATGTCCATGTATACTTTTTGATAAAAGTCTTAGATCTTTTCGATACGGTATTTTTCGTTCTCCGGAAGAAAGGGAATCAGATCTCGTTTCTTCACGTTTATCATCATACAGGAATGGTATTTGGATCATGGATTTGCATGAAATATTTTCCTGGCGGGCATTTCATGTTTCCAGGTAAGAATATGTCACCTCTACGAGTCTTTAATTCCAAAGTCACACGTTCGAACAGTAACAGTAACGTCGTGGCACTCGAACAAAATTGGTGCAGTTTCGTTAGATACACGTTTAATTTGTTCACGTTATACGAGTCTTTAATTTCAAAGTCACACGTTCGAACAAAGTAACGTCGTGGCACTCGAACAAAATTGGTGCAGTTTCGTTAGATTCACGTTTAATTTGTTCACGTTATACGAGTCTTTAATTTCAAAGTCACACGTTCGAACAAAGTAACGTCGTGGCAGTCGAACAAAATTGGTGCCGTTTCGTTAGATTCACGTTTAATTTGTTCACGTTATACGAGTCTTTAATTTCAAAGTCACACGTTCGAACAAAGTAACGTCGTGGCAGTCGAACAAAATTGGTGCCGTTTCGTTAGATTCACGTTTAATTTGTTCACGTTATACGAGTTTTTCTTGGACACGAACAAAATTAAATTACAGAGGATTAATTCTAATAGATAAAACTCTTCGTTTTTCGTATTCGAGGCATTCGGTCGTAAAACATGGTAATTAACAGAATGCAAACTTTCGGGAAATCGACTGTAAAGCTTTGAGGAATTAAATACTCAAACCTCAAATTTAATTGATGCAAATAACTCAAGTTCGCAAACAATGCCGGATACCATGTTTTACGGGCGAATGCCTCATTTCGTATATGTATTAAAATGACGCGACAGTTTTCTAATGGCGATTATCAATTCTGTTTTGCAACATAGGTACGGTTAATTTATTCGTCCACACGATAATGTACACGCATTACCTAGTAACTTCTTTGAAAATAACGACGCCGTGGTGGAAGAAATACATAACGCAACTGCAGATTACGCAGTTCCTCGTGATTCTCCTTCACCTAATTCAATTATTCTGGGAAGACTGTGACTTTCCGCGCCGATCGTTGTATATCACCTTACCTCAAAACTTCTTCATGTTCGCGCTTTTTGGTGATTTCTACTACAAAACGTATATACAGAAGCCGAGGAAAGCGGCTCAGGAAGAGAATCTTCAATCAGAATCGTGCAGCGACACCAAGAAAGACGAGTAAACGTATTAATACGTGCAACTACCACCAAGAAAGACGCGTCAAAGTATGAATACGTATTCATACGTATTCATACGTATTAATACGCAAGGGCGCCAAGAAGTATACAAGTAAACGTATTAATACAAACGTCGTTTACATGCGACTCCATAAATTGCGCCGACAAAAACTCTACGTTTAATCCCATTTTTTCACCTCAATTCTTCGACGAATTGTCAAGAAACAAGCAAACATTCTTTGGGAAAGTGAGAATGAAATTCGAACAATTACCGATGTGTATAAACATTATATCTACGAGTAACTTATTATCCGATGGAAAGCAGTTTGGAAAATAAATTTCTATCGATGTAATATTTTTCGAGATAACTAACCTTAACTACGTGTTTAAACGCGTAATTAATTATTGAAAACTTCGGGGAAACTGACGGTAAAAGGTGCACGAATTTTTTTTTTTCATTTTTAAAATATAAATATCTTCTTATCGATAGACCAGTAATTACCGAGTCAGTTAGCTAACCGATTCTAAGTACTTCCTGAATATCTTGTTTCGCGGATCACGTTTGCAACCCGCGAATCTTACATAATAAATCAAAATATTAAACACTTGGATGCCCGCTATTATACAATAGATGGTGCCTCGCGATTGGATTTTTGCGATCACAAAAATGTATCGTTATGTTTATTCGATTTTGTATATTTTTTCGTTATTCTTTACTCAATAATGAATCTTTCGTTTCAACTCTTTGCACTCGAGAGGCGACTTTTAGTAACCATTCAGTTTATTGCGATAATTCGCAAAATCTCTGTATTTCGCCGCAGAAAGCATGCAAATTGTACAAGCATTCTGACCAACCGAATGTAACGGATACACATGTGACTACTGGTCGTGAATTTAAAAAACAAGCTTGCACAGATGTGTATGTTTACTAGTGTCATTGAAAAAGTTAAAGGCATTTCTAAATGGACATTAAATTCGATGGCCGCGTCGCGTGATGATTCCAGCGGCACTTTCTAAAAGTAGAAACATTGTAACGTTTGAAAATACGCCATAATGGCAGCCGCAAGATGCGTTTTTTTTCCGCACACGCGAAGTAATCATTTGGCAATTTGATTCTCGGTAACGAGATGCATGGTGAGATGAGATCGAAGGTAGAAGTACTCTCACCATTGTTTCCTCGAAGCCAGACACGCTTCAGAGTCGAATAAAACCGATCAGACAAACGACATCTCTTACAATCGGGAACAAACCTCGATTGGCTTATTACTTGCCTGTAAAAGGAGACTCATTCGTGACGCGAGCAAAGAGTAATTAAAAACCGGATACCGCTCCTCATTATTTCGCGCTCCTCTTACAATGCAGAACCTTACCTATATTTTACGTGTCGCGACATTGCTTTACCATTTCGATTAGGGGCACCGATAATACGTTTCTATGCTGAACTCGCGAATGAAGACTGGATTACTAGTAATTAGATGATATTGGGATAAAATTGTAATGTATAGTACAATCGTGGTAGAAATGAATATCTGCTGTTCGTTGTATCATCACTTCTAACAGTATTTAATCTCAAATATATCGTATCATATGAAGGTCTATTTGGATCAATTTGCTTTTTAAGGTTATTATGGTCCGAGAACATGTTTATACATCATTTACCATCGATTTGGGCCATTTAGGAGCGATTTTAGCGACTTTTAATTTTTGACAATTTTTGAAGGTATACCCCTTCACATTTTTTCGATTCTGAATCGACCATTTTTCGGCTAAAAAAATTTTTTAACCGCTTCTTTCGACCCAAAATCGTCCTAGAATATGTTTATACATCATCTACAATCGATTTGGGCCATTTAGGAGCGAGTTTGGCGACTTTTAATTTTTGACAATTTTTGAAGGTGTACCCCTTTACATTTTTTCGACTTGGAGTCGACCCATTTTTGACCAATAAAAATTGTTTAACCGCTTCTTTCGTCCAGAAATCGTCCTAGAATATGTTTATACATCATTTACCATCGATTTGGGTTGTTTAGAAGCGATTTTGGCGACTTTCAGTTTTTGACAATTTTTGAAGGTGTACCCTTCACATTTTTTCAACTTGCTTTCGCCCATTTTTGACCAATAAAAATTTTTTAACCGCTTCTTTCGACCAGAAATCGTCCTAGAATATGTTTATACATCATTTACCATCGATTTGGGTTGTTTAGAAGCGATTTTGGCGACTTTTAATTTTTGACAATTTTTGAAGGTATACCCCTTTACATTTTTGCGATTTTGGCTCGACCCATTTTTCGACCGAAACAAATTTTTAATCCACTTCTTTCGACCCAAAATCATCGTAGAACATGTTTATACATCATATACCATCGATTTGGGCCATTTAGAACCGAAATTGGCGACTGAATGAAATATTTTTTCCGCACATAGATAGATAAAAAAAAAGTTGGGAATTTCCGAGTTCACTATTTTTGATTCTTTTCTAAAACGCTAATTCACATGTACTTCGAACTACTGTTGAAAGGTAATGATACGTGTGATGTTGCGTAGAAAGGAGGCGGCGGAGGAGTATTTGATTAGAAAAAAAGGAAAGAAAGAAGGTTCAGCGTCTTCGTGGGTAGTTGCGTCCGCAACAGCGAATTCTAGAACAATGGTAAGTGCACTTTTGCCAGGCTCTCACTTCAGTGAACACCGCAACGTACCATTGCTGGGATTAATTTGACAATAATTACTTCCTACGAGGAGGGTGTTAGATGTTTCACCGGAAGTTTCTCTCCTCCCCCGAGCATTCACGACGTTTTTTTATAGGCTAGCACGATATCCAATAGTAATATTAATATAATAATATCCAATAATTTTGAATCGCAACTTCCAGCAACACCAAAATGATCTTTTTCAGAATACAGTAATTATTTATTATTTGTTCGAAAATTAACGCGAAAATTGGCTGTTTTGGGATTTTTTCGAGGTGAAAATTCCGGGCGATCACTTTATATTTGTAGAAACGATTTGACACCAGCTGTATTGGAATCTTGGCCTTACGAAGCGGCGAGTCTAGTTTAAGTCCGCGGTATAACCAGTTTCCCGGTTAATTAATCCTGCAAGACCGGTAGTCCTGCACTTTCAAAGTCTGCGAAACATTTATCTAGTTCGTTGCTCCGCGATAACGATCGTTATTAATATCGTATTTGTGTATCCTTTTTATTATTGCACACCGAGGGTAATTAAGTCGCGGGTTTCTCTTGTAACGGCAAGTGCGCGCGTTATCTCGCGTTAACTTCTTCGAAAATCGAACTTTTAGTACGAATTTTTAGTGTGAAGTTTTAGTGTGAATTTTTAGTGTGAATTTTTAGTGTGAATTTTTAGTGTGAATTTTTAGAGCGAATTTTTAGTGCCGTTACTCGAACTATGATATGAGAAAATATATAAGAAGCACTTTTATTTGTCTGACAATTTGAATTTATAGATCGATATCGAAACTAACGAATATTTGTTCACTACTTTATTCCTTTCTCGCATAAGAAACCGCACAGAAAAGATATAGTTTTCTTTGCAAAATTAGGGATAATTTATTGAGATACCAGCAATACCATTTTTCGTTTACGCATAAAAAGAATTGAAATTCGAGGTAGAAAAGTTTGATTTCTGTGTGGGAATTATTCTCTTCTCTCTTAATTTCCAGCAGATGCAAACTTCCTATATTTCTTGGATTACTTATTTTTCCCTTACTTTTTTACTTCACCGCATAACGTCAAAACAGCATTGAAAAGATACGCGTAAAAAGAGACTCGACTGTATTATATTATTATATTAATAATTATATTATTATACTATTATTCAATGTATAAAGATTAATGAACCTTCGTACATTAAATAAGATAACGTTAAAAAGACGTAATCATTTCTCAGTGGGAACATTGGATGATGCCTGAGATAATTAAATCAAGCGATAAGGAACCCCGATGATTTCCAGAATTGGCTTAATGAATAAAATTACTGAAACAGGAAGCGCGCCATGCAATCATCCCATAAAATGGTCACCGACTCGTCATCTCACAGCTTAACAAATATATCATTGTATTCCAATGCACCCGTGGATCCTAATGGGACGATTGATAACATATTATCTCGCGTTCACTTCTTTCTATCCGAATTTTCAGTATCGCCACTTGAACTATGATATTAAAAAACATATAACAAGCACTTTCATTTACCTCAGAATTTCGATTTATAAATCAACATCGAAACTAACGAATACTGTTTTCCTTTACTTTATTCATTTTACGCAGCGATCAACATTCACCTCTTCAGAATGTTCTAATTACATAAAAACGAAAAGTCGGATATTTCGTAATAAAAGAATCAAATGCACGCATTGGCTCGCGTCCGTTCGAGGAGAAAGTTCATTAATCGCGAATTCGAATTCGATGAGGCAGAACCATGCAATTCCGCGGCGAGTCGCATGCCACGGAACTTTCGCAATAATCCTTCCATTGTGAAATAATTAAAGAATTTTGTTTACACTTTAAGTGAGACAGAAGTGGGTGTGGTCGAACGTATAATCATGCAAATACTAATCGAATTCCTTTTTTCCACCGTGTTATGCAATTATCCGTCACCGCAAACGGAGCAACGTTCGCCGTATCGTAACGCAAGAGTCGACTAATCCTCGGCTATCTTTACACCGACACGTATTACATGCGTTACATGCGTTACATGCGTTACACGCGGCTCGATGTTACGTCCTCGTAGCCAAATAACGCACGAAATTCCAAGGTTACGTCGTCAGAACGAGCAAATACAATTTTAGGTCAATTTATCATCGGTTGTTAAAGCTTTGACTGCCTGAACGACACACGTGTTATACGATACCACGCGGCACGTGTAACATGTATATGTGACATGTAAAAAAAACATGTAAATGTATCGATATATTCGATTCGAATTTCATTGATATATGATCGCATTGTCGGTGACTGGTGATCGCAATGGTATTGAATGTGCTAAACGTGAGTGCATCACGAATATTTGATATGAATATTTCATATTTCACGCGTATCGAAATACTTTGGTGTTCGTTGGTTACGTGCGCTGAAAAGACAACAAGGAGAAACCCGGGACTATCACTTTCGATAGCTTCGATGCTGACAGAATAAAGTGCTCCTTTGTTAAATATTCACACTGCTTTCTGTTTATCTTGTAATTACATCATAGTTCGCTTCTCGTGTATATAGAATTGGCCGATTTTTACGTTAATTCTGTGGTTCTAGGATGAAATTATTAGAAGTAGGTGAGAGTAGAGGCAAGAGTAAGAGTTACGAGATGTAAACAGCAGGCTGTGTGCCCGACAAAAACACGGAACATTCCTCGGCGTACTATTAATACGTCGTAACAATGCGCAAGGACACTGGATTCCTTCCTACTGCGTCGATCGTAGGAGACTTCCTTATTTGCGTGTTACACTAACCTTACTTAATAGATTAACGAATTATAAACGGTCTTTTTCTATGACAATTGACGAATGAATCTTATAATATCAATCTCATATATTGACGAATTGAATTCAGAATTCATTGCTGCGAACGCATGTCGCAGTTGGGGCGCCTACGAAGTGCAAAAGATTAAATCTGGCTAAAATATGATCCAAAAGGTTTCGTTCGCAATCAAACTGTCGATGTCTAATACAAGCAAAAGATGTATGGTTTTAAGTTTACTGTATTTCTAAGGTTATTCTAAGCTTGTCAGTTTTACCGCGTTACTTTATCGGGATCTATATCTTAATAGATTTACGGTATTAAAGAATTCATCTTCGCAATGGGAATCGAGATTATTTTCGATACGACGCACGCCGAATTCAACTGCGACAAAACGTGTCTACGGCGGGTGCGGATAATTCTCCTCTCGCAACTAACTGTTTCCACGAAACGGAATAGAAAACCACTCACTTTCGTATCGAAGGGTCCGCGGATGTACTAAAGATGTACTAAAGATGTTCTAAGACGTACAAAGATCTGGTGAATGCAGTTCGACAAGGAAGAGAAGACACTTGGTAGAATCACGTTTCCAGGAGCGCTCGCGGAGAAAAAGGTTTAAAGCACGAGCGTAAACATCGAACTGAAGCTGCCAGGCAAGCTGCACCGCAAGAAGACCACGGTACGCCTGACGCCTTACTAGGCTACTTTCACACCGAATACCGAACTGTTTACCCTTCCGAGGCCCCTCCCCTCCCTGCCCCTTCACCCTCTCCGCGGTACAATTCTAGGTAATAAAATTTGATTGCCTTTGCAATAAATATAAATATGATAAACATCGAACTCATTTATTAATGGGAATTCAAACGACGATTCTGCTCGACGTAAGAAAGAACTTAAGCTGTCACGATAAATCTAAAGTAACTCCTAGGGAATTACGAATAATCGCGAATTAACTGGAGACAGTGATACTGTATGGGTTATGTGATCATTATTAATCAATATTACTGTGTAATAAGATATATTCGGGGAGAGTAAACATCAATAAACGAGTGGGGAGAATCTTTGGGAGGAAAGCAGTAATTATTTAATGAACTCATCGGCCGAAGGGCAGTTCGTTGATCCGTAATTACGGGGACCCGAAATAGCGTGTTTCTGGTCAATATTACAACATGGCCGGTCAACGCTCTTCGTTCTGTTTCTAGTATATTTGGAACAAATTTCCGTGTAGAGCTTTATGTACTACCATCTCGTGTGCAATCGTTGTCTGCACACTGTTTGCTAAGAGCTATTCATGCCTACAGATTTCTATTTCCTAATGAAAAGTCTGAGAATAACTCGTATTACGTTTGTCGGAGATAGATCGGTGTTGCAGCTTAATATTGAAAAAAGAGGTGAAAATGTTGCGCAGTGTGAAAGCCACTTAAATCGAATTCCGCACAAAGGAAGGCATCCGATGGAAAAGAACCTGCCGCGGACTTAAGGCCCGCATCCTCAGGTCCGAACCTAATTCATCTCGGTGCCCTGCAGGTCGACCAATCACGTTGGATTTCATGGCTAATGCGCCTCCCTTCCGAGAATTTCAGAAGGGATGCATCTGTCGGCCGAACCACGATCCTTGCGATTCTAACTTTTTTCCCTTTTTTTTAACGAACCACCTTTATTCTTTGGAGCTTATATCGCGATTAACGTCACGTAAATATGCCGAGTTTTTGAAACCAAACAAAAAATCGCGAAAAAGATACTCGAGTAGTGTACAGTCGCGGCAAACGACTCACGTACTATGTCTGAATATAGTCGAAATCTCTTCTAACGATACATCTTCTATTAAAATAATTGCATTAAATAAATAGCTTTCAATCGAAATTGTGTTATTCGCATATTTTCCTGAAATCTGGATAATATTGGAATCCGATGTGACGGAAATTTGTAAATCGTACGGAAACTGTAGTCGTCTTTCGCAACAAATCACCTGCCGCGGCTGTACTTGCGTAGAATAGCAAAAAGACAATCCACTTGTCTCATTTAGCGTTTGAAGGGAAATTGCAATGTGAATACGGGAGAATAAATATCCAGTGAAATTGTATTATACAAAGAAAAAATAACGTTTCCGAGAAGGTTTCCCACGAAAGAGATTCATATTTGTTCGCGGAGACACGTGACAAGTTGCAAGATTCTTTTACGTGTACAATCGCGAGCGACTCTCTCTCTTTCCGGCTGATCGATAGCGCGCGTGTATACGAGAAGATATTAATCTTTTCGGATACAGTCTTGCGTTTTATGCAGAATGTTTTAGCACTGAGAACGCGGCATTATGAAAATGCAATGTTAATCGAGTATCACTAAACCACGGGCGTTTCATTAACCCCTTGAATTACAACTTTATTCAGATTACTTCGTGTTGAATTATCTATCAGAAAATTCATTTTCTTTTGCTCATGTTAGTTGTATACTTTGGTTTGGTTATGTTTGCGAATAAAATAACCCACCCTTTAAGCATCGATATAACCAAAGAATTCCGAAGAATTCTGCGTAATATATTGTAATATATTTACGTTTTATACGAAACAAAAGGCATTGAATACGTTGACGTACGCGCAATAAAGGCGAGTTCCAAAACGAGTATGAAATTACTCACCGCGTCGTCGAGACGGCAAGACGAAGGCACTTTGTCGGCGAGTTCCTTGAGAAAATCCTCGGTAGTTTTCTGGTTTTCCAGCGTCTCGGGTTGCTTCGGTTTACCGTGGTCCTTGACACTGTCATTCGAACGACTGGCAGAATCTTGAACAACCGAATTCTCTCTCTCCCTTTTCCGGTGGTCCTGCTGTTTCCGAAAGCACTCCGGTTCACTGAAGCACTTTTCGAGGCTCGACGCACGTTGAAGTATCGTCGGTGAATTTGGCGTCGACTTGGAAACCTCGACCTCGTTCTTCAAAAGATTCTCCGTGCTTTTATTACGTATTCGCGGAGGATCTTGATCGCGAAATATTCTGCGCTGACCCTTCGATATTTCACACATTCCACCTTCGATTCCAAACGATTCGTTTTACTTTCTCATGTTTCGCCAGTGAAATCTTCGAAATGTACAAGGTGCGTCATGCCGGCGACATTTTCCAGAGAGATCTAACAGAATTAAGAATCATCGCATAAATGTCAATAGAAATTTCAGTGACAACGTTACATTTCATTCTTTACGTTTTACTTAATTCTTTAATATCTAATCATTATTGCTTTGTTAGAATATCTTTACCGGATCGCGATGTATTCGATATTTGAAATCCACCGTTCAGGTGGCACAAATGTGATAATTGAATTAACGTGAACGTTAGGCAGCATGTACATGGAAGGGGTAGAACAGATGCGAAAGTGTATGAATGAAAACGTTCAATTATACGATTCTTTTCTAACTTATTCGATTGTGGTCTAATTAATTAACACGGTGATCACTAACCGGTCTCGGTGTATCGTTCTTTTCCCAGGAAATTGGCAGAAAAATAACGTAGAAGTCGCGGTACTTCCGCAAGGTAGACAGACGCAAACGGTACTATCTTCGCGAGGGCCGAATACCCCATGCGTCATACGGAAGGACATCTGCTGCCCTTTTCCCTCGACCCTTCAACCGCGAATTTCGTCCTTCTCTCTTCGTTCCATCCTATTTACTCTCTCCGACTACCGCTCTCTTTCTTTCTCTTTTTTACGACCCTACCACCATCCCTTCGCATAAAAAATTCGAGGGGGTTTGATGCACGACTTAGGTCATCCGAGGCTCGAACTTTAGGCGGCACTTTGCGATATCGACTTTACTTCAAATGCTCATGCGTCGATCGATTTCGCTAGACACTCCCGAAGACGCTATTCTTAAACGTTTCCACGAGATGGCCGAACTCAAATTTATTTCAGAAATTCAGAAATTCAGTAAATATCACGCGCACATGAACACTGAATAATTATACTTGATACGATACTTTTTATTGTACATCGAATAATAATTAATCAGGGATCGATTGAAATTAAACTCAATGTCCTTTCGTCGCACGCAACTAAACTTGGACTAGTATTGGAGGGAATTTAAACCGGAAGTGTGTTGTGTTAAAGCATGTATGCAAATAATGTATCTGTCTACCGGAAGTGAGATCTTGTTATGCAATCGAGGGACGTACGTTTTTAAATCAATTTGAAAATAAATTTCAGAATAAATTTGGAGCCTTACCCGATCGACTGCGAAGCATGCACTCGATATTCAAACCAGAGTTCAACTCGTCGTCGCAGTCGATACTCGATAATTCAATTTGGAATTTTTTAACTCTTTTGCAACCCCGTTGGCGCCCTCGAGTGGTAAAACGTGGAAATTCGGCAGTGAGAGTTTTTTGGTGTATTCACAGATGAGATATAAATAGACCAACACGTAAAGGAATCTGTAATCCAAGAATTATCGGGCTTTAGAGCTTTAGGGCTTTCGAAATTGATTTCGAATTACAGAATTTAAAGTTCAAATTATTTCGTATTCCTTTATGGAACGAGAAACAGTGTTATAATTTAGTTGCCGGTTTTATTACACAATAAATAATTGCGAGCTAATCGGCTGCCGGTTATTTTACATTTATAAGTGGAATGAACGTTTTCTTTAAAAATGTAATATCACCAATCCATAACATTGGTGGATTGTGGATTCGTTATTGTGAACGAATTAAATTTAATATTAATCCACCATCTACCATCGATTTGGACCATATAGGAACAAAACTCACGACATTGAAATTTGTATCATTTTTGTGATTTTGAGTCGACCCTTTTTTGGCCGAAAAAATTGTTAAACCGCTTCTTCCAACCCAAAATCGTCCTAGAACATGTTTATACATCATATACCATCGATTTGGGCCATTTAGAATTGATTTTAGCAACTTTTAATTTTTGACAATTTTTGAAGGTGTACCCCTTCACATTTTTGCGACTTTGGTTCGACCCATTTTTGACCAATCAAAATTTTTTAACCGCTTCTTTGGACCCAAAATCGTCCCAGAATATGTTTATACATCATTTACCATCGATTTGGGTCGTTTAGAAGCGGTTTTGGCGACTTTTAATTTTTGCCAATTTTTGAAGGTGTACCCCTTCACATTTTTTCGACTTGGTTTCGACCCATTTTTGACCAATAAAAATTTTTTAACCGCTTCTTTGGAACCAAAATCGCCCTAGAATATGTTTATACGCCATTTACCATCGATTTGGGTCGTTTAGAAGCGGTTTTGGCGACTTTTAATTTTTGAGAATTTTTGAAGGTGTACCCCTTCACATTTTTTCGACTTGGTTTCGCCCATTTTTGACCAATAAAAATTTTTTAACCGCTTCTTTGGAACCAAAATCGCCCTAGAATATGTTTATACGCCATTTACCATCGATTTGGGTCGTTTAGAAGCGGTTTTGGCGACTTTTAATTTTTGAGAATTTTTGAAGGTGTACCCCTTCACATTTTTTCGACTTGGTTTCGACCCATTTTTGACCAATAAAAATTTTTTAACCGCTTCTTTGGAACCAAAATCGCCCTAGAATATGTTTATACATCATTTACCATCGATTTGGGTCGTTTAGAAGCGGTTTTGGCGACTTTTAATTTTTGAGAATTTTTGAAGGTGTACCCCTTCACATTTTTTCGACTTGGTTTCGACCCATTTTTGACCAATAAAAATTTTTTAACCGCTTCTTTGGAACCAAAATCGCCCTAGAATATGTTTATACATCATTTACCATCGATTTGGGTCGTTTAGAAGCGGTTTTGGCGTCTTTTAATTTTTGACAATTTTTGAAGGTATGTCGTAATTTTTCTTTCAGTGCGCACTGTTAATTGCGTGCAGTTCACAGTTTTTTACTTGTTTCTGCAGGGGGCACCTTTTGTTGAATTTAGTTACAGATTGCATTTCCTTACGCCGGTAATTTTCAACTTGAATCACGAAAGTCCGTTTAGTACTTGGTCTTCTTATAGTTCGTCTCTGGTGTTATCTGAACTCCTACGATTCGGACGGCATCGTAATAACCGATAGAGGAACTCGTATACTGCCAGGGTCCCTTTTCTCTTTCCGACCCCCCTCTTTACTTGAGATCAAGGTGTATTAAAAAAATTATAATGCAAGCTAGTTTTTGGAATTTGGTGACCACTTCTGCCAAGGTACGTTGCAACGAGAAACGAGCTAGTTTTTGGATAAATCCATCCCAGATATAGATTACGGCGATGTACCGGGTCATTCATTTCGGAAACTATTTCGTAACATTCTGAAGGGCAATCCACTTTACCATGTATTTCTTAAGCTTATCAAAAAAATATTCTTTTAATGTCCATACAACATCAATATCGTTATATAATTTTGGAGAACGTCCGGTCAGATCCTAGTGTTCAACTCATTTCCATACGTAAAAGAATTCTTTATAAGCCGATGGTTATGTCATCCATCGTTGGTTCGTGTTTAGCTTATGACGAATAAATGAAGAATTAGATAATGGAATATTTTATGAATTGCTGCGTATGTTTTAATTCTTGTCAGCCGATATGCGTGAAGCGTGTCATTCCGGGCGTGACAGCTGCTCAACAGCGAAGGTATGCCAGTACTCTGGATGCAGATCTCGTAGTAATAGGAGCTGGTCCAGGTGGATACGTAGCAGCTATCAAGGCTGCGCAGCTAGGAATGAAGACAGTTTGCGTTGAGAAGGGAGATACGTTAGGTGGTACTTGCCTCAATGTAGGATGCATTCCATCAAAATCTCTTTTAAATAACTCTCATTATTATCACATGGCCCACAGCGGTGACTTACAAAACCGTGGTGTCATAGGTACGGAATTTAGTTAGGTAACATGATTTTATGGAAATCACTCAAAGTCACTCTTTTGGTATAACATATCTTTTTAGTTCAAAATGTACAGCTTGATCTTGGAAAGCTTATGGAACAAAAGCTGAATGTAGTGAAAGCACTGACTGGTGGTATTGCGGGTCTTTTTAAAAAGAACAAAGTAGAGTGGGTTAAAGGACACGGCAAAATCACTGGCCAAAATCAAGTGACTGCGCTCAAACCTGACGGTTCGGTAGAGTCGACAATCAATGCTAAAAATATTTTGATCGCAACAGGCAGTGAAGTAACTCCGTTTTCGGGTATTGAAATCGATGAGAAACAAGTAGTTTCTTCTACCGGTGCTTTGTCATTGGCAGAAGTCCCTAAGAGGCTGATTGTCATTGGTGCTGGAGTTATTGGTTTAGAATTGGGATCAGTTTGGCAAAGGTCATTATTTCATCCACTCATCCACAATTTCTTACAATATTTCCTGATATACATTTATCATATTTTTTTATGGCGACAGGCTAGGATCCGAGGTAACGGCAGTTGAATTTTTGTCGTCTATCGGTGGAATAGGTATAGATGCTGAAGTCAGTAAAACGTTACAAAAAGTTTTAGCCAAGCAGGGCTTGGCCTTCAAATTAGGGACGAAAGTTACTGCCGCGAAAAACACGGGCGGTGAAATCGTAGTTTCAGTTGAGGATGCAAAAGATCCGAGTAAAAAGGAGGATATTCCGTGCGATGTTCTTTTAGTCTGCGTCGGTAGACGGCCATACACGAGTAATTTAGGTTTGGAAGATATGGGAATTGAGAGGGATGAAAAGGGTAGAATTCCCGTAAATAGCAGATTCCAAACTGTAGTACCTTCGTAAGTATAACAATAATAACGAACGTAATTCGACTTTTATGAAAAACTTTGGTACAAACTGGAGAATTTTGCGCAGCATTTTCGCTATTGGAGACTGTATACATGGTCCCATGTTGGCTCACAAAGCGGAAGATGAGGGTATAATCACTGTCGAGGGCATTGCAGGAGGTAAAAGTTTATACATACATATACGGTAAACTCCCGTATAACGCGGTTAATATGTTACGCGTTATATAAAATCGCGTTATCGGGAAATGCCCGTATTTTATTATATAGCGCGTTGTACTAGGATCGCGTTATATAAAAAGGACCTCGCAATATTTTTAGCGCGTTGTTGGAATTCACGTTGTACGGGGGTTTACTGTGTACGCTGATTTGATCTCTTCCCGAGTATAACTTAATAATCAAATTTGATCAATTACATCGTCGTTTCGGTAGGTGCTGTTCATATTGATTACAATTGCGTGCCAAGTGTAATTTACACCCATCCAGAAGTCGGTTGGGTAGGCAAAACGGAAGAAGACTTGAAGAAGGAGGGTATCGATTACAAAGTGGGAAAATTCCCGTTCATGGCAAATTCTAGGGCAAAGACAAACTTAGAGACCGATGGTTTTGCAAAGGTCTTGGCTGATAAGAATACAGATAAAATATTGGGGGTACATATGATTGGACCGTCCGCGGGCGAACTTATCAACGAAGCTGTTCTCGCCATGGAATATGGTGCTAGCGCGGAAGATGTTGCGCGAGTATGCCACGCGCATCCGGTAAATATTACGATGAAATCAGTTATTTTTGTTGCGCAAGAATGAAAATGTCTCACAGTCTACGAATATAAAATGTCTGTTCGTTTCGTATTTTCAGACATGCGCCGAAGCCCTTAGGGAAGCTCACTTGGCAGCGTACTTTGGAAAACCCATTAACTTCTAGATCAGTAAAAAAAAAGATTCAAGAACATTACACATTCGGACTTACCGTAGCGTCGGTACCTAATCTACGTCACGTGCCAGATTATGGTACATAACACTCATCGTCGCTTAATCACAATGGCGACATAAAAAGTTGTAAATAAAGAAAGAAAACCATAATACAGAGACTCTCCCCTTTCTGTACTAGGTTTACCTCGATTTCGTTATTATTGTATTTATTATGAATAAATTGTTAATCCATCCAATATCTTGGATTAATATGTGCACCGAAAGTTTGATATTTACGACTTTCATAACGCGTGGGTGACCTTTCAGGTTCGCATCTATATATCCTAGCTTTTTGCCCTTTCAATGATATACGATGTCATTAAACGGCCCTAACCAATTTCGATTTCAATGGAATACAATAAATGTGTTGTCAATTGTGGTTAGCGCGAACGAGGGAATGAATTCAAAGTAAAAAAAGCAATTCGAAAATGACATTTTAGAAGAAAATAATTTTCTCTAAATCCCAGATGATTACTGGTTTACTCCGTGGTGGTACAGCCCTGTGGACCATGTGACCATTGCGAGGGTGGTGGCGTTGTTGGCAGTCTGCCGTGGATCGGCAACGTCGTTTGGTGCGGACGAGCGACGGTGGCACTTGTGCGGCAAACACACCCAATGTTTGTGTTTGCGAATTTTACGTGATAATACGAGTGGTTTCCGATCGTTTTAGCAAGGCATGTAGTCCCGTCGACGAACCGGACGAGATGTGGACCACCACGAAAACGACGAAATACGGCGTCGGTGAGTTTACCATGCGGCAAGCTGCCTAAAATAATGCGGCATCGACCCTCTCCGCGGATCTGTCAAATCTCTCTTTTGTAGACACCAATACTCGCCGATATTCTCACTTATCCGTGATAAGATCGCGAGTATTGCCGATTTGTTTCTCTTTCAGATTCCCTTGTCATTCCATCCTATACTTTTCTACAATCGTACAACAAACAACAGAATTCTTTATTACTATTCCCTGTAGAGCGAACTCGGACCCGCGAGCTTCTTATGATGGCTCTGTCGCCGTTGCGCGTGGGGTTGTGTGCGTATGTGTGCCGCTATTTGTGCGTGCGCGTGTGCGTCTGCTCCATTCATGCATTGATCGTGTACGAGAGTAGTAAAGTAGCAAGTTTGATAAGGCGAACAACCCCGCGCTAACTTCCCATTACCTCTTCGTTTCACACACTTATTTCAATCATTTCTTTGCTATCAATTCAAATTCAATATCTTTTCTTCGCGATCGTCATCTGACGTTACTTCGTGGAACATTGCCTTATGTTTTACGTGTATCAATGACTGCCAGGCTTGCGAGTTTCTTTCGGGGGGAAAAAGAACAAGGTCGGATACGCGGTCGCAGACACTAACCATGGCTTTAGCTTCGATTTTGCTACTACCTTAGTCATCCTGTAATTACTTTGATACAAAGTGCACATATTACACGAATGTCTCATGTTCTCTTTAATTCGATACATGACAGGAAGATTTGCGCGCATAATTTGCAGAGATCTGTGAATTTGCCTCGTTAAATGTACGATTGCGAGGAAACATTTTATATTGGAAATAGGGATCTCGATGAACATGGAAGCGAGACGCACTTCGGTCGGTTCTTCTCTCAGACACGAATGTAATCTTGTTCGGAATATCAGGATGGAGCAAAGAATTAACTATGTTTAGCACTGATTAAGTGCGTTAAGTGGACTCTATCTGAAGTTCACGCAGTAAAAAGTGCGTGGTGAGTCTTCGGTGCGAGTATCCTTTGACCGGATATTCCTACTACGTTCTCATCGGAGTTCCATGTGTACTTCGCGCTTGGAATTTGAGTTATCGCATTCCAAACGTCCGTCTCTTATTTGGCCCGCAACGTCATCATCGACCTAAAAAACCGTTGAAATTAAAATCCGTAGTGTCATCGATTACCGAATATCGGCGTCTACGTTCCACTTACGCGATGATCGCTTTATTATTCGAATATTATTCCTTTCGTTGCCGCTGTCAAAAGTAGCGTGTCAATAAACCAGTATTAGGTGCAACGGAGTTCTGTGCGCGGCGCGTTTAAACCGTAATCTTTCAATCTACCGCGTTATCTGCACAGATACGTCCATCCTTGCCCTTTCTTTTCTTTCATTATTTTCATTATAATACGCATTATTTGCAATCCCGAATATGGAAGACTATCTAATCTAATTTTCCACAGAAAGTTCGTAATTATCGAAGTCCAGTATTCCAGTATGTCCGGTAATTATCAGAATCTGCAGACATCCTTCTTAGTGCATTTTAACACGTTAAACGCCATGGCGGTCACCGGTGGTCATTGTTGCCAATATTACTAAATTCGAATCAAATATATTCCTAATTTTCGTGAAATTTGCAGTATTTTAAACGTTACGATAATTCTATAAAGTAACCAACGTATCGTAGACCGGTTAACACCAGATAGTTCTGGTTTTGGTAGTCAAAACAGTAAAAATGCCGCGCGTGATTTTGACGAAAATTATTATAATATGCAATGTTGCACTGTTTAAGATTTCATGTCTTTATTTCATCTACATAATACACACAATTCAATCCGTTTATTAACTGCCATCTTCCAGCATTAATTTATATATAAATAAATGTACAGGTATAACTGAGAATATGCTCGATAGTTCATTTTAGTAAAACATTTTATTTTTAGACAATATATACACGTTACGAACGCATATCGCTTGACACGGGTTTCGGCACAGCGCTCGTGTTATTTGGCAGAATTGATTTATTCTGTGGATGACATTAAACATTGAATTCTTCTACTTTCTACAGTGGGTTGATGATTATTTTGTAATCGAATAAATTCATTTGTTCACGGAACATCGATGGTGTTCTTTGTTGTAGGTAGTGTCTTGCGAAACAAGTACTTGCCTCTTCTTGCGAAACAAGTACTTGCCTCTTCTTGCGTAAATTTCCAGATTGTCATACAAAGGTTACTTATATAGAGAGATAATGGCATTGCTCATTTACCGTGTACACTTTAAGAAATCTTTATTGAATCGTATTGAATCGAATCAATCGAATCAATCGAATCAATCGATGAAAGATACGTCACGGAGGATCACTTATGAATTCATTTGACGCAAGCACGCCGGTGGAGTACGGTGGATAAAAACGGAAGGAGAATTCGAGAGGTCGGAAATCGTTCGCTAATCACGTCTCGATTATTGACTCGTGGCTAGATTCGCGTACATGTTCCTTCAAAGCGTGCGGTGGATTCCTAAGTGTTTAAATACGGATTAGCAATAGAACACGAGATTTCTTTATCGGACAATCCATTACGCTGTTCATTCTATTATATTCCTGGCTATCTCCGAGATAACTCAAGTACATCGCTGAATATTCTTATCCGTCCTGATAACGTAAGCAATTATCTCAGGTATCATGTAAAACAGTGTTTGATCTTCTACCTATTCTGGATGCCTAGAAAATTAATCGTTTTCTACTTAAACACGTTGCCAATATTACGAAAACTCGAATCAAATATATCGCTAATATTCGTCAAATTTGCAATATTTTTAACGTTGCCATGACGATGTAAAGGAAACCATATATCGTAGAGCGCTTAAACGGTGTTTTTTAGACGATATATAGATGTTACGGACGCGTATCGCGGGGTATCGTATAACACGAATTTCGGCGTGGCGCTCAACGTGTTGACGATTCAATGTTTTACCGAAATCATAGAGAAAAATACAGAATGATTGAATTCCTAGCACGGAAGATCGGTGGACATGGAAGTCGTATACCTGAGAGAAGGTTTATCTTGGAATATCTTGGAAAGAGAAACTTTTATCTTGGTCTTTTATTTCCATTCGCGCAACATATATTTATATTGTAGTCGGATAAGCTACCTCTAGTTACAGAGTTCCATTACTTCTCTCGAAAGTTTCCGAATGAAAGTGAATGCATTATGATACCTCGGGGGGTATTTCTTTCGTCATCAATTTCTTATCGCCTTTATCGCCGCGCGTGAAAACTCGCTATTGAAGTTCACTGTTTTATTCAATATTATCTTTATCCTTGTATTGTATTTTATTATCAAAATGTATTTTATTCTTGAATGCATAATCGTAGCACGAAGGATCCTTGAATCGTTGACGAAGACGATTGCACATGTTTATGAATAATTGTTTCTGGAAAAAATAGCAGTCGTTTTTAGCTGGAAAAAGAGGAATGGAAAATATTATGGGCACCTTTAGCACGGCATGAAATCCGTGTTATACGATACTCAGCGATACGCGTCTGTGACGTCTAGGAATATTACTGTTTAAGTGTTAAGTACTTTATATCGTTATCGTAATATTATAAATATTGCAAATTTTATGAGTATTTGCGATTTATTTAGTTCGAGTTTTTGTCATGTTGGCATCGATGGCCACCGGTAGCGGCCATGGCATTCAACGTGTTAAACGAAGACAAAGAGAATTGGTATTTGTCACATTCCAGGAAAAGTCTCGTTCTTAGAAAACAGTGGCAGCAAGGTTTTCTATCGGCTGCTCGGAAAAGTATGATTTCAAATGCGATTGTTTACGTGGTCTATGCTTGATCCCTAGCTTTGTAGTTGGCCAACGAAGCCCTAAAGGCATTAGAGGGGTCCTCCCGTTGTTAAGCTACAGTACGCTCGATTTTCGACACGTGTGAATTCAGCACGTGTATGTTTGTATGTTTGTATGTGCCTCTGTGTGCGTGGAAAGAGATAAAGAAGGAGCGGAGAAATAGGGAGAAAACCGAGAGAACGAGGAACGGTTCGATGGCTGGCATGGGACAGACCTGGATCCCCCATTGCGTTTTATAGAAGGGAAAGGGTACTATCGATTAAATTTCCCGGCAAAATTCATGGGGGAAAACTCGCAGCCTTTCGGACTCGACTGTCTCGCGAATTTTCCTTTTTCCGTTTTCATCACGGCGACTGTATTCGGAATACATTTTTCACTGATATAGAATGTTTCTACGTGTTTGGATCAACACGTGTTCAACTCGATTTTGTTTCGTAGAATGTCGCTGAATGAATGCTTCAACATATTCTCCATCCGGTGGAGATTGTAATTGAATTAATTAATATATTGATTTGATGGAAGTTAGAATTTTGTTGATGAAATTATGATATTACGCAATATTATCTGCTGATATGACTAAAGTAACGACTTAACGTGGAATTGTAGAGCAGATCGTAGGAGACGAAAAAATTCCGGGCTTAATGTCCTACGCACATTGCTCGTAGACGCAGTGGGCGAACAAACGCATTAAACGTCCTCGTACAGGAAAAAGAGAGAGACTTCACATAAACAGAGTTCTGCATTTGTACACGCGGCGAACAGAGTGCGAGAGAGGGAGAGAGTGCTATGGAAAGAGTGAGAGAGTGAGAGGGAAGATACTCATCGAGATGCGTCTCACGTGAGTTTCTCTGTCGGTGGACCGGAAGCTGGCCCGTCATACGTGCATCGTCACGCGTATCCGGTTGCTCCGAAGTCAGTTTATCGAGCCCTGAAAATTCCAGAAAAGGACACCCACCAATTTGTTAAATTCATTATTTCACAGATCGCTCGATCTCCGAACATATTTCAATAACCTTATTCTTGTCTCCATGGTATCTGTAAGTTCTCGTTCGCGATCTTGTTTATGCAGTGACGTTTAAATTACAGAGGTCGCTGCAGTTTGACCTTACCCTTTTGCGACTTGTCCGTATTGGTCCGTTTAAATTATAGAGGGCGTTCTAATTCTACCTTACGTTTTCGTAGTTTCTAAATTATTAGCGTTTCCGAATTACAAGGCAGGTTTTCCCGTTTGTTTCAAAGCTGTATATAATTGGCGAGGTGACACGCGCTATGGACTCGCTTTGGAAATCGGAGAAACCGTGCAGATCCTGGAAGAATGTACAGGTAAATATCCACGGATAATAACCGAAAGGGATGGAAGTTTTGACGGTGAATGAAAAGTAAACGGTGACGAGGAAATCGTTATAATTGTAGGATGGTACCGAGGTTTCTCCACAAAGAATCGCGCGGTGAAAGGGATCTTTCCTAGTTCCTATATCCACCTGAAACCTTGTAAAATTGACAATGAGGGTCTCTTCGAGTCCGTTATACCTCTGGAAGATCCGGTGGTCCGGGAAGTCACTCTCGTCCTCAGAGAATGGGGTAGTATTTGGAAAAGACTCTACGTGGTGAGTATTCCCGGTCCTTTCTTTACTTGCCCCCTAACGATATCCCGCCGCGCCTGCTCCCGTCTTATGAAAGTATATCATCGGTTTTCGCTCGCGTAAAGCCCCTTAGGTATTTTCTCATCATAAAAAATGCATATCCACAAGGGAACCAAGAGTACTATGAGTACATAAGGCCATACTTGATGCCAAGTATGATATTTTCGTTGAGGAATATCAGAATGCAACGCTCCACGATACACTAATTCCTTTACATCATTCTATTAACGTTGCAAATATTGTACATTTTATAAATATCAGCGACATATCAGGGGTTCCGGAAAGTAATCAATTCGTTTTCACACACTTCATGAAACTCCCTTTATTCTTCCATATTAATCATTATCCTATTACATAATCCCAATCGTTATCTACGATCCTTGACCGACGATCCACCGATATCATAATTCCCTTCTTGCAAAAAAATCAAATTCCCATTTCTTGCGAAAACATTCTGCACTCCCGAATTAATTACTTTCCGTTACCCCCGTAATATTTAGAGTATTTAATATTTAGTTTTAGTAATATTAGTATCGGCAGTCATCGGTCATCCCCATGGCGTTCAACGTATCAAACAATATATTTTGTATTAATAGAAACTTATCGTTGCAATTAGGAACGGGAGAATTACAAGTTCAGTACGCTACGGAAGGTGATGCGGGAATTGTTGGAATGGCGTCGACAACTTCTGGCCGGTACGTTAACCACCGACCAAACCCGGGAATTGAAACTGCGAATTATCAACAAGGTGGATTGGGGCAATCGGTGAGTCGTACAATTCCAATGTATCTCTGTCGTACTTAACCCTTTAACTGCGTGGTGCTCCACCAGAAAGCATTAAAATCGTACGGCGCCATATTCGCCTGGCAGTAGTTTGTGTCACTAAATTGTGTCAGTAAAAGTAAGAATTTATTAATTTATTAATTTATTAATTATTATGTTTCACGTAACAGTTCATTTCACAGTGTATTAATTTACTAAAAAAAGGTAAATGCGTAGTAACGAGGAAAACTTACTGGTCATATATACTTCCGAGTATATTCACGGACATATGAGAACGTATATACACGTCTTTCGCAGTGAAAGGGTTAATTGTACAAGGAATAAAGTGTGGTAATGATTTGAATATACGGGAGAATATCTTGCTGTAATGCAATTGATTTGAATGTAATTTATTTAGAACGAATAGAATATTATAGGTGTTCTCCGTTTGTCAATCGATCCGTCGAACTTACTAAAGAAATGGCACAATAATAATTACAATTGTTTCGATCGCATTAGCAATTAGCACTTCACGCGGAACGAATAACGGGCGGGCTCGTAGGAAGAATTCTTCTTTATCATCATTATTACTAGGTTTTTAGTGTAATCCGTTTTCGTTTTCGTTTTCTTTCCTTGCAATTTTATTCCATTCACCCTAACGACACTTTCGTATTATCTAACGTTGCACATCTTGGCAGTCTTAATCTCACCTTCTCGCGCAATCGTTACGAGTGAGCATTTTTCTTTCCCTCTAATCATCCCCTTGGAAACCTTAATCGTACTTTTAACGTATCCTAATAGAAGGCACTTCTGCGGACAATTATTACATAGAACTATCTCGTCTTCCTCTTAAATCTCTACTTTAATATATCACTGAAAAACACAGAACGGAACTACTAATAATCGATATCAGATCGTAACTAATACAGAAGAGAAGGAAAAGATCCTAGGCTCGTTATCATCGATATTGTCGGAGTATAATTATCGGCAGCATTTACCAGTTTTTAACTCTCTATAGCCCAATTACTTTTCTGTCTAAAAGGACATCGTCAAACGTAAATCTGGTTAACTCTGGATAACTGAACCGTTTATTTTGAAAGTGGTCTTAAAGTGATAACGGAACTACAATACCGCCCGACCACTCAATGCGAGGGGGCCCGACGTCGGAAAGGGCCCAAAATTATTTTTTCGGAGGAGACAAAAATATGTTGTTCCTAAACACTGCCTAAAAGTCCGTTCTTAAAAAAATCAAGTTAACATTTATAAAGTTACAAAGTAATTTTGAGGAACTATTATAAACGTTAAGTTGATTTTTTTTTAAAATGGACTTAAGCCAGTTTCAAAATAAACAGCTCATCGACTAACCTTTCGTAAAAATGACGATCGTAACATTAGTTCGAAATGTCTCAATTAATAAATTCAATATCAAATAATACTTTTTCATTTCATTTATCCTGTTTCTTTATAAAATAAAATACCTTTATTGTTAAATAGAACAGATTCAATTATACTCGTGTTGTTAATTGACATCATCATTTTCACGAATGCTGAGCAATAAAGTTACTTACAGATTGCTTAGATATCTAGGATTAAACGCGATTCTAACGCAGTTACATTACCTGAAAATAGTAATGAAATTATTACTTAAACGCACCGAAAATGTTGACAATCGTTGAGCGTACTTTTATAGTTATTATTACAACGAAAGTATCAAATGAAACGAAAGATATGGATAGACGAGTATGCGACTTCAGAGTTACATGGAGCTATAGAGGGTTAACGGTGAATTCGGTGAGATTATTGTTCAAAGTTGAACGAAGGAACGAATGAAATTGTGCTTGTCTCGAGAGACACGTATCTTTTCCAAGGTATTAAGTTCCGAGGAAATAAAGTCGAGCACTCTAACATGAACTTGGCAGGAAACGTCGATATCACGACTCGATATACGAGACGATATACGAATGTTTTCGCGAGTCAAGTAGCTACGGCATATCGGTTTCACTCGTTAGTTATTATACATCAAGAGTACTTTTACGAGTGAACTCGAGAAACGTGTTCCCATTGGAGCATTGACTCCGAGAAAAGTCGAAAGAACCCTAACATTAACAACATTGCACTTTTTTCTACGCGCTTACATATCGAAAAAGAATACTGGAACAAATGTCCTGTACAAAATCCTGCGATTACACAGCATTGTGACATCTAATACTTATACATCATAAATGATTCCCTATTTAAAGAAGAAGAATATTTCAACATAAATCAGCGCAAGGAAATCAACTTTGTTCGTTGCCTTCGTCCGAACATGTTCGAATTGGTTCGACTCGTGATATTCGCACTATCAAAGCATGGGCTCACTCTATGGAAACCGTGGGAAGTGTAAGGAATAATATAGCAATGAAACCATTCATAATATTGCCACGTCCCAGGAATAACGTAAGCAATGTTGTGGAGTGTGAATGTAATTGATGCTCTACTAAGTCTAGACTTATGGTCTCTGTTATTTATATATATATTTATAATGGAATAACGTAGAGGAATGTGAGAAATGTGTGCGACGAGTCGGAATGAAGTAACACCATTGATATCAGTGCCTCTGCGGAGAAATTGAATTTACTTGATCATCCTGAACCCCAGCCAGAGTGCTGGAGTTTCATTGGCTAAATGTAATCCGCAGTTTTGATAGATTGATTGATCTATGATCGTTGTTCGGTATTTCTAGTTGACTGACACCTGAATTTCTAGCTTGTAGGTGTCAGTGTCAATGATACAATACAATATAAAGTAATAATATTCGGGCTGATAATCGAGTGAACGTTTCTACGCCACGGGACTACTAGGTTGGTACTAGTCGATGCAGCAACAAAGAATTTCGACTCACTATAGTCTGATAGCGGCACACGACCACACCGCCATCGATTCAAGCATCGCGCTCGATTCTCTACTGTTAGATATTCATCTGATAAACTAACGCAGGTTTGTGCTATGGACGGTGCAAAAAACCGCGAGCAACTATCCCGTGAGAAAATAATGGCATTGTTGATTCGTTGGAATGCAGAGACACGAAACGTACAAGGACTAGTCTTGGTTTCGTACCTCGGATCTCGTTCTTCTTCTTTTTCCCCCTTTTTTTCCTTTTGAAACTGTTTGAATTACCCGCGTTTAGGACAGAGAAATGATTGACCGTCGATAGCGCAAACTTTCTCTTCATTGGTACCGAGGATGTAGAGTCGCGCATCTTCGGTATTTATCACAATACACAAAAAAAAAGAAAGAAGGAAGATATGTCGTAGAAAAATGTGACCTCTTCGTTAGATCTCGGTATCCTTCGCGTACTTTTCGATCTCCGGATAAATCGGTGACATCTCGAGTGTACTAGGTGCGGATGGAACCGACGTCGGTGATGCTCCGCTTCCGGTGCCTAGATGCAGGTTACGACATAAGTCATCGAGTACTTCGTTGAACACCATCATGTTCATGTTTTGTCCTAATAGATGGAGTAACAGGAAATCACCGACCTGCAATGTCAAGTAATACATGTCAGTTAATCCAACGATATTACCGACCTGAAGTTAGCTTATTCTTCGTGATCATCTGAAGGAAGTTTATTTCGATATCACTTTGCAACTTTACCTGCGTCTTCCTTATAAGTGCACTGACAGTAGCGGAAGAGCCAAACTTAAATCGCTTCTTGATTATCGTTTCGCGGGTGCTTGGCAATAAAACTACAGCCATACTGTAAAGGAGGGCGACACCAGACATGAGTGCCAAAATAATAAACCAGAACCACAAGAAGATGTAGATCTTCTCGTTGAGGATATTCAACGCGAGGATGCAGAGAGCGTCGAACTTCTGAATGGTACCGGAAGCACCAAATTTGTGGAAGGTACACTTGGTGACACGTGGAAAAACTTCGACCATTGGATCGGACCGTTGTTCTTGATTCATGTTACTGAACTTGATGACGTCGGTGCCATACGTCAGAAAAGCACCGCCGAGGAATGAATCGACGAGGAATATGTTAGTCATCTGAAAGGAAGAAAGGAAGAAATACGTGAAATTAGGTTCCATTGGAATTATACGAAAATTACTATGAACTCGATGGCGATTCTCAGTCGCCACTCTGTTTATGATGGTAACTCGAGTACCGGCTGAGTGGCGATATTAAGACTTTCCTCGGTTATATTTTATTATTGAACCTTAATTTACCGACAACCGGAGTCAATTTTAATGTCGCCACTCAGTATGTAATGTAGCCACCCGAGGTGCCGCGATAAGTCTAAATAATGATAAACAATCCCGTGTACAAAGACTTAAACTATATATATAACAAAATATATATAATACATTATACAACCAAAAATCACCACAATTAAATGATGCACCAAGGATATCTTTTAACTAATATCTCAAGTCATCAGCTCTTAACAGCGCGTATCAGATTCCATGTCGAAATGCGACACATTAAGTAAGATTAGGCTGGATTACGGTTTACGGTTTACGGTTTACGGTTTACGGTTTACGATCGCACAATAAAGATATTATATTATCGCCGCTAATATACTTACGACATTAACAAAGTTGAGGGCTTCGCAGAAGAAATAACCGGCGGCATAGCTGTTGTGAAGAGTCAGGGTTTCCACGATATATTGCACCAATCGTTGGGACTTGGCTTGTCGTTCCTGTTTACTTTCGACCAGGGTTCCTCTCATACCCTCGGAGATCATCCTGATCTTCCCTTCCTCCCACTGTTTCCACATCCAGTGTGGCACGTAGAACAGGACACCTTGGAAGAAGAGCATGAACGGCACCCACTGATAATACGAGTGATACCTTTTTTCACCGATATCATTGCCCAATCCAGGATGCGCTACTTGGGTGCCAACCGTTTTCCCGAAAGCATGGGGCAACGTGAACGTGTACGTAATCCAGCAATACGTATTTATCACGTGCGGCGGTACCGCGCCATCCGGCAGACAATTTATAGGATCGCCTGAAAACAATCATTCATAATATCATTAATATTTAAAACTACTACTAAGTGAGTCAAAATGACTTGTGTGCCATTTTTCATAAAATTATTCGAATATACTACAATTATTTGAGGTTTTATATACTTTTCTTTGATATACATAACGCGAATAATTGAAACTATTAATTAAGTTCAATCCCCCAGCCATCATTTTTATATAAATAAATGTGTAAGTATAATTGAGTATATTTTCGGTAGCTCTACTGTTAATAGTATCCATCTATAAATATTACTAATATTACTAATAAATAGTACATCTATTAGCATTATAATTATGCACGGAAGAGTTAGGTAATTAATGGATTTGATTAATGGATTTGTACGTTAAGTACATAGAATCTTAAACAATTTGAATAATTCGATTGAAACCTTCAATAAAACAACATCACTTTCGAATATCTTAATGTCGCCCGCAAGTCGCCACTCGAGAATTAAGTTGCCGCAATAACTTAAGCGGCACTGAGAATCGCCTCCGAGTGCAAAGGGGTTAAATTTTACGATAATAATTGAAATAAAATGGCGTATTAATTACGTGAACGGTATTACTTCTCCCACGTTACATATAATAACAATGATATTGTTTTCGCTACGGCTTTAACCGGCCGAATTGGAACACTAACGTGAACTATTTATAGTTCGCCAATTCAAGAGATTAATCCTCGTATTATGTCACGTTAATTACCGATGTCGAGTTACGTAAGGGATCGGTGAGTTTTTGTCGGCGCGTCGAAAGTAAGCATGTAATACGGTTGTATTATAAAAGGCGAGGAAAGAAATCGAGAGTAACACGTGTTGCTATCGTTCGAAAAGCATAAAACAAGCGTTGCGAAGCCACGATAAAACGGCAGCGGCAGCGGCACCGAACTCATACACTCGCGTATGACGAGCGAGGAACACGGGGCCGAGCAGATGCAACCGTTAAATAAGCATACGTCCTCGAACACGATACTCTCTCGACTCTAGTTAATCACGACAGTATGTAGCCTCCGATGCAATTGCAATTTATGCAACTGCCACGTTTTGATCTTTGACCTAATAATGTCTGGAAACCCTCTGCTCAAATAGATCTCCGTTCCTCAACACGTTAAGCGACAAGCTGAAATCCCGCGGTATACGACACCGCGTGATACGTATCCGTAACGTACATGTAACGTCTAAAAATTAAAGTATTCAAGCGCTCTACGATATATTGATTAGTTTACGTCGTTATCGTAACTTTAAAGATATCGATAATTTGACGAATATTAGCGATATATTTGATTCGAGTTTTAGTAATATCGACATTGGTGGTCACCATAGCTGGTGACGTCTGCGGTAGAAGATATTTGGAGAATAATGTTCTTCGTTGTTAAATTATAGGGAAAACTGAACACTGATCTCGGAGAGATTTGGAAGCTGCAAACGCTTCCGAGTAGTCTTCCCCTTCTATCATTTCCTCCAGCGTTTCTAAGGAAACGGGGATCTATAAGAACGGTAAGAACGGTAAGAACGGAGTTCTTACTCTTCGTTAAAACCAAGGAACCAATTACTCGCCATTGTAAATACTGGGCATATTTTTATAGGTTACACTCGAGTTCTGCTCGCGATATTTACTTCCGGCGTTCTTAAAATCCGTCTTTCCTCCGTTAAAGAACAGGGAATATTATAACAAATACATATAAATGTAAAGTATATAACTATTTTTGATTTCGTTGCTCATCAATTTCACGAAGATTATCTAGATATATATTGAGTTCAGCGATGCATATTAAATATTAATAAATCCATAGATATTAAGCGATGGTAGGATTTAGTAATCGCCATAGTAGATTGACCACTTAACTGCGGGGACCTCTTTGAAAGGTGCACCTAAATTGTGCCGCGAAAATAAAGCGACGACCAGTATACTCGTCAGAATATAAAACATACAAAATACTGCCATTCCTACATGACGAGTATACTCGTCAATCACAGCTGGTTAATAGATAGATTCTCCTTGAAAAGTGTCGAATCCAACGGCGCTCGCGATGAGGTTGATTACATAATTACATAGGTTTATTCAGTTTGGAGAATTCTTTACCTATTAAGTTATTGGCCGTGACGATGATGCAACAGGCGAACAGAATCGCCGAGGTGATTCTGTAGTGCGCCCTGAAGACCATGTTGTCGATTATTGCCTTGTCCACTAGATATCGTACCTTCACGAACCCGGCAACCGCCGAGACCAAACCAAAAACCGTCATTTTTCTTCTCGATTATTAATAACCTGTAACAAAAAGAAATGTATTATGTCATTGGCACTTGATATTCGTACTATCAAACAATCGTGCGAGTGAGCCGCTCAAATGCCAAAGTATTTACTCGACTTTTTGAATATTCTCCAGTATTACTTCCAATGCGCATGATTGATGCTTAACGTTTCGTAATTATCAATTTTCTCGCATTTTTGTTTGACGGTGTTAGTTACTTTGGCGGTGTTATTATTGAAATTGGTATAAGTCCAGTTTTTTATTGAAAAAATACTAAATGAATGATTGACTTTAGTATCGTAACTATTAAAAAGGGAAAAGGGATGTCAGTATTCATAAAAAGTCAGATTTTCATAAAAATTGAAAAGTAGTATATACTTTCAAAAATAACGTTCTCAAATACAGGTACTGGTTACCCTCGTAAAACGCTGATGTTAAACGCGTTATATTGAAATCGTATTAAATAAGTGCCGCGTTATACGAGAAGCGCCACAATAGTAAAACGCGTTGTACCAGGGTTATCAGTCTATACATTCGTTCCTCGATTCACGCGGAGTATTCGTTGCACGTGATTTCTTTTTACACGATTGAAAATCGCCTAAATGGAGTCTGTCAGCACAATAAAACAATAAGATAAAACAAAGACAAAGTCATCATAAGTTGTAAAAATATGGCGTGTATAAAAAGAACCGAGTAAACCGAGGGAGAGGTGTGTATCTATAAAGATGAAAAAGTGGAAGAAATTCGTTTTAATCGAACAAAGGAGTCGGAAGATAGAGTTCCGTAGCTATATAAAAGGCTTACGGTAAAGTAGCTAAGTAATCGCAATCGAAGAGTGTGTTTCATTGATACAACTGTCACCGTATAAAGCATTTGCATTCTTATCGTCTAAGTCAGTACGATGAGTCAATGTACCCATAACGCACCACTCGGCTCTACGTCTTTTTTAACTCGCGTGCTGTTTCAATAAGTCACTTTATCGATACGTCTTAATTCGGTGATTTCGAGTATCGAGTGCGACTACCAAATACATGTTTTCGTGTAAATCATTTTCCCCGATGAACAGTGTAATCATTTCATTGAAAGTACTGAACTCATTAACACCAATATCAGCAACCGATACGCAAAGAAATAATGAAATAATTACCGTTAACTAAATATTCGCTAAAATGAATACGTTTATTATAATTCGTAGATACCATCGACCATTTTATAGTAACACAGAACGACGTCCGTGAAGTTGGCTGTTTCATTCGTATTCTTGAAGTGGCGAGCGATTCACGCGTTTAAAAGTAACGGAGAGGGCATTCAGAAGTTGCAGTTCGCGAAAGGTTTCGTAAGTTTCGTGTTAGTTCGAAAGTGGTAGACCTTGCCGAGGTGGAAACAGCAGATGTACGGAAGATCGATATAGGGAGAACCCAGTGCACGCTCTTCAACGAGAACACGGATTGTTCTCGGATTGTTCTCGGATTGTTCTCGTCGCGAAACAATGCCGACGACGAGAATCGGTGGCTCGTGTCGAATTTCCGTCGTTTCGTGCGAACGAAATCCGCGCGTCGACTTGAAAACGCTGCGACGGCTCGCTTCACGACACCCGACATTGCGAATCTGGCGGAAATGCTCAATGTATCACGTTTACCAATTGTTTACGGTATATTTGTATAAAATATATCTGATTCATAACATGATCGATAGAATTCGTCTACCGGCTACGTTCACGTTGCAAGAATGCAAAATCATCTCGGGTCCGAAGTTCGTCGTTTTGTTCCGACGGAAAAATGATGTCGCGAGAGAACGCAAGGGCCGTGGATGATATATTAAGAAATACACTGAACACTTACGTATTGCAATGATGCACAGCTCTTAAATTACAGGCGGACCATAGTTATATTTCGTAATTTTTCCATAGGACACCATAAGCGGTCGCCAGCACTATCTAAGGAGATCGTAGATCGTATGAAATTTCAGACTCCCCGCCGATCCGCGACGTTGCATTACTCGACGTGACGGACGACTTAAAACGATCTACAGTTCCTCGAGCAGGACGTTGTGTCATCATTTCGTGACGCTTCTTTACTAATATCTTGTTCCACGACATCCACCGAATTAAATTGTTCTCGCGTGAAGTAACGCGCGCGTAAAGTATGCCATGGAATATTGGAAGTTTTGACACTGCTGCGACTAACAATATATTAACGATTCAATTTTACGTCCGACGCGTTGTTTGGATATTATTACGGAAAGAATTGACATTTCTAAGAAAAATAGTTTTATAGCAGAACTTTTTGTCATCGTTTTAGGACGCTTCTTTATAGAAATCTTGTTCCTTGAGATCCACCGAATTAAATTGTTCTCGCGTGAAGTAACGCGTGCGTAAAGTAGGCCATGGAACATGGGAATTTTTGACACGGTGACTAATAAAATATTAACGACGGAATTCTATGTCCAAACGTTGATTGGACATTAAGTATTACGGAAGGATATCGAATTTCTGACGAATAGAGTTTTAGGAATTATTCTTTACCCTTCTACGAAACGCTCTCCCGGTTAACGGACAGACGAGTCAAACCAGTTGCCGTTCGAGCGTTTCTTGTGAAATGATGGTAAGGAGGCCAAAGTGAGTGGACCATTGACAACCACCATGTTAAAAAGATCCGATAACTCTCATACTAAACCACTACGTAAAAATTGCATCGTAAAATATTTCTCAAACGATCGAAAACCAGAATCAATTTACCTACAATACATCGAAAGATTAGCTCGCAGTGTGAAGTCAGCCACACCAGCGCTGCATGTTCGGTATATTTCCGAAGTCGATATAAACTCAGATTAGAGCGGGTTAAAAACATTCCAAAGTAATATTACCATATTCGAATACTAATGTCTCCGTTAAAGTCGAGGTCACAGGAATCTGATCGTTCGAAGAAGATCGAATGGTTTCGAAAGAAGCGGTTAATAAAGATCAATGGATATAAAGCGATCCATCAATAATGGATCGTAATGAGATTTCCTGTGAGTCGTCGTTCCCGCGTGTCTTCGACGGTGCGTGGGCTTCTGGCCGTGCGGCGATATAATGTCGGGTATTAAATTCAGGTTTTTAGAGACGGTTCGAGCGGAATTCTAAGGGAACCACGAGACGGTGGTTTTCGAACATGGGTCTCGAACATGGTCTTCGAGCATGGCTTTCCTCTCACGACCGCAACAGCCGATCGTGTACGAATTACTCGTATCGGGTTACGGATGCAGAAAACAGGTTTTGGGTTTTGCAGGACGGCTACTCAGTTCCTTATTCAGTTAAATATTACGCATCCTCGCCGCCTGATATATTCACGAATATTCCTAGCGAATAAGAGAGTCTTTTACAACCCGGCTAGCGTACTTTTAATTGCGTTTACACTCAGCTCTTTTGGAATCGTATCCGGTAACTATAATATTAGGTTGGTCCATAAGTTCGCGCGGTTTGCATTTCATATTGAATATCTCGTAACAATTTCCTATCAGCTATGTATCAATCGATAGTTTTTTTTATTGTTTTATGTGATAAATAATGGTGGAGAATACATTGTAGATTAATTCGTATTAAATATTTGAGAAATAACAGAATTTTTCATATTCAAGGAAACCGCAATTTGTGAAGCAACCTAAAGCAACTAATAAAGCAAAATATACACTGAAAACTAACGTGTCTTCGACAGAAATTTATGCGCGACTTGTGATTTCTAATGTCAGAGTAATATTCGGTGCAAATATCACTGCGTTTTCTGTATACTTTATTCATTTTCGTACAACGCTACACTGAAATAGTGTGTGGATTTCCCAAGAATATCGCGAGAATAGATCAATCTTATTATGAGTTAAGGCAAGCATGTGTCTGCAGCCATTAACACTTTGAACAACTGAGATACAGCCGACGTACAATGTGTTAAAATTTTCTTCAGTTGCGGGTGATTTAATATCTTAATGTCGCCTCACAGTCGTCACTCGCTTGCTGCGAGTGACTGCAATGAATTGAGCGGCGACTGAGAATTGTCTCCGAGGGTAAAGGGTTAAGAAAGTTACACGCGCGAACGGAGGGTACCATAAAAAGTATTCAAAAGTACGAGCATGGTGCGCTATATGAATATGCATGGAAGTTCTGTATTCAGACACGATGGAAGTGTCGATATAAGTTAAACTAGGTACACCGAGTTATCTGTTCAACGTTGAACTTTATCGAAACAGAATTTCTTCCCAGGGGAATCCTGTTGGAAAGTTTACCGTGCACCGACGGAAACTAGAAAATAAGATAGTAGCTTGGCAATACTTTTGATCTGCAGTTTCACGTAGGTGGCGCGTAGAGTAATATTTCGCTGGAATATATTAAAGGTGCAGGTTCCTTGGAGGAGTTTAATGGGAAATATAGGTTATGTGTATCGATAGTACGCGACGGCGAAACTTTCACGGGTCACAGATCGTAAAATCGTTCAAGGCTATCCAGGACGGGATGACTACGTGAAAACGTGAGAACTTCCATCGAACTTCCATCGAACTTCTGTCTAATAAATATCAGGGGTTCCGCGTCGTTATATTTCGGAGAACTTTCGTTCTTTATTCCCGGGATATCGTGACTCTCTAACGATACTCGGGGTTTCATCGGCGATGGTATCTCGTTCGTCTAAAAGGAACAATGTTAGTCGAGTGAAGGGTATATGCTTCGTCATTAGCGAGTGAAAGGTGAATGCCAGCGTGAATTTTCAATACAATCAGAAACGGCGGAGCACCAAAACGGCTAAAAATTCCACTTGCATATGGAACAGGGTTCAGAGCAGTACGTATATCGTGCGCAAAGGCATCGTTATTTCACCCGGCGCATAATATACGAGGAACATTATGAAACAGCAAGAAGAAGAGATTAACGAGAGAGGAGAGAGAGGAGAGAGAGGAGAGAGAGAGAAAAAAACGAGCGAAAGGCACGCCGTCGAGATAAAAGAATTTTTTTCCTCGAGCCTAGTACTTTCAGACTCGGTTTCGGGAAGTAGAAGTATTATATTCTCCCGGTGTGTTTCATGAATCATGGTAGCGGAGTTATCCGCCCACAGAAACGAGTGTGCACGGAGAAAGAGTCGAGAAATGATGAAGAAAGAGAAGGAAGAAAGAACTTTTGACCGCAATACGCGCGTATTGTGTTTCACAGCGAGCTAGTTGAATCTCGAACGCCTCTCTGCGTGTATATGTGTCGTTTACATCGACGAAAAGACATTATCGCGCTATTCTACCATGCCGGCGAGTAAACGTTTCTTTACGACACGCACACGTGACGCGAATTCCTTCTATAAACATATACGGGTGCTTCGAACCTTAAAACACCATGTCTCTTCTCCGTGAATCTCGAAAACCCCGACTTTCTACCGGCTGCTCAAACAACTGCTTTACGAGCGAATCCTTTACGTTTTAATTCAAAGATACTACGATGAACACGTTTCTTTCGGAACATGGCTACCGTTGAGTATACAACTTGACAAACCTGTTGAATTTTCCAGGAAACCGTGGACGGTTATTAAACTATCAACGTTCACCGATTAAAATATCAACCTTTTGATAATGCTTGTCGTGGTTACGTAATATTTATATCGATATACATATGGATGCACGTATCATTGCTGATCAGAAAGCGATCGATTAATAACTAATTTTGAAGTGAGTCGGATGTTCTTGTAATAGTTGATTTAGGGTTGGAGATTCGTGGTACGCGGAGGAATTTCGAGCGCTCCCTCGTAGTAGATCTTAAATGGGGTTAAGAGCCTGTCTCGTGGCACAATTTTTCATTGGCTGCCGGGGTCGAGGAACTTTTGACGACATCCTCGAGCACGAGCCTTCACGATGCTATCGAGCTCTATTTCCTCGATTATAGACACGAGTCTCTTTATAGCGCAACGCGTATCCAACTGTTCCAACCCTATTCGCTAATGAATTCCACTCTTTTCGAAGTCTCAAGAACTGTATCTTAACCAGTTAACTGCGTTCGACGAGTATACACGTAAATCCAAAGCTCTGCGGTGCGGTTGGCGCGTATACTCGTCGTGTAAAGTAACAAATTTCCGTTTACTATAAAAACTGGAAATTTCAATAAGATGTTATAAAAATGTTATTTCGTGGTATGTTTCCTTTATATTATCAAAAAAACTGCTATGTATTTAAAAAAAATGATTATTCTCTTTGGTATATTGGATATTGCCCGTACAATGTATTACTTTTACAATTTCTCCGAGTATTCTCCGAATTGTTTTGTGCACTTTTCTATGTATATCGCGTTTTGTTTCTTTAATGATTCTTGTTTATGAATTTTATTACTTTGGACAATTTTTAAGTTTTTCATAATAACCTTTTTAACAATAAATTGTTAATTTGGTATCGAATAAAAATGTAATCCTTTTTCACTTTGCTTTACCTTTTTCGTCAAATTCATAATAAGAGCATTCGCTCTGTATTCGTCGTGTATACTCGTCACTGCTTGATTTTAATTCCGCAGTTAACTGGTTAACGAGAAGACATATTATAAGAATAGTACTGAAAAAAGGGTAAAACTTGATGATTGGTAATTAAAAAAATCGAATGCCGCCGACGTATTTTTTTGTCAGCCCGTTGCATGTGGTTATTATTTATGAGCACGTCGAAGGAAGCGGTTAATTCTCCACACTGACGAACGGTTTTACGCGCGATGGAAGGCCTTCGTTTTACCTCATCTTGCTTTAGAAAGTTGGAATTTTAATCCGTAGTTAACGGCAAGTACATTGTCCTTCGATATAATGCTCGGACAAGTAATCGAGAAGTAGAAAGAAATTAAAATATCAGGCTTGATTGTACAGTAGACACCCGTATAACACGGTTACTGTTACGCGTCGAATGAAACCGCGTTATATAAAAAAGGTCGTCGCAATATCGGGCGTTCTTGGAATCGCATTATAGGAACTCGCGTTATAGGAACTCGCATTATAGGAACTCGCGTTATAGGAACTCGCGTTATAGGAACTCGCATTATAGGAACTCGCGTTATAGGAACTCGCGTTATAGGAACTCGCATTATAGGAGCTCGCATTATAGGAACTCGCGTTATAGGAACTCGCGTTATAGGAACTCGCGTTATAGGAACTCGCATTATAGGAACTCGCATTATAGGAACTCGCGTTATACGGGAGTTTAGTGTAGATACTTAATCCGTTGCACTCGGAGGCGACTCACAGTCGCCACGTGAATTTATTCCGTTAAGTCGTAGGCGACATTAAGATTTCCTCTAGTTACATTTTGTTATTAAACATTTAGTCACCGACAACTAGAATCCATTTTAAGGTTTAGTTTTTTTAGCAGAAATATTTCCGGTTCCGATTCAGGTCGAAGTTCTATGGCGAAAGAAGAGTAACCGGTTCCAATGGGACCTGCCATTTGCAGAGAAATGATAGTTCGGAGGTTGGTTAAACCTAGTCCAACCTTTCGATTCATTGTCCGAAGATTTCTCGGTAGACTCACCGGTTTCGGTTACCAAGAAACTGAACGGTTTCGCGGTAAACGCAACGAACTTTCCGTCTGAGTAATCCGGCGGTTTATTGCAGCATTTAATGTATAACAATGCGCACATCGCTTATTTGTCTCTCAGTTGTCGTTTATGTAATTAAAGGATTTAACGGATATTCAAGCAATTGAGGTCGATTGATGGCTCTTTAAGAGCGTAGGCTTCTACTGTTTATAGCGGTGGCAGAGCACGCCGTTTACGTGCTACTTGTACCACGTGTTTATCGTCGAAAGAGTTACATTCTCCCGTACGTTTTGCCCTTTATGTTCTGTTTATTTATGAAATATTGAGATAAGGTAAGAGTATACATTTTAGGTATAATATCGTAAATATTAAAGACTATTATGCTACTGTATTATTACTGTATATTATCAATATATCTTGTTCTATTAGACTCGAATATGGTGGATGTTTTAGCGTGGAACAGGAAACTTGTGTTTCGGTGAGCGTCGAATACTTGGAAAGATAGGCCGCCGGTGACGAATATATTTTAGGGATTATCCCTTCGGAATATAATGGCCGAGTTTGCGCAGGCAACTTTGCCGAATACTATACCTACTCGCTGGTAAATTATGGGAATTTCATGGGAAATACCTTGTTCGAGTATCCGCTTAACAGGTAGCGACTTCCGTGTTTCGCGAGGAATCCAAGTAGAACGATAGAAAAATGTCGAGCGTGCCCCGTCGGAATATTTGGTTCCGGAGGGTCAAGGGCGTTCTGTATCACCCGATACAGTTATCGATGTGTTAGCTCCTCCTTTTTGTCTGAGACTCGTGGTTTCTTTGAAAGTCTGACGTTTCCTTTCCCTGGATGATCGTAGAAGGATATCCTCACTGAGTTGCACCTCACACGGCTTCACCTTGGTTTCTCTCGGTGGAAATAATACGTTTATCTTTCTGTAAACCCCGATTTTGTCGAACACCGGCGAAAGAGAGGAGGCGGGATAAGAGGAATGATGAACGCGATGATACCACGCGGCACTCTTCTCTCTCTTGCTTTCTTTCTTTTTTTTTATCAATTTATCCCGATGTAACCAGAATCCCAAGAGAGAAAATGTCGAGGCATGTACGGCAACGACGGACCGTATCGCGCCAACGGGGCCCGGAGTGCGACTGACTTGGAACGAGGGGCTCGCACGGGGCCCCACCATTCTCTCTCCATTTTCCTCCGTCTCTTTAGTGTGTGGGGGACCAACCGACAAACTATACCTGATGCGTACAGTCGCCCTCTGAAATCACGACCGCAACCGATCCCACTCACCAATGATCGCGAGCTGCTGGCCTGTTCGTTTCCATATCTTTGCTTCCATGGTTTCATTTTTCCTACTTATCTTCCGCACTTTCTTTACGCTCCTCTTATTCTGCCGCCATTTTTCTGCTTCTACCGCTTGTACCGTACTAGTGACTCGTAATATTCCTCGTTTCGGGACTTCACGGAATCCTTTTCCCGACGGCGAACGTGCGGCGACCTTTTTTAGTAACAGTGCATGTTGGCTTCACCTTAGATCGGCATAAACGATTCATTTTTATCGGTTTAAGTTGCCAGACTAAAAGTGGCAGCCCATTGGTCCGTACAGTCGAGCAAACTGCACGCTCGGATTTTGCCGATGCGTATCTTTATTGTTACCGTTTATCGAGGTTGTAATAAAAGAACAATCACGCAATCACGTCGCTTGGCATCTTTCAATATGAAACGATAGAAACGCGATTGCGTCGCTTGCATTTTTTCCAGCAGATTTTTGCAAACCCCGTGGCGGTTAATCATTGATTTGGGACCAAAGATCGATAAACTGCAAGTTATATTGCGGTTTAAGATCCAGGTTTTCGATCGAAGATTTTTTGCTTTCCAAGATACATATAAGTTCGGCTTGGTTTTCCAATTGGTATCGCATGTCCGCGTGGAAGAGCCGCGGTCGACGGCATCGGTGGCATCGGTGGCATCGGTACGATTGGCAGCATTGGCAGCATTGGCAGCATTGGTGAAGAGGGAAGAGAAAAGAGGCTTCTCGGTCTTTCCGAACACGGTGCTCAAGGTTTTCAGCTCGGTGAATACGCCGTAACCATGCCGGGAACCTGTTCCCTCCCTGTGTGAGAGGACTCTCGGTTCAGGCTCTTTAAAGCCACTCTTCGTACCTTTCCCCTCTTTCTCTTTCCCTGCTTGGATCCGCGATCCTGCTTTTTCACTCGCGTCTTGCACGAGTTAAGAAAAAAAATCTCTACCCTCGAAGTCGCTATCGTAACCCTTCACTCGAAAGGAGTCAAAGACACCGCGTTAATTGATATGCAAGAATTCACATCTAACGGGATGAGAAGTCAATGTCAAATGACTCGTTTCATCAACTTTGTTTCATTCGTGTTTAATTTCTTTTATTTATAAATACATGTTGATTGTTAGTAAAAAAAATGACGTGGTTATTTAATAGTCACGTGTCCATCGGGGTTAAATAACTTTCCAGGTAGGACTGTATCCCAGAAAGGGGTAACGTTCGTTATCCACGGTGTAGTAATTATTATTATTTCTAATGAGCGTGCCTCGCGGCCCCGCCTCGCGTGCAATGTCCTGAACCCACCACATTCGTTCTCGCTTTCTCCGCCTGCTTTCTTCTTCATCCCGTTCTTCTTCTTGTTCTTCTTCTTCTTCTTCCTCCTCCATCTTCTTCCCATTCTTTCGATCGTCTCTCTTCCCCTCCTCCGTTCCGTGTCCGAGTAATGCGGTGGTACCAGACGAAACTCCCGGCTGCGTAACCGCGTCGGAGGATACTTCAGGGTTTCCCAATCCTGCCAACTTCGCGGAGGAATAGAGCGCCGATGGTTAGCACTGTTGCTGCACACTTCGCTGCGATCGGACTTCCGATACTTTAGTGCACTTTGCATTTCGCTAGTATTTTTGTTCCTTGGAGTAATAAATGACGTTCAATGAAACCTACATTGATGTTATGTTAGAGAAATATTTAGTATTTTTTTTTTGACTAATCGACTGTGTAAGGGTTATATGTAAACAAGAGAAGCGAAACACGGAGGATCCAATGTTGGCTCGAATTGGATTCGGAGATAGAAAGATGAATTCGTGAAAGAGGTTGGGAAACGCTGCACGTTCTCCGTAAGGCATTCTAAGGTTTTCTTTTTGTTTCGGCTCGGCGTAGCACGGTGCTGCCGTTGTTCCCTTCGGGTCCAGGGCTGTACGAGGAGCGTATCGTAAAGGGAAAGAAGGGCCTTTGGTCGAGCGGGGGGTAGAAGGTAGAAGGTAGAAGGGAATCCCGTGGTAAGGCAGCTACCGACAACTTGCCTCAAAGAAATTTAATGAATGGCCGCGATCCTCGAGCTTAATAAGCGTACACCTGGTTGCAGAAGTTTTGCATCGTTGAAGGGCTCTCCTTGCCCCTTTACGACTCTTACAGGAAATAACACGGTCTACTCAATTTCCTGCGATTTACGTGTCGGCGGCACGCTGTTCTTCGGTTTTTCCATTTTCACACCCTCTCGGACCTGTTTCCGATCACCGACTATTATTCTTTTGCCGATATTTTACCGAAATTTGTATTGAAATATTAATATTACAAGCACAGTAATTAATCCTATATCTACTAAAGTAGTAAGAACGACTGGTCCGCCATTTTTAATAGAGTGATTCTTACATACAACGGCGCGTCGTTTCAGTTTCTATATACCTTTATTGTGGTCTTATAATCCACATAATTAAATCCATTAATTAACTCGCATCCTCCGGTCATAATTGATATAGAAATAAATATACAAATATAAGAGTATAAAATATTTGACAAGAATTATATCTCAGCATCCAAAATGGTGGTCATATAACTATTCACATTTATGTTCGTACAAAACTAGTTTGGTAGTTCTACTGTTAAGAGATATTATTCCTTTCGCACTATATGCCGTACATCCTGCGATGCACGTGAAAAGTACTAATTTTAGGCACCGTTAATAGTAAAAATTGTAAGGTTCGCGTCTAATCAGGCTTAATCTCTAGTGATTTGGCCTAATTGAGATTGTGGGGGCTCAGGGATTTGGCCCTGACATCTATTACCTCCGTTACCACTGCCATCACGATGCTTCACTGGCAACTCTGCACACTGCGCGGGACTGCAACTGCACGTTTGATCGCAACCACGAGTCCACCATCGGAATAATTCATTTGTATTCGTGTTCCGACGTACGTGTCCTTCTTACTTGTATAGGTTAGGTGTACCTCCAAGCTACCCAACCTCAACGTTCGTCTTCCCACGAACCCTTTCCTTTACGTACGAGTCTCGTTACTCTTTACTCGTTCCGGGATCGTGAAACGCTTCTATTATAACCGTTTTACACGGTCACGCGACCACTTGAAACTCTGACACTGGAACTACCGAGAATATAATGAACCCTGTTTCAACATTTACGTACACGTCCCTAAAACTAAGGATGGATGATGAAAATAAATTAATCGATTTAATTATGTGGATTAACATTATGTCCATTATTAATTCGACTTCTTTAGTAATTCCAGTATTAAAGAATTAATCCTTAGCAAGGAAATAGCTGGCATTTTCTTGAACGATGTCTGCTTTTCGTACGGAATATTATATGTATTATTATTATATATAATCATCACATAAAAAATAAAACAACAGCTATCGAATGACGTGTAATACATGGCTGGTAAGCAATTGTTACGAGATATGTACATATATTTAATATGAAATGAAAACCGCATGGATTTATGGACGAAAGCTAATAGTTCTATGACCGCCATTTTGGATGTCGAGGTGTAATCCTTGTCAAAGGTTCTCCGCCTAAAATGTACTCCCACGATAAAAGATGACTCGATCGATGCTCCCCTCGAAAGGGGCCTTAAGTCCCACGTGTCGGTGAGACGACTTCTGAGAGGCCGTGATCCCAAGAGGGACGTTGGCCGTAGAAATTCGTCATCTTGAAGATGAGACGAGTGTAAAGTGCGGGGGGGGGGGGGAGATGAAGGATGGTTGAAAGTCATGATCTCCCATTGGAAGACGAGGGCTGGAGACTCGACGATGAACTCTCGAAGTCTCTTGCCGGAGAATATATCCGATATCTTTGGAATGGGACATAGGTCCCAACGACGCGGCGGACATTGCCTGAACCTGTCTCCACGCACCGAAGTCTGCCTGCTCACCTGCATTCCATCAGCTTGGGGCCCAAAGGGGGACCTTTCAGGGTTCTCAGGATTGTACCTGACTACCTGTGAACCACGAGGGGTCTCTTTAAAAATATAACCATTTGCCTCGCTTAAAATATTTATGAAATATCGAAATCCGACGAGAACATCTATGGGATACCCAAAGCTTTTAACAGAGTTTGTGGATTTGCTGAAACAACTTTATAATATTATTATATATACATCGATATTACGATATTAAACGCTTATTTAGGGTCTGACTACTACAATTTCTTTAATTTTCATGTAAGTGTTCCTATTGGTGCAGTTACTTTATTGGTTTTATTATATAAACACCGAAGAGTGTACTACTCTGTAAATGTTCTTACCGAGTACAGTCGCAGCGGATGATTCGCTTACAACCTGAAGTTAGCCGCGGCGCAATGTTTCCACGGACACATTTCCCCCCATTTTTCCAACGGTTTATTTAACTATCTATACAACCATTTATTTTGTAACATGCGACAATTTCACACTGCAAGTGTATTATGAAAGTAACGGCATAAGTTATATAATAAGTTTATAATTCCCGACGTTCTAAGGAACCGATAACTTCCTCGCACAAAATATAACTTTAGTGCATCCGGTTTTTACACTGATTTCTCTTGGAAGTTCAGCCGGTGGTCGTGGAATTCCTATGTACGTCCCTATTGGACTGTTTCGCGAGGGTGTGGGACGGTGTACCGAATCAGCGGAATCAGTGACGTAGCTGTAGGGACTTGCCGAGGAGGGTGGGGTGGTGCAGGTTGGACCTCTGGGTCCAACTGACCCCGAGAGACAAAACGAGAATCAAAAGCAAGTGCTCTCTCTTTCCACTCTCTCACGTACCACTTAATCCTCCCGAACTTTGTCGAATCCATTACACGCTCGAGGACCAAAAAATACATCGGCTATTCTAAGCCGTAATTAGTCAACCTATCTAGCACTCTATTAAATACCACGGTGTAACATGCGTGGAATAAGAAAAAAAAGTGATAAGTCCGTGAAATCTCTATCCTCGCTGTATAATAGATACGTTACTGCGGTAGGTTAAAACCTACGAAAGAACCCTAACCCTTTCCACTCGCAGAATGTTTCCGTTGTAAATGACTTATTCTAAAAGAGGTCTTGCGACGCCGCTTAAAAAAGTTACAAACGTAGCTTTCCTGTAAGGATAATTGACGAATGAATCTTGGAACATAAATACTATAGGTTAACACTAGAACTACCGGCGATTACTATGCGTTTCGTAATAATGCTTCATTTAAGCTGCATCCTACGTAAATTACGTAATATGAATTTTAAATATCTGGCACAGTAAGTCGATCGTCGAAGTTACCCTTTTTAATTCCTTCACAATGCGCGTGAGAGTTTTCATGCAAAACCGGGCGAATTTCCGTTCGCAGAGATAAAAGACTAGCATTGTAGGATGCGGAATATACCTGCATTCCTGGAAAGTGAAGGGGCGACGGGAAGGACCGTGTAGAGACGGGCCTGCAGGGCCCCAATGCGTTTGAGAACACGTCGGCCCTATGGCATGCGGCCAACCGGGGTCATGGGAAGTTAAATGGCTACGGCCGCTTCCAAAGTAAACCGAGAAAAATGATGCAACTTATGCTTTAATCGGACCAATTCGGACTGATCAATAATCCGATAATCATTCTTCCAGATATCACTGTATTACAAAAATATAATGCACCTGATTACACTACCAAGATACGTAACAAGTTTCCGTAGCAATATATACAAGAAAATTCCTCGTAATTTTGAACTTCTTTATTATATAATTTTGTAATTTCTTAAAATTGATCACTTATGTGCAATGCACCTGAATACACTACCAAGATACGTAATAAATTTCCATAGCAATATGTACACGAAAATTCCTCCTACTTGTTTTAACTTCTTTATAATTTCATTTTGTAATTTTCACAAATGTACAGGTTACGTACAACCCTTGAATCGCAGTGTTATTTATGTTCCAGAAAATTGGGTTTGGATTTGGTACCCCGACAAGGTGCACACATGGTGGACCCAGACACCATGTCCGTCGTGGAACTCTATCACGTGGTAATGATGCAAAAACAGATTATCTACTCAAACTTAGGAAAAGAATATTCTCTAGTAATTAAGCTACAGTCAAATATGAAAGCATCGAATACTTCACCTGATTCACGTTCGAGATTCATTTTCAATTCTTGTCAGAATTGAAAATGACACGTTTCTCGTGTATTTAAGCGGACATTTAAGCGGAGAGAAAATCCCGATTTGTATTCGAGGAGTATCGCGAGTGACTTATTCGGTGTTTGACAATTTTCAGCACGTTCAAAGCGCCGAGAACTCGCAGGGTGCATCGGCCAGGGGTACCTTGAGGCGGAAGGAACACAAAAAAGTCCTAACGCATCATCTTTATTTCTGCATGAGAGATTTCGGTCACCTGGTTGGCGAGGACACCGAGATATATTTCTCTCTTTACGATGCCAAGAGATTGCAATATTTAAGCGAGCGTTTCTTAGTGCGAATTTCGAAGGAAGGATTCTCGAGTTTCGTCGACAAGATGCACAGCAACTGCACGATCTTCACGGATCTCGGCAACGCTGATCTCAGTCGAGATCTTTATATGATCGCTCACGTGATGCGATGCGGACGGATGTTGTATTCCGATTCCGGAAAGAATAAAACCGGAAGCGCGACTTACAGGAGGCCCCACGGCGTTGCTGTACTTCCGCTTGCCGAAGCTGCGCAGGAGCACACCGAGGAACTCGAGATGACATTCAAAGTGAGTTGCAATCAATTCGAATTACTTTTCGACATTGTTTTCCTCTGCCACGCAGCATTTTTGACAAAGATGGACAATCGTTAATCTGCATAAATATGCCGTTACATTTCGTCGTTTTTATTTTAATGAATAATTAACAGTGGTAAAGTGGAAGTATTGGTCTCTTAAAACAATGATATTCGTTAAACTGCGCAGGTCTACCAAGGAGAAGAAAAAGAATTCCATCAGCTGCACGAACAAATTGTACGGAACAACAAATGCTCACCGCTCCCGGGTCAACCGAATTATGGGATAGTAGTTTCCCTCCGAGTTCTCCATGGGGAATTGTCGCAAGTTCGAGAAGAGAATCCATTGTTATTCAAGAATATATGTTTGACGAAGAAACTTGGCTTTTCTGACGTTATTATGCCGGGTGACGTAAGGAACGATCTGTACCTGAAATTGGAACGCGGGGAATTCGAGCGGGGCGGTAAATCAACGGGGAAGAATATCGAGGTTCGCAAAATTTCATCTTTGTAATTCTTATACAGGTTTTTGCACTCCAAATTGACCCTTTTGCAGATCACATTCACCATTTTGCACTCTAAATTAACCGTTTCGCAGATCATATACACTTTCTTGCAAATCAAATTCATCGCGAGAGGGTTAATTCGGAGTGCAAAACGAGTATGACTTCATCCCGCAGGAATTTAGTTATTATATAACACAGAAATTGTAATCATTTTTATATTAAGGGTATTTATTATTATTAAAGGACATTTTTTTCAAATTGCGTAAACAGCGCCACCTTTTTCGACGACGTGATTATTGCGTTATTATTGCGTAGTTTATATACTAATTAAATTTATTGATATCGGGGAATTAAAATAGAATTAAAACAGGGTAAATAGGAGATAGGAAAACTAGGAAATAATATAAAATAAAATAGTAATTATAATTATAATTCGGTACAAGTATCAAAATCCACGTTACTTAATCGTACCTCTCATATTATAAACAAATAAAATCGCGGCTTTATTCAATGTTCAATGTTGTGTCTATGCGTGTGTAAAATATTAGGTGACAATCTTGGTGTTGGATACCGACGGCCAGCCCCTGGAGGGATGTTTATTCGGTGCTGCGGGGTCGGAGGGTAGCTCGGAATATCAAAGTTTGGTGATATATCATCACAACAGTCCATCTTGGGCAGAAAGCGTCAGATTAGCCGTGCCGATCGACAAATTTTATGGCAGTCACGTTCGCTTCGAATTTCGACACTGTTCGAGTAAGTTTCCACGAGTGATGTAAAATTCCTTCTCCACGAGATATCACATATTAATGATCGATCGTGTCTTTAATTACAGCACGCGAGAAAAATGATAAGAAATTATTTTCCTTCGCTTTCGTACGGCTCATGGAACCCGGCGGTGCTACTCTTCAAGATGGACCTCACGAGTTATATATTTATAAGTGCGAGGATCGCTCCAAGTTGGATTCCTTAAGTTACTTAACTTTACCAAGTAGTGTACGGGAACCAAGCGCCAGTGGTTAGTATGATTATAATGTGGCATAATTAATAAGAAATATATAAAATGGCTAAAATGTCAATGGCTACAATGCTGCAATGTTGATAATGCCACTCGTAACTCGTTCTAGGTCCAACGGCATTTTCTAGATCACCGAAGGAGGCAGTGTTCGTGCACACCTTACTTTGTAGTACAAAACTGACGCAAAACGTGGACATATTAAGCCTCCTCCAATGGAAGGCACATCCGGAACGTATTTCGGAAGCACTCGGTCGGGTTTTACGACTCGATGGCGAGGAGTTGGTCAAGTTTCTGCAAGATATTTTAGACTCGCTTTTTTCCATGTTTCACACGGAAGACGGGAATTCAACTGCCCACTCGGGCCTGGTGTTCCAAGTACTCGTATCGATCTTCAGTCTCCTCGAAGATTCGAAATTCGAGCATTTCAAGCCAGTAATGGATGCCTACATCTCGGGGCATTTCGCTGCTGCTTTGGTTTACAAGGGTTTATTGAGTAGCGTGCAACATTGCGCTGACTGGGTAACCGCGGCCGAGAAACAAGAACCGATCATCAAGTGTTTCCGTTCTTTGGAGTATATCTTTAAATTCATCATACAGTCGCGATTACTGTTCGCGCGTGCCACTGCGGGCCAATACGAGGACAGCTTCAAGAGAGATCTCTACTGTGTATTCGCGGCATTGAACAAGATGTTGAGTATACCATACGAGATGGTACTTTATTCGCAGATAGCTTTGCTCCTTTCGATTTCCGCAGTGTTCGAGCAACTAGTCGCCGTGTTACCGGTTCTCGAAGTGGCCAAACTCACTTGTACCATGCTCGATTCTGTGCCACGTGAACCACCGCTTCAGTTGACGCAAGCCAAGCTAATCGCCATTAAAAACTTAACGACCTCCTCGCTCTTCCGGGAGGACGACGAGAGCAGGAATCTCCTGCTGGTTACGATATGTAGACACTTAAGAATTCATTTAGTCAGACGAGAAGAACTTCGATCGTGTACCGACATTCTCGGTGAGATACTTAGTTTCTTACACAAGAGAGGAAGGGATACTAACAAAGTCAATAATTGTATTCACCACGACGTCGAGACACTTTGCTTGTCGATACTCGACGTTCTGATACAAACTATTTTGATAGTGATTAACGCGGGTGGTCCTGTGCTCGGATGTTTGGTAGCTTGTTTAATTGGCTTACTACAGTTATTAGATGAATATCATTATGCTCGTCTATGGGAGGAGTTAACTCATTCCGGCGAACGCAAACCTCTCAAGGACTTTCTTCTGCGAGTTTTCCTAGTTCTTCGTGATCTCGTAAGGCAAGAAGTATTTCCGCCGGATTGGTTGGTAATCAGAATGCAAGCGAACAATGTTATTCTGAAGTCGTTGCAGGAACTTGCACAGCCATTGGCTTTTCGTTTTCTACACGGCAGCTTCGACTCGCAACTTTGGTCCACGTACTTCAATCTAGCAGTAGCTTATCTCACGCAACCCTCTCTTCAGTTGGAACAATTCTCGGAGGTGAAGCGGGAAAAGATCGTCGAGAAGTATGGCGATATGCGAGTATTGATGGGCTTTCAAATATTGTCCATGTGGTCACACTTGGGAGACCGTAAGTTGGAATTTATACCTGGCATGGTGGGACCCTTCCTCGAGGTCACTTTGGTCCCTGAAAGTGAACTGAGAAAGGCGACCCTGCATATATTCTTTGATATGATGGAATGCGAGCAACGCGCGAGAGGTAGCTTCCGATCGGTGGAATCCGAATTGATCGACAAGTTGGACATTCTGATCAGCGACAATAAAGGCGACGACGAGTATCGGCAATTGTTTAATACGATGTAAGTAAAATAGCTTGCGGCTCCACGTAATTTTATAACAAGTTTTATAACGATTTTATAGTTTTCTAACAAGTTTTATAACAACGATTTTGTAGTTTTATAACAAGTTTTATAACGATTTTATAGTTTTATAACAAGTTTTATAACGACTTTATAGTTTTATAACAAGTTTTATAACGATTTTATAGTTTTATAACAAGTTTTGCAATTGCAAAATTGTACATTGCCTTTAATGTTCCAAGAAATATCAGGGCTGCCGAAAAGTAATCAATTATTTTTGACACACTTTATGAAACTCCATTTCTTCATATTAAACATTATTCCGATAGATAATTTCGAGCGTTATCTATGATTAGATATGATCCCTGATCGACGATCGAAATTCCTTACTTTCAATGCAAAAAATTCTGAATTCTAGAATTAACTACTTTCCGGTATCCCTGATATAAAATAATGTCTGCTTTTAATACTTTTGATTTCATGCTGCTTCAGGGAGCACCTGAGTGCCGTGTAAGTTTACCATACTAACTGAACTAAAAACCAGCGATAACGTTCCTGTTTTTTAACTGGTGTTTACGACATTTTTTAAACAATTTTTTCTTCTTATATATAGATTATTGGATAGAGTCCAGTCCGAAGATCCAGCATGGAAAGACAGTGGAACTGCATTCATAACGTCAATTACCCGCTTACTGGAAAGACTTCTGGATTACAGAAGCGTTATCCAAGGCGATGAAAACCGCGATAAGCGCATGTCGTGTACGGTTAATTTATTGGTAAGCATCTCGTTCATCCATCAGGATGCTTACCACGTTGCAACTGAATGAACAAGGGAGATCCATGTAAATTAACTTGCTAACGATTGCATGCGTTAATTGCATTATCGATCGACCGATCTATAAGTATCATTATATAATATAAACCGAGGATTTAAATAGTCGGTCGACAGTTCTGGAATAACATCCAGTGAGCATAACAATGTAGTGAACATCTAGTGTGCATAATTTTACGTGGAAAGATTATTATCGATGTCCTAGATCGTTTTTTAACGTTTGAGTAATCTTTGAACCGTGAACTATTCAAATTATCTTTGAACAGCGAATAATTCGAATTATCTTTGAACGGCGAACATTTCGAGTAATCCTTGAATCGCGAACAATCCGAATAATCTTTGAACCGCGAACAATTCGAATAATCTTTGAACCGCGAACAATTCGAATAATCTTTGAACCGTGAAGAATTCGAATTATCTTTGAACCGTGAAGAATTCGAACAGTCTTTGAATCCTTAACAGTTTGAACAGTCTTTGAACCGTGAATAATTTGTATAATCTTTGAACCGTGAACGATTCGAGTATTTTTTGAACCGCGAACAATTCGAATAATTTTTGAACCCCGAACAATTGGAACAAACTTTGACCCACCGTCATCTTCTTGTTTCGAGAGGAAGTCTCGCATTTACATGGGAATTCTTCTACATTTTCTGCAGAACTTTTACAAAAATGAGTTCAACCGGAAGGAGATGTACTTGCGATACATCTATAAGCTCCACGACTTGCATTTGGCAGCGGAGAATTATACCGAGGCAGGATTCACGATGAAGTTATACGCCGATCAGCTCGGATGGGGTTCGACGATGTTGCCACCGGATCACGCGCATCCACAGCAACCGGAATGGCAGAGGAAGGAATTACTTTATCACAAAATAATTCATTATCTCGATCGTGGAAAATGCTGGGAGAAAGGAATACCATTGTGCAAGGAATTGGCTATCCTGTATGAAACAAGACTCTACGATTACGCTAAGTTGAGCCACGTACTGAAACTCCAAGCTAAGTTTCTGGATAATATATTGACGCAGCTGCGACCCGAGCCGGAGTACTTCAGGGTTGGCTTCTATGGTCTCAGTTTCCCTCTTTTTGTTAGGGTTCGTATTTATAGATGAACGAATAGTTTAATCGTGCAAATATAACCGTAGAAAAGTACGAAGTTTATAATTAAGTTTGTAATTAATCGATATCCTTTTAATGTTCGCAGAATAAGCTATTTATTTATCGCGGTTTAGAGTACGAACGAATAGGCGCATTTACGCAACGCTTACAGACTGAATTCCCAAGCGCACAAATATTAATGAAGAACTCACCGCCGGACGAAAGTATTCTTACCTCCGAAGGACAGTGTAAGATGTTTTTTAAATAATATTTATATAACAACTATAATAATAATCTTTACGATAACACTGGAACAACCGGCGATTTATTCAATAATATACATATTTATGAATAATCGATTTATTCATATTCATTGTGCAACGTGAACCGCGGAAAAATCTCCGCAAACGAAACATTACAAATATGAACACTTTTATTAAAATCCGAAAAGCCGTTATTTTGATTGCTTTATTAGTTCTGGTGTTAAGAATTAACGTTTTCTGAATGAATCTACATTTAATGCTTCTGGTATTCTTTCTCGTACTTAGATATACAAATCTGTAACGTAAAACCTATACCGGAAGAAGGTAGCTTGGCTTGCAGCGGGGCGGAAGTTCCCGAGAGAATCGTCGCGTTTTATTTAGTGAACGATGTTCGGAAGTTCACCTTTGACCGACCGTTACACCGAGGACCGGTGGATCGCGAGAACGAGTTCAAATCGCTGTGGATTGAAAGGACCACTTTGACAACGGAAGCGAAATTACCTGGTATTTTGCGGTGGTTCGAAGTTACCGAGAAGAGATCCGAGTTTTTAGCACCGGTGCAATATGCCTGCGAAACTATGCAGAGCGTGGAGAGAGAATTAAGGAGACTCGTTGTACAATATACTGCTGAACCGCACAGGAACATAAACCCATTCAGTATGAGACTGCAGGGTATCATTGATGCCAACGTGATGGGTGGAATAACGAAGTATCAGGAAGCATTCTTGACACCGGAGTTTGCCAGGCAAAATCCGGATATGGTGCAGCATGTGAATCGCTTGAAAAGTTTGATACTCGATCAAATGAGCGTGTTGGAATCTGGACTGGTATTGCACGGACAAATCGCGCCTGCCGGGGTTCAACCGTTACATAAGAGACTGATCGAAAGATTCACGCAGCTCAAACAAGGTCTCGGGCCATTAGCTAGGCAGAGAACGATCCACCAAGACAGTATCGTAAAGTAATTATCTCTAATTATCATTCGATATGTATTCTTCGATACACGGAAACATAAAGTAATAAATACTGCGTTTGGTTAAAAAACGAGACAACGACATGACTTATTTGTATCTTGTAGTATGTTCTTGTAGAATAATCTTTTGGGTTTCTTTTACTGTTTCAGTTCGCCATTGCCCCCATTACCCATTAATGAGAAGCAGAGACCGGCGACTCTGGAAACCGCGGGATCTAGGACTTCGCACGCGGATAGCGATGGTTTACCGGAAGACGAAGGTTTTTATACTCGAGTGGATGGTGCACCACCCCCGATTCCGCAGAGAGAAATCCGTCCTCGATCCGTTGGCTATGGTACCACTCCACCGAGACCTACTCATCAGAGAACTCTCAGTAAACCATTGAGTCCGAAACTACCATTGAGACATTCTTTGCCGACGCCGACCGAAGGGGTGGACCAATCCGGTTTGAGAACGTCCTGGAGCGAACCTGGCCCAGAGCCTGCTCCGCCTTTGCCACCCAGAGGATGCAGTGAGTCTGCTTTGAGTCTTGGAACTAAATTATTTGAATTCAATTACTGGGAATTAATTTCTTGGAATTAAACTACTTTGAATTAAATTGCTTGAAATTAATTTCTTGAAATAAAATATCTTGGAATTAAATTACTTGAAATTAATTTCTTGAAATTAAATTACATAAAATTAATTTCTTGGAATTAAAGTCTTTAGGCTTTCGCGACGACCATTGTTTCTAAAAGTTATTTCTTCCGGATTTGTGTCGTACAGAATTTGGTTTCTACACCAATATATCGCGATTCTCGTACAGCGCGCTGTATAATAAAATACGCAAATTCCCCGACAACGCGATTTCATACCACGCGCAACCTATTAACCGGGTATCGTAGAATGTAATCACGTTAACGTAATTCCTAAGATGAATCATTTCTCGATTTCAGCACCCGATAAGAGAGATTCCAACACAAACAATGCTGTACCACCGGCACCACCGAAACGATTAGCTCATAAACGCAATACCGAGTGGAGCACCGACGATGACTCAGAAGTACAAAGCGAACCAAACGATCTTCGCGATAGTGGCATATCGACTGCTAGTCTATTGGACTTCCAGTCACATTTAACTAATTTGAACAATCTCAGTTACGAAGATTTTGAGCCCCGAACCAGGTGCAATGACATTATGAATATCTCACCGCCTACCGTGATCAAAGCTTTAAATGTATCCACCGGAAATTTCGGTAGCGGTACATACCACGGTTCTCATTCGCTTCCGGGCCAAGAGGTAATTTCCTTGTTCCTAGTTTATCTTCTAAAAAAGTTATGCGATTCCTGTTATTCGACACGGAATTTCACTTTTCAGGTGAGTCCACCACCGATTCCACCCAAGGCTCATCAAGATACTCCGTCGGCACCTTCCACCTTGGAAAGGGTGTCGAACCGATCGCAAATCCACGGGCATTCGGAAAATTATTCGGTGCCAAAACTGCAAACACTTTCCGTGGCTTCCGACACGGAAAGTACAGTCTAGCAATCGTGAATCTCCTAGTCTTTAGCCATTAATCGTGATGTGTTTCTGCCACGCTGATCCGACGTTGAAAACGCGCATAATCTTTGAGCGACGAGTGTATCGTGGTAATTTGAACTTGAACATGTTTACACGTAAGATAATTAGTTTTATAGGATTTGCGTAGAGTGATCTCTGACATTTGCACATCACATAATATATATGTATACATGTGTAATCAATATGTATACATATATATTTATATATATACACATACATATACGTATAGTCGTAAAGGATGATGTAAAAATCCAAATGAAATCTTCTCAAAGCTAAACCTCGAACTGGATCGTACCTACCCGCGTATATCGCAACCTTCGTAGATAAAAGAGAAGTCGTGCTAACCGAGGGTCATGGCGATCGCAAAAATCCGTGCGAAGTGTCAAGCAGCGCGATCGCATCAGTTGAAACAGATGAAATATGATCTCTATGATCTCTTATTACCGAAGTTTTTGCAAATTTATTTAAACGTCTCAGACCAGGCACAGCTGATGATCGTTTACATAGCGAAGAAGCAGGAACCGACATCTTTATGTACAGTAAACTCTCGTATAACGCGAATTCGTACAACGCGCTAAAGATATTGCGATGAATTTTTAGTATAACGCGATTCTGGTACAACGCGGTACATAATAAAATACGCGAGTTCCTATAACGCGAATTCCTACAAGACGCGAAAGATATTCCGACGGCTTTTTTATATAACGCGATTCTGGTACAGCGCGCTTTACAACAAAAGGCGGGAATTCCCTGATAACGCGATTCTGGTACAACGCGCTGTATAATAAAATGCAGGAATTCCCTGATTTCATAAACGCGTAATATATTAATTGTGTTATACGGGAATCTACTGTATTTCGTTTACTTCGTGTTTACTCATAGATGTCGGGAAAGTTTACTTCCTCCTCGTCGTTTTTAATGTTTTTAATGTTTTTAATGTCGACAATCGCACTTCGAACGATCGTATAAAAATGATATTTATTAAACTTACGGTGTTTTTATTGCCTTTTAAATACTTGGACAGAAGGTCACCGCCATATCCGTGGACAGTTTTCGAAGTGCAACAACGAAAAAGCGCAATTGCGCTGCGTGGCACTCAAGCGATTCACTTTCCGGTAGTTCGACGTGGATATCGCGGTGCATTTTAACTTTACGTTAAAGATGACGCTCTTCCGAATATTAATCTAACTACATTTTGTAATTTATTTATATTTTCGATGAGAATAAAAGTAATTTTTATCAAGTAAAGTGTTACAGCGTCCACAAAGTCACCGTCCAAGAAAAATGGCCCCAACAAGCAAACAAAAAAGACACGAAGAAAAGGAGAAGAATCCGGGACGCGCAGTCATTCGCTGAAGGGTTATATAAATTATTTATTTTATTACACTTTTTCTTCGTATAAATATATACAAAAGTATGAAAATCGCGCGGCAAAGTTTGTACGCTTTGACTTACGTTATTTTCCCATGGCATGTATCAAAAACAAATGATCTGTAAACGCCTGTACAACAAGGCGACGATAGAACTTAATATAAACTGGAAGTGGAATGTTTACATTGCACAATACTGAGTCAAGAAATGAAGGTACGAAATAATGACGTAAAGTACACGTATGATCCAAGAATGAATTAAAGAGATCATCTACCTTCCGAGCGCGCATGCGTGATTGCATTCCAATCGTTGCAGTAATTCATTCGACGACTCGGAAGTCGCCCAACGCCGAACAAATTCACCCAAAGTATCGATAAGCGTGTATATATATATATATACATATCTTCTATGTGTACATATATATATATATATATATATATATAAATATAATATATATAACAGGCACTCACACATACATGCTAATCAATATGGCTAAGTCTCGTAAGTACAGTCATGGCCGTTCCTAAAATATATTTTTGAGACGTCTCGTAATTGCTCCGAGAAATACACCGACCTTCGTTAGAGTCTTCTCTTTCTATTGGCGCTTAGAATATGTGTCTTGCTAAATTACTTTGTACGGTATTTGTAACATGGAGTTCCTCAGACGGATGTCTCTGCATTAGTATCCTTCCTAAAATAACAGGAGTTGGTGTAATGTTAAAAATGTCCTCAATGTTTGTCAACCAAGGTCTACTATATATTAATCCTTATCACTCCAACAGTTTAATGCGACTTTTGACCGGCAACTCCGACTTATTTCCGGTATATGTTTGCTCGGCAAGACATGCAATTAATAACCTTCAAATCATTTTAAAACAATCCTTATTCATTTCAAAGTAATATAAAGTTCCAAAACAATATTTAACGGTTTGAGTGCCAACGTGTTTCTTCCGTTTTTCCCTCAAAAATGTGAAACACGGCACTTGGCATAATAAATGCGTTCCTCCTGCGTTCTCGCGTTCCTCAGCACTTAAACGGTTAATAAATTAGTTACAATTCATTCATGTTTCGTATTAAAACATTAACACATTACGGGCATCGAATTTTTGATATCGACGATGTGGAGTGATAAGGGTCAATGTTTATTCGTAGAAAGTGAATAGTTTCTACGAATAAATTCGAAGGAAACAAAATGGGAAAGGTAGTAGATAGATGTTTTACCTCTTCACTGATTATTTCAGGCATCGGGGTAAGCGTGAATTTCATAGAAGATACGGTTAGTTCATTCTCCCAACACCATACTTTTGCGAAAGACGAGAAACGGACGGATAACGAAAGGAACTGAAGCATTCGTAAGATCATTTTATAAAATGTTCCAAGCATCTACTATTTTTTCTGTTCAACACATTAAACTTTCGATATTACCGGTTTTTTCCAATAATAAGGCTAATCAAAAATAAGACTTATTTTGTATTACGAACTGGATTTTGCAGGATGGATTTGTTATTATTTACTACTTCCAATAATAAGATCTGATCATCGGAAAAAATCGGTAGTTGGCAGGTTACGTACGTTCATTAACCCTCGAACCGCGCGCGATTTTTGTTTATTTATTTATTTAGTAATAAACCGGCAAAGTCGTTTTTTATTGTACATCGAATATAATACCTTTTGAAATCATTATAAAGCATACAATTAAAATAACTAATTTATGAATATGAGTAATATTTTAAATAAAATATGACAACACTGATGAGAATTTAGGAAAATGCATTTTTATATTCTTCGACATTTTCTATGCAAAATCGCGGATGAAATTGACATTATTTTATAGCTTCACCATAAAGAGACTTTGAATGCAATACATGAAAAATCAACATAAGTGGAGACTAATTATTGAATGAAATATTATATCGCGATAATAGCGCGACCTGCTGAAATTACAGGATAAAAAGAACGCGATTCCGACCGCGGCTAGAGGGTTAAACGGAACCATAAAAAATCATATAATAAAATACAAATATATAACGAAATATGAAAAACCGGATGGACTTACTCGGTCTCGGTGATAGTCTGTTCGTATTGCTGTTGTTGTTGTTGCTGTCTCAGAGCGGCTAATTCATTGCTATGCTGAAGATCATGGCTCAAAGAACTCGACAATATTCTGCCGCTCATCGGAAGTATATATTCCGGTGCATCCTCGAGAACCGCCGGATTGATTTTCCCACGTTTCAGACTTCCGTATCTCTCCGAACCGCTGACATTATCATGTTGCGATCCGTGCAGACTCTGTCCTCTCTTTAAACTTCCATACCTCTCGGAACCACTCAAATTCTCGTGATTCGAATTCTGCGAATGATGGCTCATACTCGACGCGAGAATTCGGGAAGACATCGGTAACATGTAAGGCGTGGGTGACACCGTGTGATCCTCCTCGGCAGTGTATGGGAATAAATACTTTTCCCCGACGTGATGAAGCTTTTCTTCACCTTCGGAATAGTTTTCCTCGGGTTGACCCTTTGGCGGGGAACTCATCTCGGGATACGGCAGTGGATTCGGGCTCGATGTTTTATTCGAGGCCATTTCGTTGTCGGACATGGTACCGCCTGACCATTGACTTCCTCGCACGTCCATAACTAATAAAGTTATGCATCAAATATACACGTGTTAATATTTAACTGAAATACATTCATCGTTTGAGAATTTCTGCGAATGCTTATAACATTTTCGGTTAACCATTTAACGCGTTGTTTTATTCACAAACTTTTGAAAATGTCACCCAGTTAGTCTGAGGGGTCCTGGTAGTTTTGGTCGTACAATTATTTTGACAAGAATTGTATTTTCCAGTGAAAATATTTGTATTATTTGTATTATTTGACAATGACAATGAACGTGACATATATGAGTCGTTATTGTTGAAAATGTTATAAGTCCACTTTTTCTTTTTACTTTAATATTATGACTAACAAAAAGAAGATATCAATCTGTAGCGGAAAATTATATTAATCTTCGTTTTCATAAAAACGGGCCTTATACCACTTACAAAAATAACGGCTCATACGTCGCTGAATATTTATGATGATTAGACGTGGACGAGTATGTCACGTCGCTGCGTGTTAGGCGGTTAAGTCTGAGAGCGTAGACTCACCATTGGACGATAGATATGCTTCCGGTAATTGGGAACTCCATCTGGGTGCATAGATGGGTTTGATATTTGGAAAGAGTTCCGCGTTTGAGCAAAGGATATTTAAATGTTCGGTGGGATTGCTGTGAATGTTGGGTAGATAACTGTGCGCGGCAGGTTGCTGCGTTGAAACCCCCATATTTCTGTGCGATCTCGACGTGACGTCATCCTCGTCGGAACTGTGAGAACTCGCGAGATCCAAACTTCTACCACCAGCTTCGACCTGCGATCCATCGGAGTCCGACTCCGAATCTCTACGTTGTCCCCGTACTTCCGTTGTTTCTAGAAATAGTCACATCCGTTGATTATTAATTATAGTATACTATAGGTATCAGGTATTCATTTGTTCAATTAGAAAGATACACGACATTCTGTTTTGACACGAATATTTTTTACGCTAAATTTTGACGAAGATTTCATAAAAGTTCGAGTAAAATTCTGTTCATTTTGGAATTAAAATATGTGCATTAAGAATGAACAGGGTGTTCCACGCAGCTGGACATCCAATTCTGTTTTTACATAATAAACTCGTTCTCGAAGAATACGTGTAAAAAAATATCGTAAAAACATATACTATATCTATGAAAATTTTAGAGTTATTATTTTACAATTTGTTAAATAAAAAGGATTTTACTTGGACTTTATTAAATTTTATGCGAAGTTCATGTAAAAAAAGTTCGTGCAAAAACAGAATTGGGTGTCTATGTTTTAATCGAATCCCTCGGGAATGTATCTGTCGTATAAAAACAGAATTGCGAATATTAGAAACGGGAATAACAAGAATCGAATGGTACCTTGTCGCGCATGTGGAGTCGAACGATGACTCCTAGACGACATATATGGATCTCTATCGCTGTTATAATTACTGGTAGAAGTCGATGTATGTCTTAAATGCGTATCACTGCGATATGGACTGGAACCAGTCTTATTTGTACTTCTCGAAGTTGTGCTACTCGTAGAAACCCCTACGTGAACCCTCCTGCAGACGGATTCCGCGCCGCTGTACGTCGATGAGTACGCCAATGCAGATCTCTGTGATTACATTGCACGACGTTAGTTTCATATGTCATTTCCTCGTATTCTAATTATGCAACTTACCGAGTGACCGTTCACGTTCTGACTACTACTGCCATTACCCATACTACCTTCTAGTAAGGGTGTCTTCTTGCCGATGCATCTCAGTAGACTCAAATATAAGTTCCTTCTCACTCTACCGTTAATAAAGCAATAACCAATCAGACTGAAAGCTGCGTGAAGGACAACCGCGACGCTAAGCAAATACGATAATGTCGGTGAATTTTCGGAAGCATTTAACACCGAAAGGGTCCAAGTCGAACCGAGTAATGGCAGCGATGCCACCGACAGCCATAAAAGAGTTCTTAAGTTTCCGAATCCCATGATGTGCTCTTTCAACGTGAAAGCTGCACGTATTGACATCACCAGGATACAGAAGTTGACAAATACCGCAATGCAGACTGGTCCGATTAAGGCCCAAATCACAGTCTCGTAGATAGATAGCCAGCAACTAAACAATATAATTAATATTGCAATCAGTATTACAATGAGACGTAACGTCGGAATAAGCGAATTTTAAATGAACTATTTTTTAATGTACACAACCAGTCAAAAGTTTGGGATCACTTGCTTCGTCTTCATTCTAACGTTTACTTTAAACAAGATATTTAATCATTACCTTAACGATAGTAAGTGATCCCAAACTTATTAAACTTATGGCCGGTAGTGTAGGTGTTACTCACAAGTAAAAATTCCCATACTGATCCGCTCTAACGCCAATTGTTAAACCAACGATTATCGCAGGTGCACCATATCCCATCGTGTAATAAAATCTCATTTGTCCGTGATTAACATCCCTCATCTCTGTCAGCATCCGATAGAGATGAATAGAGTCGACCAATGTCCAGGAGAATGTGCTCAGCCAGATATAATGCAGTCCAATGGCGGTCAGTTTACAGAGGAATTCGTTCGCGACCAGTGAACTCCTCGCTTTAAGTGCAACCAGATATAAAACCTCGGCGCAAAACACACAGAAGACTAGATTCTTGTGTATGGTATTCGAATTGGTTCCTCCGCCACGAATTAAGCCCAGAATGAATAAAGCGGAGAGCAATAGTGGTAGCGCCAATATGAAAGCGCTGTAACTGGTTACGTCTTCCAGAAGAGATGGTTCCGGGACATACTCGAGATCGAGGACGTCGGTTAATATCGCGAATGTCGATAATTGTAGGCAAGAACAATTAACCACTGAACCATGGGCCAGGGAAGTGTCTTCGAACTCGGTCGTGCATCCTAGTCGACTCCATTCTCCGAGGCTGAAATCGAATTATTTCGAAATATAGTCGAATGTGATTGGTGGTTGGAATAAAGATATACTAATCCTTTGACTGCAGAGCACTGCAGAGTTTTCAATGCGAGGAATCACATGAAACACCCTGTATATTTACTTCTATAGATTAGTTTAGAAATGCCACCACATGAGCATTGTCCACGCCGATAGCTTTCGTTGGATGGGCATGTGTATGTGTCCATAGCAGTCAAAGGGTTAATATATGTTATTAATGATGTTATTAAACCCCACCCCCTCACAGTGCTCCAATGAACGCACTGAGGATTGCTTCTGGTTTTGAATTCTTCCTTCTCGCTTATCCAAAGACTAATTTGAACGGGTGATTGCAAAGGAATTCCTGTTAACGATTCGTAGCCGGTGTCCGAGGGAACCAGGACGGAGACTGTCATTACCGGTGAACCAACTGCCACTTCTATACCCCATCTTACTGACACCGAGTCATCGAATCTAAATAAAAGCAATGATATGTTGTAAAATATAATATTAAGTTGATCCATGCAAAAAATGGATTTATACCACTTTCTAAAATAATGGCGCAAATATTTCAGCAAAAGAAAAGAGAAATCAGAGTTTTTCACATTCGTCAAAACCGCACGAACTTGTGGAACAACTCATTTGTTATTTAGAGATATACAATGTTTCAAGGTATCTCTTATTGTTTACCTTTGAGGGAAAAGGGCTCCCAATTCTTTGTATTGCACATAACTTACAACAGCCTTTTGATTGATAAGACTCTTCTTTACATTGAGCTCGCCCTGCATTAAGGGCTTAATTCCCAGAATACTGAGAGGTACTTGTATCCTCGATTTCGTGTCGAATCTATTAGGGTCCGCCATGTAATTATTATACTTTGGGAATGTAATCGATGGACCAAAGTGTACAGGTGTCGTGAGAAAAGCGGATGTATCTGGTAGAACTACTTTCCTATCTGCTTCCGATGGTCTGTGAGTAGAAAGTGAAAGATCTTCTCTGTATTCGGCTGTTTCGTAGCCAAATAAACTTTCTGAAGTAACCACATCTAATCCCATCACTAAAATCCAAATTTATAATATTATAGTTTCTAATAAATGTATATTACCAAATTAATATTAGATCGGCAACGAAATTCGCGACCTTCTGTTTTTTGCCTCCTTTTTTTGCTTATAAAACCCATATTCGAGAGCTCTCATTTTTCTGATTATTTTTATGCACACAATTATCATTTCATATAATTAAATTTGTTTAACATTATTACTACCGGCAATATATTCAACTATATTTGTATATTTATGTATGTCCATAAAAAAAAGTTTGGTTGGAGGAAAGAAATTAATTGATTTATTTCCGTGCATTCTCAACGTGAATCACGAAAAATCAAATTAAACAAAAAGTTAATTCAAGTTTATAAAGAAGTTCGCGAGCTTAGTTGCCAACATAATAGTATCATACAATATTATATTATCATGATATTTCGCATTTAAAAGTCTGAAAGAAAAATGTCCTTACCAACGTTGGCATCGACTACTTCAAAGGGGTTGGTAAAAGTATCATGTTGCGACGCCGTAAGAGTCTTCAAATAATTCGCCATGGCGATTAATAATTGATCAGGAGTGTCCCCAGTCAGACTCTCGATTCTCTTCCATTTCTCTCTGTATTTCGATCTTAATATTCCACTTGCAATTCCAACCAGATGAGAAACATAATCTTTATCCTGGCTGTGCGTTAAATTCAATCCTACCAAGCTTTCTTCGTATTGCAACAATGCGATCAACAATGACTCCGCTACTAATAAATCAGCACCGTACATTTCTTTAGTCAGATTCACCGCTCTATGCACATCCTTCGCCATTTTCACAGCTACATAAGTGTTAAGAGTCAAGTCATTAGTCTCCAGTGCAGCTAGTTGGTGTCTTTGCTCAATGAACGCTTCGGAGGTGCAATTAAATAAATCCGGAGGTTGCCATCCTCCGAGAGCATCGTCGCAGGATCTGGAAGTCTTTCCTTCAGCTGTATCAGGACACTCTTCGATGGCAATTAAACCGAATTTCGTGCGAGGCCACCAAAGTCCTTCCGCGTAGGATCTCGGGCAGCCATCATAAACGACTTCGCAACCCCGCAACGTAACCTCCGCGTAAGGATTCGGACACGCGGTGCATGATCTTCCAATGACACCTGTCCTGCATCGACATTGGCCAGTTTCAGTGTCGCAACGTGGACCAAAGCTACCAGTGGCGTAACACTCGCAAGGTATACATTCCTTCTTATCAGACGGTTGATAATGGTTTTCCTTACAATAACATTCGCCGGTGGTTTTGTTGCATGCCGGGTCGTAACCTTTGGATTCATCGCAGTGACACGGTCCACAAACCGGGGAACCCCACCAGGTAGCTGGACACGGTTGATCAGCTTTAATCTCGCAGTAATCACCTGAGAATTCGGGCGAATTACACTCGCACCTGTAACCCCTGCGAGTATGAGTATCCTCTATGCAGGTGCCGGTATCGTTGCAAGGGTTTAAGTCGCAAACACGCTCGCAGTTGCGACCAACGCGTCCCGGTGCGCAAACGCATTCGCTGGATTGCCATCTCGCGAGACATATCGATTCCTCCGGGCAGTCCAGGCTACAATCGGTCTCCGAGGCGCATCCGGTTCCGACGTTCTCTTGGACCGTCGGTCGCGAGAGGACACTTTGATTGGTACCGATACGAATATCCTGGAGACAGCCATCGAACGATGGCAGTTCGATATTCATCGTTTGGTCCGTACCACCGACTAGTATCCTACCAACATAAAGACCTTGCAACTTCGCGGGCAACGGTGACGTCGATGGTCTGCTTCGGTAATCTGTGTCCAAAGAAACATGGCCGCTTTGCCAGAGCAACTCGATCCTGTGCCATTCTCCGTCTGCTACGTGGCTCTTCGTACGAATGATATCCGCGCCGTCCAAGGATGCAACCAGTTTTCCTTCTCGGATTTCGAGGGAGGTTGAACTATTCTGTCCTATCTGCACGCTCATAACGAACGCCTGTTTCACGCGAGTTCTCAAACTAAGTGCCGTCAACCAAGGCAGCTGGATGGGTCTCAAAAGTGGATTGAAACTGAGCATACCATCACCGTGGAAGTTCCAGGGCTTCCCTACTTCGTCGGCACAGGTAGGTCCAGCGAAATTGTCCTGGCACTCGCAGACAAATCCGGACCATGTTTCGCGGCATTTACCATTATTCTTGCACGGCATCGATGAACAGAATGCCACCTTCTCCGGGCAACCAGAATTCGTGCCGTTATCGGCCACGTACGAATTTAAGTCCACAAATATATGATCGACGTAGAGATCACTGATGCATCCAACATAGTCCTTATTTCTTATCTGAAAGCTGGACGGTATCGCCGGAAGACCACCCAGTTGTAGCGGACCTGTGAGATCCAAGAATCTGTGACACGTTTCGGTTATCAAACTACAACGTTCCTCGAGTACCTGTACGTTTCTCCCAGCACACGCCCACTTTGTACCAAGCCTTTCTCCGTATTCCAATGCTAGAGCTACGTCGCAATTGTCCAAGGAAATCATGACGGTTTTGTTGATATAAGAAACTTCCACCTCGTGCCATTGGCCATCTGATACTCCTCCTGGTATGTTGGCAGTAGCTCGTGTAACTTCGTCACCGAGAGAAAAGCTGAACTGCACGTAGGAGTCAATGATTTCCAATGCTACGAAGTCGTGTTGTTCATTGTATCTGCCGTTGTACAGCAGAAGTCCGTTCGCAGATTCGGTGGCGAAGCGTAGCTTCAAATGAAGCCTGTGACGTTGCTTCAAAGAAGGGAACGTTAAGAATGTCGCGGGACCAAAACTACGTGCTTTCAATTCGCAAAGTGGCGTCACGCATTCCAAAGTCGACACTGGACAACCTTCGCAAGTAAAACCACCGCTGGTTTTCATGGTGCACTGGGAACCACCTTTACAAACACCTGGTGCGCAAGAATCGTTGTCCAGTGAAATCTCGCAGTTTTGACCGGTGAAACCAGAAGTACAGGAACACGCGTATCCACCTTCTCTTCGGTGGCAAGTGCCACTGTTCCCGCAAGGATTCGAGTAACATAAATTAACTTCCGTGTCGCATAAATATGCTTCCTTACTGCCGGTGAATCCTTTGGCACATCTGCAAGCAAACGTTGTCACCGGATAAATCGGTCGGAAGAGTACCGTGTCGCTGCTCGCGAATCCGGAAGCGTTGCCGAATTTCAATACCGTCAGGCATTCCTCGAAATTCAAACATGGCTCCCTGACGCAGAGATTGTCGTCGAATGGAAGCACGGTGACTGTTGCGAGCCTCGCGAGTATTCCGCGGTTCAAGTAAACACGTTCTTGTAGGAATTGTGGCCGATAGAACTCATCCGTTACACCCGGCTCGACTTTGCGCGCTGAGAAGCTTACATTTAAGATCTTCCCGTGAACATTCGCGTCTTCTTGTATACTGAATAAGAAGATATTCTCTCTCGGACAAGGAATAATGGCGGCTAAGCCGTCCAAGAAGTATCCTAACAGAGGACTTAGAAAAGCTTCGGCCGTCATGTCGTCGAGACGGACGGTAATCGAATTGACGAGCATCTTGTCAGTTATAAGGCGAACGGAGAGAGTCATCGTCGCTTTGACTTCGTTTATTCCGTCGGTGACGGAGACTTCCATCGTCGCTACTCTCGGCACGTTCGTGTTAAGTTGTGGCGACAAACGTATCTCACCCGACGTGCGGTTTAACTCGATCAAGTTCGCATTGTTTCCAGCTAGAATCGTGTAAAGTAGTTTATCAGTGACGTCCGCGTCTACCGCGGGAATTTTACCGATTGGAGCGGTCGGAAAGAAATCCTTGAAGTTGTTGAAGATGATCTGGAAATCCTTAAGAATCGGCGCGTTGTCGTTGATGTCGGTGACCAAGATCTGCACCAGCGCGTCTGACCGTAATGGCGGCGACGCTGCGCGTACCACTAATTCGAATCTCTTCTTCGGCGATTCGTAGTCTAATTCCTCGAGAGTAATTAATTCAGCACGATCGGAACCTGGTCTGACATTTAGAGCGAAGCTGTTGGAATCCTCTCCTCCGATCACGGAATACTGGACAACCGCGTTGGGCCCTTCGTCGGGATCATGCGCGTAGATCTCACCAACCGTTGATCCGATTGGTGAATTCTCCGCTATGTACAAAAGGATTTTATCATTCTCGAAAGCTGGCGGGGAGTCATTGACGTCTTCTATTTTAATGATAACCGGTACCACCGACGAAAGGCATGGTGAACCTCTGTCAACTGCAACTGCTCGAAGAGTATACCTTGCAACGGATTCTCTGTCCAATGGCTTCGCGGTTCTAACTATGCCAGTAGTTGGATCAATGGCGAAAGCACCGTCGCCATCATCCTCCAATGCGAATCGTACCCGGCCATTTAAATCGGTATCCGCATCCGTCGCGGAGACTCTTAAGACGCTGGTACCAACTAAAACATCTTCCGGAATCGAACCCTGATATTGAGGTGCTTCGAAGCTCGGTGCGTTGTCATTGACATCCGTTACCGATATCTCCACATCGGTAGTATCCGACAAAGGTGGGATACCTCCGTCCCTCGCGGTAACCGTTAACAAATATGCAGGTACTAATTCGCGATCTAAAGCTTTGGTAGTCGTTATAGCTCCGGTTTGCGGATTTATAATGAACTCGGATACAGCTTGATCGCCATTGTCGGAGTCCAAGCTGTAGGTAACCTGAGCATTCTTGCCAACGTCGGAGTCCGTCGCGCTAACCACGAGAACCGTGGTACCAATTGGTGCATCCTCGAACACCGACACGGAGTACGGTGCGTTTTCAAAGACTGGTGAGAAGTTATTTGCGTCTGATATGTTGACATAAACCAGTGCTGTATCCGTTCTACCACCGCTGTCCGACGCTGTCACCGTTAATACGAATCTTTTCTCTTGCTTGTAATCAAGTGGTTGCGCTATCGTTATCAGTCCGCGTCCATTCTGAGAGGCGATCGAGAATCTGCCTCTCGTGTTACCCGCTGTTATCTCGTAGTGGATCCTTGCGTCTTCGTCGGGATCCGTTGCTGTAACTGACGTCACTGGAGTACCGGGTGGATCATCTTCGGATACAACTGCCTCATAGTTCTTCGGGTCGAAATACGGATCGTTATCATTGACATCCGTGACTGTAAGTATCACTGTGGCGCTTGCCGATTTCGATTCCTCCCCTGAATCCGCCGCGATCACCGTAAACTGATACCTGGAACATTGCTCGCGATCCAATTGTTTGGTGGTATAAATCCATCCGGTTTCCGTGTTGACGGTGATGGGAAAGTGTTCCGTCGACGCGCCAGAGAAATCGCGGGCACCGATCGTATATCGGATCTGCGCGTTTGCTCCTTCATCCGCGTCATACGCTTGTATCCTTAACACCGAGTAACCCACTTGTACATTCTCCGAGACAGACTCTTGAAAATGGCTCGTATAAAATCTCGGTGCGTTATCATTTACGTCTTTCACGTGTACCAACAGTTGCGTGGTGTTTGACCTGGCCGGTGAACCACCGTCTTGAGCACGTATCACTATCTTGTAACTTCTGGTGGACTCGTAATCGAGTGGTTTAACGAGAGCAACGTCACCGCTCATAGAATCAATGGAGAATGTATTTTGAGTATTTCCACCGATTATGGCGTAACGCACTGCCGCATTGCTTCCGGCGTCTGCATCGGTTGCTCGAATTCTAGCAATTACAGGATTCGCGGTGTAATCTAAGTCTTCTGGTACCCAGATGGAATAAGTGCGCTCGGTGAATTGCGGGTAATTATCATTGTCGTCCAATACGCGAACGACTAGCGTCGCGTTTGCTGTTTTGCGCGCGGAAGGTGGTGTCGCTTGATCTGATACGCTGAGGATCACCGTGTAAACGTCCGTAGTTTCTCTGTCGAGTGGTGTTCGGGTTGTAACGACACCGGATCTAGGATCGATTCGAAAAGTCGAAGAATCTTCGGTTTGAACAGTGTTACTACCGCTTACGATGGAAATGATCGAGTATTCGACTTCGGCATTCCTGCCGGCATCTTGGTCCGACGCTTTTACCGTGATTACCGTGGAACCAACCGGAACACCTTCTCGAATCGATTGATTGTATTCCGGCCATTCGAAACTTGGAGCGTGATCGTTCGTATCAAGAACGTTTACCTGCAGAGTCGTGGTGCCTGTTCTTGGAGGGAAAGAGTCATCCACGGCTAACACCCTGAAGTAATGAACATCGACACTTTCTCTGTCGAGTCTAGCACGAGTTGTGACTCTTCCGGTAACCGGATCGAGTACCAACAACGCTTGTGATCGAGCATCCAACAAAGAACTCATCGAGTATCGAACCGTGCCACCTTCCGGGTCTCTGGCTCTTACCGAGGTCACGTAAACCCCAGGTTCCTTTTCCTCTTCCACGGCAGAGATATATAACGGTTGTTCAAAATATGGCGACTGGTTCTTCAATTCCCTTCTGACTCTTCTACCGAGGTCCGTGTCGTCCAATTGCCGATGATGGAAAACGATCTTCAATCGATGCTCGGCATCAGTCAAACGCGACTCCATGTCGCATCTCAGATTCATCGATACAGAGATCTTCCAAAGCGGATCCACCAAACATTGCTCCATAGCTGATACCAGATCACCTGCAGCTCCTTCTATTAAAAACCTTGGATCCGTCACTCCACCCCATCTGGTTTCGCATTCCTTGAGAGCGGTTTGTGGTAGAAAATCGCGGAGCGCAGCGACAAGCTGTGAAGTTCTCAGGCAGACTTCGGTGAATCTGTTGAACGTTAAAAAATCGGTTAATCCATTGTCCTGTTCATTACGAGCTCTTTTCGGAATACGAGTATGCATTGTATCGCTTGCATCGTTACAAAGTATAGAAACAGGGAGATCAAAATTTCGCGGTTAAATTAACATTTATTTAATTTTGTTAACGCTTTTTCATTAAAAGCACAGATTCCTTGCGAAGCCAAGCCGGTAGAGAAAGTGTTAGTACAATCCTTTCGTGGATGACACCGAGATATCTCTGACAAGGATCGGATAGAATGTTTTAGTTCAATTGTTCCCACCAATTTAATAGATTCAAACTACTGCCCTCTTATTATTAATATTGTTTCATTAACATCTCAAATATATAGGAAGTTAATTATACAAATAATTCGGTTTGAAAATGTCTTACGTCGAGAGTTGTATCAGTGAATTTCTTCTGTATCGGTAAGTAAAACTGCATCCCTCTTTACACAGAAAATAGAAGCGGAAAGCAAGGACTCTGATTGGAGAAAACTACTTGCAGCGAATGACAGGTTCTAGAAATTCTAGTTGCAGGGTGCGGGAGCCGGTAATTAGGTGATTGAGGTAATTTTTCGAGCGGGATGGTTAGTGGTAATAAAAAGATTAGGTGCTTACCTTCGTTGTACACATTGAAGCCTTTTAGACATGAATATTTCTATACTCAAACATAGCAATTGTTTGCTTTCACGAGTGACGTAGAGAAAGAAGAAAGGGAATTACCTTTCGGTACTCGGCATAGCATAGGATGCTAAAGTCTCCGCCATCCATCCTCTGGTAGCAGCGAGATCTCGATTCTCCCCACCGCATCCAGTTATCAAGATTCGCAGTGGTAGACTGTAATAGTCAATGGTTGGTCTACCGAGCCTGGAACTAGTCGAGTCGACGTAGAATGTGAAGATACGTGGATATTGAAGGCCATCGCAGCTCAGGGTTCGCGCTAAGGTTACACGGCCGGTATGAGGGTGAACCTTGAGGAGTTTCCGAGCGAACCAAGCGGTACGTTCATTGGAGACCTCATATTTTCGACGGCCACCCAGCTGTGGTACACCTGCTTCGAAGACGACGGTGCCTGGTGGTGTCGTCGAGGACAGCACAGCTAAATAGGCGTCGGTAAACGCGCAAAAAGCCGCCAGAAACGGGAGAACCCATTTCCACCTCGCCATGGCGTACAACCCTCTTACGTTTCGCGATCCTTCAAGTGACGTCCTCTTCCAACCCAGCGTCCCATCGTCGTCTACGTTTTCCCTTTTCCGGGTTCAATGTACAGTTACATCGCGCTTCGTCTAGAAAAGAATGATTTATTTTATTATTTACTTGCCCGGCCTGACGCGGAATGGAGTTATAATTGTACGTCATAGGGCAAGCTAATAATTGAAGCAATCAGTCGTAAAACATGAGAACAAACAAAAAGTAAACTTTTGGTCTAACGCGGAAGGGAATTATAATTGTACGTTACAGGGCGAACAAATAATTAAAACATTCGCTCGTAAAACATGATAACTAAGAAAAAGTAACAAAAAGGGGTAATGGAAAGTAATGGTAATTTTCAAAGAGGGAATTATCTGATAGAATAATGTTTAATATAAATAATATGATTATGAGATAAAAAATGATTGATTACTTTCCGGTACCCCTGATATAAGTACATATTTATAAAGCCGTGAATTCAGTGTATCGGTGAATATCGTTGTTGTTACAAAAAGTGGACATCGCGAAAATAATTCAACACCGCTTCATTTATATTCTATTTTTCCAGACGTAGGAAAAGAGTGATTATTTCTGATGTTTTTAGTCAGTCGGAGTGCAATTTTATTGTTGAACAGGGAAGGTAGGTGGATGCGTTTTCTCTCCCCTGTCTTCGTGGTGCATCCACTCGCTAAGTGTGAGAATGCGATACTCCGAGTAAAACGTGGGAATAACAATTTCCGGCCGTTTTACCTCCTTTCTTTCTATATTCACCTTTGCCGCAGAGATTCGTTGACCTTGCATTTTTTTCAACTCAAAGTCTCGCTAGTTAATCCTGATCAGTTTTAGAAAACTTCATAATATCGTTATTCTCCTTTCGAGCGTGAATCGAGCATGATTCTGCAGTCTTCATTCACTTTGTTAGTCGCGCTACATTTCACTTGCTTCCTCGAATAGTACAATCATATACCTACAGTTATGTTTTCCATAACTTTCTATAAAGTCTTCTAAGTCGTGCAATCGGAGTACAATTTCTTTCCTGCTCTCCTCGAAGATCAACTTAACTGTTAAATATATACTATCAAGTTAGTATATCACTTAGCAATTGAATTATAATGTCAAAGAAAACCACCTCACAAGAATTAATAGATCTTCCGCAATTAATTCCAGTAGTTATTTCACGGAACGCTTTTGATGTGTACGCGGCATTAAATATCGCACGTCGGCTACACAACGTTATAACTCAAAGTTTGTTCATTCGTTTGTTTACTTTACTTTGAAAAAGCTTAGTGCGTAGAACTCTATAATTAATATGTATTCGGTCGTCAAGTATGAAAGTAGAAAACTGTAGTTGAATGTGACCCACTACTTTCATACTTGACGACCCAATATATTGAGAAATCATGTAACTCCAAAGTATTTGGTGGAACTAAATATTTCCCGTGGCAATGATTTTTAATTGCTAAGAAATCATAAGTAATATGAAAATATTTGACGCAAAAAAGGTAGCTGGCCACTGGGTAAGGTTAGGAATAAACTGTCTGACAATGTGAGCTGCGATGTGTTTAGATACAGTAACATGTTTCCATGGTAACTTAGTGGCGAGTGTATCGCGTAGAACGCAAGAGGCAACGTAAAACGTGGCGTAGAAAGACGGCACTCTGCAATGAGTGTTCTTCGCGGTGGATTCGGATTGGTTTTATTTGAAGTAGGATCGGTTCGCGTCGTCCCCCTTAAGATCGCACGGAGAGTAGTTGACCGTACCGAGAGCACGATAGGTCTCTCCTTGCAATCGGGATCCTTGTCCCCCGGAGGCTATTCGATCCGGTTTAACCAATGGGAATCAACGATGCACCGGCACGGACCAATCGTCTCTTACTCGCGAGTAAACCGGGTAGACAAACGAGAACCTGCCGGTGCGGAGAGTCAGTTCCAACAAAAATAAGGCGAACAGGAAAAGACCGATAAAAAGATGGTTCAAGAGAACGCGACGTTTATAGATATACCACTGTACGTTTCGTTACTCCTCCAGTGACCTTTCGTCCGACCATTTAAACGCTACTCTAAGCTTATTCGTTTTTTACATTCGCCAGAGATAATTGGTGTTTAAAACTTGAATTAATTTGTCAGTAAACTGAACGAGATCTTCAAACGACATCCGCGAACGTCGCGATGACCAAATGCGTACGATAATTACCATCCACCGGAATACCGAATATGGTTTGTAATTAACGGGCTTTGGACCATCAAAGCTGATAAATGAAACCGTGAACGAAGCATAAAATATCAACGCGCGTAATTTGAATATTCCATGGAAAGTAACGTATGCATTGATCGAAAGGATGCTGCATTTTACAGTTAGAACGTGGACGATTGTATATTGTTAATCGCTGTTCATAATCGAGCTGTAGAAACGTACTTTATGTATACTATATAACCGTTAAGTGGTAATCGTTAGAATCGTTTCATGCTGTGATCTATGGATCTACATTCGAAGCGTAGGTAGAATTAATAGTTGTACCTATTTCGTGGCAGTCTTAGAAGGTCGGTGATTTTTTATGCAAAAACGAACAAGATTAGTGGTACCCCGCTGAGGAACTATTAATTATACGAAGGTGGCTTAACTCCGCGAGGAATCCGGTCCTACCAATTATCTCGGAAGGCACGTCCCGAAGCTGTTGAACGAGTGTGTAGAGTAGACCTTTTCTCGGTCGTCCTAAAAGATCTTTCGGGATCCACGAGACCAACCTCGCCACTCGAAAACACCGAACTCGGACACACGTTCGACTCTTCTCGGACTAGCAACCATCTTTCGGTGAATCACGACACCTTTTATCTCAAAAACCAGTCGGCCTCGAATCGCTGGAACCTCACGATTTCACCCTTTTAATAAAGACATATAAAAGACGATTCACTCTTTCACTGATAATACAATGATCCAGTTTACTATCTGCTCTCACCTTTTAAAGTCCCTGCTCACAAGATATATTTATGTCAGCCAGATAAAACCCCGGATTTATATAACCCTGGTAATCATCGGAGCTAAAAGAGGGTCGAATGTGTTTACGGTAAAAAAATTGAATGAAACTATATCGGTGTCATTACCGGTAATCGATCCACCGCATAAAGTATACGGCTTTCGATGACCGCTCTTTTGACGGTGCCTCTTTGACAACGTCTTATTACGATTATAAGTCTCGGAAGATCGACGTAAGTATAAAACTCAGCAAAAATTGAGAAGAAATTGGGCGGAAATTGTTTTCGTGGAAGAAAGATGGCGACTGACCGGTGCGGTATAGCTTCGAGGTAGTTTTGACCGGTGCCAGGGTAGTCTACGTTTTCGTTTTCTTTTCCAAGCTTCTTCTGCGTCCGACGTCCTTTACCTTCGCTCTTCTGCACTGTTCATGCACGAAGATACGCGAGTAGCCATCATAGTTATTACAATAACCGGTGTACGCGGTTCCCTGTATTATTCAAGGTCACAACCAGCCACTAGAAGTCCTTTGAAAATTCCTCCTCGTCATTGCACTATTTTTCATCGCGACATCCCACGGAAGAATCAACTCGTTTATCGATATTTATTATTTATCTCTATATGTACGAGGTATAATATCAGCAGGATGAACGTTTCTTACGAAAGTATCCTGCTTTTTCTGCGAAAATACACGGCAAGTATTTTATCAAGTTACTCGAGCGAAACCTAGAGAAATTTCATTATTCCACGACAGTTACAATATTCACCGTTACGCGGCACGTAAAAGTATATTCGCGTAACGGTGAATGTCGAAATCAACAATAAAAAGAGTCCTTATATTATTCCAGGAAAAAGAAGAAACGTAAGATATTTATGTAACTCCAGCAACTATGTAAATTCCTGGCAATTAGTTGGAAGAATTACGAGATTACGTTCCGCGATATGTGTTCATGTAAATTGTCAGTTACTAATTATTACTTGCAAGTATCGGAGGAGAAGAATTCCGATGGTTTCGCATTCGAGGTTGCCCAATTTGTACGACGAAGTAAAGAAACCAATTTAGGGTTAAGGATATAAAAAGAAGTTGCTTAACTCATCTCGGTGTCCCCACGTGTTTACGTTAAGTAGAGGTCCGATAGTTTGGCTGAAGAAGTGGAAGTTTATAGCCTGATTTCGATAAGGGATGTCAGAAGTCCGAAATAACCAGCGGCAACCGATAATCCATAATCCGAGGGCAATTAGTGTGGTACTAAATTTTCTTTTATTAGTGAAACTCGTGAAAGGTTCAATTTATCTATTCAGGAGGAGTCTATGTCAATGCAACTGTATTACAGTGGAGATCCTCGGTGCAGATAAAGGTCCTACGGAAGAACGCTCGATTTTATGGAACCTGTTCCCACCGAGTCTGTTTCTCAAACGGGTTTAGTTAGGTGCATACATTTCACGCTCGTACGCGTACACGGACATCTTTAAGGATCGTAAATTAACGTTTCGTCCTTACGACTTTTGCGGGTCCGGGCTAATCCCGAAATTTCGTGAATATCTTCATTAACACGTTTAATGCTGTGGCGGTCATCGGTGGTCACGTGTCCACCGATGTCAATACTACTAAAACTCGAACCAAATATATCGCTAATATTCAGAAGATTTGTAATATTTTTAACGATACGATAATCGTATAAAGTAATAAATGTATCGTAGAGAGTTTGATACGTTGAACGCCATGACATCACCGGTGGCTATCGATGTTAATATTACTCAAACTCGAACCAAATATATCGCTAATATTCGGAAGATTTGCAATATTTTTAATGTTACGATAATCGTGCAAAGTAACAAATGTATCGTAGAGAGTTTAAACAGTTTTATTTGTAGACGTTAGACAGACGTTACGGACGCGTATCGCGAGGTTTCGTATGACACGGATTTCGGCGTGGCACTCAACGTGTTAAACCCTCGCGAACTTCCAGGATAAGTATTAATTTACACGCGACAATCTAATTCTCCACTCCAGACACTTTACCGGATCCAAACGCTTTGCTTCACGAACGCATTAAATGAAGCCGTTCAATTCTGACTCTAAACATTCCCATTATGTTTATACGCTTTCAATTGACTCGTTTTAACCCTTTGCACTCCGTAGGCGTGCTACAATTAATTCCAATTTCAAGTCTTTTATTTGTCAAACAAACTGAAAGAACAAAATAAAGATATAAACTTTATATTATAAAATTCATTCGCACATTGCCGTAGAAAAAGATCGTTCATGATTCGATTAATCTTATCACAAAACGTTCTAGAATAAGTCGTCGTTTGTAACCGAAATATTCTTTGAAGAATATTCTTCGAAAGATCTTCAATCAAAGACTTTGATTACGATTTTAAATTTCCATGTGAATTTAAAACGTGGAGATGTGAGATAATCGTTGGTGTCAAGAACACGAAGTGTCCGTAAGAGTGCGGCATTGATTTTGCGGCTTAGAAATGCAGTTGTTCTATATCGAGCGGGAAACAAGTACAAGAGGGGGTGAAAAGAGAGAAGTTAGATGGTTCTTTCCTTCTCCCTTACGATCAGGGGTGAGTGACTCACGTTCCACAGCTTCGACGCCGGCCGTCGGGACGCTTACCCTTCAAATATTGATTCGCTCGCTCTCGGGGAACGAATGCGCTAACCCTCGCATCATCCTATCTACATTTTTCTAACGTACGCTTCCTTGGCTTCTTATTCGACGGTTTTCGTCTACTCGTGTTACCCCTTTTTTTCCCTAAATTCAGTTAAAGCACGATCCGGATCGTCGGACGATTTAGAGTCTCGAGTTTCCGCGGAAATTAAAAGAGAGTCCTTAAAATACAAGAAAACAACGGTTACTATGTTGCGATTGATCCAATATCCCTAACCTTTGTATTTCGATGCAGTTTACCTAACTGTATATTTTAATATGATACATATACATGTTAACGTTACTTCGATATCAAAACTCCCTAGACAAGCGAATAAATTGGCAAATAAATTCAGTTAATTATTTTGCCAGTCGAATTAATTGCACTTATTCGCCAAGAGTTTATTCAAACATGTTCCCAATCCGGCGGAAGTATTACATTCTCACATTTAGAATTCTAGCGCAAAGCTGCAAAAGGAATGTGGGAATGCAAAATCGTGTGTTGCACGTCAAAGAAAAAGAACGCGCGATGTCTTCCTGCGGCTTTAAAAAAACGAAAAAAGTGTCGGTCGTAAGAGTCGAGATCCGACTGCAAAATAATAGTAAGCGGAGTTCACTAACCGGGATTATGGTGCTAATTAATAAGGCATTTTCTCGTGGGAAAATCTGCGGTGATTACGCGCGAATCGTGCGTAAATCTTTTTGCCGTGAACGTGCACCGGGAGTCGGATAGAAAAATGCTATTCAAAAAGGTCACTCACCGTCCTGGCAAGGCCGACACCAAAATCTCTGTCACGTCGCATCACAAGAACACGCCCAAACACCGGTACTCTAACGTCTCGTATTCCTTCGTCTCGTCGACACTTTCTCTTGGCACCTTACAAACACTGAATCCACTAAAGCGATGAGGCTACGGATTGAATAAAAGGTATAAAAAGACCTTTAAAAATTGCGGAACAAAAGAATGTACTTCAACGCACCTCAGCTGCTCGAAGCAGCGTCGCGACTAAATACTACGAACGCGCCTCCACGCGCTCTGAAATCGACGATGCCAGTCCTCTTTTCCTCCGACGATCCTAGAGAGGGCGACTACCTGCGACCCTGTGCCCCGGCATTGACTTCCACCGACTATCAATTCGAGATTATCTTCTTTCACCAACTAATCTGATCTTCCACTCACTTCTTATTCTCACTTGCCGTTGACACATTCAAAATCCGGCAGGAATTCGTGTAGAATTAAAATGATCACACAAGAATTCGTAGAGAAATGAATACGAAAGTGGAGATCGTTTGATTTTGAAGATCGACTGTGGAGTTCGATATAAATCAGTTAACGAAGTTTAGTTTGGACGAACATTATTTCCTTCGAATTCGCACGCCGGTTTTTTTATGCACGAAGATTGGAATGGTTTTTGATTCGCTTTCTAGATGTACTCGGTATGGAATTGAATGAGGGTGTAATTTTATGCTGTTAATTAATAAAGTGTGATTAAAGATTCGGGAAAAGAGGAGAACGATAAACGCGAACCTCGACTATCGTCGGCACTACGGCGACTGCTTCGACTCTCTCTCTTCCGTGCGTGTGTGGAACCGACACGCATACACACACGCTCGTGGATCGTAGAACCTGGTAAAACAAAGCGTATTTTGAGAGATTTATATTTTTTGGGGATAATAATCAATTTGTTGTGTACGATGAAGATATATAAAGTACCGTGTTAGGATAATTGGCCATTTTCTGAAGGAATGTTCGAAGTAAATAGAACGCATTTTGCGTCGGCGCCGAATTTGATTCGTGAAGCACCTGGAGATTCGTTCCACGGAGTCACTCCAGAGTGCGCCAGGTTTCCGTCAGGTGTTTTTTATACGTTTTGGGTAAAATTCAAATGGTTCCTTGCCGCGTGTGCTGGCTAGATTGAATTAGTGCGAAGAGAAGTGCAAAAATGTAGGAGTTTTTTCAATTATTTCTAATTTTAAACATTTTCATTCCAGGCTTAATTATTCCGAGTACAAAACGTGTAGAAAATAATTCGTGTTTCAAAATCATCGGTGAATAAAATTCCTAATTTCACGCGGTACGTACATTGTGACCATGTACGTTAAAAACATGTTAAAAAACCACTTAAAAACAATAGAAACCGATCATACTGAAAACAGTAAAATACCGTGAAACGGAAGTTGCACTTCGTAGGGAAGTAAATATATTATATAAAATATTATTAATTACAAATGAAACGATTCACTCGAAAGGAAACGGATGACGGAGTACCTGACTCTACGTCAGTGGATCCAACCTGGAAAAACTTTGCTTGTCCGAAGTACATAACTCGTACGTGTTCAAAAGTCAGTAAATTACCTAAGGAAAAAGAGGGCACCGAAGGGATCTCAAAACCGGATATAAATAATATCTTACAAAAGTTGGCGGAGCTTATATCTGATCCGATAACTAATAATGGCGTGCCTCGAATATGTCGGCTTCTTCACGATTATCTACACCAAGTTCAAAATCAGGGTTACGTATCCTTTCTCTAACAAGTCATGATAACGATTTTATATTATGAAAATGGTCTAAGTCACTTTTTTTCTATGCCACTAAAAATAAATTCAATAAATATATTTGCGATTCCGGTTGATATGTAAAACTTTAAGTGATCCTGTCATAATGATGTTGAAAGGTGTTGACAATAAATAGATTCTAGATGAGAAGATTATATCTAGTTATAACCTAAAAAGCTTTTTATCGTTCCTCCCTGAAAAGTGACTTACGCCACTTTCATAATTAGCGGTAATTTCGCGGAAATTTCGCGGAAATTTCTTTGCAAAGAACGAACAGAAATTTGAATAGAAATAATACAAAGTTGCATAAAAATCGTGGTGGAAAAGATTTGAATCTTTGTTGGTACACCGAAAGTTTATTGTATTCTTATCATATATTCTTGTATGTATAAATGCATAGTTTTTTTCCTTAAAGATAAGCATATAGAAGGTAAAACATTTACCGGCGGTAATGAAAGTATTAGAATTTCTAAGCTGGCAAGCTTCGACAATTAAAGAGTATCAGATAAACCTCGATCGAATGCTCGAGCTCTGTAATTTACCGCCCCTGTTGGAAAGAACTTCGGAAAGTCTTCTTAGCACCGACATAATGGAGCAATATTTCACATTGTTGGGATATCTGCTTGCGATCTTACCAACTAAGCGGCAAGTCTTAAAGGTCCACGACGCCCTTCGTTACCTTCTAATCCGAATAAAGCCTACCAACGTGTCATCCGTGAAACTCGAATATTGTCGGAATACCATGGAGAATTCTAGATTGCCGATAACCATCGCCGAACTCCTGGAAGCCTCCTTTCCTGACATGTTCCCGAAAATCCTGGAATTAGCTTCCCTACTTGCTACCATATCTTACACCTGTTGTAAGTAATATATGTAATATTAAACCGCGGGAAAAGTTTGTGTGGATTTTGAAATTGAAATTCAAATACTGACATTCCGGAAAACAATTTTATTTTACGAAGAAATCACCATTTATTTCTACAAATCTTTTCCAACATTCTACAAGCTTATACATTCTATTTTTATTAAAATCTGTTAGAACACGGCGCAATTAAAGGGTTAATTATGTACATTTCTTATTCAATTATTCAATGTTATATGCATTTCACGTTTATTCTAATTTCAATTCATTCGAATTTTACAGTAATTACGCTGATTCCATAAAATCCCATGTTTCATACAAAGGTTACAAGATGTTAGAAGCAGGGATACTTAACACGATACTGATTAGAATGGACCTCCCTTACGCAACTGCATCGCGCTGTACCAGACCGCCGGACATAGTGTTGGAGGGGGGCGAGTATTCCGAGGAAACCACATTTTTCATGATGAACACTCTGTGGTATTTAATGGAATCCATTCTCACACCGAGGAAAGTCCACGATAATCTCTTGAATAAATTAGCGCCCGTACAGTGCGCTATGTGGTACGTTCGCCTCGGTTCAACCTATTTCGATGTTTTTATCTAAATAATAGGAAATCCTGACACTAATTTCCCGATAGTATATATTATAATAGAACTTGGAGAACCGGTTTTACTTTCTGTCTTATTGTATAATTCCCGTTTTTCAAATGACGAAAGTTTTATGTAAAACTTTGATGTACTATTTTAGTTTTGGACATTTTCTTACAAGTTAGAAAAACGAATTTCTGTGTATCGTTCAGCGTAGGGGTTTACGGTACGCGTTCAAGAGACAAATAGTTAGCAGTCAACATTGCGCGCGTAGTTTGAAAATGAGAAATGATATTGCGATAATTATTCTGGTTGGACTATCAACGATTCCATCCTGGAATGTCATTAAAAGTGGCATCGCGGATGACGTTCTTCTTCTGTTCTCCGAATTCGAATCCGGCATTGTCAACATTTGGACGGAGAAGGTTAAAGTTGGACGAACCAACGAGGATCTCTTTTTCGAAAAGATTCTTTTATTAATTATTATTCGTCTCGCCGATATTGATGCATGTCATACCGTAATTATTCCTTAATTTCCTCCGAATGTTACTCGATTATTTCTCCCCAAAAAAAAACATTCTTAACGATTTGATTATATTAGATGATGGTGGAACGAAAAGTGATGAAGTCCGTGCTGAATTTAATTAATCCAAACGTCGAAGGCTCAGCAATTACCTGGAGTTTACCGCAATTTTGGAATATTTTTGAGTACGCGTTGCATGTCTTATCAGCGATAACGCCAAAATTTCCGGGAGAATTCGTGAAATATAAAGGAACACGGAGGTGCATATTTTGAATGAAAATCTCAATTATTTAACCGTTGTAAACAATAATATTTATATATATTTTCTGTTTATATATATTACATTTCTTCCTCAGATTATTATTGATTATTGAGTGGAGCCTGAGTTCAAAGTTTGACGTAGATCTTCTACTGAATTGTGTAAGAACAATTTGTTTAATTGCCGTGATAAACGATCCGGTTTTACTCGGAAGTTTCCGCGGAGACGGCACAGTGATATCCTTAATTAGTCAGTTTAAATATTATATGTAACATTTGGTTAATTATTAGTTGATTTCTTTAAAGTAATTTATTTTATTATTACCGTAGAAGTGATTCATTACGTAATAGAATTAGAGAAACACAGTATGCGACATCAGCGAGTGTTAACGTTATCACTGATGAGCATCGAATCGCTGATGACGAAGCAGGACTTCTTTCAAGAGACGTACGGAGAGGAAAGCGTGAAATTGATTACCAGTCTATTATTCAAGTGTTTGTATCAAAAGGATGATGAGTTTCTAATAGATCAACGGTAAGTTTCCGGAAATCATTAATTATACCATGCTTTAGAAAAGTGTTTAGCAGTGTACAGCGCAAAGAAAATTTTTCAACCGCTTCTTTCGACCCAAAATCGTCCTAGAATATGTTTATACATCATTTACCATCGATTTGGGTCATTTAGAAGCGATTTTGGCGACTTTTCATTTTTGACCATTTTTGAAGGTATACCCCTTCACATTTTTTCGACTTGGTTTCGCCCATTTTTGACCAATAAAAATTTTTTAACCGCTTCTTTCGACCCAAAATCGCCCTAGAATATGTTTATACATCATTTACCATCGATTTGGGTCATTTAGAAACGATTTTGGCGACTTTTAATTTTTGAGAATTTTTGAAGGTATACCCCTTTACATTTTTGCGATTCTGGTTCGACCCATTTTTTGACCAAACAAATTTTTTAACCGCTTCTTTCGACCAGAAATCGTCCTAGAACATGTTTATACATCACATACCATCGATTTGGGTCATTTAGAAGCGATTTTGGCGACTTTTAATTTTTGACCATTTTTGAAGGTGTACCCCTTCACATTTTTTCGACTTGGTTTCGCCCATTTTTGACCAATAAAAATTTTTTACCCGCTTCTTTCGACCCAAAATCGTCCTAGAATATGTTTATACATCATTTACCATCGATTTGGGTCATTTAGAAACGATTTTGGCGACTTTTAATTTTTGAGAATTTTTGAAGGTGTACCCCTTCACATTTTTTCGATTTTGGATCGACCCATTTTTGACCAATAAAAATTTTTTAACCACTTCTTTCGACCCAAAATCGTCCTAGAATATGTTTATACATCATTTACCATCGATTTGGGTCATTTAGAAACGATTTTGGCGACTTTTAATTTTTGAGAATTTTTGAAGGTGTACCCCTTCACATTTTTTCGACTTGGGTTTGACCCATTTTTGACCAAACAAATTTTTTAACCGCTTCTTTCGACCAGAAATCGTCCTAGAACATGTTTATACATCACATACCATCGATTTGGGTCATTTAGAAGCGATTTTGGCGACTTTTAATTTTTGACCATTTTTGAAGGTGTACCCCTTCACATTTTTTCGACTTGGTTTCGCCCATTTTTGACCAATAAAAATTTTTTACCCGCTTCTTTCGACCCAAAATCGTCCTAGAATATGTTTATACATCATTTACCATCGATTTGGGTCATTTAGAATTGAATTTGGCGACTTTTAATTTTTGACAATTTTTGGAGGTATACCCCTTCACATTTTTTCGACTTGGTTTCGCCCATTTTTGACCAATAAAAATTTTTTAACCGCTTCTTTCGACCCAAAATCGCCCTAGAATATGTTTATACATCATTTACCATCGATTTGGGTCATTTAGAAACGATTTTGGCGACTTTTAATTTTTGAGAATTTTTGAAGGTATACCCCTTTACATTTTTGCGATTCTGGTTCGACCCATTTTTTGACCAAACAAATTTTTTAACCGCTTCTTTCGACCAGAAATCGTCCTAGAACATGTTTATACATCACATACCATCGATTTGGGTCATTTAGAAGCGATTTTGGCGACTTTTAATTTTTGACCATTTTTGAAGGTGTACCCCTTCACATTTTTTCGACTTGGTTTCGCCCATTTTTGACCAATAAAAATTTTTTACCCGCTTCTTTCGACCCAAAATCGTCCTAGAATATGTTTATACATCACATACCATCGATTTGGGTCATTTAGAAGCGATTTTGGCGACTTTTAATTTTTGACCATTTTTGAAGGTATACCCCTTCACATTTTTTCGATTTTGGATCGACCCATTTTTGACCAATAAAAATTTTTTAACCGCTTCTTTTGACCAGAAATCGTCCTAGAATATGTTTATACATAATTTACCATCGATTTGGATCATTTAGAACCGATTTTGGCGGGAGTCTACTGTACTTCATAAAGAAATTATTAATATTAACCATTCATATCGCTAGACTTTTGCTGGCGGTAGGTTCTTACATTTGGAAGTGCATCGTACCGTCTCCCAAAGTTCTTCAGAAGTTTATCGATGCCGGTGCCATTTACATCATTCTCGATATTATTGAAATCGCGCATTATCCTGCGCGTTGCTTGTATCTCGGTATTCTAACGGATATCTGCGACAATATATTTTGCGGGCAATATTTATGCACGTGGAGAGGCACTGATAAGGAAACAGGATTAATGTCCATGTTAGCAACAATATGGAGGGAGGAAGAAATCAGATTGGGAGTTAAAAGGCACCACGATGGATCCGTAGAAGGTGAACGATATTCCACGCTTCATTTTCGATATTAAAAATAAAACTAGTTATAGTAACGTTAAAAATATGGAAAGTCCTACGAATATTACCGATATATTTGATTCGAGTTTTAGTAATATTGGCATCTGTCCAACATGTTAAATAATCAAAATGCTATTAATAAAAGAATTAAAAATCTAAATTTCGTTGACAGACGTTGAATTGCCTCTAATGGGTGTTAAACAGTGGATGAACACATATCGAACCAAACTCAAAGGAAACGTTAGTCCGGCAATAAACGATATGATTGGATCGGTTAGGTCCAAGATATATTCGATCCAGAAGATCATCGAACGAGATAGTGATCGATACGAAATGGCAAAGGAACGATACAAGATTCTTTTAGTCGATCTTCCATTAGAAGATCGAGTGAGTGTCTGCTTTCGTGTGTTTTACACAAAACATATTACGCGAGTCATCGTCGACTCTAGTTTCGTTAGTTCGTAAAGGAATCTCATCTAGATCTTTTAGCAGATAATATATGTTCAGATAACGATAGCTGGTATGAACCTATATTTGCGGCTAAAAATAGGCGAGGTTTGGTCCGAAATAGGAAGGTATTTGGAACAAAATGGAATCACACCTTTGAGCATGGATGGTCAAGTGATGTTTTTAATGATACACCGGCATCATTCCTGGGCTATGCTCGTAAAAGAACGACAGCAGAAGCTCACGTTATCCGCGAAGGATGCGGAAGAGATAATGGAGAAAGATGATTACGTCATGCTACGCGATGCTAAACTTGCACCGTCATTGGACGCTTTGGACGAATTAGATTACATTCGTAGAACTACGGATAGAAGTTACATGCTAAGAAAAAGAGAGGAACAAAAAAGGCAGGTGAATTCTGCTCTGCATTTCCCGAGCGACACGGACGCCGAACTTTGTCACCGAACGTTCCAAGATGGCGTTAATTTCACGGTAATTGTCGACGTTGATCTTAGAAATCCTTGTCTGGTAGACAAACGGAATATTCTTATACAATTAATGTTATTGGAATGATTAATTAACGGAGTTTTTACGCATTGCAATTTTATTATTTAGGCCATTTACGATCAGCATTGTAGGATAACAAGTGTTCCAGTTTCTCCGGTATTTAGTGAAGTTCAGATTCGTCCGATTTCTTCTTCCGGTTCGCGAACTTCCAAGTTGACATATTCTTTGTCGAAGAAATCTACAATGTCATCCTTGGAAAATTGTTTAATCGCGAATGAAAAAAGTACGGGCAACGCTTAATGTACATTTATAATATAAATTTGTGAATTCAGTAAACGAAATGTCCATTTTAATATAAATTCTGAAACTGTTTAATCGTTTTTGGTTTCCTTTCGTTATCCGATATTGAGCTTATAGAAGTCTTCTTTGCCGGCGTTTATGTAAACATTTAATATTTCAATATCGTAAAACGATTATCAAAGGATCATGTTTATAAACACATAAAATATCTGATCTCAGCTGTAAAACTTAACGAAGATGCAATGCGCTTTGCATGAAATACGTTCCGAAAAATATGTTTACCGAACATTTTCACGTGTGATTTGAAACTGAAGATTCATTAATTTCACTCTTCTAGAACCCACCCATTAAATTCTGACAAATATTCGTTAATTCTATGACGAATTTCTTTGGCCGCGATATATTCGAATGTATTTGAAATGATATCTAGATTTGGCGCGCAAAGATCGGCAACTCCCGCCATGTTCCGTCGTCATCTAGAATAAGTAGCTCCTGTGTTCTGTTTATCTAGATAACCTAACGGAAACTCGGCCGGGAGAGCGGCCGGAGGACTGGCTGTGCGCCGCCAGTGAGAGTCAACATGTCGTTCGCGCCGCAACTATCGGTTGTCCTCGTCGTCTGCCCGGTACCGGTTTGAAAACGCGTTACGAGCCACAATTCCCCGATCTATCTCGTTTCTCTTTTCGGCGATATTAAGCGATTCGCGAGACGAATATCGAGTGTGTCGTGCGTCGAACTCCCGCGTCGTTTCCGATTGATCTTTGGATCGGTGATACTATCAACGGTGTTAAAATATCGAGAGACAACGAGAGAGGGAGTAGAGTGAGGAGACCAAAAAAAAAGAACCATCGACGAGTAACGCTCGTACGACATACACGTCGATTTCCCTATCGCCGCGTTCTATATTTCTTATTCCACCAGATTTTGGATTCTTCCTATATAATAATAGTGGCGTTTGGTATATCCGTATCATTTCGCATCGTTTGTTGATTCTTTTTCTCTTTTCGTCTCTCGGGGTCTCTCTCCATTTCGTTATCCCCTCTACGGAGTCCCCGACTATTCTTCCCGTCATCATCTCTGGTCGGGTCGGGTCGTGTCGTGCGGAGGAGGAGGAGGTGGAGGAAGAGGAGACGAAGACGGGACACACGGAGAGCGCACGGATTTATATTCGTAGCGCAGGAGAGTTTACCGAGGCTCGTAAATATGGCGTGTGAACGGTGGTGCTTTAACCGTGGCTGTGACGGACCTCGAAACCGATCTTTCCACGTTCTTTCGCTACTCGCACTCTTGGCTTTCCTTGGATCCAGCTTGGCGAGCGTCGAGTCCGGTGAGTCCTCCTCTCGCTTCTTTTTCGTATGCTTACTTGTTGCGCACGCTTTTACGCCCGATCACCCTCCACGCATCCACTCATCCACTCCGATCGAGTCCCGACAGTTTTATCCCTCGTAAACTTACAAATTAACATCATTCCTCGTACTTTTCTCTATTCTTTACCCGTCTGCCCTCCCCTCTGCCCTCCATCTCTTCCTCTTTCATAGTCCGCTACGCGGGGGAGGTAAAAGATCGTGGAAAAGATGGAGAGCGAGACAGAGTTCGGGTGCAAGTGAGAGGGGAGAAGTGTAGGGAAAGAAAGGAAAAAGTTTTTCGTGTTGAACGAGCGAGAAACTGCTGTAGACTTCTTCCTACGCGACTACTACGCAATACCATTGACTCTGTGTCTCTTCGTGGTCTTCTCTTTAAGGCAGACATTTTTTTAAGTGCTACCTTCCTCCACGATAATTATGCATCCTTCTCGTGTCGCATTACGCGAAACAAAGATTTCTCGAATGTTTCTTACCTTATTACACAACGTCGAATATCATCGGATTTAATAGCCCCTGTTTTTCGTATTTATTTATACGCGCAGTCAATTTCCGAGAGCAAAGGCATTCACGGTTACACGAACCGAGTATTTATTTTCTTAGCGGCTTAAAAAATACGCTGCGCGTTATTTTGTTTGAGATATAAATTAAGCCGCGTCTTCCGTGTTGGGAATTCGGTGGTTTTATGAGACCCGCGGGTCGCACAATTTTTGTGCAGGTATTTACTAGCACATTACGGACCAGACATTTTATTGCTGTCTACAGACTGATATTTAAAGTAAAATATTTACGCGATTTATGGTAAAGAAAGTCACTTCTGGTATCATGAATTGTTATCAATAATACGAGATATCTGGTCATTGATTACTAAAGGTAGAATACAAAATGCGAAATATCTCGTTATTCGTCTGCGATGTGTTGAAAGGCGAATTAAAAGGATGCGATAATGTCGTTTGAATTTCGTCGTCGATCGTCGCGTTGAATTAATTGAATCGGTGCCGTGAGTGTCCTTCAATTTTCTTCGTATACGATGACGGTACGAACTTCGGTGACGACAGGTCGAGGAGTTATCTCGGGTCATTCTGTCCCTCCTTTTTTGATTGGTATATTGCCACGTTCGATTCCACGGACACTTTCATGCCGAAAACCCTTGTTTTCGCGAAATACGTCGTTGCGCGTACCTCACGTTTCGCCGCGAGTTGACTGCACGTTTCGCACTGTTTCTTTAACTTAATACCGCGGCGTAACAACGGATTCCAGGGAAAACCCGAAACTTTCTTTCACCTACTATCCAACGTTATCGTGTTACACAAACGATAGATTACAATATGTACTGTTGTTTTTGAAAGTATAAATCCGAGTTTTATGAAGCACTAAATTAAACAGAACTTGTCACGATATACTTAAATCTTCTTTTATTAGTTACGACACTAAAATAAAACAATAAAATGGATTTATATCACTTTAATAAATAACGGCTCATTTATTTCTCGTTTTATTTCTCGTTTTATTTCTCGTAATATTATTTGTATATATACTAAATTAATTCGTACAATATTTTCGTGAAGGTTATGTTTGCAGTAGCCTCGAATTGTTTCGAGATCCTTGAATATTTTACGTGTCGCTAGCGTTAAGTGTTGTTTTCAGTAACTACGCAGTATTCAGAAGTTTCTCTATCTTTCTTTATCTTTCCCTTTCGCCAATCGATTCCTTCTCTTGCAACCACCTGTTCCACGAGCCATGCTCCGTAATCGTGTTACGTACGAAGCAAAAAAGAAATCAGATTCTATTTTATTCGAGGGAACGTAGTTTTCGAAAATATAACAATATTCCTCTTTCGAATGCATTTACCGATTTAGCCTGGATTTTCTATTACATTTAAGTCTTTTATCGTTGGTGCACCTGATGCGCACGAACCAACACAATTGTAGGTAATTATTAGATTGGCGGACAAATTCGTGCGGTTTTAATATATAAATAGAAAGCGATTTTTCTTGGATGTTGTACATTCTTTCAATTTTATTTATCCGATAATATATCGTCACTGCTGATTTAGAATAGTTTTTTATATTTTCATAAACCGCCATTTCTGCGAAAGAAATTGATGCAAACCGTACGAACATTCTGGCCAACCTAAAATATCAATTGCTACAAATATAAACAGCGATGTACAGTGTGACATACTTAATGTGACTAATAAAAATTAGTTACTAGTTAAGCTGCATATCTTAACAAAATTAAGAATTGAAATTATTATTCTTACTTTATGATCGATTATCTGTCGAATATTTTATTTTACATTCAGACTTCGTTCGGAACATATTTCTCGAAACTAAATAATTCCTGACACCGCGATTCCACTAATAAAATATAAAGGCGTATTTACACAGATACAACTCGATCAAATATTCTACCCAACATATGACAATGTTCTAGAACCACGAACAACGATCGATAAATCGTTTCGAAGTAGTTACATGAGAATCGATGAATCGCTGTAACAAACTTTACGTCTATTGAAAAGTAGAGTAGTTTTTCTAGCGAGTTGTCCTCGAAAACCGTGTTACGCGAAGTTACGCGAAGTGACGAGGAGTTAACAAAGGATACACTCGAGTCGACGAGCCATTCGCGCACTTCCCGGGTTAAAAACAACTGTGTTCTTTTCGAGAGGTTTTCGCTGCGACGGGTTACCCGCTCATTATAGCGCTCGATTGTATCCTTTGAACGGCCAACGGAGTACCCACTCCTAGGAAACAAGTCGAAAACTCTCGATACAAAGAACTGCGAAACGCGAGTCTGATATTGTCGCTTCGTGAGAAACTGTGCTTTCTAAGCGCATTCTGTTCTGCTCTCCTCGATACAATGCAACGCTTCGTTTCAACGAGACTTACGAGACTTTTATTCGCAACGTACCGTCCCGGCAATGATTCGTCCGCCGCGTGAAGTTAGCTGCGGTAGACGGCTATGGTTTCTCGATAATTTACGATTATTAGTATAACGCTGAATAGTTCCGAACAAATACTGGATAAACAGCAGCAGAGTTTTACGATAAGTTAACGGGAATATTCTTTGTTTCTTTTCGATTTATTCAATGGAATTAATTAAATAAAAGATGTAAAATATTTATATAACCAATTCTGTTTTTACACCATAGATACGTTTCCGAAGAATACGTGTAAACAACATTCGTGTAAAGAATATACTTTATCTATGGAAAGTTTGCAATTACCATTTTATTATTTATAAAATAACAAGCATTTTACTTGGACTTTTATTAAGTTTTTATACAAAATTCATGAAGAAGTGTTTGTGTAAAAACAGAGTTGGGTTTGTATTTACATGAAATTGAAGGATTACCGTAAGATTGAAGATTGGTGACATTATGTTTTTAAAGCACACCGATATTTGATAATAGTTGTAAATGATAAGGAAACAGAGATCGTAGAGAAACGATAGATGAATCATAACTTTGGTCATATTTTCAGCGATGTCGAAAGTTCAACGTTCTACTAAAATTAGCTCCCCGCATATACGCGGTTCGTTATACCTGCCAAGTGGTAACTAAAAATACAGAAACCATCGGGTTTTCTTGGCAATATATTATTTTTAACTCCACGCAGACTCATTCCGTTCCGATAAACGTCTTCTTACAATCTTATTGCGTGTATCGTGACACGTAACTTAAACGTATATCAACATAAAATAGAAATGTTCTTTAACAAGTACATAAATCTTGCTGGCATATTTTTCTCGTCTATTTCACTCATTACGCGAATAAACGGTATCCTACTGCATTAATACTCATCCATAATTTATGGTTGTTCAAACATAGCTAATAATAAATGATCATAGCTTGTTTAGAATCACTATGATACACCCGCACTGGCGCGTTCGTGCTTACGAAAAGATGACTATCGTGTTAATGGATGACGTAAAAATGATTGTACCACTTTACACGATATTCTTAATTAAATGATTACACCGGCTTTACATAATAGGAACGGTTCAATCCTTCATAACCTAACTTAAGTAGTAATATCATTCTTACTTAAATCAATTTAATTATATTATTTTGGGCGTATTCGAGAGTGGTTTGTGATAGAAATATTTGGATCGTGGAGCCATTGCAAACAAATAGGGTAAACTCCCGTGTAAGGCGGGTAATATGTTACGCGTTGTGGAAATTCGCGTTGTAGGAACTCGCGTTGTAGGAACTCGCGTTGTAGGAACTCACGTTGTAGGAATTCGCGTTGTAGGAACTCGCGTTGTAGGAACTCACGTTGTAGGAACTCGCATTGTAGGAATTGGCGTTGTACGAATTCACGTTGTAGGAACTCGCGTTGTAGGAATTCGCGTTGTAGGAACTCGCGTTGTGGGAATTCGCCTTGTAGGAATTCGCGTTGTTGGAATTGGCATTGTAAGAATTCGCGTTGTAGGAACTCACGTTGTGGGAATTCGCGTTGTAGGAAGTCGCCTTGTAGGAATTCGCGTTGTACAGGAGTTTACAGTATGTTGATTCATGCGACGACAAGGTTGAGAAACACTGTCGTAGTGGGTTACTCTACTCTCGGTGGCGATTTTCAGACTCCACTAAGCTGATCGCGCAAAATTTTATTTATGGACATTAAATCACCGACAACTGGAGTAAGTTTTAATGTCGGACTTCAGTCGCCTCTCGAACTGCCGCAGTAAACTTCAGTATCGCCTCTCGAATGCAAAGAGTTAAATGTTGTATAAACTTTTACCGTAGCGCGGGAAAAATGGTAGTTTTGTAGGAATTGGTAATCGGTGTTTGAGTCGTCTTCTTAAATAGGAGTTATAAGCTGGTAATAAAACACACGGTGTACCAGTATATAGTCTTGTAACTCGAAACTCCGACACACTGCCTTGGCCTTATATAGATCGACGGTCTACAATACATACCTACGTATATATGTACATACGGTATAAATATTAGTAGGTACAAGTATATATGTACTCAGGATATATAAGGTTCTCGGATCCACGGGGGTGTCTGGCTTTAGAAGGAAAATCTACATAAATAGGCCTTTGTGTGTCGCGTATTTCCATAGCTTTGCATAGAGCTACAGAGTTCCAGCGGATGGTTCATCTACGGTCTGAAGGTAGCCGCAACAAGTGCGCGTACAGACTCATCTTTTATCGAAGTTATTCTCGAAAATAGATATCCGCTAACTTCAGCTTTAACTGACATCCAGTGTGCAAACAATATTCTTCCGAAATCGGTGTAATATTACAATCTTTTGTTACATTTAGATATGTAAATTATAAGGAAAGTATAGCGGTCCGCTGTGGCTAGGTTTACATCGTAAACGAGTCGTCTGCAGTGACTGTACGAACCGCGTTTACGATTCCATATCTTATTCTGTTGTTTTACCATATTTCTTGTAAATTCTAATGAAGTAATATTCGATAACAATGTACAGTTGTTTTTCCTGGACTTTTTAGAAGAAGTTTCGACGTAATATATTGATAATCGAAGGACGAAAGTATACAAACCAGTGCGCTGTTATTTATGTGAAAGAATCAGAAGAAGTGCATCGCAATGATATTTACAATCGTTTCTTTTACATTTGATCGCGCGAATTCTCGCGAACTCGTACTCGCTTGACGTTGAGTATATCATCGTGTATTTATACAAGTGTTTTTGCGACAATATTTATATAACGATGGGAAGTATGCAAGGTTGGTGTCTCGTGGTTTATGGAAAGGTCGAAAGTAGTGTTACGAGTTGCATCGGTAGTTTCATTTCCCCCCTTCGACGTTAGCGTGCGATTCTTTCCACGTGAAAACGTTCCTCGCTCCAATTTCGCAAGTTACACAAGTTCTGCTGCTATTCGCGCATTTCTCTACTAGCAAACCATGCTATTTCCGTAAAATGTATCTTCGGTTTTAGCGATTTGCTTCGCGAGCTTTCGACGCCCGGAAGATCGTAATGCTTCTTAAACAAACGAATGGAATCCAGAAAGTAAAGTACGGTGAACTCCCGTAAAACGCGAGTTCGTACAACACGAATTCCTACAATGCGCCAAAGATGTTGCGACGATTTTTACAAAAGGGGTTTAACTGATTTAACCTTTAAATACATTAATACAATACTAGTTTGATTACTCGTCTTAGAAACGCGGCGATAATTTTGTTTCGTTAATCTTTTAGAAAATTCGTGAAAGATATACTCGTCGCCACCGATTTCTGATGCTTCTGATTGGCGTAGGACTCTTGGCGTCGACCACCGAACTGATAAGCGTAATCATAAGTCGACCGCACGAAATTAGTGCGAAATTGAACGAAATTGAACGAAATCAGTCAGAAGAATAAATTCACGCTAGAACTACCGAACATAGTCGGTTATGTTTACATCTTTATTTATAATCTTGAGTTATATTCTTGTAGGTCTTCGAAATGTTAGTATTTTTTGTTGGATAGTCATTAATATATATATATATATATGCTAATAGTATAGACCAATGTTTGATTTAAATTAAAATCGAAACGTTTCGACAATGGGTTTTTGCCTCTTCAGTCGAATTAAATTAAGATAAGAAGTCCTAGGTATTTATTCTGAATTACGCCCTAGGTGCTGTTGTCTTAGATGTTCAGTTAAGACATCTTTAATATCTTTATTTACATATAAACTATGACCGGAGGATGTAAATTAATTAGTGAATTTCATTATGAACTATTGTGTTAAATTAAGGTATATAAAATCTCAAACAACCCGACGTTGTATGTTCAAATAACATTATTGAAAATGACGGACCATTTCGACTGGTTTCGTAGTCCAGTGTTAATGTACCTCCCTGAAGCTTGCGCCGAAACTAAGATAAAAGGCGATACGATACGAATGCAAAGATGCGCAGAGGGAGCGGCGCGTATCCGGTTTCCACGACGTATATCGCGTTCAATATGCTTGTAACACGACATAATCCTATATCGTATTCTTGGTCTATCGATGCAATGGTGCAACGTTATGTTGCAGACGTCCGTAACCTAGACGTTCTTTTAATCCGCTTCCTTTCAGTAAATCTATACCCTCCGCTGCGTGCCACGCAGTCTGCGATCTTACTTCGACCCACCGTCTCAATTATGCGTGCTAATTACTAATATCCAATTAACTGATTCGCGTCCACCACGTGGCGGTGTATTTAAGAGAATATAATAAAGTCTACGCCAATTTCTTTCATCTCTGAAGACAGTTGACGCGTTGAACACGTTGGTAAGTCTAAATAGTAATAAAAGAAATCGCGTTCAAGCTAAACAAATATCCCTATGCAGATTTCACCGACCAAATATTCCAACTCGAAAGCCGCTACTTTCTTCCACGTCCATTTCACTTTGTTTCTCCTCGTGCTTAATGAGGCTTATTAATATATTTCTTGTTATCGATACGAAATACTTATTAATGCTCCTCGATTGAGTTAAGCAACGAAGGTTTTACGGTAATTTGACATTTTCCGTGATTCTTATTAAGATACGTTAACACTTTATAGTTCCATGTAACTTTGAAATTGCATACTCGTCTGAATCTTTAATTTCAGTTTACTTCGCTGTAAGAATAATTATAAAAGTACTCGCAACGATTGCCATCTTTTCGGTGCGTTTCAATTATAATTTCGTTAGAATCGTGTTTAGTTAGGTTTACGTTATACGATTTGGTTTTGGACATGAAAAAAATTGAGCTATAGAGGGTTAATATAGCGTGTAACTATGCGGAAATATAAATCGGAGGGAGAGAGAGAGAGCGGGAAATTTGGTGGAGGAAAGGGTGCAGCCTCTGAACATAACGAACACCCACGTGGCCCATTTTATACGGTCATTAAGTATGCCTTATGCGGATGGTCCTGCTGATTATACTTGATTGCTCCGTGTCTTGCACACTTAATGCTTATAGGCTAATCCTAAATTATAGGTCAGCCACATTGTGGATAAGTGTCCTTTTAAATCCCTCTCTTAACTATTCCTATAGTCGTGGCGAAAGATTTGTTCACGGTCTGAAGATAGCAACAGAACATTTCCCCCAGGACACATTTTCTATTTCAATATTGTATGGTCCAGAAAGTTCATGCCGATTTCAGTAGAGTTTTTAGTCGACTGAAAACCTGAGAAGTTTTGAGAGAATAGAATCTTCAAGTTGCGTGGAAACTGAAGAAAAGTTGTAGTAATTGAATAAATATAAATCGACGTAAGAAAATGTTGCCTGTGAGTTCTACTTCTTATAATATAACTAACTAATATTCAACGGTAATATAATAGTAGTAATATTCACTAAAATGTGAATATTATTATAGTCGCACGAAAGGTGCATTTTAAAATAAGCTGACACGCTAAAAGTGTACCTCAAATGCAACAAGGACACGCGAAATTCTTAGTTCATTGAACTTTCGTTAGTGGCGAATGGCGAGTGGCAATAAGATTGTCAACTTAGAAGGAGATTCGTGATAAGTCGAAGAGGTTAGGAACGTAGGTGTACGGAGGAGGCCAGGGAAATGCTTGAGGTTGGTTCGCGCGTCGGGGCTTCACGCCGGAAGCTTAGCCGTCCTGCGAATACCAGCCCTTCCGGTTTTGCTCGCCGATATTATAATCGCAATCTCCTTCCGCAGTCATAGACACAGCACTGAACTTGAATATACACGATAAGGAAATGAAAGAATATTATTCGTAACCGTTGATGTTACGTTGAGAGCTATAAATATTATGATCGTAATGTTACACGATTCTTTAGTGAAAGCATTTCTTGATGCGCAAAGAAGTGTGCGCATTGCACGACGACACGGTGAACGCAAGATTGTTTGAGATTCATCGAGTAGCGTTTCATTTTCCGAGGTAGCAATTAGCGATAGTATTAATTAAGGATCTCGTTAGTGGTAATTTCGTAGATGAACATCAAGGAGTACCCTAGATAACCGCGGCTTATTTAGTCTACGAAGAATCCACTCAATAATCCGTATCGAGGATAGCGTTAAAGAAATGTGAAACGCTTATCGCTTAATAGAAATTAACGTCCAAGTATCAGTGGCGCCAACCTACTGACTGATACGAGACCTTATTCGTTAGTGATCATTGCCTCCGTCACGTACGTTATAAAATTAAATAGCACTCGATGAGCGTCGAACAATTTCGCGTTCGCCATAACATCGCATAATGCGCATAACTCCTTTGCGCATCGAGGAATCCATTTAGAAAAGCATCATACTTGTTACTCTTTCCGCACGAACTTACATCGAACGTGAATTAATTCTTCGCTGTAAACATGTTTCTATTTATTATATATTCTTATATATATATTCTATAAATGTTTGAGTATTGTAGGTCACCGAAACGATCTGTTTGACCCAGATTATCGAGACTAGTCTAGATTTCGTGGCAATCCAAAAATATTTCGCGCGACTCGGTTCACCTTGGAGGTTATGTAAGACTAAGCGGTCTGTTGGGCTAAATTATAATATATACTCTAAAACGCTAGAAGAGTGCTCGTGTTTACTCGTCGTTGAGCAACCATCGAATCCGTCCCGTCCCTCGTAGGCCCCGTACTTAAGGGCATCACCCCCGCTTCGGGGGTTTAAGGCCCTTTGGGCGCCACGATGACGCGGCCGTCTTCCGAAGGGGAGGCCTTATGTAGACTAATTCTAACACTCGGCCATCCTGACTACCATGCTTGTCCTCAAGCATTGTGTCGTGTTTCTGAAAAACAAGATATACAAACCACACATCAGTATTTGTTCATCAATAACAATATGGTCACAACTGAACTATCATAAGACCGTAATACTCCCCTTGTTTATGCTGGCAGGTAACTACCGGTCTTTCTAAATTTCGGACGATGCATTAACGCATCTCGCAACCATAATAGGTATCTCGGTAATACCAATGTCGCCATTCTCCTTCTTCTCCAGGAGTTGCGACAATTCATTTAACCTGAAATAGATTTTTAAACAGGAGCCGCAACTCTCCTCTTCCGGGAGTCGCGACCCCTCCCCTTTTTCTAGAGTTGCCAACCTCCTTTTCCTCCAGGAGTTGCAACTTCTCCGACCTTTCTGGAGGGGTAACGGAATCCTCCGCTTCCTGGGGACTATACAGGGGACGCAACTCTCTCCTCCGGGTGTTGCGATCCTCCTGCTCCAGGGCCTTACCTAGGAGATGCACCCTACCAGGACTTCATACAATGTCGCCGTCCTCCTTTCTCTCCAGGAGGTGCGACAGTGCAGGTGACCTATATAGCATCATGTTGACATCAATGTCGCCGTTCTCCTTCTTCTCCAGGAGGTGCACCATTTTTGTTGACCTGAAATAGGAGTATCGAACCTCCTCTTCCAGGAGTTGCAACTGTCGCCCACGACCAGAGTTGCAATCTCCCAGGTAATTCAAACAGGTGGCAACAGCCAGCCTCTTCCAGGAGTTGTAACTGTCGCCCACGACCAGAGTTACAATCTCCCAGGTAATTCAAACGGGTGGCAACAGCCAGCCTCATCCAGGAGTTGTAACTGTCGCCCACGACCAGAGTTACAATCTCCCAGGTAAACCATACAGGTGGCAACAACCAACCTCTCTAGGAGTTGCAACTGTCGCCCACGACCAGAGTTGCAATCTCCCAGGCAAACAATAAAGGTGGCAACAACCAACCTCTCTAGGAGTTGCAACTGTCGCCCACGACCAAAGTTGCAATCTCCCAGGCAAACAATAAAGGTGGCAACAACCAACCTCTCTAGGAGTTGCAACTGTCGCCCACGACCAAAGTTGCAATCTCCCAGGCAAACAATAAAGGTGGCAACAACCAACCTCTCTAGGAGTTGCAACTGTCGCCCACGACCAAAGTTGCAATCTCCCAGGCAAACAATAAAGGTGGCAACAACCAACCTCTCTAGGAGTTGCAACTGTCGCCCACGACCAAAGTTGCAATCTCCCAGGCAAACAATAAAGGTGGCAACAACCAACCTCTCTAGGAGTTGCAACTGTCGCCCACGACCAAAGTTGCAATCTCCCAGGCAAACAATAAAGGTGGCAACAACCAACCTCTCTAGGAGTTGCAACTGTCGCCCACGACCAAAGTTGCAATCTCCCAGGCAAACAATAAAGGTGGCAACAACCAACCTCTCTAGGAGTTGCAACTGTCGCCCACGACCAAAGTTGCAATCTCCCAGGCAAACAATAAAGGTGGCAACAACCAACCTCTCTAGGAGTTGCAACTGTCGCCCACGACCAAAGTTGCAATCTCCCAGGCAAACAATAAAGGTGGCAACAACCAACCTCTCTAGGAGTTGCAACTGTCGCCCACGACCAAAGTTGCAATCTCCCAGGCAATTCAAACGGGTGGCAACAGCCAGCCTCATCCAGGAGTTGTAACTGTCGCCCACGACCAGAGTTACAATCTCCCAGGTAAACAATACAGGCGCGGCGAATGTCCTTGCTGTGACAGTCCAGTCGAACTCCCATCGTGGAGGCAGTGGCACACATTCGCGTTATCCAATGGCTGCAACCCAAGGTTTCAACCTCTCGACCGCCACTACGGTTGTAGCGTGTCTACCGCCTTCTCGCAGGTCTTCGACCTCATACCTGTCGTTCCACAGGACCCTCACTACCCGGAACGGACCCTTAAATTTGGGGTGAAGCTTCCTGCTGTCCCCCGTCGTTCCTTCGCTCGTGATCTCCACCATGATCACGTCTCCCTCATTGTACTTCGTTGCAGGCTTCGAAATCCATTCTCGGAGTTCACGAGAATTCATCTATGAATTTCAGCTTGAACTCCTTGCAATATTCGAACTTCCGTCGGTTGTTTGGCTTAATTCCCCATTAACGCCTCCGTCGGTATTGCTCCAATTCCCTGGTTGAGGGTCGTCTTCGGCGCGCCTTGGATCTGCCGTACACTTTTGTCCCACCTGTCGGGATCGTCTCCCGCCATGGTCACAACCAAGGGCGCCGCAATTGTTCGATCGTACCGCTCGCATCGCTCATCGACTCGAGGGGTAGCAACAGCATTTATTACATTCTTACTATTGTACATCGTGCAAAATATTTTGAGTGTCCCCGCCGTAAACGCGGTCCATCGGCCACTAAATTATTCGACGTAGAATAGGCGAACGACATTCGCTAATATTTTCGCTGCACGTTTTGCCTTTGCCTACTTCACTACTTCAATAATCATGAATTGCGTGAAGGCATTCACAATAATAAGCACGTACTTGTTCTTCTTCCGGCTCGTTTCGAACGGTCCCCAATGGTCAATGTAGGGACATGAAACGGTACAGAATTCTTCTCCATGGGGTGCAACCTTCTCCGTTTGTTGCCTTCGCCTCATGGTCCTCACACAATACATACAGTTCAGACAGGTCCCAATGTACTTCTTTACAAGGGCTGATGTTTTCCACGAGCTTGCAATTCACTCCGATGCACTTCGAAGTCTTTGTATTCAAGTGTCAGATTACACTCTTGTCGACTTTCCAGAGACGGACGAAGTCGTTCCAGTATTTCGTAAACCGTTTCCCACGAAATATAAATATGGTTCACATTGGGCATGGTCACGAAGTTCTCAAGTGCTCCCAAGAGACTTAGAAATAATTTCTACGCTCATCGGTACCTGCTAACATCTTGAAGCCAAGTCCAGAGCCTTGGAGAGATTTATGACCTCTCTGTCGGTTCATTCGGTTTTCAGTCACCGCACGAATATTCGTTCTGAACGGTTATTGCATTAAGATGCCGTTAAACCAAGCACAACTGATAATCGTCCGTATTTTTGTAAAGATATGCTAGAACTCACAAAAGGCATGCTGAAACTTTACGTAACCACGAAACGCATAACGTTATGCCTTTCCATTATTGTCCAAACTACACACACATACTGTCCTGGCGGCTCACCCCTGCCGTGTTCATTGTAGTCCGACCGTACTTCTTCAGGTGCACCTTTTGCAACTACCGTTTCATGCACTGTCCCGAGTAATATCTCTCTTCTTCGTAATTATGCCACACAGGTACATACTTTTCGGCTCGTGGCATCCTTCCGACTTCATGCGACCATTCAGGTACTGGTATCGCTACTCCATCCGTAGCACCTGGGTAATCGGTCCACATGGTCAGTTCATTCCTCGATATCCAGATGATGGATATCGTGTATCTATGTTCATCGTGTTCGCTTTAATTCTGCACTTGCTGGAGCTCGCGCTTCAGCCGTCGGACGGTCGCCCATGTATCATCAGACGACCACGCGAATTTCTTGAGCGGTCGTATCCCGCGATACATCCCGCGGTACGTTCCGCGGACGATCACCCTCTCGCGAATAGTCGTACACATATTCCCGAGAATGGTCGCTCTCTCGTGAACGATCGCGTACATCTTCCCGCGAACAATCATCGTCTCGCGAACTGTCTCGCGCACATATTTCCGCGAACAGTCGCGCACATACATTTTGTTTTTGCAAACGGTCGTTCTATCACGAATGGTCGCGCATATATTCCCGCGAACAATCATTGTCTTGCGAACAGTCGTCTTCTGGCGAGCGATCCCGGAATCGGTCACACAATTCGACTACTTCACTCACGCGATCACTCAAATCGCGCACCATTTCTTTCAAGCTTTTGCTCACTGGCACAACTGAGCAGCTCACTTTTCTATCACTAATTTTCGCGATTCACGTAATCCGAAAACAGAATATACAATTGTAAAATTGGTATATCCCACTTCTGACTTGTAAGACTAAGCGGTCTGTTGGGCTAAATTATAATATATACTCTAAAACGCTAGAAGAGTGCTCGTGTTTACTCGTCGTTGAGCAACCATCGAATCCGTCCCGTCCCTCGTAGGCCCCGTACTTAAGGGCATCACCCCCGCTTCGGGGGTTTAAGGCCCTTTGGGCGCCACGATGACGCGGCCGTCTTCCGAAGGGGAGGCCTTATGTAGACTAATTCTAACAGTTATGCCGCGATTCTTCGTAGACGTTTATTTCTGTGTCGCATGGCCGTTTCGTCTGGGAAGGATGCTCGTGGATGCCATTTTAAAAGGAACTTAATGTAAGGTATTAGAATAGTGGCAAGTTTCTTTGACACGTTGAGTGCTAGGCAGAAACTCGTATTATACGATAGCTCGCTGTACATTGCAAATTTCACGGATATTAGCGATATATTTGATTCGAGGTTTAGTAATATTGGCATCGGTGGTCACCGCGGATACCCATGGCATGAATGCGTTGTAACATTGAAACATGTTAACGCGTTAACGGCGAGAACAGTTCGAGCTCGTTGAATTCGGTGTTGTGATCGCGGGATCGTCGTATCAACGTCGAGGACGTCATAACGCGTATCCCTCCTCATCGACCTCATTATTGATAAAACGCCTTTGTGCTACCGATTGAACGAATAGAATCGCGTACCTTGCGGTACGCTACTGACTTCAATGCTACAGACACCTATTAGCCAATGATAAGCCTGCTAAGAATATTAATACGAGAGGTACAAATTTTTTATTCGATCGTAGTCCTCTCGAGTAGCCATTTATAACTGTTTAAAAGCACATTCAATTCTTCGGAATAATAAAAGAATATACTTACCTATAATTCGTTCACTCGGATCAACTTATACTGGCATATTGAATTATTTCATTTCCATTATAGTTAATTATTTTTAACCGCACAAGTTTGCGTCTATTTATTTATATTATTGAATTTTCATTTTAGCCTCGATCTAATTATACCTTATTTCATACTATACAGAATAAACATAATTTCTTCGTGAATCTTAAATGAATAATCGCGAATGGAGAATGCAAGCTTTCTTGAATGCGATAAGAGTTGAATTAATGAAAGATGAATATATCTGTTTTTGCACATTCGTGATTAGGTAGTCGCATAAATGCAAGGTGTGTTAATAATGAAATATCAATTGAAGCAATTAGCCAGGAGCATTGAATGTTGAACCAAGGACGATGCCACCATCTGCAATCGTTTAACGGCTGTAATCTAACGTAGGAGCACTGCATGTGTACAACATTATGCCATTTATTAATAACCTCTTTTATCATTTGAGAATTATCGTACGAGTATTCGCAGCACGACATTGATATACCCTCGAACATCATTTCGCCGTCTCCTTATGGATTTAATCCGCGGCGATTATTCTTTTTGATTAATCGCCGCAATTATTCTAGTTTCGCGATGATTCCTCTCCGTTATCTCGGATAATTAATATTGCAATAAATCAGTTCGATATGTTTCGTACGAAAGATCGCGTATGAACCATCGAGTATTATAATCCTTTATCAGTGAAATTTTTGGCAATTTATATAATTATCTTTAGTCAAAGCGGATGAATTATTATAATCTTTTATTACTACAATTTTGGAATATTTATTTAAGAACTTAAGTACAGTCGGTGTAGGAATTCGGTTACATCGTGAAGATAGTCACGGGAGCCGACATCTTTTATATACAGGAAACTAGTGTATAACGCGGTTTCCTACAACGCGCTAAAGATATTTCGACGACTTTTTTCATTTAACGCGATCCGCGTACAACGCGAATTCATGCAATGCGCTTTCATACAACGCGAATTCATGTAATGCGATTTTATGCAACGCGATTTTATGCAGTGCGCTTTTGGACAACGCGATTTTATGCAATGCGCTTTTGTACAACGCGATTTCGTGCAATGCGCTTTTATACAACGCGATTTCGTGCAATGCGTTTTTATACAACGCGATTTCGTGCAATGCGCTTTTATACAACGCGATTTCGTGCAATGCGCTTTTATACAACGCGATTTCGTGCAATGCGCTTTTATACAACGCGATTTCGTGCAATGCGCTTTTATACAACGCGATTTCGTGCAATGCGCTTTCATACAACGCGATTTCATCCAATGCGCTTTCATACAATGCGCTTTTGTACAACGTGATTTCGTGCAATGCGCTTTTATACAACGCGATTTTATGCAATAAAAAACCGGATCAAACTATGCGGTGACCGTAAAAGATACGTCGATGAAAAGGAACACGTGCAACAGACGCGAAAAGATGTCGTACGTCTCGAGAAGACTCGTCCTTGTATTTATGTAAGCATTCATCCGCTCGACGCACGCGTATTACGCAAAAAATATAACCGCCGGTGCAAGTCGATTTGCATCGAGAAATGTACTTCGAGAAATGTTGCACGTACTTTTTTAACCTCTTAGCTACTGTACGCCACTATAGTGGCTCTCGTGTGTGTCATTCTTTTGATCGGTGCGCCACTGTAGTGGCTTTCCCCTATGTTATCTTATTATGTTTCTTTCAAACTCTTTACGTGAACATTTATAAAGAAATTATCAGTTATTCATCTCTAACTCTATTACAATGTAATTTCATAGTGGAAAGCACCACCAGACACAAATCGCAGTGCTATTTACATTATTTCTTGTGCGCAGTCGCCGTCGATCATTGCCGTACAAAGCTACAGCGCCGCGGAAAGTCTAGCCGTAGCTAAGAGGTTAATTACCATTACAAAGAAAAAATGTAACGAAACAAAAGATATGGATAGACGAGTGTGTGAGTCCAAAGTTACATGGCGTTATAGAAGGTTAATTATGGATTCACTTACAATTTACATCGTAAACGGTGTGCATTTACACTTCTAACCTACAATTCTTCGATGGGTGATAATGATAGGTGACCTTGCATACGAAAGATAATGCGAAGTATAACGCTAAGCAGTAGCCATTACAGAGACATGCGATATAAAGGTATTCATTGTTTCATTCCAGGTCGTTTGTCGTCGTTTGTTCGTTGTACGTCATTTTCTTTGTCTTGTTTCCCGTGATACATTTTATTATCTTCGCGATACGTGTCTGCAACGTTTAAAAATAATACTGTTTAACGCTTTTAGTATCTTAAGGCCGATATATCGACTTTGCGAGTTTTCCGGGAAATACCTCGAGCCAATATATCGGCTTTCCATTTTTAATATAATTTAAACACATGTGATAACAGGTAAAATTAATAAATAACTTCGAAAGTCACATATTCTTCAAGGTATTTTTTACGGTATCCGTAAAACTTAAGGTAGTACAAGGGTTAAGTGCTCTGCGATATATTGGTTACTTTACATGATAATCGTAACGTTAAAAATATTGCAAATTTTAGGAATATTAGCGGTATACTTGATTCGAGTTTTAGTAACATTGACATTGACGGTCAACGACGTTCAACGTGTTAAAAAAAGGGTTCGTAGAACGTCGATCGGAATCAACTCGATTTCCACGAAGCTATGAGTCCTTTGTGTTCTTCGTAGTTTTTTTTTATCCGTTACCTTCGAGTCGGTCACTCGTCTCGGGAAACTTTCCCTGTATTGCGTAAATCAGGTGAATTCGCGTTTCTGTTGACTTAGAAATGCGCGTTTACTGTTTTCCCTTGAAACGGTAGTCCGAGGTTATTCACTCGAGTGTCTTAACCCTTTGCACTAGATGGCGACTCTCGGTCGCCATTCTGCTTATTGCGGCAACTCGAGTGGCGAATGGTAGACGACGTTAAGATTAACTCCAGTTGTCGGTGATTTAAAATTCAATAACAAAATGTAAATGGAGTAAATCTTAATAATTAATAGATAATTTTGATTACTATTTTTTTGATTTATTTTTAGTTTCATTTTTTTCTCCACGTTGAGCTGGAATTTCTGATGGGATTACTGATTAATTACTTAAGTTATTTCGGGATTAATAACCTAGCAGCGAACACAGAGACGGTGTCTTGGCAGAGTAAAAAGAGGAGGTTTTTCTTCGTCTTCTTAGTCTAGACATACCGGGGGAACAATGGCGGCTTTCACCGAAAATCACGGGGTACCAACCGTAAGAAACATCCGAGGTCTTTGGCTCGTTCATTTTGTTAACTCTTCGTTTGCGTACTTATATTTTTATGCCGCGTTTCTTCATTAATATCACACGAACATTGCACTGAATATTTGATCTTTGCTACGAGTGTAAAATGTAATATCAGGAGAAAGTGGAAGCGATTAATTATGACTTCCGTTCTTCCGTACTTCTGTTACCTTGTTCGTCCTGTTTTATTCATTTTTATGTATTATTTCTGTATAATTCTGATCTCGGCTCTCGCGGATTCACTTTCGTGTGATTATTCTGCTCGCTGGCCTGAAAATCCTTTCGCCGTGTCGATGCGCTCTGACAAATCCTTCCAATCTGTGACTCGCGTCGCCTTTTCGAGGTTTACTTTTTTAACCTCGTAAAAAAGTAAACCGTTCTCAATCGCGTGCTTTTAGAATCGAAATCTCGTTAATGCGCTTCGATAATTCCGCCGAGGATGAACAACGTCAATCTTTTGTAATTATTTCGATTGTCTTACATTCCCGCTAAATAATTAATGTAAGTTTCTCGACTGATCTCGAAGATAGAAATATCTTCTGCAATTATTTCAATCGACATGCATCCGACATGCAGTTAAAAAATTAATATGAATTTCATGGTTCATCTTGGAGATAGAAATATCGTTTATTTTATCGACTTACAATTTGCTAAGCTGTTCTCAAAGATAAATATATATTTTTAGGAAAGAAATAACGCGTACGTCCTAATTATCGCTTACTAAAAAAGATAGTACATAATTTCAATCAGGTACGATTTAATTCACGATTTAATTTAGCAGTATCTACGATCTGTTATACCTTTTTTCTCAAGATCATGACTCTTAACCGGAATATTAAAAATCTTGATTATTTAAACCTATTACAATCGTGAATAATTTATGCACGTTTTGGAACAGTTTAAGTATCGGCATTCCAATCGACGGAACCAGAATAATTAATATGACATTTTTTTTAACAAAGTTATGCATCGGACTTTGACCATGATGATGAGAAATAAGTAATCATGAGAAATGAATTCCCGATTGGTTTGATTTTTGTGTTAATTACGCGCTTGAGACGCAAAGGATTACGTAAAAGAATAATGTCGACGATAATGGACGCCGAGAAAGGTGCATTAAAATATGGTTATGTAGTCAAAATGCAGAAGTTATTCGAGGAACGATGTACAGTCGTGGCAGATAATCTTTTAACAGTGCTCTCACAAGTGTATTTTTTGTTAAATTCTCGAAGAAATAAATTTTTGTTAAATGAATGTTCTCTGCAATAAATTATGTAATATTACGTTTTAATGTTATATCAGGATTTATAAATTACAGAGAAACAAAGTGTGAAAGAACCTGTCGTCTGCTGCGACTATCTTCGTAGCGAAATATGACGCACGTGTTGATGGTTCTTTTACTAAAATGGACACTCAAATGGCGACGATACATTTACATCGACGAATACAATTCGCGGGACGCATACGAAGTGCTGTTTAAACGTGCCGCGACATTCTTCTATAATCGTCCTTGTATTTGGACCAATCCAAGATCTTCCTCCCTCGTTGAATCAACCAATCGCAAAACTATAACGACCTCCTCTTCCGCGAATAAGAATATCCTAATTCCTGATACCATGGATCCACTTAATCTCGAAAGTTTGTTAACAATTATTTCCTTTCACCGATATCCAGGATCATCTTGAGAAAGGTTTCAAGCTACAAAAACTAAAAGATCGTAATCGATATATTAATAACTATAATATCTTTTATGAATTCTTTCTGCGGCATTAAGAAACTTGATGATAAACGAAGCGTTAAAAGTAAGGTTATGAATCGTAGTAATACTACTCATATATTTGCGTTAATTATGAATACATCAGACTGATTTATTATATTACAAAACTTTAAGTACCCGGGTGATGTTTATTCGACAATTCACCAGTTAATGAGTTAATTGGATTCTTTAATTGACACGATTTAACCCTTTCACCAGCGAACGTCATTTTTACTTGTACGGTACGTGTTCGTATTAACAATAACGGAGGATGAAGCAATTACAATAATAATTCGAAAGATGAACATTTATCCAGTAAATATAATCGAGGCATTTTTCGCGTTTCACGGGACTTGCGCAACGTCCGATTCACGTTGTAATTATCCGTGTGTTCCATCCGTAATTTCGTGCTGGTAATAGTCGTTCATTGACGTTGCATCGATGCGAGTATCCCGCAAGAGAGGAAGAAAAATCCTACGCCTTTGTATTTCTGTATGCGTTCGAGCGTGGTGAAAGAGTTGTGGGAATTTCAGTGTCATTGAACCGACGTGTTCTTATGCCACCGGGACATAATTCTAATTCGTTTCGCTGCTCACTTTTACAACGTTCGTTCGGAGCATTGTTCGTTTACGCGGTAGTCACATCCTTCTTTTTACAGTGACGCGTTGAGTAATTAGACGGCACGTTCCGGAATCACCGAGGACAACTTTATTCGTTCCGTCTGTTACACTAATTCTTGATTTTAGTCAAAGGATTGATATTAGTAGACGCCACGTTTCGGAACCACCGATGACAACTTGAACTTTATTCATTCCATTTGTTACACTACTTCTGAACGCCGCTACTTTCAACTTCTCGCGTATTTTTTTCGTAAATATCTGGCATAACCTCAAAAGAGAAGCGCGATATAAAATGTGGAAGAGCAGCAAGTATGCAAATAAGTCGAGACGGTGCAAACAAGCGTAAGAATGTGTTGTGTAGGTGGCTCGAGATAAGGCCCTTCTGAATGAGTGGATGTGGGTTGACTTTTACCGTCCTATCCGAGATAACGCGATAAAGTTAAAAATGTTTGCAGTTTTAACGCCGTGAAAAATGTTGGCGATCCTGGAGTGGATGGTTGGAAGAAAAAAGATACTTCGCCCGGAAAGATTGTTTCTCGTAGAAGCTCTAGAAATATAAATGCCACCTATGATGCGATAAGCGAATTCTTACCGAGATTGCAAATTAGTAATACATATAAAGCTTAATCGTTTAATCCACATACATGCCAGATAAAACTCCTGATATCGTTCTTCATTTGTTTATGATTTATTTTTCGCTGGCAATTGTTTGATATGACGAGGAAATATGAAAGGATTATTTATCTTATATTTACGAGGACGGGGAAACAACAAAAGTATGAAAAATACGAATTAACGCGACAAATTTATCAGTTGTTTGTGAGATTTTTCAGAGACGTAGTATAAACACAACTAATTCTATTCCACACAATTTTTAGTTGCAATGGTTTGCGTCTCTTTCCAAAAAGGGGTTTAAATTAAACCTGATTTCTATACATTTATACAGCTTTCGGTGTACAACGTGAAGTTAGCGGCATTCGGGTGCTCGTGCTTCGAGTCAGGAGCATAATGCGTTCCGCTAACTTCACGTTGTACAGTGAAAAATGCATAACTGTCTGGAACTCGCGTCTAATTTTAAACTTCTTTTTTAAAACTCGCGTAAATAATTGCACCTAAAGAATTATGTACAATACAATCAGTTATGTTTACTCATAAACAACTGATAAACTCTCCTCGTGAGTAACATGGCAGATTCAAGATACAACCTTACGTAAATCGTGCATTTAATAATCGCATATCGCGGTTGCTTAAAATAGTATTCTAGTAGCATTGACATTGTCGCAACGTTTCCGGGGCTTATTTTATCGCGAACGTCGCCGAAGAAAGAGACGGAGGAAGAAAGGAGAGAATTTGTTGCGAGTGAAAGGAGTGGGTGTACCACGTACACGAGAAACTTGTCACGAAGGATCTTTAATTCTCTCGGCGAATTAAAAGCAAATAGTACTTGGCTCGAGTCTCGAGTCTTCAGTCTCTCGAGTCTCGAGTCGGTTTGATTCGAAGATGTAACGTGGTTGAGTGCTCAATTACCGAGATAGACGTGGAAAAGAAGTCTCCTAATAAGGCCAATTAAGATTGATTATCTGCCATATGTATTCCGTGGATATTCCCCGATATATACTTTACCAATTTGATCATTCTCGGAAAATGAGCCGTTTCAAAAATTCCTTATAAAATAATGCGGGAAAATCTCCGAGATTCTCTGGGAAAAGACGCGGATGAAATTGGGCTGAAACCGTTCGATAGATCGAAATGGACCGAGAGATCGGATGGTGGAATTTCCTTAAAAAGAATTAGCACAAGGTCGACATGTATATACGGAGATATGCAGTCGTATGGAAACGTTTCTCTCGAGGATATTTATTTTCGTCATATTCGATCATCCTTCACGGTGTTCTTTCTCATGCGAGTTATTCCGATACGTAATTCTTTGTATATTTTTACGCGTTTCGTGTCATACACGATTTTATGTTTCCCGGAGGACATACAGGTAACCTCCCATAACAGAGTTTCGATGCAACGTGACTTAAAATACCATTAATGGAATATGATTTTCAAATTCTACCGATGCAGATATCATTGAATTATTTCCAGACCTGCGATTAATTGATTCAATTGTTTGATTAATTAATACCACCAGGTGGCATGGCGGAGAAAACATCGATTCTTATACTTCTTCGTTGTTGTTTGAAAATATTTGAAAACTGAAAACTGCGCTTCCAATAATCAACCCTTTGCACTCAGGTGGCGACTCTCCGTGACCACTTTGTTTACTGCAGCTACCGGGAAGCGACATTAAGATTGGTCTCCAGTTATGTTTTGTTATTGGATTTTAAATTGTCACCAACTGTAGTATCTCTTACTGTCGCTTCTCAGTTGCCAGCCATTTTTTTAAGTGTCACTTGGATACACATAGCTTGCCAACCATTGGTTAAAGTTGTTATTCGACGCAGTCATATCGAACGAACGCAATATCCTTCGAGGGAGGCGTATCTCGTTGCGGAGATGGAACGCGACCCTGACGCGATCGTTGCTATCGTCGGGACGCGAATGGAAATGGCGAATTCTGCATTTCCCTCGCGAACTCGAGGAATGGCCGATCACGCGCGAGGTCGCGAGATCGATGAGATCGATGAGATCTCGTCGATACTTGAAGATCCGCCGAGATTGATCGTGTTTTCATAATTATCTGGTAACCTTAGAACAACGATTAGTGTGTCTAGTAGGCCACTACAAGCGGATGAGTCACGACGGATCCACTCGAAAAATGTGTTTGTCGAAGAAAGCTTCCGGTTGATAAACTCGCAGTGACGTCAAACTTCGTACGTTCGCGACGGACCGCCAATTATTGGCCTATCCGGTCGATCGTTTACCGACACCGTTTGCCGTCACGTTTTTCCGACGATGTTTCCACGTCCTACATCTACCGTTTATCTCTTCCTGATTCTAATCCCGGATGTTTTTTATGTTTCTCAACAAAAGCTGCAACGTTTATTAACAATATTGATCGCGAAAGCTTAAAAGTAAGTCTTTCCTACGTTCGACCGTGAAAAATGAACCATCCATTGAAATTATGGATGGATATTTAATTGTCGGTCCAATCGGTACAGTCGGAAACTACTGGGAATAATATGTAGGATATTGATGAATTTACAGATCCATCGTACTACGCCTATGGGGGTGTATCACATGGGAAGACCTTGGTCGATTACAGATCGGTTCATTTCGATTTTGTGCCCGAGGATGAAGAAACGGGGAGCAGACGTCGTCGCGATGTATCCGAGAAGACTGTGGTTACCACGGAAACGCCGCAGGAACAGCAACAAACGTTGAAGCAGAATCAACAGCAACAGCAAGAGCAACAACAACTGCAGCATTTGCAACCAGTTATTAAAACGTCGAACACGGCGAACAAATCGGTGAACGTGCCGTACGCGACTGATTCTGGCGTCACCGAAGTCCACGATCCAGCGGTGAGTGCATCATCGACGGAACCCTCCACCGAGAAACCGGATCTTTCGAAGTCCTCAAAGATGGTGATAGTGTCGCAGCCAATGAATCCATCCACGGGAGAACCGGTAAGTACTTCCGGAAGATAGGCCTGCGCGCGTCGCTTACTGCAACTTCGTTGAAAGTTAACTAAATATTAAGTAAATATGCACAGGTATCGGCAACCGTTTGGGCGAATGCTACGCAGAAACCAGTCGAAGGTAAAACCCCGACGAAAGTCACGGAACTTTCTCCGGTGTCGGAGGCCACCAATGAAAAGGAAGCGGACGACGGTGATAAAGATGACGACGCTGATATATCGGTGACCAATTTTTCGAAGAAGATCCTCAATACTGATTTGTCTCAGCATAATATTACGAAGACGGTATTCGATACGCATCAGTATTACAACAGCACGTTCATTATCGACGAGGCAGTGGGTAAAAAGTATTGGGTTGACATAGACAATCATCCTGATCTTAAAGTTAATCATCTTCTCAGCCAAAGTCACCGCCGAGCAGCGGTGAGTTTCCAAATTTGCAAGAATTTAATATCAATGCGTGATGCATGAAAGACGTGTACGGTAAGGCGGAATTATTTGAGTTTTGAGGCCCTTTACATTTTTGCGATTTTGGGTCGATCTCTTTTTTTACCAATAAAAATTTTTTAACCACTTCTTTTGACCAGAAATCGTCCTATAATATGTTTATACATCACCCCCCATCGATTTGGGTCGTTTAGAATTGATTTTGGCGACTTTTAATTTTTGAGAATTTTTGAAGGTGTACCCCTTTACATTTTTTCGACTTGGGTTCGACCCATTTTTGACCAATACAAATTTTTTGACCGCTTCTTTCGACCAGAAATCGTCCTAGAATATGTTTATACATCACCCCCCATCGATTTGGGTCGTTTAGAATTGATTTTGGCGACTTTTCATTTTTGAGAATTTTTGAAGGTGTACCCCTTTACATTTTTTCGACTTGGTTTCGCCCATTTTTGACCAATAAAAATTTGTTAACCGCTGCTTTGGACCCAAAATCGTCCTAGAATATGTTTATACATCATTTACCATCGATTTGGGTTGTTTAGAAGCGATTTTGGCGACTTTTAATTTTTGACAATTTTTGAAGGTATACCCCTTCACATTTTTTCGATTCTGGATCAACCCATTTTTGACCAATACAAATTTTTTAACCACTTCTTTTGCCCAGAAATCGCCCGAGAATATGTTTATACATCATTTACCATCGATTTGGGTCGTTTAGAAGTGATTTTGGCGACTTTTCATTTTTGAGAATTTTTGAAGGTGTACCCCTTTACATTTTTTCGACTTGGGTTCGACCCATTTTTGACCAATACAAATTTTTTGACCGCTTCTTTCGACCAGAAATCGTCCTAGAATATGTTTATACATCACCCCCCATCGATTTGGGTCGTTTAGAATTGATTTTGGCGACTTTTCATTTTTGAGAATTTTTGAAGGTGTACCCCTTTACATTTTTTCGACTTGGTTTCGCCCATTTTTGACCAATAAAAATTTGTTAACCGCTGCTTTGGACCCAAAATCGTCCTAGAATATGTTTATACATCATTTACCATCGATTTGGGTTGTTTAGAAGCGATTTTGGCGACTTTTAATTTTTGACAATTTTTGAAGGTATACCCCTTCACATTTTTTCGATTCTGGATCAACCCATTTTTGACCAATACAAATTTTTTAACCACTTCTTTTGCCCAGAAATCGCCCGAGAATATGTTTATACATCATTTACCATCGATTTGGGTCGTTTAGAAGTGATTTTGGCGACTTTTCATTTTTGACCATTTTTGAAGGTGTACCCCTTTACATTTTTCGACTTGGTTTCGCCCATTTTTGACCAATAAAAATTTTTTAACCGCTTCTTTGGACCCAAAATCGCCCTAGAATATGTTTATACATCATTTACCATCGATTTGGGTCATCTAGAAGAGATTTGGGCGACTTTTAATATTTGAGAATTTTTGAAGGTATACCCCTTCACATTTTTTCGACTTAGATTCGACCCATTTTTGACCAATAAAAATTTTTTAACCGCTTATTTCGACCAGAAATCGTCCTAGAATATGTTTATACATCATATACCATTGATTTGGGCCATGTAGGAGCGAATTTGGCGACTTTGATTTTTTGAGAATTTTTGAAGGTATACCCCTTCACATTTTTTCGACTTGGATTCGACCTATTTTTGACCAATAAAAATTTTTTAACCACTTCTTTCGACCAGAAATCGTCCTAGAATATGTTTATACATCATTTACCATCGATTTGGGTCATCTAGAAGCGATTTGGGCGACTTTTAATTTTTGAGAATTTTTGAAGGTATACCCCTTCACATTTTTTCGACTTAGATTCGACCCATTTTTGACCAATAAAAATTTTTTAACCGCTTATTTCGACCAGAAATCGTCCTAGAATATGTTTATACATCATATACCATCGATTTGGGCCATGTAGGAGCGAATTTGGCGACTTTGATTTTTTGAGAATTTTTGAAGGTGTACCCCTTCACATTTTTTCGACTTGGGTTCGACCCATTTTTGACCAATAAAAATTTTTTAACCGCTTCTTTGGACCCAAAATCGCCCTAGAATATGTTTATACATCATCTACCATCGATTTGGATCATTTAGAACCGATATTGGCTTTTGATTCACCTTTTTACCATTACGCCTCATTACTCAAAAAAATGCCGCCTTACCCTCCATGCAAGATTACACACTAAAAATTAAGTCACATTCCACTTCTTACTGTTCGCAGACCGTCAAACTGAAATTTGATTTCCCGTTTTACGGCCACAAAGTTCGGAACATTACGATCGCGACCGGAGGTTTCTTGTACACCGGTGAATACGTTCACAGTTGGCTCGCGGCGACACAATACATCGCACCTCTGATGGCAAATTTCGATACACGTTTGTCAAACGACAGTTATGTCAAGTATGCTGATAACGGTAAGTTACACTTTACTTATTACACCAAATAATGCGTTAATCTAAACTCATTTCAAACGACATCAGGAAGAAGAAAGATTTAATTCCCTTTCGCAATTACATGGACGTATTCGGCGTCCATTTATATTACGGTTCTAGCCAAGTTTAGATATCCAGTTTAGTAAAGTTGCGAAGGTGTCAGACGTAAGAGCCTGTTCGATTGTGTAAATTACAGGAACGGCATTTACGGTTCAATGGGAAAAGGTGGTTCTACAGGATAAACCAGACGCTGGTGCGTTCACTTTCCAGGTGACCCTGCACCAAAATGGTGACATTGTCTTTGTCTACTCAGTTATACCTTTAATGGTTGAGCGAATCGCGGACACCGCTCATCCTGTCAAAGTTGGTCTCAGCGATGCGTACATCATGGACAGAATTGTATTCTGTAAGTATACCTGCCAGTGAAATGCCCTAGTTAAGATAGCAGGCATATGTCTGTTCATTATCGTACTAATTTACAATTATGTTACAATAATTTAATTTACAAGTGTAAATGTATTAATGTTCTTTTGATCGAAGTATTCGACGTTACTACGTAGAAATGTAATAGGTCAACTAGACAGTACCGAGAGTACGGAGGTTTAGACTTATCTCGCACCTGACATCACTTAATTTTATCCGGACGCATATGTACTGGCCGAGTGCCAGCGACTAAAATTGTCGTCTTGAGATCGTAGCTAGATCGTCGCTAGATCGCGTTACTTTTCAATGTTTTGCACTTGGAGAACTCTTTCGATCGCTAGATCGTCGGTAGGTCGTTGCTAGGTCGTTGCTAGGTCGTTCCTAGGTCGTTCCTAGGTCGTTCCTAGGTCGTCGCTAGGTCGTCGCTAGATCGCGTTACCTTTAAATATTTTGCACTTGGATAACTCTGTCGATCGGTAGATCGTCGGTACGTCGTTGTTAGGTCATCGCTAGGTCGTCGGTAGGTCGTCGGTAGGTCGTCGGTAGATCGTCGGTAGATCGTCGGTAGATCGCCGCGAGATCGCCGCTAGATCGCCGTTAGATAGCCCCTAGATCGCCGCTAGATCGTCGCCAGTTCACCGCTAGATCGTGTTAACTTTTGATTATCTTGAACCCCGAGAACTCCATCGAAAGCCTCATCTTCTTGTTTTACAGTTGTTCGCAGAAAAACGATCTACGAATATCACCGCGTGAACTTCAATCGAGAAGACATAAAGAATTGGACGGTGATATATTTGCACGCATTACCAACGTGCTTGGAAATGGATAACTGCAAGGATTGCTTGACGAAATTAAAGAATCAATTCGACTGCAAGTGGTGTTCTCAATTGAATCAATGCAGTACGGGAACCTTTAGATCACGGCAGGATTGGTTGCTGAAAGGCTGCGATGTCAGGAAGATCAAAGACGTGGAGAATTGTCCATCGCCTGTTACGTCATACAAGGAACACGAAGAAGAGTTTAATCAAGAGACCCACATGCATTCGGAGGAAGCAATCACACCAAACGATTTGAGCGTGAAACAGGAGAGAACCGGCGCGAGTCCTTTAGAACGCTGTAAGGTTTACCTCAAACCTCAAATCACAAAGAAATAATGAAACCTAGCTAAAACATAAGACAGTAAGAGTAATCTTGAATTGTTTCCACCTGAATTTTCAGCACGAGATAACGTCAACATGGGAGTTTCCGGAGTAATCGGAGTACTTCTCATTCTTACTCTAGTAGTGGGATTAATAGGTTGGATTGCGTACGCTTATCGTAATCCACACAGTGCATCCGGCCAAATGTTAATTAGGGTGAGTTTCCAATACTCAGGAATCTAGCATTTATCTATCAACTCCTAAATCTAAAGCATTCTTAATTGTTGTTTTCCCGGTAATTTATAGTACCGACCAAGTCAGTGGAGTTGGCGAAGAGGCGAAGCACGTTACACGGCAGCATCGATCCATATCTGATGTCACAATCTGAAAGAGCTGCCAACAGTGAATCGTTACACTGTCGGATCAAAATTCCTACTAAATGTATACTGTCTCAAAAGTCTGCAAGTTTACATGCCAAACGTGTGCCTGCAATGACGCACGCATACTGCACCCCATCGACGAGCCTTTTCCGGGATTCTTCTTCTTTTTTTTTGTATTCCACGCTTATTGTGAACATTCAACCCGTGTCACAATCCGGGGAGGGGGAGGTACTTTAGAGATAAAGGCTTCGAGTGACATCGAATTTTAAGGGATCAACATCGGCTGACAATTAAAGGATGCAAGTGAAACAAAAGAGGATATCGAGACATCTCGAAGCAGACTTATTCGACAAGAATGCAACCTTTGGAGGAAAGAATGTTTTTCATTCTACCAGTCGAATCTGTGCCTTGAACGGTGAATTCTCACCTGCAGACCATATCAACATATTCTTTCGGTTTTCATCGTTATATTTCCGTTGATTATCATTCTGTTTATCTCGACGAGGAGTCAGTCATTGCATTGCACCGTGCGGTGAGTATCGATTCATATTTTGGATGTGATTTACGAAAGCCACGGGAATCGGGGTTCGGTATCCTATTGACTCGACATAAACATTCGCTGCTAATTTTGTCGAGTCGTGTGTGAAAGTAGAAGATACTTTGTGGAAGATGGTTGAAAGGGAGAGCGAGTGAATGAATGAAAGAAAGAGAGCAAGAGAGATATATATATATATATATCGGAGGATAAAAAGGAAAGGAAAACAGAGAAAGCAGGAGGGAAGGTACGAAAGAAAGAAAGAAAGGAAGGAAGGCAAAATGATTCTCACCCTGGACATCGAGCGTTTATGTGATCTTTTTCGTAGCACGTGGTATACCTTGTTATTGTTTAAGAATTCGTTTTTTATCGTTAGAGAAGTGGCAGTAATTGTTTATATACGTAACTTTCGCGACGATGAGGATCGTATTATGCAGAAGAAAAAATTCATTTCATAGACTCCGCGTTCTGCGATTTAACGCGCTGAAACTACAGTTCAACCGGTGTCACTCGAGACACGAGGAATCGTAGTAAACTTATACCGTTTTTTTCAATAATTAACGAATCATCGATGAAGTAATTAGCGGTTATTACATTCCAAAAGAGGATCGTAATCGTACATTAAATATGCAGCCAGTAAACGTGCACGCGCAATGACGGAACGGTGAACTGTAGTTTCGTTGAGTGGGAAAACTGTTTAAACATACTTATAAATATATAAATATATATATAAATAATTATATATATGTATACAAATATATTTTACGAAGAGATTTTGAAAATACATCACGAAGCACCTTGATTGTAATACGTAACGCGTCGTATGAGAGGATAAAAAGCTAGCGACAATGAAAATTTTTATAGTATATATAAAGTAAATATATATATATATATATATATGACCAATGACCATATATATATAGATAAATATAAATAAACAAATCTTATTGGTAATACTAGGTCACCAATGTATATAGTAGTTCATTAAACAAATATAATTTTTATCTAATTTTAAGTACAATCATTGTCAAAGTGGTGCCTTTTTAAGAACATATTCATCGACGTTTCGGTGAGTTCAAAGAAATTATGGCTGATAAGAATTCTTTGCTGAGAGAAGTAAACGAAATTATTGAAAAAACCTTCTTTTAACACATTCGCATCGAGCCATTTTCGGCCGATTTTTATGCGCGCTACGCAGCATTTTGCTAACGAAAGTTATGTTGCCAAAAATGGTATAAAACCGACATATAACTTACACGGAACGTTTCGTTTTCACATATGTTGTAATACTCGAAAAACTAAGCGACACGTATTTTTTTATATCTGCAGAATTTCATTTTAAAGTGTCGAATAATTGGAATTTTTTATAGAAATTCGAATTCTTGCGAGTTTTAGTGGTTGTAAAATACTTTTTATCATCAGTAGCCTAACATGGAATTCTAATTGTTCGAGTGAGTTTGTTTTTTAAGGATAAACTAACCCCGTGCTGAATTTTTCTTGACATAACAAACTTGTTTAAACCGAAATTCCGCAGATATAAAACAAACATGTGTCGCTTAGTTTTTTGAGTACTAAAACATAGGTGATAACAAGAAAAATCGGAGAGGGACATCTATCTAGGGTTCCTTGTTAGTCAAAACATTTTTTAACGTTTTGAAATCGAAGTGTAACGTATTTAAAGACTCACATGTGCGTCATCCGGTGCGAATGTGTTAACATTAGCGCACCCTTCCCCCATTATCAGGTAAAAATATAGGTTATGTTATCCAAAACCCATTTTATAACAATAAATCCGGTGGTTCGAGAATAAATAATCCAAGGCAAAAAGAAAGGACAAATGAAAACGTAACTTAGATTTTCTTACATTGTACTTGTGTACGGTTTAACTCATAATTTGTGATAATAAATATTACAATTATTATAGTAGCGATGTGCGTTTTCCCTAACATCCTAATCCCGTGCATTCGAAAGAGCGGACTTTTCTCTATAACATAACTCGCGGACAAAAAAATCCCACGATTCGTTCCTCCGGAATAAATAAAAATACGGGGTCTCCTCCGAGCGGTGTGTTACACTCGCGAACAAAGTTGAATGAATGTCCCGAATAAACGTTAATAACTAAGGAGTCCGTGAATATTTTTTGATGCAACAAAGTGCTTTCGAAAGAGCGGACTTTTCTCTATAAGATCATTGACGGACAAAAATATCGCTCATTGTTTTCATATAGAGTCATAAAAATCAATACAAACATGTAATTCAAAGTACTGCATTTAGATCGTTATTAATATGTCACTGCGAAGAAACTTGTATATATAATTCGTTCAAATTAGCGCCACCTAAGTTTGTATCGTGGTTTACAAAATGGCGTCGCTCATGAAGGCTGTGCAGATCTCCAAGAGTGTAAATAATGTAACAAAATTGTTAGCGAATATCTCTTTGGCACCGAATATTAATCCGGTTGCGAGCCCAATCTTTATTCCGAGGTTTGTTACATAAATTCAACGTCAAACTAGAGATATTTTTTATATACGATATCAGCGTGGATCTAACACAATCCATTTCATATTTCGATTATTCTCTCGATGTTTATAAATTGATTTCCACAGGAAGAATGCGTTTTGTAAACTGCGTTCATCGTTTTAGAACTCTACTACTTTGTTTACGATAATTATAAGTTACTTATGTTCGATTTTGCGTACTCTTAAGTGAAGAGGTTACAATTAGACCGACGCTCGTATAACACCATTAGAATTAATCGTTTTAATGCGTCCCGATAGACAGATAATTAGATCGATGCTAATTGACTTATTCTAGCGTGTGGTTTAATTATTTTTATACGTTAAATAATTTAGGGCTCCCCGCATGAGGTGTGCTTTATTTCACACAACATCCTCTCAAAATGATTTGATGGAATTTTTTGACAATGATAGCAATTGGGGTAAAAACGAAGTAAAAGTGGGTCGTTCCTGGAGGCAGGATGAGCTTAGGTTAAAAAGTAACGAAGATCTTCATAAGTTATGGTATGAATGATTAATATCTTGTGCTTGCATCCGTCGTAGTACGAAGATCTTGTATTACCAACAAAACTCGTTTAGGTATGTTTTATTGAAAGAACGTAATATGCTTCTCACAATGGAAGAAGCTTGTAAAAGGGCAACTGAGATTTTTCCCAATCCTGAGAGACTGGATAAAGTTGAGGAGAGTATGTCGAACATAGAGTCAGTAGTTCGTGAGAGAAACAAAGCGTATCATATGCTTGAAACTGGCGAGAATGGAGAGCGTCCAGCGAAGATGACTTACAATGCGCTCGGGCTTAAATTTCTTTACAAACTGCGCCAGCACTCTATACCACAATTTGCTAACAGTAATTGGCACAAGCGGCATATGTTTGGTTTCGGTGGATACGCTGTACGCAAGTTCTTACGTTTGTACCAGGAGAAGCAGTATAACGCAAAACTCCGAGAAAAGATGTTCGTATCTCACACAACCACGAATTGCATTCTAATATCATATAGTTTTCTAAATGGTTCGATTTTAGGCGTCAGAGAAACCGGGTTACTGTACTTATGAGGAAGTTCCCGAATCTTGATCTCGAAGCTGTGAAGGAGCAGTACCCGGAAGTGGATATAGAAAGTATTAGACAACACAGGAAATCGCAAGGGCATTACATAAAAGAGTAAATATACTTGATTCATAGCAATTAGATAAAATTATACCTCGTAAATGCATAGCAACAGCATAAACACTGCTATGAAAAATTGATAGCTATGCTACTTCCAAATGCTACATAAGAATAATTGAAATTTAAATCGTTACTTGAACATCCTTCTTGCAATACCTTTTTCTTGCCTGGGAAATAATTATATCTAGTGGCTATCTATTTGTCTTTGGTTATAAATTTAGTAAAGTAACCAAACGCCGAGTACATGTAAATATTAATTGAATATAAATATAAATTACCATCCATTAACTTAAAGCATAATATTAAAGAACTTGTAGAGGAACCCCTTTAGATCGTGTGAAAATGATTCCAACACATATAACAAGTAAATAATATAGACTCGCCAAAAATAGTCAGAGAAATAATCGAAATAAATAAATGTGTGTCTACATTAATTAGTAGGTCACTTTAGAATTAGTTGATGTAAATGGAAATATACAGAAAAGTTTCTTTTGTTGACTAGTTCATATGTTTTATTATGCTTTATTAATTTTTGCAACGTCGAAGATCATGCACGGCGTCATCGGGATTGTGCAAAAATTACATGGATATAATATTTGGAACATGCTAATCGCAACATGTAAAAAAACTTATCGCCATGCCTTTTTTGTCACCTTTCAAACGAACATAATGAAGTTTGTCATTCGGATGATCCCATACGTCTCCCAAAATGGAATTTCGAATCGTAATTCTCTTCCACGACCGCGCGATTCGTTACACTCATTAATTAGTCTTGCCACACGATCGACTAACTTCGCATTATCACAATTCACTTGCAGCTATACTTTAAAACGGCACAACAAGCTTACACCATTATTCACAATGATTTCCATCATTCATTCGTATAATTCTTCGTAAACGCAAACTAACTGTTGCAATATAAACGTTTTCCTTGTCAATATTTCCGTACAATTTTAGCGCATTCAATAAACTTATAGATTCGCGCGAAAGAAGTTTTAGAAAGTACAGTCAAGTCTCCTTTTATCTATTAAATCCGCATAAAAAAGATATACAGTAAACTCCCGTATAACGCGAATGCCTACGACGTGCTAAAGATATTACGACAGCTCTTTTTATGTAACGCGATTTTTGTACAACGCGCTGTATAATAAAATGCGGGAATTCCCCGGTAACGCGATTTCATACAACGCGTAACATATTAATCGCGTTATACGGGAGTCTAATGTAACTTTCTTTGTAAAATTAGTGATAATTGGAGATACCAGCAACACAAAACGGGTAACTTACACGCATTCAGTTGTATTGGTTTGTTTATGCATAAAAACATTGAAATTCGAACAAGAAAATCTTTATTTGTGTGGGAATTATACTCTTCTCTTAATTCCCAGCAGAAAAACACAAAAAGAACGAAGGTAAATGGTTTAGCGCATTACGCTGTTCAAACTTTCCAGATAACTTGGATTACTTATTTTTTCTTTGCTCTTTTGCCTCGACGCATAATTTAAAAACCGCATTAAAAACAGGCTCGACTGTATTGTGAACTAAATAAACACAAGCGTATGTTAAAAAAATATAGTATATTAAAAAATGTAAACTATATTTACCGGCTTTATGAGGAGATCGAATTTTGAACAGAACAATTAACGAGGAACGTGTACATCGCAACAGTAACTTTAAAAAAATATTCGCCTAAAAAATCATAATCTAAAGAGATTCGCAGAAACCTCTCACTAAAAAGTCTTTGGCGCGGAAAATTTATCTTGGCATACGCCAATATGATAAAAACCCATAATTAAAAATAATGATTGACTTAAAAACACCTGAGCCTTAAAATAATCCAATAAAACATTGGTGGTAAAACATTGATTGAAAATACCAGGATTATTAAATGAAAGCACCTTATAAATATGATACAATTATAGTCCTCGCGTAACTCATTCCTATGCATTCAAATATATAGTAACACATTCATTGTTCCAGCTGACGGGCTTAAAAATTCAAAGCGACACATACTATACACGGTGGAAAGAAGTATTCCGAATAAAATGAGAAAGTTGCACTGTTACAATTATTATTAATATTAGGAATGTCGATACGTGATAGGCTTAATTTACGAAGTATTTTTATGGAGTGTCATTTCATTTCTGTTCTGGTTAAAGCTGCACTAGATATTTGATTCGCATCTCGTTTACAAATCGATGCCGACTCGGTGCGTGTTCAGAGTTATGAATTAACTTCGTTTATCCAGTAAATACGAGTACATAGACACGCACACACTCAATTCATAGTATAATCGCTCGTGTTTGCTAATATGTTACAATGTAGCGTTATTAAAAATGAATAATAACCGAGTATCAAGGTGGTGTGTATATTCTACGAGAAAAGATATTGCACCATTCCGTGTGGTTAACGTGTTAACTTTAACCAAATCGTTAAACACAACTCTATATACGGATTGACCCGAGCTAAAGCTTATTAAGGTTTCTTTTAACACGTTGAATGCCATGGAGGTCACCGGTGAACCATCGATGCCAATATTACTACAATTCGAATCAAATATATCGCTAATATTCGTAAAACTTGTCATATTTTTAACTCTTTGCACTCCGAGGCTATTCTCAGTCATCACTCAGTTTATTGTGGCAAGTCGAGTGGTGACTGATAAGCGACATTAAGATTCTCTCTCCAGTTATATTTTTTTTTGGACGTTTACATCGCCGATAACTGAAATCAATTTTAATGTCGCCTCTCAGTCGCCATTCGAATTGCCGCGATAAACTGAGTGTTGCCTCTCGACGGTAAATATTGAACGTTACGATAATGTTGTCAAGTAACTAATGTATCTTAGAGCGCTTAAACGGTTTTATTTTTAAATGTTATATACACGTTACGAATGCGTACCGCGAGGTATCGTATAACACGGATTTCAGCCCGGCACTCAACGTGTTAATTTCACTCCTCTCTGATAACGAGGAACATAGTGCATCCTGCTTTACTCGAACGCAGTGAATGTCTAGAAACTTGATGATATAACGTTAGCTATTATATCGCGTTCAGTTGTGCGATGCACAAGGTATACGCATAGTTGTCTTTGCTATAGCACTGTATTCTGCATCACAATATTCAATATACACGTATACACGTATACACATGTATATGTATGTACGTATACCTATGTGATGTATGTGTGTAAATGTTTCTTTAATTCGTATTCTTCGAACTTCTATTTTATTGGGTACGTTGGATTAAAATATCACGATAATATTAGTACCTATTGTCTATCGGTGACTCTTACGATTTAGTCGATTTCTGTTGGTAGTAAGTACCGCCAAGCAAGTTCCAAGTCTTTGCTCGCGTCCGAACAACGCCGATGAAGTTTGTCTTCCGGAGGTAGTGTTACCATTGGAAACTCACCCTGTCATAATCAGGTATTAAGATATTATATCAAGAAGTATAACTAAGTAAGAGATATTGATATTATATATATCATGTATGCCTACCACACTTGCATCGGCCCATAATGTTTCAAGGATCTCTCGAAAGGTACAAAGTTCGTTATAATTGGTGAAGTATATCACCCAGTCGCCACTGCTTTCGTGTACCTCCCGACACGCAAATTCCTGAAATTCATAAATCATATCATGTCATATCATAGGATATCTTTAGTCAGTTTAACCTTTTCGATACGACTTTGTTTTTCGGCATTATGCTTTCGCCGTACGAACAATCGACGGGACAATTATGACATGCATATAACGTTATAAAAATTATAACAATTCTCCATAACTAAGGAAATAACAGAGTATGCTCTGCACAATCTAAGTTATGAATTAATGCGAAATTCGGATAGACGACTACAGTCGTCGTCAGTACACAGCAAGAATTCAACGTCGTACGACTATAATCGTCGTTAGTATCGAAAGGGTGAACTCGTGATAAACTTCTATATTAAATTCTCACCAAGATGCACCAAGATTGTTGAGTCAGTGGTACCCTGAAAGCTGTTAAGTCTTCAACCGAGGCACACGAAAGTGTTTGACCTCGTTGTTTCCCTGGGAAGACTTCCTTCATAGCTACCAAATGTTTCGTCGTAGTAATCAGACTACAAGGCAATGGTTCTCTCTTTTCCGAACAGTCGAACAATCCGGAAGCGCTTTGCACGAAGCTCTGCAACCACTCGGATGCAACGTATTCATCCGGCGCGGCGAACTGGAAGGACTTGTTTGGTTTCAGAAGTATTTCGAATGTGTGTGGACGATGAGCGTTTGGTATTCTTCGGCAACCTTGACACAGGCCACCTTTCAAAGGTATCGCTCTTTTTGGTAGACGTTGATTCGCGTCCATAAACATGTAAACAACGCCACCCTTCAGCACGAAATATCCAGCTTCCCAAGGATTAGTCGGTGCATTAGGATGCACTTGTTGATAAGTGTGAGGTCTATACATGAGATCACCCTCTTTCGTTGGACCGCAGGGTGTACTAGGTGGCGACATGTGTTCATCTTCCATGTAGATTAAACTGTAATGCTCGATCTTTTCTTCCGGATGCACTGCTGTGTCGCAGAGTATGGAATGCCTCAAAATATGCATGTCTCCGTATGTTAGTTCTTTGACTGCCGGAAGCCTAGGCTTCGTAGGAGATCGTCTCATAGCCATTTCCAAGTGGGCTATTAATTCTGAGGTAGTTTGGGAGCATCCGGTGGAGAAGAGATACTGCATCTCGTAATCGGCATTAGATATCAGGATTGTTTGTGCATTTGGTCCGATCATAATAACGTCTAACTCATTGTAAGGAATAACAAACTGATTGCTATAAGTGTGGTCCATCTTCGAACCAGTCAGATACAATGTTTTATCCGTTAACAATGCTATCATTGGTTTACTCTCACCGTTTGTCATGTACGAGCTCCTAACTTTGTACACTTTGTACAGTTCTTCGGTTTTGTCTCTGTAAATATGTTGCTTAAATAATTCCCGTAACTTCAAACTGATCTTTTCACCACTGAACTCTTGCTTCCCTGCAGCCACGTTTTCTTGTATCTCTTTGTCTAGATTATCATTGAAGTCTTTGAAGGAGTCATAGTTTGCCTTCACACCTTTGATGTACAAAGGATTAGCCTTCTGCGTCTTTTTATTCCGTTTAATCTCAAATTTTCTTTCCGTAATGGACTTCAAGAATCTACTCAGCAATGATGTTTTAGAGGGTGCTTGTCGCAATGGCGGTGCCAAGAGTTTGCTGCTGTGTTCTCCGGTTAAGATTGATGTCATGTTCCGTTTTTTAGATGGCGATGCTAGGTGCCTGCTATTTCTACGTTCATCTATGTCGGATGTAGTCGTACTGTCTACGTCGGACCAATCACTGGAACCCGTGTATTTCTTTGAATTTGCGGGACATGGCATTTCAACTTTTGTCGGAGGATCTTCCGCGATATTACCGCATTCCTTTTCCACGATATACGCTTCTTGTGCTTCGTTATCATCCAATTCTATCTCCATCTTCGGTCGTAACGCCTTAGCCGGATCTTCTTGTCCTTCGGGTGCACCACGTTCGGACAACGCTAGGCCACAAGTGCACTTGCAGTTTTTCTGGCACAAAGTTTGCCCACAAATCTTTGGCGTTGTACTTTTTTCCATGTCGCTTTCGAAGACGCTCGACGAGGAAGAAAAGGAATAATAATCGGAGTGCACCGCTCGAGTGTTCGTATTCGGCCGAACGTATGGCGAGTCGCCGTGCGCGCACCAACTATATCTACCCTTCTGCGCGTCTTTCTTTTGTACGGAACTCGCCGACAAAAAGCTCATCGAGAAGTCCGCGTAATTCTCGTCGTCGTCCAGTTTCATAGTTTTCAATATATCTTCATGGAAACTCACACGTTTCTTGCTCTCCCCGCGTTTCTTTTTACGCTGTCTACGTTGAACTATAGCTTCCGAACTCGAGGATGATAAAATGCTAGCATCCGCCATGTTGATTGTATTAAGAATACCGTAAGGTGGATCGGTATTGTCACAATCCGAGATCGTCATACTTAGTTCCAACAAATTCGTATCATTGTTAATCACGTACGAATTACGGGGATCAATATTTTTTTTAAAACTATAACTGCCATCGCTGTAGTAAGTGCTCCTCTTATTTAACTCCTTGATACCATTATCATACTCATTATTCACTTGATCCAATTTTGTCTCGTCAAGGCTTTTACTATAGAAATCATAACTTTTTAGAGTATCGAGGCTCGAACAATTCATCTCATTATCGTCGATTTTTCTTGTTAAGTTTTGATTCGCGATATCACTCTTCGTAACCATCGCGGCTTGGAACTTTGATATCATCGCAGGTGATGGTATCGGTGTTTTACCGTCTTCGCTTGAATCGCTAGAACCAAAATTTTTATTGTCTTCCATACGGTTATTCATATTACTTTTGTATCTGTTATTTCGATACTTCGGTACTTCTTCCATATTGAAGTCTTCCTGAAAGTGTCAATGTAATTATTAGTAATTCAATGGGACGATTCCATAAGTGCGCTGGTACAATGCTTTACCTCTTTGTAACTACTGGCATCGGTTTCATTCGCAAGATCCATATCGCTGTCGAAGGCTACGCCACTGTCACCGGGAGAAGCTAAACTCGATGAGACGCTGGATGATCGTAGATGTAGAGATAATATAGTTCCAGATGGGTTTACGCTCATAGGCCTCTGAGGCATGTAATTGCAGATGTCCAAATATGTTACATCCTAAATCCAACAGAATCATTGGATGACTGAATTTCGGTTCTACACTTTCGTATTACGACGTATAACAGAATATAAGTTCATTTCAAGTTTTCAAAAAATTTTCCACTAAGCGACTGAAGAAGGTGATATACAATCCGTGAAAAATAGGTACGCGATAACACTGGTGCCCCGCAAATTCATAAAAACAGATACAACTTTGCATACAACTCTCATGTAAGCGACAGCTGTTATTTATTAGTGAGATAATTGTAACTAGGGGGTGATACTGATATCAGCATGGGGGAAATTGAGTAAAAAATGGCAAAACGAATGAAGGCATTGCCGACAGTCCGATATGCCATGCTTACATTGAACGTGTAATCAAAGAGGTAGAAGATAATCATTTGTTATGAACGATAATAATATTAATGTTATAGAGGAGGGTTTCGTTAAGCACAACTTATTTGTCGCGTGCGTGCATTTATCTCCAGACTTCTTTTTTAATAAGATAATTTGATACCATATGAGGTATTCTAATTCACGTCAATCTAATGTGGTAAATTAAGAAAATGATTATAGTAAAAAAAGGAGTACCAATTGCAGCGTGAAGGACACATTTTCTAGACCGGCAAGGAGATTGACGAGTTGGTTAGTCTTATCAACATCTCGGACTAGCGCGTGCGGAAAATACTGTTTCTTTAGAGTTTTCGTGTCACGCAGCAAACATGCTAAGTAACTTTCGAAACTACCCTCGCTCAATGTATGGTAGAGCCATGCTCGACCTGTAAACATGTAAAACATGTATTAAGATAATCACACTTTCCATAACTGTTTCCATGAATTTTCGGTAACTGATTTTTGATAAACATTCTGTACGTTTGTGGTATGGAGACCATATCTTTATGAATAATGGTGTGCATACAATGTACCTTTTCCGATAGAAGTTAATACACTTTGCAGTGCATGAATCACTACTACTGTATCCTGGTGACTGAGTTCACGTGCGGTACCCCAATACCCGTGTCTCTCTACACGTAAACCATGTCTCAGAGCTCTATCGAGCCAATAAACCAACCAGGAGTCACCATCTAGAACTACTGTGCCGTATAAGCTCTGAGCATATACCTGGTTCAAACATAAAAAGACGAGTTATATCTGATTCAAACTGGCAACATATCATAAAATTACTTTATTTATGCAGCTATTTTTTTTTTACTTCGGAAACGAAATTTATACTTTCAAATATGTATTTACTTTTATGCACTTTACGTAAATGATGTATATATGTGTGTTTTGGCATATCGATTTTTGTCAAGCAGCAACATACGACTTAACATTGACCTTAAAAATATTCCTCTAACTATATCGAATTATGTGTACGTTAAACATGTTGAAGCGCATAACGCGAAACATCAAATGGATCGATGAAAAAATCTCATGCAATTCAATTTTGCAGTGTAAAAAAAGGAGCTATAATTAGTTTTCCATTATCGATAAAATATATCGATGACCCGATTTAAAGAAAGTCGGATCAACTCTAAATTAAGAAGAGCGGTGGAGATTACTTAAACAAGTTAAAGCGCACAACGCGAAATATCAAATGGGTCGATGAAAAAAATCTGATGCAGTTCTGTTTTGCAGCATAAAAAAAGAGCTATCATTAGTTTTCCATTATCGATATAATATATCGCTGGCCCAATTCAAATAAAGTCTGATCAACTCTAACTTAAGAAGACAGACAGAAATTAAATCCTAGAAGCGCGAAGATCTGCGAGTACTCGCGAATAAGTCATCAAACGAACCAGAATCTGTCACCTTAGTCTGACAGCTTCTGGGTGAGCAGGAATAAAAAGAAGATAGTGGACTTACGTCGACTGTCAAATATCAAACATAAAGATCGCCATTTCGAATACGCGAACGTGTTAAGTCGAGGTTTCATGAGACGAGTAAGATAAACGTTACAACACAACAATTGTGGGAGAAAATATAAAAGCTTTAAAGAATGAAACGGCACTCTCTGGATGTAGAGGCGCGACTGAGGATATCGCGTGTGTGTGTGGGGCTTCGATTTCAGCTGGTCCGCATAGTAAAACAGGTTGATATGAAAAGGGATAGATGCGATTGTAGAAAGAAAGAGTCAACTGTATCCATCCACGAGGAATTCAAGTCTGTTAAAATTCTTGAAGACGATATTAATCTTGCAATTTCGATGAAGAGATGAAGGCTGAACTATCGACTGGTCTTTCACGGCAAACATATAGCATAATGAATCGGGTAGAGGTAAATCCGTAGCGAGGATTGATATATAGGGTTGACGTGATGTAGTAAGCGGCCTTGATGCGCCATCCTAAGCCTTATAGCGACTCACCAGTTTGACAGCCTTTGTCAATTCCTGAAGTATTCTTCCCTTGGATAGTACCTTATCGGTACAAAGGTCCATATCTTCTTGGCTCGGCATCTCGGTCGTACTACTTACATGGTTCTTGTCGCTTGATATTGCGAACTTCGAGGGAAAATCGGGAAAACGCGAGTAGACGGGATCAGCGTGTGCCGCTAGAAAACGACTTGGTGGAGGCGCACTGACATACTCGCCGGCCAAGCTCATTGATTTTATAGGTGCGCAGGCTGGGCGGTAAAACGAAGTTATTCCGAAGACCCTTTAAAACGATCCTTTTTTAATATTAACATCTAACTCATCGGGTAATGAATATTAACGAATAATTATCGTCTTCGAAGAAAGGAGCATGGTACAATCGGCAGATTCGTGTCATAGAAATATTTCCATCGAATTTGTAACCCATATCTTTTGGAGTTTTCTTTTTAAAAACGACGGTGAAATATATTCAACAAACTTGGCTGATGAAGAAAGTGCTTATTGGAGATTAATTTTCTCCACACATGCTGCATTGAATCTCGATTATCTTACTCGGTTAAATGGTAGATGGATTTGAATGATTGTTTTAGTATTCCACACTGCCGGTCGATGATTTTTACGATCGTTTATCTTTACTTCTAATCCCTACTTATCGAATATTGCCTCTGTAACTTACCTACCGCACTACTCAGCTGTCTCTGCCCAAATGACAGATAAGAAAACGAGTTGTGCGCTAAGAACTCAAGTATCGTTTTATTAAATAGCGTGTGCTGCGATTTTAATGGATCACTGGCCTCCGTCATGAGAGGTCAGAGGTACGCATGCATTTATCTCTTTCTTATCGTCCTATGAAATAATACGGTTTTTAAAGACACTGCAATCAAATCCTGGTGAGAAAATTATATGGTAAAAATTTTGGAAAAATTTCGACCGGATCTGAGAGTTTGGTAGCGCGTTACCCTGTAATTTTGAGTAGCATATGCTCCCAATTAAGTAAGAATTTTATTGTAAATGGTATCCAATTCAATATTATAAGTTAAAGAAATATTAGAATATTAAAGCAATAATTTGCGATATTCCTGATTCACGTATGATTAAGTGATGCGCAGAAGCGGTTGATCAGAGATGCGCGTGGGACTTAGCGCGGTTGCGTGCGCAGAAACCAACCCTCTTGTTAATTAAACCGTACTATTTCATGGCGCTCTTCTTTTCCCTTTTTTCGAATTATTTAAATAATAGGAAGTGTCTAGAATATAGGAAGAAAGGTAGAAGAAAGTATATTTAAGCGTGGACATTTGCAATATACTTTAATGATCGAAATAACTTCCAAAATTTATATTTCAATGTAAGTATATCATAGTAAACTGTGTCTACTTTAAACATCATAAATTAGAGAAATGTTGGACGATCGAAGCAAGTGAATTCTAATCATATCTTCGGTGAAAATTATCTTATCTCTTTATTTACAATTAATAAATTTGATGTATATTTGCTTGTAATCTTTTTAACGCGATCGAATCGGGTATGGTAGACAACATATAAGCCGTTATTTCTCAAAGTGGTATTAGTAACTTTTTCTTTACTTTAATATGATATCCAATAAAAGGAAGATATCAATCTGTAGATGAAAATGACATTTACTTCCGTTTTCATAAAAACGGGACTTATAAACACTTTAAAAAAGTAATGGCTCATATCTCGCGTAGGGAGATTACAAGATTCGGATATAAAATTGTCGACTTTTATTTGTTCTAATTTACTTTCGAATTACAATACTATGTACATATAAACTATCAATAGTAATTATTATATGCCAATAAAACTTTTTACATATATTGTTTATCTAAAAAAAGTTTGTTAGAGGAACTGCCATAATAGAGATACAAGTCGCGCGCCGAAGAACAATATCTTAAAGTAAGGCGCTCATCGAAATCATTGTGCTCCTAAAATCGAAACTGCAAATGCAACATTCATCTAATTTCAAAATACTTGTCTGCGTTACGTGATAACGTTATCAAATGATGATTCCTTTCGAAATTTGATCTTACAATGTCACGATATCGTATTGTTCTTACCATATAAACAGTATTTCATATTTTGACTTGTTTGGTAATAAAAAGACAGATTAATGAGATCAAAATGTAAAATTTGAGAAATACTTATATCTAACGCGCATTGCATTTCGCTCGAAATTCCCATACTCTTCTCCGACTCCGAATCAAATTACGAAAAGCACGAATAATTTACTAGGCTCGATAACAGTAGGAGAAATCAGTTAATTAAATATATTATTATGTTGTAGCTAGCGAGTAGCTGATCCTCATTGAAACTTACATCTAGAAAAGCAACTTTATTCGAATATCACCCAAATCATATTTGCACGCGTCGAAGTCCTTCAACGCCTACTTTGTATAATGCATAACTTGCATAACTTGCATAACTTGCATAATGCATAAATTGGTAAAAATCAAATCCTTTTACCATTTTCTGGCTTTAGCGAATCAGCGTCTCATCCTGCACGCTGATCGCGCATTCAACTATCTCCAAAGAGATACTGTGTATCGATATAGCTCAACATTATCATCTCAAAATTATGATCACCGTGGTGCTATAAAAAGTCAAAATCATTTCCAGCAACCGCACGTATACCAAACAAGTATCTCCAAATATTTCTTTTCCGGGTCTTATCGAACGATCTTCGAAGTAACAAGAAAGATATTGTTCAGAAATCAAGTTATTTAGAATCGATATTAATATACATTATTTTCATACGTTGGTTGTTTATCCATCTCTAGTTTGTATCTTTTACTTTGCCATGTGGTTATTAAAGTAAAAGTATGTTTCCTCGTTATGTAATAATCTGATTACATAACGTTAATAGAATAACAAGTAACGATCGGTTAATTGTAATAAGTTAAGTTTAAAATTTCCAAAGAATACTATAGCTTCGTACGGAGACAATCTCGTGGTATGAGAAAATTAGTGCCAAGAAAAGTGTCGTGTTTACTAGATTTTCTCATAATCCGAGATTCACCGTTAATCATATGCTAAAATATTCGTAGCCTTCGATAAATCGGACATTTTCAAGAATACTGGAAATTGAACTCTGGCTTTAAGCAATACGATAAATATTGTGCTTCTTACGTTAGAAATTAGGTATAATTAAGAGCTTCTTCTCTCGCGTAAATTCTCTTTAGCATAATTATACCTGAGAAGCAAATATTTCATTGATCTTAAGCCACACAGCCAAGAAACGGAAATTTCTAATGAACTTCTTGAATTTCTTTTTGCCCCACGTTGTTCAAATCATCGAGTTTCTTTGTCCAGTATAAACAAAGAATAGTTTTTGAACGTTCCTTCCCGTCATCTACATCAATCCATTCGCCATAGGATATTCTACATTAATTCGCGTCCTTATTGGTTCTGTGTACGGCGTTCGCCTATAATATTCTCCAACTTGCGAGCGACGAAGGGTGCTGTCTTTTTGATTGGCGAGGGTCCTTCCGCCATTTCTACGTCAGTGTCGTCCGATAGCAATCGTTTTCCCACCGATTTCTTGGGGTCGACGGAAATCATCATTTTGTTGATAGCTTCCAAATCCTAAAACAGTAAAATAACGGTACAATACTGTTAGTAATCGTTAACATTCAACTGTACATATTAAATTGGTCCATAAGTTCGTGCGGTTTTCATTTCATATTTAATATCTCGTAACAATTGCCTATCAGCTATATATTACATGTCCTTCGATAACTTTTGTTTTATTCTTCTATATGATTGTTAAATAATGGTGGAAAATACATTGCAAATTACATCCAATTCTGTTTTTACACGATAGATATGTTGCCATAGAATGCATGTGAAAAGATTGGTGTAGAAAAATGTACAGTCTCTGTGGAAATCATAGAATTTCATTTCACCCTTTATCAAATTGTTGTCAAAGATTCGTGTAAAAACAGAACTGAGTCTAATTTGTATTAAATCTTTGAAAAAACCACACGAACTTATGGAGCAATCTAATAATTTGAGGAGATAGTTTGAAAAGAATGTACCTTAGCTGGACTGCGACTGAAACAGTAGCTAAGTTGCGGTGCCGGCGATGCCGTGATAGCTTTCGGATCCAATGTACGTGTCATGATACTGCTAGTAACACGTCTTACCGGAGAATTCGCAGGTGGTTTACCTTTCGGCAGTGGACTTAACGAAAGGTTCATGACACTGCCACGTGCTAATCCTAATTTATTCGCAACCTCTTTGACTTGTGGGACGTACACTGTATTGTAAAATTTGATAAGGTCTCCGCGAGTCTCTCCACCAAAGTTTTGTGAAGTGCCAGCCATATTGGTAGGGGTTGGAGGTGCGACATTCGCATCTCTATCCGTGTTGCTCGTATTTTCGGATACCTCGTTAACCGTCCTTCCATCATTCGATGGTGTCTTAGCGATAAGTACCGATCTGTATATGTGAGACTCTGCTTGCGGCTGTAGCCGATAACACCGCATAATTTCCGTGAACGAATTTTTCTCCATCTTGACTAATTTGCATATCACATAAATTGCACACATTAAAATTTGATCGAGATGCCGATCCTTCATGAGATCGGTACGCTCTTTAACGGAATACTCGAAAATCGTCCAAATCTTCTTCTTCAAGTCGATGTCCATTATCTCCAAAGATCCGCATAAATCTAACATGCGTACGCTCGCAAGATTGTAGAATTTCCGAAAGAATAACGCCAGGGAACCGGTCCTTTTTGGTTTGGACGATTCCCGATTCACCGATACTGTTTGCATCGTTGTACTTGTAGGTGTGCTGGTTGATCTCGGAACATTGATTTGATCTAACAAAACTATCCGCGAATTTCCGAGCAATGAATTTCCATCGATCGTCAACACTTTCGGTGATAATACACTCTGCGTACAACCGACTCTTAAAACACTTTGTCCACTAATCCTAGCATCAGGGAACAAGCGTTTCTTTGCGACACCTGATGCTGCGACTGGAGACTGAAATCTGCAAGTGAAATATGATGTTCGGTCATTTTTAAGTAAACAGGAACAAATATGAAGAATGAATATTTACGAACCTTTCAGAAGCCGAAGATATCGGACTTTGCTGAACATCGTGATGTGTTCCACGATCCAAAGCAAGCCTTCTTAAAACAGGTTGTCCTGGCGTATTAGGATCAACTGTTTCCAGTGTGCCAGGCAACGAAACTTCTTCGCAACTTGGAACACCTTCTGCCGTCGACTGAATGGCAGTCCATAAAGGACTATCACTTTGCCAGGCAAGTGACTCCAAAATTTTCTCTTCGATTTGATTTAAATGCTTCACCACGTCCCGCGATAACTGATCCTCCGCGCGTACAATAATTTCTATAACCTTGTAAAAATAATAAGGTTCTAAATTCAAAGCATTCAGTATCCACGGGAATACTTTGTCGTTGCTTTTGTAGGAATAAATAACTATTTCCAAGCAACACGCAAATAGGCATTGAATAAATACTTCATTTAGAAGAAGATTCTGTAAGAAATTGATATCATGGTTAGTTCAGAAACGTTTACATCCGGATATCATTAAAATCATTTTGAAACGTACCGTCACGTCATAATTTGGCTTTTTACGTTTCTCATCATTTAAAATCATTTCTAGAAGCTTATAAAATAGAGTTTCCCCTAAGTAGAGCCGCTTCTTTGCGAAATCCGGTGTACTGGTTTCGTTAGCGTTTGCGCTTCTGTTATAATTCGCGCAAAACTGTTCGCCGAGTTCTTTAATCTTTGTTTCCACTAACGATTTTACGTCTTGGGAACAATTGTTTAAAGTTTGTAATAAGCTTTCGCTTGGTGACGATTGGCCAGCTAGCATAGCTTGCAATCGAATTACACTTTGCGTTGCAGTGGAAACAGGCGTTACATTAGTGATGTCTTTTGGTCGAAGATATTTGCGGCCAGTTAAAGGTGTGGGAGGCGCCAAGTGCTGTATTTGCTATAACATAAAATACCGTGATTACAGATCATTCGATTAAGCACCGAAACAAAGTTCGTGCGAATTTTTAAATCGAAGTTCAAACACTCTGGACATTCTGGAAAGTGATTTTATTTTACGAAGTAATTGCCATTTATTTCTACAACTCTCTTTCGATGTTCTACAAACTTATACATTCCTTTTTGTTTGTAAAATTCTGGTGTTTTACTTGCAAAGAATACTTCGTCAAATAAAATCACTTTCCACAATATCGAGAGTGCTTGAATTTCGGAAAACTTACCCCGTATTGTTCCCTCTTGATTTGAAACTGCTCTTGAAGGTCACTGACATTCATTTGTGTAGGAGAGCCAATATTATCACTGGCATCGTGTCCTGTAATAAAATGAAGTCATCCATAAATACCTTAAACATACATCTAATAATTTCGAACCGTGAAATAGCACAAGATTATCTCTGACATTCCGATAATAATAATTGAAATTTTTCGCTAAACTAATTACATTCATAAAAAGATATTATGTGAATAGTTCGGATATAATTATATAAAACAGAGTAAGGGGTATTATCGTATCGTGGTACTAAATTTTCTATCGCCGGTTAAACCCACCTTTTATAATTTGTTTTTGTAATTTAGCATAAGCTATATCTCCTCCCACTATTTCCAAGCTCGATACTCCATTTAGCCTGACTCTCCTCCACTCTGCTGCAAACCACAGCCAAGACAAAGCAGACACAAATCGGTTAACAGCAAGAAATGGAAATTATTAAAGCACATACTGAAGCTTGTGAAATACTATGTGCCTTTTAAAAAAAAATGCGAATCAGAAAACATAAACAAGTCTACAGGCACCGAGTGAAATTGGATGTAAGTACAGGTAACCCTCGTATAACGCGGGAGTTAGGTTCCAGAGAAAGGTCGGGTTATGCAAGACACAGATTACACAGTCGCGTTGTATTGAAGTCGCATTGTATAACTGTCGCGTTATACGAGAATCGCCACGATTAGTGAACCGCGTTAACGAGGATCGCCACGATTTGTGGGCCGCGTTAACGAGGATCGCCACGATTTGTGGACCACGTTACATCGAAACCGCATTGTACAAGGGGGTGCCTGTATATGCAAAACATATTAAAAGTACTTCATTTATTATTTTGTTAGTCACTTGAATATTATACGTATTCTACAAGGAGTAAAAAGTAATCGTCGTTGGCCAACTACGACTTAAGAGCAGATTGTAAATGCTTTTTTGAAGGAATAGGGATTACAATAAGCCTGCATGCATATACATTATAGCATTGCATTAATCCGATTTAATTCCAAGCATTATCCTTCTAGTACTCTGATAGACCAAAGCAAATTTATGTATTTACAAATTATAGAAATATTCGTAATAGTGTAGTTACCTAAGAAAATTCTTTCATCAAAGTCTCCCACGCTTAGTACATGCTGCTCGTATGCTTTGTTGATGGCCTTATTATTTCCATCGAAATTTAAAGCCTCCAAAATACCACAGAAATTGGATTGGTCTCCCCTCAGAACTCTTTCATTAAACAATTTATTAATGTGATTCTTAAGATAATACTCTTTAATAACTTTGGCTTCAACAGGGATTGCTTCATGGCGTTCGCACAGTAAACTAACGATACAATTTGCAGTGTGAGGTGGAGTATAATTTTCATCATTAAAATTTGATGGCAATCCTATTGATATAAAACCAAGTAGAAATTAGTAATCACATAAATTTTATAGCGCTGGATTTAATTTTGCCAAGAAGGATATACTTGCCTGGGAAGTTGGGATTGAGTAAATCCTTTCTATTAGCCAATAGAGCATTGCTATATATAAGATCACAGCAAACCAAGAGTAAATGGTAAGAATTCACCAAATCATCGGATATATCAGGAAATGCTCCCTTTATACATATGAATAATGTCCAACAGAATTCAAATACTCTGGCTGGTGTACAAGGTAATGCTTTGTGCCTCCTTGACCTTGGAGGTTTGGAAATATCATCCGCAGGATCTTTGAATATGTCTGTGAATATTGGCTGATACTTCTTAAAAATCACCATAGAAACCGAGAAGTTTCCTTCAAGCTTCTCTATCTTTGAACGAAAGTCTTGCGGCATATTAGCCATGTCTGCCCAGGATTTACTCTTTGCAAAAAACTGAATCAATGGTAGATTACACAATTGCAAAAGACGCGTTAAAGAAACACAGTTCCCTTCTATATGTGCTCCAGTCCTCCCCACTGTAGGTATCGAAGATTTGCGGCATGCTACGTATAATGCACATCCTATCCAGTGTAATTGATCACCCTAAAATTAAAGTGGATCATTTAAAAATTCGTATGTATATTCCATTTATTAAATATAATAATTGGTAATACTGGATGCATGTAAATCGCAAGACTTATACACTTAGAAGTATTTACTACAGTTTCATGTATATTTAGGTCCACAAAAGTAAGAAGTTATAATAATATAATAATTCCCGATGCTTATAAATGATTTTTCAAATTAAGAACGTTGTGCGTTGTTTGTAATGGAGCACTGGACGTACGAAATAAGGGAAATAAACAGGGGTCCCAAACCGAGTAATGAATGTTTGAGACTATAGTTTTAAACGTTTTTATAATAAATATTTCGTTGGTAAAGTTGCAGTAAGTATTATTTGAAACGGTGAAAAGTTTAGAGTTGGTTTCCTAGAATGGAAACATTCGAAAGAGACTTATTAACGATGATGTATAAGGGTACCTCAAGAGTATAATTTTGTCGAATAGTTTCATAAGACTTCCAGGCTTCAGATGCAGCGGTTGCATCCATATTTAATTTTTGACACAAATCTTGATGTCTACTATAAGTAGAATCCTCGATATCGTCCGACTGCCCCATTTTTGTCGGAAAACTATATTAAATGCCCAAAAAATCACGAATTAAAGTTAGACCGCTATACAATCAAGGTGCGCCATACGAGAACTCCGCAAAGCCTTGGCGGGAAACGGCACGGGCCCTGCCATTTTTGCCATGTTGGCGGGAATATGTAGAACGGCAATTATCAGAAAAAAATATACACGTAAATTAGAAACAATGGGATTAATACATAAAAATGTCGTTTACCTATTAAAAAATACGATCCGTGTAAATAATTGATAATATCCTGTGGCTTCTTCGGCGTTATATTTTTTACTTTGAAAAAGGGGCAGCCTATCAAAGAGCTTTTGGTAACTTTCGCATTCTTTGAACCGTAGAGGCAAGAAAGGGCGGCAAACACTTCTAAACGTTTCTTAAGTATTCCTAGATGGAAAATTGACGTATCGTTGGTGTCGCGTGTTCTCGAATATCTGAATTAACAATTCAGATCGAATAATTGGTTATGTTAATTCACTATCGAGCATTAAATTTAACTTTTATTCGGGGACCACGCTTCGTCCAATGAAAACCCATATACCTAAATGTATCTTTTTACAGACCTGTTTTGTCATTGGTCTGTATTTTAAAGTCCACTGCCATTTACACGCACTGCCGTTTCTACGACGGAAAACAATAACTTTAAGCTTTTTTCTCAAATTTTTATTAACGAAACAATATACTTCTGCACTTATTTTTCTAGCGAGAAGCTAACGATGCGCAGGGAAATTAACACAGTTTTAAAATGGGCACTAACTCTAATGCCGCTTAGGAATTAAACATTATCGCAAATCTTTATTCGTACATATCTTTATTCGCTTTTAACGATTATCATTGTATGGAAATATCAGCAATGATTTACAGCTTCCGGGTTATTATAGAATCGAATAATTATTATTAAGAATGTTTATAATGCATATAAAATTAGAAAGCACTCTATCTCGATGGCGCTTCATGGTATAAATATGTAAATACAATATGGCTGAAAGAAGCGGAACGTTGCGAGTTTTTCCAAATGGCAGTTTGCCAATAGATTAAAGAAACCGTGAAATTCCTAAATGCACTGGCGGCTTGTAGGCCCATTGGTTCCCGTAAGAGATGGATTAAAATATATCAGGAAAAATTCACGGAGGTCTACGGTCACTTCAATAAAATGCCATCGAGGTATTGTTACTGAGGAATGTTTATTTCTCTCTACGGAGAAATCACGGGTTACATTATTCCAAGACAATGGAATAAATTAAAAAAGAAGCGTGTTTCGTTTAAGAGGGAAGAACCGTGGGTTCGCAATCGATTTGCCGGTATTTGATTTGAATGATGTCAGAAGTATAGCCACTGTCATGGACACAGATGTAGAACTTGGCAAAGGTGAAGGGTGTGAAACTAGTCCAGGTTGCTCTGGTTATTCTAGTATGGTGCACAGCAAAAAAGTTATCAAACATGCACTACGACAGCAGGCCAAAAGGCGTAGAAAAAATACAACCATAGCTGCTGGCAATTCTCGTACCCTGCCAAGAATCGTTGTCAAACCGTTACCACCACCTCCACCGAATGATCCACCATCACCAGTAAACAATGTGCAACATATTAATACTGGTAATTGCACTGTCATATATTTTCTGCATTTTTGTATTGATCTCCGTCAAGAAAAATAATGGCGGTTCTGTAATTCAGATTTTGGAACTTGTATTGGATGCATCATAGAAAATCGTTGATCGCACAGTGCTATTATTTATTTTATCAATTTTTCTTGCTGCAATTCATGTCTGATAATAAGAAAGAGCATGCAGGTTTTGATGCGTCAAAAATATAGTTCAGACTGTTATATGTGTCCTGTTATATTACTGTCTTGTTAGTGTAATTCTCATTAAATAATTTAGCAGTCGAAGAACCTGCTGCCACTATGAGAGAAGTCTTGGCTAGTTTGCCGGGATTTAGTTTAAAGCCTGGACGCAGACGATCTACGAAGAGATTATCGGCTACTGCTCAGCTAGAAGCTGGTCTCGTAGATCTTGAGTCGCCAGCGAGTATTTTAGCAAGCACAAGTTTAAGAACACTTTTAAATAGGCATACGTTTCAAGGCTTACCTCCCCTGTATCAGAGAAAGCTTGCACAACTTTTACCAGCTGTCGATAGACAGGTGAGGTATATCCTTTTATTAGAGAGCTTTGCGTGCTAATAAAACTATGTCTTTACTCTCCAGAATTATTGCAAATATATTATAGAAGAAATATATTTCTCACGTATTTGGTATAACTACATACCACATGCTATACATCTTTGCTTTAGGATGCTGCTACTTCTGGATTGAATAATGAATTTTTTGCGAGAGCCTGCCTGGAATGGCGTAAACGTTTAGCAGAAGGAGAGTTTACTCCTGAAAATCAACAACGGCTAAAGATGGAAGCCGAAAGAGACAAAAACAAATTAGATCCATGGAAAGTAAAGCACTTTGAACCAATATGGGGTGAAAAACGTGAACCGAAACTTAGATCGGGTCTTCATTGTATCACTGAATTACGATCTAGTGGGGCAGTCACGCGTTCGAGTTTAAGGCTACGCTTAGAAACCTCCAATGACACACCTTCGTCGGATCATTCTTCTTGTCAGCATATTATGACTGAAGAGAAGAACGAAGAAGATGCGTGCAAAAGTAAAACGATTACAAATCATTTGGACCAGGTGAACGAGACTCCGAAGATTCAACAGGAGTTAATCCCGCCGGAATTCAATGAAACAACGGACGCTGTAATTGATGAAAAACATTCAAATAACTCTGTGGATATGCATCCCGCAGAGATCGCAGCTGACACCGAAATGCAAGTAGATAAACCAGAGGAAAGCATTACAATTAATGCGAATGTTCAAGAGAAAGAAGAAATAGGAAAAGATATTCAAGTAGTAAATCAAGTTCATCAAGAACCAGTTTCGGACACATTTAGCGATGGAATTCACATAGCACCCAGTGAAAAGAATATTCAATTGGTAGAAAGTAACATCCTCGAAGTATCTCAGGATGAACCGATGCTGTTACCCGAAGAAGCTTCGTCACCAAGATCCGTCGAACCAATGGAGCACGTTTCTCATACATCTACAGGATCAGCCTCGCAATTAGCAGAATGTTCGTCGCAAACATCAGTTGATCAGCTACCTCAGATAGCAAAGGAAGAATTGCCTCAAATAACCGAAGAACAAATTTATCAAATGTCGGATTGCGAAACTACAACAATACTTGAAACGTCACCGTCGCATAATCAAGTTAGAATACCGGAAACCGTCATGGAAGATACAACGTTAATAAACAATAATCAAACCGAATCGACTCCGGTACCGGATGAACATCCAACGGACGGTGAATCGCAAATTCCTGAAGGAATGGAGATAGATAGTGAAACATTACAACGCATTCACGAATTGGAGGTAGATATAAATACATACATGATGAAAGGACCAGTTTTGTATCGTTATTATATATCATAGCAATACAATTTCTATATATTTATATAATTATTACAGGTAAGAGGAGAAATGCGGGAAGCGTACGAAGAGATCTCAGGATGTCCCGAAGAAATAATATATCCGATTCTAGAAGGAATGGAAATCGGTTCTAATAATGCTGAGGAAACCGAGCCGCAGGTTGTTTCGGGCCAGTCAGAAAGGGGAAGAGATCAATCGGATGTAAATGGAGGAAACGAAGATGAAGCTCTACGAGATGCAAATAATTATGTGTGTTCCGAGATGTTAGATTGTAGTTGGTCCGTTGATCCAACAGTTAGCAATATGAACAACAATAACAGGGTAAGGATCTATTGATATTAATCCCGGTAAATGTACGAACTGAAGTAATTCGCGATGCTTAAAATCTGTTTATTTTTTCATTCGAAGACCCAGGAAGAACTGCAAGTTCCATGGCCTCTCGTAGCAGCCGCGCTTGATGGATCTGTGGCTGCTAATATTACAGTATCTACTCAGGATGAATGTAGCGAAACGCCTACCACAACTGATTCCACAAATTCTCAACAATTTATTAATCCAGAAGCAAATGTAGAACCAGTGAATTGTATACAGTTACCGGTTGTCCAAGGAACACCATTTCAACCGGAAAGCCTCGCAATTGGCACACCTGATCCAAGTTGCATAATGAAAAATTTTCAATCGCAAAGCCCGCCGATTATTGCTTTCCCGCAGCTGCAATCCATCAGATTTGTACAAACTAGCTTCCATTCTGATCAAGCATCGGCGCAATCATTAAACAATACATCCGCGATAGCTGCTCCACTTCAAGCAGAGCAAAATTCCACCTCGCAAGTAAACATAATTAGAAACCAGGAAGATATTCAATTAAACGCCCAGAATAATGGCACACGGAATAACATCAAGAATAACGTAACGCCAAATCAAGTGCAAAATGTAGTGCCAACGGCTATCGGTGTGCAAGCACAAAATCGTGCGCAAAGTGCGATTGTTATTCAACATCAAGCTGCGGCTCCTACACAACCGCGACAAGTAGTTGCAACGATACATCAACAACAACCGCAGCAACAATTTCCTGGAACGACGGTGGCAATTTCGTCGAGATCATCACGCTCAACTAATCAAGGAAGTCAAAGAGGTTCCAGGAACAGTAACAAGGAACAGGGAGGAGGTAGATCTCGTAGTACTACAAAAGAACCACCTGGTGCTGTAAATTTGGAGCGGAGCTATCAAATTTGTCAAGCGGTAAAAGAAGACCACAATTATTATACGTTACACAGTCTGCCAAAAATCTGGTGTACACGTTAATTATATTATCTATTCACTTTTTAAATTAGTACCTCTCTAATGTTGTTCCAGGTAATTCAAAGTTCGCCAAACAGAGATCAGTTGAAAGCTCATTTAAAACCTCCTCCCAGTTTACTTGCCAGAGGCGATGGCGCGTTTACTACGAATAAATCGGGTGGACGCACTGTCACTACTGTTAAAACACAAAAACAACCACAGACAGTGCAACATAACAAACAACCTCAAAACAAGACACAAGCAGTTATGCTGAGACACGTGTTTGCCACTGCTCGTCAGGCTACATCCGCAGAGGTATGTATGCACATACGATTTGAAATGATTTGATGGCAAATCAAATTCTTGTAAAACATATTACACTTTCGTATGTATTGGGTTTAATCATAAATAAGTTCCGTTCGTCGAGGAGTTTTTTTGTATTCAAAACCGGAATCGATAAGTTGCTTAAAAATGGGAGGAAGTTATTAAGAATGATGACGAATATATATTAGATTAAAATCGGAAATGGAAATTATTTATGAGTCACCAAATATATTTGAAATCTTCTCTCAATAAATTAGTAATAGCATATGTAAAAGAGAATGTAGAGCTACAATTTTGAGCAGAACTCCGCATAAATTTGTACGACATTTATCTTGTCGCCTGTACTTAGAACTTGCGAATAAAATGGGAACTCAAGCTTAATGATATCATGTACTATTTCACATTTTTCTGTGTGCACAGTGCTAATCTTGCGGATGGCTTGTGTTGATCACTGTACCATACAGGTACCTAAATTAAGAACTTTTTATCCTAGTTTTGAGTTTCTAACAGTAGTACGCTCTCAGAGATGATCATAGTACCGAAGTAAATACAGGTGAAGAGAACGTGTATTGATAATTGCAAATAGCCAATAAGCTTTATTAATAAAAAATTACTTCAAACCGGGAATAAAGTATTTCTGATCTTATTAACTCTGTTCTTAACACATTCGCGTCGGGTCATTTTCAGTGGAATGTTACGCGCGTAACGTTGCAATTTCCAGGAATTTTGCTAAGTAAAATTATGTTGACAAACAATGCCATTAAAAACCAACATATAACTTAGTCATAACATACTCAAACATTTTAAGAACGAATACCATCCTAGACTCACATTTGAGTTATCCAGGTTCTGGTAAAGAATCTTAAAGACTTGTGCGTCATCCGTTGCGAATGTGTTACGAAAAATGCTTGAGGAAAATATAAATTAGTATTTTATTAACTATTATACAGTTAACCGCTTAACGCACGTTTTTTTGGAGGTCATACATTTTTGGAAAATGTCTCCCAGTTGGTTTAAATGGTCCTGGTAATTTTGATCGCCCCGGTTTCTTTCCAAGAAGAACTATATTTTCCAATGAAAATATTTGCGTTACTTAATAATGGCGACGGACGTGACATACACGTCGCTTCAGCATAATTCAGGCATAAACGAGTATGTCACGTCTTTGTATGTTAAGCGGTTAATAAAAGGTTTGCTGTTGAAATGATTTCGATACTGATGAAGGGTTACTTTCAGGTTTCAGAAAGCAATACTGTAGCGCAATTAGGATCTACGACGTCAAGTGGATTAGGGCAATATATACTCGTTCAAAGGACAGGTGTTGGTGACAGTGCACCGCGGGCATCTTCAGCACCACCTTTACCTCCTCAAATAGCTGGGATGGGTGTTGGGGTGCATTTAGTGCGAGGTAGGCCAGCTAGTGCAGGGGAGGGTTCACATCAAGCTGTAACATTGAAAGCGAGAGGTGCCGACGGAAGAGGAAATGGCGGTGCCGAACCAGTGGCACCTGGTATGATAATGGGAGGAGATCCACCACCTCCTTGTGAATGCAATATGCGAGGTGCTATGGTAATATGTCGGCAATGTGGCGCCTTTTGCCACGATGACTGTATCGGGCCTCAACGTATCTGTGCTACTTGCCTCATACGTTAATGATTGTTTACGAGTCGTTTATGTATAAATACGGAATAACGTACAACGCGAGTGCTGAATAACAAACCGGTAAAACTACAATCAAGTATTTAACCCTTATAGTTCCTTACAAGTTTCCCGGGTACCGTCAAAAAACTATCTTGTGAAATATGCGATTTTTGAGGTATCCATTAATTTCTGCATGTCATTACATGCGTTTAAATTATATTACAAATGGAATCCGATATGTCGGGGCTGAGGTACTAGAAGGGTTAAGCATGCCACTTAACACATACATGAAATCGAGAAAATCGCAATAAAGTATCTTACTCCAACGAATGTTTGTTCTTCGGCACTCGAACGGTGAACGCGAGTTCTTTCTAGTAGGAGAAACAGCGGATACAGTTGCAGGAATTTGAAATTTTTTAATCGTGTCTTTCGATCCAGTTCTGTATTACTGTTCCAGTATTAAATTTGAATTTTGTACATGGATGTCATTCCCAGCATTAATGTTTCGGTACTGCTTTGTGTTACTATTATTTATGATGATTGCTATCTTCAATTTCTTTTGCAATACGAAGCTTTTGCGCGTTTCTTTTAGTCGGAATTTGGATGAAGATGTTTGCAGAGAAATAATACGGAGTTGAATATTTAAAGTATCGCAACTGTATCCGCATAACTCTTGTATAAATAAAGGAAATACAAATCTCTTACAGTCAGACTAATACGGTCTTCCACTAAGCATCACATTGTTTAATACGCGTCTTTGCTATTTATTTATTGACATAAGTTTAAATTTATTCTTATTACGTAGAGAAGATTCCTGTACACGCTGATCTCAGAGTTAATAAGCGATTACGAAGTTACTGTTACGCGCTCTCTTTCCAACCTCAACCTTTGTTCTCATTCGCGTTCATTTATCATGGCGTACGATTTGATATCGTAGATCATTCATGTCATATTCCTATTATACATATGAACCTATGGTAGAACATCCTGTACAGGAATTGGTCGCGAAATCAATATTCGACGATTACGATCATTAATCTATTGCCAAGAATGACAAAACTGATTAGACATTAAACCGTAGGATTTACATATTTTAGCTTTACATCTGACTTCGTTGTGAAGGATTTCTCTAGGATAGTGTCGGACTACGTTCCTTGCTTCGCGTTAACGTTAATTAATCATGTCATTCAGCAAGGAGTTAAAATTATAGGAAATAGCCGATCGCAGTTTCATCATCATTTTTACATTCTGTATATAGTTCGCATTTAAAACAGATTCATTCTTTAAGCGACCGTTCTCTTCATTCGTATCAATTTCACGCGTGATCGACTGACTGCTATTCTCATGGAAGTGCATCAAAAACGATATTTTCTCTTCGTGCAGCTCCAATCAGATGGCAGTGTGCTAATGCAGCGTAGCATCTGCATGAGATGCGGCGATATGTAACAGAATTTGTCATGTCACCGATGTGGAGTATAGATTATGAATATATGCTTCGAATTCTTGTTCATCTCGGATTGTGTTATCGGCGGATTCGTATTGGTGCTTATTTTTGGAATCGCACAGAAAAATAAGTAACATTATCGGGGTCCGGTAGAGAATATTGTGTATCTGTCGCTCAAATGTAAATAAAATCATATTCGTTTAACGTGTAAACTTTGTTTAATGTGCGCAGCGTACGAGGCGACGACTAAAGTGCGGATTTCGGCAGTTTGTTGTGCATTGCGGGGAAAGGACACGGAAGCTGCTTCGGTGATACTTTGTCGCAATGTAATCCAACGTACGTTGAATTCGTACTTTAACGGTAACGCATCGTCTCTCAGAAAGAGCAGTGGCCAGATCACGTCAATTTATCAAAGGTATTCTACACGATTAACAATTCAAATCGAATACTGACACTGAGTCGCACATTGAATACTCTCTCGAGAAGCATTCATTTATACCTCCGTTACCTTTCATACTTATCACTGTGTTTACTTACAATCAGAAACTCAATTAGAGATTCCACCCTCAGTAAACATCCACCAGGTTAACAATAGGTTTTGCTTAACACTGGAACTACCAAAGAAGGCAAAATGACTTGTTCACCATTTTTAGTCAAATGATTCGAATATACCACAGCGCATTCTTGGAGATTCTATATACTTTTATTTTATGTACATAACGCAAATAATTTAATCCATTAACTAACTTCAATCTTCCAGCCATAATTTATGTATAAATAAATGTGTAAGTATAACTTAGTATATGTTCGGTAGTTCTAGTGTTAAAGATATGAAAATAAGTAACTTTGGCTTGGATTCTTTTGGTTGATATCTTCTTAACACTTTGATAAGAAACTTGTTACTTTCTTATTCTCATGATGTTTTGTACAGAATACGTTCCGAGTATCATATTACTCGCATTAATAATCGTTCATTGTGCATAGAATTAACACTTATATTCTCCGATATTTTTAGCAGGAAGTCTACGTACATTTGATTGATGTAATCTTATCCTTTTTCAAAGAAGTTTACTAGAATCAACGGCTGTGATAATGTTTCTCGGTAGAATCTTAGGTACAACGCACATATTGTACTCCATCTTGGACATAAGTTTCATTCTTCTAATAAATTCATTACAGAGATTGTTATGAGTCAGTATTATATTGGTATATAATTTCATAACATCATTTCACAACCATTCATCTACTGAAATGCCGCGATGATTTCATCCGTAAAATTTTTCCACGGGAAAATAATTAATTAATTAATGCGATCGCGTAGAAAAGCGGAAAATTGTTTAACAATAATTCTACATGGATCATTCTTACGCAATTTGGCTTTTATTCGTAATGATACAGGTTTTGCAAATCAAGCTCTTCTACAAATTTGTTTTCTTTAGCTATTGTAATCAAAATAATATCCAATGTAAAGCTGTTATTCCGAAATCAAAGTTTTGTTTCGGAATTTTAATTTTTATTTCGGAAGAATAACTTTACATTGGATTTTATTTTCATTACAATAAGTTATTGAAAAAATATTTGTAGAAACGCTTGATTTGCAAAAGGGTGAATTTGATTTAAAACAAGGTGAATATGATCTGCAAAAGGGATTAATTTGGAGTGCAAAACCGGTACAAGGCATTTTCATATTTGTAATAATAATTCCTGTCCACAGTTTTTTGATAGAAAATAATCGAATTGTTTAAATGATTTGCTGATTTTAGCATCCATATTTGATAATTAAAAAATGAAAAACCAATTTCCTTATTACTTGATACTCATCAAGTATTGTATCAAGTATCTCAACAAGAATATTAGTTTCAAAAGTAATTATAATTTGAGTCCAAATTGCGTTTTCACCCAGGGATTTTATAGAAACACGTGATTTATTTTGATTTCTTGATGTATTATTATATTCCATTTTTTAATATCTATCCACCGTTTTCTTTGAACACTCAGGTAAATAAATACATTTGTAGTCTACAAGATATGTATGGAACACAAATTTCCTGTAGCTTAATATATTAAGTCTGAAAAAGAAGTAAGCATTTCCTGGGAAAGAAACAATGTTTGCCGATACTCGAATAAATCTTTTAAACGCAGTATGACCTCAAATAAGATAAGAATAACTTTTCGATGAAAATCTTTGATAATAGGTTGAAGTAAAATATATTTTTGGTCGCTTTGTAGAAACAAGGTTCCTTATAATTCTTGATTGATTTACATAGACATTGAACATAAACGACTATAATCGATATCTCTTTTCGTTGCCATCGCATGAATTTTCAATGTCGCTCATAAATGCCATATTACAATATTTCAGGAGAAATGAACACAAGATGAATTTCCGGTGTCAATGCCTTGGTTCCACCGATTTTTTTAAGTTATAATCTCTTATTTATTAGTATACATTATTTCTTCAACTACTATAAAATACAGGTAACCCTCGTATAACGCGGAAGTTAGGTTCCGGAGAAAAGTCGCGTTATAATAATCGCGTTATGCGCGACTTGGATTACATTCATATGAATATTATATTACATCGAAGTCGCATTGTAAGAGAATCGTCAGAATTTGTGAACCGCGTTATGAGAGATTCGCCATAATTTGTGAACCGCGTTGTAAGTGAATCGCCACAATTTGTGAACCGCGTTGTATAAGTGTCGCATTGTACGAAGGTTACCTGTATATCTTGTTTATATTTAACAAAGAACTGTACCGATTTCATTTTCGTTAACGACAAAATATGATTGACTACAATTCAGAAAAACTTAGTTTAGAATTGAACATGTTTGAACATCATCCGTAATACGATTTGAACTCGTAGAATCCCTTTGTACTCGGTATTCGTAATCGTTTCTTTTTGTTTTTTGTACATTTCTCCTTTGAATAACGCTTGGCTGGTGCACCGAACAGCCATTTCATTGTACTTGTTTCCGTTCGCCGTGACTGCGAAGTCACTTTAATGCATTCCTTACACTCTTCAACTTCTGATTATCATATACGTTTATTCCGAATTCTTTTATACACAAGGAATGAAATAAATAATATTCAAACATTTCATAATGACGCACATAATACAAATAATTAGGACGAAAAGAAGTAACAGATATCTCGAAACGAACGGCATAACTCGTTGCATAGCAACACGGTATTCTTGAACAAGATATCAACAAATCATATATATTTATATACACGCACGAAAGTAATAAATTAATACGTAATTAACATTGTACGAAACTTAATCTTAAGCCGATGATTCCTTTACGATTAGATTTACCATAGAATTGTGCACCTGAGATTGACAATGCAAAATTAAGCGTATTCAATGAAAATCCACGTTCTTAACGGAATAGTTACATACATATATGACTAGTATCTTTTACTTCTAGAAATTCATTCTAAAACTTAAAGTAGATATATTAGGACAACTCAGAGATATACGTGTGTGCATAGAAAAACGTAAGAATTTGGCAAATCACAATATCCCGACCTCAGTTTCATATAATTCGTATAATCGAAACTATGTTAGACTTTTCTTTTCGTAGGATTAACTTTGTAGAGTTACTTTTTTTTGGAAATCATTTCCGAGAAACAGATATCTGGCACATACAAGTAGATTACATTGAACGTTTCAACAGATTTACCTTGTCACTGATCTCCATATATTAAGCTCTCCAACTAAATTTCATCTTAAATTCGTATCTCGCCTAATTTTTATGTTCACAACAATGTGGGAGCAAAGGGAACATGTATGTACACATCAATGCCCGTAATGATGGCGTAAAGAAAGACGCTCAGTTTCATTAAACTGAGAATCCATGCAGCGTTAACATTATCATTATTTCTGCCGTTTACTTTGAAAGTGGCCTGAGTCCATTTATGAAGAAAATCAAGTTTAACGTTTAACCCTTTGCACTCGGAGACGACTCTCTGTCGCCACTCGAGTTATTGCGGCAATTCGAGTGGCGACTGAGAGAAGACGTTAAGATTTCCTTCAGGTAATTTTAATATTAAACGTTAAATTACCGACAACTGGAGTCAATTTTAAGGTGGTTTCTGAGTCGCCACTCGAAGTGCCACAACACAAGGGTTAACCCTTTACACTGGAGGAATATATCGGTTATAAAGAAGAACTATTTCTAAGACGTTTAATGATACCGGTTAACAAATTATGAACGGTCTTTTTCTATGGCAATTGACGAATGAATCTTATAATATAAATCTTACGTGTTTATTTGGTTAATTCAGTTTTGTGTGACAAATAGAAGACATGAATTTGGATTTAACTGCTGTAATTATTTGATTACTTTAATTATTATAAATGTTAACCTGATTTTCTTGAAAAATGGACTCAGGCAAGTTTCAAAATAAACGGCTCGTTTCATAATTGTCATAATTATCGTTAATATTAGTATTATAATAATTATCATCGTACTGGGAAGCGAAAAAGAGTTCAGCAACATTAAGAACGAAATGAAGTTCTAGCCATTTCTTACGAAACGTTCGACTCTAATGATATCATTCTTTGAAACTCGCATGCATTAACGATCTACTTAATTTTAAATCTGGATGTTGGTACATACGTGTACATATTATTTTCAATGTCTGACATCTTTAACTCGACTTTTATACAGTTACATTCGACGTAGTTTCGATTCAATCTCTTAATGCCTATTTATGCTTTTGGACTGTGCTCCCAATGCTTCGAGTGATATACGGAATGCTTGTTATTTAGATCCAAAAACAAATACCATTGCATTTGAGATTTCCTCCGTAACGATATTTAATATAGTCTTTTTTTTTTAACAGGGACTCTGATACTTGTTTGTGATCGTGCTTACTTCAAGTAGCAACTAAATAGACAATGTACAACCTCGTAATAAATACCTCGACTGAAACACGTTATTTGTGACAAAAAACTGAGGAAGTCTCGGGAAGTAAAAAATCAATTTAGAAAAAGAGGACCACTCTACTGGTAACGATTCCAAAATCTTAATAAGCGGATATACTGATATCTGTGTTCCTCTGGAATTATTGATATAATACGTTAGAGTTATCACAATGCTGAAGTTTCGAACGCCGCGATTAATATATAAAGAGCCAGTGGTTGTGTCTCGTAATTGCAATTAAATGGTAATGGCAATTGCAAACTATGTTTTTTTTGGAAGATCAGCAGTGACATTGTACGAGGAGAATAAGTTAAATCTACGTGCCTCACTTGTTCGTTTATCTTCGCGGATATCATTGAGATAGAATTCCGTGCCTCTCTTTTTCAATGGAATCTCGTGCATGGAACTTGAATATAATTAGAAACTTCAGACGTAGGCTGGCGAGAGATTCAATGTTAATCGAGAAATCACATTGTTTCGTATTGTAGCACGTGTAGTTCTTGAACTCTTGATTATTTGTATAACCATAATACGGCAATCATGGCAGACGACCATAGCCACCCCCCGCAGCCGTTCCGAGGTCAATCGATGATCTGAACTTTGACCGGCAAAGGAAGGAAATGCTTTCGGGGTGAATGCTCCTGCTGGGCTGCCACTCGTTTTATACATTCTGCGAATCATTATTTTCCCAGGTAGTAAAGATACTGTTATTCTTTAATCCTAGATTACAAGAGTGTCGTCAAAATTACGATCTCAAAATACAACATTCTTAGACCTGTATGTTGTGCACATAATGTTAACGTTTGCCCCCATTGTGTTCTTTAATTCTTTAAATTCTTTCTTAAACTGTGGTTCTTCCAAAGATTTGTACCAAAAGTCAAACAAATATTGAGTTCGCCAAAAAAGAAAAGCATACAAAATTAAATAAAAATCGCTTTCTACTTGCATTATAAAACCACACGAACTTATTAGCCAACCTAATATTATTTCACAAGTTACACAGGGTTCTCTTTGAGTAGTAAATTTGACAAAATTTTCGTGATAACATCATTCACAGTAAAGTAACGTAATCTAGGGTTAAAGATATAAAGAGATACTCATGTAAAGCAGCGTTTCTAACATACCTTTTATCTTGATTTTCTGTTTCACGTCGCGCGTGTGACGGAGGTGTTGAATTCGGCGTAAGTATCAAAACAGGTGTAGTTGTGGGTGTAGATGCAGGCGTCCCACTTTTTAACGAGGAATCTTTACGTCTAGAGGCTGGTGATGCTGGTGCAGAGCCAGCTGCACCATTTCCTCTCAGCCAAGAATTTTTGCTACTAGTATCAGGTTCAGAAGATGAAGGAGACAGAAGAAGACCAGGTGATAATAGCACAACTGGTACATGCGCAAAATGTTCAGTCGGAATTCTCATCTGGAAAATAACATGTAAGTTCATAAAAGGCATTTCTATACAAAAAAATCCCAATTTATATACAAAAAAAATATACACTTATATTCTGTATGCAATTGATACGTACCTTTGAATAACATTTTACGCAAACGGTCCTCTCGCACAATCTACAACGCTGACCCCAAGGTCCAAGTAGTCCAAACCTGGTTTTCAAGCACAGGAAACACACGCGTCTCTTCTCAACATCTTCTTTCACTCGTCCTTCCACAGGTAGAGATTCTAACTCCGCTTTTGTGAGTACACTACGAATGTGCACTATTTCTTCTAACGTTAATGACAGTCGTTCGTCGAGGAACATGTCGCCAAGCGATGGTCGTTGCTATAAAAGTGCGGTTATTGAAAGAAAGATCCTCTCATTTTCAATAGTTAAGTACTTGAAATGTTAGGATAATAATGTTGTTACCTGTTCCGATTCTTCTTGCCATTCTTGGGGTTCTTCACCGGTATCCTTTGTACCTTCCGCTATCGTATGAGATCGCCTAGGTTGTCTAACTCTTGGTTGTGGACTAAGGCTGGGACTTGGGTTTAAACTGATATTAGGACTCGGACCTTGACTTGATGCCGTTACGACTGTATGTTGACGACTTTGTGGTCTCGAATGTGGAAGTGATGTGGTCCCAGTTACTGTGGTTGGAGCTAGATTACGTTTTGCCGCGTGTTTTCTTGCCGAAGCTCTCCTAGATGGACACTGGGTTGCTAGATCATAGGCTGTGAAAGAAAATTGATAATAATCAGGATCTTCATAATCTTGAATCCTAATCACTCGCGCTGGAAATTTAGTCCCTGATACGTGTGACCAATCATCCAAAGTAATTCGAAGCGAGCGATTCTGCTGCCTCGGTTATAATTAAATATATTCAACATAAAATATATGGAAAACTCGAGAAATTCTACAATAAATAGACTTATATCTATACGACGAGGTATAAAAGTATTGCTCGTTCATTTCACGACGTACTGCTAAACCATCGACGTATATAGCACGTCATTCCAGCGCAAGGGGTTAATTAATAAAAATAGCATAGTAGACAATTTTTGTATCCAAGATTCTAAGGGTTGAATAGACTGCAGTAATTACATTCAAGTTGGGTATCGCAGAACCGATGATATTCATTCTTAGTAAGCCGAAGTCCGCCAGTTCTTCGCCAAGGGTTGGCAGAACCTGGTTCGTCATCGTCAGGTCCGCGATGCCTGTTCAATGCACTGTCTCTGGCAGTAAATGAATAGTCTTCCTTTAACTGCCAGAAATTAGTAGCTTCGTCTTCCTCTTCGAATCTCGAGACATTAAATTCCTCGTTGTACTCTTCGTCGTCGTCTTCATCTTCGGCATCAAGCTAGTTTGGAGAATGATTAGTTGATTACATCCCCACGTAGTTCATTTAATAATTAATATAGCGTGATACAATGCTACATGATATTAATATTCACCTTTAAATCGAAGTCCACTGGTATCACCTTTCTCGTACGTTCCGTAGTGGAACCTGCCTCCAAGTTTCTTCGCGGTGGTTTCGGTGCTGTTAACGATTGATCTTCCTTTACTTCAGCGCTGTTTTGTGAACGATCTAAAAAGTAAATTTACTCAGACACAAAGTTGACAGTCAGGTTATTATTATCGAAAGCAGAAGAAGTGTGATATGCTGATGACGAGCGAATATGACGGATGGTCAATTAATTTCGTGGTATCCAGAAGCAGTCGGTACCTAAATAAATCTTAAATATATATTCTTTATAAACATAATTACGTCCCGAGTCCTCTGGTAAGGATTACATAATTACATTCGATATATTCATATAGATTATAAAATAAAATGGTATTTATATTGTACAATACTCCGTCGGTTATAATAACAATTAATGACATTTCCCTTTCATTTCTAGAAGGTCGTGATACCTAACTCTCATTGTTATACATTAGTTATAAAAGTAATAGAAAATATCAGGGTGATTAATTACATGGGATTGTTAAATAAGGTCAGTCGATGCGTTGATACCGATATTGGGAATCCCCTGTCGGTTTACCGGTTGCGTGTGATGCAAGAAAGATGATGAATGGTATGATTACCTGCGGCCGTAATGCGCCTTCTACGCGACTTACGATTCCTGTTTCCAGGTATTCTAATTTCAGTTTTGCCGATCTTCTGCCTCGGTTGCGGAACCGGTGGTACCGATGATCTATTACGTCCCGGTGCAGCCGGCGCAGTATTGCCAACCGTAGAACTCGTTGATGTTCCATTCGTCTGATCCTCCGACTGCAAAAATTGTGCCGCCACATCCTGCGCGGGTTCCTGTTCCTGCTCGGGTTGCGACGGTGGGACTTCACCCAGGACTATCATGCGGGCTTCACCGCCTACGATTATGAAATATTACTTGCGATTTGATCTCACTAATCTCACTTTACATCCTAGATTTCTGATTTCTGATGTCTTTACAATCGGTCTACTTGTGAAGAACACGACGGTCGTCCGGCAAAGTATAGATTCACGAATGCAACCAGATTCTTCCGATACGAATCGACGACCACAAGCTCTGCGAATTAAGATTATTGATCATTAACATCGTTTCTTGCTTCTTCGTAATGCATTTTCCATCGTCATGACATTGTTTAGGGTCCGGATGATAATCGTTACCGATGTGCAAGTTGTCGGCGTTTCTCATCTGCTTGCCTTTCCCATTGCTTTCTTTAGCTGTTGATTAACGACGGTCCACGTTGTTGATACTCGTAGTTCGGATAACGGGGACTATAGATTAAGTGCACGTGTTTTGTTAGTGTTGACTGTTTCCGCGGATGCACTTGACCTACTCGAATGTTAAACGCCTGACAGAATACAAGGTTCAAGGTAGTCTTTCCCTCCGGTTGGAATCAGCGCGGATCACTGAACCGGGGAAGAAAACCAATGGCGAAAGGGAGGGATCGGTGTACTCTCACATATGGTTTTGTTCCACGGAACGTGTTGTACGGGGTGACGTTTTCCCCCGACGTCAGCTCACCCTTTGCGCGCTTTACCTTATTGATCGCATACGCTCCGGGGATTTTAATATGTCTGGTTGCCTCTAGCGCCGCAAAGCATGATTCATTTAAACACCCGTCTGTCCGAATGCATTTACTTTTAATTACGCACGGCGAGACTTTAAGGGACAGGGATTAATGACAATCCACGTAGGGCGAGTCACGCGAATTATTCATGTTACCTGATACTCTAGCATTCTTTTTTTGTGAATGTTTTTCAGGATACGATTCTGCCGACGTTTCTTTGACTTGAAATTCTGGGTATGGAATTATTGAATAATTTCGAGTACTCGTTGATAACGTGAAGTGGTTGGGAATAAAATATCGTAATGAATAAAGGCACAGATACCACTGTTCTAGTCGCACTGCGTGGAATTTCCTTGGAGCTTGCAAGTACGCGCAAGGGATGAGAGAATGCAAGCTCCTACGACATTGCGCAGGCGCGTAATCCCGCGCATGGCGGATTCTCGTTAAATATGTTATGATGAAAGATCTTCCGCACGTGTGCATCGCGTGCTAATTATCATTCGTTAATTACATTCTCTAGGACCCGAACAATATCAGGCATCGAAGTATTTAAATTCGGTCTTTATAGCTTATATTTTGCCTTTACACTTAATAAGGAAACGTTTCCTAATTTATTAAGATAGAATACCATGTTCTATATCTCACTCTCTTTTTTCGGAAAATGTTGGTTTTTCAAGCAGAACGAAAATTGCAAGAAGATGATGATATTTATTGTGCAATTATTTATTGACCATGGATCATTTATTGACCATACTGGTCCACGTTGCATTAGTTTGGAATAGGATGATTCATAATTTCCGAAACATTCTTTTTTAAGATTTATCGAGGTACCGCTTGAAAGACAAATGAAGCGAACAAACTTGATTTGCATGCAATACAACATGTAACTCTCAACTTACCAGTTCGTTGTAATGCTTGTTCATGCTTAGGAACATGTCTACTGCGAGATGGCCTTAAAAACTGGGGTTTCTTGATACTTTCCATGAGCAACTCTCTTAATGTACTCTCTTTTTGCAGGGGTGGTAATTTCCTATCTGAGGCCTAACAGAATTGGAACAGATATGAAAAACAAGGTCAACCGATGACCTACGTTTGAGTCTTTGGGATTCTTTACCGGAACCCGGATAACTCAAATGTGAGTCTTTAAATACGTTACACTTCAGTCTCAAACATTTAAGTACGTTTTGATTAAGTTATACGTTGAACTTAATTTTCTAGCAAAATGTGATGGCTTTTTAGCATTTTTTTAGCAACATTTCTTGAATTTGCGCCGTTAGAGTGTAATATTCGGCTAAATGTATCCTGACGCGAAAGTGTTAACGCGATAAAAAATAATACACTAATAAACTACCTTTTTCAATGGCGGACGGCTTCGAATGAATTCAAGTATAACCGCGTGGGCGTCCTTCCTTACGTGTGGCGTCGGCGACGGTGTTTTTCTTAAATGATATCTTCTTTCCCGAATGTCATCCATAAGGATTTCATACGGAGTTAATTCAAATTCGGCACCCCTTCCGCGTCCACGCGACGACGTCTTTGATCCTAAACTTGCGTCGACCTTTTTTAACTTGACGCCCCTCCGAAGCTCTTGAATTACTTGAACCCAAAATCTGGCCTAACATTAATTGTTCGTTTAACATTCCGATCGAAAATTACATCTTAATACATCGAATGCATGCACTTCCTCGGAACAGTTATTCTTATGTTTAACCCTTTGCACTCGGTGGCAATCCTCAGTCGCCACTCCGCTTATTGTGACAACGTCGAAGGGCGATTAACCGGCGACATTAAGATTTTACTTCAGTTGTCGGGGATTTAAAATTCAATCACAAAAAAATATTTGGAGTAAACCTTGACACATTGTACGCGCGGTTATATTTCCAACCAACGAAGAATAAATATTTGATAGAAAATATATTCAGAACTAAATAATCTATAATTTTATGGAATGTTCGCCATTTGCGCTTTATGTAGTAATAACGGAATCCCGCAATATCGCGAGTTCGGCGTACAATGTGTTAAGATTATACGCGTAATAAATTCATAATTTCTAGACATGCTGCATGCGAAATCTTCACGGAGGATTATAGATAATAAAACATTTTTTATCCTCGCATGACTATTATCATTAACATACTTGTATGGCTCTCCAAATCCTAACGTCAGTCTATAATGGCAGAGAGTCAAGTCAATAAATCTTAAATATCTTATCTTTGCAAAATAACGGCTGACCGTGGAGCACAGAGATACTATGCTTATATCAGTATATACGAGTGTATATACTCATTAAAGTACATAGAAAACTTTATCTCAAACGAAGATCAGAAGAAAGCGGTTTTCGTGGCTTCATAGTCGGCTTTACGATGCAAATTCCGAGCATATTGCAACGACACGATTGAAATATTGAAATCCATCAACCATTAATCTTACGCAATCATTAAAATCTAGCGTATCTAACGCATCGCTGAGTTTACGATACAAATTCCTAGCATATTACAACGAAATAATTGAAATTATTGAAATTATTGAAATATTGAAATCCATCAACGCTTAATCTTACCCAATCATTAAAATCTAACGCATCTAGATGTTGAAGAGATGTCGAGCACTGCTTGTTTCCATCTGATCCCGTTTCCAACGTATTTTCGGAGACTTCCAATTTCTCAGCTGCTACGGTGTCCAAGAATTGCGACAATTCAAGGGCTTCCGCTACAAAAGCGCGTATCACAGCCTTGTAATGTGCTTCCGCGGATTCGATTGTAGTTTGGACATGCCGCGTGCACATCTGCATAAATGACAAATATCACGAGTTTCAAATGGCATGTTTCCTTGGATGTTCAGTGGCATTAATTAATATCAAAGACTTATACTAACTTGCATAACATTCTTTAACGAGTATAATGATATTATTTCTTCGCAAGTACCGGTGTTTTTGAGCAAAGAAAATTCATCTATGTCGCCGTCACCCGAGTCGCGCTCGATGCCTTCGTCGTCCGTTTCCTGCGGACGATCTTCGGTTTGTCCTATGTTTTCTATAATCGGATATATTAATGAAAAATATGAATTAACGTCTATAAAAAGTAAAGACCAAGAATATTGAGTTGATTCACATAAGTTCCGTTCATCCTGGAGTTCTTTTAATCAAAACCGCCTGAGTTTTATGCAGGTCATTTTATTGACGAATAAACTTTATTTGAAACTTTATTTAAATAAACTTTATTTATGACTCAAACGAATACTGCTGTTTACATCACTTTGATTTAGAGTTTACCTTGCTCCGCGTTTGTCATCAAAGTAATAAGGGCCTCTAAATCGGGGGATAAAGGCCTTTCTTCTTCTTCGCCTAGGCCGAAATCGAGGGCTTTGAAAATCATCATACCCAGGGAAAATATCACCTTCAACATAAATCAATTGATTTTCATTTCAGATTATTTTTACTGATATTTTGAACATATCATTTTCGTTCGATATATCTGTACATCCGATTCTGTTTTTACACGATAAATTCGTTCCCCAAGAATACACGTAAAAAGATTCGTGTAAAAAATATACTGTATATATGGAATCTTTAGAATGTGCATTTTATTATTCCTAAAATAAAGAGAATTTTATTTTAACTTTTGTTAATTTCTTGTATAAAATTCGTGTAAAAACAGAATTGGGTGTACAGTGGACTCCCGTATAACGCGAGTTCTTACAGCACGATTTCCTGTAATGCGAATTCTTATAGCGCGTAACGAATTAACCGCGTTATATGGGAGTCTACTGTATTTTCTAAATCTAGAAAAGAACTTTTATTTACCTTTTGTTCGGAAACCGCCGGTTGCGATCTGTTTTCTGTAAGATTTCAATATTGACAAATCTTTACTAGCAGTTATAAATTATATTTACGCATTCATAAAAAACATAGGCGTAGGTGAATAACCTTCGGTCATTCCGAGATTTAAACGTCAATAATTATCTCGCTGAAAGTATGAATCACCCGATTTTAGTGAGTAACATTCATTCATATGATAATCCGCCATGTTTACTCAGATATCCGATGATGGCAGTGGCAAATTTTAAAATAACCAACAAACTCATTAAAATACAATTTGTATAAAGTTTATGTTTTTGTAAAAGTATAATTGACTGAGCGTAGGCGACCCAAAAAAAGTTAAAGAGGGCGTGTTTACTTTGCGTTACCTGTTAGGTCATCCAGGCAAACATTGCCATCCTTGTGAAGGACGATATCAGATAAATCGGAAAATTCGCAGAAATTCTTATCAGTTAATTGCGATAAACTTTTGGCCGTTTGATAACATAAGGCCCATGCTTGTTCTTGGCTGACTGGCCCATTAAATGATAATAATACGTCCTTGAGATTCAGACAGCCATTCGTATCAAGTTTACATCTTGGTTTCCTTTTCCCGGTTTTCTTCGCCTCCTCCATTTCTTCCTTACTTCTTTCCCCCGCCGAGATTTCGACGACATCCCCGCACAATGCTGAACTTCCTTTACGGTATGACATTTTCCTATAAAATCGAATTGTCATTCAATATTTTAACACATTTTCCTCCACTTATAAGAAATTTTAAATATATCATTTACACGCTGCCATTTTGTATACTGCATCTAATAAACGAAGACACTTCTCGCGGACGAAGTGTTGTATTATTTTTTACGAAGAATCGAATAACTTGCAAGTTGTTCGTACTAAAATCTCGATTAGTAAAAGAATTAATTAAGACTTTCGAAAACGTGGCGAATCAAGTAATTTAGAGGCGTTCATACCGGAAGTAATTTGATATTCCCTGCTGTAACTATGGCGGCGATCGTGTGTTTGCGTAAAACTCAGTGTAATCTTTGGAATAGTCAAGAATCTTCTAATCAGTGCGCAAAGATTCGGTTCACGTAATAACTGCGGGTTAAAAATTGAAAACATGACGCAAGAGTCTCTCGTCATCGTCGATCTTCTTCTGTTCCGCGTTATAATTTCCCGAAATGTGATAATTTTATATTTCTGTTATATTATATTACGATGTAATCACGAAAAACAGGAATTAAAATGCTTGATCGGCACGCAAGGAATTTCTGATTCGCACAAACAGAGGATTACGAAGGATCTTTGATTAACAGCAGCAAATAATGGAATCGGTATAAAACCGGATGCGCTGATAAATGGCTACCTAATCTATCGGAATTTTTCAACGCCCATTTTTCAGTGCGATTTCCTTGTATGACGATTTCTGTGTGCGCAAACAACGAAATTCAATATCAAATATTCTCTTTCAATACATCGATATTTATATGCAGTAAATAATAGGATTTAAAGAATCTATTTCGGTTATTTTAAGTTCAGCGCCGCAGAATGTTATTTTTATAACCGGTTGCAGATGTCCAATTAAATATATTTATTTCCGTCTGAAGATGCCCAATCAATTATATTTATTTCCGTTTATTTTTCACGTCCTTCATGAAACGCCATTTGCTTTTTCATATTAAACATTATTATATTAGATAATCCCCATTGTTATCTGTGACCATAATTCTCAATTGAAAAAATTAAATTCCCATCTTTCAATGTCCACCAATTCTCTACTCCCGAATTAATTACCTTCCGGTACTCCTAATATATTTATTTCCGTACAAGATTTACAATAGACTCTCATATAACGCGGTTAATATATTACGCGTTATCGGGGAATGCCGGAATTTGATTACATAGCGCGTCGTATAAAAAAGATCAATCGCAATATCTTTAGTGCGTTGTTGGAATTCGCGTTGTAGGAACTCGCGCTGTGCGGGAGTTTACTGTAAAGTGTTCCAAGAGTAGTAAAGCAAATAACTTCGAAAGATTATAAGGCACAGAAAGTTTTGTACTACAGTTATAGTTTGTTATTAGTTATATCTTTCGATATTAATAGTCCGCATCTCTATTTATATTATCTTCCTTAGATCCAACGATCAATTCTATGAAATCGTTCAAGGATGCTTATCCCTAACACAGAAATCGAGTGGCATTTGAAAAAGTACTCTCAGATAGGAGATAATAATAAACAATTATCGCGTTTATTTCTGTTTGTGATATTTACGGTGAATTTTTAATGCATCCTGTATAAACGATTATATAAAAGTGTGCTGTTTTTTCGACGTGAATTCGGAAATGATGAAACGCGACTTTTACTATGTCGAAGTGTGCGTTAGTTAAAAAAGAATTATTACGAAATACTGTAACAGCATATTATAATATTCAATGATATTAATATAATATAATATTCGTTGTAATCGTAACATAATTGTTGCGCAATTCCTCGAATATATCGTAACTCTAGCACACGTAAGGTCAAGGATACATGGACCAGATTCGAAAATTCGATGCTATTCGTGAGAGAGTTCTGGCGGAAGTCGGTTAACAAGACTTCTTCCGCCAGTAAACACGAAAGAATAGTATAACGTTTCAAACTGAATGCCCTACGAATCTACTTAAGAATGTATTTCACAGGAACTCTTTATATTAAGATACAAACATTCTTTTTACCGCAGTGTCACCCCGTAAAACTCTTTGCACCGCGTTCTACCGCATTTTCGAATATTAAATCGATAAAATGGGCATTGATTCGCAGCTGGGAAAACGTGCCAGTATAAAAAATTAATCGTGGAAGGAATTGTTTCGATTTGATGACTGAATGTACAGTTCATCTTCTACGTACCTTTTCACTTTTGAGAGGCTGACACTGACGATACATAAAGGATTGTTTGAAAGTCACAGGATGTCCGTTCGTAACGTTGTTCATCGAGAGCGGCTCCTTCACTATTCCGGAGTATATTGACAATCGAAAACGAGTTTACCACTTCTTATCAAAGATTTACAAGTACAAGGAAAAGCACTCTGTGTTTTTTCTTCCGAACGGGGCACTGAGTCTACGTGTATGTACATATTGAATGATTATCCGAAATGATCACATTAACACCGGCTATTTGTATATTCTCATGCATCATAGAGTTATCAGATTCGTGGAATAGCAGGGTGATATTACTCCGGGAAAACGGATGATAAAACACGCGTTACGAATGGGTAATAGTACTACTGATCGCAACCGTCCGATCCGTAACCTGCATTCCCAATGTCATATCTATAGAAACTCTGTATATATACTTTTTTTCAAAGCAGTATATAAGACTCGAGTTAAGTAAAGATAGGTCAAATGCGTTCAGAAATTTATCGTCCGTATGAAACCGGCTTTCGACGATCATTCAAAATCTCCAATCGCCAGAAACCTTTCCGATTGGTTGGATTTGAATACCTATGAACGCGACTGTGCTTCGAATGGTTTCCTTGACTGGTCGAGCGCTTTATCAATGACCAATAGAAAGTTTTGTCACTATACGAAGCGATCGTCGAGTTCATGGGAATATTTGGCCGTATGAATTGTTCCTTGGAATCAGAAGTCGAATTTCTGATGCAATATTCGTAGGGGAGACGTGAATGCGCTGCATAGCTGTGTTACGAAGGAAAGGGAGCCTGTATCACCGTACAACCCGTATCGTTAATATGCTTTGCTTCCTTTAAATAGACGGAAAATCGTAAAAGTTATTTTTAGAGAATCAAACCGAAAGGTTTTCGGCGGTATTCAAAATGACTGAGGAGGACTCGGTATGTACGAATAACGAGAAAAATTCATGTTTGTGCGAAAGTGTCTCACGTCCTATTGGAGTGACGAGAAAGCATGGGAGCATGATCGACGTTGACATACTTTAAGAATTCCTCTCGATATTCCTTGTATTTGTTGATGGGACTCGATTATTTTCACGTGCAAAGAACGGTTTCCTTACGAGGAACCTCGAGTTCTTAAGTAATTCGTAGATAAAATTCCAACCTCAAAGCCATGTGGATAGATTCCAATAGACAGTTGTTAATATATAGGTCTCTTTAAGTCATAGACATATTGGGCCGGCTTTGAAAGAATAGGACGTAATCGAAAGATAACAGAAACTTGTTTAGATAGCCATTTCTATAATAAAACATGCGATGATCTGTTTATTGGCTTATTAATTCATTTGCAGATACAAGTTTGTTATTTATCTTTTCATTACTTCGTTTTACACAAGAATTTTATTTCGTTTTTTACGTTTGACGTCGACTTGTATAGCAAGACTCGAAAGTAGAATTCTTAATAGGAATATTATTTCAACTCTCGAATCTTTCGGATTATGCTTTTAATAATGCATTAAATAAATGCGCAAAATTAATTCTACAATATGTGTGTTTTTATACTGATATCTTGTGGAACATACTTGAGATTACCAACATCCTGGAATTTATTAGGTATTTGATCCCACCTTGAAAAAGAAGAAGAAGAAGAAGAAGACTACTTTTGATCTTGATGCAGCACTCAATGAAGGTGGAAGTAGTGGAGATGCGACAGAAACAATGGGAGATAAGGAGAATCAGGAGCCGGATCAGCCTACACAGGCTGAGGAGGATGATATGTTAGATTTAGAAAATTTTGGAAGGAAAAAGAAAAAGAAGAAAAAAGCATTTAATTTAGATGAACTCGATGCCGCTTTGCCAGACGCAAAGAAGGAGGTTCATATGGATTTTCTTGGTCTTACCGCTTGATTTCTCCCGTATTTCATTTCTTTGATTAAGTCTAACATATTATACTAGGATGTTGTGGAAGTGCAATCCGAGGAAGTAGCGGTGGAGGATAACTTCGATTTGGATATGGACTTCTCCAAAACGAAGAAAAAGAAAAAGAAGAAGAAAGATCTAGATGAACTAGTGGCAGAAGAGGAAAGAAAAGAAACTGAAGATAAGGAGAATGGTAAATATTTTATATGAAAGAATAGCTTTGTAATTGGGGTAACTAGTTGTTTACGTTACTCGTTATTTGTTAACATGCTGCACTGAATCTGAGCGAAGTGCAGAGTACGGTAAGGGATATGTTTGCTGTTTTCTACGTATCACTTAGAAACCACAGGAATATACATTACTGCACAAGCATAAGTTCATTCTCCATATTATCCAGTTCCATTTAATGGGAACAACTTACCAATGCTAAACTTTATTAAACAGCAGACTTATGAATTCAACTGAACCCTTTTAGTAGCTTAGAGTCGATATATCGGCTTTGTAGGTTTTCCGAAGAGTACCTTGAGCCGACATATCGGCGCGCCACTTTGAATATAATTTAACACTAAAATTACCAAAGCGGTAAAAATGATCGGTCTACACTTTTTATTAAGATTATTCCAAAATGCAACGGCGCGTTGTTTGAGATTTTATATATTTTAATTTTATATACGCGACGCATATAATTCGATCCATTAATTAACTCGGATCCTCCAGCCATAATTTCCATGTAATTAAGCGTGTAAATATAATGGAGTATAAGTTCTGTAGTTTTAGCGTTAAACAGATGTAACGACATGCAGTAATTAATAGATATCTCAAAAAGCGCATATTAAGATATTTTTTTACGGTATCCGGAAAACTTATAAGGTACTATAAGGGTTAAAAAAAGATTGATCAATATTTTAATAGATCGAGATATCCATTGTTCAGTGAGATCATCAACATATGCTTCATTAATAACAGGAAACAAAGTACCCGAGGAATCGCGCCAGCAACATGTTTTCTTAAGTTTCTCTCATATGTTAGTAATCTTATTCAGCTCCCTTTCGATTATCGGTATTTCTTCACTCAACAATATTGACAACGTCGTTCATAAGAATATGCTGTTTTTAAAGGGTTTTAAACAGACTGAATACGATTACTATTACTATGAAAAATAATACAACTCATCAGCAAGAATTTTTGTCATATCTTGTAATCGCGTTCTGCCTCTTCGATTTTACTACGTCGCCTTCGCAATTTTATTCTTTGTCGCTGTTTAAAAATTAACTTTACGCGAGACGAATGCATTCCGCGGAATGCCAATTATCCGTACTTCCACAAAAGTTCTACCGAGAATACAAAGGTCCTTTATTCTTTAGTAGAAGGAACAAGTTTACATCGCCCTCGCAATTTCATTCTTTGTCAGTGTTTAACAATTGACTTTACGCGAGACGAATGCATATCGTGGAAGTCAATTATCCATACTTCCACACAAGTTCTACCGTGGATAAAAAGGTTCTTTATTCTTTAGTAGAAGAAACAAGTTTATGGGTGGGATCGGACAGAGATTACACGTATGACGAATTACTAGTACGAGTATTTAATATCATGAGGGAAAAGAATCCCGATATGGTTGCCGGAAAGAAACAGAAATTCGTTATGCGCCCTCCACAAGTCGTTCGTATAGGTACTAAGAAAACGTCGTTCGCTAACTTTACCGAAGTAAGTTGTTGTTTCTTTCGATTTCCAAACGTAAGTATTCCCTTGAATATGCGATAGAAAAACTCACTCTCTCTTGCAGATATGTAAAACGCTTCATAGACAACCGAAACATTTACTTGACTTTTTACTGGCTGAATTGGGTACAAGCGGTTCCGTGGACGGAAATAGTCAGCTTATTATTAAAGGTCGTTTCCAACAAAAGCAGATAGAAAATGTCCTTAGGAGGTACATTAAAGAATACGTTACGTGTCACACTTGTCGTTCGCCGGATACAATCCTTCAAAAAGACACACGTCTATTTTTCTTACAATGCGAAACTTGTGGTTCGAGATGTTCGGTAGCCAGCATAAAATCTGGATTCCAGGTGCGCAATCTTTCCCCCTTTATACATCTTATTTTAATGTACATCACACTGTCGATTCTCTTTTTACACGGTGGATGCGTTCCACAGAAATCGGCGTCAAAAACCGCACAAAAAAGTATAGTTCTCTTTGTAAAATTAAGAATAACTTGTTAATATACCAGCAGCACAAAACTGATAACTTACATCGATTCAGTCATTTTGTTTTGTTTATGCTGAACAAGATTTTAAATTGGAACGATAAAAGGTTTATTTATGTGTGGGAAGTATTCTCTTCTTTTTGCATTTCTAGTAGAAAAACGTAAAAAGAATGAACATAAATTAATAAGCGCGTTACGATGTTAAAACTTAAGATCTCTTGGATTACTTGTTTTTTTGCTTCGACGCGTAACTAGAAAGTCGCATTAAAAAGATACGCGTACAAAGAGACTCGACTGTATGTGCAGAATATTGGAAAGCTCTGCCGAGATATAACTAATTTTTTCGTGCAATTATCATGTAATATTCGGCACATATTCTTTTCCGTATTTCAGGCCGTCACAGGGAAACGTGCTGCAATTCGAGCGAAAACTGCCTAAGGAATTTTCCAGGTCTCTCCTTGATCAATTTCATAGCATAATTTTCAAATTGTCACAGATTTCTTCTGTCAGAATACAGTTTTTACTACAACTTAACGTATCGGCGTACAATCCAAACAAAAACAAGTCACCTAATCATACACTACCGAACTGATTTTCGTAAGTTCCGTGGGAACTACGATTTTAATGTATTTACGCCGTTTGTTTTTTATCATAAAATCTTGATACCGAAGTAATTCGTGCATTCAGTGGAGTTACTTATCAATTGTGTTCTTACATTGCTTTCAAGGTTTCGTGAGTCGTCGTGAATCGTGCCGTCGCTCATTTTTATTTCCGTTAGTAGAATTCCGCTCGTCAACATTTTCGAATTATACAAAACACCCGAGAAGAGGCATTGTAATAAACTGTTGTAACTAGGTATTCAAATTTCCGAGCACTCTCATTCATTTTTTACGCAATATTGTATAGACGAGTGACATCCATTCAAACTCAAGAAACGTTTTACAGTAATAATCTACAGTAAACTGTTTCAAGTGGGGCAGTTGAAAAAAAAGAACAAAGAAAAGCAAAGAAAGGAAACATAAAAGGGCATGGTAATGCAAAGGACATTGATTTTATCCATTTGTCTACCATTGTGACATAACATCTTGTATAAAATGAATATCGAGTTAAGTGTAAAATGGTACTGGAGTACCAGTTGTTAACAATAGAATTAAGCAGGTATCAGTTTTGTTATACCATTTCTTTTTTTTCTGTATGCAAGAGATTGTAACATTAAATTCAAGTGCATCATTATACGTGGTATAAACAGAAGTATTATTCTTATGTAATGTTACATGTTGTTGCAAGGAACTCGTGATAACACAAAGTAAGATAATCTCCTTTGAAGTCATGGATAGTAAAATTATTTCTTAGATAATTTATTCGACTGTATTTACTAGGTAATAAATTAATCTTACAAACCTTTGTTATGGTTCTCATCAACGGTTTCAATGACATTCGTGAACCTGTATTTAATTTATCGCAATAACAATAAATCATTTTCATAGTGGTGGAACAATTTGCCGCCTAACGTTTCGATTTCGAAGACGAACAACGCCATCTGCAAAACCCCCTCAACTTTCTTTTGGAACTTTCATTGTGGTGCCCGAACTTACATCGTGAGTTGTGAGTTTTACCCTTTCTTTCTTCCTATTATTTAATAGTTTATATCAACATTCTAATTTCATTCTGCATTATTAGTGTAAAGTATAGTGGTAATTGATTTACTGGATCTTATTTCCGATCTTCCGCGCGTTTGTTAATGGAATTTGTTTGGAAATGTTGTTGCGTTGTAACTTCAGTGCGTGGAATATTATTTGAATAATAACCAACGTAATTCATCTTTTTTTACGGAAGAGTTTGATATGAAAATCATTGCAGTGATTCTACTTTTATTAATAATTACGTGTACCTCAGCGCAGGGTCATTTCAAGCACTTCGTTTGTGAAGGTAAGAAATTATTAAATTCGATCATAATTACGACTCATGGATCAGTTTTCAGTAAAGAAATGATAGATTAAAGAATATCGTGTATCATACTTCGGTTTAAACGGCATTCTTTTGACCAGCAGCGGACAAAATTATCGTCTGGATTGTATTTATCCAAATTTGATATTTTTATCGAGACATCATTTCGATCTCAAACTTTTGAGCGCCATCTTGTTCTTACGAGGTTAAAAATACATGTATATTGTTTCCGCACCTTTTTTGTCGTAATATGGTAATATAATTATCGTGGTAATGTTCTTTTAAATGTTTATCGATTGAAGGTGGAACAATTATTTGAAAAATCGAACATCGAAATTGGTGTCTTTGCGAAGTATTTCAGAGAAAGATTTATCTTATGACAGCGCGGTAAAAGAAAAACGAAGGTTCCCCGCCTATTAAAAAACTTCCTCTTTTTCTTTCTTAATAGCCGGGTCGGAAAGTTCGTTTTTCATGAATTTTTCCACTTATCCCCTCGGGGTGTCACCACTCCTCAACATATTATGATAATGAGTTTTAATCCAAGGGGATAACCCTAATATCAGACCTAAACTCCTTTCAAAATATGCCGGTGTATATATATATGGTATGTTATATTCTTGATCAGCAACAAGATAAGTTACAATCTTTAATATCGATCTTTAATAAATGCATGCTATACAATTTTTACAGGATTTAAATATTATAAAAACATTCAGTAAAAACATTATAATGTAAAATGAAATATTACACATTTCATTGTGCAAATGAAATGTGTGTAAAATGTCGTTGCGCAGTAACTTCAGTGCGTGGAATAATAATACTATTTCATTAATAATAAACATAATTCATCATTCTTGCCGAGAAAATTAGCCGCGAAATTAAACATTATATATATTATATACTTAATTTTTAATATACATCCCACTGTTACTCAAATTTTACAATTATTTTACGGTTTTTAATATATTTTGATAGAAGTAGTTCGGCCGATACTAATGCGACAAGATGGTTTCGTTTGAATATAATCCTCTGTTCTTCGGTTTTTGAAGGTAATTAATGTCGATGGAAATCAAAGGCGTAGCGACATGTAAAAACGATACTATTAGGGGACAGTGATAAAATAGTATATGCTTGTTGATTTAGCGTTTCGATTCCTTGGCAGAAGCTGGTTGATCCTTTAAACCTCTTGGAATCCTGTTATCGCGAGGGCTGCTCTGACAAATGCCAGAATGGCTGGTCCTCTCGGAATAGCCGCTCTTTGCTTTCGATTTTTGCTTGCTCTTTGTACTTGCTACTCGGCGAACGATCTCTTCGATCAGCTTCTGATCCTTTTCACTTATTTCGCCTCCGAAATTGCCTCCTTGAGAGTCCTCGAACCCTCTACGAGCGTGAGTCGAATTCCTTTATTACCGCGAGCCGTACGACGCCATTCGAAATTTGTTATATTACACGTATTCCTTGATTTCGGTGAAACATCGAAATCTGATTCGCGCATTTCCCACATTCGAAATATGTTGCTCGCGATTTATTACAACTTTATCGTGTCTTTCCATTAATTAGCTTATCAAGAGTTACGTTAGATATAATATCAGATATTACTATAATACGAAGAATATTAAAGGACGCCATATTGCAAGATCGAAAGACAACCGTCGCGATTGAAACTAAGGGTTCACGGAATCCGTGGGGGATACATAAGCGTAGGAAGAGGAATTTTCGTAAAGTATCGAATGGGAAGCACAAGGGAATATCGATACACAATTTTCAGTACATTTAACCGAACGTTGCCGTAAGGGTAGGAAAAAGGAAAGGAAAAAGGCAAGGAAAAAGGAAGAGGGAAATGAAAGGGGAAAATTCTTGGAGTGTCTGTCTGGTCGCGCGGAAGGAGTGGTATCTCATTAGGAAAATTCGAAGGGACATTCTTGACGGCACGTTATGGCGCGTTACGGCGGCCTCGCTAATGAAACGAATAAAATGTGAAGAACGTGGTAGGTCTAACCGTTTGAGTGCCATGGGCCTTTTTAAAAATACGGTGGAAAAATGCTAGATGGCGTAATCGAATGTAATTGTACTTCGTTTACTTCGTCTTTACTCATAGATGTCGAGTACGTTTACTTCTTTCTCGTGTTCTTTTAATTTGAAGAGTCGCACTTCAAACGAATGTATAACAAAATGATATTCATTAAACGTACGGGTTTTTATCGGCTTTTAAAAACTTGATGTGGAAGTTCCTTGCTATAACTGCTATCATTTTTCGACGTAGAACAGGAAAAGCGATAGGTGAAAACAAAAAGATAAGAGAAAACATCTCTGGGAATCATCGAGCGTTGCATTTTCGCTTTCTTTGATTAGCTTTGATTAGCTTTGATCCACGAGCTATTCTCTGTGTGCGTCATCGTTTCTAATCAACCCACCGAACTTTCCCAATAGCTGCTGTTTTCACTGAAGTTCTGTAGAGGTTTCCCTCGTTTGTGTACGCTTTTTACGGTGGAACCTGATTTATTCGATTTCGTTCTCATTTGTGGGTGGTGCGAACGGATTATTGTGTCGGAGTGCTTGGAAATTTATTGACCTTTCCTGAACCGGTCTCCTTAAAGTGTCGGTTGGTATTTGGTCGAATTTAATGTTGATTTATTAAAATTGAAATATATTATATTATTAAAATTCAAATTATGAAATTAGTCGGATAATTATAAAGTTAGTATAGAGTCTCTTCGGCTGATATTCGATAGAATTTAATATTGAATTATTTGAATAATTTGAATCTAATTCGATAGAAACTGGAGAGGAAGATGTTTAGTATACTTTAAGGAAAATTGAGAATTCCCAAATTAGTCGAATAATTATAAAGCTAGTATTAAGAGCCGCTTCGGCTGACCAATGATGGACTTGTTCTACTGTCACGACTTACGCTTCGGCTTTAAAGTGTCTACTGATATTCGTTACAAATTTAATATTGATTTATTTGAATAATTTGAATCTAATTCCATAGAAACTGGAGAGAAAAATGTTTAGTATACTTTAAGGAAAATTGAGAATTCCCAAATTAGTCGAATAATTATAAAGCTAGTATTAAGAGCCGCTTCGGCTGACCAATGATCGACCTGTTCTACTGCCGTTGACCTACCGCGTACTTATATCACTGATTTCAAACGAATCTTGTTGATTCATTGAAAAGAATATGCAATTATCGAAGAAAAAGGAAACGATTGAATGAAAGGAAGAACAAGTATTCATTATCTAGGATTTGTCTTACCTTTGCTGGCGATTATAGAGCTTCGCTATTAGTTTATTCAAACAGATTGTATCCTTCTGAATCGACTTAACTTCCGACTCCTTCTCCTAATAAAAAATCAATCTTTATTAATTATCGCTCAGTCGCACACATTCTACCTATTTCTCTTTCATTTACACTAAATTAATTCAATCAACGGCAGTTATAAAAATAATCTTTAAATATAAAAATCGTATCGATAAATTTAATCATAGATCGGTAGAAATTTAAAATAGCGGCTAACTGAGTTAAGACTTCCATTCTTGAATTTCTTATGAACTTAATTAAGCAAAAACTAAAATTCTATCGCATAAAACTTCCTGATAATTGCAGATTTATAATGATATAATAATCGAGCGTGTACCAATAAAGTGTTCGTTAATCCCTGAACTTCCTGATGTCGTGTTTCGGAAAGATGGCGGGCCGTGATAGTCTCGACAGTTAATCTCGTTAATTGCTGTCGATAATTTTCTTCGCGTTCCATCGCTTTGTCCCACGTCTCCTCTCTAAGCAAGATGGCGTCCTTAAGAGTTCGCATGTCTTTCTCCAATAATTCTAATTGGGACCTATTCGAGGAAATGGGAAAGTTCCAAGGTGAATTCTTCAAGGGGGTCTCGTTAGTGTTCCTTTATGTAAGTTTTTCAGCGAGCTAGTTATTCGTAGTTATCATCAGACTTGCATCGTACGGAAACGAAATAACGGGCTCAAAACGTACTTCGTAATGGTTACGGTGGGTGGCTCTTTTTCACAACTTGCCAATTTTCTCTGACAAGCTTTACACACCGCCCAAACTTGCACACCGCGTTCGGCACTCGAAATAATATCAGTTGTCGAGGTACCATCTTCTTCGAGGGTCTCCGTCTCCTTCTGGAATCCAATTAAAATATCGTTTTCAATCTAAATCAGCGTTTCCCCTCGCCGAATCATTTTTTCCAAATTTGTCCCCAACGCTTTAAATCATAAATCTGTGTACTTTTGTTATTATAAAGAATGGATTTTTATTTATTTCATATTCTTCTTGTATAGTGTCAAAGTTTAGTTATTATTATACGATTTATTTTGCGAAATGTTTTCTTTAATGTTTTACCTTACTGGTTTGCAAAAAATGGTAGGTCATTTGTCGGTTCGCGAACGAAAAGGGTTGGGAACCGCTGATTTAAATCTTGCTCGGAACACTGTATAATATACAGTCGAGTCTCTTTTTATACAGTAAATGCTTTCCACGGGATTCCGCATAAAAGAACCGCAAACAGAAAAAGATATAGCTTTCTTGGTAAAATGGGAGATAATTGAAATACCAGCAGCACGAAAGACGTAACTTAAACACATTCAGTTGTTTTGTTTTGTTTATGCATAAAAAGATTTTAAATTCGAACGAGGAAAGCTTGATTTGTGTGTGGGAATTATTCTCTTCTCTCTTAATTCCCAACGGAAGAACATAAAAAGAACGAAAATAAATGGCAATAAATGAATGTACCAAAATAAATAAGACTTTTAAATAAGATTTCTTGGATTACTTATTCCATCTTGCTTTTTTTGCTTCACAGCGTAACTTCAAAATCGCATTAAAAAGACACGCATAAAAAGAGACTCGACTGTACTTGTCATTTTATACTCACCCGACTACTTTGCTCCGTGATTTCATTCAGCTTGAACCTCACTCGATCCAATTCTTCTTTCAAGGAATTCATGGTTTTGTTGAGTATGGCAACCCTGTATCGCTCCTCCTTCGCTCTTTCGATAGATTCACAATTATATTTCGATAGGGTCCAAATTACTTTGGCGATAGTCCGCCATTTTGAGTTAAATTATTCGAATAAAGCACGACGAATTGTTTGAGATTTTATATACTTTTCATTTATATACATAACGCAGATAATTGAAACCGTTGATTAACTCGCCATATTTTATATATAAATAAATGTGGTAAAATAACTGAGTATATATTCGGCAGTGTTTTATATATAATATTTATTAATCATGTAATATTTTATATATAAATAAATGCGTAGAAATAACTGAGTATATTCGACAGTTCTAGTATTAAGTGTTGACTGAAAGGGCTCCTTTCGAGTGTAAAGGGTTAATAATGATTATTATTGCTTCGAAAACTCACTGTAAATTCAGGGCTTTGTTTTCGGTGATAAGATTTTGATTTCTCGTTTGAATTACGACATTACTGTCTTCGAGGAACTTCAAGGTGGCCTGCATCTTCTCGATGGAAATAGTTGCCGGAGAAAGGAATGTTTTCGAAATCGGATCTCCGTGTATAGGTTGACAGTACATCCTTCCTGTTTGCCTTCCGGTTTCACGGAACACCGGATCACCCCTCGCTACGACCCAGTAATCCCACCTACATTAATTCTCATCGAATCCGCCTCTAATCTCACACAAATACATTACTTTATTATTTATTGCAGTCGTTTAACTAACTTGCCTCGAATTGCTACTTCTTAACACTACTCAGCCGTTCGTGATTCGGCTTTATTATAAATATCATGATTTCTTGAAAGTTAACGCGATATTCGGAATGAAAAGTATGTCGGGAAATGTTTCTATGATATTCTCGAAGAGTGTTGAATTTGATGTGCGAAAGGGTGGATTTGATTTGCAAAAAGTCGAATTTGATGTGCGAATTTGATTTGGAAAAAGTTGAATTTCATGTGCGAAAGGGTGAATTTGATTTGCACAAAGTTGAATTTGATTTGCAAAAAGTTGAATTTGATGTTCGAAAGAGTGAATTTGATTTGTAAAATGGTCGAATTTGTTGTGCGAAAGGGTGCATTTGATTTGCACAAAGTTGAATTTGATGTGCGAAAGGGTGGATTTGATTTGCAAAAAGTTGAATTTGATGTGCGAATTTGATTTGGAAAAAGTTGAATTTGATGTGCGAAAGGGTGAATTTCATTTGCACAAAGTTGAATTTGATTTGTAAAATGGTCGAACTTGATGTGCGAAAGGGTGCATTTGATTTACACAAAGTTGAATTTGATGTGCGAAGGGTGAATTTGATTTGCCGAAAGTTGAATTTGATGTGCATTTTTAATTTGCAAAAAGTTGAATTTGATGCTCGAAAGAGTGAATTTGATTTGTAAATGGTTGAATTTGATGTGCGAAAGGGTGCATTTGATTTGCACAAAGTTGAATTTGATGTGCGAATTTAATTAGCGAAAAGTTGAATTTGGAGTTAATATAATATAAAGTTAATATAACTGTTATACATTATTAATTAAGTCAGCATTCGGTTGTCATACCAGATCTATAACTGTCTGGCATTCCCATCCTTTGAGAATTAGTTGATGAAGTATATCGAATGTGGGGGTAATTATAATCCGGGTAAATCCTTGGCGTCAAAGGATCCGAGGACTGATAATGTACGCAGGACATTCTCGAAATTTAACTCTTTATTCTGCAGTACGTGACACAACCTCAATTTCTTTCCTTTTCTTACATCCACGAAATAAGGATTATAAGTAAGTAATAAGGATCCCTGGAAACTCGTTCATCTCAATGAATCTAAACGCGAAAAAAATGGCGAGTGCGAAGAAAGTTTAATTATTTCTTGAGTAATAGACCCTGTTTTTTATACTCCGAAATTTGCTTCGATACCTTTACACCGTGATTACTCGACGTATCTTTTTTGTTTTTATTAAATACTCGAAATAATCGAGTCATAAATAAGTTCCGTTCGTCCAGGATTTTTTGTATTAAAAACCGCCGGAGTTTCATAAATGAAATCGTGAAGTTGCTTTAAAAATGGCAAGAAATTATTAATAATAATAACGAATATAATTAGATTAACAGTAAAACTACCGATAATATACTCAGCAATATTGTAATAGTTATATATATGTCCTTAAAAATAAAAATGAATGGCGAACATAAATTAATCGATTTAATTATGTTTCTTACGCAACGTGATCCGCTGAAAACCTTAGAAAATGGAATGCTATGAATATGTATATTTTTATTAAATAATGCGAACCCTTTGCTTTGATAGTTCTAGTGTTAGAGTCCATCATAATTCAATTTATTGACGAAAAACTTGATTTACAAAAACGGAACTTATTTATCACTCAATCCAACAGTATATCGGATCACTGAAATTTTATATATTCTAACAAATATTAACCAGAAAAGTAAATATGAGTGAAATCACGTCGAACAAAAATGGCGCGTTCAAACGAAGGTAACCAGTGTGTCTTGTTAAAGAAGGGTGGGATTTTTGATGAGTATCGTCGAGGATAAAATTGGGGTTTTTTTCGTGTAAGTTAAAGATCTACTTCCGAATAGTCGGACGGATGATGGAATCCAGGGGGGATTCCCGGATCCGAGAGTAGAGTAAATAAGTGAAAATGAAAAGGAGAAACACGAGAGAAGAGGGAAGAAAGATCGGAGGAGCCGGATCTGACTTATCACGGCGCCGTAGGATTTTACAGCTTACAGTTGGTACACGACATAGGCAGTAAAAACGTAAATGGTGGAAGCCAAAGAAATTTTATTCCCTCCGATAGTACGGCGCACGATCTTTATACACGATTCTTCCTTGTTTCGTGGCGTGTCCTCGTAAACTCTTTACGAGTCTCGAATCGCGATCCCGAATGCGCGATAAAATATCAATAAACCGTGGAAGCGTCGCAATTTTCGGAAATTAACGAATGGAGTGCGATCATTTGCCTTCAGGACCTGTCCCATTTCTAACCAATAAAAACGCGTTTACTTACTCCGCAGACTCCGTGGCTCGAATAACTTCAGGGTGGAATAACATCGTAAATATTAATTATAATACATCGTCCACTTGTTTATTCAATATTATGTACAAATTACAGCAATTACCAGTTGAAAATATTACTATATCATGATACAATAATACACCCTCTTGTTTACGCACAATAAATAATAAATAGTAGCAACAAATTCATCTCAGCCGCTGTTATTTACTTCGATGATTACAGGTATGATGTTACGATAAACTTTCATCGAGTTTTATTCCGTTGTTCGTTCACCTTAACCTCAAAATTGATCTCCGAGGAAAGGCTTAATGAATGTAAATGATGGGGAATTTTTTGTCGGGCAAGAAAATGAGATTCGTGGCGCGTTAATAAAGATGGCGGGGTCGGTTAGTATTAAATCTGGAAGTCGTGTAGGTTGATTGGCTGGATGATCAGGCAGTCGAGTTCTGATTGGTTGGCGAGAGCGTTCCTTCGGAATTCGACGATCTTTCATTGAGAAATTTCAGCCGCGAGTTATCATTGATCTATCATCGATCTGTCATCGTACATCTTATAAAGAAGGGAGAAAAGATCGGATAGCACGATTTCGAAAGCTCGAGGGTGAAAGTTCTCGCTCGCGAATCCACTGGATGGAATACATTAATATATCATACATTTATATCAATTCAGAAATGTGTTTATATATATATATATATATATTTATCTTTCCTTTTTATTTATTTATTTATTCTGCTTTCTCTCTCTATGTATATATTTACACGTATACTTTGAGCGTATCATTTTCCACGTTGGCTGATCGATTGTCGCGATAATGTTCCTTTCATCCCCCTGAATTTTTCAAAATGGCGGATCATGTCGAGCAGAGACAACTTATGTGAAACAATTCATCAAAACATTTCCAGTTAATCCAAGTAAGATGAAAACTTTCGATGTATTAGTTTCCTCGTAATTGACATAAAAATTTCTTTCACAACGCGTAATTGTTGTTAAATAAATATACGAAATGGAAGAGTATTCGAGTGACGTAGATTATTTGGAGTGCGACGGAATCCACGATTCGAATTCTGAAGGTTTATTCCGCCGGAAGTGAGGAAGATGAAAGTAATTGCCGACAAGAGATCGAGTCGTAAGAACTGGTTACTTAAATTCGTGGTTAAAGAAAAATAATTTATTCCCTCGATGTCTTTATGTTTCTTACGCTAATAATATTATACTCTTCGCGCTTGTATCTTAATTATCTACTAATTAGATGCCTTATAATCATTATGTTTATGAAACTTTCCGTCGTTACATCGAGAAACACTATAGCGCAGAAGAATTGCGCAGAAGATTGAATGATCGAATCGAAAAGTTCGAGAGACACTTCGAGCTTTGATCGATTACTTCTTCCGGAAAGTCGAACCTCCCTCCATTTTGTCGACTCATTCTTCCGGCGATTAGCGATTCGAAAACATCGATGTTTAACACTTAAAACTACCGAACAAGTAATCATTTACACTTATTCATTTAATTATATATCATTTCTGGAGGACAAGTTAATTAACGAATTTAATTATTCGCGTTATATACATAAAATGAAGATACATAGAATCTCAAACAATACGCAATTTAATAGTCGAATAATATTTTTGAAAATGGCGGACTAGCCATTTTGAATGCTTCGGTAGTTCCAGTGTTAATAATCGCTTTTTTGAGTTTCAAAGAATCTTGTCGCTTAAAATTTGTCGGAGTACTTTCTTCGATCGTAATTCTTTGAATGATTATTCTCGTAAGTCTTCGTATTATTATCGTAACCCATCGAAGTTTATTCTTCGATCGTAGTTCGTATCATTCTCGAATCGTGTTGCAGGGGATTCGTTCGATTGTTATCAGGGGGTTGTTTCGCGATTATTAAACCAAAGATACCATCACCGGTTTCCTCGTAGAATGTACCATCGCGATCTGACCACTTCTTCGAGAGGAATGCGCCGTCAGTGACGTTGTCACGGTTGTCCTTGTACTGCTATTTGCACCACCTGTCCCGAAGCAGTGATGCGGATTTTTACTGCACCATCCGGAAACCCAGGAAATTGCTTGTGTATTTCTGTTGGCAGTAAGATTTCCTTCTACGGTTCCGGTGTCTTTCATACTCTCGAAAGTACTCCGTTTCTTTGACTCAGTTGCTCGTATTATGATTTAATATTTGACACGTTGAACACCATGGTGTTATTACTATAACTCGAATCAAATATATCGCTAATATTCAATTTTCAATGTTTTTAAAATTACGATAAGAATGTAAAGTCATTAATGTATATAAATTTATTTGTATATAAATATTGGACATTTTATAATTATCATAACATTCGAGTTGAATCATATATATATATATATATATTATACTTTAATAAATGGATGTTAATTAGTATGATTGTTGAATACTCACCGCACAGTCTTGCAGAAGGGTGTACTGAAAAGACAATAGATGATGGGGTTCGCAGCTGAATTCAAGGGTGTTAAGCTTTGAATGAAAGTTGCGATGGCGATATTCGTTTGGGTTTGCGGCACGTATCCGTAAACTTGTAGGAGATCGAAGACTATGTACGGGCTCCAGCATAGAATGAAAACTGAAATATATAAGCAGACAATATTTTTCCTGCACTTGTTTCGAGCCAAAACTGCCTTAGAATATGTTTGGGCATCATCTATCATCGACTTCGGTCATTTAGGAGTGATTTTAGCGACTTTGATTTTTTGAGAATTTTTGAAGGTGTACCCCTTTACATTTTTTCGACTTGGGTTGGACCCATTTCTTATCAATAAAATTTTTTTAACCGCTTCTTTCGACCAGAAATCGTCCTAGAATATGTTTATACATCATTTACCATCGATTTGGGTCATCTAGAAGCGATTTTGGCGACTTTCAATTTTTGAGAATTTTTGAAGCTATACCCCTTCACATTTTTTGACTTGGATTCGACCCATTTTCGACCAATAAAAATTTTTTAACCGCTTCTTTCGACCAGAAATCGTCCTAGAATATGTTTATACATCATTTACCATCGATTTGGGTCATTTAGAATTGATTTTGGCGACTTTTAATTTTTTAGAATTTTTGAAGGTATACCCCTTTACATTTTTTGACTTGGATTCGACCCATTTTTGACCAATAAAAATTTTTTAACCGCTTCTTTCGACCAGAAATCGTCCTAGAATATGTTTATACATCATATACCATCGATTTGGGTCATATAGAAGTGATTTTGGCGACTTTTATTTTTTGACAATTTTTGAAGGTATACCCCTTTACATTTTTTCGACTTGGGTTCGACCCATTTTTGACTAATAAAAATTTTTTAACCGCTTCTTCCGACCCAAAATCATCATAGAATATGTTTATACATCATTCACCATCGATTTGGGTCATTTAGAATTGATTTTGGCGACTTTTAATTTTTGAGAATTTTTGAAGGTGTACCCCTTCACATTTTTTCGACTTGGGTTTGACCCATTTTTGACCAATAAAAATTTTTTAACCGCTTCTTTCGACCAGAAATCGTCCTAGAATATGTTTATACATCATATACCATCGATTTGGGTCATATAGAAGTGATTTTGGCGACTTTTATTTTTTGACAATTTTTGAAGGTATACCCCTTTACATTTTTTCGACTTGGGTTCGACCCATTTTTGACTAATAAAAATTTTTTAACCGCTTCTTCCGACCCAAAATCATCATAGAATATGTTTATACATCATATACCATCGATTTGGGTCATGTAGAAGCGATTTTGGCGACTTTTAATTTTTGACAATTTTTGAAGGTATACCCCTTTACATTTTTTCGACTGGTTTCGACTCATTTTTGACCAATAAAAATTTTTTAACCACTTCTTTTGACCAGAAATCGTCCTAGAATATGTTTATACATCATTTACCATCGATTTGGGTCATTTAGAATTGATTTTGGCGACTTTTAATTTTTTAGAATTTTTGAAGGTGTACCCCTTTACATTTTTGCGATTCTGGATTGACCCATTTTTGACCAATAAAAATTTTTTAACCGCTTCTTTCGACCAGAAATCGTCCTAGAATATGTTTATACATCACCCACCATCGATTTGGGTCGTTTAGAAGTGATTTTGGCGACTTTTCATTTTTGACAATTTTTGAAGGTATACCCCTTCACATTTTTGCGATTTTCAGTCGACCCATTTTTGGCCCAAAAAAATTTGTTAACCGCTTCTTCCGACCCAAAATCGTCCTAGAACATGTTTCTGCATCATCTACCATCAATCTGAGCCATTTAGGAGTAAAATTGGCGACTTCATAATTTTTGCAAAGTTAAATCGCGAAACAAAGCACTATGAGCTACGAACGAATTATTTTTAATATATTCTTACTTATATTTCCCAATGTTTTCTACTAACAAAGGAGGCAGATTTTTCGATATAAAAACAATTATACCACGTTCTGAAAACGGATCGTGTTTACTTGTGTGTTTACGGGAAACGTAAATATTGATTGGTACGTGTACCATTGTAAATGATATTCGCCATTCTTTTCCCTCGGTTTCCCGTAGCCATTGGATTCTCTTCGATATCCTTATTGGCTTTTTTTCAAATCAACGCGAAACGAAGCGTAAAACGAAAAAAGGCCTCGCTCGAATTTTCTCCGAGTCCCGCGACCCGCGCTACCAAATAAACAACTATATATTTTCGGGCGGAGATAAAAACCTGCGGAGTGTTAGAAGTGTTTTTCCCTCGACTTATTGCCTTCCTGTACTCCTTTCATCCGACGATTGGTTAACGCGACATCTTCCGATCTACCGGAACTTTATCTCCGGAACTCATCTCTAACGAGTCGCCAAATCGGATGCAGCCGGAAACTTTCCGCGCGTACAATGTAATTCCGACATCCGGTGCTTTCGTTTCTTTTCTACCTCAACTTTATAAAAAGACCAGTGGTTCCGGAGAATCCACGTCGAATCTTTTTATCCGACTCGTGTGTTTCAGTCGAACAATTTTATCCACAAAATATACTCAGTCATGTTTACATATTTATTTATACATAAATTATAGCTGGAAGATATAAATTCATTAATGCATTCAATTATTTGCGTCACGTATATCAAATAAAAATATATTAACTCGCAAACAATGCGCCGAGGTATATTCGATTAATTAACAAACAAGTTAAAAATTACAAACAAGTCTTTTTGAACCCTACGGTAGTTCTGGTGTTAATTTAACTTCTTTCAATGCCTTCGACATACATATTTTCCTTTTGATAAATGTTAGAAAAGAAAGGCTTCCTTTTAATTGAAATCCGATGTGAAATCTGGCCCGGCGAAAATACGTTCATGCATTAAAGATATTTTTTACCGTTTGTGTATGAATATTTCAAATCTTCGCCGGCGTGATAACGCGCGGTATAATCGAAGTCGGAAACTTTTCACGGAATTGAATGTAATGCCTCCGATGAGCGGGATTTTTTTGTACTTTATACGTCGATGAAGATAGGAACCATTGAAAAATTGTTTTTTCATGCTGATTCCGTGACTCTCCGGTCGACGATGAATCGCAGATATATCGAGGGAGAGAGTTAAATGGACCTTTCGATAATCGAACGAACCTAACCTCAATCGTGCGTGGCCACTAATGGCAGTCCGGAATGCGTAAACTTCGCGAGTGGTTTTAATCAATGGACGCATTGTGTCGGTTGATTTTTATTCAACCGTCCAATGAACACACTTATTGTTGTTTCCGAAAGAGGTTTCTTGTATTGTAATTCCGAAGAACGACTGTACGAAAATGGTGAGTCATCGAACTCTACGATGTTGCGAATGCATCGACTCGAGAGAATCGAGAAATATCGTGAAACATCGATTTCCTTGGGAAAACTGAGGAAACCAGGGGAAACAATTTCCATCGAGACTTTTCAATCAGACCGAAAATTTCGAACAGAAAAATATAATAATTCAATGGAAAACAAAGTATTTCCTTGAAATGAATTGTGAAAAGACTTGGGTGGCAGATTTTTGGTACTTTTCAATTCAAGGCTTAATTCGATATTAAATGTTTCAATATTCCAAATAAATTGCAAAAAGAGTAGCATTTTTTTGCTGTCTTGGGACATCAATTTTGGATAGTTACAAATTTATCGCAGCCATTGTGGATCGAATTTCTCTTCGACGAGAAAAGAGGACATAATTCGATATTAAATGTTTCAATATTCGAAATAAATTGCAAAAAGAGTAGCATTTTTTTGCTGTCTTGGGACATCAATTTTGAATAATTACAAATTTATCGCAGCCATTGTGGTTCGAATTTCTCTTCGACGAGACGAGAGAAGTTGGGTAGTTTTCAAGGAGAACGAAGTTTTTTTTTCTAGTGGAAAGATTATGCGAGAATCGTATCTATTTTTCGAGTTTTTCTAGTTTCGTGGAATACCGAAGGGGATAGTAGTCTAGATACGTTTGTCCTTCGGTGGTTTTCTTTCGGGAACGATCGTCGTCAGCTGAAAAAGTCGGAATTCCGACGTAGACATCGTCAGGAAGCGAATCTGATTAGCTTCACTGACTTCGAACCCGTGGTATACCTCGAACCCGTTCCCCCGTTTTACCCGATTCTCCAGGGATCAACGAAGGATCGCGAGACCTCGAACAGGAAGGACTTAAGACTCCTACGATTCTACACAATGTTTGCCAAACACAGACTGCAACGTTATTTCCTCGTGCACTTCGCTCACGGTAATCCAGAACGAAACAATTAAACTCAAGTTCTCGGAACTTTGTTCCATTATACCATAAATAATATAAAAAAAACGAAATTGCAGCAAATTAAATCGGATAATTTAAAAATCCTCTGCACTCCACTAACGGACTAAATAAACTACAATACTCGACATTCCAGAAATATGAAAATATCTCGGCTACTAAAATTAGAATGTTAAAATTAAAATCCCTGGAAAAATTCTTTAAAACTTGGATAATAAAGTTACATTTTTCGTGGCGTTAAAATTGTAGTTATTAATAAATAATAAAGTAATAAAATCACTCGGCTAATCTCGACAAGATCGGACAAATATTCGATCACATTAAACATTCTGTGAATGATTCCAAATAGTATATGAAAGTTTGCTTTGAAAGTGGTGTAAGTCTTTTCCATTTGATAATATATGGTGATATTTAAGGGTTTGCATTTGATTGGTTATTATTTCATTCGCCTCTCGATGTTTGTTCTTTTTTTTCTCTCGACATTTCTCCTCTCTAATAGAAATCTTTCTTTATCGGGTTCACGGGATACAGAATTCCCTCCGCAGAATCTTCCACATGGCTGGAATTCGTGGGAGAACACTCGGATGAGACTATATTCGCTTATCTCGTTGCCGCGCGGCTTTTTTACGCTTTGCAAATAAAACGGTTCGTCGATCTTCGTATACCAAGAAACAAGCGAGGGTGAGAAGCGAGAGGGGCGGGGGTGGCGTAATTTTTTATTACCGAGGGACGATGTCACTTTGAATCCTAGGATAAACCGAACCTAATTCTCCACTAGGACTGATTTCATTTATTGCTGCTTTATTCCGTAAATTTCGAATGATCTGTCCCTCCTGAAATTACTGCTTTCTAAGTTCGATCTTATTCAAACGAAATCGTAACTTATTCGATCCATTTCTTCAAAACTCTTCGAACGTTGATGAGAAGCGAAAGAATACTTCGAAATTAGGTAATAATCCATTTTCATGATAATTCTTCCTCTATTATTGTCAATAAATCATTAACAATGATTATCTTAGATTGTTAAAACACATTAAAGCTCGAATGTAATATCTCCGTCGTAAATTCAAGGACTAACCTCTCAAAATATGTATCAAGTTCACATTGATTACATTGAAGGGAGTGTTACAACGCCGCCATATTGGCGAAGCTTCTCAGGGAATATTTTGTTTCGATCGTTATATCACGCAGCTTACTTTAGGAAGATCGGGAACCGCGCTATGAAAGTTTTAAGGAAAGATATTTAAAGTTTGATAGGATAACGAACTTACCGAAAACTATAACGAGGGTCATCTTAACAGTTTTAACTTTAGCTCGTGGAATAAGACCCCTGGAAGACGCCCTTCTGGTATCCCTGGTGGGTCCTTGACGTAGCGCGCCACCCTGCGTCCAAATAGTCGCGACGATCACCGCGTAACACCCTCCTATTATTAAGGTGGGTGCTATGAAAAGGGTGAAACTGACGAGACTCATGTAGATCCGCCATTGGGTCGGTGATCCTAGATCTATCCAACACTGTGTTGTTCCCTGAAAACAATTCCCTCGAATGTCCTTTCTTCTTTCTATCAAATTTCTATCTTTCGATCAGATTTTTATCGTATGTTCTATCATTTAAATGTAAACTTCGATTGGAAATCTCGATGAACATTCTATCGTATGTTTGATCATTTAAATGTAAACTTTGATTGTAAATTTCGGATGTAGATTTCGATGAAATTTTTATCGTATGTTCCATCAGTTAAATGTAAACTTCGATCGTAAATTTCGATCGTAAATTTCGATCTTTCAATAATGATTTCTACCATTTAAATGTAACTTATAAAAATCGAATTCAAATAATTTTTCTTTTATATTTCCTCTCAAATGTAAACACTATATATATTGTAACGAAGAAAGTTTTTATTGCCGTTTACCTGTATTCGTTTCTCCTCGTAGAGGAAGATGATTGGCACGCTGAACAGCACGGATAAGCCCCAAGCCGCGGCTACCAGAGCACGGGCCCTCCACCCTGTGAGTCATAATACACTTACACTTATAATTAATCATTAATGTCTTCTCACAATCGCCACTCGAGTTGCCGCAATAAACTGAGCGGCGACTGAGAATCGCCAGCAAGTACAAAGGGTTAAATTGCAACCCAAGTCGTTCAATTTCAATCGAAGCCGAGTTACACTACCGGCCATAAGTTTGGGATCACTTACTATCGTTAAGCAAATTATTAAATATCTTGTCTATAAAATGGAACGGGATACTTTTCTCTGGGTATATCTGTAGGTCGATGTACGTTGATATTATAAGATAGAAGAGTCGTATCAATTTCGTATATTGTATTCTATATTAATTATACATTTCGCTTAATACGCGATTCGTCGAAGTATCCCCCTTTCTTCATTATTACTATTTTACATATTTCCGACATACCCCGACAAGTTTGCGTAATGTTTCTTGCCGCATAGTTCGCCAACCTTCTTGTAGTAAAGTCATTTCTTGCGGGGAAACTAAACACCGACCGATAGCAATAAACGTATCCGACCGATTTTAAAGGCAACAAAATCTTATTACACCCAGGTGCCAATACAATATGTGTCTGCATGGCAAGAAAATAGTTTAATATTAATGGTAACATTATAAAATGGGCAAAGGTTTTATATTCTATTTACTTTTAATATTCGTTCTAACGTTTGAAGTATACGTTAGAATGAAGAGGAAGCAAGTGATCCCGAACTTTTGACCGGTAGTGTACGTCGCCGGAAACTCGGCGAACCAAATCCGATATCGCAACTCGGAGAGTGTTTTTCCGTTTGTAACGTTCGAAATGATAATACAAGGTGCAGGTAGAGGAAAGTTTTTCATCGGTAATTTTCCAAGGTACGTTGGTATCTTTTGGCCTCAAGCAAATGGCCGGATGCTGGATCTCGAATCTAAAACTTTTCTCTTTGCGCGCCAGCCAAGTTTCCTCGTTTCGGCGCTTACCAACTTCAACGACAGCTGGCTTATAATAGAAAAAACGAAAGGATGCCTTTCTCGCGACGGAGAAAGGAAAGTTCGCACGTGTACCTAACATTGTCGTAAACTTTCAATTCCTCCTCTTAAAATGTGATCTTCTCTCGAGTTGAACCGAAAATTCATCAGAGTTTTTTTTTCCCTAGCAAGAATAATGCTTATATTTCCCTTCAATTCATTTGTTTATTTATTACATTATCGTAAGAATGTCGACGGTGCGGGATGACCGTGGAAATCGATACTCAAATTATGAGGAAGAATATTCAAAACTAGCCGAATCCAATTAAGTCTTCTCTCAGATTGCTTCTTAAATGATAAATTATGTTCTCGAAAAACTTAAAGTTTCCTAACTCGAACATCAAATCAAGACATATTTAAACGCGTTGAATCAACGTTAACGACGCTGTCATTAAAAATACTTTGAAAACTTCCACGAAAATATCCTCCTCAAAAGTCGTGGAATACTTTGATAATTAAAAACATTGGAGAAGGAAAATGTAGAGGGATGAAGACGTTGAATTTTCTTCGGAGAAAGTGAATATTGGAAAAAAAAGAAACCACATTAGGAGCCTGGAAGGTTTCGAGCCGATGATATCTCGCAGAGTTTTCGTATCGCAAAAAGGGGTGGTTTCCATGAGAAAGGTTCTCGTTCATTAGCGACGTTCTCATCCCCACGGAAAAGTGTCGTTAACGTCACCAAAGGCATCCGTGTCGTATTTTTCTTCGATACCCCTACCTCACTCAGTTTCTTTTTTTTTTACTTCTCGACCTCGTGAAACGTATTCTCCGTTACTTTCGAAGACATTATATCCTGATGGAATAAACTGGCATTATAAGCATTATCCTTTTCTGTTCCCCCGGCTAAAAGCGATTTTCTGGCTAGCAGTAAATACCGGTATACCATGAACTATTCTAAAGGAAGAGAGTGCATACCGCACTTACAAGGGGGTTGTCCACGGACACACTTCTCGATTACTCTTCTCTCCGTGTCCGTTACTGTGGAGATTAGAGAAATATGTTTGCGCCTGCGCAACGCTACTTTCTCATACTTTAAAGACTTTACGGAGAACGCTGAGATATCGTGGTTCTTAGACCAATAATAATGTTGCAAGTACATAACACGAATGACACCGTGATAGGATAAAATACACGTCGGTTCTTAGACCAATAATAATGATGCAAGTAGTACCAACGACACCGTGGAAGGATAAAATACACGTCGGTTCTTAGACCAATAATAATGATGTAAGTAACACGAACGACGCTGCGTTAGGATAAAGTGCACGTGGTTCTTAGACCAATAATAATGACGCAAGTAATGCGAATTTTTTAATCGGTTCTTCCGGAAAAGTGATTTAGACCAGTTTCATAATTATCGTTATTAATTGTAAGGTTATAATGGAAAAGTACTTACAGCTACCGGAGAAATTCATAGGGCGCGTAATTGCATCGTATCTGTCTATCGAGAGTGCAACTAGCACGTACGTGGAGCTGTATGTAACAACAGCCTGCATAAACCTTATCAATTTACAAGCGATGTTACCAGCGTGCCAGGTGACCGTTGTTCGCCATATTATATCGGTTAGCACGGATATCAGGCCGACCAATAAATCTGGAACAGTTTCGAGTTATTATTAACTTCCCTCCGGCTCAGTGGTCGATTAATTTCCGACAGAATGTGTTCGCTGAAACATCGATGTCAAGTGATATTTAATAAATATTATCATGTTTCTTCTGGTTTCGAAGCTCGGTGACACCGATTCAATAATCAAAATTCACTTTGTGATGTTTTTCAAACCAAACGTTTTATGACTTTTGCGCGATCCTTTTAGCGGTCGGAGGGAATATTTCGAATAGCAGAAATTAGATGAACGTATGAAAAGAATAATTTATATAGTACTGTAGTTTGTTCCCCCGTTGAACACGATGGACGTGTAAGGTTCGGAAACACAGCTTTTGCAGTTCTATTTGTTTATATTGAAATGCTTGCTGATAGTGTTTCCTTATAAACTACGTTTCGAGTAAATATTCTATCGTTTTTTGAAAACCTTCCTCGCTGTTTTTCCCGTGCGATAGATATCTTAATATCCTTTCGGAACGAACAAACGAATTTTGAGTTTTACATTAAAATCACCCGCGAATCAAATAGCCTGTACTTTCCGTCGGAACGTAAAAAGCGAAAAACACAAAACTTTACCCGGATCGGACAAAAATAGTAGGAGTTCCAGAGAAATCACGAACAAACACACGGATTTTGGATTTTATTTTCAACTTTTAAACGTCAACCTTTCTATTTTATATTTCGATGAATATCCCCAATATTTGTTTCCGTTTTATGTACATTCGATTATAGATATGAATATAGAAAATGGCCGTTACACTTTTCATTCATTCGGACGTCATACGTTTGTCATGTATCGAAATTCCTGGTAATATAAAATTTTAATGAACGCCCATTAATGTCATTAATTATTAACAGCCGCGAAATGTTGGCGGCGATTGAAAGGGAATCGGAGTTGTATTAGCATATAAAATGAATCAAATTATCGATGAATTTCTTTGTTATTACTCATGTATTAGTTACATTAGTAATATTAGTAACAGATTACGTAATTCTAATGACGCGTGTTCTTCGGATTAGTTGTATTAGCATATAAAAAGAATCAAATTATCGATGAATTTCTTTGTTATTACGAATGTATTAGTTACATTAGTAATATTAGTAACAGATTACGTACTTCTAATGACGCGTGTTCTTCGGATTCTAGGGATATTTTGTAAGTCACGATGTGAGCGATAAGTAGGCAATTGAAAGTATATGTTCGAGGGTAGCCAGAGCAGGAGTGCCATTACGTCGCTCGTAAAAAGCCCCGAAAGTAGGATCTCACCCTACCGAGCTCTTACATACTCCAAATGGAACCCGACTCCATATTCTACCATTGATATGGATATTCGATACGAATGCAACGCGATAAGCACAGGCATAAAATCGTTACTCGAAGTACAAGAAACTACAAGTGGCACATATTTCGGTATTATTATAATTTATTCTCAAGATCAATATATTTGTAGTCGATGATAAACGTCGATTTATACGGGTCTTGCAATCCCAATTAATCCTTTTGCAGATCATATTTACCTCTTTACACTCGAAATTAACCATTTTGCAAATCATATTCACTTTTTTGTACTCCGAATTAAGCATTTTCTGGAAATCAAATTCAACTTATTGCAAATTAAATTCACCTTATTGCAAATCAAATTCCTGGATTTTCTCGAGATTTATATTTATATGCTATATTTCACAATATAGCATTATAATTAGAGTCATATACTTTTTCAAAGACGTATTTTACCATTTTAATTATCCGAACATTGCTGCGCGCGACACATCGCTTTCGTTGTACGAGAATAATTTCAATTCCAGAGTTTTACGTGCTACACTTTGGTCGTGATTACGGAATTAGCTGTAATATAAAGTTTAGTGCCGGTGGGTCGAGACAGTTGATTCTCTTTTACGGTAGATCGGCCCGTAATCATTTACTCGTAAATGTTCGCCATTATCTTCAATTATCACGACTCTCACCGCACACTTACATTTCACTTAATTGCGCTCAGTTTATCTGCATGCGAATGGTAGTCGTCTCATTGTAAGAGCATCGTAAACGTGCATTTTATTACACCTTGAATTTTATACGAAATGATTATTTTCATCATTGAATATTTTATTTATAATATATATTAACGCTAGAACTACGAAAGCAATCAAAATGGCGGATCTTTGGAATTTAATAAAAACGTTCGAACTTGTGACATTTCATTTTCTGAGTTTTTACACGGTTCACGTTATACAATGAACTTAAATCAATCAATTAATTTAGCTTTTCTATTCATCCTTGTTTTTAAGGACGTACACGTAAATATATAAATATAGCGGAATATATCGTCGGTAGTTCCAGTGGTAGAGTTATATATTTGTATTAAAATTATTATTATATTTAATACATATAAGTATTTTACGATATAAATTTAAATTACGTATATAATTACGACGTATACATTTCCAGGAATTTGATGCATTAAAGTCAGTGTTTCGATGGTTAAATAAATAAATAAAGTATCGCGGCAAATAAAGTATTCTGGAGTATCATATCATTTAACGTGTATCGGATATTTAAATGCCAGATATTCGCGTAGTGAATTTATCGGAATTCCGGCAGAAAGTGATAAATGCATTCGTTTCTGTTTACAATGATATCCGACATTAAGCAAGGAGAGGAATTACTCGTGAATCCGTTAACTATGATTAATTCCCTCCGGAAATTCCATAATTCCCTATATCGTGGTAGTTATTAGGTTTATTGAGTCGCGAACAATAATCTGCGCGTATGTGGCCGAAATGTAAGAACAAAGGATGCGAATCCAGTTAAATGCCTCCTATTATCGAGCCTCTAATCATGATTAAAGTAATACCAGTATATTCCCACGACAAGTACTGCGATTTTGAATTTCATAGTAAAATATTTCCGCGATTCAAGTACCCTATACTTTCCGTCGGAACATCAAGAACAACCAAAAAATATTGCATCCTAATTGGACAATCATAGTAGAAGTTATAGAGAAATGACAAAGAAGCAGGCAGATTTTGAATTCTACATTACAATAATAAGAGTACTTCATTTAAATATTGATAATAATCCATTGCTATTAACCCTTTGCACTCCGAGTGTTTTTTTACTCAAGACTGCAGCAACTCCATGACATTTTTGCGTTGGAGCATCTGAAAAATGAACTTCTGTTTTACTAAAAAAAAAGATCCGTTGTTATAAATTAAATATGCAATGAAAGCATATGGCGCAATAACGGCGCCTACGGAGTTAGTGCACTGATAGCACTGGCGCAATAGCGGCGCCTACGGAGTGCAAAGGGTTAAAACGCATATAGTAAGATGTTAACTGCGACGTAAGAGGATTATATATTTAAAAGAGTCGTTAAGAGAACCTTATTATTTATTGAAAACTATAAAAATGCACGTTCCATCGTACGATAAATTCTCCATTATTCGTTGCGCGGGAATGAATAAATGTCGAGCGTAACGCTGATTTGTCAGTCGGCTAGGGGAATATTTCTCGGGAAAATCTATTTGCGGACGTAGTACGTTACTGAAAGAAGTCCGTCGCAAGTGGGTTGAGTGACTTTAAGCAGAAATAACGTACACAAAACTATCGAGTTACATGTCCGTGTCCCCTGCCCTTGTTTACCTCGCAGAGGTTTCGCTGTGTTGTTATCACCGATGGAATCAGTCGAAGGCGCGTACCGCACGAAGCAGTCAATGGGAAGTTCCGGAGGACGAACAGTGCTCTGTTTTCGATGCGGTGAGGGAAACGTTCATTTATCCGTGTTTGACGAACCATTCCTCGCATCTTGTACAGGTAACCCTCATACAACGCGGGTGTTAGATTCCAGAAAGCATTTTCATTGGTAATTGGCGAAATATTCCTCGTATAATTCAGGATTTAGATTCCAGAGAATAACCTTTTAATCGGTGATGACGAAGTATTCCTCACATGTTGTACAGATAACCCTCGTATAACGCGGGAATTAGGATCCAGAAGTATCGTTATTTCATTGGTAATTGGCGAAATATTCTTTGTATAACGCAGGAAGTTAGATTCGAGACATATTTTGCGTTATAAACATCGCCATAGGCGGGGCTCGTATTACGTACGAAAAGTAAGGTTACGTTCCGTAGATATGTTTATCGGAACGAACACGACATTAAAATGAATGAAGACAAAAGTTGTACGTAATGTGAATCGTGTTGTACGAGGATTACCTGTACGGTCATTCTTTGACATTATCTTTTACGTCAGAATAGAATATATAAAATATTCGTTTATACATCGATTATATGTACGAACGTGTTGAATGCGAGGTGCGTGGCATAAATCGCGAAGGTTACGAAAGGAACGTGCCTTCTCGATTAGTTATCGATATTCAGCTGTGCATTACCGTAATTGCAATATGTAATTACAATTTAATTAGAAAACTGAATAGTCAATGAGACTTACCAGCAAATGCCAGTTGTTTAATGAAGAAATCCATCCGCGATTTGCGTCGCTTGCCCCACAAGAGACCCACGAGAACAGCAATATTTCCGACGACAATTACGGTGAAAAGTAACCACAAAACCGTGAACTGCTCCGTCTGAAATCAGAATATAACACTTTACGATTAAATACTTTTATAGTTTAACTCTTTGCCTTGGAGGGACGACTCTCAGTAGTCACTCAGTTTATCAAAGCAACTCGAGTGGCGACTGAAAGGCGACCGAAAGGCGACATTAAACTTTACTCCAATTGTCGTTGATTTAACAAAATATAACTGGGGAAAATCTTAACCCTCCATAGCTGCATGTTACTTTGAAGTCACATATAATATCAATATACATCAACCTACAGATATACCCAAAGAAAAGTATCCCGTTGCATTTTATATACAAGATATTTAATAATTTGTTTAACAATATTAAGTGATCACAAACTTATGACCAGTAGTATACGTGCGCAATTAATTGCGACAGTGTTGTATTCGGATCTGACATTAGCCAGCATACTTTCGAAATAAAGTCTCGTAGCGAGAGTAATAAAACAATAATCGGAAAGGTAAAGGAGAGGGTGGCGAATTTACAAGGGGCGTTACGTTCCAAGTGACTCCAATATTCTACGTTCGCGAGAGGTTCCAAAATAATGACAATCATTTGTCACTCGTGGCTCTCCTTTATTTTCTTGATCTAAAAAACGCGGGGATACGAAACGTTTCCTCGGCTCGCCTCTCCTTGTCTTCCATTCTTCTTTCGGCGTTCGTTTTTTCATCGCGCGCGAAAGTGCTGCACGAATATTCTCAGCGATATTACATCGTGATATGTAATATCGCGATGTAATATTACATTTTATATCAAAGTTATTTTATATATATGTGATTGTTCATGCTATATTAACATTAGAACTTTCGGCGATATATTCAGCAATATTTGTAGATTTTCATATATGTCTTTAAAAATAAAGAAGCAGAAAATGGAAGGTTATACATTCGAACGTTTTTATTAAATACGGATGATCCGCCATTTTGACCATTCGGTAGTTCCAGTGTTAAAAGAAGTATGACTGCAACAATTACGATCATTGTTTAATTGTTATAACGTAAAACGATTAAATATTGTTCGAAAACAGAAGCGTGCATATTTCGGAACAAATAAAATGGCTGTCGCGAGTGAAATTCTCAGTTCGTCGAGCATCAAAACAATCGCATCGATAGTTCTAACCCTGTTTGTTTTCCACGCGGATTGGTTGGGGACCGTGAAACGCAATAAAACAAGTTATAACAACGAATTCAGATAATGGTTAACACTAAAACTACCGAGAATATCAACTTCGTTTTATTTTATTATTTATTTATATTTAAATCTTTATTCGAGGATGCTAGGTAATTAATGGACTTAATTGTGGTGGGTAATGTACATAAAATAAAGGTATACAAAATATTAGATATTTTATAAAATATAATAATGTAAAATTATTTAATAAAACATTGTATATTTTGTGTACCTTTATTTTAACATTTGCTAATATTTCGTATTTTATACAAATATTTTAATTAGTAAAATATATAACGGCGCATTCTTTGAGATTAGGAGAAAATTTTTATTACTTTGGCAGTTCTATTGTTAAGAGAATCTTATCGAATATCAATATTCGATTCGAGTAATGTCGATTCAATCATTCGAACGTAATTGATTCGTTCTCGCGGGAGAATGATACGACAAACTCATTCTTTAGCTTAAAAACCGTGCTGAGTGAGAGATCATGGATGCCTCTATGTATTAATAATTGCATGCCTACGTCGTAAATCAAGCTTTTTCACTTGGCTATTTATTACCGGGATAATTATTGGCCAGTGACTTAACTAGTAATACTATGTATTCAACGCAAGGAGAAAGTAGAAAGATAAATTGCAGGACTTTTTCATGGAAATCCCGTAGATAGAGTTTAATCGAATATCGTTGTTGATCATCGAAACATAGACGCGGTACTCGATTTGATCTGAAGTTCGCTTAAACTAAGAAATATTTCGAATGATTCGCAAATGTTGAAGGTACTCGGGAAAAGGGTTGATATCCGACTCGTATACCGAATCAGGTCAAGCCGAGAGATACAATCTTGATTACAATGGCGGATTATTAGTTTCCATTTCTAAACAGAAGGATATTAATGATCGATTCACGAAGTGGTCGGATCGTTGGATTGGAGTTTATAGTTACGGCATTTGTACGATTGTAATCCACCGGTATTCGCGGTGTTGTTTCCGAGACGGTGTTGTTTAGGTTGTTGGTACACCTTTGCCATCGATTTCCACGGTGATTCGGTATAAGTGGTATTCCATTAGCTTGGAAAATACCTACAATTTCCAGCTGGAAAATCCGAGCTGAACTCTGCGCTTCGAATAGTTTTTGGTGAAAACGTTTTCTGCGTATTTTTGCTTTGTATTTAATGGTGGAAGATTGTAGTATATATAAATATTGAAACACATTTTTCACCGTTGAAATCGAACGATTTATATGTTCTGTGCTTTGATTAATTTTAGAAAAAGCATGTTTTCAAATGCACTTATATTTCTGCTCCGTAATTAATAGTGGAACATTGAATTGCATATAAAACATTGAAACACATTTTTCACCTTTGAAAGAATGTGACTTTTGCGTTAAATTAATGAAATTGTGAGTTACATTTTTGTAGCGCATATAAAACATTGAATAATATTTTTTATCTTCGAAATGAAATCACTTGTACGTTAAATTCATCAAATTATTAGTCACATTTTTTAGCGCATATAAATTATTGAATCATATTTTGTATGTTTGAAATGAAATCATTTATACGTTAAATTAATCAAATTATTAGTCACATTTTTGTAACGCATATAAATCATTTAATCATATTTTTTATCTTTGAAATGAAACCACTTATATGTTAAATTAATCAAATTATTAGTCACATTTTTGTAGCGCATATAAATTATTGAATCATATTTTGTATGTTTGAAATGAAATCATTTATACGTTAAATTAATCAAATTATTAGTCACATTTTTGTAACGCATATAAATCATTGAATCATATTTTTTATCTTTGAAATGAAACCATTTATACGTTAAATTAATCGAATCATTTCTAGACTCTGGCATTTTTCTGGAAAGTCAGAATGCCAGAAGGCTAATTTCGCCGAATCAATTTAATTCCAACTTTCCCATGACATTGGCAACAGATCAAAATTTAAACTTCACCTTTCCGGACCCCTTACGTTTGATTTAGTATCCACGCGTACCAACTTTTATGACTGATTACGGAAATTCGAAAGTTATCCGTCATAAATTTGAATTATAATAATTGGAGTGTTCGGTTAGAATCCTTGCCAGTAGCGAATAATGTTACAAAAATCGCATAAGATGAACTCAAAATTCATATTAATAATATATATTAATGAAATATTACTAATATTTATTAAAATGAAATATTATTAATTCTAATACGGTATCGGGTAGATCGAAATATACTCGAATTATACGATATCAAATATCTCGAAATTGTTTCCGCGATCGATCTGCGTTCGGCAATCTAACTAGCTGATTTATATGTCTATTTGACTGGTCAGATTTCCGTAAAATCATGAATTCATATCGCGCGTATCCGTACGATATGTTTGACGTTACATGAGAATCCATATTCGGTCGGACATTATCTATTAATTGCGTAACGTGTATTATAAAATTGGGCTTCGCTCTCAATTTGACCCGTAAATTATAGAATTATAATTGCAATTATTAATATAACTAGTAACTAGTAATAAATCAAACGAAAGTATTCTCAACGTTAGAATTACCAAAGCACTTCTTTAGAGATTACTTCTTGATAGATTCTTTATCAGATTCCAGTTCAATTCAATTTAGTTGAACCGGGGTAACTCAAACGTGAGTTTTTGGAATTCTTTGGCAGAATCTGGATAGCTCAAACGTGAGTCTTTGGAATTCTTTAGTTGAACCCGGATAACTCAAATGTGAGTCTTTGGGATTCTTTGGCAGAATCCGGATAATTCAAATGTGAGTTTTTGGAATTCTTTGGCAGAATCCGGATAACTCAAATGTGAGTCTTTGGAATTCTTTAGTTGAACCGGGATAACTCAAACGTGAGTTTTTGGAATTCTTTGGCAGAATCCGGATAACTCAAATGTGAGTCTTTGGAATTCTTTGGCAGAATCCGGATAACTCAAATGTGAGTCTTTGGGATTCTTTAGTTGAATCCGGATAACTCAAATGTGTGTCTTTAGTACGTTTGAGTACGTTTTGACTGAGTTATATATTGGGTTTCATAGCATTTTTGTCGACATAACTGTATTTAGCAAAATTCCGTAAATTTGCCCCGTTACGCGTTAAGTCATCTCAGAAGTTCTTCAAACCACCAATCACAAACCTGCGAATTAACTTCAATACAATTAACACCCTGCCCTAAATCCGATTCATTCAAACGCATTTAAATGCTTGTTATCTGATTCGATATTTCTTTATATTTCCTACAGTCGCCCCAACTGTTATTAAATAATAATAAATGCCGTTCAAGAAACTTCGTTTCGAAAAACATAAAAGAAAAACAGCACGACTGAACAATATTATATTAAAAAATAATTGTATTAGGGGGCTGAAAGAACACGACTAAAACTTGGACTAAAACATAAGACATAAACCTAATAGATGCAACAATCAATAAACATTGGAAGATGATATCAATTATATCGCAACGAAGAAGACAGTGGCATTAATTCGGTGGTAGACGATAGACCTAGGAAAATGGTGAAGGAAGAGATTCGAAGTTCCAAGAAGGGACATTCCTATGGTCGTCGACGTCGTTGTCCTCGTCGGTAGACCACATTTACCGAGTGGAGGCATAAATTCGGTGCTGACGGGAGAAAAAAAGAGAGAGGGAAGGCGAGAGTGGCTCGGAGTTTCCCGAGGACTTCGGTTTTCGTCGATTCGGCGATATTTTCTCGCCAATGGGTAGAAGGTAATTTGCCATTTGGGAAGAAATACCAGAGTGCCGGAAAACCGGAAAACCGGAGAGCCAGTAAGCCCTGAAACCCGGAAGGCGTAATCTCTGTCCTGAAACCTATCGAACAAATCTAATCTAACGTCGACAAATACGTCTAAGAAGATTCACCAAAAACCGAACCAATCGAATACCGCACGACGTTAACTGGCCAAACGTTCTTCCTAACCTAAACTACTTACGGCAGGCTTCTCTATAACACGGTTAACACGTTGAACGCCATGGTGGTCACCGGTGACTATCAATGCCAATATTACAACTCGAATTAAATATATCGGTGATATTCATAAAAATTTGCAAAATTTTTAATGTTACTATAACAATGTTAAGTAACCAATATATCGTAGAGCGCTTACAAAGTTTTATTTCTAGACGTTGTTGATATGTATCGCCAAGAATTGTATAACACGGGTTAATGGCTAGAATTACTGAAAGTATGCTGGATGGATGATGCTTATATATATACGATATGTATATACGTATAAATATATATATATATATTTATACGTAAATTAATTCTCCACTGGAATTGATTTCCTTTGTTGGTATCTTATTCCGTAAATTGCGAATGATCTATCTCTCCTTAAATTAGAGGTCTTTAAATTCGTAATTCTTTGCTAGAACTGGTTTTTATTCGTTGGCGTCTTGTTTTCTTTTTAAATCAACCTTAATTAGTACTCCGATTTAAAGTCGATCGTGAACGAATGGCGTCGGAGCCAATATGGCGTTAACTCGTTATTTTAAACAAGTAAATCCACGGCGGACCAAATAAGGTGAAAAAGGTTCTTGTAAAAGGCGTGGACGTATAGCGGAGAGAAGTTTGCCGTTAGCCAATTGGTTCGCGATTAAAATACCGGCATCCGGAGACTTGTATAGCTTTATTCCAAGCGTAATCCATTTAGAAGTTTTTCAGTGGTCTCCATTAAAAAAAAGAGGAATCAATTTTGTAGAGGAAGGTTTGAAAGTTTCGAAAGATTCGAGAAAGGTTTCGAGCGATTGAGACGACCGAAGGAAATCGTGCCTGCTTGGCGACCCTGTTTCGAAACTTACGACGCACCCTTTCTTTAATCCAGCAAACCGAACCTACCAGTCCTACCAACTCCCTGATCCACGTTCCAACTAGTAAAACTTATGCTCGAGTTCTAACTAGTTCGAAATAGACAGTCCGCTATGAACACGCACACGAAACATTCGTGATTCTCATTCCGGCGAGAGAGAGAGTGAATTGTAATTGCTTGTTCGTAACTTTGATCGAGATACGTGGATATGCTGTGTTTTAATGAGCTTATGCTCGAATACCCCGCACTCCATGCATATTCAAAATCGAGTTTATTCTAATGAGTAAATTGCGACAAACGATTAACTCAATTTCCTTCCTGTGATAGTCCAACACAACCTAACCTAACAAACCCATTATTTCGTGAATTAACTAAGGAACCACCGACAGTGTATTCTGCTATGCCTGAGGTATAATATTTCCAGGGAATTTCCACGAATCTTTAGTGTGCTGGGAAATCCTGGAATAGAAATTTGAATACAGCGAAGATATTGCGACGCCTTTTTTTATGTAACGCGATTATAATGTATTGCGATTACAATTTAAGGCGATTAGAATGTAATGCGATTAGAATATAATGCGATTATAATGTAGCGGGATTATAATGTAGCGCGATTATAATGTAGCGCGATTATAATGTAGCGCGATTATAATGTAGCGCGATTACAATTTAACGCGATTACAATTTAACGCGATTGCAATATAACGCGATTGCAATATAACGCGATTGCAATATAACGCGATTGCAATATAACGCGATTGCAATATAACGCGATGACAATTTAACGCGATTACAATTTAACGCGATTGCAATATAACGCGATGACAATTTAACGCGATTACAATTTAACGCGATTGCAATATAACGCGATTGCAATATAACGCGATGACAATATAACGCGATTGCAATATAACGCGATGACAATATAACGCGATTGCAATATAACGCGATGACAATTTAACGCGATTACAATTTAACGCGATTGCAATATAACGCGATGACAATTTAACGCGATTACAATTTAACGCGATTGCAATATAACGCGATTGCAATATAACGCGATGACAATATAACGCGATTGCAATATAACGCGATGACAATTTAACGCGATGACAATTTAACGCGATTGCAATATAACGCGATGACAATTTAACGCGATTACAATTTAACGCGATTGCAATATAACGCGATTGCAATATAACGCGATGACAATTTAACGCAATTTCTATTTAACGCGATTACAACTTAACGCGATTACAATTTAAGGCGATTACAGTTCAACGCGATCACAATGTAACGCGATCACAATATAACGCGATTATAACGTAAAGCGATTATAATATAACGCGATTAAAATACAACGCGATTACAATACAACGCGATCACAATGTAACTCGATCACAATATCGCGCGATATATAATGGAACGCGACATATAATATAACGCGATTACAGTACAATGCAACGCGATGACAATATAACGCGTAACGTATTAACCCCGTGATACATGAGTCTACCGTACACGGAATACATTCCATCTCAGTCAATGCACTTAATTTAACCCCATTGATTACATCATCATTAACTCGTTACGAATCATCCACTATCTCGATCGGAATAATTCTCCATTGAAAAAGTGCGACTACTTTTAGTCACGAATACATCAGCAAGCAACGAGTAGCCATTTTGACTCCACGACAGAAGCATTTTCCTTCGATAGAGATTTCAGGTTCGCCATTCTAGCTTGTAAATCGCGATGATTCACGTGGCGTTTAGGGGATGATCGATGCTTGGATAAAAGGCATTTCGAGTTTATCGAGCGCAACAGCTATCCGTCGTAGATTTTCGGTTAGGAAAGTAGAAAGGGAAGGGTGAAATTGTAGAAGATCGGAGGTCGTGGGTGGTAGTTGTAACCACATCGATTATTTATCCCTAGACACGAAGTGTTTAAGTCAGATATTTGCATGCTCCGTGAGGCTGTGCCGAGTATCCCTCTATTATGAAACGATTGTTTATTCCTACGTGACTGGAAATTACCTTGAAGATAGTCTACGTGCCGAAATTTAGCTTTGCGTCTCTAACTCGACCAGCGGAATTACAAATGAAAGCCACCGTGAATTTCGGCCGGCCATTTTCTCTTTTCAGATTGAGAACTCGACTGTATTTCCCGAAGGAAATCATAACCAGATATTCGCGAGTGATGTAAGAGAGGTACTTTTTTCACGGACTAATTTCATCTCGTCAACCCGATTTCGTCGCTTTGGACATAATTATTAAACGAATAAGTATAGAATAGTCCTTTAATTAATATATAACGATTAATATCAATATTTTAGACACAACGAATCGATATTTTTATTCGTTTCAATTACGTGCAACGTGAAGTAATTTACCCTTTGCACTCGAGAGGTCACTTTCAGTAGCCTCTTAATTTATGACGGCATTTGAGTGGTGACTGAGAATCACCTTCGAATCAGGATTGAAATTCGAGTAGAATTTGTTGCCTTTAAAATGTGGAAAATGTAGAAAATGTAGAAAATGTTGCGCATTGTAAAAGATTGTAGGAATTATATTAATATTCGAATCGTTGGACTTTTTACGATCCGACGCGGAGTGGAAATTAAGAATAACATATTCCGAGGATGAAGGGATTGTTCTGTCTTTTGATTTCTGGTTTACGAGCCACTTAGACGAATTACCAGGTAATCCAGTGACTCGTTAAAAAATAGTCTTGATTTACGACCAGTAGTTGGTGCCCCTGAAAGGTGCTGAAAGGAAGTCTCCGTTAAACCATTTGATTCGGCGCGAACACGCGAGGATATGCCGTAAAAATCTCTGTTACGTGTAATTGCTCGTTCCTCGAACTCCCGTCCTCCCTCGTTAATGGCGTCACATGGAGACCGCCTTTAAAACTGCCTGTTTATGCCATCGATTTTATTACGCCGGGATGATAACGATAATGAGACCGATGAACTGCTTAACGAATTAAAAAAGTCATTAATTGAAAGTTTCGAATGATTTCCATTGACTTTTAGTAGAAAAAATATCCCGCGTAAAACAAGCCAAGTTCACAAAACCAATATTTTCAGAATTAAAAAACGCCAATAGACTCGTAAGAATTGGAAGGCAGTAACTCAAAAATAGTTAAAATGCATTAATTATAGATCGATATTTCGAAATATTTCTATATAAAGAGAGAAATAGAGAAGAGAAAGAACTCTATATAAAAAGAGAAATAAAGATTAGAAATATTTCTAATTATAGATCGAAAATTCTGTAAAAAACTCTCTTCTACGATATTCGTCGTTCGGTGACATTCACGTATTTTATAAAATATTTTCTGTATTATCGCGGTCGTAAAATCTCGAAATAATCGGAATAATTATTAATTATAATTTAATAATAATGATAACCATATATTTTATTGGCGCTATATTTCACGGAATGTACATTGTAAATGATGAAGCAATTATATTCAGATCCCAGTAGTTCGAGGTTTTACGACCCAACGTAGAGTGGAAGTATTATGTAAGAGTGAGGTTATGAAGCGACGATATTATGTTTCGTAAAAAAGTAGCCACAAAAAGATCGTCACGGGTATTGGATCCTGGTTGATGTGGAGAACAAATATTCGGCAATTAAGAACAAGTACAAGGAATATGTATTACCAGAGGGGATATATTCTCCACCCTTAAAATCAACCCTAGAAGAAAGCTTCCATTGTCCGACTGTTCGTCAATGTCTCGTTCTCGTTGCTTTCGACGTACCACTCAGTCTCGGTCCCAGAAGATTAACCCAGAACGAAAGAAATCACTTCTCGCAAGATTCCTATTTTATTCCTGATTCCCCGCTGTATTTTACCAAAGATCTTCCGCGAATCCGCGATGGAGACGAATTTTCGATTTGATTTTATCCGACGGATGGAAACTGAATTCGCGGAAGAAGCTTCATTCTTCCTCTTCTGCTGCTTATTTTACTTCTTCTTCCGAACTGGATTACGGCTTATCTAAAAGCGGCTAAAAGCGGCTTGTTTAGGGGTTTCCTTGCCGGATACTATTTTTCTCGAGGTTCATTATATTCTATTATTAACTAGATACCATGTCATCGAGATTTTATTATTTCATATTATTAACTAGATACTGTTTCCTCGAGATTGTACTGTTTTCAATTATTTCTTAGATATTAGCTTCTCAAGGTTTCATTATTTTATATTATTACCCAGATACTAATATCTCAAGGTTGGTAATTATTCCATCGAAATCGCGCGGAGTAACATTCGTCGCACGGCTTCATTATTGTTTCAAATTTATTTAAAACAATCCAAGAAAAGTTCAAGTCAACATCGACATATCACGTTTCTCGTAAGCTCGAGTTTAATATATGATAATATAAAGTGGTTGGAAACTTGTCGGGGTGTGCGAAGGTTAAAGAAAGGAATAAAAGACTCCTCGAATCGGAGTTGTTTTCTTGACACGCGGAGGAATCGCATTACGAAGCGTGTGCGAATTCGTCGGCGGTTTTTCTGGTTTCTCTGCTTTTTTTCACGTGGCATTCGTAGGTGACACGTACATTTATATATATTCGTCTTATCTGAATCGTTTTTCTCGTTTGTAAAGTGATAAAGGCAAAGCCTGGGAATCGAGTGTTCGGGCTTAAGGGAGAACCTCGTAAACGGTGATCGTCCCTGCGTACACGGAATTCGCGATAAGTTCCGTCGAAAAGGGGATGAAGAATAATCATCCTTGAATTTCTTTTTTACCCTCCCTCACGCATGGATGAATTCAAATGCAAAGAATGCTCTCGTAATCCCCCCCCCCCCCCCCGCCGCTTATTACGCGCTGACGTTATTTGTTTCCGAAATTAAACTCCTTCAATATTTCATCGTGATTGCACGCTGGATATCGCCGAACTTATATCGAACTCCCCTTCGATATATCGTTCGATTCCTCGAATACGATTAACAAGAAGTTCCAGCGGCACGATAATTGAAGATTTAACCCTTTGCACTCCGTAGGCGCCGTTATTGTGCCATATGCTTTCATTGCATATTTAATTTATAACAACAGATCTTTTTTTTTTAGTAAAACAGAAGTTCATTTTTCAGGTGCTCCAACGCAAAAATGTCACGGAGTTGCTGCACTCTTGAGTAAAAAAACACTCGGAGTGCAAAGGGTTAAGATGCATTCACTTTACAGTGAATTAAGTTCATTATTAAATGAATACAATGTTTGTATTAGAAATATAGCGATTAGAAACGAGTCGAACGAAACCTCATATTATCGATGTATATTAATATAAATCGTATTCTAAACGCGAATTACTTTTAAGTTACCCCGTTAACACTAAATTCCATCCCAGGAAACCTTTCACTCGGCTCGGACGAGTTTGCGTTCGTTGTGCGCAGGTCCCCACTGTCATTCCCTGCTCCGAACATGCTATTGGTCGTTAGTCCCACTGTGACGTCACAGAAGTCGGGCATAAAGCAGTGGTGGGAAGAAAAGGTAGCGGTGACTACATCTACGAAGTTCGCTACTGGTTTTTGCATCGTTGACATTGTATTCGCGTTATTTCCTTAATTCCCATAAATAAAGCGTGTATAATTATTTAGCATAATGACACAGGAGATTATCTTCAGCTATTGTCTGCTTTTCCAGGAAATAGTACAGTCGAGTCTCTTTTTATGCATATCTTTTAAATTTAGTTTCGTGGTTATGCGGCGAAGCGAAACAGCAAGGAAAAACAAGTAATTCCAAGAAATCTAGTAAATTTTAATAGCGAAACCTGCTTATCCATTTATTTTTGTTCGTTTTATGTTTTTCTGATGGGAATTAAGAGAGGAGAGATGAATTCCCACGCACATATAAAACCTTTCTCGTTCGAATTTAAAATCTTTTCATGCATAAACGAAATAAAAAAAACTGAATGCGTGGGTTACTTCCTTCGTGCTGCTGGTATTAAAAAAAAATTGTCCCTAATTTTATCATGGCGGCTATACGCTTTGCCAGCTTTTTCTAGATTTCACTGTTGCGTGGACAAACACACATATCTTCGTTTCAGTGAATCGCCATCTTGGATGATTGTAAATTACCGTTGTAAAAAAAGTTACACGCACGACCCTAAAAGTTTTCAATGTGAGTGATAGTCCTCGGAAAAACGAGCCCGAATTCTTCCAATTGTCGCACGAAGAAAAATGATCGTAACTTTGAGAAATTTATGGCTTGATCTGTCGAATTCGATGATTTATGAAGTTTATCATCGTTCATTGAGATAATACGCCTAATAACTCTTCCTTACGATCGACTTTACCGCGAATTTCCACGAACTTCCACGAATCTTTAGTGTACAGAAAAAACTTGGCAACTAGGACTTCCTTCGTTCCGTCTTTCCTTCGTTTTCAGAAGAATTGGAACGAATAGAAATTTGAATAATCAAGAAATGGCGTGCGAATTCAGAGACTGGAACTCCACTTCCTTGCATTTCCTCGACGATGCGGTTTAAGCTTTCTACGAATTACTTTCGAAAATCTCACGGAAATTCTTCGGTATTCCGCTAGGATCTAATTCAATTGAATTCAATTCACGAGATAGAAACCAAATGAAAGAAAGTATTGAATCGCGCTAACAAGTGTTTCCTTCCATTACTTTCCTTCGCTTCTAATACCTCGTTCAATTTACATTCTCTCCCATCACTGATATATCGCTTACAAATTATAATATATTATAATAAATCATAATTACAATACACCTAAATAATACACGTATTGCAGTATATTTTCTCTTGTATCGTATAATCTTTCTCTTTCACTCGGCGCGCGCAGTCCCCGCTTCCTTTTCTCCCCACCACTGCTTTATGCCCAACTTCTGTGACGTCACAGTGGGCCTAAGGCCAATAGCGTGTTCGGAGCAGGGAATGATAGTGGGGAGCTGCGCAGAACGAACGCAAACTCGTCCGAGCCGAGTGAAAGGTTTCCTGGGATGGGTTATAGGGTCTTCACGAAGAGATGCGCACGGAGTTTGAATTTTTGATTAGTGATGGAAATAATGTACATCAAAAGGGGCAGGTTTCTCTGATAGGGGATTATCAGAGGGATGGTAAGGAAAGGTACGAAGTCTCGTTGGTAGATAACTCGTTGTTCACGGTAGACTTCATCTCAATTTCCCTGAGCAGGGACGAGCCCTGACACCCTCGTTTCATCAGATTCTTGGTGGTAACGAGGACATCGCACTGCAACTACTCTCCCGTGTTAAGGTCATCGCCACTTATATAGCCAATCAAAATTAAATCACCTGTTCCTTCTTATTCCACGATATTACTTGTTTCCTTTTTTTTATCTCGTTTTATCAGTTTACTAAGACGTTGAACGTCACGGTGGTCACCGGTGAGTGTGGATGCCAATGTTACTTAAATTCGAAACAATTATATCGTTAATATTCGTACAATTTTTAATATTTTCAACGGTACAATAACGATGTAAATTAACCATTGTATCAGAGAGCGCTTAAACAGTTTGATTTTTATACGTTATATAAACTTTACGTACGCATATCGCGAGGTATCGCATAACACGGATTTCAATGCTTCCCTCAACCTGTTAACCCCCGTACGTTCTTCGGATAAGTCTCACCTATCCTCGACTTTAACCTGCCGCCATTTTTACGAATGAAAAAGAATCGACATCGAACCGCGGCCATTTCTTAGGAAAATAGTGGTGCATTAAATTGCGGCTTTGGGTTAAATCCAGCCCATTCATTGTAATAAAAGGATAAAATATCTTCATATATAAAAATATATACGTATAAAATATGTGTATAATAAAAGACATTATTAATGTCTATAAAATATGTCGAACACATCAATATTCCAACGTCTCCATTATCATATTTTGTACGATATTAATAAATAATAACACGAAGTACACACGCAGAGCGATTGAAGGAAACACGCTGAGAGTCATCGAGGTATTTTAGGAATGGAAGTTGGAAAACTTCTGCTCGCGCGAGCAAACTTCCTGCCAATATCTTCTTGCTTCCGTATTCTCTTTATCGTAGTTACCAGCTTTTCCCGTAAAGTACGTACATATACATATACATATGTACACAAATAAAGTAAAAACCATGAAACGATTCGAGTTTGTGCATCTCACCGGTTTGGAAATTGATCATTTACCTTTCGGTTATTTACAATATCCGAATAAAATTATTTCCAAGAATATCATAATATTTTCCATTACATTGTGTTACGTCATATTGTTGTTAACAGTACATATTTGGAAATAACTCGAGTAAAAATCAATAATTTGCATAACACAGTAATATAATTAATATTGATAATAATGTGCAACATACTCGAGGTCTAAAACAGCAAAAAACAATAATAATATATACAAGGTGTTTGAATAATCTGAAAACAATTAATTATCTTCGAGAGGAAGCATTTTTGTAGAAAACATTAAATGAAAAAGTTACAGCATTTTAATCTGGTTATCAGATGAGCTCGTTGACTTTGGGTGCGGGTTCCTATTTGAGGCCCATGGGTCCCAATTTGCATTACGGATTTGTATTCGTATTTAATTAGAGCCTCGTAGAGCGGTACCATAATGGGGGACAATGCCGGTGTAGCGAAAGGGTTAAAGTTACTCAAGGTTTTCATCCTTTGACAACACGATCGCGAGGTGCAAGGAATCCGTGGTATTCGAGGGAGCTCCGGTGAATTCGAGCGGGCTCAGAGTTTGGTATTCGCGTTTATTGTCTTCGAGTATTTGTTGCTAAGGTGCAATTGCAATTCTCGAACGGGATCGAGTAGGAATAAAGGCGAAGTAATATATTGAAATCTAATATCAATTATATTGATCTTGATACCCCGTGATCGATTATTCAATTATTTAAAAACATTTCTGATTTGTTCGAAGCTGTTGATTTCATTGGTTGATCCAATTAGAGATTCAGTCAGTAAAAGTAAAAGTCAGTAAAAGCATATCGATAGTAATATTATAAATATTATTGTTCCCGGGAAGTAATCAATAATTTTTCGCATATTTTACGAAACTCCATTTGTTTGTTGAAATTAAATATTATTCTATTAGATAATTCTCATTATTATTTATGGTCCTTAACCGACGATCCTCCAATGTCATAATTTACATTTTGAAAAAATCAAATTCGTTAACATCGATGCGAACAAATTCTCTATTTCTGAATTGATTACTTTCCGGTACACCTAATAGTTTCCGGTTTGTCTATAGTTGATCTCTTCTTGTGTTTTATGAAGGCAGCGTTTTCCCGCGAAGCGTTTTCTCTTGAAAAATCGTAAAAAGTCGAGAATCTCGGTCGAGTGCCGTAATATATCTTCCCGCGATGGATCCTCCTATTTTCCGACGACTCTTAAGTTTGTTTTTAGTTTGAACCGCTGGAAAATTCGTTTTCTTTGTGTTTACTTATTTTCAAGAAGCTACGTTTACAAAGCATCTCCATTAATTAAAATTTGTTTGTTGCGCATCCATTAATCTCATCGTACGAGTCTGAAAATTAAAATGAACTTCTAGCTTTTTATCATAAACCACCTGAAAACGAATACATTTTCAGCGTTTTATCATAAACCATCCGAAAATGTATTGTCTTGATATTTTCATTTTTGAAAAAGCAACCCTTTTCTGCAATCACTCAATTAATCTTTTGATTGCTTAGTGACCATTCATTTTCAGCTACTTTAAGTAATTAAACTTTCCATAACCTGCTGATTTATTGTTTTTAACAAAGATATTAGAGCCGTTTATTTTGAAAGTTGCTTCCATTTTTCATGGCGTTTGAAGTAAACGTTAGAATGAAGACGAAGCAAGTGATCCCAAACTTTTGACCGGTAATGTATATAATATATAACTTCATTTCATCTTGAAATTATGACGAACACAATAAGACATTTCCAAGGCACATTTCCAAGGCACCATTTCTTATTCCGCTTCGCCCTCTGGCGATGCAGTCGTAAAGTTCCAAGATGCTTTCCGCGGGCCGCAGAAAAGAGTCTCGTTCGTTCCTCGTAATAAACGAAGCGTCAAAACAAGCGAACCACTTGTCGAATATCTCTGCGAGTATTTCCACCAGTGGAAGTCAGTTCCACGTGAATGGTAGATTTACAGGCGGTTTCCAAGGAGCTGGTACTCCAGCTTTTATTCGAATGCTGGAAGATATTCCTCCAACGTAAAATGAAATTTTTCGGTCAGTGTTTACGACGGAACGCTTTTCAAATGAGAGTCAATGTCCGGGAAATTTGTCGTGCAACGACCGGTGACCTCCCACTGATACACCGTGCGTTAAACTCCCGGAAGTTTATCATCTCACAATTGTCAGCTTGAATTTCGAATACGACGGATGTTGGATCCAACGCGGACAGCTTTGTGAGATTATAAAAATTCCAATTACTCTCGTGCTCGTTACCGGTACATTTTTACGGTAATATATGTTCGTTAACTTTATCTCCTGATCGTAAAACGAACTCCCGTTTCTTGTAGGTTTTCTTGTGTTTCTGTTTGTCCGATTATGATGGCGTACCTTTATACGTTTCGTGGAAATAATTATTCTTCCTTTTTATTCGCAAATGTGTGCTTGGATTATTCTTGAATTTTTATACGTCATTCTAAGAACATTCTCTTTCTGAGTATGTTGGAATGTATAATGTAATTCGATATATTATATGATATACATATATTAAGTTACGTAATTTATTAAACTACGTAAAATATTAAATTAAATTTCTTGAGTGATGTAGTTGGTCTTAGTATTATTAATATATGGTGGTTATTTTTTGCGGCTGTTAATCAGACCAAAAATTAAATGGAAACTTCTTTATTTAAATTTAAAAATATTAAGTTATAGGATACATTATATATTATAAGGTAATATATTTCGTAATGTAATGTAATACAGTATAATATAATATCATATATTATAGTGTACTATATAATTGAATATTTGATATAATTTCGAATAATATTATATACGTTTTAATATAATATATAATATAATAATATATTTAATATATTTTTTACTATATCCCAAAAATTAATATACATGGAATCAGATATAAAATTGGAGAATACTCCCGTATAACGCGATTAATACGTTACGCGCTATATGAAATCGTGCTGTATGGGAATCTTTCTCGTATAACGCGCACAATCTAAAGTAACACGTTCGAAATGATTATTGCTATACCAACTTCGATTTTCTATGTTTTATCAAATAAGACAGTATTTGAAAAATAAATCATTACCTTAAATCAGGTAATTCCTGTGTTTTATTATTTGCCGCGTTGTACGAAGAATCGCGTTATATGGAAACAGTAGTCGTAATGTCTCTGGCGCGTTATAGGAATTCGCGTTGTAAGAACTCGCGTTGTACGGGAGTCTACTGTGTACTGGTATATATTATTAATAAGAAGCCAGTTGATATTGGTATTTATGATGCCGTTAAAACAAAGTGTAAAGTCCAGTGGAAGGGTGTTTTAAGGTTGAATAATGGCGACTGGTTTACGTCAGCATCCGTGACGTGGGTCTCGAAAATTGCATTGCAATCATTGTTTCCCTCACCGCGTGGAGAAAGGAATGGTCGTTTGCTTCTTGGCAACCTTTTCGGGCGGTAATGTAAAAAAGGATAAAATATTAGACGGTAATGAAAGAGAATGTAGTAAAGCGTAAATGCCTCCGCAAGGACGCCACGGAATTAAAAGTCCGCTCTAAAAGCAGTTAGGAAATAAGAGCAGTTAAAGAAATTAATAGACAGCGTCCCCGGAAACCGGCTACCAAACATTTCAATTATATTTTATTGACCTTAACGATGAAATACAATCGGCGGACGTAAAACTTGAATTGTCTTCCCGAATAACAATACTTGTCTAGGAATACTTTATTATACAGGTTGGTCACATTTGTCGGTTTAAATCATAGAAATAACATTTACTTAAAACAGGAAACGCAAATATATAATTCGACATAAAATACTGTACGAAATTTCTATAAAGCCGCAGGAGTTTTTAAGAGATAAAATCAAGATTGCTAATCATTTCTTTTTTATTTATATATATATATATATTATTTATAATACTTCGTGTGGCTGCCGTTTCGTCGAATAACCTCAAAGATACGTTTCGGCACTGACGCAATTCATCTTCGAAGTGTGTGTACTGTATTAGCCCGAGGTGTCGGATTTACAAAAATCAGGAGTCAACGGGTGTAATTCGAAAGGACATTAATATCAGTATTGAAAGGGTATTATTATCTGCATTTCTTATCAGTGTCGATAGCAGTCAATACTAAATCCCTATACTCGCTTAGAGCCGTATAATACAGCGAGTTCTGTATGGACAATTTGTCCCGGACGGCCAGCAATTTCCAGGGAAAGCAGAGCCAATAACTCGTGGCGAAGTCTCGAAAGCGATCGTTATTGGAGAAAAAGCTAGCAGTTTCGATATATCCCCGAGGGAAGGGGGTGAGGTGAACAAAAATATTCCTCGATCCTTGGGGTAAACGGCGATACCCCGAAGGATAGCCCAAGTTAAAGCCCGTGTAACATGTAAATTACATTATCACCCTGTTGGTTCTGGTTAGCTCCTCGAGGCAACTGGCTGCGCGCGCATGCCTCTTACTATAGTCCGAGATACGTGCTAGAACTAAAGTTCAATTAAGCAGTTCAGAAGCTGGAACTCGATAATCTGCTTCATTTGTCTACGCGGATCTTATTTATGATTTTAATATCGATATATATCGTGAGTTAGTTACATTTTTAATATCGATATTAACCCCTTGGCATACAATGACGTCTGGGTGACGTGATTTGTTCCGCGTGTCATTGTAGACGTTGACGACTCCGGGACGTAAGAACTGTCTCCGGCGGACAGGAAAAATGTCATACTTTACAGAACTACTTATCTATTATTTAATAATGTTACTTCATTATTGTCCATTAATATTGTGTATCAATCTTATTAAATGATATTTAACATTACAAATATTCCGTTCTGTTTCTAAGCTTACATAACCGTTCAGTTGAGCCAAATTAAATAGTATTTTTTGGACCCATGAAAAATTCCGTTTTATTTGCATGTCAAGGGGTTAATCGCGATTCTATTCAGATAAATATATGCCTTTAACCCGTTGCCTGCGGCGTGTTCTAACAGAAAACCATTAACATCTTACAATACGACATTCGCGTGACCGTAGTTGACACTAAATTGTGTCGATAAAAATAAGAAAAATCGAGAAGTTATTAATTATGTACATACATAACAGTATGTTCCACACTGTATTAATTTCCTAAAAAAGTAAATACGTTCTACCTAGCAAAACTTACTGATCGCGTATATACGCCTTTCCTATATATTCATGGACATACGACAGCGTATATATCCGCCTTTCGTAGTTCCACCATTAAGAATATTAAACCACGTAATCCTACGACGCATCTTTCAATCGGTTTAAGCGGCCAAAGTTGGATATCCTTATAACAGTTAATAGTTAAGTAAGTGATTGATTCGAAGTTGTGACGTCGCTCGGTTGTGGACCTGCGGGGACGCCCGGGAGGGGGGGAAGAATGGAAGGGAGAAAACCGAGGAAGATAAGCTAGGTAGAAAAAGGTTTGTCCTTTTTGGGAGGGGGGCCGAGTAAAATGAGATGTCACATTAAGATGACGGCCAGGGTTTAGTGGCGCGCGGGAACCCATCGAAAGTCAGATTCCAACGTGCGTTATGTTCTCACCGAAGAAATAAGAAGGATAAGGAAAAGTAAGGAAAGATACTTCGGTGATCCAGTTCTACGTGGAAATCTCGGACGACGGAATTCGTAAGCGTGGGTGTGAGAATAGGAGAGAAACAAGTATGCCGGGAATATTGGAGGGATCGTATCCCGGTTAGCGGCGAGAGTTCATCGTGACTCGAACGTGAAATATTACTTGGCTCCCCGACCCCTTTCATCATTTAAGAACCTTTCCCTTTTATAGTTTTTCGAATGTACTTCTACGAGCCCGGACATCGGGGGATAATGATTATTGCCCTCTGATTTACTATACACGGAAATCTTCGTGGACTTTGATCCCATTCGCGCGAATATCAAGGGAATCACTTGGATTTTCCTAAATTGCTCCCTGTTTCTTAGTTCCGCGTTACAAATTGGCGGACTTTATCTTTGTCGTTGAACCAACGTTGTTATTTGGAAAGTTGTTTTTTTGTTGGTCTTTGAAGTAGTTGGTATTCTTGGTTTGTATGGTGCGCGGCTGGTAGAGTAGAGCAATGTTGAAAAAATTCTTCTTTATTTAAATTTCATTCGATACGTTTCGGCAACCGATTGCTGCCCTCTTCAGTGGAAAGTAATTTGTTTAAGAAGTCCTAGGATAAATTAGGTTTCCGCCCTAGGTGCTTACGTCTTAGTAACTAACAATAAATTGTTAGTTGTTCAGTTAAATCTTACTTGGTCTACTCTACCAGCCGCACCATACAAACCAAGAATACTAACAACGTTGTTGTTATTCAATAATATAATATGAAAACAACTTGGAGTAATAAACAAGTGTATATCACGAATTAGTCTTCCAGTTTGAAGAATCCAATGCGTCGCCATTATTATTCTACATATTTAATTGCAAAATCATGGCAATCATTCGAATAATGTGAATCCAGGGTGATACAAAAAAGTGTCGCACGATATTGTATGTGTATATCACAAATTAGTCTTCCAGTTTGAAGAATCCAATGCGTCGCCATTATTATTCTACATATTTAATTGCAAAATCATGGCAATCATTCGAATAATCTGAATCCAGGGTGATACAAAAAAGTGTCGCACGGTCGTAGAGTGGTCAGCAGGAAAAAACACGAGTTGTAGTACAAATCGATACTCGTAGGATTCCACGGGGAACGATAAATCCTGGGAACCGGATTCCTGACGATCTGTTGCACCTTGGCGCGTTGTTTAAGAAAAATACGCAAGAATTCGATTTTTCCTACGCGCAGGAAAAACGAAACGAGTTCAATCGCGTGGTTTCGCGTAGCTGCGGAATTCTGATCATACCGATCGTAGAATTCCGGCGTTCGAAATGTTTGAAAGAACATGGAATTCCAGGCGATTACAGCGACACGTTATTTATGCGTTTCGAAGACCAGAAAACGAGGTTAATTTATGTGTATTTCGTGGAGTTACTGAAATGGAGTTTAAAGGGAAATAAAAATTGCGGTGATTGTAATCCGGGCAAAATTTATTTTCGCCGAATTTCGCGGGTTTCATGCATCGGTTGCCACGCGGAGATAACGTAGTACCTCGTTGGAGTAATTAAATTGATAAAGTATGGTGGAGTACGGAGGTTAAGGGTTAACGGTTTATTATCGTAGGAGGAAATGAGGAAAGAACGTTTGTGGTTCAACCATTGAAACTTCCAGCAGCATCCCTTTGATACGCTTCGATTTAAAATATGAAATGCGTTCGCGAAGATATGTCGGCTTTGAATCGTGATATTATAAGGTATCTCGCATGAAGTAGATCATATAATTATAGAAAGGAGAAATGTATTTGTTTCGACAATTTTGGTCGGCAAGGGTACAAATTGATGGTAGATGATGTATAAACATATTCTAGGACGATTTCTAGTCGAAAGAAGCGGTTAAAAAATTTTTATTGGTCAAAAATGGGTCGAATCCAAGTCGAAAAAATGTGAAGGGGTATACCTTCAAAAATTCTCAAAAATTGAAAGTCGCCAAAATCGCTTCTAAACAACCCAAATCGATGGTAAATGATGTATAAACATATTCTAGGACGATTTCTGGTCGAAAGAAGCGGTTAAAAAATTTTTATTGGTCAAAAATGGGTCGAATCCAAGTCAAAAAATGTGAAGGGGTACACCTTCAAAAATTCTCAAAAATTAAAAGTCGCCAAAATCAATTCTAAACGACCCAAATCGATGGTGGGTGATGTATAAACATATTCTAGGACGATTTCTGGTCAAAAGAAGTGGTTAAAAAATTTTTATTGGTCAAAAATGAGTCGAAACCAGTCGAAAAAATGTAAAGGGGTATACCTTCAAAAATTCTCAAAAATTGAAAGTCGCCAAAATCGCTTCTAAACAACCCAAATCGATGGTAAATGATGTATAAACATATTCTAGGACGATTTCTGGTCGAAAGAAGCGGTTAGAAAATTTGTATTGGTCAAAAATGGGTCGAATCCAAGTCGAAAAAATGTAAAGGGGTACACCTTCAAAAATTGCCAAAAATTGAAAGTCGCCAAAATCGCTTCTAAACAACCCAAATCGATGGTAAATGATGTATAAACATATTCTAGGACGATTTCTGGTCGAAAGAAGTAGTTAAAAAAATTTGTCCGCTCAAAAAGTGTCGATGCAAAATCGCAAATTTTAGTCTTAAAGTGTCAAATCTAATAGTACATGATCTTAAGGCAATTCCAATCTTGAGCCACCCTATATAGCGTATCAAACATTATTCAGATCGTTGCAAGTGAAAGACAATTAGCTTGGCACGTTTACGTGGCACGCCGTGTTTATATCTGTCGACAGCGATTAGTGATTCGAGTCGAACGGATGGCAATAGTATTTCCACGTAAATATAGGAGATATATGTTTCAACTGCGAAAGCACCTTCGTATGACACTCGAGGAGAATCGCAGGAAGCAGTCTGTAAAGCGACGCGAACGGCTTCGTACCGGTGGGACATCGATTTAATAAAGGCAGTACCCGCACGAGTATATTTATGTTAAAAGCCTTCGGGGAGGCAGTCGGTGGAAATCGAAGGGGAAATCGAAGGGGAAATCTGTTCTCGGCGGCAAGAAACTGAAAGCGACAGATGAAATTGATGCGGTGTTTTACTCACAATCGGATACGTCGAATTAACGGAATTCCTTCGTCAAACTGTAAGTAGTATTAGGGATCAGACATCCGTATTTTATCGAAAATTATAAGCCGTCGGACTTCTAAGGAATTTATTATTAATTAACTAACCCGCTGACTATTTTTGGTTAATATAGTCATCATGCATTTTCAGCTACTCATAAATAATGAAACTTTTTATAAACTGATTGTTTAGTATTTTTGATAAGGATATTTGAGCCTTTTATTTTTAATGTGACCTAAGTCCATTTTTCAAGATAAACAGCTTATTTATCATTTTTAACAAATAATTTATTCGAAATGCAGAAGTAGAATTGCAGTCAGCGGGTTAATTTATTTGCGAGTCCATGTATGTGTAAACAGTGCAATTTATTAGCTTGATAATTCGATCGCAATCATTTTAATATCGGATTGCAGATATTTGGTATTTCTTTATGGAAATCGATAATTATTTTGATCCAGTCAGCGAATAAAAGGAGTCATATTTTTAATGCACATTTAAATGCATCTCCTTTATTATCAGGATAATTAAAATATAATAATTAATTCGTACATTTTTATACCGATATTAATATCGAATCAGCGAAACTCGGTATTTCTTTATTGAAATCGATAATAATTTTGATCCAGACAGCGAATAAAAGGAGTCATATTTTTAATGCACATATAAATGCATCTCCTTTATTATCACAATAATTAAAATATAATAATTCATTCGTACATTTTTATACCGATATTAATATCGAATCAGCAAAACTCGGTATTTCTTTATTGAAATCGATAATAATTTTGATCCAGACAGCGAATAAAAGGAGTCATATTTTTAATGCACATATAAATGCATCTCCTTTATTATCACAATAATTAAAATATAATAATTCATTCGTACATTTTTATACCGATATTAATATCGAATCAGCAAAACTCGGTATTTCTTTATTGAAATCAATAATAATTTTGATCCAGTCAGCGAATAGTAGGCGTGATATATTTAATGCAAGATCACGGATAGGGGAATGGAAGTCCCTTCCGCGATAGATTTTGCTCGGAGACGACGGAAGAGCGGTTGGTAGCTCGTAAATCAACCGGGCGTTAAGATCACGTGACGTATCCATTACTCGGGTTACACGAAATTATAGTAATTCCAGGAGGCGTGTCGGTGGCTCGGCTACGTGATTTCTGATACTTTCTTCTTCGTATACTCTCAGAAATTATAATACTTTTGTCTCGTTACACGGATGCAAGTATTGTAATCTTTGAGTTTTGTCACACGGGTAAAAGTAAAATGATAATCTTCGAGAGTAACGTGGCCCCGGGAAATCCACGCCGGCAGAAAATTTAATAGCGTATTAAATTTCCCGCCATCGGGAAATTTGTCAGGTGCCATCGGATAGTGGAACTTTATATCGAATAGTTCGATAGTTTGCACCTAAACTAATGTCGAGGTGATACATTATATGCGATAATGAATTTTCCTATTGTTCATCGTGCATGGGATAAACGTTCATCCGGCGCTAATAGGGTAATATTGTGCTACGATTGATTTGTGTTTTATAATATAATGGAATTTTTTATCGAGAGAAGTGGATTAAGAATTAGTTCGGTCAGAAAGTGGGTCGAACCAAAGTCGAAAAAATGTGAAGGGGTATACCTTCAAAAATCGTCAAAAATTAAAAGTCGCCAAAATCGTTTCTAAACGACCCAAATCGATGGGGGGTGATGTATAAACATATTCTAGGACAATTTCTGGTCGAAAGAAGTGGTGAAAAAATTTTTATTGGTCAAAAATGGGTCGAACCCAAGTCGAAAAAATGTGAAGGGGTATACCTTCAAAAATCGTCAAAAATTAAAAGTCGCCAAAATCGTTTCTAAACTACCCAAATCGATGGGGGGTGATGTATAAACATATTCTAGGACGATTTCTGGTCGAAAGAAGCGGTTAAAAAAATTGTTCCGCTCAAAAAATAGGTCGATCCAAAATCGCAAAAACCGTAAAAAAATCCAAGTCGCCAAAATCGTTCCTAAATGGCCCAAATCAATAGTAGATAATGCATAAACATGTTTTATAATCATTTTCAGCTCAAATTACACAGGGTGGAATCATTTAAAGAATTTCGAATGTACATTCCAGACACACTGTATATATTATTAATGAACCAAGGCATCGCTTGTCGGAAACGGAACTCGAATTTGCAAATCGTTTCTGGTTCAGCGGGCGGCAATAGTAACCGTGAAATCGTCAAGGCGTTAACGATCGCCAATATCGTCGTTGTAACGTCGCCGTTATCGAGGATTCCGGAATAGGAACGTTTGGTTCCCGCGACACTCTGATTGGCAATAATGTCTCGTCCTAACGTCCGATCCCTGCACTCTCTACCTACTCTTTAATTATGATCGTGTCCTTTTCTAACTGCGGGTTTATCTTTTGCACGAATATAATAATACATCTTTCATCGTGAATACAAAAATGTATATTTCCGTTTGCTTGCTGAAAGTTATAACTTAAACAGATTATTCCAAGAGAGCTTTAATCAAACTCGCAACAAGGTTAAGAGATATGCTACTCCATTATTATGAATATATTAATAATCTCAATTTTCAATATTCATATTCTCAATATTTATTAATCTCAAGTTCGAAATTGAATCGTACTAGATACTAATTCTTATTTCCAGTTACTATTTCGTACTCCTGGACACTCTGTCTAAATACTACAATAGTTCTCACTTCTGCATCGATCGCTTCGAGTTATGTACACGACTTATAAATCACCGGTTTATAAGACTTAATTGGATTACGAGATAAGCGACGGATGATATCTAAACTCGAATAAAGTGATTTCGCGACGGAGATTAATTCGAAATATCCGCAAAGTGGGTCGATAAATCCGTCGTGGCTCGTAGAATAATTCGTAGCAGACGATAAAGCGAAGGGTTGGAGTACTGATTATATTATTTACCTGAGTTTGATAATTCTACGAAGGAATGTAAACGCAGCAAGGTAATATAAGGTAAATTAAGCTCGTTAGGGATATTTAATGTCTGAGTTTCGACGTGGATTAATGCGCGGCTCCGTCGCGGCGGAGGTATCGGTTTTCGTTCGTGAAAGCACGAAGATCGGCCGTCCAACTGTATAATTAATTTCGCCGCGATTATCTCGCTGATCCTTCGAGTTTAAACGCACGAAAAGAAAAGAGGTAGTCGCGTTAACGCTAATAGATTTATTACACCGAAACCACTTTAACTTTCGCCCCAGTTTTACTTGTTTTCCTCCACCAAACACGTACGCCGTTGCTTTGGAACTTCTAATCAACTCTTCGCGGACGACTTCCTTATTTTCTTTCCAAGAGATATGCAAATCTCGCCGATACCCGTTATCAGTAAAGTATGATTATCGATCAAATGTTTTCCCAAATGTTCTCGTTATACGTTGTCCTAAAAGAAGACACCTAACTATACAAGAATATTTGTTTACGTGTATATATAGACTTTGCACTTCAATTTAACTTTTTTGTGGAATATACCACTTTATATAAGTATCTGAAATTCAGTCGTAATAGGAGACGGTGTTTCCAATTTTTCTTCAAAAAGAAAAGTCTTAAGATATTTTTATTCATTCGATATAATACAATAAATTCGAAAGAATACGATAAAAAATCAACGTTATTTATTCTTTATACGTGTTTATTTAAATAATAAGTAAACTAGCATCTAGCCGGATATTAGGGTTTCTGAAAAGTAATCAATTCAGGAATGGAAAGTTCTTTCGCAGAAAAATTGTAGTATTTGATTTTGTCAAAAGGGAATTATGCCATTCAAATATCGTCAATCAAGAATCATAGAATAATGTCAATATGAAAGAATAAATGGAGTTCCATAAAGTGTATGAAAAGGAATTGATTACTTTCCGGTACACTTGATACAAAGATAAGCGTGTTTAATACATGAAACAGAAGTAATATTAGATGAAAAAGAACGTACGTCGGTGTAGAAGTCAATCGGCATAAAAGGCCGGAAAAATGGATGAGGATTCACGTAGAATAAATGAAACAATTAGAAGGTCCATTTCTAAGCGATTATCCCCCCATCGTCTAATAAGTTGCGACGATAATCGAGGAGGCTCCGGATGACCGGTGAAGCACCGTGATAAATCGTGAAGACAAAAAGGCTGGTTCGTTGGGTTCTTTTTTTCCCCTTTTTCTTCCTTTTTCTTCCTTTTTCTCTTGGCTTGATGGCTTAACGACGCGAGGATCCAGGACGCTTCATCCACTCCCACGGATTCTCCGGGGTGAGCGCAGAAGTTTTCTTTCCTTAGCGGCCGTAAACAACCCCATCGCGGTCCTCTATCTTCGGGATCACCGGGAAACCGGGAAACCGGGAAACCGGGGGACACAATCTGAACCCGTAAAAAAACGCCTCTAGAAGACTGTTTCCGTAGTTTTAATGCACGCCGGACTCGGTTTATTAGGCACTTTCACGAGTTCTTATGGCTAGATATCCAAGGAAACATTGGTCCTCTCATAGTCACCAAAAGTGTACCGATATTGTTATCTTTTTATCCCCTCCCTTTGTCTCCTGTCGATCTTCTTAGATCTGAATCTCTTCGAGTATTCCGCGACCTATTTTTGTGCGAGAGACGTTGAAGAATGGTAAAAGATATGAGATAAACCCATCAATATTTGATGTATACTCGATCCGAAACTTATGACCAGTACTATAACCAGTATTTTATTGAGTTGGTCTATAAATTCGAATTAAAACACTTCTGAAGCTTGAATGAACGCAGACCAAATTTTAATGGACGGAATATTTATTAACGTTTAAAAATATCGAATCTTTCGGAGTCAATATGGGAGAGAAATTTGTTCCGGTTATAAACGAGCGAATTAATTGATCCAACAATTATACGATCTTCGGGCGCACGAAGTTCTCGATGTATTATATCGAAATATTAATGAATGAAGAGCGAACTACTGTAAGCATTGATCGCTTAGATCGATGTTTACGTGATATTGTTAGCGCGCAAACAATGCACTTGCTAAACGTTGTTAGAGTTTCATTTAATGAAGAAAGTTTCCGATGTCGTATAATTACTTGCTTGTGTTTACGTTCCTCGGATAACTCTGCTCTGTTTGTACCCTCGAGGACGTGCACGTTCGCTTGCTCATTGATATTATTAATATGTCTTTCATCGGAATGATATCATCGATGGAATTCCATGGTATTCGGACGCAAAAGGACGATATTCTTGACGCGTATTATTTCGTGGGAAACAGTAGGTTTGACGGTTAATATTTTAAGATCCCTCAGGGGACCTAGTGGATTATTCCAGTAGGTTTGGGTATGGCGAACCCAGAGGCCCGAGCCCAAGGAGACAACCTTGTAAATAAATCACTCGGTACAGCTCCTCCTTCTTTTTAACCTTTTTCGAAGAAAGGTTTCACTAGCGCACATGTGTACCATAGTATACATGAGATAGGACACCTATGTAATTACAGTAGACTCCCGTATAACGCGGCTGATACGTTACGCGCTTTATGAAATCGCGTTCTCGGGGAATTCTCGGATTTTATTGTACAGCGCGTTGTACGAGGAGCGCGTTATGTAAAAATGTCGTCGCAATTTCTTTAGCGCGTTGTAGACACTCGCGTTATATGGGAGTTGTATACGGGCGCATTATATGAAGAAGGCATCGCAATATCTTTATCGACTCGATTTACAATAGTCCCCCGTATAACGCGGTTAATACGTTACAAACTATATGAAATCGCGTTATCGGGGAATTCTGGGATTTTATTATATAACGCGTTGTAGGAGGAGCGTCTTATATGAAGAAGGCATCGCAATATCTTCATCGACTCGATTTACAATAGTCCCCCGTATAACGCGGTTATTACATTACAAACTATATGAAATCGCGTTATCGGGGAATTCTGGGATTTTATTATATAACGTGTTGTACGAGGATCGCGTTATATAAAGAAGGCATCGCAATATCTTTAGCGCGCTTTTGGAATTCACGTTATAGAAATTAGTGTTATATGTTATCGACTCGATTTACAATAGTCCCCCGTATAACTCGGTTAATACATTACAAACTATATGAAATCGCGTTATCGTGGAACTCCCGCATTTTATTATATAGCGCATTGTACGAGAATCGCATTATATAAAAAAGTCGCGGCAACATCTTCAGCGCGTTTTATTTTAAGAATTCGCGTTGTAGAAACTCGCGTTCTACGAGAGCTTACTTCGATCTGTAAAACTGCGTAAAATACGGGAAATTCAGTGCGGAAAGTATATAAAAATAATTGATTACAATCCGGCTACCCTAATACAAAACGGTTTCGCAAAAGGATTGAATATAAAACGCTTGCTCCCTGAAATTCGAACTAAAGCTTGTTCCTCTCGTTTCACGAGGTGTAGCACACGGTAATAGAATGTTAATTAGAGGCCGTAATTATGGGGGAATTTCAATGCAGAAATATGACAGTACACGAGTGGTAGGTTGGTTAGAAGGAATTCGTAGTGTCTCGCAAATGAGATCACATTGCGAGGAGACTTTTATCAGAGTCCCGTAGCCAACTTCACGTCGGTCGCCCTTCGTCTGTGCTGTGTTCCTCCACTACGAACATAGCGGGACATGGCGGGAAGTGGAAGAGCAGTGGGAGAAGGGAATTCCCAGTAAAACTGCACGAGTTCCACCTTCCGCGACAGGGTTGATGCAATCATCGGCCGAGGGGGAGGCACAGGGGAGAAGGGGGAGAAGGGGGAGAAAGGAGTGTCATAGTGGTTTACAGAATGTCGGAGACGACTTTAGATAGGCGAAAAAGCCGTTGTCTACGTGAGAAAGCCGAGGGAATATAAGAAAAAAACAGCTAGGTGACAGGATGAGATTCTTGTGCGCGAAGAAACTACCGTAGATGTATAGTGTATACGTAACAGTAGATGTAATGAATGGATACCGTAACTGGACGATTGTTTTAATGCGGTTTACGAATTCTATGGCATCCCTTCTAGGATCGGATATTTATTTCTATGCGATTCCTCGCATTCCTCCGCTGCTTCGCGATTTCATTACATCGTCGAGCTCCGCGATAAACTTTTGAGGAAAAACTTGGTCCCGTTTCTATCGGATTCAATTTGATCTATTAAAGATTCGCTTTCTAATAATTATATTTATATTATATATTTCAATACATTACAGGCTTTGCACTACACGTTAAACATTTTGCAGATCACATTCACCTTTTTGCAACTCAAGCTTTTCTGTCAATTTCTTCTTTTAATATATCTATATTATACAATTAAGTATTGCATTATAAAATGAAAACGAATCTTCAAGTTCTTCGAATCTTGATTTATGAAATATTCAATCTCCAATTAAATCTTCGCATCATAATAATTAATAATCAGTGGTCCCCTGAAAATATTGAATAAAATATCGAACATTTATATACATCGCATTGAATGAACTCGAATCACATATTCTTATTGAATTGGATCTTCTTTGTTTACGTATAAATATGTTGTACGTAGAGCGACACAACTCGATTCCTCCGAATTATCATATATCAGACTTTGAGATTTATTGGCCGACGCGGAGCGCTGAAATCTGTTGAATTAAATATTTCATCGCGGAAAGAATAAAAGTAAAAAAGTTCGCCACGATTCTTGGAAGGAAGAAAGAGAATTGCAGTGTCTGGATTAGGGAATCAAGAAATTACCATAGATGCCAGACTGGCGGCTGTTATTAATTCGATTTTTCTAGAATTCCAACTCTGTTTCGTTTGTTAGATTGGAATGATTTCTAGATTGAAGTTAAAAAAATCGCGCAATTGGTGCAACGCGCGTTTGAAACTTTCCCGAAATAAATTCTTCCGCCTCCACGTTCCGCGTGCGCGAAATAAAAAGTAAACTCGCGGCTATTTCCGCGACACCGGATAGAAGGCTGTGAGTTATAATGGATCACGGCTTGATGAACTGCAGCGAGCCACTTTTCATTCTCACAATATTTATCTTCTCCATGGTGGCAGAAGAGAGCCAATCACAGTGCCGCGATCGAATTAAAAACAATCGTGGGAGCATGCATGCATAATTATTCCGATTAAAATGAAATTTAATGCTTGGATTATTCGTGCCAACGAAATCCACGATATTTCATGCGCACCATTTTCCAACTTTTCATGTCTCCTTTTTTATAGAAAAATTTGATACCACGAACGAGATAAAAAAATCGGTACAGAACAACAATTTTTCTTGATCACATTCCATGGGTTATTAATAACGATATCAACAAGAAGGAGAAATTGATTCCTCAAGGATCAAAGTTGCGACGAATCGTGCCGCTCGATTTATATTCCTCGGAAGTTTCATACTGAAACATGAACATCCGTAATTTCGATTTGCTTGAAATGATTTCGAGATATGCATGAATTCGTTTCCCGCGTTATTTCTATTCATAGAATCGCGTGGATTCCTAACTTCGACGGGAGTAATGGATAAGAAAACAAGCATAATTCGCGACTCCATTACGAAGATAAATCGAGCGCACGGAATAAAATCGGCGGGATATCTCGCGGTGATTAATTAATAATTGCGTGCTTAATTAGTGGGTAGGATAATGAAGGTGCATTGAAACTCGGTGCAATCGTAAGTCTAGGTATGCAGACAGACGTAACTATTGCAAAAGAGGTAGAAAGAAATGGTTGCTAAGCAACGCCGTAAATATATATATAGTTAATCAATAGTTTATTAATTGGTCCAATAATAATTTAAGTGTGTTTGATGGGTAGCGGCTATGGTTAGACTAAGTGTAAATTTAAACTTCTTTATTTTAAAGTTATTAACTATTTTAAAGTTATTTTGCCCTCTTCAGTCTCAACTATGGATTTAAAGAAGTCCTAGGATTTTGATATTCTTGCCCTAGGTGCTAACGTCTTAGATGGTAGATTAAGACTGGTCTTAATCGTAGATTAATTATTAGAATCGGTCTTATTAGAATTAAGACCAGTCTTAATCTACCATCTAAGACGTTATAAAGGGCAAAAAACCATTGCCGAAACGTAACGACTTTAAAATAAAGAAGTTTCAATTTACACTTGGTCTAACCATAGCCGCTACCCATCAAACACACTTATATATAAAATATATATTTTGTATGTGTAATTTTGGGTTTCGGCTGTTAATAGACCAAATGTAACAATTTAAGCTTCTTTATTTTTAAAGTAGAAACGTTTCGGCACAAGTTTTGTGCCCTCTTCACCTTTGTGAAGAGGGGAGAAAAACTACTTTAAAAATAAAGAAGCTTAAATTGTTACATTTGGTCTATTAACAGCCGAAACCCAAAATTACACATACAAGTTATTATTGGACCAATAAATAAACCATTGATTACTATAAAATATATATATATATAAAATACAAAAATATTGTTTTGTAATGTCAGTAAGAAAGGAATGAATTAGAAATGCAGAGGGTAGAATTGCAGTGAATTAATCGGGTTAATTCGGTAAGACTCACCTCGTAGAAGTAGAATGAGTCGATCTCGCCGGTAGAATTGGCATCCGGCGTCGTGCCATTCAAATATTCCGTCACGTAGAACTCGTTGTTTCGAACTTCCTCGAAGCCGCTTCGATTTCGAACGATTCTTCCTTCCTTTACTTCTTCGGCTGACATGTCGCCTTTTACACGTTTTCCCTCACAAACCGATCGTCCATTCAACGACTCAACTTTCCACTGCGCAAACTCCGTCCCACGGTACGATCATGATACCTCGAGGATCACTTCCGCTTAAGTGTCCAACAACTTCATAACCAGGCGCGTTCGATTACGCGATCCTTCGACTATTCGATTTTATTTCACGAATGATTCACGCCGATATCGATTTATCTCGATGAACATATCTCGTTTATAGATCCTCGATGGCTCGACATAGTTTCCGTCGCGTTCTTCCTTCCGGAATTCCAGAATTCTGGTGAGAAATGGAGAATGTTTCGAATTAATGTTACACTCGAAGTGATTCTAATCGGCTTAACATCGATCGGATTATTATACCGTGTCCATGTGTTTTTTATTGTTTTTTATTTGTTTTATTGTTATTTACTTCGTGATAATAACAAAGCCGCATAGTAAGAATTCCCTGCAGAAATAACCGCGATTTCCTTCGCGATGGTAGACCTGCTGTCGACAATAAACCAAGTTTAATTACTTGGTTCAATATTCACTCTGTTCTTTACTTTGTTACTTTGACGTTGGCCGCCATTTTTTATCAGAGTCTCCCTGCAGGGTGGATCGAAATAATATAAGTTCCGAGTGGGAGTTTTCGCGGTGAATTAAATATACGAGGTGATTATATACTTATTCATTATTTAAATATAAACTATGCCTGCAGAATGCGAGTCAATGAATTGATTCAATTAATCGTAGAAACTAATCGTGCTTTTAATGAAAAAAGTTTTTGACTACGAAATTCAGTGAAATGAAAAACTACCGGAGATATATTCCATTATAATTATAAATTGATTTATATAAATTATGACCGTAGAACGCAAGTTAATTAATGGATTCAATTATGCGCGTTCCGTGTATATTCGAATAAGTTTATTAAAAATTGCGGATCAGTAATTTTGCCTGCTTCCGTGGTTTTACTTTTTAGTGTTAAATTGAATCTTTCCAAGAGAAGCAAGAGATTCTCCATTTCTGTGATATCTCGAGAAGTGACATCGTATTTTCGTTCTCCGGTGGGTTGATCTCTGATCTCGCAACCGGAGGTCACTCGAGAAACATAACCTGCAAAACGGAATGCCTCCACGTACCGGTAAAACGTTATTCCTCTCCCGAAACGGGTTCCCCTTCCGCAAATCGTTATCGTCACGTCTTTATTCTCGTTGTCTACCTTTAATACAAATAGCCTCATCAGGATCTCCAACCTTTCAACATTTACATATCGCGATTCCGGATAGAAACGTTCTGCGAACGCAAATCGAGCTAGAACTATCAGTGTCTAACTGTTTTACATCCAACTCGGTAGTCGTTGACATTTTTAAAGCAGTTAAAATGACTGGTTCGCTTTACTTTGAATGAAAGAAAATGAATTCGTTGAATAAAATTATTCGAATATACAACGACGATTTTTTCGGGAATTTATGAAGTTTATTTTATGAACGGGACTCGCATCATTCAATTTATTAATTAACTTTCATCCTCCAGTCATAATTTATGGATAAATTAAGTAGATCTCGTGTTAACTATTAGTTGAACTGTTAAGGTTGACTCATAAATAATTTCCTTTTTTATTTCACTTTATTTGTTATAAAAAAGCTTTTTTAATGAAAGAGACAATTAATTTTGATCTTAAAGTCATTAACGAGTTACCTAATACATGGCAAGAAGTTGTAAATAATAATTGTGAGTATATTCTACGCTAAAAAGTACCACAAAAATGTTTACAATTTAACAGCATCGAATCAAGTGAAGTGAAAAACGGAAAGTATTATATATTTGAATCAACGCAATAGTTACTTCCGCGAGAAACGAAGTCCCTAGTGCTTTGAAAATGTTAAAAGAAGATGTCCTCTCGCTCGAAGAAAGGATTCTTTGTATGTCTATCTTTTGATCGTCATAAAAGAATGTTAAAAGCGTAGAATAGTCGGAATAATGCTTGGTGGATCGTCTCTCGCGTTACGTTATGAGATAAGATAAGAGAAATCTATTTCTAATAATAATCTTCGATTATCCTTCTACTCGGTAAATTTCTTGAATCGTTACTCGATCGTTTCTACTATTTTTATTTGTTATTATCATTGCGTTTTATTGCCGGTATTTTGATATTAAAGGAAGTCGAGCGCGAGCATCCGGTGAAGTGTGCTAATCTATTAAGAACTCTCCTCTCAAAGGAGACTTCATCACTTTCTTTTACCCCCCGCCTTTTATACGTTTCTACTTTGTAGAGTTTTTCTTCTCATTTATAAGATTTTAGAAATTTTAATTCTGATAATATTTTTAAGAGAATTATATTCAAATTATATTCAAACTAGTATTTTTTTATTTATTACGTGGGTTTAGTATTACTGGATATAAAGAATAATAAAGAGTTTATATCGTTATCATTTGTGCTGGATTTACAGAATAATAAACAATTTATATTGCTATTATTTATACTGTGTATACGGTATAATTAAACAATTTATATCGTTATAAGTTGTACTGGATTTACAGAATAATAAATAATTTATATTGCTATTATTCATACTGGGTATACCAAATAATAATAAACAATTTATATCGTGATAATTTTTACTGGATATAAAAGTAATAAACAATTTATATTGCTATTATTTATACTGGATATATCGAATAATAAACAATTTATATCGCTATTATTTATACTGGATATATCGAATAATAAACAATTTATATCGTGATAATTTGTCCTGGATTTGCAGAATAACAAACAATTTATATTGCTATTATTTATACTGGATATATCGAATAATAAACAATTTATATCGTTATAATTTGTACTGGATTTACAGAATAACAAACAATTTATATTGCTATTATTTATACTGGGTTTACGGAATAATTAAACGATTTATATCGTTATCATTTTTATCGGGTATAAAAAATAATTAAAAAAACGAAGATGACCAACAAAACGCGAACTTAAATCGCGCGTCATTCGATTCGATAGTTTTGAAACTTCAATTTATAAATTCATTTGTCAAAAGTCGTAAATTCTCACGATTAAAAATAAATCGAGATTTTAACCGTTTCATTGTTTGAAAGGACTCCATTTATCAGTGCGGGACGATCGAAGTTCATCGTGAAAAAAAGAGGAGATTCTTTTGAAACTCGGTTTTATCTCTTCATCTGCCCTTTTTGCGTACGTTGATTCTCGTTTCTCCAAAAACGTATGAAAACATGTGAAACCGTTGGAATATCATCGTTATAATTATTACGCGGGTATTTCATGGAAAGAACGGACATTTTGTGTTTCGAAACAGCTCCATATATGAAACCCTTCCCACGAAATCCGACTTCAAATAAAACTCCACTCTAAAATAAATCATTTCTTTTCAGTGTAGTTCATTTTAAACAACGTAAACAAAAATAACGGTTCATTAAATGATTCACAGGCAACGCCGGAAAAAATTAATTATTTATCAAGTTCTATTCGTAATTAGTTAAGATATCATTTTTAATCATTTCTACATATTTCTATATGTCGCGTATAATTTTATTTTATATTGTATTAAAGTCTGGAAAATGAGATTCTTTATTCAAAATATTTCTCGGAAGATTAATTACACGTCAGCGTCGAAAAAAAATGCAAATTTTCGGTCGAAAGGGGCGAAATCTTTTCCTATTTTCGGAGCGAAATCACGGCGATTGTTTCACGTCGTCCGTCTCGCGTTGGCTTATTCCACTTGTTTCGTAGGCGAAACTTTCTTCCCCGTTGAAATATACATAAATATGTAGAATAAGAAATATAGGACACTATTATGTTAAGATCACTTTGAAGTTAACGATACATATTCTTAACACGCATATTATACACTACCAGCCACAAGTTTGGTATCACTTACTATCGTTAAGTAAATTATTAAATATCTTGTCTATAAAATGGAACGGGATACTTTTCTCTGGGTATATCTGTAGGTCGATGTACGTTGATATTATAAGATAGAAGAGTCGTATCAATTTCGTATATTGTATTCTATATTAATTATACATTTCGCTTAATACGCGATTCGTCGAAGTATCCCCCTTTCTTCATTATTACTATTTTACATATTTTCGACATACCCCAACAAGTTTGCGTAATGTTTCTTGCCGCATAGTTCGCCAACCTTCTTGTAGTAAAGTCATTTCTTGCGGGGAAACTAAACACCGACCGATAGCAATAAACGTACCCGACCGATTTTCAAGGTAACACAATCTTATTACACCCAGGTGCCAATACAATATGTGTCTGCGTGGCAAGAAAATAGTTTAATATTAATGGTAACATTATAAAATGGACAAAGGTTTTATATTCTATTTACTTTTAATGTTCATTCTAACGTTTGAAGTAAACGTTGGAATGAAGACGAAGCAAGTGATCCTGAACTTATGACCGGTAGTGTATATTCAAAGCCGAACAGATCGGCTAACTTCTATTTTTATTTCTCTTGTTTCACTGTATCCTCTACAATAAATCCTGCAAATATATGCAATTATAATGATGTTTATTCCCGTAATTCCCGGCTGAGGGAACAAACGAATCTTTATATTATGCCACGGCTTTTAAAAATATGTTTCGAGTAATTAAAAAACAATCCCATTCACGAACGTCGTGTAAGCGTCTCGTTACACAATTCTGCAACAGGTTACATTCATTCGTCTCCTGTTCGTAATTCCCTTCGACATCCCCTCGTTTCAACGATTTACTTGTTTTATGCGTCAACAAATAAAACGCATTTACCATGCGTTATTCGTTACAAGAAATCGCGTATATTTTCAAGAAAAATATGATTTCATTTCTACAATAATTTCCTTTGAATTCTGTACTTCATCGCGACATTATTTATGTTTTATATTTATTTCGTTTTCGATGTTCTGGTTTTCATGAATTTTAAAGACGCGTTTATTCGGCAAATATTAAAGCAGACGAATCGATGGGAAATAAATTCGCGAAGATGCAGCTAAATGTATATTCTATCGTTCGTAATGGGTTGGAGGATTTATATTTTTTTCTATAAAACGGGGAAAGTCTCATTAGAATAGTTTAATAAATATATAAATCAATAAAGAAACGACGGATCGCGTATTAAATTCCCGGGGCTTTCGCGGAACGAAGTGGCACGGATGGTCCAATTAAATGGAAACAAGCATCGTAATCTCAACGAAGAACAATGAATTCCCCCTTTTGTTCCTCCAGCATGGCTTAATTGTTATTCCACTCTCCGGCGGAAATAAAGAAAGCGTCAGCAAAAAAAGGAATGTTTAAATGAAAAATGGGAATCCCTCGCGACGATATTTTCCATAATTGCCTTATTGTGCTATTACTTTAACAACTAATTTCGCCACTTTTCCTTTTGTGCCTCCGTTTTTGGTTTACAGGAAGACCTGTTTGTAGATTATTTTTATACATACATTTATTATTTCATATTTAGTTACTCCATTTTCCAGCGAAAAAAGAAAGAGTCAGTAAAAACATGTTTAAATGCAAAACCGGAATAAGTGTTGTATTATTAAAATAAATTAAATTAAATTATTAGGTTGGCAACTAAATGAGCTTTATTTTGCTCATTTCTGTTTACAAGAAACTCGTTTGTAAATTATTTTTCTTGATCGATAATATCATTGGAAACCCTGCATTTTTGCGATTATTTTCATAAATCATAATTATTATTTCATATAATTAAGTTTGTTTCATTGACGATCCATAAATGCCATTTTATTATGTTGGCAACTAAACTCGCGAACTTTTGTTTTGTGCCTTCTCTTTTTATTTACAAGAAACATATTTGCAGATGATTTATGTAGATGATTTATGTTGATTAATAATATTATTCGAAAGCTTTGACTTTTGCGATTATTTTCATAAATGATAATTATGATTTCATATAATGAAGTTCGATTAATTAATATTTATAAAGAAGGCCACGAACTTAGTTGCCAACCTAATAACAAAAACACCTTTGTATCTTTTGCATGCTCGACTAGAAATATTTCAAGTGGAACATTTTTAACTCCAACTTCGCCGAGTATTTTAACGATTTCGACACGATTCGGAATTATTGTTTTAATTACTTTCGGTGGCGGGATCCGCTCGGAACGTTTGCCGCAGATGTTGGTTCGATGAAAGTCCCGGGGTACGACGAGGGTGTAATAATGAAAGAGAGTCGGAGGGAAAAAAAAGGGGGTGCCGATCGAAACGGCAAAAACGGACGAAACGGGTAAAAACGGCTAAAAACGGGTAAAAACAGCGAAACGAACGAATCGAGGACGAGGAGTCGCTCGTAGGACGCGCCGGACGCGACTGCTGGTTCGCAGCGAGAACTCGCGCCGAAGATCGCTTCGAGTACCAGCTCCTACCCCTTACACCTACTCACACTTTCTAACCTCATACACCCACACACACACCTATATACATGCATACCAACCTACACACGCGCAAGTCTACAAGGATCCACCAGGAAAAGCCCGTTTATCGTACGCATGTCCACCAAAAAGTTCGGGGAAAAACAGGGACAAGAATTAGAGTTCTCTTGTTGGGAGACAACCTAACCCGGGTTCCTTTTATCTCCGGGATTTAATTGGTTAACGATTCCCTTGTAAACTTAATTCGCCTGTCCAGGTGTATTTTTGTTCGTAATGTTGGTATGTTTCTAGTATATTATATGTTATTTTATGAATATACTCTTTGGGGATTCGATTTATATGTTCATAATATGAAAGGATTACTTCATTTTAATTAAAACCACCCCAATTTTCCGGCCAAATTTTCTTTATTTGATGGTCCAACATTTAGTGAATTAATATAAATATGAATATAAATGTTTTAAAAGAAGAAAATTGTTTGTTGAAATTAGTAAAGAATTAACGTATTAATTAGAATTAATTAGTAAAAGAGTTAATATTATATGCATAATGTAAAATATAATAACTTGCGCCACTTGTACGTCTCTTTTTGGAACATCAATTTCCGGGAAAATAGATGGATTAAAATGAAAGAATATCTATTAATATCTAATTGGAAAAAACTTATTTGAACTTGTAATTTAATTAAAACAGTTTAGTTCCATCGGTTCTCAAAGCGGTTTCAATTCATATCAAGAAGTGAATATTAATATTCAAAATCGCATGGAATAATTAATTCCCCCAGTTTCGTTGAAAACTAGAGACCCGTATTTCGGCAGGGAACAGGTTAGAATACATTTACGCCCGGCGAATTACAGAATCGAATTTCGTAATGCATATCTTGTTCGCATTTGAATGCTAACGATGGCAGTGCTTATCTTAACGGAAGTTCGCCCACCCGCATTTCGTTGTGCAACGATCCAAAAGAATAACAGTTATATGCAGCGCGTGTAATTGCATTTTAATGGCTGCCCAGCTGATCCCCTTCTGGCGCGCCATTGAAATTTTCGTCCATCTTTGTTCGATTGAACGGAACTTCACAGAGCTGTATGTCGTGCGACTTGATTCACCGAAGATCGAAGTAATCGTAATCATAGCTTTTTGGCAAATTGAGTGCCGCGCTGAAATCAAAAAGCACTCTACGATAGATTGATTACGTTATATCTTTATTGTGGCGTTAGAAATATGGATATATCGTTATCGTAACGTTACAAATATTAAAATATTAAAATATTAAAATATCGTTATCGTAACGTTACAAATATAAAAATATCGTTATCGTAACGTTAGAAATATTAAAATATCGTTATCGTAACGTTAGAAATATGAAAATATCGATATAGGAACGTTACAAATATTAAAATATCGATATAGGAACGTTAAAAATATTAAAATATTTCTCATCGTAGCGTTAAAGATATTAAAATATCAATGTCGTAACGTTAAAAATATTGAAATACCGCGATCGTAACGTTAAAAATATGTGTCTAACGTGAACTTAGCCACGTAATTAATTCCTTTAAGTGTTCTGCTTAACGTTGGACAACCTGTATACTTCATAGAGAAATAATAGATCGAGGTACACAGATATTAAAGTAAAAAATGTTAATTAAATTAGATACTAATATTTATGCCCTTCGTTATAATCTAGATACTTACATTTCATATACTTTTACTTCGGTTTTAACTGCCGCGCGATCTTCTTATCGTGATAATAAACCGCGTTTTCCTCGCAAATCACCTTCTTCCTTCATACATCTCCACGAAAAGGATGGGAAACATAATAAAACCAGTATATCCTCCCATCAAGCATGGCGGACGGAACAAATATACAGATTTGGAGTTTTATATTAAAGTATTACCTCCTTTATAGCTAATATTTCCTCGAATTAAGCTACCTTTACTTTCCCTCGGAAATCAAAAAACGGATAAACAATATTTCCATAGATAATTATAATATAAAAATATAAAATAATTATCTCCATAGATAAACAAACACATGAATTTATAATTTGATATTAATAATGATTTTTATCGAATTTCAAGTTGAAGAGACACAGAAGTAATCATATTTTCGGATTCTTTCTATTAAATCCAACAGAGTGCCTTCTTTCAAAGGATTAACACTAAAGCTTCCAAAACGGTCAAAATGGCCGGTCAAACTACAACGGCGCGTTGTTTTGGATTTTATATACGTGCCGCATATAATTCGATGCATTAATAAACTCGGATCCTCCAACCATAATTTCTATACAATTAAATGTGTAAATATAACCGAGTATAGGTTCGGTGGTTTTAGTGTTAAAATAGGTCGAATGAGTGTGAAAAGTGTTAGAAATCCACGCGTTACAAATCGAATGAGCGAGCGCGTGTCGTGTCTATTGTTGGTTCATTAATTCTTTCGGCGCCATTGTTTTCGCGGCGGACGAACTATAATAATAGCGCCTTTTTTGATCAATGTCAAATCTCCTTGCAAATATCAATTCTAAAAACGACGCCAGAATCAAATCAGCAATGAATTCATTCTTTGCGCGTGGAACATCCGAGTTTTACAAAAAAAGAACATATATGTTTGTAAAACGTAGAAAAAGAGTTATGGAAATAAATGGTGACTGCTTCGTCGAATAGAATTACTTTCCAGAATGTTTAGAGTATTTAAGGTCTGATTTAAAAATACGCACGAACCGTTTCCGGTACGTAATATATTTTTACAGGGAGAACTAACGCGTCCGGTCGTCCGGTTTTTCATTTTCATGTTTTTTTCTTCCTCCCTCGGCCCTCCATAATTCATGTCACGATTGCAGACGCATCTATTCTCCGCTTTTGGCGAAAATTGCCAACTACTCGCCGCTACTTCTAGGCGCGCCTTTAATGAGCTAGTTATAACGTCGCAGATAAATCTATCTGTCAATAATGAAAGAAAACCTTTCGGGACGATCTTGGATTCCGCTGGAAAGCTTTCACGCCGTTCACTTTTTTGGGGGAACCTGTTTTTTTGACGTTCACCGTCATGAACACTAAAACTACCGAACATATTTCAATAACGCCATTTATTAATGTTTCATTGCCAATTTCGCCGTACGATGTCGTGTAGCCAACCAACGGGAAAATAAAAACTAGAATTAATTGGCCCCATTCGTTATCGGTAATAAATTTCATCAATCTACTTCTTTCTCCTCGGAGAAAGAAGGGACTGCTTTCCGCCAATAAAATTAAACGCAAGAAAAAACATTAAAAATATGTTCCGCGATTGGTGAAGCATGTCAATTTTTATATTCTAAATAATAACCGGTATATTTTACAAGTTATATACTATATATATATATATATATATATATATATATATATATATATATTTTGTGATACAATTAATATTACAGAGGAATTTGTACACGGTATAAGTTAACCCTTTGCACTCGAGAGGCGACCGACAGTCGCCACTCACTTTACTGCGGAAATTTCAGTGAGAGCCGACGTTAAGATTCAGTTAGGTTGTGGTTGATTTAAAATGCAATAACAAAACTAAATGGAGTTAAACTTAATGTCGCCTCTGAGTCGCCACTCAAACTGCCGCAAAGTTGTATTAATTACTGTGTGGCGACTCTCAGTCGTCACAAGGTTCCATAAAGTTATATTAATTACTGAGTGGCGATTGAGAGCAGCCTCACAAGTCCGTATAAAATTGCATCAATTACAGAGTGGCGACTGAGAGTCGCCGCACGAGTAACCAACAAGTTGCCTTAATTACTTAGTGGCGACTGAGAGTCGCCGCACGAGATTCTGTCAAGTTGTATTCGTTACCGAATCGTTTACCGAGCCTTTGAGAGTCGCTTCTCAAGTTGCCGTAATTGCATTAATTAGTAAGTGGCGACTGAGAGTCGCCTGTCGTGTGCAAAGGGTTAAATATTAAATATTTTCTTCTAAAGTCATTCCGCGTCTTCTCACCGGAATTCCATGATTGCGCTTTTTCACGCGCCTCGACTACCCTGGCCAATCAGTAGAGCAACCTCGCCATTATTTTGAAAGTTTTCACCTTTATGTTGGGAAAAGCTAGTTTTCCCTCGGCGTTGTGAATCTTGTCGTAATCTTTTTCCAGGAGCACCTCGAATCCCGAGCGTTCCGCAAGTTTTTGCGAGATCGGCGATGTGAATGCAGTCGACGTAACCGGAATTTTATATTCGCGGCCGATATTTATCCTGTGACAAAAATGTGCGTTGATCAGTGCGGTGAGCATTTTCATTCGTTAGAATGTTTATTCTAACAATCAGCCGAATAATGATTTTACTTGACTCTCCATCGATTTAAGACATTTTCCCACGAAATCTACATCCGCCGCATTTTCCCGAGGAAAACCTCCGAGTATTATTACTACATTATTTTATATTCTATATTCTTATATTATTACATTAACGCTTTTGTTAAACCCTCGACAAACCAATTGTTTCGTGCCGAAAAGAAAACTGTGTGACGCGAGACAAGTGGTACGCGAATCTAACGAAGTTATGTTTCATCAAAGTAAGTATAATACAAAATGATTACGGAATCGCAATCAATTGATTTGATCACAGAATTAAATTGCAATTAACAATAATTAATTTACATTCGTAATATATGCACTTTAATCAATCATAGACGTCTCATTAATTACACATAATTAGTGAGCATCAAAGAGATTGTTAATTAAACGTGATACATTGCCGGGAAAACATTGATTATTCTCCAATTTTAAATACCGTTAGTTAATTAGTTCGCATCAAATGATCATCATTCGATTGGATCGTTTTTTCAAGGAATTAGAGAAGGTCGGTGAACCGTCGATTAATTATATTATTATTGGACACTTTTATGCCTCCGTAATGTGGACCTAATTTATAAGCGAAATGGGGAATATTTCCTTGTAAATGAATATCCGTATGATATGAATTTCCGAGATGGAGGGATTCACTCGGGGTACCGTTTAAATGACCGTAATAATAATTACGAGGGAAAACGCGGACGACGAACTGTACTTCGGAATTTTGGCAGTTTAAACGACGTCATTTGTAATAATGTACAGGCCGGTTCACAAACCCCCGTCCGACCTCTACGCATCTATTTCACTAGCCACAATTCTAGTAACATATCGTACATTTTAACACTAGAACTACCGAGCGAGTCAAAATGACTTGTCCGCGATTTCTAGTTAAATTATACGAATATATCACGGCGAATTGTTTAAGGTTTTATATACCTTTAATTTATATACATAAAGCAAATAATTAAATCCGTTAATTACTTCACATCCTCCGGTTTTATATACTTTTAATTTATATACATAAAGCAAATAATTAAATCCGTTAATTACCTCGCATCCTCCAGCCATACTTTATATATAAATAACTATGTAAAACTCAGTATATATTCAGTGGTTCTAGTCTTAAATACATTTACAGAACATTTATTAACCCTTTGCGATCTTAGGTCGAGTTAATTCGACGTCACATTTTGTTCCAGCAAGTCGTATGTCGAGTTAATCCGACAGAAATTGTGAGTTGTAAACAATAATATACAGTGTATTTTAAACAATAAATACGTTTTACTAGGATCGTTACAATTGGTGAATCGCGTTATACCGAAACCGCGTTGTATAAGTGTTTTAAATCGCGTTAAACGAGAATTGTGTGCATATAGAAATAGTACAAATATAAATGTCAAATATAATATTTCATGTGAGTTTGTTATTTGAATATGTTGAAATATAATTATTATTTCGAGTGTAATGCTTGGACGAGGGTTTTGGAGAGAGATTGTAGGGAGGTCGATTTATTCTAATGTTGGTACATACCTGGCATTAAGAATATGGCCGCCTAGAGACTGTCCTCTGTAAGATGGATGAACGGAAAGACCAAGGGCATACATATATCGGTCCACGTCATATTTTTCATATACGTCTGCTTCCTTTGATAGTCCGAGGATGACGCCAAACACGTTTCTCGATTTCGGCGAGGATAGCTGGACATTTATTTCGACGACTTTAATCCCTTTGCCTGCTATTTCCTTCGAATTATTCGGCTTTTTATAGCCACTTTTACAGTGAACTTTATCATATAAAAATACAACTCACTTTTACTTTCAAGTAAACTGGTCATTTTGTCAACTTAAATTTTATATTTGAGGATACGATTTAGTTCGAGGGAATTTTAATTGTATTCTAATTAATTCGATTGTTAAGTATAGTATTTAGTTTCGATAAATCAATTCATTTCAAACCTTGAATTTTCATTAATTTTGACTTCTTTTTAAGGATTCGATTTTAATTTTATAGTTTATTGGATTTTTAAGGATACAATATGGTTTTAGTTATTCAATTCATTTCAAACCTATCGCGACGTACGCGAAATTGAATTTTAATTAATTTTAACTTTATATTTAAAGATAGGATTTATTCCTAGGTCATTTTAATTATATATTTAATTTGACCGTCAGAGATACGATTTTCATTAATTTTAACTCTTTATTTAAGGATGCGATTTACTTTCAGGTAATTTTAATTTTATACTTAACTCGGTTCTTAAGGATATAATATAGTTTCGATCATTCAATTAATTTCCGATCTTTTGCGATGCAACGCGAAAAAGAATTTCCCGGAAACTCATTTAAAGTTAGAAAAATTATGCGGCAAAGAAGATTACTTTGAATTACCTTGAAATCGTCGAGCGTAGCGACGTGTTCTTTAAAATCGACACCGAGTATGTTGACACCTGCTATTATGGCTTTTCCACCGTTTGGATCGTCTACAAACGCCGCCACCGACAAACCTTGTTTTAACATCTCTCCCCATGTCGTTCTGAAGTCCTCTACAAACAGTGGATCGTCTTTTGCGTCTAAAAAGTGATCGGTGATATTAGTTCTCTGTTTTCAGCTCTTTGAATCTCATATTTGATATCGTGTTTGTTGAGAATATCGGTAGAATATGTTGTACGATTAAAAGTAAACCTTCCCGAAAACCGTAAACATATTCTACCTGCTATCCTTGGAAGTATATACTATATAGAATCAATATAAGAAATAATATAATAGTATATAGAATTAATATAATATATATGATTAATATAAAAACACATAGAAATCATAGAATCACTGTAAATCACTTCATTTTTATAACCGATGATTTGAACGATCTTGAAACTCTTCAAAATTCATCACCTAATATTTCACTTAATATTCCTACGCGCAGCTTTAACTGCGCAACATTTTTACACTCATAAATGGCGCTATAGTAGCTGTATTAATATCGTAAATGAATAATATAACAAGGTAAATGATGCGTAAAACAAAGAAAAGAACTTACTCACACTGGCGCTCACTGGCTCGTCGGGAATGAAGTTTTTTACCATGTGCTCGACAACGTCTTCGTACCTGTCTTCCGGTATTTCTTGAATCGAGAATATAATCTTTTCACCACTTCCGTCTTTCTTTACACTCTCGACGGCGTTCCAGACTTTGATTGGTCCTGGCGGTCTCACGAATACTGGTTCCATTTTTGAAATTGTTTGTCTCCTTCGTTTCTTTACCGGAGAATCCTGTTGCGATTTATACGATATTTGATATATGAATTATGGGATGTAATCGTGAATTATATGCGTTTATAATATAATTCTGGTGCGAGTTATACGATATACGAAATATAATCGTTAAATATATGCGTTTATGATATTATATAAAGATTCTGTTTATAATATAATTTTGGTGCGATTTAAATGAAATATGGAATATAATCGTGAAATACATGCGTTTATGATATTATATGAAGATTCTGTTTATAATATAATTTTGGTGCGATTTAAATGAATATAATATAATCCTGGTACGATTTATACGATATACGAAATATAATAATGAAATATATTGCGCTTATGATATTATATGAAGAATCTGTTTATAACATAATTTTAGTGCGATTTAAATGAATATAATATAATCCTGGTACGATTTATACGATATTCGAAATATAATAATGAAATATATTGCGCTTATGAGATTATATGAAGATTCCGTTTATAATATAATCCTGATGCGATTTATGTTATACAGAAAATATGAAATATAATCGTGAGATGTATGCGTTTATAATATGAAGATTCTGTGACGCGTACCGATTATAATATAATCCTGATGCGATTTATGTTTTACAGAAAATATGAAATATAATCGTGAGATGTATGCGTAAGTGATATGAAGATTCTGTGACGCGTACCGTGTGGCTAGTTCGCGCGGCAACACACGAGACCCACGAATTTTACCGGGCAATTACTGTCACTTTACTAAAGTCCTCCCGCTGAATGACCGATCAATTGAGCTGAATCGTGGTCGTTTGTTATCGTGCTTTCTGCCTATCATAGTGCGAAGCGCGCCCTACTTTTACAGCGTCGTACATCTCTGATTACACCGGAATCATTCTTGCCGGATCAGACGGATGTGTGAGTGGAATTCGACTATCTTCGCACGCTGCAATCAAAACTGCCGGGTTTGGCCAATAAAGTTCGTGCGACACTTAACATAGTCAACGATTAAATAGTCAACGATTTTTATTCAATTTGATAAACTTTTCGAATTTCCATTATTCGATAATTTTACGCCCGATTTATTCCGTTTTGATTTTTCACATTTTCCTGTCTTTCCCACTGCCTCGGAATCCCGTGGAAATAAAAATCACCCTGTTTTACCGGAAAAAAACTAATGCGAAGCGCACGAACTTTCTTACCAACCTAATACTGTCTACCCGCGAAGTACATGGAATAATATATAATTACTGGTATGTTATTAATAGAAAGCAGAGGCGAATTTGGTTCTTTGTAGGAAACATAAACATTAGGATTGTTTACATTGTGATATTTGTTAAATTCTATCGAATATCGGGAATTCAAATGTTAATACTAAACAGTAATATTCTTGACAAGTGAAGCCAATAATCTTTCATTATTTCGAATAATTTGTCATTGTTTTTACTTGTCCGGGAAATGATTATTTGCTGAGGATAAGTTATTAAATTCTATGAAACATCGGTAATTACATTAAACAGTAATTATTTTAACTAATTATTGCTTTCGTTCATCACAAATAACAACCGATTATTACTGTTAAGAAATGATTATTTATCTACGATGAATCAGTAAATGCTAACAGATATCTGTAGGTAAAATGGCGACGCTAAACGTAATAAATGAAAAATGCAAAGTTTAAATGAAAAACTATTGGTTCCGTTTATCGGGAAAAATACTTTTTACTAGCGCCAGAGAATTATTATTTACCTTCGATAAGGAAAGTGTTTGCTCACTGTATCTATCGACCAGCAAATCACAAACTTTACGCACCGAATTCTTACTTTTTTATTAGATTTCCACGGGTTATAATTACACAGCACTATAGATATTACGATAAATTAATGAATTAATATAACTTGCACTTTAATTAACTAGATAACTGCGAAAGATTTGTATCGTTAATATGTAATATAATGTAAAGCCGTGTCGAGTCGCAGTCAACTTCACTTCGCTCCGAAGTTATCGAGGGTTGACCAGATACTGGCCTATATTCTCGATTATCTATAAATAGAATCTATCTATACATATTTCACGGGAATATTTCTATTCATCAAGTAATTTGCCACCATGAGAAACGCTGATAGAGAAATGTTTGTTCTTCGATAAAACGAAATTCGTCAATTTTATAGCCGACGAATTCTAATACATGAGATATGATGTAATATAGCGATGAATTATGTATAATTTTTATTACTACGTTCTTATTACTCGAGATATAATCATTATCTCCATTATATCTTTATTACTCGAGATATAATTATTTGAAAAATTGTACGATTTATACGATATATGAAACATAATTGAGGCATTCGGTCGTAAAATATGGTATCTGAGATTGTTTGCGAAATTGAGTTATTGGCACCAATTGATTGACTATTATTAAGTCAAAACTTTACAATCAATTTCCCGAAAGTTTACTTTTATTAATTGCCATGTTTTAGGATTGAATGCCTCAAATGTGAAGCATATGCGATATGTTATATGATTATATAATTATATAATGTATAATATATATTATAAAACTATATGATTATAGAAAGGCATTCATATCTTAACGAAAATCATTAATATATATAAAAAGAGATTTATGGTTTTTCGCGCACGTGGAAAGATAAGATGCAAAAAAGGCTCGCTATATTTGTATCGTTATCCGTAGCTCGTTAACCGTGTCTAAATGGAAACCCGATTATTATATATAATAATCCGTCGAAAATGATCATCTTGCTAAAATAATTCGTCATGTATACGCGCCTAAATATCATATATAGTCAAATCATTCTATATAATCGGGGAGTTCTTTCTGACATCGAATGACCCTTTCACGTGATAAGTTCGACGCTGGATGAGTAGATGTTTTCGTTTGTTTGATCTCAAGTTTGAAACGGAAATAATATTAATCTTGTATACTATGTATAAATTTAATCGAACTTGATTGAAATAGAAATCTAGTAGAAAAGGAATATTAAATATTAAATACTTGATGATATTATTACATTATTATATATGTATATAAAAGTAGACATTTAATTACAAGCTCCAGATCCAACTAATATTAATCTTTGATTTTACATATTACAGTTATATGAAAGATAACTTATATTCTCGATTATAGCATAATCATTTCTTCGATTAAGTCCTCCATTAAACTGCACGATGCAGTTGGTGCACACTATCTCTTCGTGATAAATCTGGATTAAGTTTTATAGTTGGCAGTATCTAGTTTTATGCTCCGAAATAAACATTGCGCTGTACTTCGTCGGATTCTTAATTCATCGAGATAAGGGATTTTCAATCTCGGGTGAATTGCAGTTGGTATCAGCCAAATTGTTCTTCGGCAGACAAGAACTGCAACCCCAAAATTGAAGATTTAAGATGCATTAACTTTACGATGAATTAAGTTAATCATTAAATGAATACAATTTCTTGTATTAGAAATATAGCGATTAAAAAGAGTCGAACGAAGCCACATAGTATTAATCTATATTAATATAGATCGTATTCTAAACGCAAATTATTTTTAAGTTACCCCGTTAACACTATAACCCCCATCCCAGGATGCCTTGCACTCGGCTCGGACGAGTTTGCGTTCGTTGTGCGCAGGTCCCCACTATCATTCCCTGCTCCGAACACGCTATTGGCCTTAGTCCCAAAAGGGTCCCCATAAGCAGTGGCGGGAAGAAAAGGTAGCGCCGACAACGAATTGTTTGAGATTTAATACACTTTTAATTTGTATACATAACGCAAATCATTGAATCCGTTAATTAACTTAAATCTTGCAGCCATGATTTATATATAAATAAATTGTAATCATAACTGAGTACATGCTCCGTAATTCTAGTGGTAATATAATCGTAGGAATATTATAAATCATGGGAATGTATTTCAAAACATACGGTATGATTACAAATATCACGGAATGGCATGCGAGATATTAAAATTGCGATTCACCGTGTAAAAGATAAACAAAATGGAAGCTCTATCTCCCGGTTATCATGGTTCCTGTTTATCACGTAGACGTACGCGCAACACTCGCTCTGCGTTCCACCGCGTATCAGATTATTTTTAATCTAAACTGGAAATCGTCTAGTTTGACCCCATTGTAATTTATCCGAGAAATTCGTGCCGTGAAATTTTCCAGTTTTTTTTATTGAAACGGCTCATTCCGTTTAAGTGATTTCATAAAAGGAAAATATTAATAGCGATAAGCAGAGATAAAGTCGAGTATTACGTCGATTAAGGAAACGTGGAAAAATATGAAAATCATATACGATAACGTTATTTATTATTCGTATCTCGTGTACAAACATTATTTATACAGGTACAAATTGACATTCGTAAATCGTTTCACCGTCGTTCCTAAACACGGTTTTCTTCATTTTTCAGTGAAATCCGTATTAAAATCATAATCTTCCGAAGTGCCGAGATTGAAACCTTCGAGTTGTGTCACCAGTTTGGTGGCCGCTTTTTCTAAAATGTTCAAAACGGTAAATAATTTCATCGCAGAGATAAAATGACGGTATATTTTCGTTTATAGTTGAACATTATATATCCTGATCTGAATTTACCTCTTCTGACTTTGTTTTTCTTCTCTTTCTTAAACTGCAGCTTATTGATTTTATTAAGTTTCTGATTTCCTTCGATCTCGAAAAGAGGATCGACTTTCTTCTTCCTATTTTCGGCGGCGAGCTTTTTGCTTTCCACTTTCTTCTGTGCCTTCTTCTGTAGTTTAAACTCCTGCGAAAATAATGTACACGTAGAGTTTCGTAGTTTGAGGAGGATTGTTCTCACGTGGAGAAGAATCGTGAACATTTGTTTACCGCCTCTTTTTGCATCTCGATTTCCATGGTCGCTGTAACGGGACCGGTGCTATCAACTACCGCGGCATCCATAGCTGATTTCGCAGCGTTCACTTCCTCGAAATTATCCAACATCATCTTTTCCTCCACCGCGAAACTCTCGATGTCGAATTCCTGCGCTATTTGCGTTACGATTTCCGCGGAAACGTGACATTCCGGTTGTTCAGGCGGAACGGTGTAATACCTGTATTAACGATATAATATTAAATGCTTAACTTGCATTTTTTCGGTACAAATTTTTGCGAATACTAGGAAAACGTCTCCCAGTTAGTTTTCAACATTTTCCAATGAAAATATTTGAGTATGTCACGTCGCTGTGCGTTAAGCGGTTGACGCAGACCGATTTAAACATTACAGATTTTCCAAGTACCTAATTTTTCCTGAGTTCCAATCTTCCAAAACGCTTCGCGCAGCTGCTACTGCGTCGGGTACACCGCCCCTCTTGAATTTTCCCATTCGCGCGGCTTTCATCGCGAAGAATTCATCGGGCGTTGAAAACTCTTGCATGTTGTATAACTCCATGATTTGTTGTTTCGAAATTCTCTTCAAAATCGCGGTAGCCGGTGTGTACGGGTCTTTCAGAGATTGAATTTTGACTGCATTTTTAAGAGCCACCGACGATTGATCGGCGTTACCGTCCGGCGATTGACCCGCGAAAACTATTCCCGGAGAGTCTAATAACTTTATTTTCGAATCTAACTGAACCGCCTGCATAGTCTTTGTTACTCCTAGAAAGAATGGAATTATTATTTGTAATTGTTTCCCCGGATTCATTTACGTATTGGTCATTTTTATAACAATCTCGGTCGCATACCTGGTGTATTTCCAACGCTACAAGCTTTGCTACGTTTTAATGAATTAATAACGCTAGATTTGCCGACGTTCGGAAGTCCAACGACACCAACGCGAATACTTGTTTTAACATTGCCGCTATTTCGGCAATAATTTCCGAGTAAAGACAACAATAACTCCGCGCCGAAACACGTGCCGCTTTGTATCATTTTCTCGGTCTTTTTACCCAGTTTTCTTCTACCTAGCCTCTTCGACTGGTCCTGTGTCGATGATTTAAATGCGACCGCGGGTAAAGTACCCCTCAAATATTTTAACCATTGATCCAAGTTTTCCCTTGGAATTAAATCTGCTTTATTTAACACAAGAACTAATCTTTTATGTCCTTTCGCTGATCGCACTGCTTCTTCGACCTAAGATTTACAACGAAATTTAAGTTCGCAAATATGATGTACAAAATTAGTATTTACTATACCTGTTTGCATCTCGTTCCCAATGGATCACGAGCATCTACGACTTCGAGAATCACATCCGCAGCATCCAAAACCTTTTTAAATTCCTTGTAATACGCTTTCAAGGAACTCTCTTCCTTTTGGACGGCTGCTTGAATTTTTTCATGGGTGGCGCCTACGTCCATTGTTGAATGCTGCGCTTGCTTATTTTCCGCCGTAGACACCAATCCTTTAAGACCACCCTTCGCCAATTGTTCCTTCCTCTTCTCACGCGCTGCTTCCCTCTGTTTTTGCTTTTCTTCTTCATTGTGCTTCTTTATTGCTTCTACTTCCTTCAATATATCTTCCTTGAAGGGACATTGATTTGGAACTTCGATGACCTTCGGTTTCTCTGTCGCGGCGATATTTTTTTTTATATAATTAAACGCTTATTTACGCGAAGATATAAAATCTATGAATTTAATATTTTGGGAGAACAAGTTACGACTTACTTTTAGGATGTTTCTTCGCTTCTTTTCGAAGTTTACGATTATGCTCGCGTACCTTTTTTTCGATTTTATACCTTTTGCTAGCGGGCATACGCTTGCTAGTTTTTTCTGTGAATTTTAATAATTATACGTAATTATAATTCTGACAATAATCACGGTCGATTCATTTTCATCAATGAAATGTATTTAATGGAAATTGACATTATGTCACGTAGAAAAAAATGAATTGTTTTAGAGAACTTGTAAAAAAATAAGGTAAACATAACCTATACCACGCTGTATTTATATATATATTTCAAGAAAGATATTAGTAAATGCAATAACTTTCTCGGACTTACTTAAACAAAATTTTGCCATATTGTCTATGCACTTAAATCAACATTCAGGTTTTTATACAAGGATTATATATACAATCTTTGACACAATAAAATTCAAAACAATCACGTGCACAGAAAACGTGCACGTCAAGGTCGTTTATAGGTTAGGAAAGCAGTGTGGCAAACGTAGAAACCAAACAAGCGAAATATTGAAATTTCTAAATGTACTTCCTATTATTTATTTTAGATTCTAATACGAAATTTGAAGCAACATATTTCGATAATTTATTATGAAATACATTAAATTGTTAACATTTTCATTCCTTTACTAATTTACATCATAATTTCGGTGTTACATTTCGAATGTAAAGGGATTCAAAAAAGGTAACAACAAATATGTGATCCTTATAGATTCTCGCGCGCTGAAAACGAATCCGCGAACCGTTTCCCTCCGTCAATCTCAGTTAAAAAACAGAAAACAATTTTGAAAAACCTTCGGAGGTTGGAATCCTCGTCGGAGACCCAATTTTTTATATATATATAAATCGTTATCGGGCTCTAGGACTCGGTAACTCTGGAATTACAGATCGCATTACGTGCTTGGTCTACTTATACCTCGTCGGTGGTGTTACCACTCAAAAATTACCGGCGCGTTAAAAATCAACCACCGATGAAATTTAATTATTTCATCCAATCTACTTTAAGGAAATAATACTTCCAGCAATTAAATTGAATTAAATAATATTTTAACTTGCGGATAAAGCTAATTTTATTTATTAACTAATTTATTAGATTTGTTAGCTAATCTGTTTTTTATTAATTGTTACAGGGTGCCACTACTTGTTTCACCGGGATGTCCGTAATCAGAGAAGATAAACGTCAAGATGTTATATTTGCGAGTGTTTATTTATAGCATATATTTATATATTTATGTTTGTTATATTATAATATTTATTAGTACACAATGTTGTGTGGAAATTGTTGTACCTTGCAAAGTTTACATTTATAATAAATGACTTTATTACGAATATATTGTGTTATATATCATATTTCCTCGACGTACCGAATATCCAGATTCCCATATGTCCGGAAATTCTGAAATTTTGCCGTAAAATCAAGGAAATGTATCAGGAGAACATGATGTGCGGGGAGATATTCGATTCGCAGAATTCTTGGAATTTGACGTCATTTCTTGGAATCGGAAAGTGCTCCGGAAATTCTGAAATTTTGCCGTAAAATCAAGGAAATGTATCAGGAGAACATGATGTGCGAGGAGGTATTCGATTCGCAGAATTCCAGGAATTTGACGTCATTTCTTGGAACCGGAAAGCTCTTCCGAAATTCTGAAATTTTGCCGTAAAATCGAGACGATGTATTAGGAGAACATGATGTGCAAGGAGGTATTCGATTCGCACAATTCCTGGAATTTGACGTCATTTCTTGGAATCCGAAAGTTCCCCGGAAATTCTGAAATTTTGCCGTAAAATCGAGACGATGTATTAGGAGAACATGATGTGCAAGGAGGTATTCGATTCGCACAATTCCTGGAATTTGACGTCATTTCTTGGAATCCGAAAGTTCCCCGGAAATTCTGAAATTTTGCCGTAAAATCGAGACGATGTATTAGGAGAACATGATGTGCAAGGAGGTATTCGATTCGCACAATTCCTGGAATTTGACGTCATTTCTTGGAATCCGAGAGTTCCCCGGAAATTCTGAATTTTTGCCGTAAAATCGAGACGATGTATTAGGAGAACATGATGTGCGAGGAGGTATTCGATTTCGCACATTTCCTGGAATTGCCCCGCCCATTCCTAGAATTACCCGCCTATTCCTGGAAATGCCCGCCCATGTTTTGAACCCGCGAAATTCAAAAAATTCTTGTCAATCAGAAGGATGGAAAGGAAAGATTTGAATTGAGAAGTCAATTTGTTACGTTTCTTTCTATTTATTGCAACTTAAACACTTTCTATACATTAATGTTACATCTAACATTATGATACATTATAATATAATACATATATAGTGCATTCGCATATATTTTAATATATAATATAATATATAATCAGCGCATCCACTTGACCGCATTTCAAGTATATTCCACTAATGATTCGCATATTTCTTCCAGAACCGGTGTCGAAGTTTTTCGATGATCCCAATCCATTGCATCGTCGGCAACTGCAAAAAACAAAAAACAGTGCTTTATTAATTCGTGAGAATTAATTTCGTTCATTAATTTTAACCCTTTTACCGTCCACTTTAACCGTTTGGTTCCAAGGATTAACACTAGAATTACCAGCGATATATCTAGCTATATTTATATATTTATCTGTACGTTCTAAGAAAAGGATGAATGGAAGAAATAAAATAATCAATTAATTAATAACGTCATAAATTGGAACATTTTTATTAAATGCCGTGCGTCGGTAATTTTGATTGATTTGGTAGTTCTAATGTTAAGTAATTACGTAAAGAAATATTTATTTATCACATCGTATGATTTAGTTATTCCTTGCAAAATATGCTATCTAGGTAAAGAATTTCTTGTAGCATTTACTGATACGCGGTTGTATGCATATGAGATTTCTCACACTTTCATTCCGGCTCGCACACAAAAAGTAGTCATTCGGTGGAATAGAGAGGCGAGGTCGGAATAATACTGATGGAAATTCCCATAAATTATGTCGTCCCATGAAATCTCTCTTTCGTAGATTAATTCGCTGATACAATTTCTCCATTCTTATTCTCACGACTGTGTTTTCGTAATCACCACCACTCTCCTCTACTACTTCATTAATAAAACTCTCGCGCGATTCATTATCTCGCTTTGAGAACCGAGATATAAGCATCGCTTATATATAACTAATATATAATGATTAGACCAATGTGGCAAACACGTTTGTGCCACAGGTGGTACACGCCGGCGTGAACTGTTCAACTAATTGAGCCGTTTATATTGAAAGTGGCATTAAAAAAATCGTATCATTTAAAAAAAAGTCAAGTTAACGTTTGAAATGGTTTAAAACAGTTTGAAAGGTACATTCGTGTAACTATTATAAACGCTTACTTGATTTGTAAAAAATAGACGGTTTAAATGTTCTATAAATATTCATTTTAACATGAATTCAATTAATTATACATATCAAATATCATATAAAAACCCGAATTTTCGGCAAAGAAAAGCCGCGAGACTCATCCCGGCAAACCTTCTATTTTTAGGTGGCTATTCTTATTCTGTTTACAAACACTGCTCTCCTAATGCAATCGATGCACCGGGCATTCTATTGTTTCCAGGGGAGTTATTCGACCTCTGTTTCCATAAATATTATTATCGAAGAGTGTACAGTGTTTCGCAAAGTTCGGGGGAAAAATTGGAGATGAAATTAGTTAGTCTTTTCTGTGGAATAATTGAAAGGAGTAGTAACGGTGGGGATTCGAGCGAGTGGTCAGAGCGTGGGACGGCCGTCAGGAGGCGCGACACGGGAAGTTCATTTCTGTAATGGCCGCTGTCTGGCGTTGTCGGTGAATCGGTTCCCCTTCGTGCGCTACGCGAAGAACGTTTTTTTTTTTCGTCGGGAGAATATCGTGCGCGGCAGATCCTTTCCAAAGTGTGGTGGTGTGTCTCCGATAACACGGTATACAGTGGGGAAAGTGAACTTCGTATGAGAATCGCGCGAAATATACGCGATATCCGTGGATGCACGGCATTCCGTGATGTGTTGTTCTTCTGTTTACCCCGACGCAGTGACCAACTCGCGGAGTGGTCGTTCTAGAAATCCGTGGGATTTCCACGGATAAAAGTTGCCGAGTTTGATTCCGTCTCGAGATCGAGGATCGAGGATCGAGGATCGTGTTTGCGTGATTATTTTCTTGTGCTTCGCGAAAGGGGTGTACGTTTTTTTCCGAGGAGACGGTAAACACCAGTGACAGCGTGTGTGCGGATCGTTCGGTCATGCCTCCTCTCGCTTCTTCTGAAAGGAAGACTCTATCTCGCTGTCTCCCTTCCTCCGCTTACGTTCCGCTACGTCTGTCTCTGTTTCTCGACTGATGTTCGACGCGCGTGTTGTTTCGCGAGCCCGAATTCTCACATGGTTCAAGGTCTTCTAAAATCATCCTAACGTCGCGCTGCCAACAATCCCTGAGTCCGAGTTTCACGACACTCGAGCAATTCGATCTACCTTGAGAGCTGTCACTGACAGTTACAGTGGCAACGTCAAACGCCAATTTCCCACCGCTTCTTGGATTCCATCGAATACTTCCGCGAGACTTTTCCTACAATTATTCCCGTGGAACGCGCCTTTCGAACCAACCACGAATCAGCAGGATCTTTCCTCGGCTCATAAGTACGTAGACTTAATACCCACTTATTTCCTTTTATCTCTATCGACACTAATGCCCCAATTTTAGTATCAATAAATGCAAACTATAGAAAACACTGAAGGTGCCAAAATACAACAATTTTATTACAATCATTAAATGTTCTATATATCAGTGCGATACTAGTGCAATTTCCTTTTGCAAATAGTTAATAATAATACTATAAGATTGTTCCTTTGTGATGATACTTATTCCTAATAATTTCGAATTACTAACAAGTTTTCATCGATAATAATTCCCCGATTTTAGTTCTCGTGAAATTATGCCTCGAATGTAAATCTATCTCTGTATCTATAGAAATTTATTCCTGGAATACAAAACTCCGTGGAGCGAAATGAAACACCTCGATGTTCGTTTACCGCATGCTTTTTATTTATTTATTCGAACGTGATGAAAGATATGAGTGTTGCATTCGCGAGTATCTCTCGTGCTAATTATGCCCCGTGAATTTATCCGGTTAGAAGATCGCATTCCACGCGTGTGAAAAGAATTCTTTGGCACACGAATGGAGCGGATACGAATTATTACTCCTGATTCCCGTCGTTACAGATTCTAATGCGTTTACGCGTATTCTCCCGCGGCTTGTTTATGTAGTAATTCGTTCTTTAACCCCTTTAAAGTCGCTGTATACGTTTAAACGCCGTCAATGGAGAGTAACGCTTTCATTTCGTTCGCTTGTTTTTAGGATATTTAGGGGGATAATTCGATGTTTGTTTGTCATAATATAATTGTTAAGTTTATCAGACTTCTTGGAAGTGAAAATTAATGGACGAAATAAGTCCGTCTGAAAATAAAACTGCTTAAGCGCTCTACGATATATTGGTTAATTTACATCGTTATCGTAACGGTAAAAATATTCCAAATTTTACGAATATCAGCGATATATTTGATTCGAGTTTTAGTAACATTGGCATTGGCGGCCACTGGTGATTCAAATTTTCTTTTCTTTTCTTTCAAAATCTCCAATTGTATTATTCTCAAACATATTTTACCGATATTATATTAATGAGTTGTTAGGTGACATTTTTCTTCCAATTAAGTTTTGCAATGCAATTTTCTGTTCTTTTTTTTAAATCTCCGAATGTATCATTCTGAAACGTATTTCATCGATATTATATTAACGCGTTGTGTTCTCCCAATAAAATATTGTAATGAAATTTTCTTTTCTTTTTTTAAATGATTTCTTTCTGGCAATGAAATTTTCATTCTGAAACGTATTTCATCGATATTATATTAACGCGTTGCTTTCTTCCAATGAAATATTGTAATAAAATCTTTTTTCCAAAATCTCCAAATGTATCATTCTCAAACATATTCTACCGACATAATACTGACGCGTGATTGTGTGACAGTTTTCTTCCAGGAAATCCAGAAGCTTCCAAAGCCACCAGTATATCAAGAATAGCGATAGAATCGAAGTCCCGTTTAACAGCAAAACAAAACGAAATGTGCCAAGCTTTATTACGGACGTCCTTCCCGCTCCGCGTTTGCCGACGTAGTCAGAGTTGCCGCACTGCGTTACTCGGTACAATGTCCTGAGGTCCGTGATTCAACGAACGCGACAGTCACTGCCAAAAGAAAAACAGCAGCAGCAGCAACAAAGAAAGGACACGAAGTTGAGACGTAACATTGAGATGTCGTGTTTGAAGGACGTGGCACGCGCGAACCACCTTCGGAGTCTTCCTGATCGCATATCCAACCACTTCCTCCATTAAATCAACGACAAACACTAAATTCCAAAGAAAACCACCAGGTTTGATCGGTTCTCGGCATTAAGATCAAAGATCACACGTGTAATGCGGGGCACAGGGACGATCATTCGTCCCGCCTCAGCCTGCACGGTTTCCTTGTAATCCCGGCGAAGATGTTTGGCAAGGTACCACCGTCCAGCACACCTGGACCACCTGCCACTACCGAAACTACATTCTCAAATGCCAGGTCAACAGGGACGACATGTTTGCCATGTTTCTCGGTGGACGAGACTTCTTTCACGGCTACCGAAGATAGCTCGAAACCATGGCGACAGAATAACGGTGTTCCGATAGTCTTCGATGCACCGTCCACAGTGATCGAGGATAAATCCAAGCCTTGGAGGTCGAAGGATCATTCTTGCGTTTATATCCTGTCGGAAGCAACGTCGAGTAGCGTGGACGAGAAGTCTAAGCTTCAGAGAAGCAAAGATAACACGTGTATATGTAATGCAGAGATATCGTCGACGAGCATAGAGGAAAAGCCGAAACCATGGAGATCGAAGGAAACCGGTAACGGTACGATTATCACGGAAGTCTCTTCCACGAGTATCGACGAGAAACCAAAACCTTGGAGACCAAAGGATAATGCAGGATCTATCTTGACCGACGTTTCTTCCAGTAATCTGCAAACTCCTCATTCATCCTGTGGTTCATCCTGTGGTTCATCCTGCGGTTCATCCGCAACGTCCATTAGCTTGGTAGACATAGTTAGACCATGCAGGACCGAGTTAACCAGCTCGTCAAAGAGTTTAACCTGCTGCAAGTATTCGGCCAAAGAAACCACGTCAACCGGAAGAAACCATGGGAACATACTGGGAAAAACAAGTACCAATACGAATTCGAATACACACAAATATTTCTCGAATCCCAATTGTCCCAGTTCCACAAAGTCCGGCAGCTGCGGGTCGGCCATTACTAAATCGCAGAGCAAATCGCTGTTATCCACGAATGTCGAGCCTTCCGCGAGGGAAATCTCGAAGCATATCAAGAAGCAGATGACGGTGAACCGTGAGTTGTTCACGAATAAAGAACAGCTGTTATGTGGAAGCAAAATATCTTGCAGAGATATGCAAGCAAGGAATACAACGCAAGGTGTGTCGAAAGTAAACTTGTCTACTCGGTCTGCTGTCGAGGAGGCTTATTCTACTTTGAGCGGGAAGTCATCGGGTGATTCGAATGAAGAGATTTCGATTCATGATACATCCGATGACTTCTCCGACACGTTAACTACCTCCGTCATTCATGTTCCTTCTACGAGTGATGGTTATCATCAGAAAGCATCATTGAGGCTGTACAATGATAAGGATAACGTCATTGATCCCTTGGCATCATCAACGACCAGTAATACTTGCGATAGGAGTTCATCCTGCCGAGACTTTGTTACGTCGACGCCGTCGAAGGATTGGACGAAGAACAATAGTGAGATACTGCAACAGAATTGCATTGCATGTCTGCCGCAGGATCTGCCGACGGAATTGCAATTATCCTCACCGAGGGCTTACAAGGAGAGAGAGAAGTGCCGTGATCCATGGCGACCTACCGAAATGGAAAGCAATATTTACAATCTAAATGTATGTCCTGGCGATACGTATCAGGAGCCTAGTACGAAAAGGAGGACAGGTGCTTCCTGCCAGGCACTCAGGCACGCCGTTGCATCCTTGAATCGACTCGATGATTTTTACATGGAGAAAATTGGTGCCGGATTCTTCTCGGAGGTTTTCAAGGTAGGACATTTTCTTACTAATTCATCCTACATTTTTTTATGTAAAGTTCTTTTTATGTAGAGTACACGGTACTCGACAAGAATGATCAACATAGTATACCTAACCCTCGGTTTACACGGTGGATTGGTTCCCCGAGAATGCCCTTTAAAATGAAACCGTGCAATTCGAATACGCATTTACGTTGAAAATAAATATATAATCAATTTAACAAATCCATATAAAACAGTATTATATATTGTTTCCTTAAATTGGAGTACATACTTGTCAATAAAAATTCGTTAATTCAGGGAATCTATGAATTATATCATAAGATTGTTATACTTAACCCTCGGTTTACACGGTAGATTGTTTCCCCGAAAATGCCCTTTAAAATGAAACCGTGCAATTCGAATCCGCATTTACATTGAAAATAAATATATAATCAATTTAACAAATCCATATAAAACAGTATCATATATTGTTTCCTTAAATTGGAGTACATATTTGTCAATAAAAATTTATTAATTCAAGCAAGATATACATAAAATAATAGAAAAATGCATATTTCCTTCCGCATTTCTTCAAGCGTGTTAAACCCGAAATCGTGGGATTCGAATGCCGTGTAAATCGAGGGCTAAATACCTAAATTATTCTACTACATCAAAATATGGATCTATTTTTATTGAAAATAATTGCCTTCGTCGGAAACTGAACTTTAGAAATTGAAACGAATCATTGTTAGAGAAACTGTTCCTGATTACATTAAATATTTTGTCGGCGAACAAAACCTTTTTATCCCACGCAGACGAACAGATCTATTCTTAATTAAGTCAATTTATTATAAATGGATATATAAATGATTTTTTGTGGGTAATCGTATGGGTAATGGTGCACTTCCTAATGGAACGTGTGCCATAGAAAATACGAGGAGAGCGATGGTTATTGCGGTACATTGTACATAGACGCAATTGGTTGCAAATGATGGTAATAAAAAGATAATTGGAATACCGACTACTCGGTATTCCGAGTGATACTGAACGGTATATCGCGGAACGATAGCTATAGTTATTTATGAACTTCGACGGATGCTTTCGCCACTAATTTTCTTGCGAACCAAACGATCGAACCATCCGTGGAACACCGTGGAACACCGTGGATTTCTAATTCATAGCGCAGTCGAATAGATAACATTTTTTAACAACTTCCCCTACAACGTTCCTGACACGAACATTCTAAAGTATAATCAACGTGCGTAATTAAGTATCTTACGAGGAATTGATTGGAGAACATAAACAGAAATGTTAATAGTATTAATTATTGACCGTGCTAAATGGAGAATTATAAATATATTGATATTGCAAAGTATTTGCATTATGGAGTTATGTAAAAAATATATTGTATAATAGAAAGAAAGGTAAAAACATTAGTATTATAGAATTAATGTAAAATAGCGGATGAATAATGGAGGAATAATGCAGAGATATTTTCCAGTAAAAAGTAATCATGTGATTCAAAATTGATCGCTTTAAATGGAATATTATAAATATTTAAATATTGCAAAGTATTTGCATTATGGAGATATGTAAAAAATATATTGTATAATAGAAAGAAAGGTAAAAACATTAGTATTATAGAATTAATGTAAAATAGCGGATAAATAATGGAAGAATAATGCAGATATTTTCCAGTAAAAAGTAATCCTGTGCTTCAAAATTGATCGCTTTAAATGGAATATTATAAATATTTAAATATTGCAAAATATTTGCATTATACAGTTACGTAAAAATATATCGTATAACACAACAATATTGCAAATATATTTGCATAGTACAGTTACGTGGAAAATATGTTCCCTAATATAAAAACACTGCAAAAATATTAACACTATACAGTTACGTAAAAAATATATCGTACAACACAATATTGCAAATATATTTGCATAGTACAGTTACGTGGAAAATATATTCCGTAATATAAAAACACTTTGCAAAAATATTCTAAATGTAATTATACAATGAATCCAAAATAGCGTAAAAATAATGCAAGAACAATGCCGAAATATTTCCATTATACAATTATATTACTCTCTCCCATAATCCCCACAATACGGTGCAACAATATACCAACTAATTATTCACTTCCTCGCGAAAATCTTGCATCGCGCGAAATATTCTTCCACGAAGACGTTCGCATTCTTTCGCGAAATAATCACAGCACATCCATGCGCATACCGTTAACACTTGCAAGCTTAGATAACGGTGATGTTATCACGCTCCGTGTTTACAGGGACTTATAACACGAATTAATCTCGGAGGGAGTACAATTAAAGGTTTTCTCTTTGATGTAACGTGTTTTTTTTTCATTCTTATAAATAATTGATTGCACACCGCGTATAGTTACTACGGACACATTGTACTAGTTAGGCGCGTTATCTCTTCGTAGATTAATATCGAGAGAGATTAGATACGCTTCCATGGTATGTAGAAAAGGGTGGTAGTTAAGCGATTATTCTTTCGGAATTAATGTTACTCGGAATCAGCTGGCCACTCGATGGAAACGTGGAATCACATGATTTTTCTTTTCCACCTAGCTTTTCCAGTTAACTTTTCCAGTTAGAAAGATCTCTGTGATCTTACTTTCGCTCGCCTTACGCGGAGATCCTCGTTCACATGAGCATCCGAACGCGACTGTTTTGCATTTAGAAAATCCGGCAAAACTACCTGTTTCACGTTTACCCGACTCCGTGTATCGATACAGAGGACCTTGTTAATTATTATACTGGCTTATATGGAATAATAAATCCTCGGAAGAAGGAAGAGCGTAACAGTATTTACGTAACCCGGTCGGATTCCTTCTGTTCTTACGTGACAATGCTTTTTTTCGTTCTTCCGTGAGATACTACGTAAACGCTTATTACGGATTAATATTTAACACTAGAACTACCGAATATACTCAATTATGCTTACATATTTATTTATATATGAATTATGGCTGAAGGATTTAAGTTAATTAATTAATGGTTAATTCTATTATTTGCGGTATGTATATGAAATAAAAGTAATTAAAATCGCAAACAATTCGCCGTATATTCGAATGATTAAACTGAAAATGGCGGATAAGTCATTTTGACTCAGTTGGTAGTTGATTTGTTGATTTCTTGGATTGCTTATTTTTCCTTACGTTTTCGCTTCAAAACCGTGTTAAAAAGAGATTCGACTGTATTTTATATCCGCATAAAATTGTAAAACGTCTCATTACAATGCAATTTTTAAATTCCATCGTCATTACCATATAATAATTCTTTGATTATTTCTTCCGGAAAATCATATGTTTACGTAACATCCTTAGAACGTGTTTTGCATGAAGTTGTGTAAAAATCGTAGAAGAATTCTTTACAATAAAAACCCGTAACATTTCCGTGTCGGTGGAAGGCCGATGCAGGTTCATCATCGGTGCAGTTACGATCGATGCATTTGAGATATCGATTCGATATCGTTCGATACATTCGAGATTACGGGTGGATATCGATCGATATATATCGACTGGTAGTAGAAACCCAAGGAACCTTGAGAACTGCGAGGTTTCTCGGTATTTAGACACGATATAAATAGGTCAACCGGAAATTGAGTACGGCAGTAGTAAAGCGGCGTCGGTGATTCTTCCGACGCATCGGGAACGTCTCGTTTAAAAATAAACCCGTGTTACTCGATGCTCGAATGATCTTCGGGACTCGTATCGTAGGTCAAACTCCTTCTGGATTATCATTTATTATTATGTCTCATGTTATCATATAATATCGCACGTTATCGTATAATATCGCACCATAATTTTATATTACTTTTAATTACGATGTCATTAATCTTAGCATGGTAATGTTTAATATAAAATTACAACTGTCGAGGTAACTAACTGATTATGCCGATGGTGTAATATGAAACATTAATTACTGTCTTACTTTCTTCGAAATTGGATCCGGAGAAATAACTATATTAATTGTAGTATATGATTTAAAAAAATATATATTGCACCGATAAAACGCCCGGAGTAATTAATTTCCATAATGGGTATCTTAGAAGCTCGACTCTTGTTGCGCTGTTATCAGCTGGGACTTAATATTTGAGCATCGTTGAATTAAGCAGGCATAGATAGGCGCGAGTTTAATGTAAGTTAATATCAGCATAATTAGTCTAATGACGAAACATTAATTTTTTGCCTGATAATGGGACATTTCTTATTAACTTTTTTAAGTGCAGACGTCGTTTGTATTTATATGGGGGATTTGAATAAATGTAAATGACTGAAGTATGGAAGAAATAGCAGGAAATAAATGTTATGAATCGAAATATGGAAGATAATCGCGAGGGGAAAGATGGTCATGCATTCTTGGCACCGTATTGAGTTTCCACCTCGTGCCAAGATTTCGGCTAAGTACTTCCCTTGATTTTCTAGCAAAGAATCCAACGTTTCTTGGTTCTTGTATTCGCACTTAAAACGACGAAGGAACTATTGCTTTTTGTGCTGGAAGTTGTAATAGGAATCATTGTTGAGCAAGGATGGCGATTAATAGTTCTTTCATTGGACTATTAATAACATCGTTGTGAAGTAAATGGCGCGCCGTAATACGTTGTCGAACTAGTTAATCCCATATTGCTATAATTTTATATTTTTCTGTACTTCTATAATTTTATATATTTGTGTTTTTGTATTTCTATACATTCATATTTGTGGGTTTCTGTATTTCTATAATTCCATATTTCTATCGTTTTATATTTTGGGGTTTCTGTATTTCTGTAATTCCATATTTCTATCATTTTATATTTTGGGGTTTCTGTATTTCTGTAATTCCATATTTCTATAATTTTATATTTTTACGTTTCTGTATTTCTGTAATTCCATGTTTCTATAATTTTGTATTTTTGGGTTTTTGTATTTCTATAATTTCATATTTATATGTTTCTATAGTTCCATAGTTCCATATTTCGATATTTCTGTGGTTCCACATTTCCATATTTCCATATTTCTATAGTTCCATATTTCTGTGGTTCCACATTTCCATATTTCCATACTTCTATAGTTCCATAATTCTATATTTCCATATTTCTGTGGTTCCACATTTCCATATTTCCATAATTCTATATTTCCATAGTTGCATATTTCTATATTTCTATAATTGCATACTTCTATATTTCTATTATATAATTCCATATTTCTATAGTTCCATAATTCTATACAATTTCATTTCTCACTTTATTTTATTCGAAGCATATCTGCTACTTAATATACTCAACTGTATTACTCAACATCAATGAGTAACTACTCCTCACCATTAAAATTCGAGTCGACTATTATCGGAAAATATTTGGATTCTACCTTGCGTGGAAGATTTTCTCAGACGTGAATCTCGGATGATTTACGATGAGGATTACGAGATCTCGGTATTTGGAATAATGTCAAGAACGTAGTGGTAACCGTGATCGGTAATCGTTGTCACCTCGAACAGACGATGAAGCAATTATGGATTTACCCGGGCAACAATGGAATCAAGAATGAGATCTTTAAATTCGTACCACTCTTGATTCGCCGTGTCTTTTCGTGCTTTGATTCCCGCACCGGAAATTATGTCTGGAGATGGATGATCATGGAGACACGTTGAAAGATAACTTCTTTCACCGCTTTCTTTTTGTCGAGTGAGAAATGCAAGGTATTCCGTGATTTCGTCTTTGAAATGCAAAGCGAAGAAGCGAGATACTCGTTTGGTATCCCTCGCCGGGAAACGTGCTGACGTAAATCATAATTATCTCATGTTTCTGCTCCAACGATAATGCCGCTATTCGTCATCCCAATAAATCACCAGGAATTTTAAGTCATTTTTAAATATCCTCCCTTTAACATTAAACTTATTTGCTGTTCGAAAATGGCGCGCATAGAAGCAGCGTGATGAGTAGGGAGTTTAAATCCGCGTCGTTTCCGGTGCGCAATCTTTTTTAGTATGTCGTAAATATATGTTTACGTGTATTGGATTTACGGTAATTTTGTTGTTCCGGTTGTCGCAACTGCGATTCGAGAGAAGCGCCAAGTGACTCTTCGAAATTGAACGACGAAGCGGAGGCCACGTTTACGTTTTGCTTCGTTTATCTCGAAGAAAAAGAGAAAATGGAGAAAAAGAGGACGTGGAAGCAGGGAGAGCAGGAACGAAAAGATATGGCGGATCTATTTTTGTGTCTCTTCGGAACCTTCCATCTTTGCCACCTCGTCTCTTCGCGCCTTACACAAGATACGTTCCAAAATTCTTGCCGAGATCTTTTCGGAAACTTCAATCGAGATGGTTATTTTTCGATTCGAAATATTTTCAGGTTATATTCACAGTGAAAAGAACGAGTTTTTATGCCATTAACTGTTTGCACTCCAAACTTCGTCTTCATCTTCGTCTTCGTAGAATAATAAAGACATTCTTACAAGATTAATATCGCTTGACGACGTGAAAATTGTCCGATTAAAAGGTAACCGTTTAACAATCATTCCCCGCTAATTATCAAGGAAAATTTATGACACGTAATTAGTGTTCACTTGTGAAACCTAACAGCTTCTCGGAATTCCACGAAAAACTCGTTTCCATTTTCTTAATTATCATTCGAATCACCGGCTTCGTGAAAAAATACCCGAAATAATTTCAAACGCGAGGTAAGCGTTATCGGGTTGGATTTCATTTGGTATTCAAATGAGCGCCGATAAGTCCCCTGAAAACGTCGACAGGTTTTTTAACAATTACAAGTTCTCGTCCAAATTACGTAAGTGAAAGTTGTAGAGTAGGATACGCGTATATTTTTCAATAAACCGTGTTTGAAAGGCACCGATGTCCTTGCATAAATAAATGTTTAACATTAGAACCGCTAAAGCAGTCAAAAATGCTGCTCCGTAATTTTTATTAAAATTATTCCAATATATAACTACGCGTTAATAACACACATAATTAAATCCATTAATTAACTTGTATTCTCCTGCCATAATTATATAATATAGATAAATAAATATATAAGTATAACCGAGTATATGTTCATTTATTTAAACACAATTTATATCTGGAGGGTTTGAATTACTTAATGGATTAAATTACTTGCGTTATATATATAAAATAAAAATATATTCAATCGCAAACAATGCGTCGTGATATATTCGAATGATTTAACTAAAAATGGCGGATACGTCATTTTGACCTCTTCGGTAGTTCTAGTGTTAATGCATGGTGGTTTAAATAGATAATTTGCGAAGAAGTGTAAATATTTGTCCGTTTTAGTAGCATCGTCTTCTTCGTTGTTTATCTATTTGTACTATCTTCGGTGATCCTATGAATACTGCATAAGGTGCAGTTAAGGCGAGTTTATCTCGGCTTCTTATCAAGGTGGTTTTCGCTCGAGTTCGTTGCGCATACAATTGCTTACGCAATCTTGCTTGTGAAATTGTCCTCGCAAGAGAACACGAATCCCACTAAAAAGAGCCACTCCGGCTAAGTTGATGAGTTTCGCGATCATTTCTATCCAAGAGACTTCCTTCCATTTAGTTCTACTCACGTTAATTCATTCGAGTCATTCGTGACTCGCATTAAGCGCTATTTCCATGTAACTTTATTCTAACAAAGATGTTCTATCACTGATTTTATGCTAGGTCTGTGTTAGGTTACCTTAAGCGCTATTTCAATGTAACTTTATTCTAGCAAATATTTTCTATCACTGATTTTATGCTAGGTCTGTTTTAGGTTAGGTTAGGTCTGAGTTAGGTTAGCTAGTCAAGTTAGTTCTCATCCTAATAAATATATTTACATCGCCGACTTCAGGAAATGTAAATTAAACGCATTGCTCGAACATCGTCACAAGCAAAATCTCGGAATCAGGTTTTCCAAAAATGGACGCAATGCTTTCTTTAATTCTAACTTATCATTCTGCAATTTTTGAGAATGAAATTTGACACAACCACACACGAGATAGGTCCGCGAACGACTGAATGTTAATAAATCTATATCGTTTCATACGATACTGTTTAGAAACGTCGTTGTTTACTTCCCTTCGATACTTCAAGAACGTGAATTCTCTTACTTCCTCGGATTCCGAAATATATTCTTGTTACACCGCGGCAATATTCTATTCATACATTACAAACGAATACGATACGATAAAAATACGTTGCGCGTAGTACCTGGTAGAGGATTTCCATAAAAAGTACAAGGTACTAACCTCGCGTTGCTAATCTTAAAAGGGGAATAGTTAAGTGGTGATATGTTCGTGGAAAGACCTCCGTAAGGCCTCGCGGCCTTAACATATATTTGTCGGGTCATTTACAACCGAATGTTACTCGCGTAACTGCAAATTCACGGAGTCTTACTAAAGTTACGCAGACAAAAAGCATGCTATAAATAAAAATCACCATAGAACAGTCCGAACGTATTCGAACATTCTGAGAGCAAAGTGTAACGTATCTGAAGACACATTTGAGGTTATCCGGATTCTAGTAAAGAATGCCGAAGACATGCGCGTTATACGGTGCGAATGTGTTAAGGCCGTCGGAAGGAAAACGGTGTTCGGTTTGTCCGATTACCGGTGGAAAGGCAGGACGAGGACGACCTTGCCTCTGACTCAAGAGTTCGCAGTACCGGGAGGCATTTCCTTCTTCCACAAATAAGAATGCTGGAAGCAGACGAGAAAGCCGGTCACGGTGTGTTGCTCATGGAGTACGAACACTCTCTAATGAGCCTTCTCTCGTTTCAAGTTCTACGCCCGATTCATTATCGCGCGCGCGCATTCCCCGCGTCTTCTATGCGAGTGCGCGACTATCGCCACCATCTTTTATTCAACAACACAGCCGCGCAGCCACCGACTCAGGGAATCCTCTCTCTTTCCGTAGAATCTCACCGTCGCCGGAAGTTTTCGATGGTTAACCTCGAATTAATTGTCTCGTACGATTCGAAAGTGACGGGATTCTTCTACGCGTTCGCATACGTTCCGAGCAACGTCCTATATTTTATGTTGTACTCCGCAATCGAGATCTCGGAATGGATCTCTTTAATTACATGCTTAATGTTCTCTCTTTTGACGCACTCGCATACCTTATTCATTCCGAGAGCATAGGAAAAAGTGGATCAAAGTACTAATTAATTGTGAGCTCCTGGGGAGAATGAAGTAATACTTCACTCCTGGTAAATCTTGCAATGAATTAGTTACAATGAATTACTTTGCGTTATACATATCACTTCGTTTACATTCTATCTATTTTATGATCTTAATTGCGGAAGGTTGCGGCCGGCAGTTTTAGAATCGCGTTAGAAATACCAGTTAAAGTCAATAATGTTTTCTCGGATAACATTGAAATAATATTACGAATAATACTTAAACAATGAATATTTAATTAATATAATCTAGAACTATTTTCAAGGAATTATATCTGAAATATAAACCTCGAAACACCAACTATATTTTTTCAGTCGCCTATCAATCTCATTGGAAATATTGAATTTAACAAACAACTAATTAAGTTAATAATCATGGGTGCAATAATTTAATTCACTAACAACTTTTGCCGTTTTGCTCTGCAAACGAAGCATAAAAGTGCGATGGAAATGCGGTTCGATGAAAAAAGGACATAAACAGTCGGAAACCGACAGAACGCAAACAAGCATGCGGCAAGTTTCGAAATTGTAAAATGGCGGCGTGCAGAGTTGGTTGACAGGGCTGATCTGGGATAATTAAAATGGCAGGACGGTAAAGAAAGAGGTATTTCTAGTGGCACCTCGAGAAATCGACATTTATTACTTGGATCGTAGATTAGGTCGGCATGTAAATCGGCGCGAACGTGCCGGGTTTCTCTACGAGTCGAAGTAATATTTACCCGCGAGAACTAAACGTAAACCGGTCCCTCGTTTTACGACCTGCACCTTCGCCGAATCTATTCGATATTGTTTCCAGAAAATTTAAATACCCGACGAAAAACTCTCAATTCTTTTAATATAAAACATCCCGCGAAATAATAATAATTGAAACCTTAAACCTCTGGTCTGAAATTAATAATCAGAATTTCGATATGATTTCTGTTGGAGAGTTGAGAGTTGGAGAGTTGAATTACCATTGCATTCAATTTTCAACTTTAATCAATGAAATCTTAAACCTCCAATCTGACATGAATTATTTCCTTTCGATAATTAATTCCCATTGCATTCTACTTTTAACTCTAATAATTGAAACCTTAAACTTCCAATCTGAAGTTAATTATTTCGCTCCGATAATTAATTACTGTTTTATTCTACTTTTAACTCTAATAATAGAAACCTTAAAGTTCCAATCTGAAGTTAATTATTTCGCTTCGATAATTAATTGCTGTTTTATTCTACTTTTAACTCTAATAATTGAGACCTTAAAGTTCCAATCTGAAGTTAATTATTTCGTTTCGATAATTAATTGCTATTACATTCTATAATGATTTTCAAATTGGAGGTTTACGGTTTCAATTATTAGAGTTAAACGTAGAATGCAATAGTAATTTAACTCTCCAACTGATAACGTGATTTCTTATCGCTCCGCGAAGTTACGATGATATCGGCACACGTCGGAAACCGGGGAATGTAAAGCGGCTGCATAACGATTCACGATCCAAGTATCCGATAAAGCTACGTCTTTATTTGGGTTCAAGGAAAGCCGGGATTCAATTAAGACCGATTTACTAATTAGATCCTAGGAAGCCCGTATCTTGAAAGGCTTTAGAAGTTCAGAGTTTTCCCGAGGACGTATTTAGCGAAAGTGTAAACGGCGCCGACGCGCGGAGTCGTAAAATTGCGCACTCGAGAGCGTTACTTTTTTAAGGCGGACTTTCATCGACGACTCGACGTAAATCAATCGAAGCGACGATGACGCCGGTGAATTTCACTAACGATTAATAACTATTCCGATTTAATAGACTTTCACCTAGATACAAATAATATGCCTTGTTTTTATAAACATTAGAAAATTCCATGTATTTTATTGGATTTCGGATAACAATTAATTTTTGTATCATATCAGTATGTATGCATAGAAATATATCTATGTCTATTTATAAATGAATTATTATTAATTGTTATCTGAAGCACAATAAAATATTTACATTTTTCTAGTATCAATAAAAGAGCGTTTACCCCTCTCTCATATATATATTATACAAATAAATATTTATATTTATATTTATATTTATGGTGTACCACATTTATACTTATATTTTATTATCATGCGATCAAAAGTTGTGTTATGGTCAAAATAGTTTGCAAATAAGCACTCGAATCTGAGAATATAATAAAACATAATTATTAAATTTCAATATATGCATACAAACAAGGTACAAGAACATTAAAACAAAACCTTGTTTATTCCATGCCAAGAATTATCGAGATTATCACACGCAACATTTTTAATTCTAAGAGAAAAACGTGCAAAGTCTGCCCTTCGTTTTACTCGACCTTTTCAGGATCCCAGTTACATGAATGGCCGCCTTAACTTTGTACACCGGAACTCTTCGCATCGGTGCTTTAACTCCGCGCGCTTTTTAATTATGTCGTTATTCGCAGCCAGGAAAATCATAATCATCCGTCTACGTTTTTAATTATGCTTAACGTGTCATTATGCTACGCTTAATATCACTGTTATTTCGTCTCATATTAAAACGTTAATCTTCGTATTAATGCGTGAAATATGCGATCGCAAAAATACTGTTGGTGACACTCCAATATTATGTGAAGATAATATATGACGGAGATTAATTGTGATATCCGAAGAACATTCATTTTCGCTATATCTTTTTTAATCGTTTTTTAATGGTTTTAATTAAATTGTGAGAAAAGTAAACCGACGCTTGAAGAATATGCCGCGGATATAAACAATCCTCCTACAATACGTTATTATTAATTAATTCTTATGTATTTATATGAAAGAGTGCTATTAAAATTAAGATAAAAATCCGAGAATTCTATTTGCGATTTAACTTGGTTTCTTTTAACAGGATTTGTTAATCCGTGTTCTCGGAATACCGTGTTACGGAAGTTTTTCCTTTATATCGTTAACTTCAGTCCGAGGTGAACGCGGATTTATGACAATAAAATTAATCTAAAATAAAAATTCAAGAATTCTATCATCGACTTGGTTTCTTTTAACGGATTTATTAATCCGTGTTCTCGGAATACCGTGTTACGGAAGTTTTTCCTTTATATCGTTAACTTCAGTCCGAGGTGAACGCGGATTTATGACAATAAAATTAATCGAAAATAAAAATTCAAGAATTCTATCATCGACTTGGTATCTTTTAACGGATTTATTAATCCGTGTTCTCCGAATACCGTGTTACGGAAGATTTTTCCATGTATCGTTAACTTCAGTTGCGAAATTAACACGGAATTATGATATTAAAATGAAGGTAACATAAAAATCCAAGAATTCTAATCGACTTAACTTGGTTTCTTTTAACGGATTTTATTAATCCGTGTTCTCCGAACACCGTGTTCAAGCAGCCCTTACGAAAGGACTCCGCTTGAATAAGTTTATGATACGGACGTGACTAAATAGCTATTTTTGAGGATTAGAGAATTTCTTAGTATGCATGTTTTTAGTAATTGACTTCTCTCAGGAAGGCAAAACAGTTGGAGGACACCTGGACAAGCCCCTCCAGATTTGCCTTCCTGCGCTCAATAGAAATAGACGTATCATAAACTCCGATTACCGATGTGCCTCCACACCGCGGTTCCAAGAACCGGCGAAAACCCTTGACGTCACGACGGACCCATCCGGTCAACCTGGGGGTGAGATTCCAGGAACCGATGGGCCGTCACTTCTGACTAGGTTACGCCCTCAGTGGGCCTGAAGGGCGTCAAGGGACTCAATTTGTACATTGGTGGGAGTGATGGGAGGGCACATCGGCTAAAGATTCCTTATAAATATAAGATCCTTAGAGTTATAAGATTAGTTATGATTGAGAACAGAGTTAGAGAATTACTGAGAGAATATTACTGACTAGCCCTTCTGGACACGCGTTCACGATAAGATCCAGGATAAGAGTAGAAGTAAATACATTGTTAAAAGTTCGTGTAAATTATACTGTTATTGTTATTAGAATATATATCCGGAAAAGATAAAGGTGTGTTCGGGAGTTGATTTAAACCCAGAAATATACAGTCCACTTGAATCAAATAACATCCTGATTCTCCCGGCCATAGTCACCTTTAACACACCGTGTTACGGAAGGTTTTTCCATGTATCGTTAACTTCAGTTGCGAAATTAACACGGAATTATGATATTAAAATGAAGGTAACATAAAAATCCAAGAATTCTAATCGACTTAACTTGGTTTCTTTTAACGGATTTATTAATCCGTGTTCTCGGAGTACTGTGTTGCGGAAGGTTTTTCCGTACATCGTTAATTTCTTGTTCGAGAGTTCTCGAGTGCGTGTAGAGTTGGAAATAGACGCGGTTGACCTCTGCCGGTCTCTCGTTTTACGAGCAGTCGCTTTTAGCGAAACTTTATTCACCCAAAGTCCTCCGTTTACCCTTTCACGCTTCAATCCTCCTTAATTGCTCCGCTAGTTTCTTAATTCACGGTATTCTATCGCGAGCCATCCATCCACTTAAATCATTTCGCATTATCGTTTCCACCGTGAAACCTTTCCATTTTCTACGAGCCGATTATTAACGACGACGCTCATCCGTCACCTTTTCATTCATAGAATTCACCGCTACGACAAATTACTTCGATCGATCATCTGCCTACTCGATAATCGAAATAAGATTCCAATATCCGCCATGTTTTGATTTGCATCGTTATTCACTTAACACGTTTGATTATTATCAGCTACGCGAATTCAATATATTCGTAAACTTCATAATTCAAAATAAAAATGTATCGATCTACTAAAATGAATGAAATTAATTATAATACAAAAATTCATCAGATTCGTTATAATACAAAGTTAACACCATTAACCCCTTAGCATTCAATGACGTCTGAGAGACGTCATTTGTTTCGCGTGTCATTGTGACGTTGACGTCTCCGGGACGCAAGAACTGTCTCCGGCGGACCGGAAAAATGTCATACTTTACAGAACTACTTATTTATTATTTAATAATGTTACTTCATTATTGTCCATTAATATTGTGTATCAATCTTTTTAAATGATATTTAACATTATAAATATTCCGTTCTGTTTCTAAGCTTACATAACTGTTCAGTTGAGCCAAATTAAATAGTATTTTTTGGACCCATGAAATTCCGTTTGATTTGTATGTCAAGGGGTTAAGGAAGTAACGGAAGTATTTCAACAATATATGTACATCAGATGTGTACAGAAAATCATTGTATTTACTTGAGGCACAATGGCGGCGATGCGTGTTAACGGGATAAATAATTTTACGGTAAAATAACATTGTATACCGAATCAGAAAGTTATTTCACTTCCATTATTGTCTAATAAATAATTAACGAGGTTCGACTTTCGCGGCACACCGCGACTTCCGCGAAAGGCTTCTAATCGATCACACTGTTGGTTATCTAATAATTGAATAAAATCACAATATCTCCGCGGTGTTTTTGCAACGATACTCGGCGCGTGCTTTGTGGCGAGAGACAAAAGAACATCATGGCGGATCGTGGAGCCAATGTAACTCTTTCGTTCGTTCCCCGTGAATCGAACGAAGGAGGATAACGAGGTGCGTGGTTTTCGTGGGTGATCCATTCGTGCCATTGAAAAGTTTGTTTCACGGTGCTACGTCGAGTCAACCGAGAATTAATCACTCCGAGTACAATGTAATTGTCACGTGCTTTCTCCGGCGTTGATTAACCCTTTAACTGCGAAACGCGTATATATACGCTCTCGTATATCCATGAATATATACGAAAGGCTTATTTATTCGACCAGTAACTGTTGCTCGGTGGAAAGCATTTACTTTTTTTTAGTGAATTAACAATTAATAATAAATGGAGTTTCGTAAAGTATTTGAATAATAATTGATTACTATTATCGCTGGTCCGCAGGTGTAAAAAGGTTGACGAACTCATTTATTCTTATCTTTCTTCTCGTTTGATTTTTTTTCGTTGTGGTATGTGATATTTTTTATTCCGCAAATCTTTGAGATAATTTATTAGGATGCGTCGGTAAACTGGGATGTATGATATAAGTATATCATAATTCCGTGCCAAGTGGGGTTATTAATTTCGTGGTTGTCTGGCTTGTGGGTGGATAAGTAAATTGTTTCTGTAACTTACATCGCTAATACTTTGTTCTTGATAAATCTTGGGTTTATTATATTTCGAAATGTTCGTCGTAAGCGAACAAATTTAACATTAACGCGAAAATAATATGCGCCGTTTATTTTGCAATCGGTGTAAGTCCGTTCATAGTCGACAAAAACGTTATCTTTTTCAGATAATTTCTATAAAAATCATTGCATGAAAAAATGATATAAATTTAAGTTTCTAAATAGATAAAACAACCACATTATCATTTATCAATATTTTTAAGTCGATTCAAATGCAAATCCTTCAATATTTCGCAACATAAAAAAATGGACTTACACCACTTTCAAAATGTATGATACATAATATTATGATGTTATATATATTTATATAAAGAATATAAAATTTCATGGTAAAAAATATGGGTGACTTGGGAATTCTGTAAAAAGAGGAAAACGAAGATTCGTTTAACGCAAAGAATATTTTCCGTCTTATTACAATTAAAGGAGATAATTGGGTTGCTTATTTAATATGGGAAACTCTTGATATTAGATTGATTCTATAAAAAAATAGAGGCCAAGTAATATTGAATGTTTTGGTAGTTTCAGTAGTTTCAGTAGTTTCAGTATTAAACACTCGCAGGAACATTGATAAAGCGAGGGATGATTTTCCCGGCAAATCTTAGCTTTTTTTGTGTCTCCTGTTTCTTTTAACCGAAACGCTCGATTTCCGTTATATCTGCTCTCTGTTTACCGGCACGACACCGCGTCCGTCTTCTCCTCTTCGTATTCCTCATCGTTTGGCGGGAACCCAACTAAGTCACAAACTGCCAAGGAATTCTGGCGAGATTCCCTGCAGGATATTCTCGACTTTTTAACCGGCGGAATTTCAACTTTGCGTCGGCGCCGGTGGCGTCGACAGCTTCGCCACACCACGTTTGCCTGGCTCTCTTCGTCGAATTTTTCACGAAGATCAAACTCTATTTTTCATCCACCCTGCTTTTCTTCTTTATTTTTCTCCTTCCGAGCCGTGATAAACCGTTTCCCAGCTCTTTGAAATTTATGAAAACGTTACTCTTCCGTGACGCGCGATTAGCGAGAGTATTCGGCCTACGCACTCTGTTTTTTTATTATTTTGTGCGAGATACTTATATCGGTGGGATTAGTGGCGTTTATAAATATGTTACATTTGAGAATTGCAAGTGAGTTAATTTTGGGATGAATAATTGCGATATTTCTTTAACGTTTCTGCCGCGGTTGGTTTTAACTTGAACTACAAAAATGTTGGAAATTAATCCGATAATTAACGGTGATACAGGAAGCATAATCAGTACTCTATTCACAGATGCAATTAACTGCCACAATTATTTCCATGATTTCCAACATTATTTTTTGCAATTATACGCTTAATTTACGATATGAAAGGAGTACAATGCATCGTATAAAAAAGGATAATTAATTAGCTAAAGGTCGATTAACGAGCACCAATCATAAGCCGCGGCTGACCATGTTACTTATATCACTTACGAGCTTGTAAGTCTTTTTTCCTCGCGATTTCTTCGGGTTCTTTTCGTGTTCGCAAAAATGCGATGAAATTATACCGTTAATCGGTTAATAATCGGCACGAGGCGCATAAATCGTGGCATCCGTATCGAATTTAATGGCAGATCGGTATTAAACTGTCATCGGTATTAAAGTGGAATTCTTTTACGAGTGTCTTGCGCTTACCAGATGGTGCGTTTCGTTAATAAGTTTCTCTTTCGCGCGAATCACCGCGCTGTTCTCTCGCGCCTATCTCTGCATGTGAAAAAGTCCATGGAAAGAAAGATCGGTATCGCCGAGAGATCGGGAGATCGATGTCTCGCACCGTCATTCTTGAGAATCCTTAATTATTCTGGGATCTACGTGCGCCTAGATCCTTTTATGCTTCCTCGATCCCTCTTCCTTCGATATTCGTGTGAATCTAGATCATCAATTGAACGTAATACGAGGTATAAACCGATTTATTACCGATCCTCGACGATGTTGCGGTGACAAAATTAGTTGTGTATTTATATCGAATGACATTTTATGGTGTTTATGATGTTTTCGGAAATATTATGAAATTTTACTTCCTTGACAATTGTTGATGTTTACGAAATATTATAAAATGCCGATATTAGAAACAGTTCAATTTTGATATTATAAAATATAACAATACTTTGATATTACAAGATATAACAATATTTCGATATTACAAGATATAACAATATTTCGATATTACAAAATATTACAATATTTTGATATTACGAAATATTACAATATATCAAATTTGGATATTGTAAAGTATTATAATCTGTCGACGTCACAAAATAGTACAATACTTCTATATTATTAAATATTGCAATATTTCGATATCACTAAATATTACAACTTTTCGATATTACAAAATATTACAATATTTCCATATTATAAAATACAAAATATGGATATTATAAAGTATTACAGAATTTCGTCAGCACAAAGTATTGCAATATTTCGAAATTAGAAACTGACATTTATAATCGTGTATGAACGTAATTATTATTGCTATTACAAGTCATTACTCTAAGCTTTAACGCGAAGGTAAACGGCTTCACCGATGACTGAGAATAATTTACGAGCAATCATTTTCATAACTACGATAATTGCGGTAATTACGATAATTACTCGTCAGGGATATAATCTAACAATTAATTAATTTTAACGTCGGTTTCGAAATCTTGACACCAGAGAAATTTGAATATCATTACTTGCTCGTATTGGTGTCAATATAATAATCGGATTATAATAAGTTAATTATAGTCGTGTCTGAAATTAATCACCAGTACTGAAATTAATCACCAGTATTTGTCATTTATTTATATTTTTTATATACACGCGAACCAGTTTTCCGATGATTCTAAATAGTTCCTAATTGTTTAAATCATATCTTCTATCATCTTTTACAATTTTGGTTCTAATTTCACATTTAAGTTCTACCCGAATTATAATATTATAATATTTCAAGTATTACGATATAATTTCATAAGTTTATGTTCTCTTAATCGATTATTCTGTTCACTAAAACCCTTTCTATGACATAGAATTTAATACATTCTTATTATTCGAACAATTTCAAGTATATATATATATATTATATATTAATATTTCAAATTTATTTATTGAATTCAGACGTTGAAAATCACTGAATTGCGAACGATGATGGTTCGTAATTCGTATGCGTTCGCGTAGAATAACAGTAGAAAATGTTTCGGAAGTAATGAAGTCGATGGATCGTAGATAGATGTACTGACTTGCACATCGTTTCTGTTTTTTTTCAGGTAACACATAAAGTGACGAGTCAGGTGATGGTCCTGAAGATGAACCAGTTGCCGGCGAACAGGCCGAACATGTTGAAGGAAGTTCAACTGATGAATAAACTCAGCCATCCGAACATACTCAGGTAAGTCGAGTCGAAGTCCGGTCCACTTTTGCGAGAGAAACTCCGCGGGCTTTGATCGAAGAAAATCGCCGGTCCGAATACGTGCCGAATTTCGTTTCGGCTACCATGAAATTCGGCTACCTCGGTTACCGTTTGATTAATCGACTTCTACGCTTCACACCGAATTACGTGTCGCCGATTATACACCGGTTTCTCTTTACTTGTTTCACTTTAAATCGACTCATAATTGTCTACCGGCGCGTCGTCAATTTCATCGGGAATAGTGGACATTCCGACGCAACGCGGAACCGATTTGCAGGGCCAAGTTAACTTTGTTTTCGGAGTCTTTAATCTTACGCCTACTCAGATGCATCTGTTTCAAAATTATTTTCAAAATTATTGTTATTATTATTGTTAAGGGAAAACGGACCGTGGTACGGTACAATAGAAAATATAAATAAGAAAAGAACAAAATATGTATAGATGTGGAAGTTGACGTGAAGTAAGTTCAACATTATGAACTAAGAATCCTGGAAACGCTATTTTTAAAAGATGAATTGCAATGAAAGAAAAGAAATTATTTGTTTCCTGGTGAATTTTATGGACAAATTTCTTATAGATTCAAGCATTGGATTCGTGTTGGATCGCTCAAAAATGTTTCCCAATTTTTTTCTTCCTCGACGATTTTCGATATTTACAAAAAATCAGAGAATATTACAAAATATTGCAAGATTTGGATATCAAGAAATATTAACCGTTTAGTACCTTAGTGCCGACATCGGCTTTCCATTAATAATATAATTTACACATATAATGACATGCAAAAAGTAATGGATACTTTAAAAATCGCATATTTTTCAAAGTATCTTTTCACGGTACTCGGAAAACTTATACGGTACTACAGGGTTAAAAAGTATCGATGTTACTAAATATTATAAAATATTACAAAATCCTGCTGCTTCGACCAGTTCGAACGTGTAAAATAATTAATATCGTAAAAATGATTAACTTATTAGTTGGCTATTAGAAAAGTGTATGTAAGTTGGGAAAATGATTAGTTATGACATAACGCGTGGAGGGTATAGAAGTTTGGACTAGACTCGGGCGCATCCGCGACGACAACGCATTCCGACGATATAAACGGCTTGGCCCAGATTCGTCTGTGTTTATCCTCCGCGGCTAGCGGATCGTATTTCTGGCATTTTCCCTCCTTGAAGGCTGCGAGAACGTGAAAATACGAAAATGCGAAAACGCGAAAACGCGAAAACTCGCCACGGGACCGTTTCTCTGGGACGATGAGTCATCTCGTTCGAGTAGAAAGCATAGTTATATATCGTTCTATCAGTCGTGAAGAACCGTAGATCCAACGATGAGTTTCGCAACTCTTGGAAACCGTCCCTTATGCCAGGTGGATGCATTTCAGGTTAGTTTTCATGCGAAAGGATGAATGAAAATACCCGATACTTCTTGGAATATCCGAGAATTCAACGAACCAATGCCTTCCATTATATATTTACGTGCTTCTACAGCGATTAATTCTTCCCGACCTATCTTATCCACTCTACGGGAACCGAGGTCTCGCTTACGCATGCGCGCAACGTATCTCTTATATTTCCACGCACTCTTTTCTTTAGGGAGCTTGTTTTTCTGCGTTTTAAAATTATTTTCGCGCTGCTTTTTGCCGCAGAATTTCACTCGTATCATGTTTCGATCGAGGAGTTTTAGAAACTTCATGGTTTACGCGACAAATTTATCCGATGTTTGCAGAATAATATTTCATATTTCGAGCCGAGAGATCGAAAATGGTTCTCTTTATTTTCTGTTCAGTAATCCAGGTATTTTATAAACTCGATATTTTGCGACACAAATTTGTCCGATGTTTACCGAGTAATATTTAATATTTCGAGTCGAGACATCGAATGATAGTTTTCGTCATTTTCATTCCAGTAAACTTGAACCGTTTCGATAATTATAATTAATAATTAATATTCCGGGTTATAGTTTTTATATATTAAGTTAAAAATCCCCGCATCTTCAGAGCACGCGTGAAAAATCACACGCTGCATTTCAAGTAGCGCGTTATTCCAATTTTTCCAGCGAACTGTCTGATTAGGTAACGGTAACTCGAATGCTAGTTATTAAAAAGGATGAAACGTTCATTAAAGTTGCTATTCGCTAGAAAATTGTATTCCTGGGGTTAGCAGGGTGGGGGGGTCTAATATATTCAGTGGAGCTCGAACGATTAGCGATTAGAGATGGTCTCGCATTACGGCAGCCCGTTATTTTCTCGTCCACTCTAATTGCCGTAAAAAAAATAATAATAAAAAATAAAAAACCTCGTACATCGGATCTGGAGCATCTTCGCTTGTCTCCGCACCGAGGAAACTATTACGAATTTCCTGCCGTTTCAAATTTCTCTTTCTCTCGTTCTATTCTTCCTCTATTTGTCTTTTTTTTCCCGTCGATCCCCTCCGAAGCCCCGGAGAAACGTGTCCCTGCGATTTAAGCGAAACTCTTCGAAATTAGGACGAGCTCGGCGATTCTCATCTTTTCTCCTTTTTTTTGATTTCTTTACTGGACCCCCCCATTTCGATACGTCCCCCTTATATGTGTGCCGTTGCTTTTGCCGTAGATTCTCATACCGATCGTTCCACATCGTCGATTTTACGGTAGAATCATTATGGTGACCTTCGAGAAATCGTGGATCAATATTTTTATGTGTGAAGCAATTTTCTGCTCGATGAAAGTTATGTGTCTCTTCGTGCTTCAAGTGTGTATTAACCGATATGGAGTATAGGGTTTATTCACTTTTTATTGTTAACCAACGTGGAGTGTAATATGTTATTATGGAGTGTGATATGGAATGTAATATATATATATATTCTGTTTTAATACGATAGATACGTTCCCGAAGAATACGTGTAATAAAAATTGTGTAGCAAATATAGTATTTACGGAAATCTTAAATTTCCAATTTTATTGTTAGTCAAATAAAAAGAATTTTATTTTTAAAACTTTTTAAAATTTTTGCCAATGATTCGAGTAAAAAAGCTGTATATATATATAATATAATGTACATCTAAATATAAATATAATATATAATACAGTATATATATAAAAAGTTGGAATAAAATTCTTTTTATTTGACTATTAATCAAATGGAAATTCTAAGGTTTCCATAAACAGAGTATATTTGTCCACACGAATTTATATACATATAATATATAATAATTTATAATATATATGACAATTGACAGTATTATAAGCAGAGGAGCTATACAAAAATTATAAATGGCGTCGATATAAGTCGTTCTTATCAGACGTTAAAAAAGAAACCGCCGGGATTCAGGATATTAGCGTGTCTCGGGGAACCACGATTAACCTGAACGACGCCGATGGTCGACCAATCGGAGGAACGCGGAATACAATGCTTCCACTATTATCGTAGAATATCGCGACAATCTCGATACGGCGAATAACCCGATAATTCGCGACAAAGCGCTCGTGTTTGTTAGATATCGAGATAGACGTGCGACCCGACGCTATCCGGGCCGGATATCCAGATAAATATCGAATTTCTTCTTTAATATTAATTTCTTAGTTATATCATTTCTTTCTTGATATTAAATATCGAATTGATTTCATGTCCCGTAAAGTCTCCTAGGATCCTTTGCAGTTGAAACAGTATTTTTTTAATAAATAACGTAGAATAAATATGCAAGATGCCCCCACGTAAACTAGGCCATCTAATTATACAACAATGTTTTTCCATAGAAAAAATATTGCTGATTTTGCAAATTATCATTTATTACGTGTCGTACCTTCGCAAGAGAAGTGACACAATTCAAAATGCAATAATATATTTATTTCATTCCTCCATATTGCGATGTAATAATTACTATATATGAGATAATAAGTTTACCAACAAAATATTCAAACCTAACAAATGATTTTCTACGTTTATAACTTCGCGGAATTTACAGAAATTTTTACACGCCTTTTTATCAAATTAACAAATTAGACTTGTCTCAATTTTCTTGAGAAGCTATTATATGTTATTTATTATATACACCTTGTATAATATTGATAACATTCATCGGATCAAAGTGACAATGGTGGTCCACCCAACCTAACCCAGACACGGTATACAATAAAATGACAAATAACGAGGTAATAGGTTTAAGGATAATGGGTTTTTGCGGTGGTTTAATCCAATAGTGGGTTATCGCGGCGACATCGTTCTAAGTGTTACCGTAGGTGTGACATCTCCTAATGGATCGTGGAAATGGATTTCAACTTTGCCCTACGGGCGAACCCACCTGCCGCCTTATCTAATCTCACCTGGAAATCACTGACTTTTATAATATGCCGAGATCGTTTATCGACTTCCCCTTCGAATTTATACGATAAAATCTACGATTACCTTCGCGCGCTAATAGCTTCTACACGGATTACGAAAGACAATTACTGCCGACTGGCGTACGACTTTTAATTGGTACCCTGAATCGTTTATTGGGCAGATTGAAAGATAAGCAATCCTCGTTCAACGCGGTGCTTGTACAGCGCGGTTTCCATATAACGCGGTAATTCTACATCTCGGTTTCGATATAACGCGGTACTTGCTGAGTGTGGTTTCGATATAAGGCGGTACTTGTACAGCGTGGTTTCGATATAACGCGGTACTTGTACAGTGCGGTTTTGATATAACGCGGTACTTGTTGAGTGCGGTTTCGATATAACGCGATACTTATACAGCGTGGTTTTGATATAATGCGGTTTCAATATAACGCGCGGTACTTGTTGAGTGCGGTTTCGATAAAACGCGATACTTATACTGCGTGGTTTCGATATAACGCGGTACTTGTACAGCGCGCGTTTGATATAATGCGGTTTCAATATAACGCGGTACTTGTTGAGTGCGATTTCGATACAACGCGAAAATGTACAACGCGGTTTCGCTATAACGCCGTACGTGTACAAAACCCGTTTCGTTATTACGCAGTACTATTTCTCCGGAACCCAACATGCGCGTTAAACGAGGGTTACCCGTATTTCACTTTATCGCGTAAGTATTGCGCACAACAACATTATTCGATTACGCGAATATGGTTTATGGCGAATCAACACTTTGGTTGAGTTATCTCTTGCGACTAAAAATAAGTAGCCCTTGCCACTTATCACTGGCTGCCTTGATTCGTCACTATCGACATCATCAATACTCATAATATTTACGTACTCAATAGTGAGAATAATATTTAATTACGTAGCACACTGAATTCAAATCTATCTCCAAGTATTCCTGCTATATTTATTCGATAAAAATGCCCAATATATATCGAATTAATTTATCCAATATAAACGATAAAATGCCATCCCACGTGTATAATTAATTTTGCTATCAACGTTGGAATTTCCTCGTAGCTTCTCGGCCAATAATTATCCAGTTATCTTAATCCCCATAGCGAAGCAATTACCGCGTGCTTGTTTCAGAAAATTCCGTCGTATCTCATTATCTTCGCGTCCGTCCTTATCAAGATTCGTAGGTAATTTATCTGCGCCGAGTCACCCGCAAATAATACAAAATTACTATTATCAGGGTAAAGTAAACATCGAGTTTACGCGGGTTTTAGCTGAATATTTTAGGTGAGAAAGGTAATGTATGGTTCCCTTGGTTCTTAAATCGACTGATTAACGTGTTTCACGGAACAACGTGTGATTCCCTCGGAGTTCCGCGCGAAACTAAAGCGATTAAGGAGACACATATTGATTCTGCCGGGTGCTGTATGGCATCCACTTGACTCTAACGAAGCTAGCTGATTCGCAACGGGTGTTCGTTTCATTGAATTCTTACAACGTGATCAGAAAATTTGCCTGTTTTTCGGAAAGATTTACTTCCCTTGTTAGCCTTAATTGGCTGGCGAGTTTCACCGGTCCTCGTGCATGTTTACCAACCAAATTCGTTCGTTTCCTTTCGATCGATTTAATGAACAATTTAATATCAAGGAATTATTTCCAGGCATTTTTATGTCTTGAAATATATTCTACGCTTAATATTCTCTTATTTTCATTTTTTGCTATATAAATTTGATAGATTTAGGAATATAGATAGATATGCGCTAACCTTCGAAATCATTCGAATTTTGGAAATATTAGGAGCCTTTAAAAATTGGAAAATATTGGAATTTTACTTCGAAATTGTTCCAATTGTTAACAATATATAATTATATACAAACGCTATATATCTACGTATATAGATAGATATAGATATAATATATTGGGTTACCCGGAAAGTTCGTGCCGATTTTCAAAGGTTTTCGATAAAAAATCTACAAAGTTCTGAGAGGATGCAATCTTCAAGTTGCGTGAAAAATGAAGAAAGTTTGTCAAGTAAAACGGTGTATACGTAATTAAATAAATACATATAAACATAATAATATTGCTTTCAATTTTCATTAAAAATCAGCATAAACTTGCCGAATAATCCGATGGATATATTCGGTGAAAAAAAATGAATTTTTGAAGGCCCTGAATATGGCGATTCTGTTCGGTAGTCTATTCACGAAGCGCAAAAGTTGTTTCGCTCGTTAGTCGTATTCCCGTATACAGTCAGCGACCTTCGTCTCGCGTCGTCCTCAAGCAGAATGGAAACGAAGGTCTTCGACCTAGTTGACGCGCCGCGAACCGATGAATAAAAGACGCCAAATAAAGCCTTTAGACGGCAACGGAATTGCAAATTATAGACAATTATGACATACCAGTTATCCCGATATTATATCATTGCTTTCGTAGTAGTACAACAATCCCCCCCGAGTGATTAGAGATAGACGAAAACTTCTTTGCCGCCAATCGAATGTATTTCGAATGTATTTCGAATATACTACGTGATAATATCATTTATATCTACGTACAGGTTTTGCACTCCAAATTCACCCTTTTGCGAATCAAATTCAACCTTTTGCAAATCAAATTCTGTATATATCTATTTATATTGAGATATATATATAGAATATGCTGCGTGGTAATATACCATACATCTATCTACATTCGTAAATCTATATCGAATAACCAATGTGATAATATAATCTACATTTGCATCCAAAATATATTAATCGTTTGAGTGCCACCGGGCTTTACTTCCTTTTCATCTCTTTTAATATGAAGAATCGTACTTCAAACGAACGAATAAAAAAGTGATATTTATTAAACACATAGGTTTTCATCGCGTTTGAAAAACTTGAGATATAAATTCCTTGCCACATTCGCTGGCATTTTTCGACGTGGAACAGCCGAAGTGCGATCGCGTCGTCTGCCACTCAAACGGTTAAATGCAAATAAACTACTATCGAATATAATCTATATTAGATCTCTGTCAAATATATTCACGTGATAATCTTTCCAGGTTCATGGGGGTCTGCGTGCACGAGGGTCAACTGCACGCTCTAACGGAATACATAAATGGCGGGAGCTTGGAGCAGCTGATAATGTCAAGGCACACGCCTCTTCCTCATTTGATCAGGATGAATCTGGCGAGGGACGTGGCACGTGGAATGGCTTATCTCCATAGCCGTGGCCTTTTCCACCGTGATTTGACCTCGAAGAACGTCCTGATCAAAAAGGACGACAGTACGTCGGAGATGACGGCGGTGGTCGGTGATTTCGGACTAGCGGCAAAGATACCAGATCCCAGCTCAGGATATCGGCTCAGCACGGTTGGCAGTCCTTATTGGATGTCGCCGGAATGTCTGAAGGGACAATGGTACGATCATAGGTCGGATGTTTTCTCGTTCGGCATAGTGGTGTGCGAACTTATCGGCCGCGTACCAGCCGATCCGGACGTGCTGCCACGGTCAGATAACTTTGGCCTCGATTACCTGGCCGTGGCAGAGATCTGCGCTGCTGCCGATCCACCCTCCGCCTTCCTACAACTCGCCTTCTATTGTTGCACGGTAAGTGTCAGTGACCACGGCCATTTTTATTACTCGCCATTACATCCTTCGGCACCTCCATGCGAGCACAGAAGATTAACCTTCCGCATCGGGAAGCTCGAATACTAATTTCTTTTTCTTCCAACTGCATTATCCTCGATTCCGCGTTTTACCGCAGCCGATCTTGTTCCTGGACATTTCTTTTTTTAATTAATTCCAAAGAAGTCAGGTTAATTGGACTCCGAACTCGAAGATACAATGGCAGGGTTTCTTTGTTCTCAGTACGAGCCAAAGTCGAGGCCAACTTTTCCGGAGATCACTTCCAGCCTGGACAACATGATAGCCAATTACGAGGAGGAATCGAAGAGCAGTATCGGCAAACGGCAATCGGCCGATACTTCGCTTATGTCCAGTATGGATGAGATCGTACGCGAGGGACGCTCCACGAAGAGGAGAACAGCAAGGCTCAGAAGTCTGTCGGCGGATGCGAGGGGTTGTGATAACGCGACACCTTCTGATAAGGCGAGATGCCACTCGGCGAGGAGGGTGGCGGAACTCGCGAGTAGAAGAGATCCTCATTACAGACCTATGACCGCGAATCCGTTCCACGCGCTGGGTGGCGTTAAAAAGATACTCGGTGATCTGTTCTCCAGTTGCTTGGAACTTCCGTCCCTGGAGGATGTCAGGCCGAGTGTGACGGATGTCGCGACGAAGTTTAAACCCGCTCAAAACGACAGTATCGCCAAGATTCTGGATAGAAAGAAGCCCAGCTCGGAACCCAGTAGTCCAACTGCCAGAAAGAAGTGGGAGAGAAAGGTGAGGAATCGAAGATCCATGCGTATGCCGCTTAACCTTTTGGCTACTGTACGCCACTATAGTGGCTTTCGTTTGTACCATCGGTTTGAACGCCACTATAATGGCTTCCGTCCGTACCATCTGTTTGAACGCCACTATAATGGCTTCCGTCCGTACCATCTTCTTGAACGATGCGCCACCATAGTGGCTTCCGTCCGTACCATCTTCTTAAACGATGCGCCACCATAGTGGCTTCCGTCTGTACCATCTTCTTGAACGATGCGCCACCATAGTGGCTTTCGTCTGTACCGTCTTCTTGAACGATGCGCCACCATAGTGGCTTCCGTCCGTACCATCTTCTTGAACGATGCGCCACCATAGTGGCTTTCGTCTGTACCATCTTCTGTAATCCCTTTTTTTCTAGGTAGCTACGAAGGTGGGTGCAGCCAGCCTCTTCACGCATCCACTCTTCAGAGACGGTTGGGAACCAAGAAGACGTGGCAGCTGCGAATCAGGATTCTGGAGTTGCGTCGGCGAGGATCTTAGTCCGGAACCACCGAATCGTCGGCACACTTCGACTCTCAGTAGTTCAGCAGCTAGTAGCCTCTTCTTATTGGATGATCACAGAACTAGTTCGATATACACCGACTCCTCCGAGGACATAGCCAGTTTGGGTGGCGGTGATTCATCGTGTTGGGAAGATAGATTGAGTGGGATCGGTTCTTCCAGTAAAACGATTTCGAAGATCGTCGAATACTTCGAGAGAAAACAAGCCGGTAGCTTGAGACTTACCGATCACGATCCTGGATCGAATAGGATAGCATTGTTAAGAGCGAGTTTAGAAGGTCCTGTACCATTGTGCAGTATCTCGGCAGCTCAAAGGTTGGTAGTCTGCGAGGGTGCCGTTCGCAGCAAGCTGCCCTTATTCGACAAGAAGTGATAATTCTCTTATCGTAACGTTGTCAAGTTTTGTTGATTACAATTCTTGATTGTTCCCTGTTGCTATTATGATATCCATAATCCACGTTTCCACGGAGTCGAGCATTGTTTCGTTCGGAATATGAGAAACGGGTGAAAACGAACACGTTTTTATCAGATAAGAATTCTTCCGAATAACAAACTTCCCACAGATTATTTATTCTTATTACTCAGAGTATTCGTATTAGTTGTTATACTTTATTACATATATAAAGACACTCGCCGAACAATAACATCAATGATTCAAATAGTATTAGAATAATTTATCGTCGATAAACGAGAATTATTATCCGCATAAATTATTCCACCGAGTATTGTTACTCAAGGAATGCTCGACTCTGATTCGACGCGGAAATTGTGCCTACGCGATAGGATGCGTTGGGAAGAAGAAGAAGAAGAAGAAGAAGAAGGACGTTTTTACGCGACGATTAAGATTAAGAACTCAAAAGATGAGCATTCATTGAAAGATATGAAAATCACCGCAAAATGTATCGTGCCGATCGATTTTGCTACGCGTGCAGGAAGAGGGTTTAAATGAAAGTATAACGAAACCTTGCGTCTACAGAATTACAGACTGGATTGGTTCGCCGAAGAATGATGCGCCGATAAGCGTTATCAGTTCGCGGCTACTGACGGACGTTTCTCTAAGAAATCTAGTAACCTGACTGTGATGTTTTTTGATAATCTACATACATTATTGAGCCGTACGACTGAAATTAACACCGATGTTCCGTCAGTCTAGCTTTCGACTTTTATACGCGGCACTCGTTCGACATACACCAAGTGTAAACCCGGACTGTGAATTCGTGAACATGTTCAGTTTCTTCGATTACCAGCAAAAAACGTGCGACTTTGCGAGTCGAAGTATTTCCTAAATATTACAGTAGCTAGCGAATAGTTCCTTGATTCTAAATAATTACGATTTCTCTCAGAAAATTGGCACCCTTAGAGCGCAGTAGGAAAGCCGCTTTTCTGGTAAACAACAAGAATGAGCACGTTTCATTTGTTGAGACTGTGGCGATTCGCGCCAAGATAAACCCTGCTCAGATTCTTACCTTGTCGCAGTGCCTCGCAGTTCCTAATTATTCATCTCCGTCCTTACTCAAGTTAAACCGATTTTCGAGCGATCCGTACGCAAATTACAAGTTCAAAGAGTAAGAGAACGAATGAGAATTAATATAAATAGATTTTATTTGCAGATTAGCGTAGATTACCTTGCGAACGATTCTACGTGACGATGTCCTACTGGCATCATTTCTACACGAATACAGTCGAGTCTCTTTTTATGCGATTTTTTTTAACACTAGACTACCAAAGCAGTTTAAATGACGGGCCCACGGAATTTAATAAAAATGTTCAAATTTATAACGTTTCATTTTCAGAGATTTTTCGCGGTTCACGTTGCTCAATGGATATAAATATAATAAATCGATTAATTTATTTCTTCCATTCAAGCCTTTTCTAAGGACTTACACATAAATATACAAATATAGCTGAATATATCGCTGGTAGTTCTAGTGTTAATTCGGTTTCGAAGTTACGCGGTGAAGAAAAACAGCAAGGAAAATAAGTAATCCAAGAAATCTAGAAAGTTGTAAGAATTGAACGCGATTACTTATTTCTATTCGTTCTTTTTCTGCATCAACGAAACAAAACAACTGAATACGTGAGAGTTACTTCGTTCGTGCTGTTGGTATCTCAACAAAAGATCCCCAATTTTAGAAAGAAAGCTATATCTTTTTAGTGCGATTCTTTGCCGCATATCTGTCGCATAAAATGAGACTCGACTGTACTTGTATCATTATAACCCATCCATTCTTCTTCCACTTATTTGAATCGCGATCTTTTCCCGGAATTTCTTTCTGTATTTATATCGCGCGTATCATTTAAATTTTAATCTAATTCCAATATCTCCGGTTTTCTTATTAATGAGAGAAATCTTGGTAACTTATGAATGACTGTTTTGTGACAACTTACGTATCGGTACAATCCGCGTATTCTACGTCCTTCGATTCACGTGGGAAATCTAAGATCTCCAAGTAATCGCCAGCAGAAATCTAGATGTCTTTCGCGTAGAAGAAAGAATCAGAAATCAGGGCCTACGCTGTACTCTGCGCGAGTTTCGTTCTTTTTTTACGTTTCCGGTCAGATGAAGAAGAAAAATATACTTCCGCAGCGTGTCGAACGATCTTCTCGATCGAATCACGCCAGTAGATAAGTGCTCAGGATGCGAAAGGAAGACATAGTATATTTTGTTGGCAGAGATGAAACGTGTCCTGGATATTTTTGTTGAAATACGGTTAGGATGATCGTCCATTTTGTATGCGAGATTGATGAATGAACTGTGTTGCGCGTGCGCGTCGGTATGAGAACGAATTAAGCGAACGAGTGGGAGTACATGAAACTGATCTAGTCAGTGTTATTATTGTGGCGGCCTTATCTTTTGTACGTTGTAACACTAATAACTTAGTATAAGGAATATTAAGAAATGCATTCTTTCGCCTTTCAGGCGTTAAGATAGATATCCTGAAAATATACGGCATAATTTTGTATTCGATTATTGCGATTCGAATTAAAGCGGAATTAAAATCGCGTAATCGTTAGCAACATTATGACGAATATTTTGAGTATATTTATTAATTTCCCAAACGCACGACGAGTACCGTACCAATGTTCGACTTTAATGTAAAATATTCTTTGATCCAAAACAAGTTTTTACGTTTACTTTTATCACGATTTACCAAAATACTAAATACTTTGGTATTGTATTAACACATTCGCGTCGGCGCATTCACAGCCTAATGTTCCGCACGGGACTAATTCGCGGATTTTACTAAATAAGGTTATGTTAAAAACATGCTACAAACGCCAACATATAACTTAGTCAAAACGTACTGAAAAGTATAAAAATCGAAGTGAAACGTATCTAAAGACATATTCGAGTTATTCGGATTCCAGTGAAGAATCCCAGACATTCAAAATATGCGTCGTACGGTGCGAATGTGTTAATAGATTGCTTTCAATGTTATTCCAATAAAAAGAATTTGTTTATCGTGTGTTATATTACAGTATTTTAATATTACTGTCAAGGAGGTACTCTTCGGGCGGATATTAATTAAAATACTAAGGAAAGTGTGAACGAAAGTGAAAGAATCGGGAAGCGTCGAGAAGCGACGGTGACAATGGACAAAATGGCGACCTGGTTTTGTAAGGTCGTTCTTTTTCCGTGGTTTACTAAGCCGTCGGAGAGGAAGAACGAGAGTTGACATGCAACGTGTGTTGCTCGCGTATGGAATGCGTGTAAATAATTATAAATATAATTCTAAGTGCGAAAAGTACGAGTGTGTTGCGGGTATGAAACGTCCGTCTGAATACGGGCTAACCTAGGGACTTCCCCGAAACTAGGGAAAACGGATGAGCGGTTAGTTCGTTTCGCGCCCTTACTTGCAGGACGAGTCGAACCAAATTTTTACTAGGAATAAACTAGGGACTAACAGTTAGATTTTTACTTGTCGGAGTTCGTTCACGGGTTCTACATCGATAAGACTGCGCGTGGTTTTGTTAACAAAAAGAGAGCAAACGACGAATAGTGGAATGCTTGCATAATATCGAGGAATTCTAGGAATTCTAGGAATTCCAAGAAGTCGTTCGACACTCGCGATCCTGTCTTCCGACTCTTTTAACCGACGAATCGCACGTTCGCTTAGGAATGCGGAAATATTCGTGCGTTTAATAAATAATGATAATAATTTCGTTCGGTGAAGTTGAGAGAAACGAGACGAATGTGATCTCGTTACGCGCAAACATGGACGAGATGTTTTTATTCGGATAGAATTGAATTCATTGATAGCCAATTCCCAGTAAATATTAATTAGAAAAGACTTCGTTCGTGCTTGGCGAATTATTTATAATACATATGTATAACGATTGGTTCTAGTTATTCGTGTTTGTTGTTGCGCGTAATTAATGATTAGATTCGCATGACTTTTTAATTGCGAAGGTAAATTTGTCATTTGCGTGTTGTACTGTGAACGAACAGGGTGAAAAGATTCTAATAATTTTGATAGTGTTCTAATTAAGTCGAGCGGTTATTTAAAGGAATAATATTGTTGGATCATTGGCATATTGCCCGCTTAAATTATTATCGATTATAGATTATTCTTCCTCGTACACGTTACGCGATTAGGAAGTAGATATTTGGATAATTAGTTAGATAGCTGATTAGATTCGATCATTCGAATAACATCGAAATCTGTTTGCGCAAATCGGTACCTGATGAAACCACGAAGACAGGATCGCGAATCTTTTGTATTTGAATCCTTGCGCTCCCAGGACGTATTGGAATTTATTTATGACACTTTGTCAACATTCTAGCGATCGCTATTTTTTCATATTACTTCGTTTTCGTTAATTAAGGCCATCATGTCTTACTACGAGTAATACAATTATTTGGTGATTTTCAAATAAATAACGAATAAGATTCGAACTCTTTGGAACTTTTAACATTTCATCAGCGTGTGATATATTATTAGATGTGCCAATCTTGTCACAAATTTTAAATTAAGCGTCAATTAATTCTATTAACTCGTTCCCTGCCGGATTAATAATTTTTGTCTATGACATGTAATATCACTTATAATATTTATGAAACTGCGAAATTTCATATTTAAAAAACAGGTTCCAGAAAAAGGTCGCGTTATGCGTGATTCAAATTACATACAGGGGTATATTATATCGAAATCGCGTAGTACGAGGATCGCCACCATTTATGAACCGCGTTATATTGAAACCTCGTTGTATAACTACCGCGCTCTACGAGGATCGTCACAATTTGTGAACCGCGTTATATCGAAACCGCATTGTAAGAAGATCGCCACCATTTGTGAACCGCGTTATATTGAAACCTCGTTGTACAAGTTCCGCGTTGTACGAGGATCGTCACAATTTGTGAACCGCGTAATATTGAAACCTCGTTGTATAAGTACCGCGTTGTATGAGGTTTACTTTTATTCGATTAATATCGAAAACATGAAATATGGCTTGAATGGAAATTCATAACGAGCCGTATGCGAACCACGTGGCAGGGAACGTGTTAATTAATATCATTCAAGTTCCTGGGAGTGTAAGGCTTATTAATTATGGACATATCAGGAGAAGGGCATATCCTGACATTCGTTTTCCACGAGGTCATCGAAAGCATTGGATAAACACAGGGATAGGACTATAAATATCTACTAAGTATGAATGAACGTATAAATGATCGAAGATAAACGTACGAGATACTCGATAACGAGCGTGTGAATGTTACGATATGTGAATCGGCGCATTTTAAAAAAATGATTATTTATTTTAAGTAAAAACAAGTACATTATAGATACCTATACGTCTACTGAACGCGAATCATCGTCTCTTCCATAGGTTTTCGACTATCGTCCATAACCTACGACAATAATATCGTAGTTGTCGTAGGCACGACTTTCTTCACTGTACATATATTAATTATTAATTATGAATTATTATCGAGAGGGAAATGGAAACGAACGCACGGCGTTGTCGTCACCTTCGCTAACCTATTTCCGCCATGTTTCTTTCTCGATGTTGGACTCGACACCACAAACTACTTACAGGACGAGTTACACGACGAATTACACGACCATGCACACATTTACAGACACACACTGTTATATACAAGGAGTTAAAGCGTTTCTCGTTTATTCGGAATCATTCGTTCGACATAAATAAGTGCGAGAAGAAAAGAAAAGAAATGCGAATGACGGCGATAATAATAGCTCTAACGATAAGAAACAGTAACGAATGAACGCGAAGGACTTCAGCAGAGTTGTAAAAATTCCTATATACAAAAAGTAATAAAGCTAAGGGCTCCCAATTTTTACCAAAAAAAGAGAAATGTAATTTAAAGCGTTTTCCTTGCGAAGCCGAAAATTCCTGACGCGCCATATTTGTTGATAACCTAACAGCTAAGGGCTCTTAATTTTTACCAGAGAAGAGAAATATAATTTAACGCGTTTTTCTTGCGAAGCCGAGAATTCCTGACGCGCTATATTTTTTGATAACCGAATGATTTATTGAGGAGAGTACGAGGACTAAGTACGAATTATGATATCGTTATCATTACTGACTATAAGAGAGCTTCGATTACTTTACAATTGCCTTTTTACGAGCGTAATTAAATACTGATTACAGTCCATATTTTAAGCACTCTACCCTTCGAAACTCCAAAGCTTTCCGCCGTGATTAGTGTTTCTAATAAATTACGAATTTCATTAGTCGTATGATTGAAAATCGACCGAATAAATACCCAACAAAATAGTATTTCATTTACCATCCAATAACGTTAATTTATAAAACAGTATTTCGTTGAAATCATAAATTGAAGCATTCGGTCGTAGAACATATCTGACATTGTTTGCAAAATTGAGTAATTGGCATCAATGGATTCCTTACAGTTGATTTCATAGATTTTTTAAGTTATCTGTGAAGAATTTTCACTTTTTAAAAGACAAAGGTTGGTATTAAGTTCCTGCAAGTTGACTTTTGTTAGTTACCATGTTTTACGATCGAATGCCTGAATCATAGACTCGGAATTCTTTAATCGCAAGAATTTCATTTTATGCGCGGTTTATTAATCCTGGATTAATAATAATCGAGTTTTTTATCGTTCTCTTTCAAAGGATAATCGACTTCTTCCTAGATCCTCCTCGGGGATCAAAGGAATATATCTAGTTCGTGGATCCTCGTTTCTTTCGTAAGCGTACGGGAAGACCATCGATCTACCGATCGAAGATCGATCGGTATTCCCGATTCTAGTTCTATTTGGCCTAGGAATTTTCTGGATGTGCGAATAACTAACCGTACTAGTTTGGGATTCCAAACTGTCGTTGGAATTCGTGGACGACGGTTCGCCATCTTTTAAATCGATTAAAGGAATAAATCTTCTCCCGTCATTTTTCACGGTACTCGTTTCCTCTTCTTTCGATTCTAAATCCTCATTTTCCGGTGCAACTGCCGTGTTCATTTCGCCCGATGTATTTTCCGTGTTCAACGAGACAGGATTATCTTGCTTATCAGTGATTGGCATCCATCCCATGCTTCCCGAATGAACACTCATATTTTCCAAATTCGAATTGATACTTGCCGATTGCGTGGACCAATCATATTTGCCGGATTCCAAATCCAAAGATCTGGAGACATTTAAGTCCCTTCGAGAAGGTAGATTTTCAAACGTAGTAGACAATTCGCTTATCGGTATCCAATCGTTGTTTTCGCTTTGAATTGCCATTTCCATTTTTGGATGATGATGATTTTCGATTACCGTTGAATTCGATGTCTCTTTTTCCGGATAAACCGCTTCGATGATTACCGGATTATTCGCATTATTACTTACATCTTTGGAAGAAGACTTATCGTTACTTCGAGCCTCTTCCGAGGAAACAGACTCTTTGCTAGCTTCCGAGATACCGATTACTTCCGATGATCCTTCGGGAGTCTCCGACGCGATATCCGGTTCCCCGGTCTCCGCGAATTCTTTCGAGTAATCTATTGTTTCCTTGGAAACAATGTCTCCGAGTGGTGGGAAATACTTTGGTTCGTTTCTGGCGGAACTAACGAAACTAGGAGTGTACTGCGATATCAGCGGAAGTAGAGTCTGTCTGGCATACCTTTCCGCTTGTGCCAGGATACCAGCTAGTCTTTCCGGTAAAAACTGTACTGTGAAGCCTCTGGAGGATGTCGAGGAAGTCTCCTGTATCTCATCCTTCCGGTTATCCTGATAAATCACCTCGTTTTTTATGTTATGCCTCGTCGAACGTGGCTTCAGGATTGGTTCAGTGATCTCCGACAACTTCAGAGACCTACCAGCGTCCTTCTTACTGGCTCTCAGCACGGGTTCCCGTATTTCCGGTAAGTTTTCAGTGGTGGTTTCCGCACTGGATTCGGAAGCCGAGGAACGTGGCACGAAGTTGGATCCCGAGAAACCTCTTCCACTTTCCGAATCCAAATTCTCCAAGGAATTTGTGTCACCGTCTCCTGAGATGTCCAGGATAGTCCAAGGATTATTAGTTCCCCGATTATTGGTGGATTCCTCGAAACTGTTGGCGGAACTGTAACCTTCCTTTCGATTCATTAATCGTAAGTTCTCTTCTTTGGTGAACGGACCTAAACCCTTTGAAGATGTGGTTCTATCTTTCGCGAAGGTTTCCGTCGAGTGTTCGTCCTTAATTTCGTAATTCTGCTCTTTCGTGAACGGTCCGATTCCACCCGGTTTTTCTTGCATCAAACGATCCAATTTTGAGGATTCGGGGGAAGTGGAGTTTTCGGATTCTACGGGGACATGGCACTCGCCGGAGAACAATGGAAGGTACACGGAACGACCGGATTCTAGGACCAATCCTTTTTTGCAGATGGAAAGGATTTTGCCGAAACTATCGGCGATCGCGACTTTGTCGATGTTCCAGGTTACCAGGCCGGATGATATCCATCCGCTGTAAGCCGTGTATTTGATCTGCAAGTTTAAATGGGTTTATAGATTTTTGTACATAAGTTTGTGTAATGTAGCGTTGATAATGGTTGGGGTAAAACGTGATGTTTTTCGTTACCTCGATCGCTTCCAAGTTCAGAACCGCGGGATGAGGTACGACGATTTTTTGGAGGACCGCGCCTACCAGAAGTTCTTCGTCTTTCTTGGTCATTGCGAAGGTATCGTTGAAGGAACCTTCTCCCACGAGGGTCACCTACATTGGCAAATAGATTCATCCCGATTAAGTTACTGTAAATAAAGGGGTCTAAACATGTTTTAGGATGATTTTGGGTGGATACAAGTGGAATAAAATGGTTTCTTGGTAAAATGAAATTTTGATCTAAATTGGCAAATATGTGAAGGGGTATACCTTCAAAAATTGTCAAAAATTAAAAGTCGCCAAAATCGCTTCTAGATGACCCAAATCGATGGTAGATGATGTATAAACATATTCTAGGACGATTTTGGGTCGAAAGAAGCGGTTAAAAAAATTTTAGGGGTCAAAAATGGGTCGACCCAAAATCGAAAAAATGTGAAGGGGTATACCTTCAAAAATTGTCAAAAATTAAAAGTCGTCAGAATCGCTCCTCAATGGCCCAAATCGATGGTAAATGATGTGTAAACATATTCTAGGACAATTTTGGGTCGAAAGAAGCGGTTAAAAAATTTTGTTGGCCGAAAAATGGTCGATCCAGAATCGAAAAAATGTGAAGGGGTATACCTTCAAAAATTGTCAAAAATTAAAAGTCGTCAGAATCGCTCCTCAATGACCCAAATCGATGGTAGATGATGTATAAACATATTCTAGGACGATTTTGGGTCGAAAGAAGCGGTTAAAAAATTTTTAGGGTTCAAAAATGGGTCGACCCAAAATCGAAAAAATGTGAAGGGGTATACCTTCAAAAATTGTCAAAAATTAAAAGTCGTCAGAATCGCTCCTCAATGGCCCAAATCGATGGTAAATGATGTATAAACATATTCTAGGACAATTTTGGGTCGAAAGAAGCGGTTAAAAAATTTTGTTGGCCGAAAAATGGTCGATCCAGAATCGAAAAAATGTGAAGGGGTATACCTTCAAAAATCTTAAAAAATGAAAAGTCGCCAAAATCACTTCTAAACGACCCAAATCGATGGTGGGTGATGTATAAACATATTCTAGGGCGATTTTGGGTCCAAAGAAGCGGTTAAAAAATTTTTATTGGTCAAAAATGGGTCGGTCCAGAATCGAAAAAATGTGAAGGGGTATACCTTCAAAAATTCTCAAAAATTAAAAGTCGTCAGAATCGCTCCTCAATGGCCCAAATCGATGGTATATGATGTATAAACATATTCTAGGACGATTTTGAGTCAAAAGAAGCGGCTAAAATTTGTTTCGATCAAAAAACGGGTCGACCCAAAATCGCAAAAATTGCCAAAAAATCAAAGTCGCCACCTTCGCTTCTAAATGGCCTAAATCGATGGTATATGATGCCTAATGATGATCTATTACCATTTTGGGTCGAAGCAATAGGATCAAAACATTTTCCCGGTCAGAAAGGAGTTGACCAATGTCAATTTCAATCCCGGGTCGCACTTAATATAAACCACACTTATATTTCGTTACACGTCGTTCCATCACATACCTGAAGTTTTCCATAGCTTCGTGTGGGCCTCTCGCTTCTGCTGTTATAAACTTTAACTTGATACTGATGCGCGCAGAAGGGTTCCTCGTCCCTGGTCACCAAATATAGTTGACCTCTGGCAGGAGATTCCTCGCTATAGTAACCCATATCTCCGCAGGCTTTGTCCATGCCATTGGTCCCGCAAGGAAAACAATCTCCCCGCAGAAGACCATCGTATCCTTGCTCGCAAGGAAACGCGGGAAATCTGCACTTCGGACTCACGGAATCCGTAAAAAACTTGTAAGCCCGCCGATGGTTACACAGGGATCTACCTTCAACGGCGCTCGCTGCATCACGAAGACAATGTTTTGTTTATTTATTGCACTGCGGTGCATCATCGCGAGCAATGCGACTAGTGATAACAAGTTCGCGTGATTAGAATCGCAATTACACTAACGTTTTACTTGATTGATATTAAATTAAATACTATCCGTGCGCTAGTAATTAAACATTCGATAGTTGCTGTATCTTACACCAAATGATGTCGGAAACTGCGCCGAGGAAGATGTTCGAACATCCGGTCTGCATCCGACCACCGTTCGGGTAGAAATCCACGTCGCCCATTGGCTGCCACGAACCCAATCCCCCGAGGATAAGTTGCTCGCCATTACTGTGAATAACATCGACGAAGTTCGCGTCGGTTTCGTCGAGACGAGCACGCGGATCTTGAGATTCGAACAGTGGACCTGCAGGATCCAATCCTTCGAAGAGAAATTCATTTATGCATTGTTTTTAATCAACCAAATTGGTGCAATTAATAAATGTACAACCGACCCACGACTTTATGGTCGCTGTCCTTTTTATATGCGGTACCAATTTACGCGGTGAAGAAATATATTTTTCAATAATCATTAAGAATTTAGCTAATTGAGTACATCATATTGAAAGAATTATTATTGTTTAGCTCAAGTATTTATTGTTATGCATTTGTTTACGAATTCGAGCGACTGAAAGAAATGGTCGGGAAACCCGATTATCATAAATGTATTTGAAATCGCGGAGAACCGATAAACATATTTTCTAAATTAATAAAGTAGAACGAAAATATCCAGGAAAAATTGGTTTATTTATTTAAGTAGCGCGCCACTATTTTAAGGTCCCCGGTGAACGTTTACTTATAATGAAATTATTTAATTACCCGTCTCGCACAACTAATTAATAGACGCCAGTGGTATTAGTTCACGAGTACTTTACAATTAATTATAAATATGTAATTATTCTCGCGACTTTAATATCGACGATCCACTCTTAATCGATTATAATAGACGTTTAGGTTGCGATAGGTATTAATTAGAAAGTGGAATACTTGTTATGCTCAAGCATTATAAATTATGCGCGCGCAACACCTGTTATGAGACATGGCGTCTCATAGTTATTTCTCGTTCCGATTTCAGCATCATTTTACGATTATCATTCTTAAAGCGTCCGTAATTAATTCAGATTCTAATAGTTACGGTAACTTCGATCGTCGCGGGTTCTCAACATTAAATGTTAATTAAGTAACAAGTGAATTCATTCATTCTAGCAAAAAAACTAATGATCCTGCAACACGGAGGATGGAATGCAGGCCGAGGTGCATTTACCCCGCGCGATTTGCAGATGTCCTTGTTACATTTTCCGGTGAATGGCCAGTCGAAAGTAATACATTGACCAATCCCGTGATCTTTCGATCGTCGGTTATTGGTTCCATTACAGAGTTGCGATCTCGTTTAAAAATGTAAATAAATACGCATTCTTTCCGAACATTGTTGACCCGTTTATTAATATTTTGCGGTCTCCGATGTTCTCGCAATTTTTATTATTTGTTCTTGTTTCTGTTATCTAATCTCTGTTCACTTTAAATTACATATGAAGATGCAATCAAAATATGTACAATTGTGATATTATAAAGTCAATAATTTCTATATCGAGTCTAGTTCGACGTAGGACTGACTGTAAAGAAATATAATGTCGAGTCGTGTCGAGTCACACTCGACATATGACTGCAAAGGGTTAAGAAGCGATAAATATTGATATGGTTTCCATCGAAATACCTGTTATCCTCGAAACGTTTCCAAGCTCGGCACCAGCGAATCCGGCGACGTGCGCGCCAAGACTGAATCCAATCATATGTATCTTCTCCAGTGGCACGTTTAAGCTCCTAATTAGTTTCGCTAATTGTCGTCCGACCAATCGCGTATTGGCTGCTGCTCGGACGTAATTTGGCACCGCGCTTCCTGGACCCCAATCCACGCACACTAATGAAAAATTCAATTGCGCGGATGTAATTATACTCCAGTATAGAGGCCACGTATTTTTTATTATTGCGGAGGAACGAACCGTGGACATTTTTTGTCCGCAAGTGATCTTATAGAGAAAAGTCCGCTCTTTCGAATGCACTTTGTTGCATCAAAAAATATTCACGGACTCCTTAGTTATTAATGATTATTCGGGACATTCATTCAACTTTGTTCGCGAGTGTAACCCACCGCTCGGAGGAGGCCCCGTATTTTTAATTATTGCGGCGGAACGAACCGTGGAAATTTGTTGCCCGCAAGTGATCTTATAGAGGAAAGTCCGCTCTTTCGAATGCACTTTGTTGCATCAAAATATCTTCACGGACTCCTTAGTTATGGACACTTATTCTTAAGTAAAGATTTCCTCTGATTATATATTTTTTATCGGATGTTAAAAATGGTGTGCTATAGAATTAATTATGTTTACATTATATTATATGACAATACTACGCGTTGATAAATACATTTTAAATTGGAAAGAATACAAGGGGAATTTTATATCGAACGGTAAATCGACATATTTCTAATAAACAACGATAATCGTTACACGATAAAGCACATGTTGCTTATCAAACAGAAGATCGAATAGAAAAAACATACTGCTGTAATAACACATTGAATAACAAATTGCTGATTGCTAATGATTAACACAGGTTAACATAACGCTAACTTATCGTTACACGATAAAGCAAATGTCGCTTATCAACCAGAAGATCGAATAGAAAGGAAGAGATTCCATTTACTAACCTATATTACACTCGTGAACGCTCATCAACGCCGATCGCATCTCGTAGACCCAAATGTGTTCGCAGCTAGAACCGAATCCGTGGACGATCACCTTGGTCGGTAAATCAGGATCTATCGCACGATTCGCATTATCGTTTATATCGTCAGCTGGGACTTCCATCGGTATGGATCGCGCCTTTCTACTTCCATACACCAGAAATCTGTGCATGAAAATTCAATTAAACCCATTCATCCACCCGCGTTCTTCTTCTTTCAAGAATAATCTCCATGTTTATTCTACTATTATTTCGAATTTATGTATCAGAATTTTCTATATACTGCTTGATTTGTGTTGTAATAAAATCCGGTATTTTTATGATCATTGCGCTTTTAGTCATTTTCTGTTCGTGTCTTAACATTTATTCTACTATTTGTTCAGAATTTATGTATTATAATTTTTTATATACAGCTTGATTTGTGTTGTAATGAAATCTGGTATTTTTGTGATCACTGCGTTTTTAATCATTTTCTGTTCGTGTCTCAACATTAATTCTAGTATTTGTTCACAATTTATATATTATAATATAGTTTGATTTATGTTGTAATAAAATCTATTATATTTATGACTGCGTTTTCAGTCATTTTCTGTTCCTGTTTTAACATTTATTCTACTATTTGTTCAGAATTTATATATTATAATATAGTTTGATTTGTGTTGAAATAAAATCTATTATATTTATGACCGCGTTTTCAGTCATTTTCTGTTCCTGTCTCAACATTTATTCTACTATTTGTTCACAATTTATATTATTATAATTTTTTGTATACAGCTTGATTTATTATTGCAATAAATTCCGAAATATTTATGTCCATTATAGTTTCCGTTATTCTTTGGCGCTATTAAGATTGTATTTTATAATTAAATTTGTTTATTATATTCTCCATACATAAATCGTAAGATTTAATACTCCTGTATTTAGTACTTTAAAGTATTTAACGTGTGGATAAGAAATCTCATACTAAAAGTAACCCAAAAGTAATTGAAGTAAAACGGTTAATGAAATGATCGTTCACCTGGTACCAACATCCTTCGGCGGAGAGGGCAGCATCTCCAGATAACTGAAGGGTCCAGTATCCTCGAAACAGCCAACATCCTCGTAGCAAACTTTGGAGACATCTCTTTTACGTCTATGATGGAACTTCTTATGAAGTGTCCATTGCCTCATCGATTCGACTACCGATTGAAATATCAGAGCATCATTTTGCTCGTCCAAAGATTCCAGAAGCGACGAAGTCCAGCTATTCGCCGACACCGAATTTTCTGAAACATTCACGAAATTCCACGATGTATTATAACGATATATTATCGAACAAAATTGATAAGTAGTGGTACTGAAATTCTAACCCTTTACACTTGCAAGCGATTCTCAGTCGCCACTCGAGTTGCAGCAGTAAATTGAATGGCGACTGAAGGGCGACGTTTTAATGTCACCTCTCAGTCGCCGTTCGAATGTAACGAGTTAATAAAACTTGGAATGCTTCCAGTTTATTCGTAAGTTCTTAGTTCTGGAATGTTTTTATTTTATCTGAATTTCAATCACAATATATCCGTTATTAAAAATCCGTGAATCGGGAGAAGGGTTGACTGCGATATGCAGATGTAATTATGCGATATTTGGTATAGTTTGGTAAGATATAATTTTGGTGGAAAGTTGGTAGCCGGTCAGCAGATCGGTTTCGCGGGTCGCGGAGTTTTACCGATTCAGAGTGTGAGTACATCCTGAACTTACGACCCAGATCCACCCGACGCGAGTGGAAAAACTCGTAGGAAAAGAATGTCGGGGTTATCTCTGTCTTCTTGGATCGAGGAAACCAGCTCTACCAACTGATTCCACTCACCTTCGAAGTGGGAGGAACTTCTTCCATTTCAATTTAAACAATTACAATTTGAAGAATATTTTTAACAGGGAAACAAATGTCACATTATTTGCCGGACTACATACATCTTCATCGATGCTGTCGAACTTACCGCTGCCATCATTTGTGAACCGAGTTACATACTATATATCGAAACCGCGTAGTATAAATACCGCGTTGTACGAGAATCGCTAGAATTTGTGAACCGCGTTAGATTTCAGAAAAAAGTCGCGTCGTAAAAGTCGCGTTACGCAAGAATTGGGTTTCAGAAACGCGTTATATCGAAGTCGCATTGTACAAGTATCGCGTTGTACGAGGATCGCCACAATTTTTGAACTGTTATATCGAAACCGCGTAGTATAAGAACCGCGTTGTACGAGAATCGCTAGAATTTGTGAACCGTGTTAGATTTCAGAAAAAAGTCGCGTCGTAAAAATCGGGTTACGCAAGAATTGGGTTACAGAAACGCGTTATATCGAAGTCGCATTGTACAAGTACTGCGTTGTACGAGGATCGCCACAATTTTTGAACTGTTATATCGAAACCGCATAGTATAAGAACCGCGTTGTACGAAGATCGCCGCAATTTGTGAATCGAGTTGTATCGAAACCGCGTAATATAAGTACCGCGTTAGGTTCCGAAGTTGCCTTGATATTAGTGATTTCCATCTCCGCGATCCAACTCCCGCGTTAAACGAGGGTTACCTATATATATTATGAAATATCCTTAAATATTCCACGACGGAATTGTGTCAGTTTGAAATTGACCTCCGATGCACTTTCTTGCACGGATTTCATAATCTCTACTTTGGATCGGTACCTTCGAGCACGGTTGCATAACTCACCCGAGAGTTCAGGATTATGAAATACGCGATACATTAAATTCAAATTAAAGAGCTGTGTTAAAATTATTGAGATATTTCTGCAAGATCCGCGACATTCTTATTATAAAATCGCGTGCTCGATAATTATCGAGAAGAGCAAAAACTGAAGTGACACGAGTTTTTTAAGCAAACTCTGTCACGCTTGTGGAATATCTAGTTTATAATCGGACATCCAGCTAGTTCGATCGGTGACAAGTCGCAATTGCGTTCGATATAATTCGATATAATTCGATATAATTCGATATAATTGATATGCGCTGCGGGATTGTATGCACACAAGTATGTACAATATAAATGTATATGTGTTAGGTATTAAAAATATGTATAAGTTTAAAAGACAGTGAAATTTGTTTGATAGTCAAATATTATTAATCGTATCTATAAATAATTATTTAATAGCGATGCATTAAAGCAATTCTAATATTTCTAATATTAAGAACGCTTTGCCCAGGAAAGGCGACATTCAGATTTACTCCAGTTATTTTCAATTAGCACCAACGATGCAGTAAATCTTTAATGTCGCCTCTCAGTCGCTGCGATAAGTTTATACAATAATAAATAATCTCGACTGCCAAGGATTTCAATAATACATTAAGGTTTTCCAAAATATTATAACAAGATTCGTAGTATTATTCATAATATATTTAACACAAAATAATTAAATTATTAGATCTCTATTAGTTCTACGTTAACAAAAAGTAATACTTTCACGTATATTTATATTTAATTCGGATGATTCTCCGAGTCATTTTCACGTTAGAAAGATTAGACACACGTTTAGTGCAGTTTTTCTTTACACAATTGATAACGATCGCGAGAGAACTAGTTTTTGAAGGAGGATGAATAAAAGAAATGTAAACAGTTGCCAAACCGCTTCGCGAAGAGTAAGCACTCGCTACGTGATAAGTGTCTCGAAACTGATTCCTCGCGAAATCCTTGCGAAACAGCTTTGTAACGCCGCTTCTCCTTCGTTAACCATAATAGATTATCTCCGCGTGCATTCACGGTCTCATCGGTGGATTAAATGGCGTAATCAGGGTGTATGAACTGGAAATACTAACGAGCGAGCTATGATTCTCCCCGATCTTTATTTTGTTGAACGTTACTATTTTATTCCAATTTATTCATTATAGTATTCTGTTCGATCTTTATTCCGTTTAACGTTAACATTTGATTTCAATTTATTTATTATAGTATACTCTTCGCACTGTTTCGTTTATCGTTATTATTATATGCCGATTTATCTGTTATTCTTTTCGATCTTTATTTCGTTTATCGTTATCATTTTATTTCAATTTATTTATTATAGTATTCTCGGTATAACTGTTATATGAGGATCGCCACAATTTGTGAGCCGCGTTATATCGAAGTCTAATTATATAAGTACCGCGTTATATGAGGATCGCCACAATTTGTGAGCCGCGTTATATGCGCATCGCCCCAATTCGTGAGCCGCGTTATATCGAAGTCTAATTATATAAGTACCGCGTTATATGAGGATCGCCACAATTTGTGAGCCGCGTTATATGCGCATCGCCCCAATTCGTGAGCCGCGTTATATCGAAGTCTAATTATATAAGTACCGCGTTATATGAGGATCGCCACAATTTGTGAGCCGCGTTATATGCGCATCGCCCCAATTCGTGAGCCGCGTTATATCGAAGTCTAATTATATAAGTACCGCGTTATATGAGGATCGCCACAATTTGTGAGCCGCGTTATATGCGGATCGCCCCAATTCGTGAGCCGCGTCATATCAAATTCTCATTATATAAGTACCGCGTTATATGAGAATCGCCACAATTTCTGAGCCGCGTTATATCAAAGTCTAATTATATAAGTTCCGCGTTGTACCAGGATCATTACCATTTCTAAACCGCATTACATCGAACTCGCATTTCACTAGAATCGTCACAATTCTTGAACCGCATTGTACTAGGATCGCTGCTATTTCTAAACCTCGTTTTATAAGTACCGCGTTATACAAGTACCACGTTATATCAGGTTTACCCGTAGCCAGTATTCTTCCACTTATATTTTCACCGGGCAGAGTAATATCAATTTGCATGGAAGTAGTTCGGTGATCGAAAGATGAGAAGCGTGAAATGAAATTCTAACGGTGGTTACGGTTGCTCAATTCGGCCGTTGTATTTGGTGTCACGTGATGGGAACCGAGGATAAATGGACTTCTCAGTGAAGGGAAACGAATCGGTCGAATCAGGATCGTTACAACGCAACCTGGAGACGACTTAACGGTACGACTACCGTCTCGAACCACATGGAACTGTATGTATCTTCCAACGGGATACCCGTCGGATCTCTCGAACTACGACAACCGAAAGGCCTTTGTCACCGGCGACGGTACACCGTTTATTACAGTAAACTCCCATATAACGCGGTTAATACGTTACGCCTCGAAGGAGACTGGAAATAACAAGCTATGATACGCTCGATTAAAGTAAACGGAATTCCTCCATTTTATTATGTAGCGCGTTGTACGAGAATCGCGTTACACGAACAAAATCGTCGCAATATCTTTAGTGCATTCCAGGAACTCGCGTTATACCAGAGTTTACTGTACCGTGTTCCTCCGCTAGCAAGATCGAGTATTAAATAACACTGTCTTGCAATCTTAGTAATGCAACGAATAAAATAATCGTGGAAATACGGGAAGCAAATATTTCGATATCTATTTGTTCATAAATGATGCTTACAAATATGATTATATTTACGATAATATAAATTTTATAACAAACATCCGAGTATCTCGAACGGGTAACTGAACCGCATTATTTTCTCATGTTCCAATTAGCAACACCAAACGCTGGTTTAAGTATAAATTATACAATTCAATTTCAGATAAATCGGCATAAAAGAATCACGATGAACGAAATAAAGATCGAGAAGAATAATAAACTGCATAATCATAATTCTAATAATAACCAAATAAACTACATAATTAGTCCGAATATAAATTGTACTAATAAACATCATTAATCTTACGCGGACATAAATATTACAATGTTCACCCGACATTAAACATTCAAACCACATTGTCTTCCAATCAGCGACACCAAAAATTCTTCTATAAATTATACTTACAAATCTGATTATATTTGTGCGAGTATGAATTTTGTAAGACACATTCGAGTATCCGGAACCGGTAACTAAACAGCATTATCATCGAATCTTCTGATTGGCGGGTGGAAAAAGTGGGTGTCGAGAAGTTGGGAAGGGTCGCGAGAGAGATAGTGGTTCAGGAGGTCGATCGGAATCCGACCGGTTAATCTTTACAAATCTAGAGTGTCTTTTGTCCGATGTAGGCCACGCCGGTGATCTTACAAGACGCGTGCTCGTTCTCAGCATAGGAGAGGATGCAATTTGTGCCAGCTGTCGTCCGGAATTAATCCGGAATTATTACGCAGGTGATTCCGCTTGTCTAGGAATGATTATCGAGTTCCCTGAACGGCGAAACGCGAGACACAATGCGCGTGAATCTCAAAATCGGATTGTGACACAGTTTCCAGTGTGCCGAGGTCGGTGAACTTTGGAAACGTGAACCGGTACCTTCGTGGATCTGTTAACACGATGTATACCGTGGCGGTCACCGGTGACCGCCAATATTACTAAAAACTCGAATCAAATGTATCGCTAATATTCGACAATTTTTAATATTTCTAATGTTACGATAAAGATATAAATTAATCGATATATCGTAGGGCGCTTAAACGGCTTTATTTTTAATATGTGGTGGTATCGTATAACACGGATTTCGGCGCGGCCCTTAAACTGTTAACACGGTTACTGCCGATATTAATATTACTAAAACTCGAATCAAATATGTCGCTAATGTTCGTCAAATTTTTAATATTTTTACGTTACGATAACGATGTAAATTAATTAATATATCGCAGAGCGCTTAAACAGTTTTATTTTTAGACGTTGTATGGATGCGTATTGCGTGGTATCGTATAACACGGCTTTCGTTGCGGCACTCAACGTGTTCAGGTACCAACCATCGTATTCCATTGCACCAACGGATCATACCTCGCTACATTCACTTTTATCCATTGATTAGATCTAATCGCGATCCAGTAATTCCAGGAATCTATCATTTATCATTCGAAGATCATAACACGTTTTCCATACACGAGAAACCATGGAACGGCAAGAATTTCCGTGGAATAATCGAGCAAGTAGAAATACTTGGAGATAAAGGAAACTGTGAATATAAATTGCTACAACGAGGTATTAATTACGGTATCATTTTACGAGTAATAATTGAAGCAATTTGTTATTATTATTAACGATAAGATACAAATTGGATGTACGTGGGAAGGATACAGTGCATCGTACTTAATAGAATCCTAGTAATTTAAATTGTCAAATCTTTTTAATCCACTCGATAACGGTGATTATTCGTTAAATTGACTTTCGATAGTCGACCCGAGTTCGTGGTTCGTGTAACGTCGATTGGAAGAACCGTTACACCATTACTCCGTTATGGCCGGTGCATTTGTACGGTGCAAGTACACTTGTCGGAAAGTCTTTCTAATCTGAATTCTACTGAGAAAAAAGCTAATGAAACAAATTTAATTGACGATGAAATCTTCGACCGATTTCTTGTAGATCGATCGGTAAAAGTACCAAATATTAATTGGTAAAACAATTACCGTTATGGCTGGTGCATTTGCACGGTCTAAGTACACTTGTTGAAAAGTCTTTCTAATCTGAATTGTACCGAGAAAAAACGTCGTGAAAACAATTTAATTGACAATGAACTCTTCGACCGATTTCTTGTAGATCGATTGATAAAAGTATCGAATATTAATTGGTAGAAGAATCAATTTTTCAAAGAACTGATCTAATGCGAATCAAATCTGTACAAAATAAAAATAAAAGTATCAAATATTAATTGGTAGAAGAATGAATTATTAAAAGAACTGATTTAATGCGAATCAAATGTGTACAAAATAAAAGTATCAAATATTAATTGGAAGAAGAATGAATTATTAAAAGAACTGATCTAACGCGGATCAACTGTGAACAAAATGAATATCGGAAGACCAAAACTTCGAACGAAACTTCAAATCCGAAAGTGATACATCGCGGCGATTATTGTTCCGAGAAGATGGCCGATGAATCGCGCGAGTGTAAGTCGTGTTTTAGAGTGAGTTTCAAAAGTGAAATCGCGAATGTCAGTTCGATCGAAATGACGTCTTTTATTGGGTATCCTGACACACACCGGATGCTTCACCTCTTTGAAAGGATCCACGCGGAAAGTGGACGCGCGAGATGACGATGCCACTCCGATGAAAGTTACCGATCCTTCGAGCTACGCCTTCCTTTCTCGTTTCACTTCTGCCGAGGGTGTAATAAATCTGTTTCCAAGGTCCGACCTCGCTTCCTATCACCTCGCATTGTTTAGATCCGGATCAATGGAATTTCGAAAACCACCCACTCTCTGATCTGGACTTTCAACGGGGGAGCAAAAAATCGGCATCCGATTTCGATTTCTAAAATGAATTTCATGTGGCGACGATCTGTGATATTTCTTTGCTCCAATTGTATTTAATAAATATTACTGATTGTAAGTAGATATTGGTGCTGCAATTATTTATTTAACCTGGCGATAGATGAAGAATAATTTATATTATACTAATTAATATTGTAATTTATTTATATTGTTGTTAACTCATTAGAATCTACACGATGTCGATGATTACTTGTTAAATGGCAATTATCTGTCTCATTATTTTATTACTAAATTATAAGTAATCGTGTGAAGTCGTTTCATGGAAGAAATCGGTGGTTAACGAGTTAATATATGTTTTTCTTTGTTTTTGCGTAAATAGAAATTAATAACCTATATATTATCTGCTAGCAAATGAACCGTTATTAAATAGCTAATTAAATAAATTATCTTTATCGAACGAAAAAGTGTTCTACGATATGTTGATTAATTTCCATTATTATCGTAACGATAAAAGTATTGAAAATTTCATATTTATATAATATATTTATATAGCATTGATTCGATTCGAATTTTTTTTAGTTTTCAACGTATAAACGAAACGTCCTCCATTTTTTAAATCATATTCAAAGCGATAATGTATGTAACACGTGTAACCAGATAATCGTTTTAATATCTATAGCCTCGATCGACCATAAGATAAAGTGGCATTTAATTCTCCGTCGGAATACCAGATACAAAATGACAGCATTAGAAAGTAGAAACAGAATTGGATCGTCGTCCATCTTGGTGGTGTAACTCTTCGGAAGCTAGCTGAAAAAATCAGACGTTGTATATCCAGACATCTTCTCGGAGTAATAAGAAAGTTCTGTGAAGCCGAAGTAAAAAGATGTAAGCGGTAAGCAAACCGCGAGTGGAAGAAGTCTGAAGATCACGAGAAGCTCTCACTAGCGAGTCCGATTCGTGATGAATTTCTAACCGGAAGAAGCCCGAAGAGGAAGAAGGCGCGGTACCGGAAAGTCGACGACGCTACGCATTGTGTCTCTTTATTTCGTAACCCTTCGTGTTTCTTTATCTCTTCGAAACTCTGATCACGTTCGAGAGCTTTCCCTCCGTTACCGAGTTGCACCAACGATTTTTGGATTCCATTCAAGGAAACCGAACGGAATCGAATAAAAGATTTCACATAGATTCAGGAATAAATAATGTTTAGAACAACGATTATCCGGGAATCACATTCGCATGGTACTCTAATCGCGAGTCCGTTGAACTTTTTGATGACAACAGAAAAACAAATATTTTCTGATTAAATTATCTGCTGAATTGTAAGCAAAGATGTTGTCATGCGATCGAGTAATTTCAATATACTTATTATTATATTTAGGTTTAAATACTTAAATAAGTTTAATATATTATACTAAATGTCTTTTGATTTACGCGGAGTATTGGTTCCAGGAGGTGATTTTACGCGTATAAAAAGTCTCGTGTAAACGGAAGGATAGTTTACTGTATATAAAAAATGCGTAAATCGAGGGATGAGTGTATATTATTCTTCAAGTATTTTTACGTTCGTAGAAATAGAAAGCCAGCAAAGTGGACAAAAAGTGCAACTACATTAACGAGCGATAATCACGATGCAAACTAACAATATCCTCGGTTTATTAATAAATCATGAGAGGACATAATCGGAGTTATTTACATTCGACACGGAGGTACGAGTGTTGTTTGGTGAAAGAAGGATAAAAAGAAAGAAGTTAAGAAATGGAAGAAAGACACTCGAGATTGGGTTTCTCTTGTTTTCGTGGATAAAAGATCGCGTGCGAGCAACGGAATATCGGAATATCGAGTGTTGTACGGTTGGTTCTTGGAGAGGATTCATGAGGTGAGTGGAAAAAGGAAACGGCCGCCATTTGCTGGAGAAAGTACCTAACTTCGGGACTAGAAATTCTTGAGTTCTACCTACGCACGTACGAAATCATACGACATCATATATGAACTCATACATGATTCACATACGAACTCATACATGAACTGATATATGAACTAATATATGAACATACATACGAACTGATATATGAACTCACACATGAACTGATATATGAACTAATCTATGAACATACATACGAATTCATATATGAACTCACATGAGAACTGATATATAAAACTAATATATGAACATACATACGAACTCATATATGAACTCACGGGACGAACTCATATATGAACTCACGCATGAACTGATATATGAACTAATCTATGAACATACATACGAATTCATATATGAACTCACACGAGAACTGATATATGAAACTAATATATGAACATACATGCGAACTCATATATGAAATCACAGGACGAACTCAAATATGAACTAATCTATGAACTAATCTATCAACATACATACGAACTCATATATGAACTAATCTATGAACATACATATGAACTCATATATGAACTCAAACATAAACTGATATATGAACATACATACGAATTCATATATGAACTCACAGGACGAACTCATATATGAACTAATATATGAACATACATACGAATTCATACATGAACTCATGCATATATGTACTCATATACGAATTCATACACATAAGTACTCATATATGAACTCACACATGAACTAACGTGAACGTTCACAATAATGACGCCGACATGTGGCTCGAGATCGAGCCAAAGCCAGTAATACCGTAACTCAACCTTCTTTTTTTAACACCTTCCTTTCATCCGCCTTTTCTTTTGGTCCAAGCTGATCACCGACTTATCGTTAGACTTAATGTCACGCATATGGATCAAGATATGCATAATGCAAATAACATGTCGGTGTCTGCTAATCTCTAATTGCAACGCGTGATAAGCAACACGGGTTTGCATAATTTCAGCGTTTATATGATAATAGTAACAAAAGCAAGTTTATCGGAAATTGAGAAACACTCTTCCTTGTATTATCTCGAATTTTATGTGCTGTTGATTTATGATACTTTTTTCGTTAATTGCCGTATTTAGTAAATATTATTATTTGTACTTTGCAATGGTAAAATAATAAATATAGATTTCCTAGAAATGCAGAATCTTTACCGAGCTCGAATATGTTACATTTTACGTAAATATGTTCAATAAATTAACAAAATCTGCATTCACTGGGTTTCCGCCGTGGAAATACAATAATTAGCAGAAAAAATTGGAGGACGCGTTGAAATTGAGCAACGTCGTTTCGCTTGTAGTCGGAAAGAATAGAATTAATTTGTTTTGTTATACGACAGGAAATAATTGTGTACATCTGTCATTGTTTGTTCCTCGGAGGAACTGTTTCGTTGGCATTGCATTCGACGGAGCGGAAACGCGGATGGTTTTTTCGTTGTTACAAACATTAGGGATCCTTGCAGAATCGAGATACAACGTAACACAATCAGATAAGCTGTAATTTGGAAGGTAAAGAGTTGGATTTTTAATTTTGTTCGAACGTACAATTTTAGAATATGTTCAATATCGAAAAGGTCCCAATAAAGTTGGGATTATTGGGTTATTTCAATCTTTTGATGATGCAATTAAATTATTTTCGAATGAAATTATTATTTGAAGAAATTCTAGAGTTTTTCTCACTTAATACCTATAATAATAATATTTTTCAATAAATGCTTGAAGAATAGAATTTAATTCATTATTAATAATGCCTGTTTTTTTTATAAGAGTTTATCCAGTTTCGAATATCCGTTATAATGTAAATTATGATATATTATATTACATGATGGTTAATTAATCGAAGAAATCATTTCCAAGGATTAAAAAAATCCCAGTTTGATAATCACTCGAAATAAATATGCATCGCAATAATAATTACTCACGAAACCACACATTCACCCTGAAAATCGCGAGTCTCCCCGGTAAAACACCGAAAGCAGGAATCTCGCGCGGGGAATTTCAGGCCGGAAGTTTGGTAGACGGGGAACGCATGCCGGGAAGTTGCCTGAAAGAAACTAATCGCGGTGTACCACTGCTGAAATTACGTGTTTCTTAACAGGTTTTGCAACAGCTTTTCCTTGGCGGAGTCCACGACATTTAGACTTTACGATTGTTTTCTATCACTGTATTTAACTACTTGAAGATGGTGATGATAGAGTTGGCTGCAATTATTTAAGTCTAATTGTAAGTAAAAGTACAGTGGAAGAAAGAAAGCAGCGGATGATTGAAGTAGTCGACAAGATGGAATTATCGCGTAAGTTCATGTTGTAGTTTTCGGAAACGGAAGAGTTGATGAACGAATAAACTTATTCTCTCAGGGCTCCTCGAAAGAAAGTAACCGGCTGTTTCTTCACGGTCACGGTCACGATAAACACTTATACACGCTCGATATGGTATTATAACAGTTCTGCTCTTTCGTGATATCATAGATTCATCTGCATATTCACGATCACAAATATCAAAACGATATTGAAATAAATTAATCTTGCCGATATGTGAATGCTCTATACATTAATGTTATCATTTAATACCAAAGCTACCAAAGCGGTCTACACTTTTTATTTAGATTAATCCTAAATAAAAGACGCAAATATAGACGCATATAATTTGATGCATTAATTAATTCGGATCCTCCAGTCATGATTTCTATGCATATCAATTTGAAAATAGAACGGAGTACAAGTTCAGTAGTTTTAGTGTTAATTTTATCTACTTTCGAATGTACAATTTAAATGAAGCAGGTTTATATTAGGTGTACCGGAAAGTACACAATTCGGGATTGGAGAATTTTTCCGCAACGAAGTTTGGGAATTTGATTTCTTCGAGAAGAGAAATTGGGGAATTTGATTCTTTCAAAAAGGGAAATTTGGGAATTGGTGTTCTTCAAGAAGGGAAGTTTGGGAATTTGTTTTCTTCACAAAGAGAAATTTAGGAATTGGTTTTTTTCAAATAATATCTAATAATAATATAAAAATTGGTTTCCGATTTTATGTACTGGCTACATTAAAAAGAGAAAGAGACGATGTCGATGCACCGTTTCGAAGGGTAATTAAAAGCATTTCGTATCGATAGCCCCGGAGGGGGAGGGGGCAAAAACATAGCTTTCACGTATCGGGTCATTATTTTTGGTGGCACAAGGTGCCCCGAAGAAATCGAGCGGTGAAAATTTCCCGAGAGATTCGCGTATAAACTGTGGAGAGCAGGTTGATTTTTCAAGTGAATTTACATTAAACGTGCACACCGTCCATCGTGCGTGCATATAATATTGGTATCACTGGTAAGTCGCTTTCACTGGCCGCAAAATAACCTCGCGCGACTCCGACACTTTGCCTGATGTGTCCGTGAAATTTGTACCTAGGCCGAGTTTACATCTTCGTTGCGACACGTCACTTTTAGCGCGTAATTAAAGATCGTTCATCAAAAATAACTGGAAACCTATTAATTACGGAAAATGATTACGAATCAAATTCTTGGAAAACTATTCTTTGAATAATAGTTTTTTTGTAGGGAGTTGTAAACATTATTTAAGCAATATCGAATTACCACTTCTCTAAATATTAAAATATATTATATTATATGATGGTTAATTGATCGAAAAAATAAAACCGAGATAAAATGAAATGTCTCATTATCGAGAAATTATATTATATTATATTGATATAAGAAGAAATATAGATCGTCCAAAATCGTCTTTAAAAAAATGCCTAGATTTCATTATTTTCAAGCGAAGTTTCTACCGCTATAAAAATGTGATCAAGAAATTAATAATATGCTCAAAAAATTGATAAAAATATTAAAATGTAGAGATAAAATGTTTTATTGCTGAGAATCCAAGGAGTTCTATGTAAAATAAAAGTTCTATGCAAAACTTGTATTCGTGGGAGAATATGTTCGTTTTAATATATCTTGGTGATTGAGGTAAGTTTTTAGGATCCAATGGTGCGTGACAAGTTGGAAAGTACTGTAATTACGAGCAACATTCGTTAACTTTTTTCACCGACTTCGGTGTATGGAATTTCAAGAAATATTCTAGCAACGTGCCATACTATTTGGCAATTTATTAGTCGGATAAGTTTCGTTATGAAATATTGCAGAACTGGCAACCGAAAAAACTATTTCAAGCTATCACTTATATGATAATATATTCCTTCTCCGGCTATTAAATTTCTACCTCCGAATATATGCAACAATATTGCAAATCTTACTCGTTCTTAATAGCAATATTTATAGAACTTTCCATTAAACTTAGCCATCTATTTACACGGTATTCGAATTCCCCGATTTCGATTTAACACGCTTGAAAAAATGCGAAAGAAAATATATACTTTTGAATTATGTTATATATATATATATATATATTGCTTGAATTAATAAATTTTTATTTCAAAGTATGTACTCCAATTTTTGAAAAAAAAAACAATACTGTTTCATATGGATTTGTGAAATTTATTACATATTTATTATCAATCTGAAACGTGGATTCGAATTGCACGATTTCAATTGACACGGCAATCATTTCCGGGAAACCAATCTACCGTGTAAATCGAGGGTTAGGTGTAATACGAATTGTAAATCAGGAAATAACCCCAACGAGCCAGGACAGCCAATCGTACGCACGATGGCCGAGTGTTAAGTAGAAAAAGACATCAGCGGTCAGACGTCGATTAAGAAACACGCTTAAAATTTAAGACACCGGCATTGCTGACCTCAACGTCTATTACATGATTAAATAATTGTCCCCGATTTGTTAACGGTTCATACAACGGAATGTACAAAGTGTACGCCGAAAGAATGAAAAAGAACGTTGACAACTTTATCTTTTTACTGCAACCAAATACCAACAAATAAAATTAAAGGCAATCGTTTCTTCTGTTATATGAAATTATTCCCGCAGGATCGTAGTAATAGATTCATTAAAAAAAGGGGGTCAGCCGTTGGAAGCTGAGTGAGTGGCTGGTTTATTTAGACACGAAACATTGGAACCGAATTCGTAATGAGGAGCCAACATGTATTCCCACTTTTCTGACATAGATTTTAGATGATGACACTGTCTCGTTTGCTACTTATTAGGACATTTTTAATTATTTATAATTGAATAAGTATCAGTGTCAAACGCGAATCTGTCGAACGTTATTCAGCTGTTATTTTTATTCATGGGGACTTAAGTTTATGTGGGGAAATTATTGGTGAAATTTATGTGGAAAAATTGTTGAAGAAATTTATGTGGAAAAATATTGATGAAATTTGTAGAGGAAAAGTGTTTGGCAAAATTTTGCGTTGGAAAGTTAGTCAAGAAATTCAGGCGAAAAAATATTGACGTAGTTTAGGTGGAAAAATTATTGGCGAAAATTATATGCGAAAGAATATCGATGAAAATTATGAGGAAAAGTTTTCGGTGAAATTTATGTGGAAGAATTGTTGAAGAAATTTATCCTAAAAAAATATTGATGAAACTTATACGAAAAATGATTAATAAAATTCAACGTATTCGTAAGATAAAATGATTACATCGGCGATAATAAAATTCTAAATAATACAAGATAAAAAATAACATTACATACCGTAAAGGGTGGCCAATCCGAGTATCCAAAAACCGAAAAGAAATTTGCCAATCATCCTGCGTTTTTGGACCGGCTCGAGGAACACACTTTCAAAAATACATTCCCGTATATAAATACATACAATCGACACAATAATTCACAAAGAAAATTGTTTTGCGTGAAATTGTCTGTCGATATACAAATGTCAGCGCATTCTCATCTCTCATTCGGTTGTCCGCCAATAAAATAAATTAATGGTAAAACTTTAATCTCGAAATAGTCGGCATACAAGTCGACCGATCGGATCCAATGCGATTTAATTTGTTAGCTTTGTATCGACACAGCTTTTTTTGTCCTACTAAACCTCTACTTTCTCCTTTGCTTCATTCACAATCTACAATTCGTATTACATTTATTTCCTTCTCCGGTGATATCGATCGGGCTTTTTATCACGCGTTTTATTTAAACCGATTCAACGTAATTTCAGGAACCGATCATTGTCGACGTTGATCAAAGAAGTTCAACGGTGAGTGTAAAAAATATATTGGTAATCAGTGGAGATTGTTGTTTTTCGTCAGACCGGTCCAACTTCTCCTGCTTTCTCCTTCTAAATCCCGACCAGTCTTCTTGTCGGAACCGAACGAGAATTTTCAATGTCCTCTAGGACTTCCTTTCGAGAAACTCGCATTCAGATGAATTACAAAACATCCACGGAATTCCATCAAACTTGTGTAATGATTTAATCGAGTAACACTTTTGAAATCAGTCCCTTGTCACCAATAAACAGTCAGCATAACATGACATTAATGCCATGCGCAGAAGTTCAACTCTGATATTAAATTGCATTAATCTCCCGTGAATTTCTTTCTTGATTAATTCATATCTTCCTGCCGGAGATCAATCTTTTCGTTGATGTTAGACTGCGATGAAAGATACCATAACAGTTCTCGAAGTTATGGCAAACACTTTCGAATCAATGCTTTTGTATTTAATAACACTTTACTGCGCGGAGACTTCGTCCCGAGTGAAGCATCTGTATGTATTGGAACCCTTTTTGAAATCCTTTGAAGGATTCTTGGGGAAATCCGGTAAAACGGAAAGGCTACCGCGGAACAGCAGAAACTTGAAGAGAGAGTTCGAATCACCGTGTGATACGCCTCCAGGAACACGAGAGCTGCTACCTCGTGGCCTACTATAACAGAACTGACTCCCACCATCTTCTTACCTATGCTCTTTACCTCTTCAAAGCGAACGGTCTTTACGCGCCATTTTTTTACCTCTGCGCGTCTTTACCATTGAAACAATTTTCTTCCCTTCGCCTTTGTAGCCTTATCACATAACGTCTTATTGTTAGCTACTCTTCGTCACTATAGTGACTTGCGCGCATGTCATCTCTTCGGACGGTACGCCACTATAGTGGCTTTCCCGTATGTTATATTATTATGTTTTTTTTTCAAACTCTTTAGATGAAAATACGTAAAGAAATTATAATTTATTCATCTGTAACTCTATTCTAATGTGATTTCTAAAGTATTTGCCGAGAATAATTGCGCGACTGATTCCTAGAAACCCCGAGGATGAAATATTAATATTATGTATATAAGTATTTACAATATTAGTATCGTGATGAATTACAGAACTTCAAATATTCAGGTCAAAACACTTTGGGGCACCGGTGCGTTTTTCTTCCGAGTTGTAGCGGTATTTTTTTTTAATTGCATGTAACGAGGGTAAGTTTCACAGACCATCACGTTTCCGTGACTCGGCAGACACCTTGCGTTTCGAGTTGTTTTAATGCAAGATTTAAAGAGCGGGCATAGGAATACGCGAAGATTGAATAAAATGTAACCTCTTGACTTAAACTCTTCCAATTATACTGAATTGTGTTTAATGAACGTGCTTATGTCTTTGAACAGTTATGTTCTTGGAAATTCATGTAGACATTAATTAATCTAATTACGAAGTCTGTCGGAGAATATTCTTCGTGAAATGTGAGGTCAGCGCTCGCTTTAAATCGCACGCGATTCAATTGTTACATGTTGTAACGCGAATGGCTGACATTCTATTATGAACAATAAGATCCTTATCAAGTGTCATCCGGGGGTTTGGATTAATGTGATCACTGCGCTTCTTCGATGTACAATAATATTTGTATTTGCAAATCGACTATGTGAAATCATCTTTAAACATTGCAGTTAATGAACGCAAAGAACAATGAGGTTTGTACTTTGTAGTTTGTGTGGAAAAATTGTTGTCGAATTCTATGTGGAAGAATTATTCACGGAATTTCCGTGGGTAAATTATTAACTCAATTTAGATGGGAAAATTATTGGCGAATTTTATGTGCGAAAATTGCGATAACAAGAAGTTTATGTGGAAAAATTTGGACAGCAAGAAATTTACGTGGAAAAATTTGTACAACAAGAAATTTACGTGGAAAAATTTGTACAACAAGAAATTTACGTGGAAAAATTGCGACAACGACAAAATTTATGTGGAAAAATTTGGACAACAAGAAATTTTCGTGGAAAAATTTGGATAACACGAAATTTACGTAGAAAAATTGCGACAACAAGAAATTTACGTGGAAAAATAATTGACGAAACTTATGCGGAAATAAACGATCAACGATTTCCTCTGGCAAAATGAGAAATAAATTCGTATAATAAAAACAGAATATATGACATTATATTATATCAGTTGCAAGCGTGCCTTAAACTTGTAACATTGTTGCCACGGTAGCAGTAAAGTTAGTCAACAATTAGAAGAACAAACGGACACGTTGAAGATGATAAGGTTCAAGGAATAAAAATAAGTCACTGGGATAATGATCCGTTGTTTATGTTTAACCTGTCTTAGTATATCTCGAAGTTAATTGCTATGGTATACCAATTGTAGCGCTAAAAAGCTGTTGCACTATCGAACGACTAATGCGTGCCGATACCATAGAAATTGCGTATGGTTGGTAGGCTTATTGTTAGCCAACAAAGGCCACTGAATTTTCCTAGGCTGTCGCAACGGGCCAGTTTCACCACGATCGAAAGTACGTATGTACTTGCAATTATATATGAACGACGTGTTACCAAATATTATATCATCGTCCCGGTGCCAAGCGCAACCGAAAATGGATGCCCACGACTTCTAACGACGCCAAACAATGTTCATGTTCGCTTTCACGAGCAATAAGGAAATGCCTATACTGACTGACAATAAACTCAATTTGTTTATCGCGTGATGGAAGAACAAACTATGTATTTCGTAAAATACTATACAAGATAACCCTTGTATAATGCGGGAGTTAGATTCCAGAGAAAGCTTGCGTTATGCGAGACGGGATTTGATACAGGCGTTGTATAGAAGTTGCATTGTATTATAGATGCGCCGCGTTATACGAGGATCACCACAATTTGTGGGCCGCGTTATATCGAAACCGAGATGTACAAGAACGGAATTAGACGAGGATCGTCATAATTTGTCAACCGCGTTATATTGAAACCGCGTTGTACAAGAATTTTGTCATTCGAGGATCGTCATAATTTGTCAACCGCGTTATATCGACACCGTGTTGTATAAATACCGCGTTTGCAGGGGGTGGGGGGTTATTTGTACTTATATGAACATGTTTGTTCGTTTATAATGTTTTATATATGCAAAGTAAAATATAGGAACATGGTATTGAATTTATACTAACTTTACGAGACACAAGTTCCACCATTTAACGACCGATTTTTTAGCTCCTTGTATCCTATAATTTACTTTCCCCGTTTCGCATCGACATAACTACTTTCGATGTTAGTACGTTGAAAGTCCATCCCCAATTTTGTTTGCTAATTATGAGCAGTTAACGACGTGGGAGACAGAAAAGTACGGGTAAGTACGCGGAAGTGTTAATCAGAGAAAGTTCCTCGAGGAAATCATTGCAAATACCAATGACGACGTGGGAAAAATGAAGATAATCGTATTACGTGGCTTTCGTTGATTTCGCACTATTCTTTATCTTAAAAGGTCTCGGAACAAGACGCGAATTACAATTGCTTTCTGCGAAGCATCAATTCCCGACAAAGTGTGACATATTAAAATGGCGAACAATTTTGACGGAAAGAAATAAGGAACTTAACAAAATTTATTACAGGGAAATTAATGCAAGGACAATTACCGGGCTTAATTCGTCCCAAAAATTCATTTCCGCTCGATGATTTCTACGGTCATTAACTTTCAATTTAATTAATCATGAAATTCATCACGAAATGAAAGATGCAATTTCGAGGAAATAATGCATGAAGGAACGCGGTTTAATAAACCCGATGAAAAGTGCACTTTCCCTTTTTATTGGCGAGTATGGAATCATTGGTGATAGAGGAATACTATTAATTTTACGACCTCAACGGCAGCAGATGGCCAATGAGAGGACAGGTGATTTATGTAACACAATTTGTTCTACGAAATTATTACTAGCTATGATTTATGTACAAACATTTACTACAAATTCAATGAGTGAAATCAACAAAAAATCTCAACCCCTCTATTATACATTTTTTTTTAATAAAACCAAAATTTTCAACGAGAAATCTAGCAAGAATTAACCCGCTTCAAAGAAAATTAAATTAAGATCGGCATTTCTCGAGCAATATTATTAATTTTATAACAAAAACATAAAAATGCTTTATTATAAAAAGCTACGAAAATTTTGGTTTTAAATATCATTGGATAGGATTAAACATGTAATATACGAATGGATGAAATATTTGTTCTAAAAAAAATTACAATTTTATTACATCATACCTAGACCCCTGGTTTTCAGACTGCTACGATGATAAAGGAACAGCGTATTCCTCTTCATTGTGACAGCCTCATCCAGAGTTGGACAAACGCAGGAGCGGTGGGATGAATAATTCGCGCATTTTATAATTCGTAGATAACACTGTTTTCTGAGATTTGGTGCCAATAACAATGAACAACGATCACCCACGTAGTATCAAAAAACCAAAACTACCAATCGCAGATTGTGTCACTTTTGTACTTGTGTAAAGGCAAATTATTAAGCACGATGATGTAGAGTAAGCATGGAGCTTAATTCTTTTTGAGGTATCTATTTTCGTCGAAGTCATCTTCGAGCTCCTCCTCGATGACGATCTTTGTCCTTGGCCGACGCATCTCAATTTTCCATCTACGTTCCTCTTCTGAGAGGGTGCTTAAGTCAAGTGGGAGGACAATTATGGATCTAGGTTCCTGATATTGTATATTTATACTACTGCCGTCCGGCAAAACAAGAACTGTGGGGTACGTTCTCTCGTAAACATTTCGATGTTTCTTTGTTATCGCCGCTGTCCAACAATTAATGCTTCTGTAGAATGTTAGAGCAGGCTTCGTCGTGCGTAGGAGTGGACGCAAACTCATTCTGAAACACAAAATATCAAAAGTCATTCATTGAAAGAAAACATTCACTGATACACCAAGTAAACTTGGTCCGAATAGGTTAGTTTCAACTCGAACGAAAAATGCCTGCTAACCCCGAAATGACTTACGTAACAAATACTACCATCGTTTCTATCTTTAACGTGCGATATAAACAATGCAAAATAACGTCGAAGAAATATAATATTAAAGGAAAAACAAAGAAATCTTACCTGTCAAGTATATCGTAGTGTAGCCAGCACTCTTCTACGACACCAACTTCTGCGCATGCTCAGAAGATTCACGTAGTATTCTTCGTCGGCCAATGAGCGAGCAGTTCTACAGAAATCGAATCGAGAGTATCGATATTTTTCAAAGTTCGAGATATTCTTTCCGGCGATTAAGTGCAGTGCGTGTATCTGGCGTTTCTCGTGTGGTATTTTGTGTTTTAAGTGGTAATTAATTCGTTTGTTGATTGCTGCACAACGTGGAAGTGGAGAGGGACACATTTCCATCATTTTTATCATATCACGCGGGTGATTCGTCAATTGGTAAGTACAAGTTTGCATTGGATAATATCTGGTCGCTTCGTCGCAGATTCACAGCGTTACCGTGTCCATTATCGTACAGGATAAATAAATAGATATTTGGTTTATTATGGTAAATACGAGTAAGTGATCAGTCAGAAAGTGCAGTGCATGAAACTCATGCAAATGAGCTGCTCGATGTTTCCCCTTCCAAGCCTTCGTGGCAGTCTCCAGATATCTCGACATATTCTTTACGATCCCTGTGAAAAAAAATAATGTAAACCTGTGCTAAACTCCCACGAATATTTCGATTATTCTTAATGGCCTAAATTGTTCAGAATTTCTCAAAGGAAATACAGTGCGTATCAGGAAATAGTACATGCAACTATTCTGCATCGAGATAAATAAATGGATAAATAACTTTGCGGCCGTGCTCCGCCATTTTGTATATAATTCCAGGAGCCATACTATTTTCAGATTTATCTCCTTTTACGATATTCCTAGAGAAGCATTATTTGGGAGTTTTTACCAAACAGATTAGTATCATTCGTATTAGTATAATACTCTGATTAGTATAGTAGTGGATTATTTTATACTTATATCGTAACGTTTAATTTTATTCTCGAACCACTGGATATTGTACGTCACAAAGAAATGTTTTTTATTGTTTCATTCACACACAGTTATATAATGACTACTTCTCATCGTCAATTTATCCCAAAATCATGTAAATGATTTTCAAACATGCCGCATGCGTGATAAATGCAGCATAAACCAATGCTACGTATTTCCGGAAATCGAATGAAACTATGGCACGTGGTGTCAATAATAACGTGATTGTAGCAAAGCATGCAACAACTTCTTTTTATTCCAACAATTTCGTTATAAATATCAAAATGCGGGACTCGTGTAAAAGGATATCTTCGATTTGGAAGGATCACATATTTTCGTTTGTGTACGCATCGTAAGAAATATCTCGAACCATCGTATCGAATCAAATGACTTTCATTTGCCAAGAATACCACCACCAGGTGACGAATTTTATTCAGATTTCATTTCATTTTTTAACATGATTTCTCTGCGTCTATTCTTGATCTACTTTGGAAATATATCGGCCGACAATGGATTTCTAAATTTAAAGAATACTAACGGCATTATATATAGGATACTAAAACAACAATGACACATTTTACTGTTTTTTGGTATAAAAAAGAATATAAATACATGTATATACATTGGGGAGATGTAAATCATACGAGAATTAGCACATTACAACAACCTCGGTCTAACATTTAAATATATGTACACGCACTACTGCAATTTATCCTTTTTCACATGTACCTCGTTCTCTCGAATTTGTTTTTTTTCTTATGTTTACGAGCAACAATTAACTGAGATTCGTTTACAATAAAAAGAAACGTAACGAAAATAATCTCAGCGCTACACGTAGCCTGTTCGTTTTCCTCGGAATCTCTTTCTGCGCCAGAAGCACTCGATTTTTAGATTGACAAATGCTGCCCAACAGAACGAGTACATTAAAAAAAAACAAGAAGAAGAAGAAGAAGAAGAACCTAAGCGTGCAACACTTGCAAAATAATACTGAATCTTTCGTTTTCACATGCGGAACCATATCCTTCCGGTACGCCTTTGGCACGTCTCAGTGATTACATTCATCGGAAATTGATCTAACTAATTAGAACGAGCCTAATTCTACACCGACACATATTCGCGGGAATCTTTCGATATAATCCACAAATCTTCTTTATTAGGATTTTCCTTTCCGCTACGAGTTCCGATTGTGTTTTCATTCTGGCTACGGTCACTGTAACAATTCATGATCGTGCAAAGCTTACGCTAAATTGAAGGACAAACGAAAGTGAACGTGACTGTGACTGTGACGTGGGTGTCGTTTTGGAAGGAAAAGTCGGTGGACTCTTTGTTTGTTTTTTTTGGGGTTCACAATGGACACGCTAAATTCTGCCTTTTAGGTCAATCACCTTTTCATTGATAAATCTGTAAAATCAAAATCTCGCTCTACCTCACGTCTCAAGTTCTCGATTAGTGGAAGCTCGTTACTTTGCGAGAGATTTTATTCCATAGACTCCAAGCGATATACCAGAGATTATTCTTTATATATATTTACATATCGAGATTACTTTTTAATTCAGATCTTTCGTATGTACATCAGTAATTAGTACACCGCGTCCTCGTTAAATTAAGGTTATGTCCGTGAATATTTAGAAGCGCGTCGAGTCAAAAGTCAACACATTCGTGACCGGTAACGTAGTGCTACGGCATATCAAATTCCTTAGCTGAATGCCGGTAACGTATTTCTACGTCATTTTAAAACTGACAACTGAATACTGCAACGTAGTCCTACGTCAATTCAAATTCTTTAGCTGAATGTCGGTAACGCATTTCTACGTAATTTCAAAATTGATATAACTGAATACTATCAACGTAGTCCTACGTCAGATGGTTGAATACAATTTTCATTTCTCTAATAAATATACGAACATTCATTTAAGCAATTGAAGAATAACATTGCAATTATTGCAAATTATAATAATATCGCTGAAATAAAACTCATAGCAGAACCCAGCAGTATTATTTTCCAGCCACAGATTTTTGCAAATTCTGCGCGGTATTCAGCTAAAAGATTTCGCGTTAAAATTGCCGGTAGCGAATGTGTTAATATCGAGGAGCATTAGACAGCATTAGGGACGTTAATTGGATCTTTAATTGAACTGAATATTGAGTGCAGGCGGATAACGGATATTTTTATACATGCGGAATGATAAAATTATCTTTAACGGTTAAATAACATTACGTGGCGTGCTGCATGCATATTGCCGATGTTATCTGTACAAGCGGTAACATTTAATGGAGGATGCAAAAGGGGTTATCGAAAGTTCTACAGGATCAATGAAGGAGGTAGCTTTAAAGAGTAGAAGTGAGATTCAGGCGTAGTTATAAATATGTCGTTAATATATCGGTAGGGGTACGTACCTATAGAGAACGTAATGTTGGACAATGAAAAATATATCGAACGCAACTGAAAAGAATCCAAGACCGAATTTCGTTGGATCACCGAAAATACTTTCCCAGTCGTCTAAAGAGAAGAAAAATCCCAAAACAGATTAATAATCACGTGAATCGTAAGTGATATACTTGCGAGACGATATACGAAGTTGATAAAAAGTAATGAATTAATTGCGATGTATTACCGTAATTGTATGCATTCAGTATCATCTGCAGCATCGACAAGATGCCACCGGTGAAGTCTAAAAATATATTTCCGATACTCCATCCGACGGTGGACTTTCTTTTATAGTTATAGAATGCCTGTGGCACGTATTTGATTAAAGTAATGCTGAGTTTCACGTAACTACAGTAATACAGAAAATCAAGCCACGCTACTGTTCTCATGGTAGCTAATACCATCGATATTAATACAAATATCGCGAATACTCCGTGAATAATTCGCGCAGTCGTTGATACTCTCTGTGTGCCTGTCTAAAATATATTAATTTACGTTAACATCGGTCATTCTGTCGCATGAGAGAAAGCTAATTGATCATTTGTTGATATTCAAATTACCTCGTATATAAAGCACTGGCCAATCGTTATCAGAGTAGCGAATACCGCGTGTAAAGAGAAAAATATATCGTTCACTTGCACGGGATTTAAACCCTTCGGGTATCTCCGGAAGTATTCGAGCTGAAACGAATGATATGGGTCGCCTTTTAAATACAACTTTACGAACCTTGTAATTTAACCCTACACCTTTTCGAAGAATGTTTCGGTTATAAACGAGGACTTATTCTAAGACGTTTTGTGAAATCGCGTTTCTGAAATACGTTTTGTGAAATAAAAATGTCCAAATTCCGAATTTTTTGAGATCTAATGGAAGTAGTTGAAAAGCAATTGGAACTAAATATTATAACGAGTTTCATAATAGTTTGTTGATATATCGACGCGAATAGTAATTGATAAAAATAATTATAAAAATCGTGAGCTTAGCGAATTAATTATTTGAATAAAAGAAATGTTGGATGTGGGACACATGCAAATACGATAAACTTACCTCTATTTCGTCTATCCAATAGAGACTGCAGTTGAACAATGCGTACATAATAAAACCGACAAGATTCAACGATAAGTAATCGAAATTAAGGCCGACGACACTTTTTCGTTTATAATTACTGTATATCTGCGGGTAAAAACTTATACTCCACGCTAGGAAATATACCCATCCTACTACCGCACTGATATGATACAATTCATCAGATTTCTCAATAGTTACTCTGACAAACGCGTTCGAGGCACTGGAAAAAAATTTAGATAAAACAGGAATTAGTTTGCGTGAGATTTCGTCAAAAAAGGCGAACAACGGTGGGCAGTAATTTGTATCATTCTCTTACTTTAAAACAAGTTTATGCAATTGATCTTGCGGTATCACGATCACTTGAACTTTAGTCATTGTTCGTTCTTTATTCTCACTTAATTCGTACAAATCAATGTTTCAAATGAACTTCTCAAATCGAATTGAACACACATTAATATCACAGACAGAAACACCCCATCACTGTTAGTAGTTGAAAAGTGAGAATGGGGAAATAAATGAAATTCGCGAACACCTTCTCGGAGTTTCGAAATCGAAGATACTTTGAGCGGTAGTCGGAGCAGGAAGTATCCTACTCAAAATCTGGACACGGACTGACTGAACTTTAAGTTTCAGATTCGATGACAACTCGAGGTCGGGAGGCTATCGGTGTAAATAGCGGTTACTCTGCGAATGCAATGTTGATTGGAATCTTTTTGAACCTTAGTCATAAAAACAAACAATCTTATTGGCCCAGGCCATCACCCTTCCAATTACAATGATCTTTACTGTTTTTATTCGTCCGGTCATCAAATGTCCAATTAATTTCTACTCTTTTTCCACCACCGCTCGTAGTTCTTCAATGTATACTATATTATGATATTCAACAAACAAATTTAACATTCTTTCGGACACTTTTGAGTCATTTTGAGGCAACCGGTATTTTAGCAATCTTTGCGACGGAAAAGATTGAGTAACTCGTATTATTATTGATAGATTACCGAGTAATTCCGTGCCGCGGCATTTGTTTTAACGCGGGATATTTATGGTGATGGAATTCTGGAATATACATACTTCGTATTATTTATATACTTACTCTAGAATGTTACTGGGAGTGACATTAACACTCAGAATCGAGTGGCCTGCATTGAGACCATTTACAAGTATTTTTTGTTTCACTTGACCGGCTAGAAAAGTGAAGTTAGAAGGCTCAGCAGATATTAAATCTGAATGCTGTGCCTCCACCTTTACTAAGGCATTCTCTGATAAGGGTTGCCTGTGGAATATAATTTCGATTAATTACTACTTAGCTTGATGATCTGCTAAAAGTAATCTATATACAAGCAAAGCACTGTGCAATAAAAAGTGTTGTAAAGCACGGAATTTAATGATCGTCGCGTTATCATAGTCGTTAATATGGCGATGATACTCTGACAGCCTAGAGTGGCAGTAAAAATCATAGTGGAATAAATCAAAGAGATAAAATATATCTTTTATGTAAATAGCAGGGGGCCGAGGGGGCGGGGGGGGGGGGGGGGAAAATTGGTCCAGGAATTTTGTTTTTATTGTAAACACACACAGACGATTTACAGAACATAGGATATGAAGCTTCTGAATATGATCTATGGAGTCTGCTCTGAGGTAGATGAGTCTCTGCTAAAGAATCAGTTGCTCATTAATCTATAAAAGCAAGATAGATAAGCAGTATGTGTTCTGCTTATGTCATATATACTGTGTATAATGCCCAAGCCATAGCAATTTTTCTGTACATAGAAGTGACAGTAAATGAGTACTTACGTAAGCCACAATATAACTGGTTTCCTGCCATTCACCAATACGACTAGATCCTGATCTGAAATCATTAGATCTGCCCATGTTGCTGGTGATACTAGAACTGGAACAAATTGCAACTGATATAAACACATACTTAATATTAAGATACCAGCACCCTTTAGATACTTACCTAGGATACTTAAGATCCCTATATACTGTAAGAAGCCCATCTTGTTCACTCACTGAAACAAATCAAATGTTCTAACTTAATGGCAAATGATATATGCCACTTATGGTAACTCTCTAATGATAGTAGTTATGGGAAACAAGCATATCCTGTACTACAAAGAATTAAAATTCGCGCCATCCGGGCAATCGATATACGTATAAAAGAGCGACACGCGAGTGTTATAACGCGATTAACCTCGAAACGTTGTATTGCTAGAAAAAATGAGAAAATTCTATGATTTCCTGGCACTTAGGCGGATGCATTTCATTGATAAACGGTGATGATTTTAATACCGCGTAAGTAGCCAGTGTTGATGGTGTTTAGACCATGCTTTAAGTACAGTGAAGTTTATTAATGCGGAGCGAAGTAATCTAGTGCCTCACAAAAAACACGCCACTAAACTGGTGAATGCAATTGAGAATATGCATATTTATTGTTAGAAAGAGTGCATCGCCGTTGATAATGCATGAACTTAGCCTTGTAGGCACGACGACCTCCACGGGTGATTTCGCAGCATATTAAAAAAGATAAGGCCTCGTAAACGACCTCAGGGTGTTGCCGGACCCGACAATATTTTGTATGATTATAAATTAACGCGCGATGATCCCCTTATCACGCATGACATCATCGGCACCGGTTACTCTTTCCTCGTAAACGTCACAGAACGTCGAAAATCAATCGAGCTCACGTGCAGGTGAAAGTGTAAACGTAAACAAACGCGCATTGTTTCATACGAGGTGCAAATAGTATTAGAAAAGTCATTTCAACTGTTACGCGAGTTACGCTTGTAAAATATGGAATGCGGTAATTAAATATGCTTTAAATGAACATCAAAGAGGGTGGCACAAGAACTTTGCAATGCGACCTTTACGATACACATTAATTAACACCAATTTTATGAAATAATTAATTATTACTGTAGATATGGATTAGGTGTAATTTTGTGTATCTTACTTACGTAGATAATTCTAGGAAGAATTTTAAACTACACTGACTCACTGTTATCTTAAAAGGAAATATTCATGCTGTTCATGGTAGCATTGTAATTTTTGTAGTTTTCCGATGTCGGAAAATTCCAAGACGGTAGATTTTACTTAAGTATTTTCTTACGAATAAATGTGGTCTAGAAAGGCACGGTTTGGTTAATACTGGAAATTTCCACTGGCCAAAATTGTGCTCGTAGCCCTTTCATTACTCATAGCGGCCATTGTTATTTGTTTTTACCTGGGCAGCACGACCCAGTCCTTTCGGATTACCTGAGATCCTTTCGTAATACCCATCTTTAGTTTATTATTTATTGTTAGTCTTCCTGGTTTCCTTTGCAACTGCTACCCCAAAGTTACTAACTTAAAATTGACCTGATGTTTACTGTTACGAATCGTGCGGTTATGTCAAACATTTAGCGAAGAGGAACGTCGGAAAATTTTCCATGCTTTGGGAGATTATCAACGAGATGCCCTTTGAATTTTGTTGAGAGATTAGACGACTCGAGTTTATCAGCAAATATTAGATTACTCTAAAACCTTCTGTAGGTTTATGTTACGTTCGTTCAATTATTTATAAGATATGCAAAATGTTCAGTAAGAATAAATCGAAAGCAATGCAGATATGTACTTTCGATACATATCATTAAAATAGCCACATTAGTGTCTTCTTAAAGATTTAAAATATTTTTAGTAAGATTATGTACCATGTTAGAACTGAATTATTCAACGACATAGTTTATCTTTTAATAAATTCATTTGACGTGCCGCATTTAATTTAAGCCGCGCATTCCGTTATGAAGATTGAAGAATTAAATAGATTCGAAGTAGATAGATTTCTGGATATCCCATCAAAGTACGATTTATTTATAGCTGAAATTAACACACGAACCTGCTGAAAATTCTATACACTCGCCAATTCGCGAGCGATGCATTATTTATGTCTCTTTCATCATTATCATGTATTATTACCCATTCTTACTGATCTGGATAAACAAAATGATAATAAGGGGCGTATAATGCCGACGGGTTTCATCATCGATGCCGGTTTTTTCCACTATTTTACGTTTCACCTTTCTCCCGATTCTTTCCTCCATCGGTTCATGAATGAGTTACGTTTATTCATTAATAAGCTTTGAATTTTAATGGGTGAAGTCTCGGTGAAGTTCCACGGAGATATACAGAAGCGTTTTTTATATTAAAATAGAGATTGGATAGAAGAATAATGATAACAAAATTGTGCTGGAGCGAGTGAAAGAAAAACAATTGGTTAGTAATATTCGCAATAAATGAATACAGAATGGCAATAAGACTCGAATGTAAACAACTTTGAGGTTATACGCGCGTGTCAGTAGAGCGTGCGATTAGAAGAAATTAGGAAAATTTTTCATCGAACATTATCTCAATCAATGAAGATAAGGTGCCCTGGGTCAACCAGATATTTGATAAGTATTAATTAGTATTATAGATTGTTATGTCGATCGTAATTGCTTATAAACTGATGAAAATATACACAAAATACGGCAGATAAAAACATTATAATATAAATACAGGCAACTTAAGGTATGATTTGTGGAATATTTTTAGTCAGTAGAAGGTTTGTTGTAAATGTTCGTGAAAGTTAATATTCAGCGAAGGATATATTATGGAAATGAAATCATCTCCCGAAAGATTGAACTTTCATAAATGTGCAGCATTTTTTGCGAGTTATTAATCGTTTATCAAGCGCAACATGCACCGCGTTATCTTTCGGAGCGTAGCTACATTATCCCTTCATCCGAGAAACAATTTTGCGAACGAATTTGCGTGAGCAGAATTAAAGGCTAGTCCGACGGGTAATAACGGTTAGCATAAATTAAAGATTAACTTCGACGATCAGATCGGCCCATCCTAATGGTAATTCCATGCTAATTCCTTATCATTGCCTAATTACCTAATCGCTGTCCTTCCCACGCGGTTCAATTACCTCGTTTAGAAACATTTGCAAAACATTATTGTTCCGAATCTAATAATTACACACTGAATTTCTATGAATTTCTACCAGCAGAAATTGCAAAAATTTATCGATTATCTTATCAGTGATATTTGTCAAATCCATTGGAAAATATCGTCGCTATATCTAATGCGATCGAATGCAGATTCATGCGGTTATGTTTATAGAATATTTATAGAGCTGAAAGTGTTTACGGAATGTTTAGAGAGACGCAAATGTTTATGAAAACATTGTAATTGGTCTAACGATATGGTGTGAAATATTTGAGTGGTGGGTCGAAGCTAATTAGAAGCCATTTCCATTGTATCGCGAACTGGTTATCACTGAGTTTTTTCAAGTTTTGTTCCAGCGTGCGTTAGATAATGTTCGCGTGAAAGGCTTCTTCGTGATAATAAAACGGTGTCATGCCATGCTTGAACATAGAATAATGCTTCGAGCATAAATAGGCCATATAACAATTATATTCTCGTCGTGAATTTACATTGCATGCCAAGAATTCAGTTTAACAATTCATGTTTGCTGACCAATTATCGAAATCAATTTAAGCTGGATATTAAATAAATATTTATTTAAGAATCATCAGCCGTGGAAAGCGTTTATATAAACGATTTACACTCGAGATGCTATTAATTGCAAACCTTGGAATATTTGATAGAATAAATAATTTAAAGGTTATAAGATGAGAGTGCAGATTAATGTTCCGCTTGTGAAATTATTGGCGCAATTAATTTCGATTAAATTGTGTTAAATAATCAAAAGGTGCCGATATACTATTTTCATCTTTCGAGGGATCGATTATTAATGGATCGATAACTAATCGATTAAGTAATGCAGAGTATCCCACAAAAAATGGGTTACTTGATTATACGACGATATTTATTTCCGTGCGAAAAATATTGATGATCCGGAAATTTGTGTAGAAAACGATAATGGAAACAATTTTTTTTAATGTTGATTGTTCAAAGCCACTTGCGTAACGCGTAAAAAGGTTTTCTAAATTGTCGCGATTAAAGAAAATAATTGGGTGACTTATTTCATAATGGACTCACAATATAACTTAAAAACATTATCCGACTCAAATCGTCGAATTAGTTTTTTATAACTCACATTCCCGATCTCATTAAAATTTGTTTTTCGGGAAGTTTCCAACACATGATTTGATTTAATATAATACATTTTTACTTTTACTACATTCTATTTAGAAATATCGGAATAGTTTAACAACGTGAAAAAGAAACAGTGATAACATCCGCTGTAATCTTATATTATAATATATTTTTAACTAATTTAACTCTTTCATCTACCACTAATATTCGGTTTCATTTAAACATGTCAGTCTAAAATAGAATTCGAGGTAGAAAACTCTCGGATATCAAGACTTCTCGTGTTTCATTTTCAAGAAATTAATCTTTGTGGTTTTGTAAGCTTCCAGTGTAATTTTAGAACGTTTGCAATAATGAAGTCCCGAGTGGAGTTCGCGTTAAAAGAAATACTGTGCGAGTTTAATGTTTTTAATAACTACTTTATATCGCTAACGAAGTCAAGTCGATCGCGATAATGCAAAGGAAAAATATGAACATCATTATTTCGTAGATTATGAAAGACGAGGATCGAATTAGCGAATGATTTTGCGGAGAGAAAAGTACGCGACATCGTAATCGGTGAGACCACCCCAGATTTCCGAAGAAAGAACTCGAGTTATGAATTTCACTCGCGCTTGATTAGCTTTTATATTCGCTTTATCGTGCGGTATCGTTCGCCCCCTGGAAATATTGTATTTATTGTTTCATCACTGCTTTCAGAAACTGCTTCCAATTTATTTTGAATTTCGAATCTATTCTTGGAACTTACATTTCCATTTAATTCCTAAAATATTATTTTTTCTTTCCGATATAAAGACTTGAATTTATAAATACATTTAAAAAGTTATTTATAAATTATTATTGTAACAGCAGAATCGCAGAATATCATTTTTCCTCCTTTTGAGAATGTATTAATGTCTTCGTAAATACATAACAGTTATGTATAAATATTATTTATCGATACTTAAATATTATGCACATAATTCCACGAGAATTTTGATCTTATTGAATCATTTCGCAACTTCCTTTTTTATGTTTGATATTCGACTGCTCGTTCCGCTTATATTTCGCAACGAATCTTTAAGTTTTATACAAAAGGTAGATAAATCGGTTTGAGTCGAACGACCAATAATGATAAAGTCGTTTCAACAAATAATAACGAAGCTTTTAATACCCGCTCAAATCAAGGTCTTATCGGAACGCAACTTTGATCAGGATTAATATTAATCCTTAACACAGTGAGTGCCGGGCCGAAATCCGTGTTATATGATACCACGCGATACGCGTGCGTAACGTCTATATAACGTCTAAAAATAAAACTGTTTAAGCGCTCTACGATACATTGGTTACTTTACATCGTTATCGTAACGTTAAAAATATTGCAAATTTTGCGAATATTAGCGATATATTTGATTCGAGTTTTAGTAATATTGGCATCGATGATCATCGGCGACCCCCACGGCATTCGACGTGTTAAATATTTGTTCATTAATATGGTACTTATAAAATAAAAGCAATAAATATCGTGGATAATGATCGGACCAATAAAATCGATTATTGTCCAATGAGAAAGTGGTCACGATTTATCTCGAAGTTATACAGGGTGTCTCATATAAAACAGACCACGTATTCATAGAAAGGAAAAAGTATTTGTTTCTGTATGAAAAATAATTAAATATTATGTATATACTTCTTTTTCCTTTTTCATTTTTCTTATGTAACAAGTATTGGTGACCGAAAACTTCGTAAAAATGGCGTCGAAAAAATTCCATTTCAATTCAACATTCTATTTCCATTTCAATGTTTTATCAGCGTTGATTCTTTATTTAAATTATCAAATATTTTTCGCACTTTTTTTATTTTTTGGATGCCCGAAAACTTTGTAAAACTTGCGTCGAAAAAATTCCATTTCCATTTCAATGTTCCATCAGTGTTGATTCTTTATCAGATTGTCAAATATTGTTTGCATCGTCGCAACTAGAAGATAATAATGTGGTCAGTTTTACGCGGGACACCCTGTACATAGACTTCCTTTATAGCTTATCAACGAAGCCGGTCCATCGTTCGATCCTAAATGACTTTCAAAGATGATTTCAACAACAAAATGAGTAAAAACATCGCCATTATATTAGTACTCCGATAGATGTTGTAATTAAAAATATTTGTCTCTTTTGATATATTATACCGAACATGCGAATATTTAATTAAGTATTAATAATATTATTAGATTCTTTTCATATATACGAGGCATGTACGAATACCGTTAACGAAGGAACCTTTTGTTAATCCCGAGTAATAATTAAATAATTACGAACTTTTCCATTCTTTCACGTGAAAACATTCTTACGAATTTTCGCGTGACTTTTCAGTGGTAACGTTATTTGATTGCCGTTGACATTTCAATCATTGTTAGGCACGAGGAAGCCGCCATTGTTTCGATAAATATCGAAAGCATTGAAAATGACGTCTTCTGGTATCCGCAAGCTGTGCAAACCCTGACGAAATTCATTTGTCTATTTTAAACAAGATATACTTTTGCATTAAAACATTGGCGATCCGATGACTCCAAGGTTGCAACTTTACAGATCGTTTTGCAATACGAATAGCAACATTACGAATTTTATCGTCTTTATATTTTATGGCTACCGTTATGATTAGATATTAACCATTTACTAGCGTCGTAAGTTTCCTTTATCACCACGTGTTTTATATTCCAACTTCTTCTTTGACGGTTAATAATTCCTCATCGTAATTGTTTTAGAATACATAACGCAATGTAAGTTCCAGGAATAAAGTTCGAGCCATTGTTCCTGGAGACAAGGAACTGAAAACAAGCCGGTTGTAATTAATCCGAAAACACGTCCCACATTTTCTATCTCGGGAATAATATTTTCACGCGACCGCTGATTATACAAAGGAGAAACAATAAATAACCGGTAGCTTGTTCTATCCATCTGAGAAATCATCATCGCAAAAGAGAACCGGTGTTTTCTTTGGAATGCAACGTGTGCGATTTTATCAACATCCTTAAATATTATTATTATCAGCGATTTTTAAAAATCGTCGGTATAATGAACCGTATATTGGCGAAGTCCATTTCCTATATTCAGTTATAATTTATTAATAATCAATTTAATTATGTCGATTGTGTGACGTAAACCGCGAAGAATATTAGACAACGGAACGCTATTCCAAGCTAATGATTCTTTTTATCCTGCACTTCGAAGTTATATCGATACAATACCAGATTCCGCTATGCTTTCGATCGATCAATCGAATCGATCGACCTCTCGCGTTGCTACTTTGCTTCGCCGAATTACTGATTTATGTCTCAGGCTTTTATTTCTCTTTCAATTGATCGAACGACATATTACTCTCCATTACAGATACTTAAGTGGCTTTATTTATAGACACAAACGAAAAAAGAAAAGAGGAATTAATTGTGATTTAAGTATTCTCATTGATATCGGAATTTGTGACATTGAAATTAAATCTATAAAGACTAAATTAACACGTTGAAGGTCGTCACCTGTGACCACTGATGCCAATATTACTTAACTCGAATCAAATATATCGCTAATATTCATAGAATTTTCAATATTTTTAACGTTCCGATAACGTTTTAAGTAATTCATGTTTCGTAGAGTGCTTAAACAGTTTTATTTCTTGACGTTATATAGACGTTACGGATGCGTATCGCGAGGTATCGTATAACACGGATTTCAGCGTGGCATTCAACGTGTTAAATAAAATAGTAACAGTGATTCCATTCATCTCCAACATGAATTTAATTACCTTATCGTTCGCCGTATTTATCGAGAATAATTGCGCAACTCATTTCCAGAAATCCCGAGTATGAAATATTAATATTATGTATATAAGTAATTACAATAATACTAGCGCGTTTTATTTTACGAGGTAATGTATACCTTACGAACGCATATCGCGAGATATCGTGTAACACGGATTGCAGGGTGGCACTCAACGTGGCAACCTAATTAAATTAATAATTGAACATGAAATTATCAACTTAATAAAACTGTTATCAAAATTCGGACACCGCTGAACTTCGTTTCTTTTGATTATTTTTACCGCGTCGCAATTTATCGAAAGCAATTCTCGAAGTATCTCGTAACCTCTCGTGTTATACGGAGATCTGTAGACCGTGTTATACGGCTGTACTCGGTGAACCAGATTCTCAATTGTTCTCGTTGAAAGGCTTATTTCGAGAATAATGGGAAATCGATCGTAAAATTAAGCAGACGCAAAAGAAAAAGCGGACTTACTGGTTCTAATCGACTTAACACTCGATCGGTCGATTCTTTTGTAACGAGAGATCGTTCGCGCGGATGACATAGATATGTCATGCATTTTATTTTCACTCTATTTCTATAATAAATGCTTTTTTCCATCGTCGAACGAGTGCCTGTTGAACGGTGATACAGTTTGGCTTTTAGTACCGGTACTTTCATTCGGATCAGGTTAATAATAAATTCCTCAAAGCGGATTCAAATGGCGTCCTTGCATCCAGCAAATATTTTGCGAAATATCATCGACAATGATTTTTATCAACCACGCGGGAGTTCGAGTATTTAACGTGTAATCTCTTTAAACCCCACGTTACTTATCCGACGATGATGGTATATTTTATTCCTTTATCCGTTTTTAGAAATCGAATCTGTTATTTTATCGAGAGTTAAGATAACAATTAATATTTCGTACTTCGGATCTCGTAATCCGTATCAACGTTAGTTAAATTCTATGACGTGGTACGAGTGAGAAGAAAAAGTATCCGATATCTCTAAAAATGTCTTATAATTTATAACAAATTTCAGATATAATGAAATATTAATTTTCTCTAACCTCGAAAGTAATTTATTTCATTCTTTCCCTACAGTTCAGCTTTGCTAGAGTATTAATAATAGTTTTACTAATCGAATGATCCAATGAAGTTATTTAATTTCTAAACTCATTTCGTCATTGCATACAATGTCAAAAACCAATGAAAAAACACTTCCGGCTCATCGCGGCTATAATTGATACAACGAACAAATTGGATCAGATACTCCGAATAATATCGCGAAGAAAAACAGCGCGATTACGTTGATATAATTCATCATTAAATCTCGATAAAGAATTACATTTTAATCGACACAAATATCGGCTTAATATTCATCAAAGTCCGAGAGAGTAAATTTACATAGCGCTTTGAAGTAAACCGATCCGAAGCGATCGCATTTCTCACTGCAGTGAAAGCAACGAAGAATCAGGTTAGGGTAAACAAAGGTATTCCTGAAATAATCGTATGTTTGCAGACTATGTGTTTCTATCGGAGACGTATTTTACTCGGCGAGAGTTTGTGTCTTTCGAAGTTTTTATCAGTGATAATGCCTCGTGGAAGATGATTGGCAAGGTTTAACGATTCGCAGGTTTAACGTTCACGTGTGATAACCGGCCGAGGATTCGCGATAAGAAACGTCTTCCTTATTATTCTATTGTGTCGGCGAATTTCTTCTGCGACAAACCGTCCGCGTGGCTGCCACTTGTTTTTCTTCCGTTATTTTACAACCAATACTTCAATGAAATATCATTCGGCATAATGCGAGCAATAAAAGCTGATTCACTGCGACTTACACTTTTACTTTTCTTATCTGCCGAGATTAGACGTGAAACTTTTCAGAAAATGATGAAAATGATTTCTAAATAATTCTCTCCTCCGAGATCGAATCTTATCGTTGCAAAGATTCGAATTGTATGTTCAGAATGTGTTGCAAATTTATATCGTTTTTCACTTAATAACGCAATTAGAAATTCTTAGTAATTCCTGAATAATTGGCTGGTCTGATATCAAATCTTATCGAAGCAAACATTCTTATTTTAAGTTCAGAATTTTTTGGATATTTTCGTGACACATTTTTTGATCGACCTTTTTTTATCAAATAACGGAATTTGACATTCTTAATAATTCCTGAATAACTGTCTGGTCTGATATCAAATCTTATCAATGCAGAGATTCTGATTGCAATATCAGAATTTTTTTTTAATTATTTTGTGACACACGAATTTCGACCGTTTATTTTTATTTGATAACGTAATTAATAATTTTTAATAATTCCCAATAATTCCTGAATAATTATCTCGTTCGATATCGAGTCTCATCGAGCTAAAGATTTTGTTTTGTAAATGTAGAATTTTTTCAAAATTTATTTTTCGACACACGTCTTTTGATCAATATTTTCAGTTCATCACGTTGCATTTAAATTGCAATTATTTTATGCAACGTTATAATAACGAGAGTAATCAATGGATGTTATTGTTTATTCAGTGTCCGTTATTAAAATTCGTTCGCCGCGCGAAGTTTCTATTGGTTGCACGTGGAAAATGTAACTTACGAAGGCTGTCGTCGGAGTTTGAAAGAGTAATTCGAAAGTAGAAACGTATCGATGACTTACATACTCGTATTCAACGCCCCCCGGCCCCCGGCCCCTTCCCCCGCACCGCTCCTCGATTTCGAGTGTTAATGGCCATCAAATCGATTTCGATTTTACGGACAGTTTCACGAAAATTCTACTATTCCGAACGAGAACGAATGGACGAACGAGTTGATCGTCGATCAAATTTATAACGATCGACTTTTTCACTCGATCCGAGTAGAAGGCTACGGAAAAAGTATTCTTTGATATTATTATAACGTCATATATGGTGATTTTATATAAATAATAATAGTAATTATGTGAAATGGAAAACTAAAAAAAGATATGAAATGGAAAGCTAAAAAATTCTATGAAGTTGAATACTGAAAAAAATAAAAGGAAAGGGAGAACTAATAAAATTGTATGAAGTGTAAAACTAAAAAAATTTATATGAAATGGAATATTAAACTAAATAAAACAGCAATTCTTTGACATGGAATACTGAAGAAAGTGATATGAAATGGAAAACTAATAAAATTATATGAAATGGAAAACTTTTTTCTGAAACGATTAGAAAAATGTCTGTCAACGAATGCAAAAAAACGTCTTAAGGCAAATTAAAATAAAGTGTCACAAAATATAATTATTATTAGTTGTCGCATGAAAAAGATTTAATTAAAATATGACTCGACAATGGATACGCGATGCACAACCCTTAAACGAATTTTTACGCCACCCGGAAGTTTGTAGATTTCGCGAAATGTTTCATCCATCGAAGCTATGAATACTCCTAACCCACGACCTCTTAAAAGTTAATATTAATTCATTGTTTCCATTGTTATAATCGGACATTGTTTCAGCGTTATTCGGTTTTGTTTCGCCGTACAATTATCGTGCTTTATATGTTCCGAAATTTTATGAGGCCGAAGTTATTATTACCGCGAATATTAATGTTTCGGTCCTATTATTCTTCCCATTTTACATCGCATTTTACATCGCGCTATAAACGTAGATTTTTTGGTTGTCCCTTCTTCTTCGAATTATTATTATATTCTTCGAATTATTATATTTTCTGCTTCACATTATTATATAGATAATTTTCTTCATACACTTATTTATGTATGAAAAATATAATTTTACATTATTAGCTCACCTGTAGATTTTTACGAACAAAAATCTCGTTAAAATCCTTCGAAACCGAAGCAATCAGAGTTTTTGTTCTTCGCGTTCCCTTTCAAACCTCTTCTCTCCTCGAGGTCAGCTGGAACCAAAAAAATGTCATTAAAATTACCCGCCATTAATAATTCGAGTCAAAAGTAAGCGCAAATAAATCCCGGAACTTTTCCATTCACTTATCGATATTCAGTTTGAATAATAGTCGAACATTTCCTGCATGAAAGTGTTTTAAATAACTATATCTTTAGATCCCGAATTATTATGCCCGATCGGCTCCGCTATTCAATCTCTCGTTAATTGGCTCAATTGTTCTTATTAAAATCTTTATTCTAAAAACAGTATTAATGGAACACCTGGTAATTGTATGCGGAAGTAATCCACGCAGCCATATTAGACCGATATTTCTTCTCGATTAAGTAAACCGTCGATTTGATTTCCTTCAATGAATTATTAATCGACAGACAAATTGTGAACAGCAAAATAATTTCGAGATTTGTTTATCATCGAGAAAGACAACCAGGAAGCTTTTTAAAAGGCGACAGAATTTTTACTCGGAACGTTGTTTATATATTATTAATTTTAATTATCATTTCATTTGCTTTCTTCGTCGTAATAATAAAGATAAAAGCAGACGCAACGATTGTCACCTTGTTCGGTGCTTCGTTCGAATCGCGTTTAACTATTCGGAGTACCCACAAGTAACGTCGCTTTTGATATCTACCCAAAATGCAATTTTATTTACCACTTACTGCATATTAATTAACAATATAATCCCCATAATATTGATACTCTTCTCCCATCAGCATGGCAAAGCTTTTAATTCCCTAATATCAATAATTTCAATGAAAAATAATCTATACAATAATAAATCACGTGCACGAAAAAGATGGTGCTGTTTATTCAATCTGACAGAAAAACAAGATTACTTATGGATACCCCTAAACGATTTACATTACATAATTTCCTTGTACACACGAAAAACAATTCGGCTAAAGAGAGTTAATGGATTGTTATTAACAGAATGTTAATTTATACTTGTTCACCTGTGTATTTTATGCGCGATCCAAGATCGAGGTATTCCACGAGAAACGGGTTAAGTAGAATAAGACGAGGGAAGCGCCTGGTGATAGGTCATCCAGGCGAGCACAAGCTTCCTGCGATGGGTTCTGTTCGTCCTGTGACACGCAAGGACTCCAGCTTGCTGACGAGGATCTCTTCCTCTGTGATTAATTCTAGTCTCGATCCTTCTGCGACGATCTTTCGCGATTGTACCGACGAGAATCCCGCGAGAAGGAATCCTTATTATCCTGCAAAGTTGCCTTGAAAATGGTTCCCTTTGTTAGACCTTGACCCACGTTCTCGTATTCTCGGCAAGTCTTCGAGCGATCGGTCACCTCGGGGCACTACGTGATCCAAAATGGTTTCTCCTTGAAATCGTTCCGGCGTGAAAGTAAACTCGAAACACTCTCGGATTCGTTTTTCGGTCGAATTACATCGAAATCACAGGAAACATTACCGGTGGAATCCCGTGTGTTGTCTGGTCGAAGATACTTCGTAGATCACAATGAAAGAAGGTCGTCGATTAAATTCCGGTTTAAAATGTCCGCGATATCGAGCGATCGATCTCTCGATAAATATGTGGTTCGACTGCGCGCATGGAGGAGATAAACTACCCGTGTAGATAATCGGTGTTCTACGAGTCCAAGTTCACCGGAAGCCTTGTTAAATGTTAATAGAACTCATAACGTCACATTGGCGAACACGGTTCGCAATGACTGGTTCGAGCCAATGTCGGACGTATATATAAATCTCTCGTAAGAGCTTCTCCCCTCCAACCAAAATTCCTCCCACTTCCCCCCTCCCCTCCCCCCCGTCGTGCCTCCTCGTCTATTTCATCGTAACTCGTGCGGCGACAAATTTCTTATCGCGTCTCTTCATCTACCTACGGTCTTTTTTAACGTTTCACTCGCCGCGAGTTTACTTGCTCCTCGCGCTCCTCGCGCTCCCCGATGTTACCCGCGAATTCGCGAACGGCAGACTCCAATCTTCGGATGCAATTAATTGATGCATATGGTATTAATTAACGGTGGAACTACCGAGCGTGTACTCAGATATGCTTATACTTTTATTTATACATTAATTATGGTTGGTGGATTTAAGTTAATTAATGGATTCAATTGTTTGCGTTATGTATGTACGAGAAGTGTCTGTACGATGTCAAACAATCCGCCGTGGTATGTTCGTGTAATTTAAGTGAAAATGGCGGACAAGTTATTTTGATTTCCTTGGTAGTTTTAATGTTAATTTATTATAAATGAGTTCAGTATTTTGTGCACGGAATATCATTTACGATCGTGACTTAAATCTTTGGCTTCTTTAATGTAGACGCATTATGTACGATTTATTGTCGCGGAAAATATTAAATGGCGCTATCATATGCCCGGAAATATTGCTATATTTCCAATCAAACACAGTGGTTTCTTCTAAAAGGAACTGTGTTTTATCAAATATCCAATTGAACTGCATTCATAGAATTATCACAACTGTTGATGAATATTGCGATTCGTTTGATCTTTTCTATCTATATTCTTATTTTAGACATACTATTATAAGATTATTGTTACCTGCAACGAAAATGTAAAACAGATTGTATCGTATACTAAAAGATACTTAAACCGTAAAAATTGACTGAAATTATTAATTCAATTAAATGATGTGAAAAGGAAGCAGGCGTAAGACTCGTGTTTTTGTCGAGTGATATTTTTATGCGGTATCATTGGAAATTATATCGAATGTGCAACATCACGTGTGGAAACGAACGGGACGATGATTAGTATATCCGTCGGTGGCGATCGCGCGTCATCGTTCCAACGATCGGTTTCACTCGATTCTGTTTACCTTGCATTCTTGCCCTCCTTCTCTTATATAAGTGTCATTCTTGGTAATGACACATCTGATAATGCTGTTACACATTCTTATTCAGAAAACGTGCTCTTTGGTCTCCCGCTTCCTGTACGATCCGACATAACTCTCAGTACTTTTAATATAATAATATATGTAAGATTCGACACCTGTGTTTTTTATTTTCCTGTAACTCCTACGATTTTGATCCGATTCGAATAAAACTTTGTTTTTGTCTTTGCGTATCCCTGTATTCGTCTTTATTAGTCTTTATGTTCCGACGAAAGTACAAGTTACTTAATTCGCGGAAATATTTCAAAATCGAAATCAAAACCCTTTGCATTCTTTGCGAAACGATTTTAGATTTTTATTTTTTCAAGAACTTGGTGAATAAAAGCAAAGAAGTAAGGGTGATATTTACTTGTAATTCATGGTCTCGCGGAAACAGTTTTAATGATATCAAACAAAAATTGAAATTCGTGATTAATCAATTCTTTTAATGGACGACAGAATTTTCACTCGGAACGCAGTTTATATGAAATTCTAGAAAAATGGTTTCAATGTACACAAATAGAAGTACAAAAATATTCTTTCGAACCTTACTCTCCTGTTTGACGTGTACATATTATTAATTTTAATAGATTGCGGATTTCTGTACGGTACTCGTATAAATAAGTACCGAAGAAAAATGTCGAACCCAGAAATGATTTTTTTATATCAAGATATAAATGTGCAGAATAAATATCGGGCGAAATAAAATCGTATCGTTATCGGGAAAATGACGTATCACTGTTAATTAAATATTTCGATGAATCCGGAACACGTGGTGTTCTACAAATATTAATACATATTTAAATGACGATCGTATCAAGGAATAGATATAACATTTGGCGGAACATAAACGGAATATTTCAGGGAAGATTGAATTAATATATCATTATTGGAGTAATTAAATTATATTAGTCAGTAGAACGTTCACCGGGGGTTATTGATTTCTATCGGTCATTGAGCTATTTTCATCTATACATGTAGATATAATCTGCGGTTAAATCGATGAGTCAAGAGACCAATGGCTCGTAATTGAAGGTAAATTACGCTCGCGATATGCTTAGACAAATAGTGCACGGATGTGTATTGGGAATTAATAAATTTCATAACCGCGACACGAGTCACCAAGAAATATCATGATAATTGATATTTTCGAATATCCGCGAGCAGGAGTGCCTCTTAATTAAAAGCAATTCAATTAAATGGAAAGATTCCAGACGGCAGGTGTTTCTCGGGTAAAATAATTGATAAAACACTTGCGGCACTCGTAGATAGTACTAGGAGTCGCACTAATCTTGCGGCCACTCGATTATGATATTCGAAATTATCGTAGTCATGAAACGATTCGGATCGTTATCTCGATCGGTTTAATGACACCGGGCCGTGCTATCGGAAGCACAAGGCCGCGCAATATCTGAAACCCTGATTCTTTTATTCTCGTATCTTACCCCGATTTCTAAAGATTATTCGTCATCACTGACTTTCTTCGTGTCTCGAACAAATTCGTAGTCAATTTAATGCGGAAGTTTGTAATTCTGGCATTCGGTCGAAAACCTGATACATAATCAAACAAATATATATATAATATAATAAATATATATATCGCCACACGTGTTGCTTTAAAATCGCAGCAGGACTTATTGCACCAAATCTAACATATTTATGAATCAAAATGCGCACGATTTTTTTTTAGCCAATCCAGTATATAAGAAGGAAAAATATCGATTTCAAGAATTAGTCGAATCGAGTCCGAAGTTGTCGAACGCGAAGAAAAGATTTGGCGAATTGGCGAATTCGTAGACGGTAAATGATTTAGATTTAGATTGTCGGTTGAATCCAGTTGACTAGTTTGTCCTGTTAGTCCACACGGGGTGTCCACTCCGTAATCTCTCACGTTATTAAGCATCTTGATCGTCCAAAGTGTGACACGTGACTGATAAGTGGAAGAATGACCGAGTGAATTCGCGCGGTGATCCAACAATCATGATGTCACGGAATGACAAAGGGAATCCATCAAATGACACAACTTATTGTATCCACCCGCGATTACTCGAGTGGCATGTTTTCAACACAATTTTCATGTTAATCACGATTTTGTAATTGCGAAAAGCACAGTTTCCATCGTTCGACAAAATATTAGGACGTGTGATATAAAATTGATTTCTTCGAAAGAGAAATGTTTTTGTTGCAAACGCGTTGGCAATAATGCATGTTTTGATTAATAAAATGTGTATATTGAATTGAAAAAAAGAACAATTTTTCTTTCTGTTTGAATAATCCCATTAATATATCCCAGACTTAATATATTTTATAACTGAGATTCTAATCATCGACAAGATATATATGTACATTATATACATAATATATGATCTTACATAATTTGTAAAATATTGAACTCATATATATGTATATATCAGAATGATATAGAAATGTGAGAAAGATTATCTGTGATGATTTAAATATTTTACAAATAATGTAAGATAATATATTTCATAAGATATTAAAATATTAAAGAGACAAGTGTTTTGACACGTCGAACAAGAAGAGGGAATGATAATTAAATCGATTACTTATGTATATCTCTCTCTCTCTAAAAGTGATGCAAATTTATGATCGTTGAAACAAAGCGCTTAAATTTGAAGCATTCTGTTGCAACCATTAATGGTTTGTTTCCTTTTTTTGAGGATACAAATATTAGCCCGATAAGGGAATCGACATCTCTCGAGTTTGATGTAATATTGAAGTAACATTACTCTTTCATCAGCCTGTGTTGTGCCGATGTAATATACGATGATAATATTATGCGACAAGAAGGAAGAGAAGAGATTAAGTTGCGCTGATAAGAGAAACACGCGGTACGTAATCGGAAGTGAAATTGCAGTCATCGCGAATAATGTAAGATGATTGCTAATAATTGAGATAAAAGGAAGTACTAAAAATAGCCAGACAAGGCAACTTCTATGAATATTATTTCATTCGCAGCCATTCTTTTAATGTCGCGAGATAATCGTCAAATTGGAAGTAAGAATTTATTTAATATTGGGTTGATCAACAAGCTCGTGCGGTTTTTAACATAGAAATATAAAACATCGAACTTAATTGTGTACATTTTTTAAATTTCCTTTATGCAATTTGTTCAATATTTATATTTAATATTCAATTTGTTCATTTATTCAATAATGTATTATTCGTTTGTACTTCTAATTTCTTTCTATCTTTTGGATAGCTTCGTAATTCCGGGTTCATAAAAATCCCTATATTTCCCTGCAAAAAATTATCGCAAACAGCACGAACTTTCTGGCCAACTAAATATACTTTTTTTTAATTAGTGTGGCATCCATGTATCATATATACATACAACGAAAGATACTTACGGAATTGCATTAAGCAGGAAAAGATCGAACGATATGAATGTGATTGATAAAGTGGCATGTTTCATCATCGAATGCAAACATTATGAAATTTAATCGGCCCGCCGTTTCTACCTGGCGACACAGCAAAAATGGAAATGTGGAAAACAGGTTAAAATATCTAATTAATGTCAGCCTAATTATCGATATCCAAGCTTCACGGGTTCATCGTGCTATTTATGCCAATGAAATTATCTATTCCGTTAATTAATGTTTGCGAGTATAATATTAATGGGTGCCTGCACCGACGAATTTCAAATTGCTCATTTTACTGGAATTGTGATCAAATGCTACCGGATACAAATTATTATAATTAACCACCCACCAAAATGGACAATTATTATCGCCCATTTTTATCTTCGCGCAAAACATCGGTATAACATGTTGTCCCGTGTGAAACAAGCCACGTAATTACTTCCTATAATGACGATAATACAGAAAATATTTCACGCGTTATACGAATGACTTCGAACGACCGATATTGTGACGATCCTCGTACAACGCGGTGTCGATATAACGCGACTCATAAATTGTGCCGATTCTCGTAAAACGTGGTACCTATACAACGCGGTTTCGATTCGGCGCGGTTCACAAATTTTTGCGATCCTCGTACAACGCGGTTTCGATTTAACGCGTTTCACAAATTGGGCCGATCCTCGCACAACGCGGTTTCGATTTAACGCGTTTCACAAATTGGGCCGATCCTCGCACAACGCGGTTTCGATTTAACGCGTTTCACAAATTGTGCCGATCCTCGCACAACGCAATATTTATACAACGCGGTTCACAAATTATGCCAATCCTCGTATAACGCGGCTCATAAATTGTGCCGATTCTCGTAAAACGTGGTACTCATACAACGCGGTTCATAAATTGTGGCAATCCGCGTACAACGCGGTTTCGATATAATATACACGCATATGTAATTCGAGTCTCGCAAAAATTCGATTTTTATAACGCGACCGTTCTTTGGAACCTAACTCCCGCGTTATACGGGGGTTATCCATATTTGCAAAGTTGATCCAGAATTTATAGAAACAAATAAAAAATTCGTATTCCGATCGATGGGTGTTTTATTATTTAGCTGCAGATGCTACGATATTACTTTTAATTAAAGATTCATATCATAATAAATATACATATATTGATGATACTCCACTCATGATTTAAATAATCGAGCACCCGCTGTTAAAAAATTATCAGGCTATGAAGATCGTTAAAAAACTCAAGTTAATTGATGTTAAGTTATTCCATATCAGTGGAATTTTCTAATAATTATTTTCAAGGGTTGTTTCGAGCAGTAGCGCAGAATTAATGTTTCGCATGCGGCTTATTGTGCAGTCAATGCTTGGAATGCGGTTCGTTATATCGCGATATGTGCGGCTCCACGTGCCACGCCATTGGTGCACGCGGTCCGATCGTGCCGCATGCGGTTTCCTTTGTGTCCCTCTAACACACTTAACTTTTCATAATTATTCTCTTACAGCAGTTTATTAGCCGATTAATCGCCGTCCAAGTACTCCTTGGTTATCTCGCTTGGAATGATTAAACCTTATTGTTTCCTTCATATTACATAAAGTATTACATAATACTTTATTAGATTGGCAAAGTTAATGGTTAATGCAGAATTTATTGAAACGAATCAATTCGTATTAAATTCGGATTAAAAATTCGGGCTTAATATCTGCAACCCGGTGAATATGATACGAATTATTACGTATTATTACGAAATATTACGAATGATAATATAAATTATTACGAAATATTGCGAATAATAATACAAATTATAATCGACGAGTGTTTTACTTTTTAGGGGAGATCTTATGCTACTATTTTCAACTACAGATTAATATCATAAATAATATAAACGTAAATAGCTAGAATGATAATTGGGCGAATTTTTAATTTTTAAAATACTGAAAATAGCAGTATAAAATCTATATTTAAAATACAAAACACGCGTCGAATATAATATGAATTATAATAAAAATTATTACGAATTATAATCGACGAGTATTTTATTTTTTAACAGAAATATTATGCTACTATTTTCAGCTGCATATTAATATCGCAAATAATATAAATATAAGCGTATACAGATTTTCGTAAATAGTTTGAATTATAATAAATTATAATCAAAATTATTATTAAAAATTGGATCAATTTTTAATAATTGGAAGGTACTTAGATATTTGTAGAGAAGAGTATTACTATCCTTTTTGACATAAAGAAGATTGAGCACTTCTTTCCTAGACGATCAATCGCCCGATAGAAGCTACAATATATTATCAGTGGGAATTCCCTTTAATCTTTCGCGAATCGCACTTCGAATTAACTTCACAAATATATCCTTGCGAATATAGTTATTCCGTTTAACTTGTAACTGCAATTCATAAGTGTCTCATTTCCGTAATAAAGAAAACAGGTCATTATTCTTGTTTCATAACTTTTTTCGCATTGCCAATTACCTTGCTCGATTAATCACGCGCGGGAACGTCGAATTAATTTGATTACTTGATAAGTCGTATTACTGTACTTGAAATGTAATAATACCACAAGTCATCGATGTAATTCCCGATACGATATGCTGGCATTTCTATGAAATGTTGTTGAACTTCTTCATTTTGAGATATCATATTTCGATGTTGACATCGGTAGCTATTCAAATATTAATCCTTCGATTGGCTGAGAGTATGAATTGATTTCAGATAGAATCATTGATGATTAATACTGCCAAAGCAGTGGAAATGACGGTTGCGCGGAATTCGATAAAAATATGAAAATATATAACGAAAATATATTTTCAATGATTTTCCGCGGCTCGTGTTGCATAATAAATATAATCAAACCGAGTAATTTATATTTACAATCCATTTATATTTTTAAGGATGTACATATAAGTATAAAAATATAGCTCTACATTGTTATCCTAAGGTTAAAAGTATTGAAAATATTACGAATATTAGCGATATATTTGATTCGAGCTTTAGTAATATTTATATTCATTTAGTTAATATTTATAATATTAACACTAGAACTACGGAAGCCGTGCAAATTTAATAAAAACGTTCAGGTTTATAAACTTCTAATTTCTGCCATTTTTATTGCGGCTCACGTTGCATAATGGACGTAATTAAATCGCTTCATTTATTTCTTCCATCCATCTTTACTTTTAAGAACATATACGTGAATGTATAAATATAGCTGTATACATTCTCCGTAATTTTAATGTTAATGTTAAGAACATAAATTAACGAACTAAATAAGGAAAAAAAATGCAAAGTGACTAAACGAGTCAAGTAGTTCCTTCCAAGATAGCGTTGCGCGAAACGGAGTTTCGTGGAAATGATTGGAGGGCATACATAAATTCGGCGCAGGAATCCAGCGATCCTGACAAATTGCATTATTAGGTTGCAGCTGCGATTCTCGTGCACTGGGGGGGAGATATTCGTGTTTCTTGGTAGTCCGTAAACGATCGGATTGCAGCTGGTCAGCAGAAATAAAAAGGAATCCAGGAGGATCGTCGTGAAGAGCAGAAGGGGGAAAAAAAAGAGGGACCGGAAACTCCGGAGCCGAGACTTCTTCGAACTTGTCTCGCCAGCAAACGAGAAGTACTTCTTGTTTACGCGTATAATCTTCCGTCCTCTTTTTCTATACTTTATCCCTTCCCGGTGGAACGGGATGGACCAACCACGATCCGTCTATTTTACAACCACCACTTTCGAAATCAAAGGATTCGAGAGGATTTAAGTTCTCCACGAAAAATTGAGTCTGTTTTTCGAACGCTGCGATCCCGCTTTTCTCGAAGAATTAACTGGACCAGAATATTAAAAAAATGTTACGAAAGATTATGCTGTTTTATGTTAATTTGTGTTATCATGATATTGTCATTATTGTTATTTTAAGGTAACTAGAAAATAATAAATAATAAATATTGACTTTCGAAAATAATTCTATAGCTCGAAAGGTTTCGGGTTTCAGTAGATCTGGAATATCTATAGTCAGACATTATTACCTCGATAAAATCCCGAGATTTATTCGACTCGCGTAAGTCATTAAAACAATAATGAGTTAAAAAAGTGAATCGGGTTTATTCGAATCGAGAATAATAGGTTCGGATAAGTTCTTGATACGAAGAAGGGAAACTCATTGAATAACTGGTTAAATATTGCGATAACGTTTATAGGCTTAGAACCTGTGTATAGTTCGGTTTAAAGAGGGACTATAAATTCCCGAAGTACTCGTAAAATGATTATAAACGAGCGAAGTTATCCTTAACTGTGCGCCGACGTTGATTTAATGTAACGCGGAAGCCTATATTCTTTCTAGGAACTTTCCTTGAACTCCCTTTCTTAACCTGTTAACTAGTTTTCTTTTTTCAATGCTCGTTTCTGGGTGCTTCATTAATTTACTCTTTTCAATTTGCCGTTAGTCTGTGCTTAAAAGTATAAAGATTACAAGAATGTTGTATTTTCATATAAATTTCATAGGAAAAGCTAATTTTTTTATACAGCATGTCGGATATACCCGACATTATACAAACACGATATTTCAAAATTGACGCATAATTGTGACATAAAGAGTTAATAGATTAACGAAACGTAATTCCGGTGCCAATCAAAATCGGTCAATTTTTATAACGCGCGATCGAAGATAGGAAGTGCGATGATAAAGGCAAATAATCGAGTAGAATTTAATCGATAATCCAGTCCTATTACGGTATATTAATACGAGAGTCATTCATTCGCGGAACGTATACCGCGACTTAATTGCTCTCCCGGTGGGAACTAATCACCGCAATAGTTAGCTCGTTAAAGTCCAGGGTCGAGACCTTGCTTGAATCTCCCCCCCCCCCATTTTTCCCCCTCGTTATACAAGCTTAATGCTATTTTTATAATCTCGCTTCTCGAAGATCCCTCCAGCTAAATCGTGCACGGTGAGGGAGGAATATCTTCGCAAACTTCAAACTAGATTTTCCATCGAAAAGGTCACCTTCCGTCGAATACTTTCTGGAAAGGGTCCTAAACTTTCACATTACATTATATTATATTACAATATTAAACGTAAAGTTAACAAGTCAGGGGCCATTTAGTACGCTTTGTAGAAAAGGATTGACGAACCTGTTAATTAAATTATCTCCACAAGCCATTATTTATATATGTATAAATAAATATGTAAGTATAATCAGTTACAAGTTAAATGAAACAAGAAATATATATATTTCAAACAATAAATGCAGATTGAAGTAAGGTAATCAAGATGCAAGATGAACAAAATTGATGAAGGCAACGTTCGAATATATAATAACCAGTGGTTTCGCAGGAAAATATGATTTCCAATAAAAGGAAACTCGCGGTGCCGCGAGTGCGATGTCAATTAAAAAGTGTCTCGTTGCCGAGGCGTTCGGAGAGCCGAAGCGAATAGAGACGTCCGAGAGACACGCAATCTGAATTGAGCTTGCGGTGGGAAGTGGTAAGGTTAGGTAACGCGACATAGGAGATCCAGAAGAGACACGAGATACAAGGGAGATACAAGAGAGATACAAGAGAGATACAAGAGAGATACAAGAGAGATACAAGAGAGATACAAGAGAGAGATGGAGAAAGAGAGCATCATGCACGGTGGCACACGTTATTTTCCAATCTAGGAAACGTCCACCGACCTCGCTTCCATTGATCTTCCTTCGATGGAAACCGGCTCCACCGGCTCCACCTGGGACGTGACTCCATGCCACGTCCATCTCCAATAAATCGAATACCCCTTGTCAATTGACCGAATAAAAGGAAACCATCCGATGGCTTTACCGTCGTTGCATTAACTTTTTAAAGAAACCGAGACAGGAGTCTCGAATGTTTTACCTCTTTGACTTTGCAGTTTTGTGCAGTTGACAATGTCGATGATCATATTAATATTGCGATTATTAACGTAATAATAGAAACATGTTGCATATTCTTAAAATAATTTATGTAGCATTTATTCTATTAAAATGAAAAATATTTTAAAAAGTAAATGACATCGTCGAGAAGGTTTGCCTCTTTCGTGTCCTCTTTGACTTTACTCGCCGGTTGACAATATTGATGAACATTTGAATATTGAAACTATCGAAGTAATAATAGAGATACTTCGTATGTTTCTAAAATAAACGAGGTACCGTTGCATCTATTGAAATGAAAAATATTGCAAACAGTGAATGGAGAACAAAATAAGATGAGAAGGTAGTTTTAATTTCTTAAAGGAATGATATGATGAGGTTTCCTCCGAAATGGCTGGGGCTTTAATCTCCGATGAAAAAGTACAAGGACGAATACATATATTTTCCAGTTTCCTTGGTTGGCGGACGATAAATCATCGTCGCGGAGCGAATTTCGATGGTGGCACGTGCCACCGAGCGGAAAGAATTTATATCTGTGTGTCGTTTTAGCCGCACGAGACAGATCTGTCGGATCTCGTAGTAAAAGAGAGAAAGAAAGGTCTTAAATCAAAAAAGAAAGGGCGCCGTCGTTCCGAGGCAATTGGCTACGCGTTGTTGTAACGTGATGTCAATAAATTCGGAGTTACGCCGAGGATATATTTTGAGTTCGAGATATGTTTTGTTTAACACGTTGAATGCCGCGCCGAAATCCGTGTCGTACAATGTGTCGGTATACGCGTCCGTCTATATAACGTCTACACATAAAACTGTTTTTTGGAACCTTAGTCTTTCATCGTGCTGCACGGGGGAATTTAATAGTTTCGTCACATTGAATTTAAAGCGTGGTATTATATCATCGTACGAAGAAGACTCTATGTTTGGATTATTATTATACCACGATAACAATGCCTGTCATATGTTCTAATTATATTCAAGTAAACAAATGATTTGTTATATTCGCGGTTGAATATATTCGCGATCAGAATTTTTATGGTACTTTTATACTTGACCTCGCTTTTTTATGCATCCACTTTTTCTACCACGTTTTACCGGTAAATAAATAGAAACAGGTGACCTGGTTTCAAAGGTCACTGCTGGAAAATTATAAACAATGTAGAATCGTTCTTACCTGTGAAACCTGGAAATATGAATCACGGGGGATAAATAAATTTAACACGTTGAATACTGTGGTGACAATGCCAATATTACTAATACTCGAATTAAATATATCGTTAATATTCGTAGAATTTTCAATATTTTTAACGTTACGATAACGATGTAAAGTAATCAATGTATCGTACAGCGCTTAAAGGTTTTATTTTGAGACGCGTATCGCGTGGTATTGTATAACACGGATTACGGCACGGCTCTCACCGCGTTAAGACAGCGACTGCCGATGCCAATATTACTAAAACTCGAATCAAATATATCGTTAAAATTGATTAAAATTATCAGTATTTTTAACATTACGATAACGATCTAAAGTAATTAATGTATCGCGTGGAATCGTATAACACGGATATCAGCAAAGCATTCAACGTGTTAAGGTTCGTTAAACGGACGAATATGAAAGGAATAAAATGAAAATTGTGTGTTTAAAGGGGAGCGATAAAATCTTCTAAAAAGGATAATTCTTTGGTCGAAAAATCTTCCTAAAAAATGCATGGAAAAAGAACAGAAATAGAATTCATTCAGTCTGTACAGGTCGACGAACGTCATTGGATGAAGTCAAACCTCGTTTTTCGAGCTTCGAGATTTTTATTTTAATCTCCCCAATGTAGCAAGACACTGTAACAGTATTTATAATAATTAACACGCTCGCGCGTCGCCGCCGCGACAACAAAGATTACGGCTGTAATATTCATCTCCTCTTCTCTTTACTTCGTCATTTATAATTCAGTCTGAGATTCGATTATTGCTATTTCATTTTTCGTCCTTTTTTTTGCTTCAACAACCTACTCACCGCGGTTACCTTTCGTACCCCATTCGTATCCCATCCCTCCACCACCCTCCGTCTTATCAAACCCCTCATTTCTTATCATCCCCCGTGTCACTCGCCATTATACGCACGCTGAACGAAACTCTGAGAGGCTTTTTTTATCAGTTGTTCTTTTTTGGGTAATTTCACTTCTTTCTTTCGCTTTAGAAGAGACGGCAACGGTTATTTAAACCATGAAAGTTTATGTATATATGTATGTAGATATTTATAATTATATGTGTTCGTGTTCACGTGTGTGTTCCTTTATGTCCTTATTTCTTATCTCCTTCCTCGTGTATACATTCGCATATGTATATATATACAATATACATATATAGTTTGTTACAAGGCACAGGTAGCTTACACACTTATCTCTCGCAAAAAGTATCGCTTATCGTTAGTCGACACCCCTTTGAACCTCCTACAGCGATCGGTTCTTATTTCCAAGATACTTCTCGATAATTAATGTAATTAATAATGACCGATTAATAATTACAGTAAACTCCCGTATAACGCAAGTTACCACAACGCGTTAAAGATATGGCGACGATTCTGTTTATATAACGGGATTCTTGTGATTCTTGTGATTTTTCTTTAGCGCGTTGGTAGGAACTCGCGTTATAAGGGAATCTACTGTGTTAACCGCGTTACACGGGGGTTTACTGTATATGGACACAATAAGTTTATTGGAAACCCATTTCGTTCGAATGGTTTCATTAGAAATGATTCATGATGCGGTTGTTATGCGAATGTGTTATTATTAATATTAAATATTTTCGACTCGGATATTTTCTTGTCGAACCGAGCACCTTAGGAGGAACAAGACACATCACGCGTTTTTTATTTACGCACGTCTCTGTTATCATACCCGCTCTATTGCTTATCACTATTCATCCGGGAGACACTTCATTCTTCATTCTCCCGGTGTTCACGGCGTTACGATTTTGATCTCGCTTTTTTTTATCGCCGGAGTTTTGATTTACGGTGTCTTGCTGATCCGCGATTTCGAGGACGAATTGATCACGATCGATTTGGAAAGTGATTCTTTGAGATATCCTCAGATTATTTGAAGTTCTTTGAGATCCTCCGAATTTATTTGAAGATCTTTGAGATTCGCTGAGTTTATTCAAAGTTCTTTCAGATTATCTGAGCCTATTTGAAGTTCTTTGAGATCCTCCGAATTTATTTGAAGATCTTTGAGATCCTCCGAGTTTATTCGAAGTTCTTTGAGATTATCTGAGTCTATCTGAAGTTCTTTGAGATTCCCTCAGATTATTTGAGATTTTTTTAAGTTCTTTGAGATTGTCTGAGTTTATTTGAAACTTTTGGAGATGCTCTGAAACTATTTCAGATTATACGAAGTTCTTCGAGATTCTCTGAGATTATTTCAGATTAATTGAAGTTCTTCGAGATTCTCAGAGATTCAACAATATTTCGAAAACGCAGACTGACACAACGAACAGCACAACACCCGCGTGGAATAAAACGATCGTGGATATTAATATAATTAATCGGTGATATTTAATCTCGCAGGGATTAAGTCTTTCCAGGATTAATTTCAACGTTCCGAATCAATCATTCGTTTAAATATCGACACGAGATCCTAGATTACCGTATAAAACGCCTGTCACGTTGATCGTAATTGATACACGACGATAATAAATCCAAACATGTAATTATATCTTAATCTTATTGTTACGTACTCCCGTGTTGTACGAGGAGATCTAATGAAGTTCGTAATCTTGGAGGAATTCATTTTCCGCCGGCAACGCGGCAAATAATCCGTTAGTTTACAGACTTAATCAAAGATATCGGGTTATCGTGTATGATAATTAGAACGAAAGCAGGAAGTTACGGGATTAAACAGTAAAGTCCTGTATAACTTATCCCCTGGAAACGCGATTTTTTTTTGAGTTTATTAAATCAGCTTCGACATGAGGATGAATTCAAAACTCTGATTGGGCGAAATTACATCACGCGTACCATTCATTACAGCAAAAAATGATATACGAAATAACATAATTTGTCCAGTTTTTATCAGCATAAATTGACACTGGATTCGACTGTAAATACCGAGATAGGATCATATTTGAACTGTGATTTCGGCAAATCACGTTGGACCACCGATTTCCGTGATTGATTCGCCGATCTTAAATCATCGATTTCGATGATATTCAAACGGTTCAAAATTCAAAGTTGTCGCTTTAATTGATGTACCAATGTAAAGATAATTCGCGAATTTGATAACCATCCGGTAGCATCTCGAGATAACTCTTGCGTTCTTCTGATTAACTCTCCACAACCTGATTGTTTTCGTTACCAGAAAATTAATCTAACAATTTTATATTACGCGGAAATAGCAACAAAATGATTATTTGAGCGCTATAAATAAGAGAACTGTTGCACGTATTTTTGTAATTATTATTCCACCGAAAATATGAAACGAGAGAAAAAATACGGATAGATGTTAAATTAATTTCAAAACTGGTTTTCTCGATCAGTGAATATCATATTTCCGAACTATTATATTCATATTTTCATCCTTTTAATATTGAAGATATATTAATTTCGGCCCACGAAAATAGCGATTTATTTTATTATTTCAGAAATATATTACTTCTGAGAATTTCATGAAACGAATATTTCTCCGAATGCGAAAAATCATGTAATTTTCGTAGATCGACGGTGTGATATTTTACGGGTTCGAGAATTTTGTTGGAAAATAATAGATCCAGGAGGTTTATTTCCGTTTATTACGGATCTCCTTCGTCGAGGTGTGTGACAGCGTTTATCCCGGGGTCCTTGGGGTCGAGGGGGGATGGTGGTCGCGGGGGGTCCGAGGGGTGACACGTGTTAACCGGAGAATTGTCATTTTATTAACTGTCACGTTGTGTATATTTGCAGGAAGATTTCGCTATTTTGTTTCTACTCGCTGGAAAATTGCTCGGCTGACTATCGACGCGAAACCGCCTCTGGGGATGTCCTCGATCGTTCCCGCCATTAAATAAGGTGAAACCACATTTTTGTTTTATTTCCCTTCGACCCTGACCCATTGCCAACCACCGAACAATTCATTATTGACTTATGCAATAGGAATTATTTGGAAAGAATTTATGTTTTTATATCGCGAGTTATAACTACTTATGAATTATGTCGTCTCCGCATAATAAAAATATTAACGTGGAAGAAAAAGAACAGTTCCAAAAATAGCAACGAATTTTAATTCATAATGTTTTATCGGTCAAAAAGAAATGTTTATTTTTGTATCTCGGACGAATTGTATTTGAATTTTAACCGGTTATGGATTATGTCATCGACAAATAATAAAAATATTCTATTAATGTGGAATAAAAAGATCTGTTCCGTAAATAGTTCCAAATTGTTAATTCATAGTGTTATATCAAGAAAGCGACCTTTCATTTTATTAGATTCCGATAAGCGAGATCCGAAAGAGATGCTTTTCGATTATTAAATATCAATGCTTCGTAAGAGTCGCCTAAATAAACTTCACCGGAGGAAGTGATTCGAAAATATCTAATATTTGATATCGAAAATTGGATATTCTTTCGACTTATTATTATTCCACAATAATTATTCCATAATTCCTCATTGAAAATTATTATTCCAAATGATTGCTGGAAACAGAAAAGTAAAATTCTATATTCGTCCACTTTGATGATGGTCGATAAAATATTACTTCTTTTTTTAGAAATTATTGTAAAGCTGAATCAATCGTGATTCAATTGTCCTCGCATCGTATTCGATCGCCGATCAACGTCGCGATCAAAATCGTTCTCGATCACCCAGAATCTCGGAAAATTCCACAATTTCTCATCCCATTTTCTACTCCATTGCCCCGCGGTTTTGTCGCGATATCAAAACACTCGCCGATTCGCACATCGCGATCCAACAATTATACATACGATACACGATAATATATCTATATACAGCAGCATGTACCTTAATATGTTGGCAATACATACATTCAGGGTTCAATTAACCCCTTGACATTCAATTTAATAAAAATTACTTTTTACATGAATACGATTTCATTTTCGAAAAAAGGAAATAAATAAATTTCCGCAAGTCAAATCTGATTAACACTGGATCCACGGAAGCCGTCAAATGACGGATTCGCGGAATTTCCAAGAAAAACACTTAAATTCATCAGATTCCATTTTCTGAGATTTTTTCATTAAATCGATTAATTTACTTTTTTCCATCCATCCATATTTTTAAGGAAGTATACGTGGATGTATAAATATAGCTGAATATATTGTTCGTAGTTCCAGTGTTAATTAGTACTTGAAATCTAGTGACGAGTGTAGCACGTCATTGTTTACTTTGACGTTAAGTCATTAGGACGCGTGAGACTCGTCCTTTGAGGTCAAGGGGTTAACCTGTTAACCGGGGATGACGAGTTAATTCGTCAATCGAGTCTACACTTATCTCGAAGGTTATGAATTAATTGACAATTATCCTTCTGATAATTCTCAAAATCTTGATACGTATAAAGTTCAGTAATTAAACAGGCAGATTTCTATATACGTCGTAATTATAAATATTATAAAAATTATAATATATCGCACTGATTGATTTTCTCACTAAATTGAAATACCCGGGTGATGTCGTTTTTTGGAAGAACTCCCCGGTTAAAAAGTCTGATTATTACATCCGGAACTTTGTACGCGGAGCCCGAATAACGAATATATTATAATAAATATCGATAATTATCGATTACTCATTAAATATCCGGTCATAAAATTAAAATTTCCAAAGCGCGCGTTCCTAATTAAAAGTAAGAAAGATAATAAGAGTCGAGATAATAATTATATTAAATCCTTCCTTCCTGAAATTATGTCATGTTTTATCAAACTTTATTATTATAATATTTGTTTTTATTATATTTAACACCAGAACTACCAAAGCTGATGGAATCACTGATCCGCCATTTTTATTGACATTATTCGAATATAAAACAGCGCGTTCGAGATTTTGTTTACCTTTATTTTATATACATAATCGGCATCATTAAATTCAATAATTAATTTACACTCTCCAGCCATAATTTATATATAAATCAATGTATATTATAATATATTATACATTGTGTAAGTATAACCGAGTATATACAGTCGAGTCTATTTTTTATATGGCTTCGGAGTTATGCGGTGAAGCAAAAAAGCAAATAAAAAGCTAAGTAATCCAAGAAACCCAGAAAGTTTTAACAGCATATCCATTGAATTTCATTTTTTTAAAGTTTTTCTGTTGGAAATTAAGACGGAAGAGAATAATTCCCACACACAAACAAATCTTTTCTCGTTCGAATTTAAAGTCTTTTTCAATAATTAAACAATTAATTAAATAATCTGAATGTATGTAAATCACCTCTTTCTTGCTGCAGGTATCCCAACAAATTATTCCTAATCTCACAAACCAAGCTATATCTTTTTTTGTGCATTTTTAATGCGGAATTCTGTGGAATGTATCTACTTCATAAAAAGAGACTCGACTGTATTATATATCCGGTAGTTCCAGTGTTAAAATAAAAATTCTCGACCAACCAATAATTCATTCCTCAATATACAGATTTGTTTAAAAATATTTTTCTTTCGTTATCTGAATAAATGCGAGAATATTAATCGACGACTTTTTTTCACCGGGCTCCGTTCGTACATCATAATTTCCGTTTCCCTTTGTATCTGGTTATTAAACTCGATGAAACTCGCTCCGTGAAAAAGGTATTTTCATGATTGCCCGATAAAATGATCGAGCGACGATGTTCCTCCGCGAAGGAGGGTAACGACGAGGGGCAGGCGGGGGGGTTGCAATGATTCGATAAAAAGGTTCGATTGCTCGTCGAGGGATGATTGTCCCTTGATTGAAAACGTCCTCGGGTTCGGTCGAGCGTACGTGGAGTGGAAGACCAAAAAGAGGGTGGATTTTCATCCCCCATATGGCGCGGTGCCTTTATAATCTTCCTACGATGGCTTCGAATCGTGGCTGCGTGCGTCATGCACCACCATTAAGGGTTGCCTTTCGTTATTGACCTTTGCAGAGATCGAAGGGAGAGGAAAATGTTGGTTTACAAAGGCAAACCATCGAGCCCTGTTTATACAAAGAATATCTAAGATTCCCTTTCATCGGCATAGTTTCCTCCGCGACTGCCATTTTTCTTTTGACGATGTAATTTAACGCCGTCTACTTTCTCCAATCTCGTCGAACGAACGGCCGTTTGTTCGATTGTCAAAAGGACTGTAAAGATTGTCTGATGTACGTCGTGTAAATAACCATTTATGTAACTCGTGTTATAGAATCTTATGTACACTACCGGTCAAAAGATTGGCATCACTTGCTTCGTCTTCATTCTAACGTATACTTCAAACGTTAGAATGAAGATTAAAAGTAAATAGAATATAAAACCTTTGCCCATTTTATAATGTTACCATTAATATTAAACTATTTTCTTGCCATGCAGACACATATTGTATTGGCACCTGGGTGTAATAAGATTTTGTTACCTTGAAAATCGGTCGGATACGTTTATTGCTATCGGTCGGTGTTTAGTTTCCCCGCAAGAAATGACTTTACTACAAGAAGGTTGGCGAACTATGCGGCAAGAAACATTACGCAAACTTGTCGGGGTATGTCGAAAATATGTAAAATAGTAATAATGAAGAAAGGGGGATACTTCGACGAATCGCGTATTAAGCGAAATGTATAATTAATATAGAATACAATATACGAAATTGATACGACTCTTCTATCTTATAATATCAACGTACATCGACCTACAGATATACCCAAAGAAAAGTATCCCGTTCCATTTTATAGACAAGATATTTAATAATTTACTTAGCGATAGTAAGTGATCCCAAACTTGTGGCCGGTAGTGTATACGCTCTACGCAGTCAAAGGGTTAATAAATCGAATACTGCATTGAATTCTTCCATTGTTACATAAATAACGCCGGAGTACGTATAATCGTGTTAAAATCAAAGATGTCCGCGAGGGGATCGGAGAAGCAGGAAAAAGAGGAGGAATTAAAATGGATTAACATCGGGGGAAATTAGGATCGTCAAAGAGACTCGTTTGTCGGGAATTTACAAGGTAACTGGGAATAAACCGACGATGGAATTCGACTTTACGGGGAACAATGTTCGCCCCGAGTAAATTCGTGAATTCGTGAATTCGCGGACCACGGTAACCGTCTCGTGGCATCATAAATGTCTGGAATCGCGGTCGACGATCCTGAAGGGCCACGGTTACTGTTTCCCGGCTTTATTGGACGAAGAAGATTCAAGAATGAGAGCGTAATCTACCGCGCGGGACTAATAAACTGCGGTAGAGTACTCCTACCGACGCGGAAGTAATCCGATAATCTCATTAGAAGGGGTTTCCATAAAATCGTTAACCGACAACGACGACCGAATGTATTCCGCGCCGACATTCGCGCCACGATTTCCTTCTGATTTTCCAACCCCTATTTACCTTAATATTCTCTGCTATTATGTCCCACGTGTTCTTTCCAACCTTATCGGCTTATGGGAGAGTCCAATTAATTAGCAAATTATACCCGTTTCTTACCGGTTTACAGAAGGGTCGAATTAATTATTGAATTAGGTTCGTTTGTTAGCGATTCATGGAAGAGTAGAATTAAATATTGAATTATATTTGGTTTTTCTCGGTTGATGGAAGAATCGAAATAATTATTGAATGAAATTTGTTTGTTATTGGCTCATAAAAGATTCGAATTAATTATTGAATTATATTTGTTCTTTTTCTTGCCTTATAGAACAATCAAATTAATTACAGAATTATGCTCGTTTCTTGTCGCTTCATAGAAGTACCGAATTAATGTTTTAATTGTATTCGATTCTTATCAGTTTAAAAAGAATCCAATTAATTATTGAATTAAATTCTTTTTTTCTCGACTCACAGAAAAATCGAAATAATTACTGAATAATATTCGTTTGTTGTCGGATCATAAAAGATTGAAATTAATTCTCGAATCATACTCGTTTCCCATTGGTTCACAGAATCGACGAAATAATTTTTCAATTATAATCGTTTCATACTGATTTATCGAAGAGTCGAATTAATTATCAAAATATATAATTTTTTTTCTCGACTCATAGAAAAATCGAAATAATTACTGAATAATATTCCTTTGCTGTCGGATCATAAAAGATTGAAATTAATTCTCGAATCATACTCGTTTCCCATTGGTTCACAGAATCGACGAGATAATTTTTCAATTACATTCATTTCATACTGATTTATCGAAGAGTCGAATTAATTATCAAAATATATAATTTTTGTTCTCGACTCACAGAAAACTCGAAATAATTACTGAACGAAATTCATTTATTATCCGCTCATAAACGATTCGCATGAATTAGTAAATGAATGCACCGTAGGAGACAAAGCGTACGCGATATCGGTAATTATATCGTAACGATGTTCGATGAAGTCCATTAAAGGGAATCGGGTTATACGGAATGCTTGAAAGGTCATGAAAAATATATACAGTCGGTGGGGTTGTAAAAAGTTTGGCCGGCCGGTGGTACGAGTGCATTAGCGGAATATTTGTGTGGAATATTAACGGCGAATGTAAATTGGCGGGATTAAATGCGTCGGGCGATCGTATCAATCTCATTAAGCGGAACACATAATGTTTGACGAGTTGACGTAGGCGGTCGGTCAGTAACGATGTTTGGGAATGCTCCGATAATTATTGAATCCCTCGGCGTTGTTTGCGCCTAGCAAATCGAAAATAATGGAATATGCAACGGGACCGGCCCGTCCTCTTCGCAAAATTCTGTCCTTGAACGCGAATAATCACTCAAGGTTAACTTTCTGTACTCCAATGTCCTTGTTCGCAAAATTTTATGTAACACGGATTTCCGCAGGGTGTTCAACATGTTAAAATTCTTCTAATGCTTCTAATATGAATACAATTACGGTCTCTGTGTTAACAATTTTTGTTATTCGAATATTAAAAGCATTCATAATGTGAATGAAATTCTTTGAAATTGAGCTGAATTAAAATCGAACGATGATTTAATTACGAATTAAGTTCGTAGAGGAGTCGACGACGATTATATAAAATAATTTCACGCAGTGAATTCTATTGAATTACATAAAACTTCATTTTCATCAATTTCCGTTTTTCGCTTATTAAAATCGTTCATAATGTAAATTCTCGGCCGTAAATTCTTTGAAATTGAGCTGAATTAAAATCGAACGATGATTTAATTACGAATTAAATTCGTAGAGGATTCGACGGCGATCATATAAAACAATTTCACCCAGTGGTTTCTATTGAATTACAAAAAACTTCATTCTCATAAAATTTCGTTCTGCGCCTATTAAAATCATTCATCACGTGAATTAAATTCCCGGCCTTAAATTCTTTTAAATTGAGCTGAGTTAAAATCGAATGATGATATTTCATCAATTTGATCATAGATCGATAAAAACAATGGATTATCTAAAATCGTGTGGATTATCGAAAATAATTTCGCACAGTCACTTCTATTGCAATCGATACAAAATTATTATCTGCTTGATTTCCTTGAATATTTCGAAAAATGCTCGACCGAGGAAAAGATCCCGAGGACGTTGAGATAAAGTGTCATAGAATTCAATGATTGGATGAAAAGATTGTTCGCGATTCGACCGCGGGGCATCGACTGATTGCTGTCACAATGAGCTTATTAACTCTTTTTGCACTCGGAGGCGAGTCTCAGTCGCCACTCACTTTATTGCGGCAACTCGAGCAGCGATTGTGAGGCGACATTAAGATTTTCTTTAGTTATATTTTGTCATCAGACATTGCATCACCGACAACTGGAATAAATTTTAATATTGCCACCCAATCGCCACAATAAACTGAGTGGCGACTGAGAGTCGCCTCCGAGTGCAAAGGGTTAATTCCTAAGAAGCTAAGGAAACCTTAATCGTAAACTCTCGGCTTAATTTTACGCTACGTACGCGGTGTATTTTAACCCTTGCATCGCCTGGTGGCGATTCTCAGTCGCCACTCAGTTTATTCCGGCAACTCGAGCGGCGACTGAGAGGCGACATCAAGAATTACTTCAATCGTCAGTGATTTAAAAAAAAAAAGCTAATTGGAGTAATCCTTGATATCGCCTCTCAGTCGCACCTTGTGTTGCGGCAGTAAACTGACTGGCGACTGAGAGTCGCCACCTGCGTACAAAGGGTCAATTACAACACCGCTTCTATGGATACTAAATTTAAGATCGACTTCCTAATTTCTATGTTTTCGCTTTCTCGGGAAAAATGAGCTATTAAAAATCATTTCGATCCACGCGGAACTCTAAGCTCCGATTTTTATGCGCGGATCAATCATTTCATTTCTTGATGATTCCGTTTGCGATCGAAAGTTAACCTCAATAAATCGCCTTTTTACGATGACTTTAAAGCGGAGTAATCTCCGCGATTTTTATCCTACATTTTATACTGCGCTTTGAGAAAATATTTACACGCGTTTATTAACCGATTACAACTTGCGTAATCGTTGAAGCCTTGCAATTAGTTTGGCTATAAATAAAATGGTAGAAAATATTCGAATTTGGGTTTTCTTTTGTGAAGAAAATAATGCGGCCGATCGGTTGATTAGCGCTTGAAAGGCTGATAAACATGTTGGGTTTCCTCATGTTTTATCCAACTATAATATAATATATTTCGTTAAGAAAATATGTCATGAATTTGTAGCATTAGCAGAATAAAAAAACAGAAAGTGCAAGTATAATATTGTTGTTCCAGTATTAATAACAATAGAAATATTAGTGAACAAACACATCCATTTCGCTTACCGTGTTATCCAAAATATCTTGATGGAAAGGCAAGCGAACCTAAAAGTAAACCCGCCGAAAAGATACATTTCAAGGTTGTCAAGGTTGTCTTAAACTAAAACTCCGGAAAAGCCTTGAAATTCCGCGCCCGGAAAGTCGCCGTTGAAATCAGACACTCGCGAACTTCCGGGACGTTAAAAACTACGTTCGAATGCGATTGGAAAAGTGGTAAAATAGCGATTGGCTCTTTCTCTCTAAACATTTCACTCTCCGTCCAACTCAGGATTCCACTTTTGTTTATATTGTTTGCGGTGTTTGTTCTTAAATGTTTCGCTTCCCATTGCACGTCTCCTCTGTCGTTCGATATTTTTTTTCGTTTTTTTTCCTTCAAAGTAATCCTCTCTCTCTCTCTCTCTCGTCACTCGGTTCGGGTTAATTATTACAAAGATGCTTGTATAATAATATAATATAGACTCTGTATTAGTTACAATAATATTCGGTAGCGTTTTCTATCCCCCCCTCCCCCACCCCCGCACCCGCACCCCCCGCGAATCGAGCACTCTCTTAAATTCCACGCGTTTCGCTACTGCCGAAATCCGATCGGACAAAATCAATGCGATTAAAGCTTATCGTCCGATATAATATTTCCACGCTTTCCATATTTATATTCCCGTGAAATCAAACTTCATGCTTTCATTGCCTTTCACGTATTTGAACGTCCCTCGAATGAGCCATTGCGTGTCGCTTATTGCTTATTGCTTATACTTAATTCCGCGTTTTAAGGCCTTCTCAAAATTCCGACGATTTTTCGCTTTTCTTGTTTTCTTCTTGCGAGAGATTGAAATCGGGATATTAAAATTCAGGCTTTAAAATCGTGAGGTATTAAAATTTGAGGCATTAAGTATGCGAGATATTAAAAATGAAATTTTGGTATACAATGTATCCCACGAAAAATAGGCCACCTAATTATACAATGTTTAGTTCCGTTTGAAAGATGTGGGTGATCCGGGAAATTCTGCAAGAAACGACCGCGGAAAAACTCTCTTTCGGGATATTGGTCCTCCGAAGCCAATCGTGTAAAGCGTAAAATATTATTCGTATTATCGCGATTATGAAAGATAATTCCATAGCTTGTTTCAAATGGGACACAATGTATATAATAAATTTGAAACCTGAATTTTGTTGCTTTTATGAAGGCAGCAATGAAAAAGGTAATATTTTCTTATTGCGCGAAGTAGTAATATTATCGAACTAATATATTCAATTTTGAAAGTGATGAATAATTTTTGTTATTGATATACTGATAACAACAAATTGATGACTATTTTCGAGGGAATTTTGACGAAGGCCCCAAAAACGTCCGAAATGATAAAACGAAAACAGCCAATATCCGAGGCAAGTAAGAGTCAGAGTCGGGGAACAAAAATATCCATAAACTTTTGGTATTTTCATAACCGAAATCATCCGAAATTTGGAAGTTATATTTCGTAAATTCCAATAAATTTAAATATCGTTAAGAATGAAATTAACGATCGGTTATTAGAAGTATTTTTAAGAGGAATCAGATAAATCAATTCATATCTAAGAATATGAAAATCTCTTTCGCGATGGGTATAAAAATATGATGATTATTTCGAACCTGCTTCCGGGACTCTGAATCTTTCCTCGATTTCCTTCCGCTTCGGTTTCTCGCTGCTTCACGACGCACCAAATAATCGTACTACACGGTAGATTGTATTCGACTGAATCTCTTCCTTAACACTTTAACACTTCCCTGTTAAACACTGTCATTATCAGTTACACTCTCACCATTCGTGAAAACGATCACCCTCCAAGAACGTGTTGTTTACCCGATAATGATTTTTTCATTACTCTCCCTAAGCCCACTAATTCCTGGAGGTCCAAACACATCATAAAACATCGAGAACCAATTGATTACTCATTTGTTATTCGTAGTTATAAATAATGAAATGAATTCTTGGGAGTCGTTCCATCGACTTTTTCTTACTTAACCCTTTTAGTACCTTAGAGCCGATACATCGGCTTTCCATTTTCAATATAATTCAAACACATGTCAAATTAATAGATACCTCAAAAATCGCATATTTTTCAAAGGACTTTTTGACGGTACCGGGAAAACTTAGAAGGTACTAAAAGGGTTAATCTTTTTATATCTTCGATTAATATTCGAGTACGAAGCAACAACGATAATCGCAAGTATTTATTTCGATTAATAATTCGATTATATAAGTATAAATTTCTTTGAATAACTGAGCCGTTTATTTTCAAAGTAGCCTAAGTTCATTTTTCAAGAAAAATCAAGAAAAATCAAGTTGACGTTTATAAAGTTGCACCAAGCTACTTCGTGAATATTATAAACGTTAACTGGATTCTTTGAAAACCGGACTTAAGCCACTTTCCAAATAAACGGCCGAATTCTTTCAAGTAGTGATTCGTCGATTAACTTCGAAAGGAGTCGTTCGTCAAAGGGATTGTCTTTTCCGCCATTTTCTCGAATGGCTGATTGTTTACCTTTCGGTCCTCGATGCATTAAGATGTCGGCGAGCAATCTTCCTTGGAAATAGTCAATATACATGATAATATAATAATAACTCGTAAAATATACGGTGTATTCGCGGTGTATCGCGGAAGGCAGGCTCGAAATGGCCTCCCGAAAAAAGAGTGCTTTTTTTCGTTAAAACAAAAAAAACATTTACCGAGTAAACTGTTCCTCCCTCGCCTTATTAAGGATACTCCTCTACATAGTTTCTACCTTAAAAGATAACGACTCTTGCCGGTCGATCGACTTATCAACTAGAACGAGATTCTTGTTACATCTTGGATCGACGATCGATCCAACCCCTTCACACTTCTCTCCTCAACCCTTCTTATTTTCTATCATTGTCCAAAAAGCAAAAGAAACACGAGGAGCACAACCGATCGCACGATCCTCGTCGATCTCATCTCTGATATGGTCTAACCATAAAAAAGTCATGTAATTACGTTCGCTTTAGCATTTACCTGATTCCTTGTATCTTTAATTAGCTAGTGCCTACGAGCTACATCGGTAAAAAAACCTACTGGCCAGGGAAAATTCACGCTCGAATTACGATCTCGTTTCACCGAAATTCATCGTCACTTTGTTCCTCCCATAAAGGGTTTCTGTTTGTTATCCTTATCGCAAGGACACGAAGCTTCCTTCCGGTCTCGTATCTTACTTCTTTTCCCCGCGCTCGAAGAAACATCGGCTTCGATAGATTCACAGTTTCCCTGTTGAATGAAACTTCTTTTATCTCTTCTGGATATCGTCGTTAAAACGAGGTTCCAATTCACGTCTCATCGAAAGAGCACGATTTTCCTCGTTTCTTCTCTCACGGGTGATTACTGCGTACTTTCGTGTGACGTGTAGCTTTTCCTTTTTCCATCCGGTTTTCCATGTCGTCGAATCAAGGGGCTCCTGGTGTATGTACATTCAATGCGCCACGAAGAAACGTCGCTTTGTCCTTCGTTAAGGTGAGTCCGCAGGATTCCTTCGTTCAGTTATTAGTCTTTCTATCACGTTCCGGAATCCTGTTCCTTTTTCCTTGGACCAGGAGGTTCAAGGAATCGTACGAGCACGAATTTCTCCCGACGGATATCTCCGGGAGGCTAACGGGATTCTATTCGAGCACGAGCGTACCAAGCCATTTAATCGATTTCGTTTTTGTTTTTGGTTTTTTTTTCCTTTTAAAACTTCCCTCGACGTTTCATTGGCTATGAACGCTCGGCCGCGATCGCCGAGGTGTGTGCTTTGTGCTAGCAAAGGTGATTTTTATACAGGTTCTACGAGAACTTGTTTCTCGTTTCTCATCGAACACGTCCTCCACTCGATGTAACGCCTTTTAAACATGGAATTAACACTTTACGAGATCCTCCTTCCTTCGATTAGAATCACCTGAAGATTGTGACGATCGTCACCAGGATGACGACCGTCAGGTATGCTGAACGACTCGTGGGACCATCGTTCTCCTCCATGCATTGACCTGGAAATCAACGAAAAATAATTCCTTTTTATTTTTATACTTTGTTAGGATTATATTCTTAATTTTGTCGCATCGAAATTTGGGAATCTGGTTTCGTTTTTCAAAAAGGGGAATGTGGGAATTTAATTTCTTCAAAACGGGAACTTGGGAATTTCGTTTTTCCCAAAAGGGGAATCTAGGAATTTGATATCTTCAGAAAGGGAATTTGGGAATTTCCTCTCTTCGAGAAGAGATATTTGGAAATTGGATTTCCTCAGAACGCGAATTTGGGAATTTGATGCTTTCAAGGAGGAAACTTTCCACACGATGGGAATTTGATTTCTTCAAGAAGAGAAATTTGCGAATTTGAGTTCATCAAGAAGAGAAACTTGGGAATTTGTTTTTTTAAAAAGGAAATTATGGCTTTGCAGGATCATCGATCAAGGATCACAGATAACGATGGGGCTTATCTGATAAAAAATTATTTAACATGAAAAAATAATTGAAGTTTCATAAAATATGCGAATCATAATAGATTACTTTCCGGCACCCCCAATATCCAAAAGTATAGCACGTACGTATATAATTGGATGAAAAAGGAAGAAGCGAATGCGATGTCACGGGAATCTTTATCGAATAATTATTACTTCTATTTAATCGCGAAGAGTAGGTTGATTAGTAACGTTTCATTCGACGTTTATCAGTGCGTTGTCAGAGTACATTTGTCAGGGCGAGCTACGAATCTGTCGCGGTGGATTATGTATGGCTGTTGTGTACCAACTGTGACGAAATCTCGACCTACGATCGCTGATGTTGCTGTTTTGATTTGACGCTACACTGTCTCGACTTGTCAAAGTACGTTCAAGCTTTCGCTGATATCCGACGGAATTTCAAAACTAAAACTTTATGTTTACTTCGTTTTCATCGTCTTCTAATTGTTCAATCGACGTTAACTCTTTATAATTCAATTTGTTCATGTCTTTATAATCTTGAGTTATTTTCTTGTTGGTCTTCTAAATGTTAGTATGTATATTGAACTAATTTTTTTATTTTAATCTTCTTTATTTAAATTAAGGTCGAATTTTTTCTTGTCGATTGTTCTCATTTTATTCTTGCCTAAAAGAAAATCGTATAACGCGAATATAACGAAATTACGTTACGTGAAAATAATACCAAATTATTACTTAAGCGCACTGAAAAAGGTGACGATTATTGCACGTACTTTTATAATTATTATTGCAACGAAAATAATTAATCGAAACGAAAGATATGGATATGGATAGTGACTTTAAAATAGAACCACCAAAGGGATAAAAATCACCGGCAAAATTGTCCGCCAGTTTGAGTTTAATTATACAAATATGCCACGGCGAATTGTTCGCGATTTTATAGACTTTTATTGTATATACATAACGCGAATTATTGCATTCGTTAATTAACTTCAGTCCTCCGGTCATAATTAATACATAAATAAATGTGTAAAGTTAACCGAGTATATGTTCGGTAGATCCAGTGTTAAAGTTACACGAAGTAACAGAGAATGAAATACAGATTTAATATCAAACATAAAACGCAAATAACCCTCGTGTAACGCGGTAATTAAGTTCCGGGAAAATGTGACGATATTAAATCGCGTTATATTGAAACCGCGTTATGCACGGAATTCATACAACTCTTCTATCTTATAATATCAATATACACGAAGCTACAGATGTATCTAAAGAAAAGTATCCCATTCGATTTTATAGAAAAAATATTGAATAATTTGCTTCACGATGGTAAGTGATCCCAAACTTATAACCGGTAGTGTAAATACCGTGTTGTACGCGGGTCACCTGTATCGTCGAACGTAAAATAATCAAGGGGTTGTATAGTTGGTGGAAGCGTGCTAACGAAAGATTTACAGGTGTATCCGATAACTCAAATGATACACGAACCATCGTCATCTCAAATAGTAGTACTAAAAGTGAACTTGCAGGTGCTGGATACTAAAGACCCTTCCTAACGAACCCTTCCCTATTCACCCCTCGCCTCCCCGCCCCCCGACGGATTCGCTAATTTCCAAAGTGAAACTCTCGAGACGTATCGGTTTTCAAAGCAGTTTTGACAGAGCGAAAATCGAAGGTGTTACCGGAAACTTAACGAGTATTTCCATCTAACGCTACCCGAGTGTGCTTAACCTGCTCGAGTATCCACGAAAAAGATGTATTCTGTGATCCGATGATAGCTCGCGATTACAATGTGCTTGGAAAGTGTTAAGTTTCAACTTAATCAGATTGAAATTATTCTTGCGGTTTTATGAAGTATGGATGGAAATTATTCTTGCGGGTTTATGAAGTATGGATGCAAAATATAGTTGGAGGTTTGCAAATAATGGAATAATGGGGGTTGCAATATGCAAAATATGTTGTACAGGTTCGTAAATAAAGTTAACCGAACTCTCTTCGTCGATCGAAATAATTCGGTAAATATAATAAGTAAACGGAGCTTTATCATAATTACATTTATATGAAATAATGTAATGAAATTTATATTATAATAATTAAATTCAAAGCAAACAAACGGCGCTTTATTATAATTAAATTGTTAACAAACAAAGGGAGCATGCACTATCTAAATTGCCAAGAGAAGAGGGGCGCTTTGCAATAACTAGATTTATACCAAACAAACGACAATAAATTTGTAGTAATTAAAGTAGCAACATATAAAGAATCCGACAAGGTCTAGGAATCGAAACTAGCTGTCAGGGTGGGAAAGGTAATGGTAATGGAAATAGAAATAGTAGACGAGGGTGTCTCTCACGGGAAGATGTTAAGGGTGCTCGGGTTGGTCGAAGTGGGTACTCACCGGTACTGGTAGCATTGAAGGCCAACATAGGCTGAGGCGGAGGAATTCCCCTCTGACAAGCGACCGGGCTGGCAGTCAAACTGACAACCCCACCGCTCTCTTTATACATGAAGCACAATCTTCGACTGTTCCTATAGGGTTGGGGCCTGTTGTTCTCATTGGTCCAGCTTGTTCTACGAGCCAACGGAGTGGCGATCACGAATTGGGTTCCCTCCGCGTCGAACCATCTCCCATGGCAGGAATACGCTGGGAAACAGAGAAAGCATGATCCTCAGTGGTTGCCTCCGCTTATCTTTCAACGCGGATGCTTTCCCTCGACATTTTCCCTTGTACAACGCGGGACGAAAGTTTTCGCGGGCTATCTCGAGCCGGTCGTTCGAGTGCCTCGAGTGCCATTATCCCTTAAATAAACTTTGACAAGCTTCGGGGGCTGAATGCCGCCGAAATAAAAGCGAGTCTGCCGACCTTCGGAATCTATATTCCGTCAGGCTTAACGTGACTTTAATTATCGTAGCTTTTTCATTTTCTATTCGTACGACATTTTTTAAAAGCTATCCGTGAATTCACCTACCGTTGTTCATTGAATGATTTTTTATGATTATAATAATATAGAAACAATTTAATGTCTACGAAGACATACCTTCTGTTTTTATATTTATATCAAATAACATTACATTTAATTTTGTAATTTTTACGGCTCGTTTTCACGGCAGTGTTGCTGACTCGATTCGCTACTGATACAATAAAATACTAGCGATATAATACAAAATATGGAATCATCGTTCACGACAAGTTATACGTGAGACTGTCGAAAGGATTAAGAAAACAGCGGCGCGGGGCTTTTTATTACGAGTCTGCGCGTTACTGTTTTATATGGAACGTTAAATGTTGATATTCCGGAGGTTTTACTTCCTATGAATTTTTACGAGTACCGTAAACAATCTTTATTGAGATTACTATGACACCGTGTTATAAGAAGGATGTTTTATTCTCCTAGATAATTCCGCCGCGGATTATTATTTTTATTATCCTGGAAAGAAGGAAGGATAAAAAGAACTCACCGGTGACGGCATCGTCGTCAACGCAGTCGCTTTGGAACTCCATTCTATCCGCGGTCGAGCAACCAACAGTTAATGTTGTCACTTCGGAACTACACCTGGAGTCATCCTCTTCCCTCTTCTCCCTCCTCTCCAAGGAGTCCTCGCCCTGAGGATCATCTATGTCTCTCTTCATCCTGACAAGATCCTTGTAAGTTATCCATTTATCGTTTTTACTGGATGATCTTTTCTTCGGAAGATCGTCAGTTTCGGGATAATCGCCGAAATAATCATCCTGGACTTCCAAGACACCTGGTGTCTCAGAGTCATCAAAGTCAACGGTCCAATATTGCCTGACTTTCGCGAAGTCATCCATGTCCACGTGGAAGTCTTCGAGCTTCTGATGTTTCTTCGATTTGTTCATCTTCGTCTTCGATAAAACTTCTTTATCAGAGCCTTCTATTGAAGACGACGATTTAATATTAATATCATAATCCTGGTATTTTAATGAATCCGTGGCAGAAGGTTCTTCGATGTCACGTGTCCTTCTAACCTTGGACCACGTGATCAACTCGGAAGGAAGTTGATTGGAATTCGATCTTCTGACCTTTCCGTGGGAACTAAGGTCACGAAGAAGAAGGTCTTCGATGTCTAGGGACATTTTCGAGGATACTTCTTCCAGGGTGTAATCTCGGTGACTCCTGTTAGCACCGTGGTTCGACCTGATTCGTCGACCCATTCGTTCGTGAACGAGGTACTCGTTGTTGGCACGACGTTTTTCTACGTCGAAGTCGAGCTTCCGGCCACGGCGATCTTCCGTTCTCTCCTGGGCGTGTCTGACCTTTTCCCGGTCGCGTCTGATTGGGTCCTGGTGCTGGTTCCGTCGACTTTCACGAATGTTTCGCTGGTTCCGGTTCACACCGGTCACCGTAAATTTACCGAGGTACGGACAAGTGCGTGGTTCCGGTGAACTCGCTGAAATCAGAACGATTTTGTTGGTTAATGCAATGAAATATTTCATAATGAAGAAGTTTGTGTTATGAAATGTGAAATATATTGTAATGGAATCTCCGAATTTAAACATATATCTGATTATCTTGCCGAACATTTGTATATATATACTGCATTATCTTTCCGAAAATTTAAATATTCCCGATACTCTTTCCACAATTTAAATATATCGGATTATCGTTTGAAATATTAAATATTAATATCGGATTACCTTTCCAAAATTTAGATATATCATATTATCTTTCCGAAAATTTTAATTGTCGGATTATCCTTCCAAAACTTAAATATATCCGATTATCTTTCCAAAATTTGAATATATCAGATGATCTTTCCGAAATGTAAATATATCAGATTATCTTCCCAAGCCTTAAATATATTGAACTATCATTCCAAAAATATAAATTGTCGGCTTATCTGATACGTATATCAAATCCCTCGGATTATCGAAGGATCTTAAACATACCGGAAGTTAAGTACCAATTTACGGAGCGAGAATCGTCTGCTCCCTTGTTATTCCATGTACGTATCACACATCGACGGAAGAATCAAATTAGAGTAGGAAAAAAAGGTTCTCCTTTCTTCCACTCGAACCATAAAAAAAGGGGGGCAAGAATGAACAAAAAAGAAGGGGCGGTACAGGGTGTACGGAGCAAACAAGGGAAGCGCATTGTGGCCTTAATGGAAGCTCGTTAGATACGAAGAAGAAGAAGAAGAAGAAGACGACGACGAACGAATAAGAAAAAGAAGAATGGGGAAGAAACGAAGAGATGCTAAGAGATTCCAGGGTGAGGAATGGCGGAGGAAAGGGGAGAGGTAAGCGAATGGCTATAACGAGAGAGCGTAAATCGGCCATAGGCAGGCACAATGCGAACTCTAACGAGACAAATCTGACGTCGCACCCTCGGGCCAATCCTTCGATCCCCGCTACCCCTCGTTTACCAACAACCCCTTGTTTGGCAGCAACCCCTTTTCAGACTTTCCTACGAAGCCTCGAAGCCTCGAATCTTCGGAGTCGAGGACACGGTCTTCCCCACCCGCCATCTTTCCCTCCACCACGTTACTTCGCACGGAATACGGCTGGTATTAGTTTCGATCTTAATGAGGCAAGAAGAAAACTCCTAGCACGAGATTCTAGGCAAATACCTAGCGAAATAACGCAAAGGATTCGCGAGATGACACTCGTTATCCTTTCCTTCCACCCTCTCACCCCTTCACCGGTGAAAGACGATTTGTACATTTCACGGCGAATGGCGGTGCCGTTACTTAAACCTTGCAAGACGATCTGTATTCTCTTTCATTGAAAATCTTCGCGAATATCCATTCAATTATTTGCCATTGCGTACGGGTACTTCAATGATTTCCAATATTGAAACTCCATTCGATGATTCATAATGGAAAAGTCTAATTTATGTTTATTTATATTAAGAAACCACGGGACGAAGGAACATGGAATACGACAGTGCCGAGTAATCAAAGTACATCGAAGTGCCACTTAAAGAATATTTTAATTACTGGAAAGCATGCGTGCCAAAATAAGAAACAAATAAGAGAAAATTTGCTGGTCGTATATATTCGTCTTTCGTATATATTCCTGGATATACGTCTTCTTTTGAGGTCAAAGGGTTACGAATGATTTATTCGACTTGTAATAATACGTGACGTAATAAAGTACGATCGCAAAACTTGTTTTATAAGAAACAATGTCTCCGATTGTTCGATGTATTCGGAAGAATAGGAACCGATCTCGAGAGTGGGCTCGCGAAACGTGCCCACAAGAATCTCGTTATTTTTCTGGTTAATTAGACACGTATTACGTCGGGCCAAAGGCGAGCGGGGCAAAGCAGACTTGATTTTTCCGACTCGTTAGGCGATTCCCGGTTACGAAGGTCCTGGGCCAAAGGGACCGAGGACTAAGGGCGAGTTTCCAAAGCTCACCCTTCGCCCTTCGAACCTTCGCGTCTCAGTCTCTCGTTCTATTTTCATCGAGAGAACGAGTCCGGGACTTCGATGATCGTTAATTATGTCCGTTCACCGAAGCTTCTGGTTATATTACTAGGAAACTATTTCCAGGTTGCGGTGTAATATCAACATCAATGACAAGTTCTCTTTCCAGTCGACTGGTAATTAGAGTTTCATTCCTTTAACGGTCACTTCATAACAATCCTGAGTCTAGTATTATCGTTTGGTAAGCCTGTTTCTGGAAAATATGAATAATCCGTCTTTTGAATCGCATGATACATTCCGGCGAGCGATTGGTAGTTTCAATCGATTGTCTTCAATTCCTTTTGATATTAATAGTTACTTAATTCTGTCTTCATATGAACATTTTTTACACGAAATTTGTAAAAAGATTTAATAAAAGTTAAAGTAAAATTCTTTTTATTTTAGAAATAGTGAAATGTTTTTAATATGACGCGGTTTTGTGTTATATTAAAACTGCATTATATAAAAACTGCGTTATATTAAAACCGCGTTATATCGAAACCGTATTATATCAAGACCGCGTTATATCGAAACCGTATTACATTTAAACTGCGTTATATCGAAACCGTATTACATTTAAACCGCGTTATATCGAAACCGTATTACATTTAAACTGCGTTATATCGAAACCGTATTACATTTAAACTGCGTTATATCGAAACCGTATTACATTTAAACCGCGTTATATCGAAACCGTATTACATTTAAACCGCGTTATATCGAAACCGTATTACATTTAAACCGCGTTATATCGAAACCGTATTACATTTAAACCGCGTTATATCGAAACCGTATTACATCAAAACCGCGTTATATCATCATGATTATATAATCATATTTATTCAATTACGTACGCATCGTTTTGTTCCACAAACTTCCTTTATTTTTCCTGCAACCGAAGATTCTCCCATTCTCCCAGAACTGCTCAAGTTTTTCGTCGAAAAGCTACTGAAACTCGGCATGAACTTTCCGGATTATTTTTAATCTTTCGGATTATATTATTATTAAGTAATTAGCCGAATTATCCTGTCGAGGTGCAACGATTATCGCGGAAGTTCGTATCTCCTGGATACCGCGGAACAAAACGAACGCTGCAAACCGATAACATTAATACCTCGTACGCTTATCTCTTATTGCACAATTTACAACACGTATTTTACAACACGACGATTACTATGCAATCACTTAAAAAACGGTGTCACCGTGAATCGCAAAAATGCCATTTCACTTAAACACCCTTAATGCAACGTTGAAAAAAAAGGGGTATTAAAAGATTGGATAAAACTCCATATGCAATACGCGATGTAATCCACACGTTTCGCAACGCGTGATACGTCGTATCTTAAACCGAATTTTGTTTCAGTCCGATAAAAGTGTCGCCGAGTTTTATCGGCGAGAAAGTTTCCCTTTCTCTCGTTCCTGGGTAATTTTTCGACGGTAAAAGTTCGGAGTTAAATGAAATTGGATTCACGATAGATCCGTTCGAGTGAAACGGAACGAAACGAATCGCGTGTCTGTCTCAGTGTCTTTGATTCGTTGGTCGATGGGGGTTGGTTGTTCGGACAAAAGGGTTACCGTTTATTTTTGACCCGACAAAAACTCGCGCATTATCTCGTCATATCAGAATCCAACGAGCGTATCGTTTCCCACGTTAAACGCGGCCTCCTTGACGTGGCATTTCGAAACTTTTTAATTAATCAGTCGAGTGGCCTCACGAACGACTCCTTCGTTTCAACGATAACGAAATGGCCGCGAAATCGATCGTGAATGCGGACGAAAGTGGATTGGAAATTCCACTCTCTTATCCTTTTCATCGTGTATATCGAGCAACCCTCGACCCGCTGTTCCTTTCCTGTTTCCTTTCGAGCTATCAAAAGTTTAATTACGAGATATTGCGTTACTTCGAGGGGCTTAGATCCAATGACTTTCATCGTCCGCCATTGATACAGTTCGATCAGCTCCAACAGAGAATCGATATTTTAAGGGTCATATCATTAACACGTTGAACGTCGAAAATTGCGGAGTTCTTGAGATTGTTATTTAATCGGTTTGCTACATACATATAGATATCTCCTGTGCAACGTGGTATTTATACAACGCGGTTTACAAATTGCAGCGATTCTAGTATAACGCGGCACTTATAAAAAGCGATTTTGATAGAATGTGGTTTACAAATTGCAGTGATCCTCGTATAACGCGGCACTTATTAAACGCGGTTTCGATATAACGCGGTTCATAAATCGTGGTGATCGCGGTTTCGATATAACGCGGTTTACAAACCGCAGCGATCCTCGTAAAACGCGGCACTTATAAAACGCGGTTCAAACATTCCGACAATCCTCGTGCAATGCTACTTCGATGTAACGCGTGTACATAATTCGAGTCTCGCATAACGCGATTTTTATAATGCGATCTTTCTCTGAACCCAACTCAAGCTTTATACGAGGGTTACACATATCAAATAATAGAATCAGACGAATTCAAATTCGGTCGAATATTATCTCGAGTTCTTCGTCCGCTACATCGGGCGGGAAGGAAAATGTCGTCAGAACCTTAAAAATGTATTCGACCCAAGCATTTTTCGAGAATAAACTTTTTGAAAAAGTCGAGAGTTCAACTAATCGGAAAGAAAATTGTAGCGCTCAAAGCGAATAATCACGAGGAAGAAAGTTAACCGAGTAAACTGGAGGCGAGTAAAAATGGAGGGTGAGTAAATCATCGAGGGTGTAGAATAGATTTAACAATCGGTTGGTAGCATTTTTGTATCGTCCTTCTGGGGAGGAAGTCAGGGGGCGGGGTGGTTGGTCCAGCGGGGGTCGAAGGTTTTCTAAGAGAAGAGAAGGGCCGGTGTAGGGGGGGGGTGGATGATAGAGGGTGGTTTCAGAGGGTAGGAATGAAAAAGGAGAGGATAGAGAACGACACGGCAATTATTCTTGGCGCGAAGCGAACGGACCGAACGAGGATCGCTCAGCCGATGCTTTTCTTTGTTTCGTTCGGCCGGAAATGATGCCTCGATTCTCGGCAGAGCGATAAATTTCCAACGGAAATAACTTTTGGCAGTGAAAGGGGATGGTACGCCCCTTCGTCGGAAAAAGGGTACGACGCTCGCTCGTTTCGAGCCCGGAGAAAACAAAATACAGGAATTCGTAGGACTTCCAACGTGACACCTGAAAAATTAATGATTATTCCTTCGGAAATACCGGCCCGATCTTCGTGTATTTAATTCTAGTTTGACTAATGTGTTTCTGCGTTATGTTTTCAAGAATTTCAATGTCAAAAAGGAACCTTTTATACGAAACCCATACGTGATTTTCAACGAGAAGGATTAAATATAATAAATGGATTTCCTTTTTGAAAACATTTTCGTCAGATATTCGATAATGGATACATTATATTATATATAGTATATCATAGCATTAATAATTGCAAGAAAGTTATTACTTCGGAAGAAATAGTCGAAGGAGATTTATGAATAAATAATTGAATATTATATACGATATCATGCTATAATAATATTATATAATATATATGAATATATATTATAGTACGTATTATGTTATTATCGAAAACAGACCGTATAAATAATAAGATGGTAATAATAAGAGAAAGTAAACACTAGACAGCGAATGGCCTCTTCAATCGCACGATTATATTTGTCCAAGAAATACTTTCTTAAAAATGGCAATAACAAATAGCAAGACAAACGGGAAGAGAGGAATAAGAATATTTACGGAATTCCAACAAAAAAGGAATGTCGCAAGAAAATATCTAGACATCCACAAATATTTATGGAGTATGTATATATCGTGCAAAGAGGTTTTCCATATCTGAATTTAAATTCGCCAGAAGTTCTTCCTGTTTTCCGCTTGCGAGGAATAGATTTTCGCGTTATCTCGAATCCTCTCGGCGAATCGAAGAATTCGAGATTGATTTCGGTCGAAGGAATCACGATTAATATTAGTACTTAACAGATTACGTTTCACAGAAAAATATTTTTATTCACTTCTTTCGACCCAAAATCGTCTTAGAACATGTTTATACATCATATACCATCGATTTGGGCCATTTAGGATTGATTTTGGCGATTTTGAATTTTTGACAATTTTTGAAGGTATACCCCTTCACATTTTTTCGATTTTGGTTCGACCCATTTTTGACCAATACAAATTTTTTAACCCCTTCTTTCGACAAGAAATCGTCCTAGAATATGTTTATACATCATATACCATCGATTTGGGTCGTTTAGAATTGATTTTGGCGAGTTTCAGTTTTTGACAATTTTTGAAGGTATACCCCTTCACATTTTTTCGATTTTGGTTCGACCCATTTTTGACCAATACAAATTTTTTAACCCCTTCTTTCGACAAGAAATCGTCCTAGAATATGTTTATACATCATATACCATCGATTTGGGTCGTTTAGAATTGATTTTGGCGAGTTTCAGTTTTTGACAATTTTTGAAGGTATACCCCTTTACATTTTTTCGACTTGGGTTCGATCCATTTTTGACCAATACAAATTTTTTAACCGCTTCTTTCGACCAGAAATCGTCCTAGAATATGTTTATACATCATATACCATCGATTTGGGTCGTTTAGAATTGATTTTGGCGAGTTTCAGTTTTTGACAATTTTTGAAGGTATACCCCTTTACATTTTTTCGACTTGGGTTCGACCCATTTTTGACCAATACAAATTTTTTAACCGCTTCTTTCGACCAGAAATCGTCCTAGAATATGTTTATACATCATATACCATCGATTTGGGTCGTTTAGAATTGATTTTGGCGAGTTTCAGTTTTTGACAATTTTTGAAGGTATACCCCTTTACATTTTTTCGACTTGGGTTCGACCCATTTTTGACCAATACAAATTTTTTAACCGCTTCTTTCGACCAGAAATCGTCCTAGAATATGTTTATACATCATATACCATCGATTTGGGTCGTTTAGAATTGATTTTGGCGAGTTTCAGTTTTTGACAATTTTTGAAGGTATACCCCTTCACATTTTTGCGATTTTGGTTCGACCCATTTTTGACCAATAAAAATTTGTTAACCACTTCTTTCGACCAGAAATCATCCTAGAATATGTTTACACATCGTTTAACATCGATTTGGGTCATTTAGAAGTGATTTTGGCGAGTTTCAGTTTTTGACAATTTTTGAAGGTATACCCCTTCACATTTTTTCGATTTTGGTTCGACCCATTTTTGACCAATACAAATTTTTTAACCCCTTCTTTCGACAAGAAATCGTCCTAGAATATGTTTATACATCATATACCATCGATTTGGGTCGTTTAGAATTGATTTTGGCGAGTTTCAGTTTTTGACAATTTTTGAAGGTATACCCCTTTACATTTTTTCGACTTGGGTTCGACCCATTTTTGACCAATACAAATTTTTTAACCGCTTCTTTCGACCAGAAATCGTCCTAGAATATGTTTATACATCATATACCATCGATTTGGGTCGTTTAGAATTGATTTTGGCGAGTTTCAGTTTTTGACAATTTTTGAAGGTATACCCCTTCACATTTTTGCGATTTTGGTTCGACCCATTTTTGACCAATAAAAATTTGTTAACCACTTCTTTCGACCAGAAATCATCCTAGAATATGTTTACACATCGTTTAACATCGATTTGGGTCATTTAGAAGTGATTTTGGCGACTTTTAATTTTTGACAATTTTTGAAGGTATACCCCTTCACATTTTTTCGATTTTGGTTCGACCCATTTTTGACCAATACAAATTTTTTAACCCCTTCTTTCGACAAGAAATCGTCCTAGAATATGTTTATACATCATATACCATCGATTTGGGTCGTTTAGAATTGATTTTGGCGAGTTTCAGTTTTTGACAATTTTTGAAGGTATACCCCTTTACATTTTTTCGACTTGGGTTCGACCCATTTTTGACCAATACAAATTTTTTAACCGCTTCTTTCGACCAGAAATCGTCCTAGAATATGTTTATACATCATATACCATCGATTTGGGTCGTTTAGAATTGATTTTGGCGAGTTTCAGTTTTTGACAATTTTTGAAGGTATACCCCTTCACATTTTTGCGATTTTGGGTCGACACATTTTTCGACCGAAACAAATTTTTAATCCACTTCTTTCGATCCAAAATCATCCTAGAACATGTTTATACATCATGTACCATCGATTTAATCCACTTATGTCGAACTAAAGCAGTTCTAAAACTTGTTTACAATCGCCCCGAATCCTCCAGTCATATTTTCTTTACTCTCTATTCATTAGAAACAGTCGGGAGGCTTAATTTCTTCTCGGGAACCGAGTCGAAGACTCCAGCTTTGCGATAATTGCCAATTTTTTCCCTCCAATAAATTTCGCTCGACATTATAAACCGTAAAAGAACTTCTTTCTCCCTTTTCGCTGGGGCGCGCGTCAGACCGAGCGAAAAACAGTAATTATTAAGGTGCCTTCCAGCCAAAGTAAGATTCTAATTTATTAGCGATAATAAAACTCCGTAATTTCACTGGAGAATATATTCCAAGGCAACGTGATTCTAGGATATTGAAGTTATAAAGTTAGACTCAGCAGATAATTATATTCCGACATATTACAAAGTGCTTTGTGAATGAAGTTACACCGGCAAATTCTGCTGGTTGACGGACATCCGATTTCAGACGCTTTCAGATATATTTTCGTCATTTATTTTGCACTTCCTTCAGCAACAAACGACGAAGATAGTCGCCATTATAATAAAATGAGTATCTCGAGTGTCGCGAAGCAATTTGATGCTCGAATTAATTTATGCAACGAACTCTCACGAGTTATTCAAAAATCTATTAAAAGTCACAGAAAAATAAGTCGCAACTCAATTTATCGCGGAAACCCGAGTGGCGACTGAGAGGCGACACGCACATTTTCTCCAATTATTATTAATCAAGCCTCGTCTTCCGAGGGATACAATTTTTTGTATAAACATACGAATTTGATACTTGTCTTACAATAAATTTATCGAATACGTAGCCGAATAAAAATTGAAGATATCTCGCGTGAAAACGGCGAGAGAATTCGCTCGTTTTATAAATCAAAGGGACGGAACAGTCCAGTAATTTCCTGTGATCTGGTTGGCGGTTCGATGATCGCGGTGGAACACGTATACGCGCTAACACACATCATTCCCTGCAAACACGTATGACAACTGCTGTAATTAAAGCCGAACGACATCGAGCCTGGTCGATTTGATTATTATTGGCCCGGCCAACATTTCGACTTGATTTTCTCAAATAGACTCGCGCCGTGTAATTTTCTATCGCGAATATTAAATCATCACTCCTAAACTATCGTCGCCAGACATCATTTCCCGTTATGTTCGCCGAGTCAATTGCCCGCTTGATTTATGGGAATTCATCGGAAACTGTAGTTAATCACTCCGTTATGTATAGGAACTGTAATTAGTTAGATTTATCATAAACAGGAATTATATATATATATATATATATAGGATTGTACTTAATTTGATTATATATTTTTAGAATAAGTTTAAAGATTTTAATTTTGTGGGTTAATAGTTGACGGATGATTCAAAAGTGATGGATGTTTAAAAAACAAAAAAGAGGGATTTAATTGAGAGTGCATTTTAAAATATTATATTTCTGTTCTAATCTCAATTATTAAATAACACCAAGTTCTTTATTTGTTTTACGTGATTTCGTTTATTTCGAGAACCTTGACACCCTACATATGTATGTATATATATATAGAAGATAATATATATGTATGTAATTAGAGGTAGAAGGTAGACGTATGTAGAACAGAAAGGACGGAAGTTAAAGAGGAGGAAGAGGAACAGGAAGAGGAAGAGTGAGAGAGCAAAGGACGAGGAGGCGCAGGAAGATCCAAAGAAGAGGAATCTAAGGCCGCAGGTTCAGGTGACCCGTGTCAAGTTCAAAGACGCGAATCCTAACTGTACCAACCACGTCCTCGTCGTACCAACATTTACCTCTTACTATAAAAAGGAACCCTTTAAGACGCTCCGTGACCGATCCACCGTGAATACAGGTAGACACTTTAACGTAGGAATTATACCTTGCTGACTTTGGTACTGCTTCCTGTGATATTTCTAACAATATTTAATAATACGACTATTGTTGAATGATCGTCAAATGTGCGCGAATGAATTTGCAGAAGAAGGGTGAAACAGTCCCATGCATATTATTCGTTCGCCCCATTTGTACTCAATTTTTAACTAAGAACCAATTTTGGTCTTAGATGATCCAAATCGATGGTAGATGATGTATAAACATATTCTAGGATGATTTCTGGTCGAAAGAAGTGGTTAAAAAATTTTTATTGGTCAAAAATGGGTCGAACCCAAGTCGAAAAAATGTGAAGGGGTATACCTTCAAAAATTGTCAAAAACTGAAACTCGCCAAAATCAATTCTAAACGACCCAAATCGATGGTATATGATGTATAAACATGTTCTAAGACGATTTTGGGTCGAAAGAAGCGGTTAAAAAATGTTTATTGCTCAAAAATGGGTCGAAACCAAGTCGAAAAAATGTAAAGGGGTATACCTTCAAAAATTGTCAAAAATTAAAAGTCGCCAAAATCGCTTCTAAACAACCCAAATCGATGGTAAACGATGTGTAAACATATTCTAGGATGATTTCTGGTCGAAAGAAGTGGTTAAAAAATTTTTATTGGTCAAAAATGGGTCGAACCAAAATCGCAAAAATGTGAAGGGGTATACCTTCAAAAATTGTCAAAAACTGAAACTCGCCAAAATCAATTCTAAACAACCCAAATCGATGGTATATGATGTATAAACATATTCTAGGACGATTTCTGGTCGAAAGAAGCGGTTAAACAATTTTTATTGGTCAAAAATGGGTCGAACCCAAAATCGCAAAAATGTGAAGGGGTATACCTTCAAAAATTCACAAAAATTGAAAGTCGCCAAAATCGCTTCTAAACAACCCAAATCGATGGTAAATGATGTATAAACATATTCTAGGATGATTTCTGGTCGAAAGAAGTGGTTAAAAAATTTTTATTGGTCAAAAATGGGTCGAACCGAAGTCGAAAAAATGTGAAGGGGTACACCTTCAAAAATTCTCAAAAATTAAAAGTCGCCAAAATCGCTTCTAAACAACCCAAATCGATGGGGGGTGATGTATAAACATATTCTAGGACGATTTCTGGTCGAAAGAAGTGGTTAACAAATTTTTCTGGTCAAAAAAGGGTCAATCCAAAATCGCAAAAATGTGAAGGGGTATACCTTCAAAAATTCACAAAAATTAAAAGACGCCAAAATCGCTTCTAAACGACCCAAATCGATGGTAAACGATGTATAAACATGTTCTAAGACGATTTTGGGTCGAAATAAGTAGATTACAAATGTTGTCAGCCCAAAGGTTGTCCACCCACCATGTATCCACTTATCCCTTCAAGGTACGAATAATATTTCTTCACTCGGTACTCTTTCCCGTGACATCAAACACAGACAACTGAATTTGCAGAAGTACTTCCAAATACTCCAATATACATTATTAGTTCTCCTAATTTCTTTTAAATAATCAGGCTAATCCACTAATAAATAAATGGTGTGTTCCGGTATCCGCGCTTCTATTCTCAGAGATTTGATTTCGTACATCTAACAACGGAAGACTCGCGAACGGCGTTTAAAGTACAGCTTTTAATGCGATTGACTCCTTCGCTTAGAATATCGTTTGCGACTCGTGGTAAGGAAATCGGGCCAAACATAAGAATCACTGGTGAGAGCCGTGGTACGTCGATCGGGCCAAACGTAAACAACACCTGCCAGGCGTGGTTTGTAGATAGGACTCAACGTAAACAGCACGGCTCAGGCTCGTAGTTAATTTTCGCCGATGTCTTTTTCTCTCAGTTACGTGTTATTCTTGCTGAACCGTGAAATAGCTCGACGTGTGATCGACCTTGCTGTTTGTTACGTCACGCGCCATCGCAAGTTAAATCGTAGGGCAACGAGGTAAGCTTGATAAACGTGCGTCCATTGTATAATCTATACCGTGGAATATACAACCGTATCGCGGCACTATTTCGCCTCGTGGCTTCGTTCTCTCGTTTTGCAATTTAATATCGGAAGACTGGAATTCGGAAGAAGAGAACGCTCCTTTTTTTCCCGCGGAACGTGACTTCTTATCCTATCTACTTCTTATCGGAAAGTCGCTAATAGTGATTTATATTCATTTATTGCCATGCTTTTTCCTTGTCCTGTTTCCCCGTGGCGTCTGAATCGAAATAAAAGATTACCGTGGGAATCTAAGATAAGACGAATTTTGGGTGGTTGTCACGTTATCCATAAATATGTACCAAAATTATATACTATATATCTAGAATTAAAAATATAATATATATGTATAAATTTGTCATATATAATTTGTTAATAAGCTTGTTTATACATATCGCCAAATACAGTCTTTTAAATTATCATAATAATGATCATTATTCCACCAGTCGGTCGGTCATTTAATTCTGCACGATAATTAAAATCTTTGACAAACTAGAAATTAATAATCTTGCGATACATAAATAAATATTTCGACGGCAGATCATAGCTCACAAAAAGATGGCCACAGACAAGCGATAAAGTATCGAAATAATAATTGCAAAACGAGAAACGAGAGATAAATAAAAAACAACACGTTGGTGGAAAGCGCGAGGGGTAGCAGCAAATGAATAGAAATTAATAAACTTGCGATATGTAAATAAATATTTCGATGCTACATCGTCATTGGCGGAAGGATGACGTAGACGAGCGCATAAAATAGCGGAATAATAATTGCAAAGGGACAATAAGCGAATGAGGAGAAAAAAGAACGCGATTCTGGAAAGCGCGAAACGCGGAGGATGGCTGGAGGGGGTGAGAATAGAGAGAGAGGGGGCAGCAATTCTCCGGAACGATAGGGCGGACCGTCCGATAGAAATTCAATTCCCCGAAGGGGGCGGCAATGCGTAAAAATGCCGGCATGGCCAACGAGATGGAATTTTTGGCACGCGCAAACTTTTATCTTCCTTTTTTTTCCGTTTCCCCTCTCCACCTCGGCGCCCACCACTTTTTGTACTTCGTTGTCCCGTACTGGGTTCGAACCTTTTGTACATCTTCGTAGGGAGTTTTTTTTTTCACTGGTTTCAACGGAGGACCGTTTCAAAGCGGCCGACTAACAATTCTGTTTCTAGCCGTTCTTTTGTTTTTGAATGCGAATGTAGTGGATTGTTCCATAAGTTCGTGCGGTTTTTCAGAATGCGAACGATTCTGTCGTCTTTTCCAAATATTTGATTCGGATTTATATACAATGCATTTCTTAAGGCTTTCCTTTTGGAAGAAAAATTGCAAAAACCATCCGCCCTGGAAATACAGTGCCGCGCAAAAGTTCTCGGATGGATGCTGGTTTACTTATCTTTTAAGTAAACAAGTATGAAGAATAAATGGCGATGATTTTTTATAGTATTTTTTCATGTAAAATTACCTTATAAATTATATTATATAATATTAATGAACACTTCTTAAGGCTTTTCTTTTGGAAGAAAAAATGCAAAAACCATCTGCCCTGGAAATACAGTGCAAAGTTCCCGGATGGATGCTAGTTTACTTATCTTTTAAGTAAACAAGTATGAAGAATAAATGGCTCTGATTTTTTATAGTATTTTTTCATGTAAAATTACCTTATAAATGATATCATATTAATAAACATTTCTTAAGGCTTTTCTTTTGGAAGAACAATTGCAAATACCATCTGGACTGGCAAACGTTCGTAAAGTGTTAACAATCACATAAACGAATAAAACGGAAGCTGTCAAATGACGTACAATATGACACATAACTAATAAACAATTATAGCGAGAGATATTTCATATGAATTAAAAACCGAACGAACTTATGTACCAACCGAATAAAATAGCCAGAATTAATTCCACGGTTCGCATCTCCGTGGAATGACATCGAAAAGGGACCCCCGCCATGTTTTTTTATCAATTTTTCTTCCCACACATGAATTCACTATTCAATACCATGTTCTTCCGTGGAATTACTCGGCGAGCATTCGAATATCAAAATGTGAAAGTAGCTCCTTTCTCTACGCGATTTGCCGATAAAAAAACCGAATCCCACGAGGTACCAATAAATATCGGAATAATTCGATTTAGTTTTCATTGACTTCCGAGTTAACCCCCTCGACGATCCGCCATTTGTTCTGTCCACTTCGGCTGGAATATTAAAATTGATCTTTCTATTTGTAAGCAAGCGACGTAATCGATGATCTCTCATCCGACGTAATGCTGCGCGCGCATTGTTGGATATGTTTTTGATAAACGATCAAATTAAAGGGGTTTCTATAAAAGGCTATTCAGCCTTATAATTGGTCAGCCACTTAATGAATCCCGCGTGTGTACCATTTAATTACTTCATCCTTTACATAAAAACCACAGACATATTCAATAATAAATATAATTCGGTGAAAGAATTGAAATTAAATAAAAAAATGTCTAACACGTATATTTTCTCGTTTGAACAAATATTTATAATAATAATAAAAATAATCTTTATCCAGAAATAAAAATACCTGCTAATAGCAGGTTAACCCAATAATAACTTAAAATGAATTAACTCATTATTAATTGTGTAATTAATTTAAAATAAATTATACCTACTTCGCCGGAACGTTTTTATTCCATAATTATGTTATTATTCTTAACAAAGATTTGCTGTTATTCGAAGGTATTCAAAGTAAACTGTTTCGTGGAATGACGTATGTAAGATTATAATAAATCAGTTTTTCCAAGATGGACGATGAAATGCATGAAATTAATCGAAGTGAAGTTTCGAGTGTTGTTCTTCCAGGATTCAGTAGAATGAGTATCGCGATACACAGCCTTCCGGAAAAGTTTTAATTGAGGGTTAACTATTCGTCGGCTGGTTGGTACCTTCATTTTCTACCGTTAAATGGCAATTACGTATTGTGAAGCACGCAAATTACCTATTTTATCCGTACACTCCGAGCATATAACATCGCTTATATTTTCCAGTGCGGTGTAATGCCATTTTCCGTACGCGCCTTAATAAGCTTCCTACGGACCTCTTTTATTAAATTATACATGGCTAACGAAATTACTCGTTAATCCCTTGATTTCTATGCTCTTCTTATCAGACACGCGTATCGCGGTTAATGTTGCACTTTAATGGTCCACTCGAGATAACAAACATTTTCGAATGCAATGCAGCGAGGAACGTATAACTTCTGCCGCTTATATTTAAGTATAAATATCTATTCGTAAGTGTAACAAGTTTGTATGGAAATAACAGATGTTTTTATATACAATATGTACGATGTATATTTAAATACTTATTTCTTTTGCGGGCTGTTCGGCTTTTGACATTTTTGGGCGACGTCTTATCACTGGGAGAAATAATGATTCATGTGATTTTTAATAATTCAATATTATGTGGGGGACCATCATTATTAAATATAGTACCGTCATTACGATATATAGAACCGTCATTATTAAATATAGGACAGCCACAACAATATATATAAAAACCACTATTACATATAGAACCACTACTATTCCATACAGGACTATTATACAGGTATTACATATTATATATTATACTATATACAGTATATCACACTATAAAGCAAATATTACTTTACACCACGATACAAAGGTAGACCCGACTCTGTCACTTTAAGCAAGTTTCACCTAGGTACTTAAGTACGAAAACAATTAATTCAGGGCTAAAATTGATTGCACTTATCAGTATCCAGTTACAAGGTAGGAAGTTTCTCGCAGGGTGGAGAGGAAGGGTGAAGAACATGTTTGAGAGTCTTGTTGGTAAGGTGTTAATATACTTCTAGGAAGAGGTTCGGGCAACGGTGGAGTAACGGGGGTGGCATGGTGTTTCCGAAGAGTGTTTACGGTGGAGGTATCGTAGCATCGGTGTTGGTGAATGTTAAAAGGGTGTGAAAGCCGGTGGATGTTTTTAGTCGAGCTAGTATGTTCGGTTCGCTTATGTAATCAATATGCGAGGGTGAGAAAGGATGTAGAAGGGGGCTTGACGACGGGAAAATCTGAGTACACCGCGTTTCGCCGTAAGAAAATACGAAGATATGCGTCGAGACTGTCAAAGCAAAATCAGAGGGAATAAAACCTGCTCTTAAACTGGTGGTTTACTTCTGATTAACTTCTGATTTAAAAAAGTAGATCCACGAAGAAGTATCAGATACTTTCATCCAATTATCTTGATGTCTCGTCATATAATCGAAATAAAGGCTGATGAATTTTTATGAATAACTTTCACTTTCGCAGTAATTTCACGAAGGATTACAGGCTGAGGTTTCCAAGAAGTGAATGGAGATATGAAAATTCTGCGATAAAAAAATTGAAGGAAGATCGTATGGAAGCTATTTTTCGTGTGATTTTCTTGCGGGAACATGATATATAAATATATTTTTTGTCACACCGTAATTATTTTATTACGGCACAAATCGTCTAAATAAAATATTTAACGTCGCGTGCAAAAAGAAAGTTATTTCCAAAAGAAAAGCGAGAAAATCGGGGCACAGAAACCGCCATCGGCTTCATATTTTAGAACCCCTTCGAACTCTGTTATCACTCGTCGACTTTCTTGTAAACAATGTTCTTCTCACGCGTGACATAAAATATTCGATTTACACGAATTCTGCTATAATGAAGTAATTACGGTAAAATAAAAAGTCACATATAATAAAATAATCACGGTACAAGGGAAAATATATTTATATATTTTTTATCATGCTCCCGCGTAGGAGAACTCGGAGAGACAGCCGTCAAGAAAAACGGATGACAATGGTTTCGAAGAAAGGAGGAAAATAAAGGGCGGAGAATGGAAGAGAATGGAAAGCGAGAGAAGAAGGTGGAAGAAAAGTTGAATGCGTTCCGAGTATAGAAGCGAAAGGGAGTGCAAAAACCGAAACTGCAAGATGTGCAACTGCAAGCTCGGTTGGACGAACGCAAGGATTGCCAGCGACGTCAGCAGAAGGCTCTTTTTCTTCGTGGATTTCTTCCAAGTTCTTCGAAAGGGCTTACGAGTCCTTCTCCTTCTCTCTTCATCCTTCTTTTCGTCCTTTCCTTCTCTATTGCCCCTGTCCCCTTGCCCCTTTCTCCTTTCCCCTACTCACGACTGCTCCACGAGATACCAAACCGATCCTTTCAAGGATCTTCCAAGAGGATTTTACGTCGATTTAACGGAGAAATCTTCGACGTACACAAATGATACGATTGCATCGTGATGCAATTATAGTGGAAAAGTCTGCCGTGGAAAATATCTCTCTACCTTTCTGAATTCACTTTCCAGCCGTGAAATCGATCCCGCTTTGGTACTTCCTGGCTTGCCATACCTTCCGCCGGCATCGTTGCATCTTACGCTTCGCGAAAAGTCACCAGGGAGAATTGCGGGAAAATCGCGAGATAAATACCGCGATCGGCACTAGTTTTTGGAATACCTATTGAAGTTACCACTCGTCAACTTCCTTGGAGATAACTTTCTTTTCACATGTGACGTTAAATATTTAATTCAGACGATTTGTGCGGTAATGAAATAATTATATCGCGAGAACATTACGCGATGAATACTGCGATCGGCACTTGTTTTTGCAACCCCTTTGTACTCTGTTGTTTGGTTAGAAAATAAATAATCAGATTTGATTAGAAAGTAATTAATCAAATTTGATTAGAAATTAAATTATCGAATTTGATAAGAAAGTGAATTATTAAATTTGGTTAGAAAGTAAATGATCAAATTTTATAAAAGAGCAAATTATTAAATTTGTTTAGAAAGTAAATGATCAAATTTTATAAGAAAGTAAATAAGCACATTTGATTAGAAAGTAAATAATCAAATTTGATTAAAAAATAAATGATTAATGCGCACAAAACTGAACATAAATTCGCGACTTACAACTCGTCCCAATTATTAACGATAATTAATACACGCAATATTACATTATTTTATTCAATACAGAAGCATGCCGTAATAGAAATTGAAATGGAAATTAAAAATCATTCTTTTACATTCACTATAACTGCGACATTTCGAAAAATAATTGTGAAAGAAAAAATACAATGTTAACGGTTCGACGAGTGTTTTCATTAGTATTATAGACCTTTCAATAGAACGAGAAAGCTGGGAAATCTTTCGCCTTTCCTAAAACGGTGCCGTTTCACGGATCTTTGAAAAGACAAGTATCATTTCTCGAGAGAATCTCAGTTCGGGTTAATGGAGAATCCTTCGAAGAGTTACAAAGGGCTTTTTTTATGTCGCTTACGAAGGGCTCGAGTATTAGTTGGCACAAAGTAGTTCTTATCACCTTTTCCACCAGAAGATAACGTGCGAAAATGAAACACTCCTAGAATCGACTATCCTTCAAGAATCACTCTCGGCGGCAACGATTTTCATCAAACGAGACTGAAATGAAATCCAATATCTTTCTTCTCAATCCTTTCCTAATTAAACATTAATTATAAACATCAAACACTGCCAAGATATCCGATCCGCTTTCTCGATTCGACGGACGGCAATCAATGTATATAGATTTATATTACGTGAACAAATTTGACTTCGTAATATTATTTGCATACTCGAAACCAGTTCCTAATTATTCGCGATTTCTCAAGAATCGTAACAGTCTCGGCGGGGGACTTCGAATATCTTCGAGTACCCAATTATCCGTCTATCTTCAACTTCGAAAAGATTTCCGTTCGAAGAGTCAAATTAAATAGAGTGTAGAAAGAACCGAGGGTCCCACGAACACCAATCGCTGCTTTTCACATGTTGGTGTTTACAAGTGTATCGATAAATACAAAGCTTGCGAATACGAGATACAAGTTGGATCGTGCGTTACAAACAAATGTGGCGTTTGTACTTCGCCCTATTATCAGGGATGTCGGAAAGTAGTAAAATCAATTTTATTAAAAAAGAAACGTAACTTACGACTCAACCAAATAAATTATGAATACCAGAAAGTAATCAATTATTTTTATTATACTTTCATACTTTATGAAACTGCATTTATGTTTTCATATTAAATATTATTCTATTCAATAATCCCTACCGTTATCTATGATGCATTTCATCTGGACACTCTATTATATATAATATAATAAAATATAATATATGAGACGTTTATTTGGAAAGTGGCTTAAGTCCATTTTTCCAAACACAAAGTTACTTTGTAACGTTTTAAACGTTAACTTGATTTTGTTGAAAAATAGACTTAGGCCACTCTCAAATCTTGAATGGTGCGGCTATCGTAATATAATGCGTGTATAGTATTATATTATATAATATAATATTTAATATATAATATAAAGAGACGAAATATATAACATGACTATAACTTGAAGTATCAGACTACGTTAAAAAAGTTGTTCTCACCCGAAGGCTAATAACTTTACGGGGGCTCGATTTAAGAAAATAAGGAGAACATCCCTTCAGAGATACCTCTTCAGGGGTGAGATCGAGGGTGTTCGCGAGTCCGAGACATTTTCGAGGGAAGAATGCCGAGGTCCCCGATGGACGTTCTCGGCAGTGTCGCCAATTCGCGAAACGAGTTCCGGGCTGTGGACCGTTACGAAATGGCCCCTGGGCTCTGAGTTCTAGGCTTTCCTGACTACCCGGCCGCAGGTGGGCCAACCTACCTGCTGCCCACCACGATTTACCTCTACGAATACACGCATCCTATCCATGCGCCGTCTGAGAATTGCCAATTTGCTTGCAAATTTCGTGCAACGTTCTGCCTCTGTTCCACCCCGTTCCACCCCGTTCCTCTGTTTCTCCGTGAACCCGCAGGCAACCATTCCTTGGACTCCTCGAGGAAGGACAAAGTAGTTCGAACCGCTTCTTCGTAATGTTATTTATATATTGTATTATATTATATTAGGGATACAATATAATATATCAAGGATACCGGAAAGTAATCAATTCTTTCGAATCGTCAACACGCTATATAATAATACTATATAATATAATAAATAAATCGCATAACACGGGAGTCTTCCGTAAATCAATAATTATCTCGATGATAAATGATAGCCACAATTCGAATAAAAATGAACACGTATCAGCCACGTAATCTTTCGGGGTTTAATTAAATTGGAAGGCAAGGAAGAATCGAGAGACGAGAAGGATTTCTGATTTAGTTTCTCCCGATACAAAGAACGATGGGGAAAATGGAAGGAGAGGAGAACCTGTCACGACAATTGTTTTCCTTTAATTTATCTCGAGGCTCTTCCTCCGAGACGGAATTGGTCAGCTATGTCGGTCACGTTTCACTTGTCCGACCGAACAGTCAGAAAGGAGAGGCAACCCCTTTCTCTGGATTTCCAACCACCCCCTTTTTCATTCCACTTTCGACCTCGATAATAATAGACCTTCGGTTCCCCTCAAAGAAATCCCCATAAATTAAATCGCATTGATACATTCGAGAAAAATTGCATCTCGAATTTTAAAAACGTTCAAATATCATGCAATTTGTAGAATTATATTCTTCAAGCAACTTACGAATTATATTGCCACCATTTGTATTTTGATTCGGATCAAATATTATTTAATATACGGACATATTTTCTAAATAATAGAAATCGTCACATAATAATATAGGAAAAATAATAAAAATGATAAATATATATTAAAGAATTTTTAATTGAAAAATAAAGAATAATAAATATTTTTGCAATCGGTGAATTTAATTGTATATGTGGAATATTGGACTTCGAATTGAAGTCATGTGTTTCGTAAAGAAACTTTAAAGATTCAGCTGTGATTCCGATTGTTTTTTATCAGTATTCTCTTGTTTCGTCCTACAACCCTTTTTACTTTACGACACTATAACCCTTTATCAAAACACGGTGGAAATTCGACGTGTCGACCAATCACAGAAGCGTAAATCTCTAGTTATGAGAATAACACGGAATACAAGGCGTCTGCTCCTGAATTGCAAATTTTAGTACATAAACAAATTATTAATCAGCGGTAATTAATAGCTCTGGAGACATTTAAAATTAATTCATAATCTGACTTATGGATAATTTTCAAAATAATTTTCAAGTTTACTAATATTACCCTACTATATGCAATTCCAAGAATTGCCTGATTATATTTCGTACGATCTAATTTTTTTTTAGTTGCAATTAGAAAATTGTCTCGGAGTATAAATTCAACAGTTAAAGTGTCACGTTTGCAATTTTATTTGACAAATAAATTTTATTTTCAAATTTTATTGAGGAATAAACTTTACTTTCAAAACGGAACTTATTCGCGACACAAGCCAATAATTCATATTCGATTGAACGAATAAGAATATGTTTCGATTCCCACGTGTCTTCCGGTTGACATAATCTAAGTCGAAGAGCAGCTACGTGAATTACATAAAAATGATGGTGTATTTTGTAGAAATGTAATTTTTCGAAAGGTAACGTCGAGAATAATACCGGAGGCAACGAAATGCAAAGTTCGTCCAGGCAACTGGAGAATCTGAATCGTGGCGCCGGTGATCCTCGTTTCGCATTGGTACGTCTAGTCATTTCCGGTTCTCGATCGCCCCAGGGCCACGCGTCTCTCGTTCTATTTCCCTTTCTACACGAAAACAGGTCATTCCAAGCTAAATTTCGATTCTCTTCAAAATCAAATCTCTCGCAGTTTCTCCCCCCGAATGAACGTATTTCAACGAATTTTTCAAAACATTTACAAATCTTTTAATATAAGCCAATAAAATCAATCTTGAAATTAATGGAACTTAAGTCCTGTTAACACTAGAACTACCGAAGCATTCAAAATGGCGGATCTTCAAGTTTTAATAGAAATATTCGAATATATAATGTTCCATTTTCTGAGATTTTCTAATAAATTCGTAATAAAGCGATTGGCACTTTCGCACGATATCGAAATAATATCGTGAATGGAAATAAAAATTCTGATTGCAATTAACAGATAAAGGGCTACGATTTCCAGGTCGAAGTGTATCATTTTGAAAACGGTAACACCCTATGAAAATGATCACTTTGGCCCCCGATCGTGTTATTTAATTATTCAACCTCCAATTTGCTAATGCATCGTAACTCGGGCTGCAGGTCGATCGGCTCTAGGGTTTGACGCGCATGAAAATTCCAGCCAATAAAATATCTTGTTAGTGTTTTACCTAATATACGATTATGATTCACGGCAATTATATCGGGAATATCGGTGGCGAAATTATCGTACAGTCATTCCTCATTAAGGGGTGGTGTAATTAATGAATCATATATCACCGATTAAATTTTCCTGATAATCATTCGGCAAACCTTTCGTCGATACTTGGCCTCCAACTTTTTCGAAATTAATTACAGGCTTTGCACTCCGAATTAATCATTTTGCAAATCAAATTCACTCTTTTTGCAAGTCAAATTTATCTTATTGCAAATCAAATTCACCTTATTGCAATTCAAATTCACCCCTTTTGCAAATCAAATGCATCTTACTGCAAATCAAATTCATCTTACTGCAAATCAAATTCACCTTATTGCAAATCAATTTCACCCTTTTCGCAAATGAATTTCACCCTTTTTACAAATCAAGTTCACTTTATTGTAAATCAAATTCACCCATTTTGCAAACCACATTTACCTTATTGCAAATTAAATTCATCTTTATTGCAAATCAAATTCACCCTCTTTGCAAATCAAATTCACCCATATTGCAAATCAAATTCACCCGTTTTGCAAATAAAATTCACCCTTTCACATTTTAGGCGACGGATAAACACTTCATGGATGAACATCAGACACGAGTGCCACGAAGAGAATACGAAATGAGGAACACGTTTTTGAAGGTGGAACATATTGTTTCCGGTCAAAGTATTGAAACGATTCGAAGATATGGAAGAAGGTGGATAGATGAATGAAAGAACTCGGTGAAATCCAGAAAAGTGTGGAAGGGGTGTTCGTCGACGACAATCGTGGCACAATGCGGTGGCGGAGGCGCGGCAATCCCTCAACATGTCACTTACCTTCCTTCCTTTTCCATCCTTTTCCATCCTTTTACACCCTTTTCCATATCTTCCTTGGCACAACCCTTTCATTCGACGTCGCCGGCGACGATCGCGACCAGTTCCTTTCATCCCGTAAGCCGTTTCATTCGAGAAACTCCATCCGAAAAAGGTGACACCACCGACGAATGTCACTTTGCTCAACGAGTTGACCTTCGACCTCTCGAAAAAGTTCGCCAAAGTAAAAGGGACGCTTACGTTCACAAGGTCAGGCTTCCAGAAAAATTAACCTTGGAATGTCGTTCAGATTAATTCGAAGACTTGAGTCATCCATCGAATGACTCACTGCGATTTGTTACTTCAAGTAATCCTCGGTCCATGAATTATTGGGGACCTTTAGGGTGGCATGGTTTCGATGTTTTTATCACTTTCGTGATAAGTAAAATAATGTAGAGAACAGTTTGTGATTTGTCGTATCTCTCAGAGTGGTAGAAAGTACATGCATCAATAAATTATATTAGTTACTTTCCAAAAAACCTCTGTTTTATGAATGATGTACCGATAATTATTTAATGATTATTAGACAAGCCGCAGAATAAATGGATTATCGGGAAATAACGTATCGCGTTTAAAATATTATGAACGTACATAATCGTTAACCTCGCAAATCAGCAGCGATTTAATTGTTAATTAGAGTGGGAATTATGGTCGGTCATTTAATATTCATTTTGCCGGGTTTTAGTTAAAGCCGATTCCGAGTTGAAAGGACAAGTAATTGGTGTATGCGTGTACGCGCATTTCGCCGGCGCGTACCTTGTAGTTCCGCCTATGGACTCGTCAACAACCAACCAGGTACCGGACAACACGAAATCGAAATCGGTTCGATAATACCGCAATGACATCTCGAGTTGTCTAACAAAAGGACTACCGCGATTTGTCTGCATCTATTTCTCTACGTTTACAACACTGCATTCTAATGAAAATAATTTAACTACCATTATTTATATTGTTTATTCAATTCCATCGAATGCTGCATCAAAATTGACCGACAAAAGAATTTAAAAACGGCTACCGCGATTCGGCTGCATTTATTTCTCTACGTTTACAACACTGCTTTCTAACGAAAATATTTTAACAGCGATTATTTATATTGTTTATTCAATTCCATCGAATGCTGCATCAAAATTGACCGACAAAAGAATTTAAAAACGGCTACCGCGATTCGGCTGCATTTATTTCTCTACGTTTACAACACGGCATTCTAATGAAAATAATTTAACTACCATTATTTATATTGTTTATTCAATTCCATCGAATACTGCATCAAAATTGACCGACAAAAGAATTTAAAAACGGCTACCGCGATTCGGCTGCATTTATTTCTCTACGTTTACAACACGGCATTCTAATGAAAATAATTTAACTACCATTATTTATATTGTTTATTCAATTCCATCGAATGCTGCATCAAAATTGACCGACAAAAGAATTTAAAAACGGCTACCGCGATTGGTCTGCATTTATTTCTCTACATTCACAACACTGCATTCTAATAAAAATATTTTAACCACCATTATTTATATTGTTTATTCAATTCCATCGAATGCTGCATCAAAATTGACCGATAAAAGAATTTAAAAACGACTACCGCGATTGGTCTGCATTTATTTCTCTACGTTTACAACACGGCATTCTAATGAAAATAATTTAACTACCATTATTTATATTGTTTATTCAATTCCATCGAATGCTGCATCAAAATTGACTGACAAAAGAGAACACCGGTGGTGGTTTGCTTGAAAGAATGCCTGGGAAGAAAAGAATCGTTCGAAAATCCACGCCATATGCTCGATGGATCTTGCAAACTCTTTTTAACCCTCCCTCCCTCCCCCACCCACCAAGAGAAATTCAAATTCACGCACCGACTGGTCCGGCTGTGTTTTCCGAACTTATGAAAAATGAGTCTAGCCGTCGGTTCAGACTACCCTGACCCACCCACTTTCGCCTGGAACTTCATCATCTGTACTTTTCTACGACTTTTTTTTACTAAATTTCACCGTTCACCTTTTACGTGTGCTTTCCAATCGGATTAGAAATAATCGTGATGAATGATAATCATAACGAAATTAATGACACTCCTGCATAAATAGTGTTATTAAATTCAGAAAACTTCGTTTAACGAAATGAAAATAGAAATATTGAAAGAGAAAAATTAATCATAGAAAATTGGTAAAATTAAAAATCGTATGTAACGATTGCTGCTAGTAGGTATCGTGTTATGTGAGGATCTGTGCAATCTGTGAAACGCGTTGTCTGAGCGTTGGTCGTATTTTATATTTGATATTAAATTTCTATTGAATTAGAATACTAGAATTTAAAATAAAATATACATTTCGAGTAAATGAAATGTAATATTTGTTACAGATCTACAATTTTATTATTTATAATAAAATAATAGTAAAATAAAAATTTAATTATAATATTTATAATTTATATGCAATTACATATAAAATTATAATTAGAAATAATAATCAAAATGTCGTTCTTTATAATAAAATTAATAGATTTATTGATAATATATGATTATACGTATCGTTGGATATTTAGAATAATAAATAAACGGGGAAATATGGCGGGCGATGTTTCCCGAGTAAAATGTTCTCCTTGAAGACCGAGTCTTTTCAAGTTGATCGTCTTAACCTTCCACCTTTCCCTAGGTTTAAACGTTCCTCGATCATCCGCCGGAAGCAAACAAACTTGTTGACCTCCTGGCGAGCTTCCGGAATCAATGCAACCGTATGTAAACTTGGTACATGGAAAGGGGTGAATATACTTTCTACCGTCTACTATCACTTTTTTCCCCTCCCCACGACTATCGTTATACCGTTCACGTTCAACCCCTATCTCATTCCACCCTTTTCTATTCACCAGTCTCGGTGCTTTTCCACCATTTCTTTTATACAAACCATAATCTTATTCCGAATAAGATTCTACGATTATGGCGGCGGAGGATTTACGATTAACAGTCCGAAGTGAATTTTCAGAGTTCATTTTTCGGAGGACTCGTGTGATCGGGTTGAAAATAAAAATTGAAAATGGCGACCGAGGATTTGCGATTAAAAGATCGAAGTGAATTTTCAGAGTTCAATTTTCCGAAGACTTGTGTTATCAGTTAAAAGAAACGCGTAGATATGTAGATCGATATAATTAATAATGTCGGTGGTTAAAAATAATGATTTATACTTGAAAGTAAACATTATTAAAAGTGAACGGCGAGGGAAATTAACGGGAATGTTTCTAAGACGTGAACGATATAGTTTCGTAAAACCAACATTATTTTAGGTCACGCTAGATCGAATTACTATGACGTGAACTATAACGCTGCACGTTTCATGGCAAGAACTTGAAATATAGGTTGAAATATGCTACATGCACCCCGTCTCCGTGTCTCCTGTGGTTATATACCATAATTCATCGCAGTACGGCGCAAAAAAGCTCGGGGAAACGTGAGGTTTCGAGACTGCACCCTGCTCCGGCCATCTTGATTTTCGTGAGGGTTCTAACTTCGGTCGGTCCGATACCTTCCTGCACTTTTTCATACTTTCCGTGCCATATTAATTAAAACGAAACAATTGTTCACACAGAATATGGCGGAGAATTTAAGTAAATAATTGAAAATGACGTTATTCTAATATTTATACTTGAACAAACAAACTTTGACCGCGTATATTCGTCGGATGCAAAAGAATTCACGTTAAAAACGTATCCTCTTGATTGCTGAAATTTTATAATTTCTTATAATTTTTCTGCAATCGAGAAAAAATAAAATTTTAAAGGAACACCTCTGCAAATATAAAAGCGGTCATTATATTTGTAAATTTCAGTAAATAATTAAAAATGACGCTACTCTAATATTTATACTTGGACAAACAAATTTTGGCCGCATATATTCGTCGGACGCAAAAGCATTCACGTTAAAAACGTATCATCTTGATTGTTGAAATTTTAGAATTTTTCGTTAATCGAGAAAAAAGGAAATGTCGAAGGTACACCTCGGCGAAGATAAAAGTCGACATTAGGATCTTATTAGATCAGAAATGCGAGGCTGCCCGCACGTGCAAGATAACAAAAATAAAATAGCTGGACTAGGTAAAAGGTTAAAGTTGGTAATTTCTTTTGGTAGCCATTTCTTTGGTAGCACGCCGCCCGAAGAGAGGAGTGGACCCGGCGGGGAGGGTTTCAGAAAATTTACGATTTCTGTTATTAAACCGAGCTTGCGAAAGCCACGGGAGATCCTCTTTAAAACAGCAGCTTTCGACATTAATTCGATTCGCTCTCCTTTACCGCTGCGTTTTCTCGTTCTTCCCCAATTAATTAAAATACGGGGCCTCCTCCGAGCGGTGGGTGATACTCGCGAACAAAGTTAAATGAATGTCGCCGAATAAGTGTCCATAACTAAGGAGTCCGTGAATATTTTTTGATGCAACAAAGTGCATTCGAAAGAGCGGACTTTTCTCTATAAGATCACTCGCGGGTAAAAAATTGCCACGGTTCGTTCTTCCGCAATAATTAAAAATACGGGGCCTCCTCCGAGAGGTGTGTTACACTCGGGAACAGAGTTGAATGAATGTCCCGAATAATCGTTAATAACTAACGAGTCCGTGAATATTTTTTGATGCAACAAAGTGCATTCGAGAGAGCGGACATTTCTCTATAAGATCATTGACGGACAATATTATTATTCCATATTTCTGTTCTGTTTTAGATAGTTTTAACAGAAATGATTTTCAATCTTGTATCATTTTAAAAAGTTTCCCAACTAAAATATTTCCATTCACCAAACCACGTATCTTCCATCGTAATCATATTCCAACTCGACAATTTTCAATACAAGAATAATTCACCGTCGGCTCGTAACAGGCATACAAAACAGGGAAACAAGCAGAAACGTTCATTATTGTTTATTACGCGCGCAGAAAATCGGGTTACCAAATTCCAGATCGGTTGGCCGGGATGTTTTAGTTATGCAATGGGTGTACAGGCTACGAAAGTTGTTACGATAATTGGTCGGGACGGTCGCCATCATCGAACGTTTGTGTGTGTGGTTTTTTTTTCTCCGCCGGCGTTCCATTAAGTAGGAAATATTGGAAATTTGAATAATAAAACAAAATAGAATCGAATTAGTTGGCGGAACGATGTTACAGCGGCAATTATGGAGACGCACTGCGGCGGAGGGGAGGGTTTACGCGAAACGAGCATGTTAGCCCGCACTTGTATTCGGAGCGTGTAAACCTGGTCTCGCGTGTGTTTGTAACCTATACGTGAACCTCCACTGTGAACACACATCCCCCCTGCAACCCCTACATCAACCCCCGTGAATTCTCTCATCGCGTGTACTCCGCATTCAACATTTACGACACGTCAATAAAGATGCTAAACTTATCACGAGCAACTTCGACTTCGCCAAACGTGAAACCAGGTTATCGCAAATTTTAGTGCGAGCTGCTATCGAACCAATTGAATTCTTACGCGACAAATACAATGATCTTATTACTCTTGGTAATATTTTAATGGTTGGTATTAAGACGATAACCGCCGAGAAGAAATCCGTGTTATACGGTGCGCGAAGTGATCGAAATAATTGAATTCTTGCGCGAGAAATACAATGATGTTAGTAGCTTCGGTATTATTTTAATGCGTTGGTATTAAGACGATAACCGCCGAGAAGAAATCCGTGTTATACGGTGCGCGAAGTGATCGAAATAATTGAATTCTTACGCGACAAATACAATGATCTTATTACTCTTGGTAATATTTTAATGGTTGGTATTAAGACGATAACCACCGAGAAGAAATCCGTGTTACACGGTGCGCGGAGTGATCGAAATAATTGAATTCTTACGCGACAAATACAATGATCTGATTACTCTTGGTAATATTTTAATCGTTGGTATTAAGACGATAACCGCCGAGAAGAAATCCGTGTTATACGGTGCGCGGAGTGTTCGAAATAATTGAATTCTTGCGCGAGAAATACAATGATGTTAGTAGCTTCGGTATTATTTTAATGCGTTGGTATTAAGACAATAACCGCCCAGAAGAAATCCGTGTTATACGGTGCGCGAGAAATACAATGATCTTATTACCCTCGCTTATATTTTAAAGGGGGTTTAAAAGGATTTAAAAAGGAACAACCCAAAAATATAATATTCATGAAATAAATTAGTTAGCGAAAAATGATGGGAATTGAGAAAGAATTAAACAAGGAGAATGATTCCTTCAAAGTCAGACGCGCGAATATATTCGACGTTGAAGAGCCGCAGAGTTTTTCGTGAACAAGCGAATCGTGGAAATTAAGGCGAAGAACGGGAGGAAGTAAAACGGCGGTAGCAGGTCGAATTTCTTCGTTTGAAAAATGGCGGCCAGGCAAAACACGCGAAATTCCGATCGCGTTTCGTGACGGTGCTCGTCGAGAAATACGGCAGAATTGAGATCGGATCAAGATGGCGCGATATCGTTAGGAGTTTGCCAGTTGTATACTCGCGCTCACCTAACCTTCAATGGCTATTACGATCCTTTTTAACGTGTACAGTGAGTACAGGGTTTATTCGTCCCGCGAGCTACAATATTCTTTTGTTCAAAGTAGATTCTGCTTCCGGTTTGAATCCCTTGTTCCGAATACGCTCGTATTTCGTGGAGAATTTTATCCTTTGGTTATTTCTCGTTAGTGGAAATATATCGCGCACGATTTCGCAAAACCGATAGATAAATATAATTATCGACACAATTATTTCGATTTTGATTTATTCTTGAATTATGAATAATATAACGAATAATTATCTGCCGAATCGTTTGTGAAAGAATGCTTCGTGCGAATGAAATGTTACACGAAATAATGCGTGTAATAAAATAAATCCATACGATATATTTATAATTATGAATTATATATGGGTTTGGCTGTTAATAATGTTTCATTATTGAAAATGATACGCATAAAAATCGGAGAACTACGAGCCCGATAATATTTGTTAAAAAATAGAAATCAATCGTTCATCTTAAAAAATGGACTCAGCTCACTTTCAAAATAAACAGCACCAAATATGTTTGTCAAAAACACTAAATAATCAGTTTTTCGAAAGTTCAACGACTTACTTTGAAAATGAATGGTCATTGAAGTAGTCAGAAACAGTGAACGGATTAAAAAGTAAAGAGTTCGCGGTAGAATCGACATGGAATACGCGATAAAATACGTAGCTCGTATTATCAGTGAAAAGATGGAATTTTCCGGAGCAATCTCGACTATCAATTTAACATTGACTCTCACCTAAACCTATTGTTAGTTCGGTATCCAAAAAGCGTGCTATTTTTCGTCCCCGACAACGGGATGTATTTAACGTATCCGTTTTTTAAAATCACAGCTCGAATACAGCCATGGCGGCCTCGTAATAACAGTAAAAGTAAACGATTTATTGTACAGCTACATTTGTATACGAAACGCGTGCGAGTGATCGATTACAACGCGAACCCCCCGGGATCCCTACAAATATATATCTATATATTTATATGTGTATACATATAGATATACATGGAATGTACACACGTGATCGTCATTTTTTATAACAAAGTACGGTGCCATAAATCAATTAAAAAACCGCGAGGTCTGCGAATGACAAATTCACCTGTGACTCGATTGTACCACCTGCTGCCAATTTCGTTTCTATATCGCCGCTCACTTCCGGTTCTTGTTCCTCTGTTTAGCATTCATTTATCATACTTATTATTATAAACTAGAAGGAACGACTCCATTGGAAGAATGTAAGTGCATTTATATTAATTATTAAATATGTGAATAAGCTCTCACTGTTTTATGGAATCAAACGAACTTAACCTCATTCCGGTTTGGTACCGGTAGTGTACGTAATATAACGAGCACCAATCCGAGCGATTTGAAGTTAGCAGGTTACAAGTAGGGTAAGAACCAAAGTACGCGATTGATCGTCACTCGGTGAAATAGAGGAGAGGAGAAGAGAAATGAATCCCCGGGGTGGCGTAATGTTCTTTCGGAGGAAACCCATTTTGCCTTCCACTCGGACACAGAAAAAAAATGATCCGTAATGAAGACTAAAGTGAAACAATTTCGTTGAACATCGTGCTACCATAATGCCTCCCTTTTACCTAATAAAATAGCTACTCGCTTTCGCTCTTTTATTTCTTGCCACGAAACCCTCGATGTGAAGAACTAGTACTCCACATTACTGATGTTAACGTCGAAAAAAATATACAGGGTGTTCCGTACAAAATAATGCATCTAACTAGCGAAATTTTTTAGGGGTTAGTAATATCCTTGTATAATTAGGTGACCTGTTTTACTTGAAAGATAACTATTTGGGGGATATTTAAATTAATTGCTTAACAGTAGAACTACAGAATTATATTCAATTATGCTTCCACATTTATTTACATATAAATTATTGCTGGCGGATTTGAGGTAATTAATGGATTCAATTCTTTGCGTTATGTTGTATAAAATAAAGGTATATGGAATTTGAAATAAGGCGAAGTGGTGTACTCGAATAGTACAATTAAAAATGGCGGACAAGTCATTTTGATTCCTTTGGTAAAATGATGGGTTTTCGAATTTTAATAAAAATGTCCAAATTTATAATATTCCATTTTCTTATATCTCTTGCGGATCACGTTGCATAATGGACGCAATTAAGTCAATTAATTTGATTACTTTTTTCGTTCATCCTTATTTTTAAGGAAGTATACGTGGATATATAAATATAGCTGAATATGTTGTTCGTAGTTCTAGTAATAAACTACGAGGATGCGCGATTCGATGTCTCGAACGAGATATCGATAGACTATCGTTGCAACATCGTAAAAAATCAGCCGGGGTGAATGGAATACTGTTGAAACTATAAAACGACTAAAGTTTAATGATATAAGGTGTACACGCGGGGAAAGTTGATGTCCCACTTTCGGATTCAGGTCGGTTCAGTGCAATACAAGTTTAAACATCTGCGGAAATCAAAAGTTTCCCCACGAGTTCCGTCCTCGGCTCGTTCGAGCAGAAACTCGCAGAGAATCGAACAAAAATTCATTTTGGTCCCCGCTGGAAAACGAGAGGATGAAAAAAGGGGCTAAAAACAGAAGAGAGAAGAAGAGAGAAAGAGAAGTAGGTGAAGTTAGGTTTGTATATCAAACGATTGATCATTTGTTTCCATGGAAAAATTCTTTCTTTTAACCTCAATTCCGAGTACCATCCCTCTCCCTTCTTTCTTTCGGTTCTCCTCTCTTTCTCTTTTCCTCTTTTCATTCTCTCGGTAGTCTCTTTGCGTAGCCATAAGCTATATAATATCCGACGATGCAATAAAGTGGACCATCCTTCGAACCATTCATCTTTTTTTTTCTTACCTCACGAGATTCTTAGTTCTTTCTTTCTTTCTTTCTCAAACCAACCCTGTCTCTCCTACCTTTTCTTTGCTCTTTTTCCCCTCTGCTCCACCACTTTTCTTTCCTTTTCTTTCCCCTTAAACCACGAAACTTTTATGACCACTCATGGAGAGAATGGAGAATGTCCCGGCCGACCTACGACGACATTGGTATTCCGTTGACGATCCCGAATTACATCTCGAAGATAGAGTTTCCCCGAGGATGTTCCGGCGGAAAATTTCCGTAAAACGATTAGACAGGGTGTCTGCTGGAGGAGAGATTAGTCGCGGATTTATCTCCCACGATTGTCTCAGTAGATACTGACCTCTTAGCTACGGCCAGACTGCGCGCAAAGAATAATGCAAATAGCACTGGGATTTGTGTCTGGTGGTGTTTTCCACTATGAAATTAAATGACAGTAAAGTTAGAGATGAATCAATTATAATATCTTTATAATATCCGTTCATAAAGATGACGTACGCGAGAGATACTATAGTGTCGTTCAGTAGCTAAGAGGTTAATATACCACTGTAAAAGAATTCACTGAATTCACTGAATTCAGTGGAATGAGGTGGAATTAATTGTTACCGATACACGGAGCCGTCTAAAAGCATACCGACGAATTCCCGCATCCGGGATAGTAAAGCCGGGAAGCAAGAAGATCGAGAAATAGAAGCGAGTGACCAGTGGATCAAACCGAAACCAATAACTCCCGAGGGATTACAACTCCAAGCCACCAGAACCGATCGCCCTCTCGGGAGGCCACCGGAATAAAATACAGTGCGAGAGAGAGAGAGAGAGAGAGAGAGAGAGAGAGAGAGGGCTCAGGTGAAATAGAAAAGAGAAGGAGCAAAAGAAGAGATGCCCGAAGAAGTGTGGTTTAAAAAGGTAAAGGTTCCTTGCCAGGTTCCTTTGGCCCGGCACAACGAAGACGACAATATTTCGTCGAGATCAACAGAAATATATACGGTTCCCCGCAGCTTGCATTTCTATGAACCGATCGAACCACCGAAACCTCCGAGACCTCCAGATGTCTCGCAACTGCATTTCGAATGCACCTGTCCCTCGATTTACAATCTATTATCCAGACGCCCGGGAAACATCCCTTGACTCGGACACCATTTAACCCTTTGCGGTACTATGTCCAGTGTGTCTCGACATGATATTTCGTTCTAGCAAGTCCTACGTCGAGTGTGACTCGACATCATATTTTATTCTAGCAAGTCCTACGTCGAGTGTGACTCGACATCATATTTTATTCTAGCAAGTCCTACGTCGAGTGTGACTCGACATCATATTTTATTCTAGCAAGTTCTACGTCGAGTGCGACTCGACATCATATTTTATACTCGAACCGATTTACTTGGATCGGTTTTTAGTTATATTATACATTATTACGAGAGTAATAAATATAATATTTCGAAAGAAACATTCCTCGTACGACGTACCAAAGTTTTTACAGGAAGATTATCCCCGGGAATTATGTAAGGAGATTTAGTGTACAAGGATCTTAGGACTTGAAAAAAGTTAATCTCCTCGAGGGTGTAATACGCGCGACAAAATCCCGCAGGATAAAGTGGGAAATGTATAAACCGCCGTGATATATTATATTTCTAATATCCTGTTATAATCGGAATTATAATATTATCGAGCCGTACATTCTGAAAGTGGCAGGTGTCTCTTCTGCTTCGTTACTTAATTCTTTATGGAGAAATAATTTTGCCGGATAATGTAATTTAATTTAATTCAATTTAATTTCAATGTTGACTTTAATGTATTAATATAAATCAAATAATCTCGTAAGATGTACCTTCATTTTACAACTCGTGAACATTGAATCTGTGAAAGGAAATACCACGCGTGGTGAGATTGTTTATCGACGATCGAAAGCCGCGATAAATAATTTATAGGAGAAGAATAAAACAGTTTGGAAAGAAGCTTTGTTGTCTGGCGTAGTCAAGTTTCCACGGGGAGATTATCCGGCGAATAACGTAAGGAGATTTAACGTACGCGGATCCTTGCCGCAGGATAAAAAGGAAGGAATAGGTTAGGTTTAATAACCGAGAAAGGGAAAGGAGATTTGTAGCCACTTAACGAATTCCCCCGCAAGCGAACTTACTTTTTCGAAAGAACCACCTAAGGCGCGCTGTTAAAAAGAGCAATCCAAGAACGAATAGAAATTTCGACGAAGTTATATTTGAATAGAGCCGGTTTAAGTGGATCCTGGACCTCCAGCTATTTCGCGGTGACTCCCCGTCGTCTGACTTTTTCCATGGAATCTACTCAAACTCTTACAATTAGTTCCTTTTCTTTAAATCGACACATCGATTCTCCCAATTTTACGCTCTGCTTTTTAGCTTTCGATTAAGCGCTGTTTATTATTGAATTCGTGATGATGAAGTGGGGGAATCGTTTTGGGATGATTAGGTAATCAATATTTGCGCTCCAATAAGAATTTTAGATATAAATTTATTATATCTGAATAGACATCCGAAAATTCGAGAGTACGAAAACTTAGAAATCCAAAAAGCGAAAGACTTAAAAGCTAGAAAGCCCGGAAACTCAAAAGTTCGGAAACACGGAAACCCAACAGCTTGAAAACGCGGAAACCCAAAAGCACGAAAACTCAGAAACCCGGAAACCGAAGAATCAAAAAACCTTAAAGTTCTTAAACCCGGAAACCAAAGAATCTAAAAGCCCCTAAAGTTCGAAAACACAGTAATTCAACAATAAAAAAAATCCCATCAAAGTATCCAAACATATATAACAAAATATTAATAATAATAATGCTAGAATTAGAAACTTTCTTCGCATCATTATAATCCAGCGAGCTTTTGACGAGTAACGCGACGTCCGTCAACAATCAAACATTATAAACAAAAGACGGCAGCGGCGAGCGGCGGAACCGGAAAAGGGAAGAGCGGTGGGAAAAATGATCCTTGATGTAACTACGATAGCCTCGAATGAGTGGAAACGAACAAAAATGTGATCGGAAAAAATACAACCTCGAGAGGGAAACCACGAGAGGCATCATCGAAACGATAAAAACAAAATATTTGTGCGGTTTCGACGAGGTGGGATTCAACGATTTTCATGACACGCCTCGCGAGTTTCCCCCGCAAATTGAATTTCCCCGTGGAAGATTCGTTTACCACCTGTTCTATAAAGCGAGTATAAAAAAAGCGAGAAATAGATGGCAAGCATAAAAAAATACCTCATAGAAGTCGCGCGTAAAACTTACGAGTTAATATAACGGACACCGGAAGCAATTTCCAATTATCGCGGTTAATAATCGAAATCAGACTTTTCGCTTTCTTTTCTCGAGGACTCGTAATTGCGTGGTTTTCCGAGGGTCGGCCGTTAATACGATTTTCAACCCCTATTAGTCGCCTCTTACGACAAGCAGGGGATACTGTGGGCCGATTCTACCCCCGAACCCACAGGGGGAAACTTGATATAAAATTATTTTTATGATACCGCGGAGTAATTAATTTGTGTAGCTAATTACTGAAAATACTGATAGGTTACTGTTGGTTATAAGATTGAAAATCAAGCTAAAATTAATATGGAAGCTATTCATTATTTAATTTAATCTGATTTCGTTATTTTAGATTAGTATTCAAATATATTGTATCCATTGTACTACAGGAGATTATCTGTTAATTACTGAATAAAGAAAGAAAGAACGGAATTATTTAACACTAGAACTACCGACAATATATTTAGCGATACTTTTATAAAGTAATATATCATATAATAATCATGTTAATATTTTTGATGCAACATTATTTTTATGATACCTCGAAGTAAATAAGGTGTGTAGCTAATTACTGAAAACACTGATAGGCGACTTTTATTTTTAAGATTGTAATTCTAACTAAAATTCAAGTGGAAGCTACTCATTATTTAATACTGGAACTAACGACAACATATTTAATTATGTTTTTATAAAATATATAATCGTATAATAATCATATTGCATTGTGGATATATTAAATGGACATAACATGAACCGCGAATTATCTCAGAAAGTGGAACGTTAAAAATTTGAACATTTTAATGAAGTATAAAATTTGAACATTTGGATGAAGTATAAAATTAAACATTTTAATAAAGTATAAAATTTGAACACTTTATGAAATATAAAATTTCATCATTTTAATGAAGTATAAAATTTAAACATTTTAATAAAGTATAGAATTTAAATACTTTATGAAATATAAAATTTGAACATTTTAATGAAGTATAAAATTTAAACATGTGAATGAAGTATGAAATTTAAACATTTTAGTAAAGTATAAAATTTAAACACTTTATGAAATACAAAATTTGAACATTTTAATGAAGTATAAAATTTGAAATAAGATAGAAATCGAAGATTAATTCGTCGAATCTGAGGATCGTCTACGAAGGAAGCAGAAGTATCGAGTTACTTTCGAAGAGTGTAACTTATAAGTCGTTCATGGGATTTTGACAAATCGTTCGAGGCTGGCATCGTATATCCACCCCTCCACTTTGAAACCGTACTTTTTTTTCTTTTACTCTCCCGAGTTCTTTCCTAGCCGCCTCCAGTGCGGACCCTTCCCCCCCCCCTGAAGCAACCCCAACCGGTTAGCAGTGCCGGTGCACTAAATCCACCCTGCCGCACCACCCCCAAACTTTTCCTACGAGTTCGAGTTTTCTCGAGGTTTATCGGCGTCGGAGGCAGTTTTTACCGGCCACACACACACACAAATATATAGATATATATATATTTTTTTTACTTCTGACCTCCCACATCGATGTTTCTTTTTCCTCTCGGATCGGACCCTATGCCACTATTCCACAGATCCGATAAAAATTCGAAGGGTCAAGCAAATCGAGCGGAACGGAACAGCTAACGTTCGATGGTCCTCGAGTTCCCGATTCTTCTCGAATTCTATGTATTCCGAATATACTTATCGCGATAGGAGCACTTTTTAAAAGTGGTCGACTAATGTTCCAGGAAATTCGGGATCTTTCTTCCGGAAATTGATGCTACCTGTTTCCTGAATTAAATATTAACCCGTTAACTGTTGTCATCGCTGACGCTACTCATAAATAAGTAATTAAACTTTCTATAAACCGCTTATTTAAAGTTTTTCGCAGGAATATTTGAGCCCTTTATTCTGAAAGTGCTCTAAGTCCATTTTTCAAGATAAACGTCTCATTCCTGCTTTCTAATAAAAAAATGTATTTGAAACGCAGAAGTACAATTATCACGTGACAGGTGACAATGTAACTTCATATATCACGTGGCTAATATATAGATAAACAATTAACGATTAGACAATAATTTAATTTAAAGTTTGATAAATATTCTTAACACTTTGCCGACCGATATTGGAGATCTACCCATTTTGCAGTATGTCATTGCATGACTTAAAATATTACATTTTATAGCACATTTTTGCTTCCACACATTTTACGTAAACTATATTAGATGTGAAGTAACTAATATTTTATTTAATCGAAATTGCTTTGTGGATGCTTAAAGTTAAGAATGTTTTTACTCCTCGCTCGCGAAATAAATGTTTTTATGCAACAAAAATCGTGACTGAATGATACAATGTTCTTGTATCAATTTAAGCGAAACACCTTTCGCACGTGCACCAAACAAAACTCCTTATTAGGTCGAATAATAATTGGATAATAAGAGAATTAGATGTTCAGTATAATTGCTGGAATAATAATTAGATGATAAGAAAGTATGCATCGAGTGAACGATAAAGTAATTCACTATTTCAGTTCGCTCCAAACGATTGAATTCGATGCGAGGTAAACATCGGCAAGGTTGAAATCGTGCCAAACACTGGGAGTTAATCTCGAGCTCCAAACAATGCTGGCAGACAATATCTCGGGAAAATCAGTGAAAAAAAGTAATCTTCCCGAGAAGACTTTTGCCGAGCGAGTCGAAATGAACGGCGAATAAATCAGTGCAACGTGAACACGGAAGAATGTGGAAGAATGTGGAAGAAAGGAAAGAAAAAGAAAAACGAAGTGTGAGTGTACTCACTGACTAAGGTGAGGAACGGTATGCTGTGCTGCTGGAAATGTGGCGAGCTGCACGCTTCTTCCGGCCTGGAAACAGCGCTTCCTGTTTGCACTTCTATCACGTGTCCGTCTCGCCGGTAGAATGCCATACACATGAATCCGCTCCGACTGAAAACAAATATCAGAATATTGATTCGTTACTCCGTCGATTTTATCTTATTTCAATGAAAGTAAAAAGCTTCTCATTGCGATCTTCAATCGCGGAAGTAGACGGACCTCGGATTAAAGAAAAGGATTTGAAGAAAAAAAGGCTCCAACTTCGATCGGAAGCCGGAGGTTCTCGAAGTTCTTAGTTCTCACAGAGATTTAACGAGAAGGGGAATTCAGTAAATTCTTCAGTAAATTCTTATAACGCGATTTCATATAACGCGTAACGCATTAACCGCATTAAAAATAATAGCAACGTCATTTTTTATATCACGCGCTTCTCGTACAACGCGCTATATAATAAAATGCGGGAATTCCCCGTTTACTTTAATCTAGGATAGCATAGCTTATCATCTCCAATTTCCTATAACGCGTAACGCATTAACCGCGTTAAGAATATTGCGAAGTTATTTTTTATACAACGCGCTATATAATAAAATGCGGGAATTCCCCGTTTACTTTAATCTAGGATAGCATAGCTTGTTATCTCCAATTTCCTATAACGCGATTACATATAATGCGTGACATAGTGTAGTTTGAATTTAAAAGTAAATAATAAAAACTTTAATGCGGGGAAGAGATCGGTACTAACCATCCAACGGTGAAGTGAGCCACCAGCATCGTCATCGTCATCGTCTGCGCGGCATTCGATTGCTTGACGCTGTTGCAAAGGATTTTAACGTCCTGATCTTCTTGTCCTGGAACGTATTGGACGTCCATAGATCCACTTTCAAATCTCGAGGAACTCGCGTTCGATCGAGTTACATGCAAGGATGCATTCCGTGGATGAAAGGTGTACGATCTCGCGAGATCGAGGGTGTGCCACGTTAGACCACCGTTTGTATGACCGGTCAACCAATTTGGAAATCGGCACTGACCGGGTGGCGAAGCTGAAAACCAGAACAAGGGAAACCAATTTATGGGACGTGATTTAACTCTGTAGTACAGGGGATTTTAAAATTAAAAGAAACTCCAATTGCACAGAAGTTTTATTTAAAAAAGATATAATTAAGTAGGTTTTTGTTTTATTTATAAACAATTAATTATGATGTAAAACGACGAGGTGGGATACAAATTTAATGGAGCCTTTTACAAAGTTGAACTGGTATTGAGAACAAAATAAATAGATCGATTTAATTGTTTTGATATTAATTCGAGATACTGATTTACTCATATTTTCAGAATTAAAATTGAAACCGAAATGAAAATCTATGTGAAACATCTCAGCAAATGAAATACTGTAAATTGGAACATTTTTATTAATTTCCGCGAACCTAGTTCCAAGGTAATAATATATAAAATAGTTGCAACATTATTTACGTTTCGGAGGAATAACGGGAGAATAAAATCATCTAAAATTCGAAGAATTACAGATTAATTTTCCTCGGAATAATCAACGCGATACCGATTCCCAGTTACTCGGCTCCTCAGAATTCCTCACACGTTTTATTAGAATCCTTAAAAGATAGATTGATCAGAGAGCAAAGGAGTAGTAAAAACAGGAGGAAATAGGTAATCCAGAGTCACGATACCACGAGAGGATAAAGAACGACGAATAGCAAAGAAGAGAGGGAAGATGTCATCGAATTTTTACGATCACGAAATTTGTATCTCACCGATGTCTGGCACACGGACTTATCGAGGAAGTCGGTGAATTATTTCCATTCTTCTCCCGAACGTGCAACAATGCTTTTACGTGCCATAAAACTGGCCGAACTTGTACTCCGTCAACCTTCCATTTCTACTTGCACCCCTTTCTCTCACCGCTCTCTATCCCCTCCACCACTATTCACTATTCACCCCTTTCCATCCGTTTCTATCTGTTTAATCTCACCATGCTTTTTTTATCTCGGTCACTCTTCGTCACCGAGTTCCCCGCCGTTGAAACTTTTCCCGGTGCACTCGACACCGTTCGAGTGCCGTGGATTTTACACCCGCCGGAGATCGGAAGTGAAACGTATTCCTGACAGCGAACACGGTATAAGAGGGAAAAGGGTGAATCCGGGGGGTGGGAACGGTGGGAGGTGGACCAAAGAGATATCAGAACGATTCTCTGTTGCCGTCGAATACCTACGTCGACATTTTATCGGCTGTCGTTTCGCTACGTGGAGGACTTTATGGACAGAAGCCTCGGTGGGGGACGATTGTGACATTTTTTAGGGTCACGGAATCTCCCGTGGATCCAGCGATCTCACTTATCCTATCTTTCGCTCGTATCACGCAGAATATTCTGCGTTTTTATGATTATTTCTATGGCGAATTAATTTGCTTCCGAGAGGGACTGATTTTATAGCGATTTAAGTCGAGAAATTGTTTCCTATGTAAATAATACGTGTGATATTAATATATTGTGTGTTGGATTATGGTTTAACTTCGACCAGTTTGAATTCTGGAAATATTATCTCGCGGGATTATTGATATTGATTTAATTTTGTTTGCGAAATTAAATATTATGTAATTATATAATTTTTATAATCGGGATTTTAGTAAATGATGATATTATTAATAATGTCGATAATTCCACGAGTTAATATAACTAGAATTGAAGGTAGTCGAACTTAAAGTATTATAAAATCCAAAGTGGCAGATAAAAGATACAGAATTTAATTCCGAGGGAAATAAATTATTTAGCGAAGCTCGAATTTCCACGCGAAAATGGTAATAACTTTTCAAAACGTCCACTATCTTTCGTCCTGTTCCCCCCTTTCATCTCGTTCCCTTTGCCTTCCTTAACCGTATGTTCCCAGCAGTTATGAAAACGCAGTCGGGTAATTTTCCCGGTATATTGACTCTCGAGTGGAAGAGTCGAGGCTAATTGAACAAACTTTTCGGGGGAAGCCGCGGATGCAGTTAAAGGGACTGGTAAGTAACGACGGGAAGTGAAAGACGGATGAAAAACGTGGCTGCGAACTAGGAAAAGGAAAAAGGAAGAAGAGAAGATGCGAAGAAAGAGACCAAGAAAGGAGAAGATTTAACGTTAATCCATTTTCCGTACTGCTTCCTTGCGTTGTTCTCTTTCTCGCAAACCATCCAACACCCCCTTAAAAGCTTGTCTCGAACTACTCCTCTTTCAACCTCCACTTTCTCTATCGCGAGCATTGGCCGCCATGTTGGTGACTCCTATTTCACTTAACACGACTCTCCCCGAAAAATACACTAAACAGAACTCGCTACTTTGGGAATTCTTTGGTCTCATCGTGATATTGTATCGAGTTGGGATTTATTTTTCAAAATATACTTGAAATTATAATATAACGATTCTCCAAAAAAATATACAAATAGAACTCGGTAGTTTGGAAATCATTAGGTCTCATTGCGACATTGTATTGGGTCGGAATTTCTTTTTAAAAATATAGTTAAAGTTATAATATAAATATTCTTCTAAAAAAATGCACTAAATAGAGCTCGGTATTTCAGAAATTCTTAGATTTCAACATGGTATCATATCGCACCGGAATTTCCCTTGAAAATATACATTAAAGTTATAATATAATATGTCATTTAATCTCCTTGGAAAATATTATTCGCGATAAACTTTTCTCAGAGGTGCACCTGTGGGCGAAGTGTATCCGTGTAATAAGGATCAAAAGACAGTTTAAAAGTGGATAGAGGGTGGGGGGAGTGGGTGAAAGAAGGAGGATCCTAAAAATCCAGTGAAGTGAAATCCGTTAACGAAGTTTGCCGTAAAAGTATACGCAGTGAGATACGGGTTTGCAAACTCGCGAAAGAAGGAAGAACGAGGAGGAGAATGGAGCGCGATATAAGAGGGACGAAAGAAAGTCTCGAAAAGTGGAACAGCGTGTAAATATAAGGAATATTTCTTAGTTCTGGAACGGCCAGCAATTTCCACCGTAAACGAGACCAATTAATTTTTTGAGTACAACTTACTTCACGGTATTTCTTTCCTTTACAAGAATATGCTTTTAAGTATTTTTCAAACTATTCCAGGTGACCCGTATTTCACTGTCGGTTTTAAATCAGCCATATTTTCATAATTAACTACGTGGTTTTGATACCACGCTGTTCAGAATGTGGCGATCCTCCTACAACGCGGTACTTATATAACGTGGTTTCGATTTAACATTCGATTTAACGCGATATTCGCCTGCGCGTAAAAATATGGGTAATCTGTAAAATTCTGTACAATTACGTCAACCGACACAATTCTGTTTCGAGATATCAAAGTCATACAATACGATACCACCAATTGTATGAAATCAAATAATACAAATGCATGATATAAATAAATAGCCGTAGGAGAACACTAAGGAAATAAACTTACCCTTTTTGAGGGTCATGATCCTTACAACTATAATGTATAATAAATTCTCGCAAAAAATCCCACGCAATACGATACCCCGTTTTCAATTCCCATCCACCACCGATTCATCAATAATCAAATCAAATGACATCGAACGATGAAACAATGACTCGAAATAATATAGATAAGAAACCATGGTAGATGTGCAGGGGAAAAGAAACTTACCTTTTTTGAGGGTCATCGTCCTGGATCCTTCCAAGGGGCTGAAGAGCCCGTTACAGGTAGCATCTCCGCTCTGAGCCACCCGGTAGATTTCGGGCGCACCCTCCGGCACTGGTCCAGCAGCCTGTAGCCCAGCAACATCGTGATCCATGAGCCCCATGCCCATGGCAGCTCTCTGCAGATTACTCTGCACCGTCTGGCTCGCTTTCTCGTAGACGAAGCATCGGTATCGATCTTCGTTGCTCGACGCGTGTCCATGATGTAAACGACCGACCAGGTACCGGCTGCTACCCTCCTTCCAGGTGGCCAAGCATTCCAATTCCTCCACTGAAACGTCAAAAACGAAACCCGCCCTACGTTAAGCCAACCGCGATACAAACTGACCACTCCACTATGGTCCACTATCGATCACTTCTATGAACTAACTTCCGTTATTTATTGTCGTCTATTACATGTTTCAAGACTGTTGACATCACCTTGGAATGTCTAATTCGAAGACATTTTTATGGAATTATTTTTTAATTCTAACGTCTGCGATGCTGCTTCGAAATTAGCAGCGAGGTTTGTTTGATGAAACTGTTTCGGAATTATAATGCAATCGAATTTTTGGACCTTCGATACTTTTGCGAATTTAGACTTGGAGTTTGGGGATTTTGGACACTTTTGCGAAACTTGCTTGGAAGGTTTAGTTCTTCGACAATATTTTGTAATGATAGTCGAATTTTTAGTTCTACGATAATGTTTCGTAATAACAGTCGAATGTTCAGGACTCAGTGACTGTTTTGGAATTAGCCTTGAATTTTTAATTCTACGACACTGTTTCGAAATGACCCTCGAATTTTTAGTTTTTCAATTTTTCCGAATTTAACTTGGAACTTTTATTCCTTCAACGCGGTTTCGAATTTAACTTGGAATTCTTAGTTCTTCGACATTCTTGCGAAACTAGCTTAGAATTTTCAGTTCTCCGACAGTTTCTTCAAATTAGCTTCGAACTTTTACCTCTTCAACATTGCAATTACCTTCGAATGTTCAGTTCTTCGTCACTTCACTAATTGCGTGGCACACCGGAATGGAATGAAACATGTTAACGATTGAATAAAGAGTATTACTACGGCGCTAACACCGATACTACCGCTTATGACACTTGGCAGTGACTGACGGGAGCGAGCGATATCAAGGAGACAGAGACATTCTGTTTACACACCGGATTAGCCATCGCGCGTTCCAGCTATTACTATTATTAACCTGACGTTCCTCGCAGATGTAATTCACCTGTTATTAAAATTCTATAATATATTTCTTCCTTGATTTTCAATTATTTAATCTTCCGCGGAAATGTTTATCAGAAATAAATCTCCCGAGTTCATCCCCTTGTTTCGGCCTCCCGGAAGTTCCCCGGGACTCCTCGAGAACAAGAATACCACGGGCCGTTTTTCGGGTATTCATACCGGAAGTAGTAGAACATCCAAAGGAACCAAGGATCGAAGACAAAGGACGAATGCCGTGGAAAAACAAGAAAGAAGCCGGAAGGTCTGAGAAGCTATCCAAAGGAGAATCGATGTAAAAAAAGAAAAGCGTAGTTAAAGAGTGGCGGAGAGGAGAGAAAAAGGGGGGGAGAGACGGGGAGTAAGTTCTACTCGGAAGGAAAACGCTTTTATTCTTGACTATCCTCGCAGAATGATTTCACTTATTAAGCCATTACTTAAAGTGCAGTCCCCCGGCGTCGTTTATACAACGGCAAGTGGATAATCCAAATTTACGGATTTACACGGACTGCAGTATCATTATCCTTTAGTCTAGCAGGGTTAACGACTGGACTATGCATTACCTCCTAGAGAAAACACTAAAAGCATCCTTAAACGATATTACCATAGAAACTGGACCCTTTAAACCGACGAGACGTAAGATCAAATTTAAATGCCGGATAACTCGTACCGTTTTGCCCTCATTTTATAAATAATATACAACGAAAAGTAACTCTCGGGAAACTGACTGTGTAAAGTTTTGAGTTAAATACTCAAAACCTATTTTTTGTTAATATAACATATGAAGAATGTAAATTTTACTAGCTGCTGCTCATAATATATTGTTTAGATTTAATATTTAATTCAAGGAGAATAGTATACACAGTGAGATAGCATGTTTTACGATCAAATGAATGGTGTAAGAAATATTCTTTGGAAATATTTCCGATCAGAATATTTCTCACTGAAATAAATGACATCAAATCTGCTTCAAACTCGACGTACCAGCGATTACCATTTCCCCCCGGCATCCCCTAACTAAAGCGGATCTTTAACGATCAGAAGAAACACCCTAAAAGAGACTCGAAAAGCGCTCGAGGGTAGTAGATCCTGGGCTAAGGACGAAGCCATTCAAACCAGGAATAAAAAATGAGAATAAAACGTAGAGGTAGAAGTGTTGACAGTGCGGCAGGTATTTGAGTTCAAGAAACTGGCCCATAGACGAGGAAGACGAAAATACGCGGCAAAGTAATAGTAAAGGAAAAAAGCAGAAAAAAGCAGGAAAAGGAAGGAAAAGTATTCGTATGAAAAACGATACCAGGATCGGCAGGGGATCTCCTTTTCCCAGGAGAACAGAGTCCTTTGACGCGGTGAATCGTCCGGTAAGTAAGAAGGACGACTAAGAGTTGTCCAGAGAAACCAACAATTATCGGCTAGGTAGCGGATGCGGTTTGAGGTTACGTAAAGAGCTCGATGTTATCGCTCCACCCATCCTCTACATTCAACCTCCACTTTTTTGCAGCCTTAAACACCTTCTACGTGGCAAAGCTTTCGAGGAAACCAGGAGACAGGATTCCGGTGTCGCGTATCTAAATCACATCTCGTGGGAAAGTCGGGTAACCTCCCTTTTTTCCGTCGGTCTCCTTCTTACTTCAGTTGGAACTCACTTTCCCCTATTACTTCGGGAAAAACCCCTTTTCCTGTGCTTCCTTCGCTTTATTACGAACTCCGACCTTCCTCCTCTTTTTCGTATCCTTCATTCCGTTCGTCGATCTCCACCATTTCCAACGTCTACTCTTTTGATCCGTGATCCTTAAGGGCAAGGATGCCGCGAGCAATTTGCGAGGATTCGAAGGAAGGAAACCTCTTTCACGGTACCGCGATCTGCTCTTTTCTTCATCTACTCGGAGACCAGCCAAGAATATTCGCGATGGGATCATTTTTGATCGAATTCTAAGACGAGTCTCGTATCACATGGATCTCGAGATCCCTCGTTTCGATAAAGTGAACTATTCATTTTGACAGTGGCCGAAGTCTATTCTTTAAAAGAATCCAAGTTAACGTTTATAATAATTACACAAAGATACTTTGCAACGTTTTAAACGTTAACTTGATTTCCCGAAAAATTCTATATTCGAATAATTTTATTTAAAACCGCAACCGAGTCAATTCGACTGCTTTAGCTGTTCCGGTATCAAAATCACGAGCCATTTGTTCGTTTGATACCGGTATAATTATTATTCATTATTATTTATTAAGGTACATTCGGCGGAGTCTGTACAGTGGTCCAAAATGATAAATCTATTTCTTGGCGGTCCAAGAGATTTCTCTGAATGTAACTCAATTACGCGGGAATTAGAGTAAATTCATATTGAATAACAGGTTGGTAAAGGGATGCAGGGGTAGGTGGGTGTAAAGGGGTTGAACGAGGGGTACCGATATGGAATTCAACGTCTCTCCTTTCCCGATACGCGTTCAATTTAATATCAGGGTGTACCACGTCGAAGTATTTAAAGCCCCGCTAAATCATTGAACTCGAATCCCGGATACCGCGAGCAATTTCACGAAATTACATAACGCGTTGCTTAACACTAGAACCGTGGTTCCCAATGTGGGGCACACGCCCCACAAGGGGGCCAACTTGATTTTTAAAGGGGGACACATTCAAGAATGAGTTATTAACAGTGAATTTTTTGTATGAAGAAATTAAAACAAGTATTTAGTATCCGCGCAGAGTTACTATCATTGAAGTACCTTGATACATAAATGTATGTACTTTTATTATAAATAATTTATAACCATCAACGTGCATTTCATTTCATAATTTTTTTTTCGCATTTATTTTTTTTCACGCATTTATTTCTAAGAATTATGTGTTATATTGATGGGCCGGCCAGCAGAATTTAATAAAAATATTAAAATTTATAACGTCTGATTTCTGAGATTTACTGCGAATCGGGGTTGCATAATAAACATAATTGAACTGATTTATTCATGTTTGCCATTTAAGGAGTTATACGTTTAAAATAATCATATAAAAATATAGTTGATAATAGTGCGGGTTATTTTAGTGTTAAATACGTGTAAACACTCTAGCAACTTACGAACCAGTCGCAGTAGTTCTAGGAATTTTCGTCCGGCACGAATAAGTGTTAATCGTATGCCGAGACACGAAGCACGGCGTCGGGGAATTCCCGAAACGGTAATCTAGTTATCATTCATATTTGCATTGTTCCTTCGTGCCTTTGTTTTTTAATTGTTCCTTCATTGGATTTAGCGGCGATGCATTCTAGTCCCGCGTCGCCCGCGAAATAGCCATCAACATGGAAAACAATTTTCGCGGGAAAATGTAACCGGCGGGGCGTATCTTTAAACGTGGCACTCCGCGGCAAAAGCGGCAAGTATTTTCAAAAATCAAATTGACGGTCGTTTACGTTCGCTCTTTGTGTCCCATCGTTCGTGTGTTGTTGTTGTCTTTTTTTAACAATTTTTTCCTATATTTTCGTGCGAATGGATTAACCGCCACTACGCTATTTTTCCTCGTTTAATTAAACGACGTGTTTCCATCACCCGCGTGAATGGATCAATCAATTTTTTGGAAGGCTCTTTTAAGGAGGCAGCGATGAGGAATTTATCAAGATGTATCCCTTATCATAATTTAAAAATTCTTTAAATAAACTTTAAATAGACTTTAAATCAAAATATATCAATGAGATGAATTTAATCCTTTTATTACGGCAATTCGATTGGCGAATAACAGGCGACACAAAATTTACTCCAGTTCTCGGTGATTCAACGTTTAATGATAAAAATATCACTGAAGAAAATCTCAATTGTCCGTTTTTTGTAGTAAACGAAAATAACAGAATTTTATGCTATTTATTAATATTTAATTAACAATATGATTCCCATTAAAGATGATAACTTCTTCGTAAAAATGAATCTTCCTCGAAATTATTATCCTAATACATCGTAATACGAATCTAGCTAAAATTCTTTTTCGTAAAAGGAGTAAAATAATTCAATAAACTGTGTTAAATGTCATCATTCCGCAGTGTATTGGATGCCGAAGCTTCCCTCTTGCAATCCTTTCCGAAATGTAAGAATATCAACAAATAAATAATGCAAGGTAACGAGATGTATCTGAAATATTTCTGGCCGTAATTGAGTGGGATGTAAAAATTCCAAAAATCCTTGGAATCTGGATGAAGAGGTGGAAGAGGGTGGTGCCGGGAGGGGAGGAAGTCAGTAACGAGGTCTAAACGGGAGTAAACGAGCTGGTGGGTTTCGAGGAGGTTCGTTAAGGGGTAAAATGTTCGATCCTTGGGGTCGTTGGGGCATTTAGTCTGCTAGGTTTGGTAGGACTGGTAGAGCTGGTAGGTATTCGAGTCGAACGATACACAGGGTGCGACACGAAATCGTTAATCTCGAGGTCGTCTGGTTCTCCATGAACATTTCGCGATAAGAGAACCGTGACAGGTTCGAGGTTGAGCTGCCGATTCATCCTTTTTTTTATCATTCTCTCTCTGCCTCTCTCCCTCTCTCCTTCACTCTCTATCTCTTCAGCTCTCTTCTCTTTCTTCCGTTTAATTTTCCACGGCAGATATCGTTGCCTCCGCAACTCCCTTATCGGATGTGCGTCTAATGGCAAATGTCATGTCTCCTTCCTCCGAAATCATGATCACGATTTTTTTCTCATTCGCCGAGTTAACGAGCGACTGGGCGACATCCATTTCTGATCGTCTTTGACCAGATCGGTTATCGAGCGCGGCTACCTTTTATCAGATACCCACTAATTACGCGACGACTGACATTAGAAGTCAACGGAACCGATAAATTGGGATATCGATTTTACCACTTTCAAAATGACGACTGTTTCATGTTACATTATTTTATCTGAAGAGTGAACGCGATATGTAGGCAATATTAATCGTTTCTTACCGGCACTTTCCGAGGCAGGGATATCAGGGCATGCCTGATACCTGAAGAGTAATCTGCTGTCATCCGTGCAGGTGTCAACGTTGCTTACCGGTACCGAACAGGTTCCGTGACCCCGGTTGTATGAAAAGGTCATAGGGCCACGAAAAGGGCAGGGTACTGGTGCTGCCTCTTCACGGAACATCGAGTACAATAACGCATCCCCCGTTATGTATGAGCACAGGGATGAAAGTGAATTTCTACTGTGGCAGTATGCTGAAAATAGATATATTATGTTACATCAAATGTACATTACATTATCATATACCGTAACATAATTAATATAGCATTCAAAATGTCTGCGTTTCTTTATGATTTCCCGAAAACTAGAGGCTGGAAGAATGAAATAAGTCAGTCTTCGTATATAATAAATGAATGCATTAAAAATCAGCAAAAATCCGTGACATCAAGTTGAAACTTTTCCATTTTAGTGATCGATTTGCCATGGAAATTACCCATACTAGTATACTAAATATTAAATATATTCTATATCAACAATCATTTCTAAATATTTAATTAAACCGATAAGTACGTGAGACTCGTTAGAAAGGACGAAAGAACATTCTTCATTTCCATTTCCCCTAGTATTCCACGGGCGTAAGAAGAACATCCCTAGATTTCGTGGACTGCATTCCAGAGCGAACGCGTTCCGGAACAAGAAAATCGGAGAACCGGGTTGGAACTATTCGGAACTGCTAGCGGAAACTAAGGTTAGAGTGTGTCGCGCGGCGTGGCGTGGCATAGCATGGAATGGCAGGATAAAGCTAGGTAGAACGATACGTTAACTTTCGTCGAAGAGCCGTAAGTTCTTCCTCTGTCCAAGCTATAAGGCAAGACAGGAAGGAAGGAAGTCGAGTTACGAGAAGAAGGAAGAAGAAGAAGAAGAAGAAGAAGATGGGAAGAGGATGGCGGAAGAAGGTGGTGGGTGGACGATGACGAATCTTCTTGAGTAGCAAGTTCATAGCTGAGAGTAACTTCAACCGTGGATATTCCCTGCGATTTCTTTCCATCCCGCTGGAAAACTGCCGAGACATTTTCCCGAAGGAATCTCGTGCTGCTTCCCGCTACAGAATACTTTTTCACGAGCAGGTGTTACCGTCGCAAGAAAAATCAGGAAAACTACTGACGCGAATATAAAATCATGTGCAGAAACTTAGGTCGATGGCCGATTTTTAAATAGCTCATTGTCTCCTGTTACGTATATAATTTATCAAAGATAATGTCCTAACGCAGTTGTAACGATTTGAAAGTTTAGCACATTTTAACTCAATTTTAGTTAAAATATGAATACTTAATAAAATCGGTAGAAGTATGTTACGTTGCCATATTTAATTAATTACATATGTTACAGGATATGGCGAGCTATTTAAAAATCAGATATCAAAACAAGTTTTAGTCAAATTTAATTAAAATGTATAATACTTTTAACTCAGGCTAATTGAATAACGCAACGTTCGTCGATTATGGTTTAATTATATAAAATTGTAGATTTTAATAAACAATCTTTTATTGTAGGTTTTCAGAAATCATATCTTATCAACATCTGGAATTTTATACGATTAAAACAGAATAAATTAACGTCGTACTATTTCATTTCCGGCGAAGTTGCTTTCCATTCGAACCACGAAATAATGTCGACCAAGTCGAATTGAAATTCCCGATATTAATTGGAGTACTTTAAATGTTTACGTACGTAAATCGTGGTCAAATTTAACGAGGCAATAAATTCTAAACAAATCTGTTATAAGACACTGATTTATTAAGGTAATATCACGCTCTCTTAATTGCCCCCGCAGGATTAAATCTTCCCGGTTAAGTAATCGCAGGAAATATGTCGAACCGCAAAAGGATAAAGGATATTAAAATTCTAATCCCGCGATTATTTTTTCGAGCTAGATTAATATAAATATTATTTATCTCGGCCCTTTAACTCGACTTAACTACGGTGCTTCAAGATAATAATTTAAACCGAATTTTCATAATCAAACTTACGAGCTTCAACGACTTATCCACTCGAGATAATAATTTCATTATTCTTCGATCTAAATATTCATTAAAAATACTTCATTAAAAATTTCAAATATCTGTCAAATATAATTTTTCATTTACGCAAAACTTGCATCGCAGAATTGAATAGATATGATTATTTATTATTAATGAAATATTTCTGGCGATTAAAAATTGATTCTGGGCGAGGCATCTTTCAAAGATTATTCTAACGTTATTGGTCGAAAGACGAGTCAAGAAAACAGGGAAGTAATTTTGAAGGAGAGGAAATTAAAAAAGTAGAAGTTCGTGTCGGTACGCTTTCTACATTTAAATTACTTCCGTTATGCTTCGAGAGTCCTTTACGATCTACGTTTCATTCGATATTACATTACTTTCGTGTCAGCTGAAAGCCTCGGCATTACCCTCCTCAAATTCCTTCCTTAATACCGTAAAAATGATAAATAAATTCAAAGCGATACCTTCAATGAAGGGTTTGAAACATTCCAACAAATAATTAACGAACATTTCGTTCTACGAATTTCCAAGTAATTCCCGTTATTTTTCCAACCTTCAAAGGAAGACTTTATTAAATATCAAGAGAACTTACGCAAGTTATACCTCGCAGTGCGAAGTCATTAAAAGGAGGGCAAAAAGTGTCCTCGTCAAGAAAATGTTTCGAATTAATTCAATTTTCCTGGTAAACGAGGAGAGTAGTTTTCCCTGAAATTGTTGCCGGCGATCAACCGGTAAAATGGACGGCATAATTTCGAAATTAAAACATTGTAAAAAGTGCATTTCCATGTTCTTCCTTTCACCGGAACTTAACCCATCGCGACTTTCCACGAGGCTTTTTATTTCTTTGAATAATCAACGTCTGATTAAATTACAAATATGTTTTTATACCTCCTGGTTTTAATATGAAATTGCGCGAATGTCAAATTTCCATATTTTTCTTGGAACAAAAACAAAACAAATACTGGTTAATATTAAACAATTATTAAAATATTACTGCATTTAATAGATGCTGGAAATACTGTCCACGGAATGTGTTTAAAAAAAGAAGTTTTAAGTCGACAAGTTGTGCTTTTTTATGTGTATTTTCTTGCAATTTCGATAGAATTAAATATTCCAGAATATTTGAGACATAAAAAAATTTGTTTCAAGTCAAATGCTCAGTTTTTTTCGTCCGCATTCTGCGGTTATTTCTCTTATTATTTTTCGAGTGTTTGCACTTCTTCCATTTAAAGCAGACTTCGGATACTCACGGTTTTGGATGCCCCCGGAACTTCGGAGTTTCCAAAATTACCATGACTTTCGTTGTTCGTGAAACTTCCGAGATATCCCGATCTCCGAAAATATCCGAAATTGCTGAAATTGCATAAATATTCGATTTGCAGAAAATGTCTACAATTCAAAAGTCTTCGGAGTCGGAGCTTCCTCTTTATATTCACGATCCATCAAAAGTGTGTTACACTTTTATATATTATTTCTTTCACATCGATTCCTGTTTCATGGAGATATTTTCGATATTTTATATGGCGAATTTTATCATCGGGAATTCACTGAAGTTCTGCTTCAAAGCGTTCAATGTATTCCACGATCGTTCGACAAAATAAATAAACAGGTAAACACAGGCCGCTGTGTATCATAATAATATTCGAGTAGTTCTTTATGTTCGAGCTAACATTCGAGACGATCTAATAAAGTCTCGTGGAAGTCTTTCCAGAAAACTTTGTATCTACGTCTATTCGATTCGAGGCACTCCAGTTTTCCTCAACTTTTGTCGATACGTCGTCATTGAAAGCTCGTTTCTTTCACTAGTCAACCCACCGACGACTCCCTGGATCCGGTTTTCACGGCGACCCAAATTTTTCCACGATTTTTACGATCGAATTGTGTCTCGTTATATTTTCTCACAGAAAACGATTAATAGAATAATTGATAAATAGTCCGTCAACCGTGAATGACGAGTTAACTCGTCATTGAAATTCATTGCTCATCTGACTGATTATTAAATTACAATTATCACTCTCATTATTCTCGAGTTGTTTACACGTAAATGTCGATTATTAAGTCTTATCTGGGTGATTATTAAATTATAATTATCACTCTCATAATTGTCGAATTTTGTACGTATAAATGTCGATGATTAATCAAACCCATTGCACTCGGGAGGCGACTCTCAGTAGCTATTGAGTTTAATGCGGTAATACGAGTGGCGACTGAGAAGCGACATTAAAATTGACTTCAGCTGTGGGTGATTTAATGTTCAAGAAGAATTTAACTGGAGAAAGTCTTGCTGTCGCCTTTCAGTCGCCACTCGAGTGAGAAGGGTTATATGAAATATGGTAATTATGAAATGGATTATGAAATAGATTATGAAATGGATTACGAAATATAGTAATTACGAAATCGATTATGAAATAGATTATGAAATATGGTAATTATAAAATGGATTATGAAATATAGTAATTATTATGAAATCGATCATGAAATATGGTAATTATGAAATGGATAATAAAATATAGTAATTATGAAATGGACTATGAAATTGGTAATTATGAAATGGACTATGAAATTGGTAATTATGAAATGGACTATGAAATATGGTAATTACGAAATGGATTATGAAATATGGTAATTATCAATATATCGCACGGATGTATTTATATTACAAAATCCAAACGAATTTAAATATTAATCTCATTACGTTTGTTATCGTGTCATTAAAACAACCGATATCGTGAAATAATCGTCAAAGGTTTCTTTCTTTTCGTACGTACTCTATCTTGAATCCGTGGAATCACTCGCTAAAGAGCGACCCAAATTTTCCCGCAACACGCTTGCGGGCCGAATTGCAGGCTGCGGTACGACACTATGCAGATTAAAATCCGATAAAAAAAGGGACCCTGGGGACTTTGACAAATCGTCGAAAAATGCGGACGCGAGACAGGAGAAGGCGGATACCGGAGGTCGATGTCCCTCTTTTTTCAGTCTGTATATATCAGAATCCAACCCTCTTCCTTCCACTTCCGTTTGGCTCGAGTGCCAAACTCCACCTGTCTGACGTTGTTGCTCTGCCTTTCTGACGTTTAACCCTTCCATATCTACCCCTACAGCTCGTTTCACCGCTTTGTGTCACCCGCTTCACGGGGTGCTTCGTATCTTTCAATTACTCTTTCATCCGACATACTTGATATCTCTAAACATTTTTTTAACCGCGACTTTGGATTATTTATGTTTCCGAATTATACAATATATATAAATATGTATATACATAATTTAATTAAATTAAATAAACACTATATAGATACTTATCAGTCGATTTTCGCACTATCAAAAGAACCGGTTCTACAGAGGTCTATTAATTCATTTAACGACTTCGATGTTTTCGAGAGGACTAATAAATTTGTTTATTGAGGAGAACGGGCCGTTTAATTTGAAGCGGAGTGTATATCGATATTGATATATTCAGGTTTCACCCCGCAAGCCACATCGGCCAGCGGCTAACCCATTTTTCATCTGGATCCATATTTACCTCCCCCACCCCGCCGGCCACCCGCTTCACCCTTCACTATGGAATATCACTTTCGACTACACTCGGAGGATCAAAGTGTCGTTACCAGGTTTTAAAAAAAGAGAGGTATCTTCTAAAGGTTACGTCACCGGGAATAGAATTATCAAGGAAGCTTTTCTGTGCTATCCATGCGAATTATTGAACTTTATGTTACACGAGAAAAATCATATTTTATGGAGATCACTTCGTACGATGATTCCGAGATTTTGACAATTTGATTGCTTTTAAAATTATGCTGAAAATACGAGTTTTTTAACTATAGGTTGATTTAGTTAAGTGATGATATAATTAGGTGAGATATTTTACGCGGGATTCGTTGTGTAATAATAAAGAAGTACAGTAGACTATTAATAACGCGTTTAATACGTCACGCGTTGTAGAAATTTGCGTTGAAGCAACTAGCGTTATAGAAATCCGCGTTGTAGAAATTTGCGTGGAACGAAATCACGTCGTAGGAACTCGAGTTATAGAAATCCGCGTTGCAAGAATTCACGTTGTAGGAACTCGCGTTACAGAAATTCGCGTTACAGAAATCCGCGTTGTAGAAACACGCGTTATAATTGAGTCCCCCATTTAATTTAAGTTTGACACAAGTAACTGTTTTACTACGTCACATCCAGAATGAAGGATCCCGTTTCACCATCCGGAAGAAACCAATAATTCTCAATCACGGCGGTTACTCGAAATTACTCCAACCCCTCGAAATCTCGTAGTATCCGTTAACGACGTTCCGCGTGATGATCCTTAAAAAAAGAAATATCCAACACAAGAACCATTATCTCGCCCTAGAAACTACATTTCCAATCGGCGCCTTGCTTTTAATTGGCGTCAATTTACCTACGTTTCCTTAACCCAACATCTCGGCTTTTTTCGAGAAAATCTCCAACATACTCTCGTCGTTGGAGATCATTCGAAACGAACTAAAAAAGTGGAGCCGCGGAATCGTAACAATTTCTCGATGATCCACGCAACTACGATCCTTCACTGCATCCCATCCCTCTAACTCCACCCCTATCCCACCCCAACATAACGAGAATCATTATCACGTTCCAGAAAGTTTCGACATATTAACGAGTGGTAGGTTATTCGAATATACGATGCTCGAAAGACCTCTCGATTTCTTTTGCACCGTGAATGAGATCGGTATCGCACGATCCGGAATTAGCAGAACCATCGTTCCCTTTGGTATCCCACCTTTCTTACCCCCTGACGTACCCCACTTCCGTTTCCTCCTCCTCCTCCTCCTCGTATTTTAAGTGGAACAGGAAAGTCGTTAAGTTTTTTCGCGAAGAATAATTCCAGATATTCCGCGATTCATCTCGCACCATTGCTGAATTCCATGGGTCTCGTCTGATTCTCAACGTTTTAATTAACGATCGGTATTCGTATTAACAAACAGGTCCCCGGGGGACCACTGGGAAATCGTGAAAGGAAAAACGGGCCGAGAAAAGCGATATTCTTCTGATTTTTGAAGAATTCAAAATCTTCTTCTGTTTTCAGTTTTCTGATATTCTTCTGGGATCGTACTTACTTTCTTTGTACTGGAGAACGTTCGAGTGCTTCTCGTGAATGACGACGCATCGATAGCAGGATTTCCTGGAAGAGAAAGACGAATTTTTCTTTACTTCCGCTCGTAATTGGATACACTAAGCCGTAGATTTACATGGCATTCGAATTCCACGAGAAAATACGTACTGTTAAATTATGAGAAATTATGTTATGTATATCTTTTTGAATTAATGCATTTTTACTTGAAAATATGTACTCTAATTTGAAAAACAAACACATAATACTGTTTCATACGAACTTGTTCAATTCATTACATATTTATTTTCAATGTCAAATGTAGATTCGCATTGCACGATTTAAATTTACACTGTTTTTTTGGGGAACCAATTCTACCGTATAAAATGAGGGCTAAGTGTAATAATCTGATAATACAATTCATAGATTCCTTGAATTAATGAATTTTTATCTGAAAATATGTACTCTAATTTAAAAAATAAATACATAACACCGTTTCATATATATTTGTTCAATTTCTGACATATTTATTTTCAATGTCAAATGTAGATTCGCATTGCACGATTTCAATTTACACAGTTTTTTTGGGGAACCAATTCCACCGTATAAAATGAGGGCTAAGTGTAATAATCTTATAATACAATTCATAGATTCCTTGAATTAATGAATTTTTATCTGAAAATATGTACTCTAATTTAAAAAATAAATACATAACACCGTTTCATACATATTTGTTCAATTTATTACATGTTTATTTTCAATGTCAAATGTAGATTCGAATTACGCGATGTCAATTTACGCGGCATTTTCTAGGAAGCAATTCTACCGTATACATCAAGGATTAGATGCAATGATTTACACCAACTTGTCGCGTGTCAGTCGCGCAGGAAACTAATCCCAATAAAAAAGAACGGTTTGATTAGGAAGATGGAGATAACCGGCGTCCTCTCCTTCGACAAGCCTCGGAGGTTTATCGAATCATGTTTTTCTTCGGCGTTAAAGGAATATCCGATTAGGTTCGATATTCAAATTCTCAGTGAATATTCCTGACTCGGAGGTTGAACGTGGTGGCGTTTAAATTTTACTCTTGTGTCTCGTAGCACGTTTCCCTATAACTCTTTTCACCCCTGCAACCAAACCTGTTCTTCTCTTTCCCTCTCTTTATCCTGTCACTCTCTCCCTCTCTCCCTCGCTCTCTCTCTCTCGATAGAGTGTATCGATCGAACAGTTTGCAGGCGAGGCCGATAAAAATCTCCACGAAAAGTTCGGCCGGTAAGCTCGTGCGACACGAGCGTTACGTGGCGAAACGTTTTCCTCTCGCGTGTGTGTTTCTCCCTCGACACTTGAAGAGAAACGGAGATGGAAAGATGTGGAAAGAAACAGAGAGAAAGAGAAAGCGGGGGGAAAAAGAGCGCGATTGCAACTTCCTCGTCCTGCTCTCCAGCCCCTCATTTTAATCCCCTTCTAGCCTGGGGGCCAAACTTCCTGCGGGACGTAATGCCTCACCGCCCGACTTGCGCCAACAAAGAAGTCGACCGACATTTTTTTTTTTCATTTCGACTTCGCCTACCGATTTCTGTCAACTGTCCCTCTCATCGCTATTCTTACTCGGAGACTTCCATACACGCGACTCTAAGAATTGACTTTATCCTCCTTGAAACGATGCTTTGTTTATTTGGGTGGAAGTTGCGCGGGGTTGGAAATGTTAGGTTTCATAGTGGATCGTTATGATACGGTTCTTTAAATCGGGAAATATCTTCGCGTGTGTTATTGAAGAGGAAGTTATTAACGATGATAGGTTTTGGAGCAGCGGTGGTTTTTATTCTTTTAAGGGTTGAATGGAAAGAATACTTACTGGTCTACCAGAAGGAACTTGTCGCCCTCGTTGTGCAAGCACTTGCCCTTGCTGGAGAGCTCGCTTCGAGATATTACGATTGGTTGTCTGACCCCGCTTTGGAACCATGTACCTTCCCATCTCGGTGGAAACGTACATTCTGAAACAGAGGAAAAACATTTACGTTAGTACCGGGGGAAATAATGTAACCGTGACATGAAAAATGGCAATGTTTTGATTTCCATGATTTTGATTTTAAAGAGCCCAATTCAATGGTAGTTGGTGCCTAAATATGTTCTAGAGCCATTACAGGGCGAAAGAAAGGGATTAAAAATTGTTTGGGGTCGAAAAAGGGGTTGACCCAAAATCGCAAAAATGTGAAGGGGTATACCTTCAAAAATTGTCAAAAATTAAAAGTCGCCAAAATCGCTTCTAAACAACCCAAATCGATGGTAGACGATGTATAAACATATTCTAGGACGATTTCTGGTCGAAAGAAGCGGTTAAAAAATTTATTTTGGTCAAAAAATGGGTCGACCCAAAATCGCAAAAATGTGAAGGGGTATACCTTCAAAAATTGTCAAAAAATGAAAGTCGCCAATTTCGGTCCTAGATGGGCCAAATCGATGGTATATGATGTATAAACATATTCTAGGGCGATTTTGGTTCCAAAGAAGCGGTTAAAAAATTTTTATTGGTCAAAAATGGGCGAAACCAAGTCGAAAAAATGTGAAGGGGTACACCTTCAAAAATTCTCAAAAATTGAAAGTCGCCAAAATGGCTTCTAAACAACCCAAATCGATGGTAAATGATGTATAAACATATTCTAGGACGATTTCTGGTCGAAAGAAGCGGTTAAAAAATTTGTTTAGTCAAAAAATGGGTCGACCCAAAATCGCAAAAATGTGAAGGGGTATACCTTCAAAAATTGTCAAAAAATCAAAGTCGCCAATTTCGGTCCTAGATGGGCCAAATCGATGGTATATGATGTATAAACATGTTCTAGGACGATTTCAGGTCGAAAGAAGTGGAAAAAACATTTCGTCCAGTCAAAAATCTATCATCCATATTTTTCCCTTAACCACTCAAATATCCCCGTTTCATCATACCCCTCATCAACCTTACACCCCCATTCACCTCAACCGTTAACTCTCACTAATCCCAATCTCCCAACAAGATTTTGATTCCCTAATTTCCTAACGAACGGAGAAACGAGAATTTGTAAAATGAGGCAAGGTTATCTGGCGATCGATAGTCGTTTCGTTAATAAGCCAAGTTTAACCCAATAACCGGAAGATATTCGTCGTAAGGATACCGAGAATGTTCGTAGATCGTGAGATCGAAGATTGAAGATCGAAGAGAGTGCGAGAGGCAAGAAGCAGATAGAGAGATATAGGTAGATCAGGGCTAGGAGAAGGCGTAATACTCTCTCGATGAAGTAATTTGGGACAAATCGCAGTCAGGAAAGCCGAAGACAAAGGGGATGACGAGCGCAGGGCGAAGGCAAAGTGAAGGCAGGAGAGCGTATGGTAAAAGCCAGGAGAAAGGAGTGAGAGAGCGAGGTAGCGAGAGAGTAGAAAGGAAGGAAGGAAGGAAGGAAGAGAGAGGTACGGAATCGCGGTGTCGGGATGGGAATTCCCGGGGCGGGATAATCTCGAGGGCGAGCCGAATTTCCGGAAACTACTACTATAGTATGGAAGGGATACATCCAGCCGAGTTATCGACGATAATCGAAATCCAGGGATGTCCCTCGTGCCTCGTTCGTTTTCCTCCGTGTTCGCTTCTCCGACTGAGAAGCAACGCGATACCTCGTTGCATCCCAGCAAGATTTCGCGACAGGCTCGTTACGCGAACGACCACGGAACAGGATTCGTTTTCTGATAAGAATCATGGAAAAAAATGTTTGAATAGTGATTGGCGAATGAATGTTGATAATAAAGCGTCTTGGATAACCGCGAGTCGTCTCACCGTAATTTATTTATCTCCATTTCGGTCGTGTTGAAAAACTATCTTTTATCAGATCGAGTACGATTACCGTTATCTTATTATCTTGATGTTTCCTTGATTTTCCGACGACCTTTTATATCGGTAGATAAACAATTTATGATATAAATAAATGTATGTAATAAATTTATTTATTTACCTCGATTTGGGTTGAGTTAAAAACCTAGTTTTTATTAGAAGACATTAGATTTCCATTATCTTATTATATCTATTCCTTCTTAATTTTTCCCTTATTTTCTGGCGACTAGGATAATTCAAAATCACTTAATCGAGTGACTTTTTATCGCGGTAGACAAACAGTTTATTACATAAATAAATTTATTATATAAATTAATTTATACACCTCCATTTGGGTTGACTTAAAAACCTGTCTTTCTTCATTAAATCACGTACAATTACCATTATCTTATTATCTCTATTATTTCTGCATTTTTCCTTTTATTTTCCTACAACTCGTTATCGCGCGTCTCTGATCATTTAAAATCGCTTAATCGAGTGACTTCTGAGATCCGTGGACAAACAGGCGGAAGGAAATAAAGGTCGGTTGAGATAAAGGGATTACCATAATTAAGAAGGATTCTTGGTGGAAGGGTTTGTCAAGATACCGGGGTTAATTAGATCTCATTTCCAAGGGATGGAAGGAGGGTGAGATGACGACCGTCAGAAAGTAGGTGTCTCGAACATGTTTTTCCTCGTCGAATTGGAGGAGGGTGAAAAAAAGGGGGAAGCAACGGGGCGGAGCGGGTGTCGGGGAAGGTTTAAGAAGTGTTTTTAACTAAAAGGTCCGTGGATAAAGATAACGTTGGATAAACTGTTATCGTTTCCTCGGGGTTTATTCGGGATGTTGATTCGCCTAATTGCTGCAAGTATTTTCGAGTCCTTTCTAAACCTGCGGAAAGAAAGGGGTAAGCAAACGGGGGTGTCACTTTAAAGAGAAAATAATGGAGCGTCCACTAATTCCGCCGAACCCTAAGCCAATCGGTACCATCGCTCTTTCAGTCTCTTTATTATTTTATTATTCCGCTTTTTTTTCTTAACTTCTCATCTTGTATAAATACTTGCCGGGGGTTTCGGGAAACGTTCTGACCCTGGGGAGAGAAACAGATGTCCTTCCTTTAAATGGCGAAATAAAAAAAGTTCTCTCTCCCCGGAAGGAGCTTTTAAAAGGGGCTTCGTAGGATAATAAAGCGCGGAGGAAACGTTTTAAGAGTTCTTAACGTTACTTATCTTCGAGCACCTCCTGATATCGACCCCTTTCATTTTCCGAACTTTTCCCATCTCCGTGACCCCCTGAAATGGATCTTTTTTTAGATCATCGATCCCACGACAAATCTGAATCCCGCCGAAGGAATAATTTAAGTAACAATTATCGTCACCAAAAATTAAGAAGAAAAAAATAGAAACAAAAAAATTAAATAAGAAAATTAAAAGTCCGATAGCAGAAGGGGACGCGAAAGAAGGGGGTGAGATATGAGTGAAAGACGAAGGATTTACAAGGCGCCGTAAGAAAATCGGCGGGGAAAGAATCGTGATCGATGTGGGGTGAGTTTCGCGGGTGGAAATCGACAGTATATCTCTGCGGTAGTTAAATCCAACCACGTATTCGTTTAGACCTATGGCTTGGATCTGATTGGCCGGTGAGATGGTGTCGTCTCACCGACATCGACCTGGAACCACACCCCCTCAACCCTTTCCTCCTCACCGTCCCCCCGTGTCATTTATTTATTTCCATGTGGTTCGTACACCGCGCGTTGCCTCTTCCGATTTTCGCGACTGATCCACGCATCGATTCGAAAGCGTCCCGATTCATCCCCGGTAAAGGGGTGAAGGCTCCCACGGGGTGCGGGGGACGGTGGCACTGTTTCAAATCGGACGAAGGGTGAGCCGCGATTCCGCGGTGAGATCGTAAAATCCCCGAGCGAAACGCGAAATCTGTAATCACGGTTCGCGCCTGTTATCCGCGCGGATTTTTTGCAACCCTTTATAGGAGACGGGGGTTGTTGAACTTCTAATTCGCGCCCGTTAAATTAACGCGGAGGTATCGCGTGCTCGGGAAATGTTGTGGAAGTTCGAGAATGTTTGATTTATTAAATAAATGGCGGAGGTGTTCGACGATAAACTACTTGAGGATCGATAAGCATTTATAATATTATTGAGAGCTTCGTGTTTAAGTTACATGATAATAAAATTAATAATATGACGGAGAATAATGAAATAATATAGCAGGTTAAATTAACGCTGAGGTATCGCGTGCTCGAAAAATGTTGTGAAAGTTCGAAAATGTTTTATTTGTTAAATATAATGCGGAGATGTTTGGTGAGAAGATTTATAATATTATTGAGTTTCGTATTCAAGTTGCATAATGATGTAATTTATAATAATCAGATTAATAATGTGAAGGAAAATAATGAAATAATATAACAGGTTGATAATATAATATTAGTTCGAATTTGATAGTCCTTTTCTTTAATTAGGGTGGCGAGCATGGATTGGGGTATCAGATTTGGGGAAGGCAAAATTATGTGGGGTTTATTCTCACGGACGACTCATTGGTTTTCCGTGACCTCCTTACCACCTCCACCACCCCCCGACCGCCCCTTATACTTCCACGAACAACGATCCCCTTGCGGCCGTAATTCTCCCCGCGAACGGTCCTCGAAAATGGACAATGATAATAAGGACAATAACGGCGGAGAATAATAACGTTAATGATTCGAAAAATTACAACGTTCGCTCTTAAAACTCCCGATTATTTGTCACTCGACCCAGTCGGCAAAAGTCCCTCGAAATATTTCAACTTCTCGTTAATGGAACGAAATTAATGATAACGGAAAATAACGCTCGTAAATACTGCCGGGTCGTTAGGTCCTTTTCGTGTATTTTAATTATCGCTTTAACCGCAAATTAAAATGGAATTGTTCAGCCACTTAAGGATCGATAATAATATTTATGTCGTGGAATCACCAGATCTGACGAATTTTATTCATAAAGGGTCTAGCCGGTTAAGGGGGGCCAAAAGTGCCCCTAAACCAAATTGGACTTGCGATGGGTCATTCGATAGCTAATGAAAAAAAAACAATCTGTGCCAAGTTTCAACTTTGTATCTCGACTGGGGGGGTAGTAAAGGGCAAAAAACGAAAAATCACGTTTTTGTTCAATTTCTTCCAACTGAGTGCATGACAAATTTTGAAAAAAATTAGTGGCACGTCCGTTAGCGATACACATATTATAGAATTTTTTCAGATTTTTATGTTGCAAATCCAAGCTGTGAAAAATAAAAAACCCCAAAAAATGCCGAAAAATGCCGATTTGGTATTGAAGGAGTTGCAGAACTATAATTATATAATTTGGGTAAGTGGGTATATGTGATAGTATTGCTCTCAATTTTTTTTAGATTTTTTGATTAGGTGCGCCGTAGTTAAAAAAATTAAAAACCGGGTTTTTCGGCGTTTTTTGCGTGTCAGATTGACTTATAGGTCGAACTTTCGTATTATTCTCTATTAAATAAGTGTTTGTGCAGTAATCAATGTTTTTGCATCCGGCAAAGCAATATAGGAATTAAGGAAACTAAATAAATAGAGAAAATTGGAATTACTGTGCTATTAGAGCCTAGAGCGTAAAGAATATTTTCAAGTGGTTCGGTGGTCCCGTGGTCCAAGCGTCAGGCTGTTGTAACGCTGCGGACTTTTTTTGTAGGTTCGCATCCCACTTGGCTTAATTTTTTTTTGCATTTCATTTTCTGAACTTTTAACTACATAACAACCGAACTATATCAATATCTGTTTACAAGTAGTTTAACAATATTTTGTAATTATTTTAATCTGTACTATACGTAAATATGACTTTGGAGCGCATGTTTATCTTTAAATATAAGACATTTAAAAAATATGCTTAAACTATGTTTAAACTAGTTCGGTTGTTATATAGTTAAAAATTCTGAAAATGAAATGCAAAAAAAAATTAACCTAAGTGGGATGCGAACCTACAAAAAAAGTCCGCAGCGTTACAACAGCCTGACGCTTGGACCACGGGACCACCGAACCACTTGAAAATATTCTTTACGCTCTAGGCTCTAATAGCACAGTAATTCCAATTTTCTCTATTTATTTAGTTTCCTTAATTCCTATATTGCTTTGCCGGATGCAAAAACATTGATTACTGCACAAACACTTATTTAATAGAGAATAATACGAAAGTTCGACCTATAAGTCAATCTGACACGCAAAAAACGCCGAAAAACCCGGTTTTTAATTTTTTTAACTACGGCGCACCTAATCAAAAAATCTAAAAAAAATTGAGAGCAATACTATCACATATACCCACTTACCCAAATTATATAATTATAGTTCTGCAACTCCTTCAATACCAAATCGGCATTTTTCGGCATTTTTTGGGGTTTTTTATTTTTCACAGCTTGGATTTGCAACATAAAAATCTGAAAAAATTCTATAATATGTGTATCGCTAACTGACGTGCCACTAATTTTTTTCAAAATTTGTCATGCACTCAGTTGGAAGAAATTGAACAAAAACGTGATTTTTCGTTTTTTGCCCTTTACTACCCCCCCAGTCGAGATACAAAGTTGAAACTTGGCACAGATTGTTTTTTTTTCATTAGCTATCGAATGACCCATCGCAAGTCCAATTTGGTTTAGGGGCACTTTTGACTACCTTAACCGGCTAGACCCTTTCCTAAATTTCGACAAGGTTCTAGGTTTCTTTATAACGTGGAATCACCGATTCTGACGAATTTTATAAATAAATTTCCTAAATTTAGTAATAATATATAATATCAAATTTCTAATATTATATTTATATCGAATTCTGATTTTACGAGAACATTTTGTACACGAATTTTGTACAGAGATTTAATAAAAGTTGATATATATTTTAAATCAAGACATATTAATTTCAACTTAAAGAATACGGATCAATGATTTCGAATGAATTTAATACGACCTCGCACCTCGAAGAAAATATAAAAGAAACAAAGAGGCTCGAATCGCGAAAGGGAACGTTCCGAGGTAACAAAAGAGTAATCGATAGGCGAAGAAAGAAAGAAAAAAAATATATATATCGTGGCGATCCGTAGGAGGAGTATATTTACGGTTATTTTTTATTATTCGGGGCGTAGTAGATTTCGGTTGTTTCCGAGCAAGTCGTAACGACTGCTGCGTGGCCGTAATTCATCCCCCGAAATGACCCACGACAAAATACACCCCACGAGCCGTTAGTAAACGCGGTCGCATGGACCTGCTCCCAAAAAACTCTTGATTAAGACGACCGCACGCGATCTTCCATGCTCGTGTACATTCCTTTTTTCTTCCTCTTTCGATTCCTCGATCAATCTCCGACAACGCCAACGCACCCCATTTCCCAGAATAATCCACCGAAAACTTCCATTCGATACCTCAACGATACGCCGTTAAAGATGATGTGTCTCAATAAATTAGGTTAGTCCCGAAATTCGTGCGGCTTTCGTATCACATTGAATAAACATATCCCGTAAGAATTACATGTCAGCAACATATATATTACACGTCGTTACATAGCTTTCGTTTGATTCTTTTACAGAATTGTTAAATAATACTGGAGAATATATTGTGCATTAATTTGTATTAAATATTGGAAAAACAGAATTGTTCACATTCGATAAAACCGTACGAACTTATTCAACTCAATTCAATTTACTATAAAAAGTTATAATTAAATTTGAATTAAAAGTAAAAATGAACAGAAATTAAAAATTACATTTAAGATGAACAAAATTAAATTTATTACCATCTTTCGGGCGATATATTTAAAACTTAGTTTAATGTCTCACACAGAAAATACAAGTACGGAAAACGGGTAGAAAACAACTGGACAGACGTTCGTTTCTAAGCGCTCCGCAGTGAAAGGGTTAAAACACGTTCGGTAAATGAAGAAGTAGTTTGCTTCCGAAACGAAAGTAGGTTCCAACGAATGTCGCAATTATACACGGGAGAGTACACGGGAGTATTCAGATATAAAGTTCCCCGGTTAAAATTGGTACAAATAGGTATTAGACGTCATAAATCGCGGGGGAACAGGAATTTATGTTCTACGAATGAAATATTTGCCAATATGGATGCCCAGATGAGATTAAGTACCGCGATCACGTCCCGCTGGGAGGAGCAATGTTAATATAGATGACTAAAACTTCGCCAATAAACTAACCGACTGCCTAATATATACCATTCGTCAGAACCGAAACTACCAACCCCGTAACCTACCCCACTTTTACCAACCACACTTTGCGAGACGCATTTTAACTTACAGGAATCTCGGTGATTTCTGGAAAATAAGCTTACGTGCATTTGAGAAGTGTTTATCTTACCGCAAACGAAATATTCGCCAAATAATTTGGATTCGTTGGCGTAAGATTTCCGTGTAATTTTGGATACGAACGAACTCCTTAATTACGAGGAAATCTATACGTAATATGTACACACGTGAATTTATGGGAAATATGGATATTTATACTTTACACTCGAAGCAGATTTTATTAATAAATGAGGAATTATTCTAAAAAGTTTTAAGATACCGAATAACAAATTATGAACGTTCTGTTTTTTATGGAAATTGATGAATGAATTTTATAATTGATATTTTATGTTTATTTTGTTGATTTAGTTTGTCTGATAAATAAGAGACTTGAATTTGGAATAAATTGCTGGAAAGTGTACCGCCGTTCGTGCGCGAAAGGGTTGATAAAAGAAACCTTTCAATTTTTCAAAAGCAGGAATAAATGATAGAAATATTGTAAGACTCCCATACAATTTTGGAAACGAACAATCTCCATAATTAATGATAAAAGATATACATATATATTCATATACGTGAATTCACTGGAAATATGGATATTAATAAAAGAAACCTGGAATTTTGTCCAAAGGCTTGAATAAATCATATAAATATGGATATTAATTAACAAAACATGTGATTCTTCGAACGACAGAAATCATGTAAACGCGGTAATCATAGAATTATATTTCATCGATTATATTTCACCGATTATTTAATGAAATTGTTATCGACAGCTTCGTTGCGTTTCAATGGAATTAACAGGAATACCTTCCAAATTTGATAAAGTTTGAATTCCACGATTTGTGTCGTTACCCGGCGCGATAAACGTTGGAGGGGCTTCCGGTTAAATCATTTATGAGTCATTAACATTTCGTTAAACCGAAACCGCGATAGAGTCGTCGACAAAATATAACTACAATAAATTAGTTCCGTTCGAATAGAAACATCGAATTACAGAAAGCCTGTATTCGGCTCGTTAAAGTCAGGTCAAATATTGTAATTCTATTAGCGCAGATAGAAGACTCCGGTGACGCTTTCGTTTCATTTTGTTGTTATAATAATATTTATAAAAGTACTTGCAACAATATTCATCATTTCCCGTGCGTTTAAGTAATAATTCTTTTTTACTACTTTCACGTAATGTATAATAGCTTCGTTAGATTCGCGTTTAACTAGTTTCGCGTTGTACAATATTCTTTAGACACGAAAAAAATTGAATTATAAAGAGTTATGTTACATTATTTGTTTTCGCACATCTTTATTTATATTCGTATCTTTAAGATCGCATAAACTTATTGGTCAACCCAATGCATCATTTTTTTAAATACTGTTCCTCATAAACAAGATGGCGACTTCCGATACTTCATTTCCATCACAAATAAAAAAAAATTTTTATTCGCAAGTTAAAACCGCACGAACTTATTCTTCAACCCAATAATTATTTCTATAAAAACTGTTTCGTATAAACAAGATAGCGACTTCCGACACTTCGTATTTCATTATGCTTCAAAAAGTCCGTCTCCAAGTAAATGCATTTCCGGTGTCCATAGTGGTATAATATCCGGTATCGTGTTTCGCAATTGAATTATCTCGGCACAGCGGATCGAATCCTGGCAATCCATTATCCTTTTATTGGCGGTTCGCGAAACGATGGACGAGGATCGGATCTTCGGCATGGCAAGTGAATTATTGTCAGTCGAGCAAAGAGAAGGATGCCAGCCAGAATCCCTGACACTTTGACAGTCGTTGGTCGACGTAGAGGCGCAGAGGCGTAGAAACACGGGGGGCAGCAGCGGCGGCGGAGGCGGAGGGGGAGGCTAAGGGTGGCGGAATAAGTCGAGGCCCCCGCGCTAGGAGTTTCGGCCTGGAAAACCGCAACCGCCCTCGGCCGTCATTGACAGCTGTCAGCCGTCAGACTCGCAAACTTTTACGAGGACGAAAGTTGATATTGCTGTGCTTGTACCAGTTCCACGCCACCCCCCGTCCCCCTCCCCTCCGCCACCCCGTTTATCCCCGGGGTCCCCGCGACTACTCCAGTGTCCTCCATTCACCACCTTTCTCTTAGTCCTCCTCCTTCGTTCACCTTTCTCCTCCAACACTTTTCTGGAAAGTCTTCACTGTCATCGCCAATAGTCTTCCATTTCACTCGCGCACTCCGCGGTTCTTAATAAAAATTCTTTTTAATTGTTCGTCATTTTTTATTGTCGCGTTGGAAATCGAGCGTGGATTTGTTTATTGACTTGGTATTTGCGCGGGAATTATGAAGTTGTTGGAAAGTGAGAGTTATGGAAATTGTTTAAATGCGAGACTAGGATACAGGGTTTGAATTAGAAATTAATTATTTTGCTGGGCATATTCACCTTTTTGTACTCCAAACTAAATATTTTGCAGATCAAAATCGCCCTTTTTATTCAAATTATATATTATGCAGATCATATTCAGCTTTTTGTACTCGGAATTAACCATTTTGCAGCACTCAACGTGTTAAGCTATTGCAATCAAAATAAAATTCAAAATGAAGTAATCGGGGGAATTTGATTCGCAAAACGGTGAAAATGATCAGCAAAATGGTTAATTTTGAATGCAAAACATAAATTGGTTATAAAACATTAGGATAAATGAGACTTAAATCCATGGAATTTGATCAAACATGAAACCTAATTTATATCCACACCGATTACCTTACATCTCGAATTACATAATCGCCCGAGAGAATGAATTTAAAACAAACTTCGGACAAATTATTTCCTTGGCATATCGATCTTGATTCGCAACATTGTTCTCCACGGTTCACCATGTTCCTCGTCCATTCCGACCAATCCCCGATCACCCAAATTTCCATTCCATTCCTATCTATCTCAATTACTGTCTCTCCATGTTAAACTCCTCCCCGTTCCAATTTGTTGGTTTTAGTTTTCGTTTCGTTTCCAAAACTAACTCCTTCGAATCTTAAATCCCGGAACATTCGCCAACATCTCCCAGCAATGGCGGCCACCGAAGATAAAGTTAGATCATCGATGGAAATTATAGACACGTAGTTGGATGTGGATGGAGATGAATAAAAAAAATGGATCGTTTCTTTGAAAGACTCGATAATCGACGCTTCCATTTCGATGTGGAAAAACGAGCAGGAAGATTTGACAGGCGGACGCGCCGAGGTGGTTGATCGGTGGATGAACGAAAGGGGGAGGGTTCCGTGGGGGGAGGTGGGTGGGGCGCGGAAAAAAATCGAAAATGTTCCCAGGCATTCGACGTTCGTTCTCGATGACGACGTCACGGATTGAAATGGCGCGTAAAATGGCCACTAGTCCCAAGGGCGAAATATTCCGTCTCCAATTTTATTCATCCCCCTTTTTCTATCTCTCATCCCCCCGACTACTTTCTCTCCTACTCACCCCCTTCTCTCTCTCTCTCTGTCGCCTCTCACCTCGTCCCGTTATGGACGTAACCGCCACGAGAGAAATGCCACCGTCGCCGTGAGAAGGGCGAGGGGAGGGGGGAAGGGGAAGGGGGGCGAGGGAAATGTATGAAACATTTATTATGCGGGGAAACAAGACGCCGTGAGAATAAAGTAGAAACACGAAGGGGCTGCGGTAACAAATAGAAACAACGTCGATGGAATTAATAAATCCGCTTGAATAATTAGTCACGTCAACTTTTACCGTGCCACTGCCTTTTTAATTACCCCTCAACGGGCCGCCGTGTTTCTCTCGAATCTTACAGCGAGACGAACGAATTTTATCATAAACTATAACAAAGTACTGGAAATCGATAAAAAGTGAACAAAGTGCATAGATCAGTATCAAACGTATCGCATAATTCAAATACTTTTGAATCATGTCATGTGGATCTTGCTTGAATCAATTTTTTACATTTTTATTTTTAAATATGTACTCTAATTTTTGGAAAAAAATATGCAATAATATTTCGTATGGATTGGTTGAATCGATTACTTATTTACTTTCAATGTGGAATTCGAATGCGAGTTGCACGACTTCAATTTACACGGGTTAAGTGTAATAATCTTATGATACAATTCATCGATTCCTCTAGTTAATGAATTCTTATTTAAAACTATGCCCTAATTAAATATAAATGCATAATACTGTTACGCATGGATTTATTACGAAATATTATTATATATTATATGAAAGGTTGAGTATATATTTCCGTCCGGAGTACATAATTAAGAATGCAACGTCGTAGAAATGGATGTAAGTCAATTTAACCCTACAACTACCGAAGGAGTCGAAATGATTCGTCTGCCACTTTTAATTAAATCACTTAATTAATTAAACGTGACGCGTTCTTTGAGATTTGATATAAATCTATTTTATATACATGACGTAAATAATTGTAACGATTAATGTACTTAAATCCTCCAGCCACAATTGTACACAAAAAATGCGTAACTATAACCGAGTGTATTTTCGGGTAGTTTTAATATTAAGTCTCATATTTTCCTCGTCGTCCATTTTCAATGACGGCCAAGATAAAGCGTGTTATTCGTGCCAGGAATTAAAAGGCACGTGAGAGAAAATTTACGCAACCATTTTATCGATGCAACAGTGGAATAAATGGGGTGGTAGTTAAGCATGCCAAAAAAGATGATTAAACACCGTGGCGGATGGAAAGAGAGGGTTGAAGATGGAAAAAAGGTGGAGGATATAGTTCGAAAGGGGAAAGCAGGGTACACGATGCCTTTCATTCGCTATACATAATTGATTACCGCTTCAAAGGGTTACGGTACAACGCCGATACTCTTTGTCATTTTTACACCCTTTTCTTGCCCGATGAAACTACGATCCGGCTGTTCCCACCGATACGCTTGGTGACACTATCTTTTTTAACACATTCGAAACCGACGTCTTGGCACTTTGATGGTTGCAGATTTTATTTAAACAAGAAGAGTTTGTCAGTTTTGTATGAGAGCTTTTGTTTGTAAATTAACTTGTATTTTGTGAATATCGTTCGTAAATTATCTTGTATTTTCTAAATATTATCTTGTATTTTCTGAAATTTATCTTGTATTTTCTGAATAATCATCATTCGTAAATTTTCTTGTATTTTCTGAATAATCGTTCATAAATTTTCTTGCATTTTCTAATTAACCGTTCGCAAATTTTCTTACATTTTCTTATTAATGGTTCGTAAATCATCTTGTATTTTCTAAATAATCGTTCGTAAATTATCTTATATTTTCGGATAAAATACAAGAAAAATAAATGAAAAAGATCCTACAATATTAAACTGATTCTTTTTCTGGGAAACAAGAATGGAAAGTCTGTGGAACAAGAACTGAAAGTGGTATCGAATTTGGTTGGACAATCATTCGTTATTCATTGCATTAAACCATCCGCCATTGGCTGTGTTCGTGGAAATCCTGGATACGAGAGAGACACTGTAGAATTCATAGACACCATGGAATATAACGAGAATGCGAATCATAGAAACGCGAAAGGAGAAAATTGCGTTTTTACGGCGGGAGGAGGAGAGAAAAGCGCAAAACCGGAAGAACGGAAAAGGATGCTGGAAATCTCACGGATGATACTTCGATGTTCACGGAAGCTGGAATTGTTTCGGAAACGAGACACCTCTCGCGAAGTTTTACGAGGGTGAACTTATTTAAAGAAAAAAGATTTTATGAATTCCACGCGACGACACGTCGAGACTGCTTTACGCGAAACGATAAACAAACTTGAGGATTTTTGAATTTACATCGAAAAAAACCTAATCCGCGTGGTATCCCGAATCGCTTTAAAGTTCTATTGAAACTCGGAAACGCCGAAAGTAGAATTAAAACAGAATTTTATATTTCTAGTTTTGCATGCAACGAATCCGTAAACGGGGAATATGTTTGGAATTTTTACGTATAATGAACCTATAACTCCAATGTTCGCATTTTAATCCTTTAACTAAAATTCATCATTTTCATATTTGAGGTATTCGGTCGTAAAACATGGTATCTGACATTGTTTACGAAACTGAGTTATTAGCATCAATGTATTGAATATTGAACTCAAAATAGTTCGACCCAAAATTGCAAAAATGAGCAGGGATGTATCTTAAAAAATTGTCAAAAAATCAAAGTCGCCAAATCCACCGGAAGGAGAAAAATACAATTCATTGAACCGTCCGAGAAAGGGAAATGTGAATTACAGAGCCGGCGTTTACACGTTGAAGTACACAACTGTCCTCGACATTAGGAGAATTAAAGCATCCGTTCACAGAGCGTCGCGTTTAGGGTTTAAAAAACGAGTGGCTGATGAATTGTCATTAGGGAGAAATGAGCGTAACAAGTCATTAAACAATGTCGAGTGGCAGGATGACGTAAGAATCACGATTATCCCGTAGGGAGTGGAATTGAAAATCGGTATAGCAATCAGTTTCGTTCACCCTCGGTTTAAACTCGTTCCGAGAGTCAATAAAGCCTTCGTCTCCGCCTCCGCAGCCTCCGCCATCTTCATCTCTTCTTCCACCAAACTATGCAACGAACAACCGCGCCAGCCTTCATCTTCCTTTCCTCTCATTTACCAAGCAAATCGACAAACTTGTTTCCGTAAATGCTTCAATAGGAAAACTCAATCTTTGTTTAAGTAAAACACATTAACCTCGCAGAGGCAATCGCCATCTTATCCCGGTTAGAAAGAATTCACAAAGGTCACCGGACAAACGAATATCGCATTGGTTGACAGAGAGTCAATCGCTACGATATTCGTTTTGGAATTCGTCATCTCGTGAAATCTATTCTTTACACAATAAGGAAATGTGGGAAGTATTGTATTTGATTTTGATTGGAAAGACGATGACTTTCCAACGATGTTATTACGCGTTGTAGCAAATGTGGACATTATTTTTCTCGTTCGTCGTAGAATTAATTCTGCCAAGCTTTTAATCCAATCCTTTTATCAGACGGAAACAGTGCTTCGTAATTTTACGCAGAAATAATATTACTTCCTGCGATTTCAAATGCGGGAATTGTTTTCTGACTACGAACATATATATGCACGTTTTTGCGATTTTGGGTCGACCCATTTTTTGACTAGAAAAAATTTTTAAGCCACTTCTTTCGACCCAAAATGGTCTTAGAACATCATTAGGCATCATATACCACCGATTTAGGCCACTTAGAAGCGAAATTGGGGACTTTGATTTTTTGAAGATTTTTGAAGGTATACCCCTTCACATTTTTTCGATTCTGGATCAACCATTTTTCGGCCAAGAAAATTTTTTAACCGCTTCTTTCGACCCAAAATCGTCCTAGAATATGTTTATACATCATTTACCATCGATTTGGGCCATTTAGAAACGATTTTGGCGACTTTGATTTTTTGACAATTTTTGAAGGTATACCCCTTCACATTTTTGCGATTTTGGATCGACCCATTTTTCGACCAAAAATATTTTTTAACCACTTCTTTGGACCCAAAATCATCCTAGAACATGTTTATACATCATCTACCATCGATTTGGGCCATTTAAAAACAAAATTAGAGACTTTGAAATTTTGACGATTTTTTAATCCTTCTTTTGATCCAAAAATGGTCCTGGAACATATTTAGCCATCATCTACCATCGATTTGGACTATTTAAAAGTAAAATTGCTCACTTTGGGATATATATACCTATCAACTTCAGTTACAAGTTATCGCGATAACAATCCTACAGTGATAATAAAATAATAATTCTTCCCGGTTTGTCGCGTGGAAACAAGCGAGGCGCACTAAAATCGTTTGCCATTCGAAAATTGCATCGAGAGAGGGGTAAATCCATTGTGTCGGAAGTCTCGACGGCATCATCGAATACGGAATTGCAAAGTTTCCGGCGAAGGTGCGGTAAGAACGGATTCCGTTATGAAATCCAAGAAAGCCGCTCGACTTTACACCGTGGCGAAACCACCCACGAGAGAACACGTTAAAGGAGCCTTTCCTGAGCCACGGAAACCCCGACACCAGACGATGCAACTACCAACCAAATGCCCCAACTTCTTAGGATTCCGATATCCTGCCACTCTCACACTGGATAATCCCTAAACCTACCGATTTCCCTTATCTCATCCTGAATTTAATCTCATGTACAATTTCTATCTTAATTTTTATTTCGTTAACCTTATTACTTAATCCACTGCCTTCGATCAGAAATGATCCTAGAACATGTTTATACATCATCAACCATCGATTCAATTTCCATTCTCGTCAACTTTGATCAATCTATTTTTTGACCGGATAAATATTTTAACCCCCTCATTTCGACTTAAGGTTACAAACTAACATTAAACCGAAGAACAGAACACGATTAATCACGAAAGGAGTACCGACATATAAAAGGACCTCGAATCCCGAAAGAAAATGATGATGGACCGCTAAGAAATATAAGGAACGTTCTTTTAAATCCGTTGATATCTTTATCCGCGTTACGATAAATCCGCTTTCGATTAAGAAGAGAATCGAGTGTACCGTAAGTAGATAGAAAGAAGCACATCGCAGCATCGAAAGACAAATATCGTTGGAAAGCAGGGACGTAAGTCGTCCGGGAAAATCTTCGGAAGCGTCTGATATCGTATTCATGAAGTGACGAGCATTCGTGGCGTTCTGAATAAATAAATAAATAATCGGAAGCGTAACTGTATTATGTATATCAAATATGACGGGCGAGTATTGTTTCCCGACGTGTACTTAGCACACGCGCGCCAATAGAAAAAAGAAGAAGAAAAATGTAGAAGGTTTGTATCGACTATGCGAACGTGCAGTTATCCGGGAAGAGAAAGAAGGAAGAAGGCGAAAGGAAAAAAAAATGGGGCGGGCGGGGAAGGGGGGCGGAGAGAGAAAGAGAGTTGGTTAGCAATGGAGGTTGACAACTTCAAGAGCTCTTTCAATTTATCTCATCCCCTGAAGCGTCCTTTTCCTTCTTCCTTTTCCAGCCTTGCACTTCCATTCACCTACCTTTCTCTATTTTTATCATCCTCCCTTTCCCCTCCCCTCCCCGTTCCACCCCAACTCGCTATCCATTCTATTTCTACCTCCTCTCTGACTTTCCACTTTATTTTCTTCTTCATCTCTTTTCTCTATTTGTTTATTTTTCTGCTCCACTTTGCCTCCTTTTTCACCCTTCACCGATTCTCTCTCACTCTCTCTCTCTCACTCTCCTTTTGTGTTTGTCTTCGCGACATTGTATAAGTAAAAGGCTCGATTGAATAAAGAATTAATGGTAAACGCGAGTATTTCACGGCGAACGGACCCGAGCGATTTTAAAGGTAACAAAATCTTATTACACCCGGGTGCAAATACAATATGTGACCGCATGGCAAGAAAATAGTTTAATATTAATGGTAAAATTATAATATGGACAAAGGTTTGATATTCTATTTACTTTTAATGTTCGTTCTAACATTTAAAATAAACATTAGAATGAAGACGAGGCAAGTGATGCCAAACTTATGGCCGCTACGGTATATCAATTTATGTTTCACCAAGGAAAGATAGACGCAATGTAAATTAATCTTCGATCCAAAGCACATTCCATCGGGACAGTAATTACGATCACCGACATAAATCACGGCAGCGAAAACATCTATTTATAATCCGATGGATGGCTGGAATGTTTATTACGCGTAGTAATAGTCCCCGGTAAATGATTGTAATAATAATAGAATCGTGAAACGTCCAATATAGGCTGTAAACCGTCGACCACCTGTACGCCCTCGATGCTTTACCAAGAAATTAATAATTACGCAAACGCAATAACGTTCCACTGCCACTATTAATGACTGCTCTAATAATAATAGCATCAGTAATGAGAACAAAACAACGGCGAGCTTAATTGACATCCAAGAGAAGGTCGTATTCGTCGCGATATTAACACGAGCAGGTTTGTTTTAATAAAAAGACAATTATTGGTAAGAAATCCGTTGAAATATACAAAGAACGTCAATCAGGATTTTGAAGGAAAATCATTTTTTCGAATTAAATTTTCGAGCGAAACGAAACGGATTAAATGATCGTACGAGCAGTCTCGGAAGTTTGTTTAAATAAAACGTAAGAGTGTCATATCATAAATGGAAGGATCGTTGGAATGATTTAATAAATTTAATTTACTAATTAAAAGATCATTTCAACGACGATGATGTTATTGACAAAATTAATATAAATACTGATATAATCAAGGCATAGATAAAGTCAACGGGAATTCATTTCAAGCTTAACTTAAGTGTAACAAAAATGTTCAAATTTATAACGTTTCATTTCTTGACATTTCTTGCGGTTCTCGTTGCACAATGAACATAAATAAATCCATTAATTTATTTCTTCCATCGATTCCTTTTTTTCATGACGTACACATATATATACAAATATAGCTGAATATATCGCCAGTGGTTCTAGTGTTAAATCCGCGGAATCTCCTTCGGAGGTTCAATGATCGGTAATTAATCGGTAGATTATTAATGAACTATCGGTTCTCAGCCGAGATGAGAATACTTGAGAAACGAGAACGAGGAGCACTGGAAACTATCCGTAAGAGCGTAACACACAAGCATTCTAGGATCCCGTGAAGGAATCCAGACAGCCGAGGCTCAATCTACTCTTAAGAGAGTCCTAAAAGGTTAGTACAACCTCTCGAAGGTCTAGGTTAGGTTCGGGTTAGTTTCGCGTCAGGTTTGGGTTAGGTCTCGCACGGTATTTTATTACCAGCTAGACCCGTAACGAGTAACGAAGGACACAGTGCTACTCGAAAAGCTTCGTGTACAAAGCACGACGAAGAGGAGCTTTTCAGGAATTGCTCGAAGGGAAATGGACGTCTATACTGTCCAACCCTTCCCCTCTCTTTGAACAATGGTAATCCTTTCTCTCCGGTTCATCTCCGAATTTCGAATAAAACCCTCGATTCGCAGGACAGTCCTTGATGAATTTTATGAGAGGACTCGTACGATTATTTAACCCGCATTTGTTCGCTCAAAAAGATTCCAAAAATGATTTTCTTCAAAAATCCTCATCGATGTCCTTAGTTATTTTTAATAACTTCTCCACCAGCATTCATCATTTTATTTATAGTTTATTAAATTGATGTACCAACGTGTCGATATCAATTAATGCCTACCCAATTTATCCACGGAACCAAGTCACGTTAGATCGTATTTATTTGGCATAATTTCGTGGTGTTCTTTTCTAGCGAAAGTTTCTCCAAGAAAAACAGAATTTGTATAATGTTTTATACGTCATTTTGAAGCCACGTTCTTACTCTTTCGGATCATATTTGAATTTTTTTATTTAAATAATTTTTTGTATAGTTATAGGTTAAAAATAATGGAGTGCTAAATGGTACGAACTTATGCACTAATTAATAATTGTAGATCAATTAATTTCTGACGTGGAATCGAGGAGGAAGAAATGGCTGGCTGATTCGAGAGTTTATTCGAGATTCTTCGAGTTTATTACATAAGGAGATTAGAAGGGACGTCCTTTGTCGGGGGAAGTTGCAAAGACAATTGACGTAAAGCTTTCGAGCACGCTTTTCCTTTAAGTACTTATCTTTGTTACCGTGCCTCGTATTTTTCCTCGTTCTTATTTACGACAACTTTAAACATTTTCTACGGCCGACAGTTCATGCTTTCAAACGAAATAAAGAATACTATCTCGTGCTCCTTATTTTCTCTTATTCGCGGCAAAGCAGTAAAAGTAAATGCCGTAAAGGTACAACGTTCTCCATCTACTTTTCCGAAATAATACGATTTTAACGATTTATATATAAAAAAAGAAATTAGAAGAAAAATCAGTAAGCGATATTTTCCATGATGCATTCAATTTCAATTCATTACGATCTACATGATTGATTTGTTTATATCATCGTATTGCGAGTGGCTTTTATTTATGGTATATTAAATTTTAATTCATTACCGTATACATGATTTATTTGTTTATCGACGTACCGTTGAGTGGCTTTTAGTTGAAATACCAAAAAAACGGTGATATCTCAATTTAGTCTGGAGTTCCCGGTAATAATATATAAAAGCCGTTATATTAAAAATTTCATGGAACGATAACAAAGCTCTCTTTTCGGATATCGAATTCAAACACCGGCTGCGTTATTACGATTATTTAAAATAATATCAGGAAGCATTTACGATACAAATATTATTTCGTCCGCGTATTTGTTGATGTTTTATAATACCGACAAACCGTTAGTGCAATTCGCAATTTATAAATTTTTGGCTTTCAATAAAGTTTACAGAAAAACGTTATCCGAGTCCATATACAGTAGAGTCTCTTTTTAATGCGGTTTGCAAAATATGCGGTGAAGCGACAAAGCAAGAATTAAATAAGTAAACCAACATAGTAAGATAACATAAAAATACACAAAAGATACAAATATCAGTGAATATATCGCCGGTGGTTTTAGTGTTAATTATCGGAAAAGATCAATGTTGAGGGACGTGTCCTTGCAACCTTTTCGAAGGTTCTGCGAGAATAACACGGTTCGATGAATTTTTCGGAAGGGCAAATAGGGAGGGAATTTGAAAGTGACTTTAAGGCGCATCCACATAAAGAGGGAAAGAGAGAGGGGGGGGGGGATGACGATAACCGGTCGATGAAACACGATGCAACCATTTGGGAATAATTAAAGGTCGACAATAAGGGAAAAGCCGTTGGGTTACGTCGATAGGTAATTTTACGGACTATGAAAACGGGCTTAAAGACTTCGGGCACGAAGTTGAAGGTCAATAACGAGAAGGATTTATGCGGTTGACACGCGACTTGACAAATTGCCATCTTAAAAGTTCCGTGACTGGAGGATCGTCGGTTGCCCGAATCGGATTATATCCAATGAGAACGATGGAACCAATGGAAACGTTGAAATAAAACGTCGGGCAGGGAAAAAAACGTTACGGACAAATATCGTTTGGAAAAATTGGCACGCTCGACTCGCAATATTGGTAAAACATTATCGAAAAAAATAATGGCTTTGTACCGTGGTTGTTTTTGTTTTTTTTGGGGCGGATGAAGCGGGGCGGGGTGTGTGCGATACACATTTTTCGCTTGTCCATGGAGTAAATGCTCGTTGGATTTAGTTAAACGACGTTACAATCGATTTTATTGCAGTTACAATTACCGTGCACGCCGCCGGATATTATTTATACCGAAAAGAATGAAACGCGTAGCTCTTCCGGTATTATAACCCTCAAGTTTTATCGGCGCGAAACGCTACTGATCATGCGATTTTCTTTTTTTATTATTATTCCAAAACTCTGCTAATTCTCGGTGTATCTCTAGTTACAATCAATTAATTGCAACTGAACTAAGAAAAGTTATTGGGATTCGATTGTTGTCGATTTTTTCCGGAAAGATTCCGAAATAACTATGATTTTCAAAATCAAGTGGAAACTATTCAGGAATCGGAAATCTTTGCAAATACAGTCGAGCCTCTTTTTATGCTGTGACGCAAGGAAGTGAGAAAAAATAAGTAATTCAAGAAATCTAAAAAGTTTTAGCAGCGTAACGCGTTTATCCTTTTATTTCCGTTCTTTTATGTTTTTCTGCTGGGAATTAAGAGAGAAGAGAATAATTTCCAGACACTAATAAAGCTTTTGTCGTTTGAATTTTTAATCTTTTTCTGCATAAACAAAACAAAATAACTCAATGCGTGTAAGTTACTTCTTTCGTGGTACTGGTATTTAAACAATTATTCCTACTTTTACAAAGGAAAATACATCTTTTTTGTGCGGAATTCTGTGCAACGTATCTACCGCATAAAAAGAGACTCGACAGTACAATGAAATCTCCGATATTGTAAGTCGATATTACTTGATAACACGACAAATAATAAGAACGCGGAGCGAGATTGGAAACAGGATTATATTCGAGACTTAGCCGAATTTTAGATTTCCATCGAAAAATTCGGGGAAATCATCCATGAGATTCTATGGAGGAAAATGGACGATCGGGGGAAAGGGAAGGGAAATATCAGGGGAATGTAAGGAAAGGATTGTCCAGCGAATCAGGGATTCCTTTGTACTCTTATAATTGACAATCTATATAGATCCTATTCTGAGATCCATTTTAATAGAACTCGTCTACTCCGTTAAATTGAATTCTCTTCTAAAATACTTGAATTCTTTCCAAGGCCAGGATTTGCTATCAAATTTCAATCGCTCGCATATTCAAATATTAAATCGGGGTCAACGCTATCCTTTTTTTACGACGTCCACTCGATCGAATACCAAAGGCTTTTCTTTTGTGCCTGATATATTTACTCCTGGAATTTGCGATTCCATAAATTCTTTCAAAATACTTTTAAGATATATTTTCGATTATAAATCATGTTAATTCTGAAAACTAATTTTAGAAATTATTACGTCCATTCAGTTTACTTTTAATCTTCTTTGAAGGTATATTTCCGATTACAAAAGGCGTTAATTCCTAAAACGTAGCTTTTCATTTTTAGTTGTTCCATGCAATCGAAAATGGTGTTTCCATATAGCATCGAAAACAAAAATATTAATATCATGGTCCACTCACAGTGTTCCCGTTTGAAGTTCTTTGCGAGTCGCAAAGTAGCCCCGCAAAATGAGAGTATTAAAAATGTTTAGACAGGCATAAAGAGAAGTGGACACACAAAAATGCCCTGCTGTTTCGAGTCCGCAACGAGTAGCCATTAATAAAAGTGACACATCCGAAGTAGTCCGTTTTCATTCCACGTCGGAACGTATCGCTTAATGAACAGTTTTCATATTTCATTTCCCGCAAATGTTTCGAGTGACTCGACGCGGTAGAAGTAGCCGTTCAGCTGTCTCTTCTCGGGGATTCACTCGACAAAATGACGGTTTCCGGTCTGCGCAAATTACTCCACCGATCTCTGTTACCGCGCCTTATTAGCTGACGATGCACCGCGCCATTATTTCCGCGAAACAATGCGCCATCGTGTTCGTTGGAATAATCGATATATATCGAAGGGAGTAACAGGGGTTTTCCGTGACTCGAAGGGACAAAGGTTGGCAAGCGTGCATGCATCGACATCGCCTGGGTGGTCCATGAGGGAAATAAAGAAGAAGAGAAAAAAGGAAGAAAGGAAGAAAGAAGGAAATGGAGAAGAAGAGTAGAAACGAATCGAGACGATAGAGGACGGTAGATGTAACATGGAGAAGGGACTTGCCGATGACGTGCCCTGCTGGGACTTAATTAGTCAAAGCCCTTGGCAGCTTACTTGCGAGAGCCTCATTAGGGCCGGTGTCGCGTCTCGTAATTGGAATGTGCGTCGCGACTAATTACGCGAAGGACGGTGGATGCTGGTGAAATAAAGAGGAGTCGCACGAACGACGGAAGATCTATGGAATTTCGTAATATCGCGTCTCCCGTTCGTCCAACCTGATTTCATTTCTTAACGGGACCCCCCTCGTATATCTTCGACGAACCACCTAATTAAGGGGTCGCCGTTACCGTTCACGTTTCTTTTCTTCCAATTAATTCGTAACCTGTCTGATTATGCATCGCCTTTGACATTACGCGCGTGCCAAATGCCTTTTTTAGACTCATTATGCGAATCTCAGTTCTGCTAATTCTCGAATAACGATATCGTTGATAACCGACTACTTCGTTAACCTAAAAACCCATCACTATAAATCCATTACTAAAAAGAACTTTAAACCTAAGATACAGCGTACTTTTTACATATAAAGTAGAACAAGAAATAAAGCAATATTGTTATTGTTATTGCGGTATCCATATTTTGTATGGAAATATTTATTATTTGTTTCATGGGGAAACAAAGTTCTGTTAGGTTTCCTGCTAAAATTCGTTGCTGTACGAATACTTTTTATACTGACTGTATGTGGTTGGACAGCGCGCGGAGAACCTCGGCAGACCTTTTTTGCCAGATTCTGCATACTGAAATTCTTATTCTATCCCGTGGGACCTTCTACCTTCTACCTTCTTTCGTATGGACCGTTTTCATTCCAGAAAGCCCCCGGTTTCAGATAAAAACGCATCCCTTCGTTGCTCTTTAGCTTTCCATCCTCGAACTAACCACTTCTTTCCGCGCGCACAGCGAAACCGACGCGAGACGATGGAATCGCGATAAGCTCGTGCACGTATCGTACGTTTTTTACCCAACGCACATCCATGCAACTTCTACGCCGTTGAAATATATCACTGTATATCGCACAGTGTGTATATATAATATACATAATATATATAATATAGACATTGTGAACAGAAATCTCGAGCATTGTCGGGAATGCTGGGAAATTGTCAGCGGAACGCATAAAGCAATCGCGGAAGAATGAATTTCAGGCGCATCACCATCGTAATCAAAAAATGTATGCTAAATGCATATCGCTTCTCTACTTCAATTTTATTGTACTTCGTAATGAAAAATTTTAATTAAAAACCTGCCGTTAATTAATGTTGTAATAGCCGTCGCAACAAATATGACGTTTTGCGTATTAAAAAATATGTGGAATTCGATGCGCGTTTGTGTTCAAAGGATGTCAAATCTGCATTGGTTTCGTGCGAAATTTGGAACATTACGGTAAACAATGAATGTAATTCGCGCTGGTGAGCTTCGTCCATTGAAAAGTTTTAATGATGCTTTGATTGATATTTGTCAAAGTGCTGTAAATTTTGGACATTTTTTAAACGACGAATTATTTTTAGCGGGAAAGTGTTCATAAGTGTTGCACGAATGTAAAATATTTATTTGTGATTGTTATATTATTCGTAACCGTGCGATATATTTTATACGACATAATTCAGGTTTGATAGATTTTTTGAAATTCCACCGCCACTGCTTTCAGTTGAAGCGGTTAGAAATATAATAAATTTAATATAAAAATTTTAAATAGTTCGAGAATTCGAACAACATCGCAGTCAATCAAAGCGACACAGAATATAATAAATATAACATACAAATTTGAAATCATTCAAGAATTCCAACGGAATCGCAGCCAGTAAAAGCGATAAACAATATAATAATAGTAATATAAAAATCGAAATAATTCAAGAATTCGAACAACATCGCAGTCAATCAAAGCGATAAATAATATAGTAAATATAACATAAAAATGTGAAATCATTCACGAATTCGAATAGCATTGCCGCTAGTCAAAGCGACAAGGAACATAATAAGTACAATATATATTACATTATATTATTAATATATAAAACAATATATTCGTCAATTTACAAGAAAACACGACAGCCAAGGCATCCTCGTAAACGGAACGCGAGAAGCAGGTGCAGACAGTTGGTAAAGATTTCCGGAAATACGGCTAATTCAGAATCACATTTGAGTTGGCAAATGGACTCGCGACTATGGGAAGAGTAACGGCAAGTGCAACGACAACAACAACAACAACGGTGTGCTCATTTCATGGAGCACGATGGCCTTTATTGTTCTCGCAATTACCGCTTCGAAAATTTCCTCTCCCTTTTCGTTCCTTGTCACCCCTTTCCAACCCTTCCCACTTCCTTTCCAATCCCCCTCTTTCCCTCGACTCCAACAAACTTCCGACTCGTACCACCTCGGCGCTAAAATCCCCCCAAATACTTCCTGCCTTATATTCGAAATTTCCGTAGATCTCCGTTGCTTATGAAAAAATATTGTTCGACAGCTTACAAAAACGTTGACGCGTACGAAGCCATGCGCACGATCTCGTTGTTGTTGTTTTTTCTGTCAGGCATCCGAGAGATTTTTTTCGGTCTCGTTCGGAAAAAATGTAATGTATACGTTTTAATGGCGCACTAAAAAGTCAGGATTGTGTAGGTTTAGCTCCTCCGAAACAACGCGGCGGTTTCCGCGGATTTACATACGCTCCATAGTTTTTTAGAATTCTGTTAGCGGCGCGCGCGCGCGGCACGGGTTTGTTAAAATACTGTAGTCAGAACGAATAAACAGGAGTTTCGTTACAAGAATTTCGGTCCTCCGCTAAAGCGAATAAATGTTTTAAACGCGCGCACGTATGCCGCGTGACGTTGTCGAGTTAAATGCGATCTTTTTCGTTCTTTTTCTTATTTTGTTTGTTTTTTCTTTAATCTTGAAACTCCGGCGCTTTATAATGAGCGTTACACGTTTCAGAGACAGTGGAGAAGCGAGAGAGGAAGGTTGAATTATTAAAAGTATAAATAACGGCAGAAATCTGGAACGATGTAATAAATCGAGGAAGATGTAACTTCAAACTTGGATCGCGTACTTGGAATACATGGTGAGTCCCGGCATAATTATTATGAAAAATGGAATCCCCAGTGTAATAAAATAATGGAAGTAGAACGCATTGGAAGCGATTCAAACACTGCGGTATATTCGAGGATCTTCCTAAGGATTCGGAATCTTTTCGTTTTTATAGAACCTGAATACATCCTATTCATTTTTCAGGGGGGCTCTTCCTACTTTTTCCACTTCCTCCTCGATTCATCTTCCTTTCTCTCGCCGCTCGAAATCAACCCGTGAAATAGTTCCATTTGGAAAATGAGGCTACCGGATTCTACGTTTATTCCCGTTGCGTAACTCAGACGTCTACGAGATGGAAAAGTTATGGAAAATAGACAGAGACCTTTTGGATTGACTATATATGAATGTCCAGCATAATCGGTTAATGAATATTCGCGGAATTACTTTGAAATCGTTGAATTCGAACTTCATTTAACCTTGGAAATATCGATAGTACAATTAATGGGAATTAATGGATATGAAACTTCTCGATAAAAGATAACATTGTTTTCTCATCTGACAGTTTTCGGTGAAGTTTTTCTTCGGCTGTTTCTAACTCGAGTTGATTCCATTCGAAAGTGTGGAGGAGTATCTCGAACAGATTTATTACTTATTTGCAATTCTCCGAGGAATACAATCATGGATGAAGTCCCTGGCTAAGAGATAAATTGTTCCCCCCCTCCGTAAATTACTTTCCGAAGAAGTTTTCGCTCTTTGCGAGGAGTGCTACTTTGGAATACGAGTAGGGAACACCGTGAGAAATACGCAAATGAGTTCGAAACTGGACACCCGCAGCCGGACATCTTCCAGCGAACCAAATATTTTGTAATAATTGAACGGGAAGATGTCGATCAAGAATGTTTCTTAATCATTCCTGAGATATAAGAAATATTGATGATTTATAGAAACGACAATTCTGTGGAGAAAAGATATAGAAATTAATTAATAAATATATGTATTGATATATAAAATTATAAGATCAGTAATAAGTAAATTAAAGTGGAACTGAGTCGATGAAATTTCTAGGTTCTCCTTCTTCGAAAATACAGCAAATATTGAAAATAATTAAAATTGCAAGGCGCAATAAATCCGACATTTTGGAAAATATTTATTTCGCGATATTTATTGGAAATAGTTAAGATAAGGTAAAACTAAGTCGATGAAATTCCTAGGTTCTCCTTCTTTGAAAATACAGGAAATATTGAAAATAATTAAAATTGTAAGGCACAATAAATCGGATATTTCAGAAAATATTTATTACGCGATATTTACTGGAAATAATTAAGATAAAGTAGATCTGGGTGAATGAAATTTCCAGATTTTCTTTCTTCTTTTATCGTGGAATATAAATATGTACATACATGCGGAATCATGATTTGAAATTCGACGAACTTTTCGAGTTATTCGTATGCACCGTTGGCAAATCCCGGGTTCGGATGTTTCTCCGTTTCGAAACGCGATGGGCCACTCGATTGCCGATCGTTCTTCTCATTCCAGAAGATCGGTTAGGGTTTTCTTTATTTTCAAAGTGCTCGGATACCGGATTCCTTTCCCAAGAAAATCCCGCGGAGATTCTTCCTCTACTTTTCCCTTTTCTTCGAGAATTTTCGAGTATACTCGACTTAAGTCGTTGACTTATTATTCGATGGGATTTACGCGAACAAATATCACGGTATCCAGTTTTATTTGTTCTCCGCTGAATTTAATTTTCTGGTTAAAGTATGTAGATCGATATGTGTTGGTTTATCCAAAAAGATCATGCCGATTTTTAAGGAATATTCAAAGACAATATATTTATATTTCGAAATATATATTTATTCAAATATATATGCACTGGTTTGTTCGACTATCTTCCTCCAGTTTTCATGCAACTTGAAGGTTCCATACTCTCAGAACTTCCACAGGTTTTTTCACTAAAAAACAGCTGAAAATCGGCATGGAATTTCCGGACGATCCAATATTTTTAGAGGCTTCTAAAAGTGGGACAAAAAGGACGTCTCGATAGCGTAAAAGTTCGATTTTCGAAGCAGTTATCAATTAGCTAATGCAACGATTTAACGAACTACTTCTTGAATCCGGCAACATTCGAATCGATGAAAAACTAATTCCATCTTCCTCGCTTCCAATTAATCTCTGTGGCTGCCAAATGCAAACATCGTTAAAACCACCATTATAAACACAGAAAGCGGTCTCAACTTTGTACCTCTCCGAGTAAATCAAAACAAGAACAAAAAAAACAATTCACTCTCTATTTGAAAAAAAAACATAATAAGATAACATACAGGAAAGTCACTATAGTGGCGTACCGTTCAAAAACCTGACATACGCGAACGCCACTACAATGGCGTACAGTAAGTAGTTAAGGGGTTAAACATCAGACATGAAAAATACCAGGCATTCAACAAATATGAATCCCGGAATTAAGTTTCCTGGAAAGTTTCCTTCAGTAAATGAAGTTAGCGTTTCACGGTGCAAGTAAAAAACGAACTGGTTCCCTGTTCACCCCTTCCGTAACACCCACACCCCTTAACCCCGACACCCCTTCCGGTGCTATCAATCCTCGTATCCCGGAAACCGCAGTCACTTTTCCCAGTTATTCGTATAACGTCGAGAGCAAATTCGTGTTTCGTCATTTCTCGAGTTCCTAGCGGCGAGTCGGTGCGCGAGTTGATTCGCCCCGCGCGAATCAAGTCGCCCCCCCTCCCCTTCTCCTCCTCCTCCTCCTCCTCCTCTCAGGGAATCACGGAAATGGGGCCACTTCGTTTTTGAAATGCAACCCCACCGCGCCACGGCAGATGGATATGAATCACCCTGAAAAAGCCGCTACGTTAAATTTCAAACTGGACCCGCGATTTATACGAATACCGTGTCTGTCACGGACCTAAACGCGTTATCGTGTATATACTAAAAAAAAAGAAAACAAAAAAGAACAACGATATGGCGTCCACTTGAAAAATGTTTAACCCGTTCGCTACGACGTCCATTCGCTGACAGGGCTACCGGGTGAATTGATTTTGATATCGTGCCATTTGTTTCTGCATTTAGTTCACCATATTTGTTTCTTACTTTATTATTAACCGTTATTATTATCTACTCGCTTTATATTTGTTATTCCTTCTTATATATATTATATAATCCCATTTAGAAAAACAAGCGTGAGTCAAAGGGTTAAGTAGCCTGTACGATATTTATTCAAAGGGGATGCGATTCTTATGTTCATCCGAAATCGGAACCAACGGTCAGATTAACCCTTTTCTAGACATAATTCGAGTGGCGACTGAGAGCCGGCATTAAGATTTATTAATCACTGTTCGAGTTGTAATAAACTGAATATCGACTGAGAATCGCTTTCGAGTGCAAAAGGGTTAATAATAAACTGCACGAATTTTCCGTGTTTTTCTGGTATTCTTGGGTGACGTTATACAGTTGTCGCGGAGTGTACGTCCTACGTGGACCAGGAAGATCAATTCCTGGTGGAAGATGGCGCGGGGCTGGAGGGTGCGCGAGTTCATTTCCGAAATGCAGAGTTGTATTATGTGCGATCGTATATCGGGGAATATACCGGGCTCTGATTCGTGGCAGGATCTTCAATGCAAAAGAAGTAAGACTCGAGGCAGGACACGGAATAAATATTCGTACAAAGAAGTCCGTTCTTCGATCGCCATACTATTGCTTTCATTTCAACGAACAACTTTTTTTTTCCTATAATAGAACTACCTAAAGCAGTTGAACATAATCTGCGATTTTTAACAAAATTATTCGAATATATTAACCCATTCGCTGCCAAGCTATTATATGAAGCTATTCCCATTGGCATTTATATTTTGAGTGGTATCGTTTACCAAACTTCTGTTATTACTTGGTAAAAGCACATATATTATTATACATAATCATTTGCATGCATAAAATCAAAGACGAGTATATTCGTCTTAGCAGCGAATGGGTTAAGTTCCTGCGGTTTTCATTTATTAATTTACATCCTCGAGCCATGATTTATATATAAATAAAGATAGAAATGTAACCAAGTATACATTCGCTAGTTCTAGTATTAATAACAATATTGCATAATAGAATACCAGTGAAACATTACACGATACACCGCACTGAACTGGGAATAAGAACAGCGCCGAGAATCAGCTCACTTCAGATCGGAAAATATTTATCCAGCCACGCATCCATTGCCGGGGAATAAAAGGAGAATGGGATTCGAGCGGGAGACAAAAGCGACGGGAAAGGTCGTAAGCCGAAAGTTTTTATTTCGCGGAGTTCGGAGTGCGAGGGGTTTGGAAAAAAAATGGTGAGCGCGGACAGGGAACGAAAAGACGGTGATTCCCGAGGGAGAGAAACGTCCGGCAATCCCTTCTGCGTCTTTCCACGTCATTCTACGTCCTTCTACATCCTTCGGTATCCCCTTCTAAATCTTTCTACGTCATTCTACGTCCTTCTACATTTTTCTCTGTTCTTCGATATTTTTCTATGTCCTTATACTCCATGTCCTACGAACCAAGATGGCAGAGACGTGGGGCTCCAGGAATAATCGATCTCGCATGGAACGTCACGTTTCAATCAACCTACGATGAACTTAGGGTGAACCTAGATTGAACCTAAGTTGAACCTAGGTTGTATCTAGGTACGTGGCAAAGGGATAGGGTTACAAGGAGAAATCGTCCGAAATCTATTCACCCCGATATGCACCCGTCGATGCACCTGCCAATATAATTAGTTTACCAGCGACTATGTTTTGGCAAATCCTTAAAACGACTAGAATTTAACTATTTCACCGCAAAACACTTTTTCGCGTACTGCTTACTCCATCGAGATCCGATTAATTATACAAATTATAATTAAGTCACTATTGCAATTCTTCAGTTACGCCACGTTAAATCAAATCACCGAATCATTCTCAAACAGATATTATTTATCTGGAAACGTCACAGTTTTCAAATGTCGTAACGTGTACGTCCAAGCCGGTAGCTTACGACGTATATATGCGTCGATATCAGACAAAGGATTAACACCGGGAACTATTCTTTTATAGAACAAATTAACCGTCCACATATGTGGTCAAGGGCGTGAAGTGGTCGGCCAGGAATATCAGCAATTCGATTATCAGCTAATATAATTGCAGAACACCTTTCATTACATTTAATTGTATCAACAAATGTTCATTTTATTATCTTGCCTTTAGCATTTTCTACTCAGACTTTATTAATTATTAATTTCAGAGATTTCACTTGCATTCAATCTAGTTTATTTATTCTTAGAAATTTAATCATTCGAGTACTGTACGCAGGGATTTTTCGGGAAAAGTGTAAATTAGGATAAAAGGTGAAATCGGTGGCAAGTATTTCGATGATTTTGGTGGCCGTTCCGCTTTAAATCGCTTTCGGTTCTACTGTGTACTTAGGTACTCAGCCGAACGAATCGACACGAGAGACCAGAAGCAACATTCGGGGAATGAATATTGCCGGATCGATCGGCACTTGGCGACTCGTAATTAATTGCTGCCCATTGGTTTCGTATATGTGATCACTTCGAGTATCACAGTAATGCCACTGCCAGGGACAAATAACCGAATAAAATGTCTGAAGAATCAAATTGCAAACATAAATAACAGACGCAGCGACATTTCAAGTAATCGATCTTAACACGTTGAATGCCATCCGCATCTTTGGTTTCCTTCTATTTTGTTATGGTTTTTATGTTATATTATCTTACATTCGAAATGGATATTTCTTATATAAATAATTACCGCCTTAATAAAACGGGAATTCATTTGAATCGATACTTTTATATCTTACATGTATTATACTTGATATCTTCATTTATATTGATACTTTATACAATACAATAATAAAGCGTTCGTAAACAATTGTCGTTTGTATCGTAGAAGGTAAATACACTTCCGGAACGGAAATAAATCATACGTTGCGTCACCTCGGTTTCGAGGACACAATAAACTAGCTTCGGTTCCCACGGAAAGAATCGGAGCGTGTTTCGCGATGAAGTTTAATTTCCAGTTATAACAGTCGGAACGTGAACGTTATGGGAAAAGTATTAGCCGGTAAGCTCGCCGCGTGCGATCGCAAATGAAATCACAAATATTCGTGTGTTTTCGCGGCGGAGTCTCAGATCTTTTTCAATTAATCTCGGTCCATATATCAATGAAATTCGAGCGCATCGAGCGGCTGGGAAAAAAAAGAAGTCAGAAGCACCGTCGGGAATAGAAATATCGCGGAGTTCGATGGGCTCTCGGCGAATCGTGGGAAATTAATTGCGGCTGGACATTGCAAATATTACAGCTGCAAACTAATATTACGAAACGCCGAAAACGCTCGAAATATAACACGGCGACTCTCAGAATGAAAAAAAACAAGAACCTCGAACGCAACCGGAAACGAATTGAAGGAGGCATTGCAACAATGAATTCGCAATTAAATCTCACTTTGCGAAGAATGCCGAAACACGAGATAAAACGGACTTCCCAGAAAAATGAAACTATTCTGGAGATAATGTTATTGTTATTTTCATTCATATACCGTTCTCGACTTCTAATTATTTTTCTGTGCAATTCATTAGATTTCACTGTAAAATATGTAATATCATACAAAGGCTTTCTGAGTTTCGTTCTTTCGAATTGTATCACGTTACCTCCACCGGTTCGTTGTTAATTTTACAAATTATAATATTCGAGGTTTATGATATTGGACTAGGATTACTTTTTCCCGGAAATTCTCGGAATTCCGAATTCTACGTGCACCGCAGAGTTGAATTAATATACGTTGCGACTTTGAGTCTGCAATAATCCGAATTCATTTGTGGCATTTCGAAAAATAATAAATTTAATGGGAAGTGCAGAAATATCTATTTATTAATACGTATTTTTTAATTAGATGATCCGCAGTCGAATAGTTATAAAAATGAATGATTCCGGTGATTAAACCTCGCGAAATATGGATCCAAAATATATAATAAATAATAATATAATATTTATTCAAATTGTATAATATCATATCATAATTAATAACGTAATATAACGCAATATTATATTATAATTAACACTAAAACTACCAAAGCCGTTAAAACGATGGGTCTTCAAAATATAATAAAAAACATCAAATTCGTAATTTCTCATTTTTTACGCCACAATAGTCTCTTGCAATACACTGACGGTAGTCCAGTGTTAATAACATAATATTTATTATAATAACATAGTAGAGAATAATGCGAAGCATAAAGGGTTAAGTCATCAAGGTGAAAAGAATAATTATTCTGGGAGGTTATAAATCCATATTTTAATTTCATAGAAAGCAGCTATTAATCTTGCGTTTTCTTTTTTTTGAGAAGAGAGAAACGGTTAAATACTTTGCGATTAAATCTCGCGATGAGGTCGTCTTAGCACACTCGGGAAACTACGGTTCCCCTTCTTCCTACCGGTTGATAAAGTCATTAACAACCGCATATTTCCTTCCCCTAATGAGCCCAAACCTTATCTCCACGGAATTGCGTAACACAGATGTTTAACCGTGAATCACTGACATAATCAACGGACGCGTCTGAGATTCTCTTTTTATGCGACTCATCTTGATAACACTCGAATTAAATATCAATTTGGAACAGAGCGATTATTTCTATAATTAATTATATAAACTACAATGTCTGAAATAATGTTGTATTTCCTACCAAAAGCTTACGAATTAATATTCCCATTATTATTTATTATTATTCTTTCTATAATCATCTTGATAATACTCGAATTAAATATTAATTTGGAACAGTGCGATTATTTCTATAATTAATTTTATAAACTACAATGTCTGAAATAATGTTGTATTTCTTATCAAAAGCTTACGAATTAATATTCCCATTATTATTTATTATTATTCTTACTATAATCATCTTAATAACACTCGAATTAAATATTAATTATCGAAAGAAACTTCAAATAGGAATTAGACGATATCACATCAATTTGGAGCAGTACGATTATTTCTATAATTAATTATATAAACTACAACATCTGAAATAATTTTTGATTTCTTATCAAAAGTTTATGAATTGATATTCTCATTATTATTTATTATTATTATTCCAAATGCCTACAGATTTTTACGAAAAAAGGTGCTCGAACCTTTTCAACCCTATTAGTCGCCTTTTACGACAGGCAGGGATACCATGGGTGAATTCTAACCCCCACCAATAGGGGTGGAAATCATTGTTGACTTGAAAATGATGGTATAATTATTGACAAATTAAGTAAGCACGCAATGCACTTAATTAAAAACCAGATGAACCAAAACTCCTATTCAGGAGAATAATTGCAGTGGAAAATATGTCTGCTATCAATCACCTATACTACTTAGAGTGTACACATCGAGGAAGTAACGGAAGTGTTACGCTAAATGTCTTTTTAATAAGGCGACAAATCTACGAAGTACGAGGGTAGATTAAAAGTTGTTGTTACCGATAGAATGTAATTTTACTCTCAATTTCGTAATTGATAGGTTTCTTTCGAGGATGGAGTCATTAACGACATGGTATGAAAGTTTACGGCGTTAGCTAAATACCTGAAGGAGTCGGATCTTTTTGATTCGAACCGGTGGCACGCATAATCAAGACTCGCTTTTCGTCTCCCTTCCCTTTCCGCCCCATCCCCTACCTTTCTGATAGTTAATTGAGTCATTAGTACCCACGGGGATTTCCTCTTTTAGGACGCCACCGAGGCGAATGTCAACCAAGGAAATTAACGTTCGTTTCGTCAAAAAATCACTTCCCTCGCATCGAATGGACTTCATTCTGGTTAATTATTATTAATGTCACGAAAAAAGTTCGTTATCGACGTTATTCTGGAATTTATTTCTGTGTTCGTATAATATGAAGACACTCAGCTGATAACGAAGTAAAACATATTTGATTTCGACGTGAAAATGATTTTAACTTAAGTGATCTCACGTTCAATTAAATGTGAGACAAACGTCGTATTTAATTAGTTATTCTTATTAAAATTATTCTTCTTATAGTTTCACTAACTTTATTATTAGCTTGAAGTTAATCGCAACTTTTTTGTTAGCTCAAAGTCAGTAAAAACTTCATTCCTAGCTCAAAATTATTCACAACTCCATTATTAGTTCAAAGTTAGCAATTTCATTATTAGCTCAAAGTTAGCAATTAACTTCATTATTAGCTCAAAATTATTCACAACTTCATTATTAGCTCGAGATTAGTAATTAACTTCATTATCAGCTCACAGTTCATCACAACTCGATTATTAACACGAAGTTAATCACTAACTTCATATTAAAATTAGTTGTTCGACAACGAATCAGGAACGATGACGAGTCGGGGAGACAAAATGACAGAATTGAATGGTGGAGTGGGAAACGTCAGTGATTTTAATCGGTACATAGACCGGGCTGTAGCAACAATGTACCAGTGTTGCCTCAGTGGCTGATTATTGTCACGATTATCATAATTATGATAATTATGTTAGTTCCGCGTCCGCAACAAAGCCTTGGTTGGTCGAGAGAGTTAGTGGAGGGTTCGTACGATGATGATTCTCATCTCTCTTTCACAACCCCCGATAGAGATGTAATCACCGGTGTTGATTTCGCGATTATTAATTCATCCCCGTACTCTAATCGTAATTAGATACGGTGGATGAATAAAGAAGAGCAATATGAAATTGTCAGCGATAAAATGACCATAAATAAACATTCTATATTTATGCGATATGTCTTTCATTAAAAATGAATAATCTGTATTTATAAAATAACCTTTATACCCACATTTTTGTATATGAAATATTTTATAATTTAATGTACAAAAATTGTGGCATAAAATATATTTAATTATTCAAAGGGACGAAATTGTTGCATAAAGAATATTTCATAATTTAAAGAGACGAATAATTCGTATCCCGAAAATATGTTTTATACAAAAATGTTCCATAAAGAATATTTCTTTACTCAAAGAGACGAATAATTCGTGTCATGGAAATATTCCTAATACCAAAAAGGAATTAATTTAAGTATTAAACTATTCCTTAAGAAAAATTAATTAAATATACTATTGAAATTAATTATTTAATAAACTGTATAAATAATTCGCATTATTAAAGTATCCCTTATCCACCGTCGTTTTCAAAATATAGTGGATCCAAGTATCCTCCATATTGTAACGAACAGAAGGAACGCCAAGCTTTCCATATAAATTCAAAATAAAATGTGAACATAAATTTCTCATATTTTAGGTGATATTTTCCGGTACTTCCCGTAATTGCAAGTCCAGTAGAAATTATCATTAAAAACGTTAATGGAAATATGATATTGCCGAGGATCCTGTTATCCTTAAAAATGTAGTCGCAGGACCTCCGACCGGAAGCGGACTGTGTCTCGCGGCATGCAGGATTGATTTCTATGCATATGCATACCATTGTATAATAGCGGTACACATTTGTAAATATTAAATATACATAAGCAACTCCAGATTTAGGGAATAATGTATAAATGCCGTGTACGAATATGATTGTTGGTTGCACGTACGTACACCGCGCACCGAGCACCGCGCATCGTGCTAACGAGCTTCCCGATAAAACACCGAAAACGTCGCCAGGATTAATTAAATAATTAAAACGGCTAATTATCTCGACCCGCCCATCTGCCTACGTGGCTCGACGTAAAATCGTTAGATTCGTGGAATGTACGGAATCAAGATCAAAAGCGGAGTTTGCTTCATTAAAACATAATACGTATATATATATATATTTAAACTACATCAAGATAGGATATTTCATAAGAAATCAAATTGATTCATTCACGGTAATGAATTTTCTGAATTCTCTGATAAGTAATATGTACTATATAATAGTATATCAATATTATATTAACAAATCAAAATACGTTTCGTAACAAATAATTATGCTTTTAATGAACTTCGACGAGGTTTCGTTCTCATCGGGTTTTATTATAAACATTTATTTCAGACTTAATCCATTGCATCCATGAAAGATGTCGAGTGTAAAATTGCCAAATTATCTGTCACATATTGTCTGCTAAAAAGTCCCTTTTCGTTTCGTAACAAATAATTATGCTTTTAATGAACTTCCTCGAGGTTTCGTTCTCATCGGGTTTTATTATAAACATTTATTTCAGACTTAATCCATTGCATCCATGAAAGATATCGAGTGTAAAATTGCCAAAATATCTGTCACATATTGCCTGCTAAAAAGTCCCTTTTCGTTTCGTAACAAATAATTATGCTTTTAATGAACTTCCTCGAAGTTTCGTTCTCATCGGGTTTTATTATAAAAATTTATTTCAGACTTAATCCATTGCATCCATGAAAGATATCGAGTGTAAAATTGCCAAAATATCTGTCACATATTGCCTGCTAAAAAGTCCCTTTTCGTTTCGTAACAAATAATTATGCTTTTAATGAACTTCCTCGAGGTTTCGTTCTCATCGGGTTTTATTATAAACATTTATTTCAGACTTAATCCATTGCATCCATGAAAGATGTCGAGTGTAAAATTGCCAAAATATCTGTCACATATTGCCTGCTAAAAAGTCCCTTTTCACGGTGAATTTACAATCGGCGCTGACACCGATGTTCCCTTATTTACAGTTAGGCAAATAGAGGGTGTAATGGAAGCCAGTAATAATCTCGTTAACGTCCAGCCTAGGATTGCCCTTTCTTTTCCAGCAGCCCTTGGCTTTTCACTCGTCGACTTTCGGCCCTATTCCCTCGAGGGCCACCGAGGATTTCGTTTCTGGTTAACGTTCGATGAAATTGATATATCGACGACGAAACGAGATGGAAAGAAAGGAAGGGGCCTGGCGTCTGCCTTCTCTCTTTATACGTATGTGCTCGATTCACCCGCCATTATACAAGGTGTCCAAACAAATCTCTACCAGTGACAACTCTTTCATCGTCTGTCCTCCTTCACGCGGGAATTATATGCGCCATTTACAGATTTATTAAACGATTTGTCTGTCACTTATTTCTTTCGTAAGTATTTCTTGATTTTACTTCCACGCCGATTTCTTTACGCGGGATTTGTTTATGGATTTATTGAAATATATGTTTAGTAAATATTTGTTGTTTTTTAATCCCAAACTAACTATTTCCTTGCCGCCTACTTCGCGCAGGAATATATGCGTTATTTGCACATCTATTATAATACTTCTTTGGTAAATATTTCTTAAGTTTTATTCCACATTTTTTACGCAGGAAATAAATATTTATATATTTTTATATCCAAACTAACTATTACTTTAACGTCTTCTTGACGCGAGAATTATATATGCTACCTGCACATTTATCAAAATATTTATTTTCGCCCTTCAGGAAGATAAAAACTCAATCAAATTAATAATGTTACAATAATTTTGATTCGTTAAGTCTTCCCTTTTTACCATCACTCACACAGTCAAACTAAGGTCAAACAGCTAACGGAGAAGTTGTCGAGATGTGTTTCCCTGTAGAAAAAATCCAGAGAGGCAATAAACTTTCAGGACACCCTGTATAGATTTTCCTGAAAGAGGGCTGCATCGTTTTTCCCACGGGATGTCGCGGTGACTGGGTCTACCCGAGGGAAACGAGAATTCCCTTCGTGTATGTACAGTCACTCCAATCACGAGCCATACATCAGTTTGCGTCGTTGACGAGAAGGAAAAAAAAAGGATGTGGAAAAAGGAACGGCGAGTGGTGGAAGGGGTTGGGGAAAAGTGTCCCGATTGTCAAAGTCCCGAGGGGGTGAAACAGGAGCACGTACGTTCCTCGGTTATTCGCGCTAAGTGATAGATCGTACTCCAATAGCTCGGGGATAACTAAGAGAGAATGATATCCATTAGAATAAGTTTGCGACAACTCGCTGATACATTCTAATAGTTTGCGGTATAATTTCGTAGCGTTTTCTTTCCAACAGCAATTTGTCCAAGCAAAACAGAATGTTTGTAATATTTTATAAGGGAAGGTTGCCGAAGTTGGCAATTTAGCACCGCTTCCTAAATTGGACCACCTTAGTTTTTCCTAAATATGATCATTTTTAATTGTTAATTTGGTACACATTGGACGTCATAGCTTTGTAGTACCTTAGCAAGGCGGTCATTGTGGTTCAGCTGTTACTCAGTAATCAGTAATCGGAAGAGAATGGAATGTAAAATATTTGTCAATAAAAAATAAATAAATTGAAATTATTTTTTGTAGGATTTCTGGGGCAATATTCAAAAACCGTGTAACTTATGCAACTTTCTCCTACAGTACTTTAAAGTCCTAGTCTTTTTTCTTATCTCCCAAGGCTCATTTAAATCCTTTTCGAATTTTCTGATTTAAACAATTTTGTTTAGTTGTAGGTTCAAAACGACATGCTAAATGCTTGGAAATTATGCAAAAACCAAATAATGCACTCCAAGAATGAATTACTCCCGACCTAATCTAACGGACGTCGAGTAAAAAAGCAAATATTAATTCGTTCGTGCAAAACATGTTAGATTATTAATTTACACGAATAGAATGTGTCTTAATTTACACAAATTTGAAATTTTATATTAGTAATTTTCACATGCGTTCTTTTTGCATCGTACGCGTTATCAAGCTTTCCAACATGTTCTGCCGAACTAGTCACGCGTGCCAAACTAATCGCAACTTTTAATTAGAATATTTCGCGATAACTTCCAACTTCCATTCGTTATCTTCGTACACGTTATTTAACCACAATATGAGAATTTCCAGACAACCTTAAAATTCGCGAAACTCCGCGATAAAATCCGGACTTTGTGGACCTGTTATTCTTATCTTTACATCTTATTGTCCTTATCATCGTCCGTTATTATTATTATTATTGTAAACTAGACACAATAACTCCATTTTTGTTGTTGTATTATATTTTCTAACTTTAAGTGCCAAAGGGCCTGTTTAATAAACTGATATAAATATATATAAAACCGAGCGAAGCTGTTAATAAGAGAGTCATAAATCTCAGGAGCCAATGAAAGCGTTCCCCATCGTCAGTTTCTCAGATCATTGATTCGCTGGTTTTTTCCCCCCTCGATTAACAGAAACAACTCGATCTAACCATTCTCCACTTCTGCGATCGACAAGTAATTCCCATTACTCGAGTATTAAATCATGCATACGATCTGAAAAAGCAATAAACTCGAATACAGAATGGCAGGGGGATGGATTACTTAGGATTATTCGGAATCCATCCGCCTCGAACCTTAGTCAGAAACACTGTCACTCTCTTTCGGAATTTCAACAAGGGGCTTATCATACTCGCCAGGGTTTATCCTCGGCTTGATATCCCAGCTAGGTTCGTCGAAACCGTAGCTTTTATACGGATCTTAAATTCACATTAAATTTCGTTAAGCTTCGTTGGAAACTGTGCGCTTACTTGCTCGTCAATATTTCAGAGCAATTAAGTGGCGATACACCTTCGTCGTACGGTGAATTATTAAAGAAAAGTCTCGAGTGAAAATAAACCAGTAGCCGTAGCCCCTTTGCACCCCTTTCAAGAGGATTCCTAAGGGTTTCCGAGGGTTCCTGACGTTTCTGAAGGTCCCTCCGTCCTGGATCATCCATTACTTAGTGGCCGTTAACGCATTTTGTCTGTAAAACACGAGCGTGCTCGACACTGAGTCACTTGAAGCACCGTCATCGACGTTAATCGCGGATATTCGAGACGAGTTGAGTTGAGTTGAGTCGAATTGAGTCGAATTCAGTTGAGTTCAGTCGAATTCAGTTGAATCGAGCCGAATTCAGTTGGATCGAGTCGGATTCAGTTGGATCGAGTCGGATTCAGTTGGATCGAGTCGGATTCAGTTGGATCGAGTCGGATTCAGTTGAATCGAGTCGAATTCAGTTGAATCGAGTCGAATTAAATTGAATTCAGTCGACTTGAGTCGAGTTCAGTAGAATCGTGTCGAATTCAGTAGAATCGTGTCGAATTCAGTTGAATCGTGTCGAATTAAATCGAATTCAGTCGAGTCGAGTCGAGTTGAGTCGACTTGAGTTGAATTGAATCGAATTGAGACGAGTTGTGTCGAGTAGAATCGATTCGAGTCGAATTGAATCGAGTTGAGTCTAGTTAAGGCGAGTTTAGTCGACTCGAGTCGAGTTGAGACAAACTGAGTCGAATTGAGACAACTTAAATCAAGTTGTGTCGAATTTCGATTCCAAATACCCCGGAAAATATGTAACGCTACACAAAAGTCTCTCTCCTTGCGTTTCTAATTGTTCATTCGCTGCATACATCGCTGATTTACTTCGCAAACCCTCGCCAAACCATCCACCAGGGATTTCATTGAAAACTTTTATACCTCCACTTCAGATTCTCTACTTTTTATACGACCAACTCAAACTGGAAATTTATATCGGTCGGCTGCTATAAATTATCGCGTCACCCTTCAACCTGCCAGAATCAACGAGTTCGTAGAACGTCGATTTTTTGTACAGTCAGCTCTAATAATAAAGGATTACATTTCAACCGAGACGTTTACGTTAAACCGTGAAAATTCTATCTGTAATAACGATAATTCTATCTGTAATAGTCGACTCTGACGGAGGAACGTTTTACACGATTAATTAACCGGCACTGCTTAATATCGTTTAATCAAGTACATATTTACCGTGGCAAGTCGGATTCTAAATGAAATTCCCTTCGTGCTCGGAAATTAAACTCGTTAAATGAGTACTAGAAATTCAGTTTTTACAGAAAACTCGACTGGCTTCCATTTCCAACAAGAAGGATCGATGATTCGAAATGTTTGGGTTATTACAAAATACAAGATAATTAACAGACGCGTTACAATTTTCGGATAACTTTGATTATTAATTATTTGATTTTTTTCAAAACAGGAATTATGACATCTTCAGATCACCGGTCAAAGATCACTATAATACAATGCCCCGATTACATAACAGAATAATGTTTGATATAAACCATAAATTGAGTTTCACAAAATATGCAAAAAAATGATCGATTACTTTCCGGTATTAATAGATATTCTACACTAAAATAACACGAAGTGGAATATTAATTTAGTATTTATTCAATCGGGGATAAAAATCTGTGTTTATCGGTCGACGAAGAATAAACCGCGACTGACGAGTGACACGATAATTACTAATAATTAAGTGAAATGTACGGCGATAAATCTCGACGATTTAACCCCCCCCCCCCCCATATTTTTCTGAGATATTAAGGTAAAGCAATCATGGCATAGAAGGGGTGTCTTTCGCATTGATCGACGTCGGATTTCCATTTCCACTGAATAGTAATAAACCGAGGAAAGTGGAAAAGCTACCGGCACCGCTACTGGCTACTGATTGGGAAACCTGGTTTTCATTAGAAATTCGAAATTACCGCATCTGCGTCTGTCACGTTTCTTCTATCCGTGACAAGTAATTGGTTAAATACAGACATTTAATGTCACGTACCGTAATCGTTATTGCTTCGATCGTAAAGTCTCAACTATAATGAAATCACTTCCGCTTTCCAGATATTAATTCGATAAAATTATGTTGGATTATCTGCATATCTTTGTCTTTGATATTTGTATCCAATAGTTGCAATTTGTATCCGCAAGAATTTTTAAGAAAAAATACTTTCCCTTAAAATTTTATTACGATTTAATTCAGAACGCACTTCTCGGTTTAGCAATTTTATTGGATATGTTAATAATTATATTGTACGATAGGTTAGGTATATAATATATTAACATATTCGATAAAATTATGTTGGATCCTTATCTTCGTTATCTGTATACAGAAATTGCAATTTCTTTTGGCAAGAATTCCGAAAGGAAATAAAATAAATTTAATTACGATATCATTCTGAGAGCACTTCTTGGTTTAGAAATATAATTGAACATTCAATTATATTGCTGAAATGAGAGGTGCTCTCAGAATGAAATCGTAATTAAATTTTACGGTGAATTATAATACTTTTTTCGAGATTCTTGCGGAAAGAAATTGCAACTGCTGGATACAGATAACGAACCAATTATGTTTAATTGGGTGTTTGCGCGTTCTTCTAATGTCGCCGTTTCACGGTAAAACGTAGTATCAAAGAAATAAAGGGGGTTAAGAACATACTAGGTGGAAGTGGCACGAAATTTTTGGGAACACGTTAAAAGTCCTTCATATCTCTCACTCGACAAAAAAAAGTAGTACTTGTCCCTTTCCGCGGATAGAACATTCGTTACCTCGCATTTCGTAACACATTTTTTCCGAATATATACATCTGTTTCCAGTGAGACTCGAAAAAAAACTTCCCTAGGACCACTTAAATCTCCCAACATTGGAATTACTTTATATTCGAGAAATATTATATTCCCATTTTTACGACGAAATTATTGGTCATTTAAATTACCAAGAATTCCGAAAACGATTTACCCTCCAAATCAAATTATGACATAATACGAAGAGTATAAAAATAATCTCCACTTATAAAAATAATTAAATATGTTAATATTCGAAAATAATTATTACGGGAATAATTAGATTTAAAAAAGGTTGCTAATTGCGGATGAAATTCTCGGTAATTAGGCTACGAGTATAACAGCGTATTAATTAATATTGACTACTTTATAGCAGTAGCACTGTATTACGTAATATTGTGCAAGCTATTTAGTATATTAATTCATATTTCCAACGAAAAATAAACATTACTTTCATAATGATACACCGTAAAGGGTAGCGCGGGAAATGGAATATCAGTGACACTGATACGAGTGCTTCGTTATCTTGCGTATTTTATGGAAGGAAATGTAATATAAATATTATATTATATTATATCATATGATGAAAGCCTCGTTGAATCCGATACTCGCTTCTTCCGCGCAATGTTTCCAACGTGTCATGCTATTATTTTAATATATAATAATTTAATTCGTATTCCAAGCTAGTACGACGCAGTGTTCGCGAATATTTATAATCGTATTACATTGATATTATCGTTTAATATTTATCTATTTAATATTTCATTTAATGTGCCAATACTATGACTTAACGTTTTAACCTTTCAATGTCGAATGTGACTCTAAATCACATTTTGTTGAACCCCATCGGGTTCCACATCGAATTAATTCGATATAAATTATAAGTAGCAAACAATAATAGACAATGTATTTTCAACAATAAAATTCTACTTGATATAAAAACATCCATCCACAAGTATATTGCTGTTTTAGTAAACTGCTAAAATATTAAAATGAAATCAAACTAAACGATATTCTTCAGTCAAACTATTTTCATTTTAATGCCTTCTCTCAGTCGTTAATCAAGTTGCCGTAATAAACTGAGTAGCTACTGTGAGTCGCCTCACGAGTTGAAAGTGTTAATAAAAGCTGATTCATATGGAACTACAAAACTAGCTAAACCGATAGACTGTAAGGTTGGAAGTTGGCACAGTTTGGTCAGTAAAGTAATCCATCCAGTCTGGGCTGAGAAGCATTCCCTGATTTTCTAGTTCGGTGGATAAGCACCATCCTCTTCGGCTCTCCAGCGAAAATTCGCCGCTGGAAGCGCACCTCTTTCTAGGCCGCAAAATTTCTGAGCATCCATTTGCGGTATACTCGGCGAGCAAGAGGGAGGAAGAACAAACGGAAACTCTCCGGCGCAAATGGCCATAATTAAAAGACGAGTTACCCCAGACAGGGAATAAGATGAAAAACTTTCAAGCTCCGAATCTCGGAGACAATTAAAGTCAATTAAGAGACATCGACTAGTATCAGGGACATCCCTAAATGATTAAATGACGATAAAGATATCCATGCGATATTTTCTACTTACACAACGATTTACTTACGCAAAGCAATCTTATCAATATCACTTTTTATCACCCATCGGTGCAGCTATTTATGAATTTAACATTTAACAGAGCACGAGTTTCCCCGGGCAAACTTGGAGAGTCTCGGATGCGCTTTTCCGAAGGAAAAGGGCAAAATTTCGTGGAAGGAATAAATTGGCGGAGGTAGGTAGTGTCTGTATGATTACACGTATCTTCTTTTCAGGAGACGAGGGTGGCGGGGGCGGTGGTGGTGGTAAGGAAGGGCTGTATAGGGACGAAGGATGAGGGCCGGCGTATAGGTAAGTGCACTCGAGCGAGGGTTGCTTGTGCGGGCTGGAGGAAATATTTTTCATTAATCTGATTATTTATCACCCGTCGAGCCTCCACGAGGGTTTTCCAACGGGAACCCTCTTTCTTCCTTGTAATCCTCCTGTACCAGGCTCGCTGTACCGTGGTTGCACGGTAAACGGATGTACGTTGAAAGAAGAAGGACTACTCAGAACGAAGAGAGTGCGAGGAGCAAGTGGGGAAAATCTATCGTTATGATACTCGACGTGTGTATAGTGTATACGCGAACCAATATACAGGGTGTTCCACGTAAAGCAGGCTATCCAACTGTACAATAATATATGTCGACGAAATTTATAACCGACAACATTTCTCTTCGCGAACTTAGGCCGTTTGAAGCTATTTTCGTAGGCGATAACATATTTTCTCTACTAACGCAATTAAAGCAGATGATTGCCGTTGGGTTCCAGAAAGAAGGCACTGGCGATGTATCAGGTGGATTTCAATATTTCATCGATAATGTGTGTTATATTACATAGTATATATAGTAGATATATATTATATAGGGACTCTCTCGTAAGTAACATTCAATATGAAAATAACTGGAGTATCACAAAGTACGTGGAAAAGAATTGATTACGTGCCGGTACCTCTAATAAATCATCCCGCATTGAATCCACGAAAAAAACGAAGTCGATTCTCATGAATCACTTATAAATACACGTGCGCCGATTTTCCAATTTAGCTGTAAACACGGGGTAACATCTATCGGCACGAGTATCGATATTCACCCCTACATCTCCAGTATTATTCGCAAGTACACCCACGTATGTAACCGTTTCCGTATTTGCATCCAAAGATTCTATATACGTACGAGTATCAGTGTGTTCAGTTTAACATGCTTGTTCCCTGGCATTGTATAAATTTGCAAGGTATTTACCTCGGTACATAAACTCCGCGAAGTACATAGAACCTGAAGTGGTGTTGGTAAGTCGGCGCGTTTACTTGGAATTCGGTGCGGTAGGCGTTCGTAATAAATTTCGGGGTGAAAGGAGATGCGAAGGTTGAAATACAGTCGCGGAATGCGTAAATCATGGGACGATAATGCCGGATGTCGAGTCGGCATTGCGTTTACGAGGTTGCCACTTAAAGCCGTTACCAGAGGTGCGCGACGTTAGCCTGGCTTGAAACAGGAAGTCTCGTACTCCCCACTTCCATTGGCTGGTTTCTGCACCAGAAAATGGCGAGTGGAAACGGGAGGATTTGAAATTATCCCATGGCAAGTAAGACTTCGATGACGAATTGTCTTCGATGTGGGGATGGTGGTAGGAATGGTGGTAGAAGTGGTAGCAGGGGGTGGGAAAAGGAACAACGATAAGAGATTTACGGTACGTGGAACGGTTTGGTAAGCGACCGACCTAGATTAATAATTGTCGTGTTTTGTCGAACGAGATTCGGCTGGTTGGGTGTGGCTTCGAAGTAATCCAAAGACGTGAGAGAAATTGCGGTGGCTCTACACGCTCTACACGCTCTAGACTCTCTACACACGAGCAATGACACGGAGAATAATTTCAATCGTAATTCGGAATACGAGGGTAAGGGAGATCACGTGTCTCGAACACCCTCGCGATAATGAATTCAATCAAATCTTCTCGTTGACTGGGCGATAAATAATCTCGCGTTATTGTTGTGGCGTCAAGAGGGTTCTCTTGCGCTGGGAATGTACTGCTTTAAACCTTTGAGTGGCAAAAGCGTATTCATAAGAAAGATCTTGATCATGAAAGTAGTACCACAAGCTGCAAAAATAAATGTAACGGAACATTGTCCACAAGAACTTAATGACTTTACACAATGTACTTGTATTCGCACTTGTATTCATGCTTCACGCAGCAAAATAAACCTAGAAACGTTAACATTTCCGAGTAGCTACTCAGAGTTAACTACCTCTTCGAGACTAGCCTTAAGTTAATAATCGTCCTTTTTCTTGAAATTGATTAGTTTGTATTTTGGAAGGTAAAAAATGCTGGGCCATAATTAAAGCTGGGTTGAAGATACTGTGGTATAATTGAAGTGTTATTATTATATATAACCTTGTCAGGTTGGTAGTTTGATGGCAAGCGTGAGATACCTCGTTGTAAGACTCGACACGAAAGGTGAACTCGGGGAGTCCGACGTTTCTCGTTTTGACAATTTACAGTTTCATATCCGTGAATTAAATCAAGTATAACTCGACGGAATCTTTGGAAGGACGCGGCGTAATGTCGATCATCATTACGAAAATAGCTTCTACTTTATGCAAAGCGCTTTCAAAGAGGAGCGGGTTCGCTTTAATGGAGTTAAGGATACGCCAAGAAGGATACGTCGACCGACGTTAACGTGACAGGAAAGTTTAACGGGAATATTCCTATACCGAAGTAACCTCTTTTACATTAAAATAGCTGAAATTCATTTCCGTCCTTGAATATTACGAAACTAAACTACGTCGGAAAGTTTAGCGGACAGATAAAACAAGATTCCATGGTGGAATCAGTCAGGGATGCCAAGTAGATAAGGGTAAACACGAATTCGAAAACAGAATGCCCGTACCAACACCACTCACCACTGATATATACCTTTCCCAGATATCTACCCCTTTTTTCAATCTCCGATTCCACCCCTTCTATTTCCTCTCTTCCATCACCGGAATATTCTCCACCCCGTTCGACTTCGCATTTAATGCATCGTCTTCCATTTATTGTCACGCCATCTTTATTTTTATCAATGAAACTTGCCGACAAAGGGTGGCAACGTAAACGTATGTTAACTCATCTTTGACAACCAATTTGATTCAGCAGTAATTTTAGAAAATAAATACGTAAAAAGGGAGATCGAAAGTGAAGCTTGAGAGTTTATGACTCCATGTAACTTTAACCCGTTGCCGTACGGGAATTGTTCTCGTAGAACACGCATAATTTAAAGTAACATGTTTGCAATGATTATTACTACGCCAACTTTTCTTTTCCATGTCTCGTCAAGTAGGACAGTATTTTAAATATCAATGGCATATTTATGATAAAGAATACAATCTAATGCTCAACTAAAGCAGATTTCATTCTTAAATCAGATAATTCCTGCGTTTTAATATTTGCCGCATTGTACGAAGAATCCCGTTACATGAAAACAGTAGTCTCGATATCCTTGGCGTGTTACAGGAATTCGCGTTATACGAAAGTCTACTCCGTTCATTCTAACACTGGAATTAGCGAATGTATATTCAGTTACATTTCTACCTTGATTTATATACAAATCATGGTTCGAGGATGTAAATTAATAAATGAAAACCGCATCTTCGAACAATTTCATTAAAAATCTAGTTCTAAAAATGTAGTTCTAGGATGAAGATCATTATTCCGGATCAAAGGTCAATTATCATGTAACGAAGAGTAACAACCGGATGCGTTCCCAGAGTGCAGAGGGGAACATTAAGAGAAAGGTCCGATAAAAATGGTAGACATAGTTAATCGCTAGTTTTTCTTTGGTTTGTCGGTCCCAGTGAAAGAGGATACCGAAAAGTGTCGGAATCACGAGGGTGGGGGGAGTAAGGAGAGTGAGGAGGGTAGAGGAAGAAAGCATGCGAGGAGTGCCGGATTCCTTGTCGTAACATATGGTCTATTAGGACTAATAATAGTCGCCCGTAGACTTTAGGGGACCCGTATAGTCCTCGGAGTCCCGGGGCCGTATATCTTTCCTCCCCATTCGTGGACTCACCTAAGGGAGGACCACCATGAAAAAGAAAAAAACAAAGGAATCACGCGGATGCTTCGTCTCGTATTATCCCCTGTCACGCCCCCGGACGCTCGCATAATTAAATCTCTCGTGTGTTTCACCTATATCGATATTTATAAATCTGCCGCGAATAGAAACGAACAGACGATTCATAGTCCGTTGGACATTTTTTTATTACTTTTACCGGAAACTTTCGTAGGGTATCGTTAATGACTTCATCGTTGAAAGAAACTCTCACTTACGAAATTGGAGTTTCATAAAGTATGTGGAAAATAATTGATTACTTTTCGTGCTAATTGTCGGATGATGCGATCGAAATAACATATTGATTCGATTAAAAGCTACAAGGAATCGAAGGGGTAATTAAAGATTTACGTTTTGGAGTAAAATCGAGGATTTAAATTATAATGAATAGAGTGCAATCTATTATATCTTAATACTAGAACTACGAAAAGTCTCAAAATGACTTTTCTACCATTTTTAATATAATTATTCTCTCTATACATAAAATGCGTACTTTATATACAAATAAATACCGTCGGTAGTTCTAGTAAATCTAGTCCTAATAAAATACATTTAACAGGCTATGGTGGAATAGAAAGATATTGTACTCAAATAAATGTAATTATTTATAGTAATAACAGATAGTTTCGGGAATTTGCGTGCTGATTTAATCGAATAGACTATAAATGTCAGATTATTATCGAAGTTCCGAGAACTCGAAGTTCATCGGAAGCATCGAGTCGTAACCAACCAATGGGAACCATTTACATCTAAATCGTAGAAGTTAATTGAACAAATAATTATACGAACCAGTAATTGGAAACAAGGGTTGGTTATCGTTAATTGTATTATAATAAAAAGGTAATTACTTATGACAAGTTGTCAAACGTTGTGAAATATGGAGGTAAAGTAATTGTTTCGGATTAATCGGAAAATTGGGGGGGGGGGGGGGGGATTAATATAATACGAAACACGAGCCGGTGGATTTCTTCCGTCGCATAAATTATCGTTGCGGTAACAAAATAAACGGATGATAAATTATTCCCCTCACGGAAGTAGTTTCCTACGTTGCTCGTGATTATCGTCGCGCCTCGAGTCCACCGGGGTGGATGATTAATTGGTAATAATTAATAAATTACGTGATTGAATGGCGATAATTAACCGAGACGGAAAATTCCGTTTCTCCCGGCTACACTTCTCCTGTCGTCGATTTTGTAACACTTGGTGACCCCCTTGTAACGCCGTGTAACTTTGAAGTGTCATTTGTTTCGTTTCATTTTGTTTTCATTGTAATAATAATCATAAAAGTACATGCATCGATTGTCACCATTTTCAGTGCGCTTAAGTAATAATTTCCTTGCTGTCTTCGCGTAATGTATAATAGTTTTGGTAGATTCGAGTTTAACACGTCAATATTACTAAATATTATTGTCAATATTACTAAAATATCGCTTATAATCGTAAAATTTTCAATATTTTTATCATTACAATAAAAATGTAAATTAACCAATATATCGTAGAGCGCTTAAACAGTTTTATTTGTAGAAATTACGGACGCATATCGCGAGGTATCGTATAACACTGATTTCAGTGTAGCGTTCAACGTGTTAACCAGGATTTCTTTTAGTCCGAAACAAATTTGGATATAGAGGGTTAAATATCCGATCTCCTTTCGTCACGTATCTTGAGGACTACATAAACGCTACACGCTTCCAAGAGAGAAAGGAAGGAAAAATGAAAAAAGCACAAAAGGAAAATCATGGAAAAGCCACGTCTGGGAATTCAAAAGAGAATTCATTTGGCCGACGACGCGACATCGTATTGTCCCCGCATCACATAAATAGCAGATGATACGATCTCGCGAAACGTGGCCGCAGCCTCTCATTGGATGAACTGGGCCACCTCTAAAAATAAGGCACGAGTGGATCAACAAAATTAACAAAAACGTATTTTCTCTGGAAACATGCAGTCTCACCGCGAGCAACTGAAAATACACCAATTTATATACGTAATACGGTTGTAACGTTAGAGTTACATATCGCCTATATAAATCCACCATTTCTTGTTTCCTTCCCGAAAAATTCCCGGTGATCTTGAGATAACACAATATTTCGAAACCGAATGCTAAATCATCTATTTTCGGTTTAAGTTTCGAAACCCGAGATTTCCCGAGCTAAATAACTTTATATTATTATTGTAACAAGTGTGAACTTTGATTGTCCACGCATGGATGACTAATCTCGCTTGGAAAAAAGTAAAGTATCCAAAAAGAACGAAGGGTTTCGGTGTCTTTTATGTTATTCACGTTGTAGCTGTTTTAGTAGCCTTTTCTGTTAGTTATAAAAAGTATTATTTAATTGTATTATATTTTTGTTAAACTGTTCAAATAAAATGTTAATGTTGAAATCTTCAATGTCTTATTGTTCCTAATATAGTATAGTTCCTGTGAATATAAATAATGACAATAATTATAATAATTGTTTAATTTCCTCGGAGATTGGAGTGTATTAAGGCAAAACAAAATTGCGGTACTCTCATTATAATGGTTGGTTTATTACTGTCTATTCATAGACAGAAATCTCGAGTTTCGTCGTCTCGAAGGCGAGTGCATTAAGATGTTAAGGGTTGGCGCCAAGAGAATATAGAACTGGCAGAATAATATAAAAAAAAGGAACGGGTGGGTCGGGTTGAAAATAAACGCTGAAAGATTCAATTGTTGGCTGGCAGGACATTGAGGTGCGAGAGTCGTGTAAGGCGTCGACTAACGAGAACTAGAATAAAGGTGGAAAAGACGAGGGGCTAAAGCTAAGGCCAGCAAAAAAAGAAGAACCACTGGAAAAGCCACGTCTGGGAATCTAAAACAAGCCACGTTGCCCGCCCGCCTCACCTCTCTACACATTATTGTTACTCGCTGCCAAAAATAACGGGTGTCCAGGAAAATACGTCCATCAAAGTAGGGTCAGAACGAAAACGAGGAAAAGGATTACAAGGAAATTGAAGTATCTACAAAGAGGATGAAGTACGGGCAAGGTAAATGTGCATTCGCTTCGAATTATATCATTTTACATCTGAGTTTCGAAATATTCATGGTTTGTTAAGAAAAGCTGTTTTGACTTAAAATCGTCCTAGAATATGTTTATACATCATGTACCATCGATTTGGGTCATTTAGAAGCGATTTTGGCGACTTTCATTTTTTGATAATTTTTGAAGGTGTCTTCACATTTTTTCGACTTGGGTTTGACCCATTTTTGACCAATAAAAATTTTTTAACCGCTTCTTTCGACCAGAAATCGTCCTAGAATATGTTTATACATCATTTACCATCGATTTGGGTCATCTAGAATTTATTTTGGCGACTTTCAATTTTTGACAATTTTTGAAGGTATACCCCTTCACATTTTTTCAACTTGGGTTTGACCCATTTTTGACCAATAAAAATTTTTTAACCGCTTCTTTCGACCAGAAATCGTCCTAGAATATGTTTATACATCATATACCATCGATTTGGACCATCTAGAATTTATTTTGGCGACTTTCAATTTTTGACAATTTTTGAAGGTATACCCCTTCACATTTTTGCTACTTAGGTTTGACCCATTTTTGACCAATAAAAATTTTTTAACCGCTTCTTTCGACCAGAAATCGTCCTAGAATATGTTTATACATCATATACCATCGATTTGGGTCATCTAGAATTTATTTTGGCGACTTTTAATTTTTGACAATTTTTGAAGGTATACCCCTTCACATTTTTGCTACTTGGGTTTGACCCATTTTTGACCAATAAAAATTTTTTAACCGCTTCTTTCGACCAGAAATCGTCATAGAATATGTTTATACATCATTTACCATCGATTTGGGTCATCTAGAATTTATTTTGGCGACTTTCAATTTTTGACAATTTTTGAAGGTATACCCCTTCACATTTTTCCGACTTGGGTTTGACCCATTTTTGACCAATAAAAATTTTTTAACCGCTTCTTTCGACCAGAAATCGTCATAGAATATGTTTATACATCATTTACCATCGATTTGGGTCATCTAGAATTTATTTTGGCGACTTTCAATTTTTTACAATTTTTGAAGGTATACCCCTTCACATTTTTGCGATTTTGATTCGACCCATTTGTTGAATGAAACAAATTTTTAATCCACTTCTTTCGACCCAAAATCATCCTAAAACATGTTTATACATCATCTACTATCAATTTGCACCATTTAGGAGCGAAACTGGCAATTTTGACATTTCGACAATTATTGGTCTAGTTTTGCCAATTTGGGTGGATCCACTTTTTCACCCGAAAAATATATTATACTCCGCCCTACCCAATAGTACACAAACACGTTGAAGCACCACACGGCAATAGGAAAACTACTTAAATTATTATCCATCGTGATGAAATATGTGGCTTTAGATACGCATCTAGGGTATGGGCACAAAATAGAGGATTATGGTAAAGAATAACATAAACGCGAATCTGGAGATGGCGGAGAACAAAGTAGGCAGGATTAAGCAAAGTACGTGGAAGATACTCTTAGAAAAGTTTTCACCTTTGTGCTCTTAATTCCCTTATTTATATTCATTCTCCCGTAGCGTCCGTATTTATATTCATCCCTGTTAAGGCGAGGTTATTAGAGGGCGTAATAAATTCATATCGATTTCCCTTGGTTGCGATTCGCAGGGTTCGTAGAACACCGTAGAACGGGTTCTACGTGCCGTTACACGGATCAATCTAAATTCGCATTATTGCCGAGAAGCTAGGCGCGATACACCGCTCGATCCGACACCTAATACGGCTAATTCCGGTTTATTAGGCCGAACCGCATTAGGTTTCCGGTTTATTAGCTCGAAACCGGGGTCTTCGTGTTCCCTGGCTCACGATACGTGGCCAGTGATCGTTCATCGATTCTATCTCTCTGGCTATCTGCTGTCCGATGTTTAATTAATTCATTCCGCTGCCTTTGTTCCACTACACGATCTTCCGCCATGGAATTTCTCGAAATCCACCGTAACACGCTTTAAACGGCCCAATTTCAATTTCGTCCTTCGCAACTACGAGTTCTAATTGACTTGTGATTCGACAATAACATGAATATATTGTCTGATATTTTCCTCCAGAGGGAAGAGGCGACGGAGTTATTAAAAGTTAAAATTAGTGGCAATTTCGAATGAATTTTACATGGAGAGTATGGATAATAAATGAAATTCAAACTTTCGAAATGGTCGGAATTTCGACATCGACGATTTTGGTCCTACAGGATTAAATTCAATAGTAGATGGTCCCTAAATATGGTTTAGGACCATTTTGGGTCGAAAGAAGTGGATTAAAAATTTGTTTCGATCGAAAAACAGGTCGACACGAAATCACAAAAATGTAAAGGGGTATACCTTCAAAAATCGTGAAAAAATAAAAGTCGCCAATTCCGCTCCTAAATGACCCAAATCGATGGTAAATGATGTATAAACATATTCTAAGACGATTTTCGGCCGAAAGAAGCGATTAAAAAATTTTTATTGGTCAAAAATGGGTCGAACCAAAGTTCAAAAAATGTAAAGGGGTATACCTTCAAAAATTGTCAAAAATTGAAAGTCGCCAAAATAAATTCTAGATGACCCAAATCGATGGTAAATGATGTATAAACATATTCTAGGACGATTTTGGGTCGAAAGAAGCGGTTAAAAAATTTTTATTGGTCAAAAATGGGTCAACCAAAATCGTAAAAATGTGAAGGGATATACCATCAAAAATTTTAAAAATTTAAAAGTCGACAAAATCGCTCCTAAATGGCCCAAATCGATGGTAGATGATGTATAAACATATTCTAGGACGATTTTGGGTCGAAGCAAGTATATTAAGGTATTTTTCCGGTAACAACATTTGTTTGAAAAACATACTTTTCAATTATTAATATTAAACAAGAGTATATACGATTGATTACCATTCAATTTTAATACTCGACGCTCGATCTCGTAATAGTAATACGTAATGAAGCATAGGAATTAATTGAGCAAACGGCTTTTCAACGCTTCCCCGGAAACGATTAATCCTCCATGAAACCAAACGCTTGTTTCACGTAAAAATAAATGTTCCGATTAAATTTATACAAGTATCAACGATCGGCGAGTGTGGATAATTAACAACGGTACCTGACCCATAAATACATAATCATCTTATCACTCATGATATATTACAGCTTTAATTAGAAACCAACATTCAGTAAACCTTCACGAATCAATAATTTATATCACTTCATAATACTTCTTAATATACTGTTTCCACGATTAATTCGTGAAAAATATTACACAAAAGTCCTTCATAATTTACTCTTCTTTAACCCCTTCGGAACTGCCGGCACATTTATGGACACTTAATTTAAATTCCATAAAAAATCTATTTCCATTCGCGAAACCGTTACAAATATAACCGCACGATATTCACTAATTTACAAATCAGAAAATAAATACAAATTGTCACACGGTAATTAAAAACCTTATTTACATATTTTCGAATATCATAGTTCAAGTAACAGTATTAAAAATCCGGCATTGAAGGGGGTTAAGAATCTCACAGTTTGGTCGCCAATAAAATCCGAATAAAAATCAGTCGAAATTAGGATTCGCGTAAAAATTCCGTGGTTTAATTCCCACTATTCGTTGGTGTACATTGTACATCTTAAGGCTCGATATACATGTAACGATACCTGAAGTAAAAAGACAGTTCATGAATATTCCCGAGGAATCTAGTACTCGGTGGCCTCGCTCGTTTTTCAAGCGGAGGAGACAAAGTACTTTGGTACGTTGCCAGAAGAAAAAAAAAGAGTGAAAAAAGTGAGGAAATGGAGGGAAAAGGAGGACTCAGGGAATCGCGAGAGGATCTCTGATTTCTCGGTTATTATCAGGCCGTAGTTCGTTAGCCTTTTCACTTAAAGCGAGGTAAGAAAGAAAAGTGGAGAAGTGGGAGGATCCTAAACGACGCGAAGAAAAGAAACGTGTCACGTCAGAGAGTTAGGGTTGTTTCGCTCGACTAGCCGATTAGTCAACCCTATGAAAAGACTTCCAACCCGAACTTCCACTACGATGGAAAAACCAATGTACCTTTTTGTTCCCCGAAATCGTTCCCGATGTTACAGCTATTTCCCCGGCGGACTACGGACGGAAAGTATAATTCTTTTTCAAAGGAACCACGGAAAAACACGTTTTAGTTTCGATGGAGTTCCATGTGATACGTGATGTAAGTAATTAACCACTAATTGCCATTTATTTTATACACTCCTCGTGTTATCGCGATAGTGATTGGAATAGATTGCGTTATACGTAAAACTGACCACATGTTTACATAATATTTATTGCCGCGAAACAATGTAGGTGGTCTTGAAAATTATGTAACGAAAATGACGGGTCTGTGGAATTTAATGAAAACGTTCGGATTTATGAGGTTCCGTTTCCTGAGATGGGACTGTTTTCCGTAATATAATATAATATTCTAGTAATGAAAATAACTAATAATCTAGAAATGAAATTTATAATATTTTCTTAATTAAAATAGATAATATTCTAGCAGTTAAAATAAATAATATTCTAACGTAAGTCGAGTAATATCAGAAGTATGACGTAGTTACTCAGCTATTCGCTAAGAACTTTTTGTACTCAAGGAGGACAAAGAGGTTTGTTTACAATGCGGAGCGCGAGGTCGTTGATTCTTAGAGAACGTAGTTTCGAGCTATTATAGAATCGGCCGCCATACTTTCTAGTTTTATAACTAAAGACAAACCTTTCCCAACTCTATACAAAAAAACGAGAAGTTATTTCTATCTTATATGTACATATGTTGAGATGTCCAGATTAATTACGCGATAAAGACGCATAATATATTATTTGCGTGTCGTTCAAGAATGTAATACGATTATTCGTTCACATAGCATGCTGTTTTTACATTAAACATATAATATTAATACATTAAAATCACAATATTCTGTATGTAAATCGCTAATGAATATTTCACTCAGTGCCAGCGGAATATATTAAATTCTCACGATGAATAAATAATTCTATTAACGACTAACAAAGTGCCAGTCTTTATTAATCTCATCTGCGTTATCGATATCAACTCGAAAATAATTTAATAAATTGTAATATAGTTGCAAACCACTCAACAAAAGGGGTTAAATATACAGACAAAGATATAATACAATATTATATTATATGGAACTTCGAAAATCTTCACTAAAATTGCTAAGCATTTTTATAATGTTGCCGAATTATATCCGAAAATCATTTATTTTAATTTATGAATATATTTAATCATACCTCGGGTATTAGAGACCCGGATCGACGTCGAAGAATTGCATTTGCCGAACCGGAAATGGAAGGAATGGTCTTCCTGGGCTTCCTTGATGTATTGGGAGGGTCGAGGAACACTTATATTATTGCAGAACTTTAATAAACCACAGAAATATTAATAAATTGAGCGAACTATGCGCGTATCTTTCGGTGGCACTGAACGCCTGATACGCACTGAGTTCCGTAGCAACTGATAACGCTGGCAACCTGTTTTTATAATTGGCTCCGCACTGTTTACGGCAGCCAATGTTGTTCTCGGTAAGCGTACCGAAGTTATGCTAAGATTTTCGAGATCCTGAATAATATAATATTACACCGCGATTATATATGTATATAACCCCTTTTTCCGAGTGATTTGCAACTACATTATAATCTGCAAAATTATATTTATAAGAAAATGTGATGCAGTGACGAAAGATTTGTGTAATTTAATTATTGTATATACTTTATTGTTTATTATAACGACACTAATATTGCTCTAGCTCAAAATCGACATGTTTTCATTAAAAATAAAATTATAACATGACGATTTATAGTGCGATGAGTATTATGGACATATTTTTTGATATTTAATAATTATGGATCTAGATAAGTATTAGTGCTGTTACAATAAATCATACAAACTATCCTCGCACATAATTATTACAAACTAGTACTCCAAACCCGTATAACACGAAGGATCTAAAAAGCAGGAAGAAAATGATATTCGCCAAGTTAAGAAATACCCCTGGTAGCAGGTTCGCAAGAGGAAGTCTGTACGTCACGCGGAGTATCAACCTTGTAAAAATAAAATGCGAAGGTAAAAGAAGATTAAAGAATGACCTAGAAAGGTAGTTCACGTGCGAGGCATTAATACGAAGTCAAGAGGTTGTGAAAAACCGTAATGCCTCTTCGTTCTTTTCCACCGTTCTTTATCTCGAGTCGAGATTGCCGCGCGAGTACACCTCGGAGGAAACTTCCGGAAGGAGTATTACGCATCGTGGCACCGGAAACGGTGACTCCTCGAAGAAGCTCGGTTACCGAAAAAAGGGAGGGGAGGAAGCGAGGGTTTCAAGGACTTCACGGAATGCAAACGCTCGTCGAAAACGTATACCATGGTTCGTGTTTTGTGCATCAATTCGAACGTTTTGCTGGCGAATTTTAGTTCTCCCTCTTTCCCTTTCACTGTCATTTGCTCTGTCTTTCTCGCCGGTTCACAGTGAGTTCGTAGAGAGGGTAGTTTGTCAGAGTGAAGTGCTCGCTAAGTATGCAAGACCATTTGTCTCCGATCTACCATTCTGGCACGGCTGTCATTCTACGCTCGCCGCAAACAGAATTCAATGTTTCTGCTTCCCCTGGCCTTATTCTCATCCTGCCCTCCACCTCCTTCCGCCTTTCTCGACTTCTGTTTTTCGAGATCGAGCCAGGAATTCCGGACGCCATGCTACGGAATTTAAGGTCTGTCTCCTTCGATTTTAGTTCCCCGGCTCCTAAGGTGCCGGGAGAATTAATCGCTGTTAATTCAAGTTCTCCTACTCGTGTATAAGTCGCACTTTTCAACTTCCGTTTTTGGCCAACGTGGAATACCTCTCGATGTGTAGCGAGAGATAATGGTGATACTAAGAATTATTCGTTATTCTGATTACTCTAACTCCGCGATTTAATAGTGCTATGATGTACGGAGTTATAATAAATATTATACAGATAATATGATATTAACACAGAATTAATGCGTGTCAATAGGTTCTCGAATTCGTTTGGGTCGGAAGAAATGGGTTGAACATTGTTTCTGGTCAAAAAGTGGGTCGACCCAAAATCGCAAAAATGGAAAGGGGTGTACCTTTAATCCTTTCGCTGCGAACAGCGCCTTTAGGCGCTCAACTATAGACGCTTCCCCTGAGCGAACAGCGCCTTTAGGCGCTCAACTATAGACGCTTCTCCTGAGCGAACAGCGCCTATAGGCGCTGTGCATTTATTTTGCATTTTTGCTATTAATAACTGCAAAATAATGGCCATTAATTCGTTTGTCTTCGATTATTAAAGATTATTAAAAATTACTAATATTGTTCTTCTTATTATTATTATTGTTTGGCTATTATTATTGTCATTCAAAATTGGCTCCGCACACCGTTTTAGGAACGATGTTATCGCGCGGACAACCTTCTACTATCGCGCCTGCTGCGGAGAGAGCAATTCTTTTCTGAGCACTCCGCAGCGAAAGGGTTAAAACTTAAACCAGCTTTCGTAACAGTCACAAAGATAATTTAGCAGAATGGAAACCGCATCTGTCGGACGTCATGGAATATGGAACTTTCGAATCCCGTATGATACATCTTTTCACGAAAATAACGCTTTCGCGTCGTTCAGGAGTATATCACGAGAGGCGAGATTATCCGAGTAGGAGCGTTCTCCGTGGCGACAAATTTTTATCAGGGAAAATTTATTCGACGGAATGTAGGTGGCTCGTTATCTTTTATTCGCGTCGGTTCTTCCTGCGAATGTAAATCAAATGGACGCGTTGGGATACCGGGATACCGGGATAGCAGGATAGCAGGATACCGAAGCGAAAGCCAGTATTCGAAATGCATTAGCTTTTAAGGAATTAAATCTAGCCGACACGAAGCGACTCGATGGCCGACCTATCCGTGTCGCATCTATACGTCATTGTTTCTCTGCGAGAAACTAATCCCACTGGCGAATATGTTTTTTCCAACCGCCCTTTCTATATTGCTCCCCCGAAAAAAATACGAACCCCGAACGATATTTGTGACAACGCGAGCGCGCCAATTTCAATAAAGATGCCCGGTGTTTTTCATTCCGAAATTCAACGGTACTCGAAAACCAAAAAACCTTATCCGTCTCGTTGTATGTTCAATATTTAATTTTCTCCCGTTTCTTCGAGTTGTTCGTCCATCGCAAGGCACAATAACTCGAGAAATACGGGTATGAAAATTTCCATGAAAAAGTGGAAGTTTCATGGGCAGTCTAATATTAATAAAGAATATAATTTGAAAAAAGTCTGGCGTTGTATCACGATAACGGGTGGCTTTCCGAGAGAAGAAACACATTTTCGCGCGGAAAGAGGGAACGAAGTGTTATTACGATGATATCGCGAAACACATTTCACGGAGGAAAGAAGTTTTGTAAGTTCAGCCGCGAGAGGTGAAAATAAATAATTTATCAGAGGAGGAGTAGGAGGGAAAGGGAGAGGGAAAGGGAAAGGGGAGAAAAAACGGGTAAGGAGAATATATTTCTCTTGTTTTCCCGGTTCAGAATTTTCGCGGCATTCATTTCTTATCGTTGGTACACTCGCATGAATTCCGCTCGACCAGGGACTCCAGTTTAGCGAGTTTTATCTGACGACTACTTGAACGAATGGCGAGAAACTCCGTGCAGCCGTGCAGCGGATGGAACGAGGACCGGAGACCGAGAAACGAGGGAAAAAGAACGGGAAGAACTCAAGAACGTGAAAGCACAACACCTTAGAAAAAGGAGGAGAGTATAAACTTTTCGAGATGTCGCAAAGTTACGTGTGAAGTCGCATTTATCTACCGGCTTTCCCTCTTTCTCTTGGACCCTACGTTTCTTTAGCGCCATTATAATCTGTTCTCATTTCCATACCAAGTCGAAATGCTTCGCGAAACAAATCATTCTGAAGCATCAAGAAAATGTGCTTTACTTCGAATTTCCTACTGAATCATTTTTCAGGAAATATTATTCAAATTAAAGTATACGTGAAACATATACTTATATATGGATAGATATACCACAATGGTGTATCTATCATGGCGATATTAAAAATTGTATATTCTCTAAATCTGCAATTTATTACGTCTTGAAATTATCAAGTTGTTGTAATAAAAGTGTAGTTGACATCTAGGTACACTACACTAAGCAAATTATTAAATATCTTGAATATAGAATGGAACGGGATACTTTTCTTTGAAGATAACAAAATATTATTACCCAGGTGCCAATACAATATGTGTCTGCGTGGCAAGAAAATAGTTTAATATTAATGGTAAGATTATAAAATGCACAAAGGTCTTATATTCTATTTACTTTTAATGTTCATTCTAACGGTTACTTCAAACGTTAGAATGAAGACGAAACAAGTGATCCCAAACTTTTGACCGGTTAAAATGACTAAGCTGTACGTAATACGAATAAATACGAAATTAGTATCCGTACAAATTTCTATAATTAAATTCGTAGTATTTCATAAATCCAATGGAACCGCAATGGCAGCTTGAAAAGAGAACTATTTAATTCAGTATTTAATTGAAAATTTTCCTTATAATCGGGTGTAATTGAATTCTATCGAGGCTACCGTAGAATCTACATTAATTAGTGGCACAGGATTAATCAGGTTTAATACCAAAGTTACCGTAGAACTGAAAGAGTTCTTCACCCCTCTCTCTCCCTTCGTTCTGATTATGTAGAATTAATTTTATTCATTACGATAAGAAATTCATTATCCACGGATTTGCAATAATAAACAATGATAAAATTGAGACATCTTCCTTCTCTTTAAATGTATCAATCACATTTCGAGTCTCGATATTACGGCAGCATAATTTAGTCGATAAATTAATTTGTCACAAAAATGTGATACGTTAATTCCTTTCGAATATATTAATTGTATTTTGCGCTTCAATATCGCAGCAGCATAAATAAGTCGATAAATAAGTATCGTGGAATCATTTTGAAAGAGTGGAATATATTTCGTGGATCGCCGAGATGAGATCCACGCGAGGAAGTGGTTTACGTAAAGCGGTGTTTTTATTATCCGAGATATCTTTTTTATTATGTCGACGGTAGCCGAGCTATTAAATGGCGAGGTATTAAACGACGTACGTACACATGTCGTGTCTGCTTTTCGCGAAGATCAAAGCGCGAACGCGGGACGTGTCGCGACGGACACGCGTTCCCTTTCCACTCACCCTCCTCCGCCCCCCGCCCCCAATCGAGCAAGGCATTTTGCTTAATTATGAGTCCCTTTTCGAAAGGATTCCCCTGGCGCCGTCCTAGAATCTCAAACCAGTCTTTTTATTCTCGTACCTCGACGGCATTGCTCGCTTTATTAAAACCAGATGCTATGCGCAATGTCATCGCGCATCCACAGTTTCTAAACATAACCGATATATGAGCCGTTTATTTTGAAAGTGGCGTAAGTTCATTTTAAAAAAAAAATCTGGTTTTCATTTATAATACAATAGTCAGACAAAGCTTTAGCTACAATAATGTTTTTATTTCGCTAACGTTTTACCTTCAGTTGTTTTACCTGACATTTTCCAACATTTTACCTAAATACCTAAATAAAGCGTTTTATTTAGGAACAATAACTTTACATTGGATTTTATTTTGATTACCATAGCTTGAGAATACAAATTCGTGGAAAACCTTCGCTTACATTGTAACGTTTGAGCTGCTACCTGTGAAATAAGTAAATAAATAAATAGCAAATAAATAAATAATTAAGTATACCGATCCCGTCGAGTCATTTCATGAAAGAATATTAAAAATCCGTGTCGAAGATATTCGACCGAAAGTGAAGATCGTTGATGAGTGCGGATTACAGTTTTTGAAAGATGTATAAAAAGGGCAGAGTAATATTCGATCGATCGAATAACAGGGCGATATATTTGCAACCGAGGAAAGGAGTCGAAGGAGACGTCGAGGAATAGCTAGCATAATAATAGTTTCATGAATTTTTACGACGCGAGTTACTCGTAAAATTATCGGCACCTATGAAAAAGCTATCTTCCCGGTTCGAGGGCTAATCAATGCCCCGATATAAAGTCAGCTCGGTTGCAGCTCGAAATCGCTGAACGGGCAAATTCATCGTCGTCGATCCATCGACCTGCTCTCGATCGGTTTTGTTCACGGTGTATATATATATATATATTCGACGATACCGTGGAAAAAAAGCTCTCTTTCTTTCTTTCTCTTACTCTTGCGCTTTCTATGCTTCCCATGTTTCCTATATTCTCTCTTGCTTCAGCAGCCGCGCGAATGTTAAAGTGGAACGCGAACGAGAGGCGAAAAAAAATGGGGAGTAAAGTAGAAAGCTCTCGTGAGTTCGCGAATGCCACGATGGACGTGCAATAAAGGGCAATAAGGCCCTCGGTTCTACTATCGACCGAGATAACGGAAAAAGCATTGTTTGTGCCTCATCAATTTCCCACGGAAAACGTTGTTACTTCCTCCCGGCGTAACTTCCTAACGCGTTTATATTATGTACCCGGAAAATATTGAAACGCATAGGTTGCCGATTCGCCTGGAAAATTAATACTCTACGATCCCTTAAGCTCTTCGTAAGTTATTGCTCGATGTTTATTTATTGATTCAATTAATAAATAATATATGTAGCTATGATATTGTAACTTGGAATATTATTAATACGTATAAAATATTAAGATACCAGCATTTTTAAATCAATTATTTGTACTGGAAAGTAGCATATTATTTTGGAAATGGCGATAAAAGAGTTTGTTATAATATAAATACAGATAAATATAATGGAAACATGGAAATATGATAATTAAAATAAATTATTTCCAGCAATAAAATTACGATAAAAGAGTATGTTATAATATCAATACAGATAAATATAATGGAAACATTGAAATATGATAATCAAAATAAATTATTTCCACCGACAAAATGACGTATTATTTTGGAAGCAGCATGCAAAGAGTGCGTTATAATACGATATATAATATGAACACAGCGATGTGGAGAATTATTTTATTATACGAATTGGACGATATAGAGAAATATAGATAAATATCATGGGAAAATTGAAATATGTCTGATATTCGAGATTAATATATTCCATTGTCGCCACCTGTATTAGTATTTAAAAAAGCACAAATACAAAGAGAACATAAGTATTTACGAGGCTAACCAGGAGGGTTGTTCTCGTAAGAGGGGCCTCACGCAAAGCCAGCATTAAAATTCGATCAGATAATCTTATTTGCCTGGCGATTAAGCTGACCGTTACTTCTTTGACGGTGTTTTACCCCTCGAACCCACCCCCGCCAATCCCCTACTTTGTTCGTCTTTCACGTCAGTCGCAAAAAGATATAAATTTCTACCTAATAAACCTGCCTACATTTTCACCGCTAATTCCTTGCGGCATAAAAATGTATGCTCTAAAATATAATAAACCTTTATGCAATTTATAGCGAAGATCTAATTGAACTTACATCGACAAGAATATATTATTATAATATATTCTATGGTGATTTATATCGTTCTCCCAAACTGAGACGTCGTAGTTTATTTATCATCAATAATAAATACAAGCAAAGTTAATAAATAAAGGTAATAATAAATTGATTATATCAGCAAATCTTATGCTGTAAGATAAACAAGTATTAGCTTGTCCCGCAAGTTTCGTTTGGTTATTTTACAAAGAAATAATGGCAGGACTTATTAAAATGGTGAAATATTATCGAAGAACACGTGTTCGGTTTCGTACGGTAACCTTCTTCCACGTCTCCGGAAAGGTTTCCGATTTACCGACAACATTCTTTATTTTGTTCGACGAATCACGTGTTTTTACGCGAGGAATTCTTTATTAAAAAAGACTGAAATCCCTGGCTCGGAATCTTCGAACCAGGTACAAGCAGTTTGCAGGACCGCGACATTTTCACACGATTATTAAATCTCGCAAATATTACTTACAGTTTTTGCAACTCCGATGCCTTCCCTGAAACAATGCAAAGTCCGATACCCGAAATGTTTCCTTTGGCTGTCCATTTTCCAACACAATCAGAAAAATAACGAAGAACTTTGTACGACGACAAACTACACCGCAGAAAATAAGAAACAATCGTCACTATGGCGGCACGTAAGCGCGGCAACCGGGCGAACCAATCACGGCCGTTTACGTAATGAGGCTGCGCGCGCGCAGTTTGAACGCAACTTATGGGTAAGAAGAAAGTAAAAGGTTGTAATACAAAGCGGATGAAATCAAATGCCGAAGGTTGTTAGGAAAGAAACTCGTGCGTTAATTACGACAAATAGAATACTCGTAATCGAAGTACACGATAGTTTTAGGAAAGGAAAGTCTTTGTACTCGAAAATGTAGCTTTCCTGGCCTTAATCCGGAAAGGAGGTCAGGTCGAGCTTTCGTCCTGACGAGGATCTATCGCTTTTACCCTCCTCTCTTGTTAAACTCTACCTTCTGTTAGAACGAATCTAGGCCACTCCCATGTGCCACTGTTATTTTCAAGTTTAAACGTTTACGATCCTACCTCTCTCTCTCCCGTTTTTTATCCTCTTTTTCTACCCTCTTTTCCCGACTCCTCGATTTTCCACGACCTGACTCCGCCGGATGGAAATGCAGTTCCAAGTTTACCCCTCAAGATAGTATTGTCGAAGTTTCGAAAACGCTTCCACTCGTGAAAAACAATTATCGAAAGATAAAATCGAATCTCCGTAGTACAGTTATCTTGAAAGTCCTTAAATAATTTTAGATCGAACTAGAATTCAGTACCGAATTTCACGAATTTCATCCCCTTCCCGACATTATTTCATGATATTAGACTCGTCCGTACAGACTTAAGAGAATTTTATGAAAAAGAAAGTTTTGCAAAACATTAAAAGAGTTATATTATCATACAATCATTTAATTATGTATGCCATTAAAGGAAGAATTTATAAGAAACGTGGGGAATTGATTTATTATTTGTTGTTAATTTTAGGGACGGAAATCATTTCCCAGCCTTTGAAAATAATTTATTTATTTCAAGGCGACAGTTAAAAAGATGGGGAATATATTTTTCTACTTCACGGTGTAGCTCCGAAGTTTAACGATGTTCCGCGCGTGTACGGATACGGTAACATATAATACCGGAAATTTAGTCTCCTCACCGGAAACGCCGAGTTCCACCTTCTACCCCTAACAACTATTTGCTTTTCACGTGACCTTAATCTAGGAAATGGTCACTAAGACACATTCCCACTGTGCCTTTGTAAAACCTGACGGAGGCAAATATGCCGTCATATTTTTTATGCTCTCCCCTTAAAACGTAGCACTTTAAATTCTCGTTATAAACTTTCCTATATTTTTTTTTAGACACGGATGGCAGGCATTTCTGATTTAAATTCGACGATTTAGTTTCCAACATATTAATCGCCTGCGTTTCCGATCTCGTAAAATATACTTCTATATTTACAGTAAATTTATTAATGCGGAGTTCTAAGGACAGAAATATTGCCTTTTTTTATTATATTCCAAGTAATTTTGGAGATTAATATAGTAAAATCTTGCTATAATTAAAGTAATTCTAGCACATAATATAGTAAAATATTGCTATAATCAAAATAATTCTGATGAATAATATAGTAAAATATTGCTATAATCAAAATAATTCTGATGAATAATATCATAAAATATTGCTATAATTAAAGTAACTCTAGTGAATAATATAGCAAAATATTGCTATAATTAAAGTAATTCTGGCGAATAATACAGTAAAACATTGCCGTAATAAAAATAATTCCGATGGATAATATAATAAAATATTGCTATAATCAAAATAATTCTGGCGAATAATCTAGAAACATCAGCCGAGAGTATAATTTACAGTGTGTTCGGTGATAAAGGGTTAAAGAGTAAAAGTTTTTTTTTACCTCCTTGGCGGGAAGTGAATGCACCGGTGCTTCCTGCAATGATTAGAAGCAGCAGCGGGCTTAATAAGGCTCTCGAGGAAGGCGGCATCTTTGGTGTACTCCTACCGGTCGCCTGCATGACACAGGGTCCTTTAACCGGCTTCTCTCATCACAGCACCTCTGTAAAAAGAAAGATAAAGGACTCTTAGATCAAAACGATTTAACCTTTTAACCCTTTAAGTTTAACCCTAGCAAATCCTACGTCGAACGTGACTCGTAAGACGGAAATGCAGTTCCAAGTTTGTCCCTCAAGATAGTATTGTCGAAGTTTCGCAAACGATTGCATTCGTGAGAAACAATGATCGAAGATAAAATCGAATCGAAGTTTGTAAGTGGCTTAAATAAAAATGTTAGTTAATGGGTGTTGATTCTGTAACAACGATATTGTATTATGAAATATAGTCATATTTGTGGATATAATAACGAGTTCGTTTATAAGAAATGTAAGTTCCTATGTTCTCTTTAAGTCCCTTCGTACGAACTCATCCTCCACGTCAACTGAAATGTAATTATTCGCGTTGATTTTTTCTAATTGATATAATTATTTCAACAGTCGAAACGTCATCGGATCTAATCTCAATTATGGAACGAAATCGTTCGTGCCAATTAATAAACCGTTGCCCCGTGAATTACATTATTGTACGAAGTGCCAATTAAATGGGATCCCTGGGTATTTCACGGGGAAAAGCAATTCCACGAGAGGCAATAATATTTTTCCCCATTTTAACCGATAATTGATTATCCGCAGTCGTGTAAGAGGCCGGATATCTATGATCGCTTGTTCGATCAATTTTATTTCCATAGTAATGAAAGTCCACGAAATATTTCACGAATTTTTATTACCCTACGAATCCATGTTCCTTTTTTTGTCTCTTGATTGTATTATCACAAATGTGATCTACGCAGCGATGCTTTTACGGTGTATTCTTAATCAACGTAAATAATCAAATCCAATAAGTAAATGACACTTATAAATATTTTCCAAATATATTTCCCAATAAATATGATATTTATATCATTCTTGTTCGCGATGTTATAACAACAAGGTCGTGGCGATATAACGTTATATTTCTAATCAACGTAAATAATCAAATCCAATAAGTAAATGACACTTATAAATATTTTCCAAAAATGTTCCAAATATATTTTCAAGTAAAAATGATTTTTATATCATTCTTGTTCGCGATTTGATAACAACAACTTTGCGACGATATAACAACAATTTTCATAGAAAAAGTAATCCGGAACATTCAGTGAATTCAAACTTTTAATTACCCCACGTTGTACCGACTTCCATTTGAAAGTTCACTTTTTATCTTACAAGCTCATCGTGGTTTTTAAGTCATTTTCCACATAATCCAAAGCTCCTTATCCACTCCAGTACCCAGGAAAATCCAGGTATTAATTTTTCCGCAATATTTCCCTAAAAGTCCTCGTTCCACCGTTAACTTTCTATTACATAGATAATTCACATGTCGTGCATCATATCCCATGGAAAGCGGGAGCCTAGGAAAATCCGACGATTTCATTCTAACCCGAATATACGTGACATTAATAAATAGAATCCCAGGGCGAAGTGGAATCATCCATGATATTTCTGCTTTTCCCCCGAAAACAAGCCTAATCCAAGGTTCTTAGTTCCCCGAAGCACTTGTCACCCTAACTCGGAATGGCTCGGCTCGTGAATCCTCACCCTGGCGGATAGGATTCATCAGCATCAAGGATGAGGCACCCTGTAGATCGGTCGTCACCACCCTTCCGAACTTATTTATTTGGATCCAAGGGATGGAATATATACGGCTGATACAGCCAGGAACGTAGCAAACGAAAGCATGAAAACGAGAGGATACGAAAGAAGTTCGGTTCGGTGAAGAGAAGAGAGAAGGAGATAGGTGGTTGGCCCCGGGGGCGCGTTGGGTTTCCATTATGCTAAACCGCAAATGGAGTCCTGCGATCGAGTGTCTCTCTGTACCACCCCTCGGGGGCATACAATGGAGCTGGAATAAGGCTCCTAAGGTGTAATGTTACCCAGAAATTAAATTCGCTCGTTCTCTGCGACCGTCGTCGCTCGACGTCCACCCACCGCAGCCTCTTCTCTCTCCTCTCCATCCCTCTCCATCCCTCTCCATCCCTCTCCGGTACTCTTCCTTCATGTTTTCATCTCCTGATCTTCATCCCGTCTCCCCTTCCCCTCTCCCTCTCGTTTTATACACCAAAAACTTCCTCCATTCTCCGCGGTTCTCTCTCTCACTCTGTCTCTCTCTCTCTTTTCATACTTGTCAGGGTACAAATGAACTCACAGCAGCGTATCGCCGGCTGTGCGCGCCTTCATGTTTGCCCCAGTGTGCACTTGTACGACGAACAAAAGGACTCCCGTGACATTCGAGCTTTTTGTCCAAGTGCACGTCCTCCGACAATGATTTCCCATGTTTTTTTTTCTTTCTTTTTTCACTGGCATCCTGTATCTCGTCATCGTCAAGATAAATCGTAGTTCGATATACTTTCTAACGTGATTCTCGGATATTCTCTTTCGATCTTGGATAGTTCTCTTTGTCGACGTGAAAGGTACGCAACGTTTTTATTAAAATACATATGTCTCTGGGGTGAAAATATTTTTTACCCACCTTTTCCACTTTAATGACTGGGTTTTGCAACGAGTCGCTTTTGGAAATACCAACCGATACTCGGCCGTATAAAATTGGACGCGGTGGGAAAAATTCCTGGAGTTAACTCGGAATACATTCGAACCGGAACCATTCGATCAGAGGTAAGCAAACGTGAAATCTGTTGCTTTGATGTCGAACTCTATAAAGACACGTTTCTATCGTTTCTACTTGCAAACATTTCCACGGTATAAATATTACATCCGAATTCCAACGGCATGTTTGCACCGTTAAGCAAGGTATTAACGATTCCATTAAAACAACCCCACGTTGATATAAAACGAGCGAGACAAGTATAATTTACCCCATTATACAAAGAACGGAAATACTCTTATCGAAAATGAAGTCGACAAATCGGCAAATAGAAAGTGGAAAATGCTGTGTGCAAAACTGAAAATCAATTTCCCGATTGAATGCCGATGCTTTATGGTTTCCGTAAAAAGACTACTCTGGAATGACTTGCGGAGATTTAACACATTTGAAGCCAAACGATTCGAACGGCTGGACGGACTCATTAACATCCATCGTATTTTCGAGCCTTCGTTTTTCCCTCGATCGACCTTTTTCTCACCGTCGCGAACGAACCTGAAAATTAAGCTACGTCTTTCAGTCCGATATACTGCCAACGTAGCAGAGACAAGATTAAAATCGGCTTTGGTTGGTATCGTCTTTCGAATTAGCGCGGAGCTCGTCTATCTTGTCTATCTTGAAAGAGAAACTTGAAAAAAACCTTCTAAAAAAGCAAAAAAAATGATAAAAGAAGTAATATATACAGGAAATCTTCTATCGTTGGATATGTTTTTAAAAATGGAATTTTATTATTTCAATTCTGCTTCCAAATCAATCAAATTCGGGGTGAATTATTATACTAATAAATTCGCGAAGTTAACTCACTTACTTTTATGAATATTAATATTTGATGTATTAAGTATATAACAAAGTTTTAGTCTCTCCGGGCTCCTGAACTTTTTCTGTTATTAAATCATAATAAATAGTTTCAGAATGTTCCATACCAACATTACGAAGAGGCAAACCGACGGGAAGATATTTGAATGAAAAATAATTTGATTAGGTATTAAAGATCCGAACGAACTGTTTCCGGTGTCCAATGCAATTGCAGTCAGCGGGTTAAGATGAAACGGTGGAAGGGAAATTAAGGATAAAGGAAAACTTGGATGCGACGGTGGCGTAAGAATTTGATTACGATCATATCTTAACTAGTGGAAGAATATAAAATGGGGAGGAAAAGTGAGAACAATATCTTTGGATCCAGTGAAAAATGTCGGGAGGTATCAAACCGTGGAACACCCGAAGGAACTCTTCCTCGTCAAGGTATAAGAATTTATTAGTCGAGATTGTAAATCTGGAATGTCGCTGCATATTCTTATCTGCGTCGAGAGAGGAAGATGATGCTACCACCGAAAGATCCAAGATGGTGGCGAAGTAAGGAAAGAAGGGGAAGGAAAAAGGAATAGAAAACCGACGGAAGAAAGGACAAACGGTGGATGAAGAATTTTCACCGGCAAACGATGGAATTTTACTCACTGAAAAATGTCCACTATGTCACAGCTTGGTGAACACATCAAATTACTTTCTCTCCTCCATTTTGCCCTTTCATCCTTACCCTCTCTTCATATTCCGCGATATTACCGAGTCTCGAGAGCAGTCGTTCCTCGCCGAAAGAAAAACTCACCGACCACTTTCCCTTCGTGAAAGCATTATTTGGCCGAGCCAATCGATGAACCGCGTAGGAACCAATGAAAAGCCACGGGGAAGAAAGACGGGGTATTCAGTTATTTGGAATATTTCCGAATCCTGGAAATATTATAAAGTATTCTCTGATCACATCAGAACTTGTTATTTTCATTATTTGATTTTATATAACAATTAAATCAAATCGATAATAAATATTCAGTATATAAAATATTATTAATGCATTCATATTTTATATAATAATTAAAACAGAAAAACGGGGAATTAAATAACTTTTAATATTCCGGAATCCTGGGAATATCATAAAGTATTCTCTGATCACATCAGAACTTGTTATCTTCATTAATATATTTTATATAACAATTAAATCAAATCGATAATAAATATTCAGTATATAAAATATTATTAATGCATTAATATTAATATTAGTAATTGTATTAAATTGTATTAATAATAGTAATAATATTAAAAATTGTGATCCAACGAAACATCATTTTTAACATCGCGATATGACTTTCTGGGAAAGCGTTTTGGGGAATCTAGCTAGAAAAACATTGGGTTGAACGAACGGGTAGAGAAAGGGGTTGAAAAAGCTGGAAAAGTGGACAACTGAATGAGATCGGTGGAACGGAAGAGTCGGTGATAAAAAAAGCGAGTGAGAGTAAGAAAGAGCAAAGCACAGTAGGAGAGGCACAGTGGTGTTGACGAACAATGCAATTTCATCCACGGCTGAAAATCTCTACGGTTTCGCGGCTAAGAACACACGTCGGACACACTTCTTTTCTTCCTGTTGGCAAAACCGACTGTGTCCCGAGATCGGCCATTTGCCAGACACCGCAAAGAGATTGAAGATCTCTCTACTCTACGGTTTGGATTTCACCGGTTATTATCGTCCTATGGATGACGATGGGGAAACCAGAAAGAAAAAAGAAACCTACCCCCGTGGAATCGGAAGAATCAAGTAGAGAAGACAGATTCGACTGGTTTCCTCTCCGAGGAATTGCGCGGTGACTCTTTTTCATTGTGAACAGTGTTTCGAAACGGGGAGGAATGTTGGCTCACTGGAAAGAACTAAACTTCTTCGGTAAAAGTTTAATGGACGAATTCTGACGATGATGCCTTCAAGCGTCCACCCTCGATTTCGTGGGTCGATTAAAATTACGATCTCGAAATTTCATGCGGAATTAGTTAACGAAGAGATTTATGGAAGTTCGTATAATTGTTGGAAATAAATCGGAGGTGATATCGATATGTATTCGTCGTAATATATTCAGATGTATTTGGAGATTTATGTATACGTTCTTGAAAATATGGATTGTGCAACGTGAACCGCAAGAAGTCTCAGAAAGTGGGATGCCAAGGAATTGTATATTTTTATTAAATTCCACGGACCCCTTATTTTGAACGGTTTAAGTAGTTCCGGTGTCAATTCTATCGAAACCAATATAATGCGACAATAAAATAATTAACGATGCAACAATTAAGGTAACTAAAGTATTATATTAATTCCACCGCGACGAATATAATGCGGTAATAAAATAATTAACGTTGCAACAATAAAAATAATTAAGTCTCAAATCCATCGAAACCAATATAATGCGACAATTACAACAATTCAAGTATGAATTCCATCGAAACCAAACTAATACAACAATTAAAATAATGAACAACGCAAGAATCAAGATAACTAAAGTGTCAATAAACGAAAAATCCCTATTACAATTTTCCACACGAGTCATTATCAATACCATAAACACAATCGTCATTATTACAAATGGCTTATGCCAATTACAGTAGAAACGGTTCGTTACACGAAGCAACAATCAGCAAGTACGTATGTAAGCAGAGAAAGTTCCAACTCCAAAAAGGCTTCGCTACGAAATCCCTTGATACTCGGCATCAATTAATACCTATCTCCATCCTCGTCGTAATTAACTTCCCTCCCCCGCTTTGTCCTCTTTCCCGTAATTAGTGAAGCTCGCGCGGTAGGGCGGTGAACGGGGGATGATTTTACCTACGCGCATCGAGAGTTAAACTACCTTTGTACCTTTCCGGCAGTGTTCCCCTACGCGCGTTAAGATTCCCCTATGTGGAGCAGCGAGATGTAACTAGTGTGACAGTACCAACCCTATTCCAATCTTCATCCCTTTCTATCCCTTTCTACCCCTTGCTATCCCTTCCATACCTTAGACTTAGACTTCGACTTCCACTTCCGCCGTAAGATCTCCTTGAAATAGTCGTCCTGGGCTATGCAATTCCGTATGCCGCGTGGAGCCAATTACAACGTAAGAAACGTTAACTCAGTTTGTCAAGCAGTTAACACGAGGGTGGTCTCTCACGATTCGTTGGAGGAAGGGTAGGTGTACGGTCCTAGCGATAGCGGAGCCATGGGAGGAAGAGATATCAAGTTATAGTTCGAGCCAATCCACCCTTACCCCGATATACCGGGTGGCCTCGAATGACCGACATAATATTCAACGTAGATTCAACGCATAATGTAAGACTTACGACTGGCGCAGAAAATACTTCACGATTTAAGTTGCAACGGCGTGTGCCATGATCGATAACAAGATCGGTAACACGTCGAACTGTTTCATGGTTCATTAAAAGACCTATAATGAGAATACAATTTTTACTGATATTGGAATAAGTGGAATATGATTATTTCTTGTCAGATATTTAAAGGACACCCTGTATATTAGTAGATACACGTACATGGAAGTAAACGGGGTGGATTCGACAGAGTACTCCGCCAGCCTGAAATTCCAGGATCGACTGTTCAAGTTCCGACAGTTCGCCGCGAAACCAACTCCCTTCTATATCTTACGTGTGGTACACTTGTACACGCGGTCACATTGACGTGTGTCACATCTGTTAGGAATGTGTATTCGGATTCAACGGGAGACAGTAGAATTCTGATAATTATTCGTCAAATATTATACGTAATTAATGACTTGAACGAAGGGACGGAAAAATGCGCGGTTGATCGATCGAGTTTCAAGGCGGCAACATTTATACCTGTTCATGAAAGAGTGATGTAAAATCGAGCTGGAAAAAGTGGGTACACTACTGGCCATAAGTTTGGGATCACTTACTATCGGGATACTTTTCTTTGGGTATATCTGTAGGTCTATGTACGTTGATATTAAAAGATAGAAGAGTCGTATCAATTTCGTATATTGTATTCTATATTAATTATACATTTCGCTTAATACGCGATTCGTCGAAGTATCCCCCTTTCTTCATTATTACTATTTTACATATTTTCGACATACCCCGACAAGTTTGCGTAATGTTTCTTGCCGCATAGTTCGCCAACCTTCTTGTAGTAAAGTCATTTCTTGCGGGGAAACTAAAAACCGACCGATAGCAATAAACGTACCCGACTGATTTTAAAGGTAACAAAATCTTATTACACCCAGGTGCCAATACAGTATGTGTCTGCGTGGCAAGAAAATAGTTTAATATTAATGGTAACATTATCAAATGGACAAAGGTTTTATATTCTATTTACTTTTAATGTTCGTTCTAACGTTTGAAGTAAACGTTAGAATGAAGACGAAGCAAGTGATTCCAAACTTTTGACCGGCAGTGTATGTAAAATGTGCATTAAGAATAATCTATTCCCGTATAGAAGAACAGGTAGCGGAAATTCGTTGACGTTGGATGTTATTAATGTTATGGAATAACGGGGTGGATGATAAAACGACCGTATTTCCAAGCTGACTGTTTCGTTACTTGGTTGGCGTTCTGCCATAAGAACGTCGTAAACTGAAATCCGCAGAAATGAAAGATACTCGTGGAAGAGAGTGACCCAGATTTTTGATCGGATATCGATGATCAAATCGAATACGTATATTTCACTGTACTACTAGTTACCAACGGTGAAATAACAAATGTCCTCTATTCTCATACGAAACTCTTCGTTAATCGACACCCCCGTGACACCGATATTATGTATTATCAATAACGGATCTAATATATCCAAATTTCTAAACGGACACATTGTAAATTCCACGTTTCATCGAATTCACTGACGACCCAGAAATCCGGAACTATATTTCAATGATCGCGTTTCATTCATATTTTCTGAATAATACAATTCAAATTTGCGTGGAATCCAAGTCTCGCGGTGCACGAAATCGAACGTGATTTCGATGCGCGGTTCCTGCGATCGAAGAAAAAACTCGTCGACTAAGAATTAACAAAACCGCCGTACAAACAATGTATGCATTATATTATATTTATTTCGATGGAATTAACACTTTAGTTATTTTAATAATTGCGCCGTTAATTATTTCATTGACACATTACATTCGTTTCGATGGAATCCCCACTTTAATTCAACACGTTATTTTAATCATTGCTTCGTTAATTACTTTATTGTCGCATTACATTTATATTGTCGATTCTGTCAAATTTCATATACACTTATTCGACATACATAACGCGAACAATATAATCCATTAATTAACTCAAATCCTCCAACCATAATTCATATATAAATAAATATCTATTAGTATTAATAACTTCTCATAGCACAATGGACGTAATTGAATCTATTAATTGATATCTCCCCTCTATACTTATTCTTTTAGGGCATACACGTGAGAATACAAATATAGGCAAACAATTGTCAGTAGTTCCAGCGTTAACCCAGATTTGCGAAACCTGATAGGAAACATCGGAACACGGGAAGGCGATAATAGCCAGTAAACCGTGAAGTTGCTTGGAAGTACGAAGGCAATTCGAAGGTGGCAAGCAATTACATCATAAGGTAGGTTGTTCTCGCAGGAGTTACGATGGTGGTATATCGAGTAGATGTTGGAGAGGGTAAAGTCACGGTGTGCGATCGTTCGGAGGCTCGGTTGGAAAGTTATTCGAGTTATAACAGTTGTGAGCCACCACGGGCATCCTGAGGGTAGAAGGTTGCACTGCTCCTCGAGGAGTACGCGCGACTCCTCTACTCCTTGGAACCACGTATTACGTGGGATACCCTAAAGTGTACTGGGACCGAGATCTCCGACAGCTACCAACCTTACCACTAGTTTCTACGCTATCGTATTACGAAGGCATACACCTTATTTCCGTAACAAACTACGGTGTAGTCGCTACGCTCGATTCTCGCGGATCTACGTTCAATTAGAGTGTGATTTGACAAGAATCTTGACCTCGTCTTACCAACTTTCTTTGGGAATTAGAATTTTACGGCAATCTGTTTGGAGTCTGTATGGTATTTATTGGGTTGAGTCATAAATGATTGTGGGTTTTGAAAATCAAGTTTACTTGGTAATGAAATGAATATGTTCATTTATATATCAATCGTTGAATTATGTTATATATCATTCGATTGAATGATTATATATATATATATAAAGAAGGTACATAAACTGTGCCATCTATGACCGACGAGAAGATATATATATAGTCATTATTATTGGGCATGTGCATAAGTATATATATATTCTTTGAAAGTAAACGTTTGCAGTTCAGAAAGTTCGAATGCAGTTAAAAAGCTTGTAGATCGATGGAATAAGGTTATAGAAAATCGTGGAGGATATTTTTGAATATAAACTATTTTTCTTAAAAAAGAAGATCGAGTTCGTTTGATTTCATAAAACGGCGAGAACTTAAGCACATACGTAATAATAAGTTGTTGACAATTTTTAGGCAACTTGTGGATTCCCCTTCCGGAGTTTTGTAGATTAATTAGTTAGATTAAACTCCCACGAATTCTTGTTACGGATCGTTTTGATTGACTAATTATGAGTCAATGCGACATCAGTAACACCCTCCGACATTCTGAATCTCACCAAATCTATTAGAAATTGAAAATAACCGTGAACTGCGTAACTATTTCTCCCAAAACATGGATAGCAGGATGATTTTCTCGTGAAGTACATTTGTATGCATAGATGTAACTTAACAAGTAGAGAAGAGGGAGAAGAGAATGGGATGGGGATAAACGGAGAAGTAAGTCGAAGAGCTAAGGGGTGGTCAGGAATGTGGTAGCGGCAGTGGGAACGTTGGTGAGGAGTATATAAGAGAAAGGGAGACAAGGTGAAATGGGAGAAAGTAGAGGTAGAGGAACAAAGTCGTGCTAAGCAACTTAGATTAGTTGAATCGACTGGCCTTTGCTGGCGAACCGCCAGACCAAATTGTCAAGAGAATTGCTCTCCAGCCTTACCACTACACCGCGCTACTATTCCCAACCATCTCCTTCCTTCTTTCTTTCCTTCCTTTCTTTCCTTTCTTTCCTTCCCCAATTGTATTCCCCCGCGAATGCTAAAACAAAATGAGGAATCGCGGAACTCGCTCGCACATAATAATTCCTAGGCAACCCGTAATGTAACTTGGAAAATCAACCTAACGAATGAGTCTCATTATCGCGCTGCGAATGTAAGTTCTTTCCAAGTAATTTACTCGGACTAATCTCCAACTGGATACAAACGAGGAACACGACGATAGAAATAAATGTATGTCTAGGTGATTAGACGGGAGAATTTATTGTTTTGAATTCTGGCGTGACAGGTGTCTTTATTATCGGATTCACGATAAATCAGTGGCTATCTTTTGGTCGGCGAGGACGCGGAGGAAAAAAATCAAGATCGAGTTTGTGGTGTTGCAAGAAGTTGGTTCCAACGGATAAATGGCAGGGCAGTTGACCGAAGTGATCGATAGCAAAAACTTACTGTACAGGCTGTTAGTCCGGGGGAACAATTCTGGTATCTAGCGCTAACAAATCACGGCCTCCTTTTGTCCATATCGGTGGTACCTAGTTTTGTCCTGGACTACAATGTAGATATTGTCTCTTGGTACCCGTAAGCCAATGGACGGTACGTGCTTGCCCTAGGATTGCGGCCATGTCGTCAAACTGAAACCCTTACGATAATTGGGTGGACGGAGTTTGACCGGTGCAACTTCAAACGTCGAGTTTACTTCGTTTGCCGAAAACATACTTCGGGAATTCTAATGCTCTCGAATTCTTGCGGAAACTTGGAGATATTTCAGATGTGATCACTAGGTTCGTAGTTATTATTAATATTATTCGTGTGTATATTATATCTGTATTATTCTGTGAAGTATATTATTCTTGAATTTATTATTCAAGCATTAGAGGCACTTGAAAGTAATCAATCATTCTTGCATATTTTATGATGCTCGATTGAATGTTTCGTGTTAGATATTATTCTGCTGGATAATCGTTATTATTATTTATGGCGCTTGGATGACGATCTTGCAATGTCATAATTCCACTTTTGAAGAATTCAAGTTTGCTGTCGATTCGATTTTTAGTAGTTTTGAGGCGGAAAACCTGAGAAGTTCTGGGAGGATGGAATTTTGAGATTGCGTGAAAAATGCAGAAACATTGTAGAACAAAACGGTACATATAAATTGAGTAAATATATATCGAAATATAGAAATGTTGTTTTAGAATTGTCTTAAAAAATCGGCACAAACTTGTCGGACAACCCAATATATTCGAATAATTTTCATCAACATCGCGGACCAGTTATTTCGACAACTTTTGTAATTCCAGTGTTAATTGTCCCTATTTCTATTTCGCCTAATAAATCTAATAAATCCCGCCTGGTAATTATTACAAGAATGAATAACCCGTGGCAAACGTACCAATGTCTTTCAATCTTGTACCACGCAGGATGAAATTGAATAGCATCGAGAAAGGAGCGAGTCTTATCAATTCGTACATCGGAAGTCCGGTGTCTTCTGATTAATGAGAAATCCCAACTCGAAGTAACCGTTATCTCGTCCTTCGTCCCTAAACTACCTTCAACTTCTTGTTTGTGGTAGAAGTCATCGACAAATGCACCAGCTTCGTGTCTCGGACATTGTCTCAGAAACTGATACGAGATGTCCAAGACCGATGGATGTGTAGTCTCGGAACGGTTTATCGGTGCTGGAAATCCTTATCTCTACGGAGGGTTAATCCCGAGGAATCCCTTTCGCCTGGTATTATCTACTTTAGGTCCAAACCTAGTATTTCGAGAAGGACGTCCAAGACGTCGATCGATGCCAAGGAAAACGACGCCGCTATTCGCTCGACGTGGCACAACTTTAACACGATGACCACCGCGCCGAAATCCGTGTTATACGATACCTCGCGATACGCAAAGATCAAACTGTTTAAGGCGCTTTTAACTGTTTGGCGCTCGACGATATATCGGTTGCTTTACATCGTTATCGTAACAGTATTAATATTGAAAATATTACGAATATTAGCGATATATTTGAGATATTATAGATTCCAGTTTTAGTAATATTAGCGTCAGTGGTCACCTTTCTACGTTCTGTTTCTTATTAGTCGTCATTGCAGATCATCCGTAACGTTTTATAAGACACCGATCGATTTTTATTGTTAGATCCTTTGTACTCGTGTTATGCGATCTTATCAGTGCTACTACTAAATTCACAAATTGCCAGGTGTTCGTGTTATCGACTCGAAGCGAGAATTCGGAGAAACGTACGAGCTCGATGAACTATGCGCGGACAGAGATAGAACCGCTATATCGGCCAGGATTGATGGATTGATTGGAATTAGTTATTAATAATAACCACGCTGGTGACGTGGTTTTGATCGACGTTAATCGAATTGCTATTTCTTCCCCGTTTCTTGCGATACTATATCCACGTGTTACTAGGGAATATTATCGTCGAATATTTTGACGATACGCTAATTCGAATTAAATAGCATGCACTTTTAATGCTATTTTTAACCATGTTCTTATGGTTCAAATTAATTTTCGACGATACTCTTACGGTGTCAATCAATCTTTAACGATATTCTAGTGGCTTAAATCAATTTTAGCGGTACTCTAATGGTTTCAATTAATTTTTAACGATATTCTAATGGTTTAAATAAATTTTAGCGGTACTCTAAGGGTTTAAATAAATTTTTAACGATATTAAAATTCGTACAGTTTAAATAAATGTTTAACGATAATAAAATTCTTACAGTTTAAATAAATATTCAACGATATTCGAATGGCTTAAATCAATTTTTACGGTACTCTAATGGTTTAAATAAATTTTTAACGATATTAAAATTCGTTCGGTGTAATTAAATGTTTAACGATATTCTGGTGGTTTAAATACATTTTAACGGTACTCTAATGATTTCAATAAATTCTTAACGATGTTAAAATTCCTACGGTTCAAGTAAATTTTCCACGATAATAAAATTCTTACAGTTTAAATAAATTTTCAATGGTATTCTTATGGTGTAAATAAGTCGAGTGTGAAAGGTGATGCAGAATTATAAGGAATCATAACAGTCACTCAGGGAAAAAGATGGAGGTGGCAATGGGTAGCAATGGTGGCGTAAATCCGGGGAAGCGAGGTAAATATAAGGTTTTTTTTTTCAAAGTACCAACGCAAGCAAAACTCTTGACGCGGAGGCCTTTGCGGACTCTTCTTTATTTGACTTTTTAACAATGTGGAAGAACGTATTAAATTTTTGTTCTTCTTTCACCCTCTTCTTTGGCTCTCACGGTTGGCCATACTTTCGCGCTTCGCCTCTCCCTTCTTCGATCATTTTTCTTTTATCCCTTTCCGTTCGTCACCGCTGCAGCTTCGACCGCAGCCTCGCAAACCACATTCATTACTTTTCTCGATTTTTCATCCTCGCCACGACATTCTTCTCCGCGAATTTCTATCTGTTTTTATTTATTACGTCATAATATTGAAAGCTATTTAATTTGAATTTAATTAGCGTTTACGGTAAATCAAAATACGACCGAGAATAATATTGTCGAGAATGATCGACATTAAATCATGTTCCTCTATTAATACTTTTATAGAACTTCACGCGCCACTTGTTGATTTTCCTGCTTCTTAATATCCATATTTTTATAGAAATTCTTAAAAATATATAATTCTGCTATTCAGAGTATTATCACGTTGAGTACTGGGCCGATATCCGTGTTATACGAAACCCCGCTATAGTAAAGGTAAAAATATTAAAAATTCTACGAATATTAGAGATAAATTTGAATCGAGTTTTAATAATATTGGCGGTCACCTCCAACCCCCACGGTATTCAACGTGTTAAAATTAATCCGTTAATACATTAATTTTTACTTCGTTATCATAAAGTTAAAAGTATTAAAAATTGTACGAATATTAGCGACATATTTGAATCGAATTTTAATAATAATATTGTCATTTGTGGTCACCGATAACATCCACGGTATTCAACGTGTTAAAATTAATCCGTTAATGCATTAATTTCTACTTCGTTATCATAAAGTTAAAAATATTAAAAATTGTACGAATATTAGCGACATATTTGAATCGAATTTTAATAATAATATTGTCATTTGTGGTCACCGATGACATCCACGGTATTCAACGTGTTAAAATTAATCCGTTAATGCATTAATTTTTACATCATTATCATAAAGTTAAAAATATTAAAAATTGTACGCATACTAGCGACATATTTGAATCGATTTTTAATAATAATATTGTCATTTGTGGTCACCGATGACACCCACGGTATTAAAAATGTTAATATCACTAATATTCGCATTCATACAATGCCGATTTTTCGATGCATCGCGGATGAAGCATCGAATAAAATCAACGACACGGAATATAAAAATGATTAAGTTACTTGGATACTAGAGTATGTTGTTGCTTCGGGGAGATAACAGTAAAATAAAAATAAAAGTGGAGGCATCGTGGAAAGTAGAGGTAGCTGCAGTTGTTGGGGTGACATTTTAGCTTTCCCCGCATTTCTTTCCGCGTATCTATCTCTTCGTCAATATATCTCCTTCTCTACGAGAACGATAGTCATGGGAATTTTATAAGAGCGTCGGAAGAACTCGATACGGTAGTCGATGATATCGAACACACCCTCCATCTTTCAAACATCTCCAAGGAAACTTTTATGGCACGGAATTTACATATCTGGCGATTCCGCGTGCCATTATACAACATTCGCCCCCCAAAAAAATTTCCATCGAATATATATAATCCAGCCGTATCAACAGATATGTTTTATAGGTCAACCGGAGGAAATGATTTCCAAAATATTCTTATCGGTTCCTTCACCCTAAAACTTCTTAATTTTACTTCCTTCACATTATTTATCAACTGAGAACACGCTATGCTTGATAAAGTGGTTGATATTAATATAAACATTTGGATCATTTCTGAACAATATTAATCAAAATATTGGAATAATATGTGGATTATATTAACATAAATATTCGGATAATTTATGAATAATATTAATATAAATATTTCGATAACAAATGAATAATATTAATACACATTTCTGGATAATATGTGGATAATATAATTAACAAAAATGTTTAAGAACAAGTTAACCGACAAAAAGATAGTTTCACTACGATATTTCAGGAGGTATTTTAAATATCAAGAATATTAGTACGAATCAAAATCGAATAGTCAGAAAAGTAACCCCGGAATTTGCTGTAAATCGAAGTATCGCGTGGTTGGTTGGACTCGATGTGTAAAGTCAGATTTGTTGCCATAGGCGTAAGCTGATTTCGGTCTCGGAATCGGGAACAAGTGCGAAAACGATTCCTGCACGGAGGATGCAGGGCCATCCTCGTATTTCGAACGGATTGGAATACATTTCGGAGTTGCAGGTACCGCGTCGAGGCGAATTACGACAGCGACAGTTCGACGCGCTCCGTTGAATTTCGTTCCTCCTCATAAACAACATCGAAACCGGACCAAAGCCGAGGCTAGGATTTTTATTTACCGATCTGACGTAATTTTATTTTGCTGTATTTAATCTCTTAGAAGCTTATTCGAATAAAAAATGAGGAGATCCATTTTGAGGGGCTACTCAATAATAAACTGTTATATAATAGAATAATACTTATCTAACTTATACATAATTAGTGTTTATTGTGAAACACTATATTGTAAGTAGAAAAAGAATAATCATAATTAGCTCATATACGTGGCTAACATCTTGTGAGCCTTACATACCGGAAGTAGAAAAAGGGTTTTTTAGTTCTCACTAATGCCCATGTAACCACTAAGAAATTGAAGCGCGTGATAAACAAAAATAATTAAAAAAATCATTCTTACATTGAAATCATCAATTATCAAAATCGTGGAAAATTTCTTTTCAATCGTTTAGTACATCTTAATCGTGTAATTCATCTTTTTAATTTTTCGCCATTTCATATAACGCGTAATGTATTAAACGCGATTTCATTTAACGCGTAACGTATTAAACGCGATTTCATATAATGCGTAGCGTTTTAAACTCGACTTCATATAACGCGTAACGTATTAAACGCGACTTCATATAACGCGTAATGTGTTAAACGCGATTTCATATAACGCGTAATGTATTAAACGCGATTTCATATAACGCGTACCGTATTAACCGCGTTAAGAAACAGTAAAAGAGTTAAAAAACAGTAGCTTTTATTGTAAGAGATGTTAACAGTCTTTGAGAGACTATTTAATTGAAAGGTCTTTAATCAGTCGAAAGACTTCTTTTTTATATAAATAAAAATATTAATTCACAGCATCGAAGATGTATTTGAATACCATAAATAAAAGTATTTTTTAAAGAACGCAGAGTGAATTCTGTGATAGATTTTCTTGAATGCACTTCCGGGAACCTGGTTACCGAAGACTCTCTTTGTCACGATAAATGACAGGGCAAACGGAAACGGCGAAAGAAGCTTTCTTTTATCGACAAGATCTTTCATACGTTTCCATCGATACGTCGCGATATCGCGACTCAAGACACGATAAACGTCAACGATCTTCGAAACAAGAATAAAAGACGACACAGATTTCAAGCAAATAAATCGAGACTTCATCATTCACTTTGAAATCACAATTTACATCCCAATAAACGATTAAATACTTTAAGACATAATAAACAATTCTCGTAAATATTGACAATTAATTAACTACTCAATAAACATTGAAATTAATGAAGGAAGAATAAAACGATTAAATATTGTAAGAGCTAATAAATAATTCCCGCGAGTATTTCCGATTAATCGACTACTCAATAAACATTGAAATTGTAAACGAAAAATAAAACAATTAAATATTGTAAGAGCTAATAAATAATTCTCGTAGATATTTACAATTAATTAACTACTCAATAAGCATTGAAATTAATGAAGGAAGAATAAAACGATTAAATATTGTAAGAGCTAATAAATAATTCCCGCGAGTATTTCCGATTAATCGACTACTCAATAAACATTGAAATAGTAAACCAAAAATAAAACAATTAAATATTGTACGAGCTAATAAATAATTCTCGTAAATATTTCCGACTAATCGACTACTCAATAAACACTGAAACAATAAACAAAAATAAAACAAATAAATATTGTACGAGCTAATAAATAATTCTCGTAAATATTTCCGATAATCGACTGCTCAATAAACACAAATAAAACAAATAAATATTGTACGAGCTAATAAATAATTCTCATAAATAATTCCGATTAATCAACTACTCAGTAAACATTGAAACAATAAACAAAAATAGAACAAATAAATATTGTACGAGCTAATAAATAATTCTCATAAATATTTCCGATTAATCAACTACTCGGTAAACATTGAAGCAACAAACGAAGAATACAAACACTTCTGGCTAAATCCACGATCGAGTCTTTAAATAAATAGTAATATTCCGATATTACCACTTATTTGTTTGTTGTATTGTAGTTAACTCTCTCGATTTTATCGGGAAACTAATGAGACTGTTATTTCTCTGGAGTTCTCGGTGACTTTTTCCGAGAGTATCGAGTGGAATGCTACTGTTTTATAAAAGGAAAAGGAAACCCTAGGGCTTCGACCCGAGGCTGGGTATCGTTGGGTACACAGTGTACTGCGAGGTAAAGCACAATTCAGAGAAGAAGGTGAACGAGTGGCAAAAGGTGTGTTGTATCGAAGTAAGCCGATTTTATGTGCTTTTCTCACCGGGAATATCTACTTCGTTCACGGACCGAATCGAACGACCTGCTGACACCGTCAAAAACCCAACTGCATCTTCTTTCACGATCTGTTACGCCACCACTATTTTATAGTCCCATTAAACTCTTGCCTTTTTTCACCGTTTCCGTAAACAAGTAATCTTTCTACATTCCATCTACAGCTCTTTTATATCTTCGATGTATCTTCGTGTACAATTAACGATGAGCTAATATATTCATTAACCTTATCTCTGAGAACTGGAGTGTAAATGCACCTCCAAAATAACAAATGACTGAACGAATACTTTTCAAAACGTTCTTAGACATTTTTACTGTGATATGTTTCGCGCACGATTTGAAAAAGATTTCATCTTACATTTATTTCTTTAATTATATAAAACGTTGTCATTTTTATATTCTCAATAAAATTGTTTTATTTGTTAGCGAATTTGATTTCTTCAAAGTGTGAATTATGCCATTGGAGGTTCTTCGGTCAAGGATTATATATAACGATGGATATTACCTAAAAGAGTACTGTTTAACAAAAACTGGAACTTCATAAAGTGTATGAAAAATAATGGATTACTTTCCAGTACCACTAACACTTAATCCAATACCGCAAAGTTTACAAATAAATCGTAAAATGGGATCAAATTTTCAACTGCTACCAAACATAGTATTCACAATAAAAAAAGACAGGCAACCGATAACGTTAATACTTGAATAAAACTAGAAAGGAATGATTTTCCTCGTGGAAAAACAATGTTGGAAAGCGTTGTCAGTCGAGCGTGATAATCCGGCCTATAAGTTCCTTCGCATGCAAGAAGGTAAACTCGACGGTAGTCGTACACGGGACAAACACACCCCCATAAAGTACCATCCCTTGGCAACGCGAACTACCCTAACGAAAAATCGAACGAGTTTCGAGGTTCTTTCAACGTTCCTCGACGCATCCAGACGTCGTACCATCCACAAAATTCCAAGGTAGGACTGAAAATTTGATCAGTGCGAATCTCGACGCGAAATGCAACTACTCTACTGGAGGAGGGGGAAGGGGGCAGGTGGTAGGGGGTAGGGGGGTTGAAACTGCAAACAAGGAATGCACTGGAAACCGTGGGTGAGTGCCACTTGTCTGCCGCGCAGCCGAGTGCCGTAGGTTCCACGGAACGAGGAAGAAAGAGAGTGTCACTCGAGTCTCGAAATTTTTGGTTAACCCTCGAGTACCTTTCGAATAAACCAAATATGCTCGCTGAGAATACGTCGACTGAGAATCTGTGATTTACGAAGAATAATATAGGTTTTGTACTCCAATTTAACCCTTTTGCAGATCATATTCACCTTTTTGCAAATTAAATTCACATTATTGCAAATCAATCTTTTCAACGAATTTGTTTTCATAAGCTATGGTAATAAAAATAATGTCCAATGTAAAGTTATCGTTCCGAAATAAAAATATTGTTGCAAGCAAAACGTTAGAAAGTGACTTTGCCTAAGTGTTGGATTACAAACGAACCACGATATTTTCTCGATAGAAATTTGTATTTCGAAATTTCGAAGGAAAAAATAAGTTCGGAAGGTGACATTAAGAAATATCGAGTTGTCGCAAAGTGTCAGAGGAGAGGAAGGCACAAGGTTCTAACAAGAAAGGTAAAAGTTTCGCAATCACATCTTCCCCGAAAGTTGAAGATACAGTTCGGATACGCGACGAAGCCGAGGACGATTGAAGTTAATCGTAAGAGAGGAGACTGTCAAAAGACTCGAGACGTAAGTTACAGGAAGGTGTTATCCGAGGGCGAACCAAATCTGAACTTTCAAATGGATGGAATTTTCTACGACTCGCACGGATCCGATCTACCGATTACTCGAAATTTAGAAAACTTGGAAAGATGTTTCCGAGCGCGATATATGTACCTCTTCGAGATAGTAGCCGAACGAACTTCGTAACTTGACCTCGATTTTCTTAGATAATAATTGAAATATGTAACCTCCCTTGCAAGCAATCGATAAAATATTAGGTCATTACATAAATAATGTCGTTTTTGAACTCTAACTTAGAAAATTATTAAATATCATCTGTAGGTCGATGAATGTTGATATTATAAGATAGAAGAGTCGTATAAATTTTGTATATTGTATTCCATATTAATTATACATTTCGCTTAATACGCGATTCGTCGAAGTATCCCCCTTTCTTCATTATTACTATTTTACATATTTTCGACATACCCCAACAAGTTTGCGTAATGTTTCTTGCCGCATAGTTCGCCAACCTTTTTGTAGTAAAGTCATTTCTTGCGGGGAAACTAAACACCGACCGATAGCAATAAACGTACCCGACCGATTTTAAAGGTAACAAAATCATATTACACCCAGGTGCCAATACAATATATGTCTGCATGGCAAGAAAATCGTTTAATATTAATGGTAAAATTATAAAATGGACAAAGGTTTTATATTCTATTTACTTTTAATGTTCATTCTAACGTTTGAAGTAAACGTTAGAATGAAGCCGAAGCAAGTGATCCCAAACTTTTGACCGGTAGTGTAGACCACTTTCATAATTACCGGCATATATGGTAAATAAGAAACGACATTATTTATGGGATGACTTAATATATCCTCGTTGATTTAAAAAAAGGGTCCGAGTAAAGTCGAATTCAAGGAGGAACTAACGAGACAAAAGTAAAACGTGAACGGAACTATGATCAGCTGCAATTAGGCTCGCACCCTTGGGTACCATCGCTCTTACTCCGCTTCGGTCTTCTTCCAAATAGGGAGATCCTCCCTACAGATTTTCTGCCAGGAACTGAAGGGAAAAAAAGGAAAACTCAGTCGCGGTTATCCCTGGAGTGCGACAAACAACTAACGCTCCAATAAATTTCCATCACGCATCAAAATATACTGCTCGTGGTAAACCATAATGTACCATTAAAAATGTTAAGAGCTGATAACAGACATCGAGGTCCTTCGTCGATCGAGATTAAAGGTTCCCCGGGAAGTAGATAATAAAATCAAGTAGATAAAGAGTCGAATGAATTGTAACGAAAAATATGCAAAAAATAGTATTACGTTTTAAAATTACTGCTTTTTAAAAAAGAAAGTCCAAAATACGAATACTCATCTTAAGATAACGTAAATAAAGAATCAAATTTATATTAACAGAAAATATGTAAAGAAAGAATATTACGATATTAATTACTTCTTTTAATAAAGAAAGTCAAAATACGAATACCCATCTCAAGATAAAGTCCATAAAGAATTAAATTTATATCAACGAAAAACATGTAAAAGAATAATATTAAAATATCAATTATACTTTTTTCAATAAAGGACTTCTGAACGAGTGAAAACTGTCCACTAATGGCTGTTCCATTTCATTCTAAATATGTTTCACGTACAAAATCCACATTCGAAACCGTAGTGATTTCATCTTCGGATAAGAAGAGAAGAAAGAAATGGTAAAAAGAGAAGGTGAAATGGAATGGGGATGAGCTTCTTTGGTGGTTTTGGTCGTAGGGACGAATGTTCCGCATAATTGTAGCGAATTAAATTGGTCTACGACGGTTCAGCAGGAAATCACTTCTCCCGGTGACCCACGTCATTATTTTCCGGTGGCTTCCGAACGCCTTCCAGAGTTTACGTACTTGTCGTACTGTGGGGTTCGTTAGCGAACTTCCCTGGGGTTCATTGGGTTTTTGTTAACGAGCCGTAGAACGGACTCGTTTTCAAGGGGTAAAAACTTTTACCGGCGCTCCATTATCTCCAGTAGAGCCACCTTCGAATTCTCGGCTCGCGCCGTGCCGAGCTTACGCCGCGAATTATTATTTCATTCTAGGAACATGTTACGAAAACCCTTTCGTGGAAGCACAATAAGACCGCGGATAAATGCTACTTATATTCAACTACTTTCTAGTCTTTCATACAATAATTCTTCCGGCGAATTGTTCTACCGAATACAACCCTTTCCTTGGTTTCCATGGAAGTCTAGTCATTCCGAAGAACTTCGAAAAACAATTCTGTCGTGCACTTATTGTTAGATAATATTTGATTAGCCAAGAAATTCGTGCGGTTTTTAACATATAAATTGAAAATTATTTTTATTATATTGTGCATACTTTTTGATTTTTTTAAATCAATAATGTATTGTTCGTGCTGACTTATAATAGTTGCCTATTATTTGGACAGCTTCATAATAACGTGTTCATACAAATTTCTTCAATTTTACGTAAAAAATTCCGTTTCTTGGTAGGCCTATACAAAAGTTTCTATACAAAAAATCTTGAGTATCTACAATAAATTGTTGACAACTCAAAAAATTCATTTTAATAATCAAAGTATTACTTTACCTATCACCGTTATCTTATACATTGTCCGCGTGTCTGATAGGTTCACTCACCTGAAATAAAGAAATATTACATGATAATTATTCCCATAATTAATACTACAAAATCAAAGTATCAACCAGCGTCGAAATAACATAATCAAGATTTTTATCGCAAAATATGGGATCCTCGGGTTCGAAGTATCGGGATAATAATTAATCAGCAATAATATCATACTTTAACACTACAGCTACCAAAAGGTCAAAATAGCCGGTCCACACTTTTCATTAAAATTATTCCAATATTTTATATATTTCGCGTTTATATACGTGACGCGTATAATTCGATCCATTAATTAACTCGGATCCTCCAGCCATCAATTAATCCAGCTGTACAATAAAATGTGTAAATATAACCGAGTTTAAGTTCCGTAGTTTTAGTGTTAATCGTAGTTACACGGTCCAGGAGTATTCAAAACAGTAACTAGGGGTAAAAACAATGGCCGTGGTGTAGTTTTTGTTAACGATGAGATACGCGATAGTGAGTTGACCAATTTTATCAGAGCGGTGATCACGTTATCCGAGGGTCTTTTTTTGTGAGCGGTCGACCGAGCTAGAGTAAGCTAGAGCCATGCTAGAGCAAGTGGAAGCAAGTGAGAGGAAAGCATCGGATGCAAAAAGGGTTCGATGCTTAACAAGGGATAACCTCGTTAAGGACCACGGAACCAGCTTGTGTGTTTTACAAGTTAGGAATTAGGTTGATTAGCAGCAAGTCGAATCGCCGGCTACTAAAGAACGAGTAGACCGCTATTTAACCCTTTGCACTCGAAGAATATTTCGGTATAAAGGAGGAATTAGTTGGAGAAGTAATTCCTTTTGTGATACCGATTAACGAATTATAAACGGCCCTTTTCTATGGCGGTTGAGGAATGAATATTATAATATCAATGTTATATGAGTCGCTCATTTATATTATTATATATAACTCCTCGGTTAAGTGATTAATATAAGTGATTAAGTTATTAATATATATATTATTAATTTTCTTGAATTTTGGTTTGATAAAGTTAGTCATTTTGGTTGTTGACCGGCTCATATGATTATTTTATTAATTTAATATGCGTGACAAATAGATGAATTTGGAATTAATTGATACAAACGCATGTCGCCGTTGGTGCGCTTACCGAGTGCAAAGGGTTAAATCTTCCCCCGAAACACCCTGTGCGCCGATAAAAATCCTATTTGAATAAAATCCTTAATCTCCGCCATTGGAATCCACTCGAAATCTCTTGTTTTGCGAATCATCCCGCATGTATTCGATGTATCTCGCGTTTTATTCCACGGAACAACGGATCCAACTTAAGCGACTATGGAAGTGGATACCGGAAATAGAAAAATGCAATGCTATCTATTTAAAGAACGGGGGACGTCAGCTCGTGAGATACGAAGTTTCGAGTTTAAAGTTTCAGCGTAGTTCCGAGGGAAGATTCTAGGCTTGACAAATAGAGACAGAAAGGGAAACAACCGGCGCCATGAATCTCGCGAGTGGGACTATCTTTTTCTACTTCTGTTTCTTCGAGTTCCACGTGTTTCCTAATGATACATTATTCAGCCTTTCGAAAACAGGCAACTAAACCTTCCGGGACATCTAATATTCGTCGTTTACAAAACAGCCTGATTAATCACTGGAATCGGCTCTTATCTTTGCTACACGGGCCACGTGACGAATGAATTATAACGGTGAAACATTATTCTATTGTATTATACTATATTATTATAATAATCATTATTATATTAACCCTTTGAGAAACTGAGTATTGAATATTACTAAATATTATTACTGAAAATATTAATGAATATTAAGAAACTGAGTGGTGACTGAAAGTAACCTTTCCAGTGCAAAGGGTTAATGAATATAATTATACATATTAATAATTATTATATTATTATACTGTATTATATTATATTATTAGGTTACCCGGCAAGTTCATGCGATTTAATCGCGTGAGTGGAAAACGATTGTTTTTCAATTTTGTATATTATTTCCATTTTCTGTATTATATAATATATTGTCAGGTTTGGGATTTATACATTTTTCCTATTCTTCAGACAGGTAAAAAACGAATTTTTTATATTATAATAAAGATGAAATATAATATAATATAATTATTATTATATATTCAACCCAGTTAAACGTATCGATGAAACTCAATCGAATGAATTCACTTAATTGACTTACAGTATTTAGATCCAACTATATTTTTAATTGAAATAATAACAAAATTTATTTTAAATTTAATCGACATATAATTCACGTTCTAATGAAATTATTATAAAGTAATTATAATGATTAATAACAGTTTCGAAGAAATAATAATTATTCTAATATGAACAAATTCAAATATCTTCATTCTAACATTCGAGTAACTACTAATCATTAGAGACTAATTAATAATCTGTATTAATATTATATTAATAGTCCTGAGATTATTAATCTCTCCACTATATTAACAGACTTATAATAGAGTTAATTATGATATTATAATTATTAATCGTAGTCTCTTCATTAGATAAGAAAAACATATCGGCAGTCGGAGTCGAAGGGTTAGAAGAAAAATGAAGGGGATTAAGTTAATTCGGTCGAAATCGTTTGCATACGCGATGTGACACTCGAAGTGATGCAGAGTCGTGGAGTTCATCCGGCTTGAAACGCGTTGTTTTTTCGTGGGACGCGGTAAAAAAGCGTGTCACCAAGTTGGAAGGAAAGAGGCCACGTGTTTCGAAATGACACGATTCCAGGGTGTCCGGGAAGCGGAATGCACGAATATCGTGCCTGATTCACGAGCACCATTAATTTAAAAAGAAGGAAACTCGGAGGAACGAGTTAACGGGACTTTCAAGAAAAAGGAAGAAACCATCGGCGCGCTACCATGATCCCGATTTCCGGCGTAACTTTAACCCTTTCAGTACCTTAGAGCCGATATATCAACCTTGTTGGCATTCCGAGATATACCTTGATCCAATATATCGTCTTTCCATTTTGAATATAATTTAAAAACATGTAATAACATGCAAAAATTAAAGACCTCAAAAATCACATATTTTTCGAAAACTTATAATATACTATTATAAGGAGTAAAACTGATTCGACTGTGTACCTAGTGTTACTTGAAACACAGTTAACACGTTGAACACCGATACCAATATTACTAAAACTCGAATCAAATATATCGCTAATAATATAATCGTAAAAATGGCAATATTTTTAACGTTACGATAACAATGTAAAATAAACAATGTTTCGTGGAGCACTTAAACAGTTTTATTCCTACAAATTATATAGATATATTTGATTCAAGTTTTAGCAATATCAACATCGTCGGCCACCGATGTTAACATCTCAAAGTCGAGAACTCGATGTCAACAAACCTTCAGCTTGTATTCGTGATTTAACCTCTTAGCTACAGCTGGACTTTACGCGGCGCTGTATCTTTGTACGGCAATGTTCCACGCGGAATGCGCGCTAAAAATCATGTACGAATATGCTCTGTAAAAGGGTTAACTTATGTTGCAAAACCTGTATAATATAATATAGACACTGAATATGTACATTGTTAATAATCATCCAGACATTTCAATAGAATGAATTCGTGGTACAATAATTGAACGGATTATATCCTAATTAGAGGGAAATCTTTTGGTGCAGGTTTAATTCCTTTAAAAGCAGAGGGGTGGAGAGGGATGAAGGGGCAGGTAGGATGGAGTCCCCGTGGGTTGGTGGATCCCGTTGTTGCGAAAGGATATCAGGATGGAGTACGAAAGTGACTTTACCATCCAGGAAATTACACGTCCTTCCATGCTTTAAGTTGAAGCACGGGGGTAGAAGGAACAGGCAGGGTTGTCGGGGGGGGGAGGTTGGTTCGGGGTTTGCTCTCTCGTCTACGTGTTCCCGTGGTGTGTGTCAGCCGTTTAGCATCTTCCCCGTATCCTTTCATTGAAACGGGACTCGCTATTAATTGCTATTCGTGTCTTCGACGCGTAATTAATTGTCGAAATTTCTCATGCACTCTCGGTGTAATTGCGTCTGAGCTTTACCGGGTTCCGCTCGCGCGACATTATCCAGATGCCCCGCCAAACGAGCGAAGCCCAGGGAAAAAAGAAAGAAAAAAGATACCACCGAAAGAAAAGAGGGGACTCGAAGGGTTGAGTCGAGGGTCGGAGGAGAGGAGACACGTCTTCGTTAATTACGATTCGTGTTTCCGACGCGTAATTAACTACCGACATTTTTGAATACGGCGCCTCGAAAAAAATACTGCCACGCATCGCGGGTTATTATGAAAAATTTACCACGCACATTCAACGCGGCACGCATATTTAACGTTGTTTATGAAACTAATTATGACACTGGGAGATGAAATGTTTCAGTTCGCTCGAGGTTTATGTGTCGGTTATTGTTTCATTCGTTATCCGCATCCGGCTATAAATAAATATAACGGAAATCCGTTACTTTCTGTCGTACTTTGTAATATTATTATTGCATTTTATTGATAGTCAAGTTATAATTATAATAATATATCATTGTATATTATTTAGAATTGGAAATATAGTTGTGTTCAAAATTAAATCACGAGAGTGTGACTTGTTGCACTATTAAAATAGGGTGCTGGTACTTTATTCATTATCTTCAAATAATCTTCAAGTAATCTTCCAATCATTTTAAGACAATTTTTATTCACTTTAAAGTAATATAAAGTTCGACAACAATATTTAATAGATTGGTTATAATTAATTAATATATGGCATTTATCTCAAACTCTTAAACTTGCTATTCCCACTGCAGACAATTATATTACGAAGTGTAAACAATTTTTTTATTAACAATGCATCATAATATACGACTGAATTTCGAACTTAATTCGTCTTTATTTCGCATTGTCAAATTCTATGTTGCAGTAATTTCAGCTGTAAAATGCCGGTAGAAGAATTAAAACTGAACACGAAATATAAGCAGAGGAATTGCCGTTATCAATTTTTCCAAGCAGAGAAAATGATAAGTGGTGTTTTAGGATGAGCAAGGAAACGGGAAACAGGAAGTTAGCGAGGAAGAAATAACTAGGAAGTGTGAGTGTCCCCCGGTGGCATTGGCGCGTCAAGGGATCTTTCGGGAAAGTTGGAAGGTCTCGGGTTGACTCTCCTCGAGATTAATTATTCCGGATACAAGGACTCACACCCCTTTCGCGTCGAGGCACCCGCCAGCCACCCGAGTGCCACCCTCGAACTTCCAACCAGGTTGCAGGTGTGCCTTACAATAATCTCATCCACTCGTAATATTTCGCGAATTACCAACTTAACCAAGTATTCTCCAGTTTCACCGACATAATGCGATCATTTCCATAATCACATGCGCCATTCTAAGCGGCATAGAAACAATACCCTCTTTAAATACCCGCCAATTTTACTAGGGAAATCAAGGATCGAAAATAAAGTTCGATCAATTGAACACAATTTCACGATTGGATTTCTCGATCGGTGACACTTTGACACGTAGAGTAGAAATCCATGTCGTTGCAGACTCTGAATTCCTATATTAAAAATATTCTTCGTGTTGCGCATTGTCAAATATAGCGTTATTCATTTATTATTCATTTATAATTGATTGCGTTATTTATATTGGAAATATATATCGGTTATGAATCAACCACATTGCCGAACTCAGAATTGTATAATCGATAAAAAGAGGATTAAATTCTTCGAATCCAATACCAGTTATTAAAAAATATAATGATTCGATATATCGAGTCCAAGACTCAAAAGAACAAAAATTAATCAACCCAGCAATAAATTTGTATCAAAATAACCGAGTATATTGAATAAGTCTGATTGGCTCACATCTTTTCTTGAAACAAGAAAGTGATTCCAAACCACCTTAAACCATCCTGGATCACCGATCGAAAATCGAAGGCGGGTTAATTAACCCGGCGGAGTTAAGCGTGCTAATTACGAGCGACTTGGCAAAGTCGAAAGAAAACGAGGCAGCGAATCAAGAGAAGTAAACTCAAGCAAAAGAGTTTGAAATACAAAATTCGGCGGGGCCGAAGGGAGGGGGGTGATTTTACGAGATCGTATCGGTGATACAGAATATCGGGGAATTGTCGTATGGACGAGGATTTTCAATTACTGATTTCATCGAGAATCGGGTCAGCATTGACACAGTGTCAATATCTGTTAGCATTGCTATTATTAAATGACAGACTGCGAATCGCGTCGCGCTGTCCCGAATTTCAGACGTTCGTTGTGCCTGTGTTTAATTTCAAAAAGGACGGAAACAAAAATCGGATTATATATTAATCTCTCGCGTTCCAATCACCAGCCGTGTAGATTGCATTATCTCCGCTCATCCTCGGCGCGTTTCAATGAACACTGTATTTTTAATGCCGTGCATATACGAATCAATTGATCTCATGTAAATCCGTAGAATTGATTTCGAAACTATCGCACGATGAAAAGTAGCACCGGATTTAATGTCGGGACTATCACGATATAATCAATCGAATAAACATTGTTACGAAACAAGTACATTCAAATGAAATCTTGTAAAATCAGCTATTAAATCCTGGTAGGAATTGGAGGGACATTTTTCCAAAATTTTATAACCCGAATCTGACTAAAATCCAATAAATGCGAAGTACAGGAACGCGTGGATATCAAATCTAACTCGATACGTCAGAATGCGAGTGCGAGTATCGATGAAAATTCCAGCGGAACGCGGAATGTTTGTGGATCGAGAAGCTACGGATATTTACGAGTAGAGTTCGTACGATCCAAAATAAAACTCGTGACGATCAAAAGTAATTCGGTGTTATCGAGATGAAGGAAGGTTACAGATGACATTCGGGGATCATTTCGAATATTAATCCTCTGCGGTTATTTGTCGTGCGTGACTCGACATCATGTTTCGTTTCAACAAGTCCTATGTCGATCGAGATTCGACGTCACATTGTATTCCAACGGGTACTATATAGGTCGAATTAATCCAACATAAATTGTAAGTTGTAAACGATAACAACCAATGTTTTTTAAACATTAAAATTGTAATTGATAGAAATATATTCATCTATAAGTTTAATTAATATTGTACTTCATATAAATATTTTCACATATCCATCCATAAGTTTAATTAATATTGTACTTGATATAAATATTTTCACATATCAATTTATAAGTTTTATTAACATTGTACTTGATATAAATATTGTATACCCATCCATAAGTTTGATTAATATTGTACTTCAAATAAATATTTTCGCATATCCATCCGTAAGTGTAATTAACATTGTACTTGATATAAATATATCCATCCATAAGTTTAATTAATATTGTACCTGATATAAATATTTTCACATATCCATCTATAAGTTTAATTAATATTGTAATTGATACCAATATTTTCACATATCCATCCATAAGTTTAATTAATATTGTACTTGATATAAATATATCCGTCCATAAGTATGTTGTTGTGTTAGTAAGCTGCTAAAATATCGAAATAACTGCAAACTAAACGATACCAATCGAGTCAGCGAATAAGAAAATGAACACGCGAGTAAAGAAGCGAGTAAAGAAGCGAGTAAAGAAGCGAGTAAAGAAGCGAGTGAAGACGCCTAAGGAAAGTACATTGTCTCGGTGATTTTGATGGATCATGGATCCGATTGGTAGCCGCGATGATAACGAGACTAACAGAACGAGGGAAACGAAATGTCAATATCAGAGATAGCCGTCTCACCTTCCTCGCGTGCAAACCGCACAAGTATAATTGAATATCGGGAGCTTGGAAGCCGGCGTTCTCTTTCGAGCCTTCGGTTATTAGCGCTAATGATTTTACAGCCCCGCGGCTGATTTAGTGCCGCATCGCGTTTTCCATTCTCTCTTTCACCCTTCTTTCTCTGCCTTTTTGTATTCCCTGCCTTGCCATCCACCCCCTTGCCGCCCCACCCTTATAATTCCATCCTCTTCGTTTTCCTTCCACCGACGGTACCCCGTCGACTTTTCAACGGGCGTGAAAAGGATTAAAATGTTCCAACCTGTATCGCGTTTCTGATCAAATGACAGGTCGAAAGGAAAGTATTAGTCTGTCGTTGAATATCAACCTAGTCAGCCGTCAATCGTAGTTTGATAATAATTTTTTTCTTATTAGTCGCAGTTATTAAGTCGAATATGATATTAAATATTATTTTTGTAATATTACGGATATTAATTTTTACTCTTTTAGAATCTGATTTTTCCTCATTTTTATTTCTTATGTCAAATTCTTTCTTAAACTTTCTTATACTTCTTCAGCTTACTTTGGTAGTTCGAGTATTAATATGCTTCCTTCGTTTTTCGCATATCGTTCACATTTATCTGCTATCGTTCCCCAACTTTCAGTGTTTCCGTGCATATCTCTTATCCTAATTGGCTGTAAACTCCGAAACTCGTTGTCGGATCGAATTCGTACATTTACCTCTTAGTCTTCTTGCTAGGTAATCGAGACTTCCTGGAAACCTGATTCGTGCCTCGATCGACGTAAATTAGGCTACGCGAATCAGTTAACCGTTTGTTCCTGTTTATCTCTGAGAACATACTTGGCACGGCTAAAATCGATCAAGATAAAATGATCAATTGAGCCGTTTATCTTGAAAGCCCATTTTCCACCAAATCAAGTTAACATTTAAAACGTTACAAAGTAACCTTGTGTAACTATCGGCTTGGCGGGAAAATGCGTGCGGTTTGCATCACTATTTTACGGGGAAATCGAGGGCTTTTGTGAATTCGGATTTATCAAATTTTCAGAAGATAGGAAAAAGTTGTGTGTCAAAACGAACAGTGCATCTGAATAATTTTTAAATATGTATATAAAATCGAAAAAAATTACCTTATTGGCTAACTTTATACGATAAATGTTAACCTGATTTCTTTCTTTTTCGAAAATGCATTTAGGCCACTGATAAAATAAACGGCTCAATTATCCCGAATAACACGGTGAACAATGGAATTCCTGTCTTCCAGTAAAACGTATTCGTAATCAACGTATCCGGCATATTTGAGTCGAGAAATTTCCGTGAAACGCGCGAGATTATTTATTCGGGGAAAGTCGCCTCATCGAGTCAGCCTTTTTAATTAAGTTGCAAACAATAATAAGTTTGATTGCGAAACTTTCCGGCTGGCATGCGAAGGAAGAAGAATGATCGAATTTCAACGATGGCGGAACTTTAATCATAGCCCACTTAACAAACGTACTATTCTAATTAATAAGAAGTTTTCTAATTAACAACTGCACTCGGGATTACCGAGTACGTAGTAATCGCGGTGCAATTATGAGTAACGTAATAATTAAACCGAGATATCCTGGTCACTTGGATTTCCGCGGTGATACGCCATTTTATTTCAACCGCGGAATCCCATTCGTCGAGCGATATCGCAAAACCAATTATTAGAATCAACAATTATTTCTCTCCTTACGTGTTTCACCGAAGCGCGAATGTTTTCTGGTACTTTGGAGCTGACGGGGCTACATTCATTTTTTTTGCAAAATTATTCCTATACTTTTTCATTCGCCATCCACTTTCAGAGGAGGCACATCGCGTTCTGGAATATAATAAATTATTTCTCTTGTTCTCCGCTTTCACCGTCATTTCCTTTCTCGCTTTCCTCATCTCATCTTCCCTTCTCCCTCTGCGCTCGGCGAATATCTCCTCGTTCAATCCCTCGTGCTCTTATACCGAGTAATATTAGTACATATTCAACGTGTCTACAGTGTGTGCCTTTAGTGTCTGACCAAATACGGATCCAATCTACTTCCGGTCGAAACTAACCGGTTTTAGGAAGTTTGGAGCATCGTCGAAGGTTTGAAAACATATTTTTGGAGAATTATGGTTTGGAAGAAATAATATTGGAAGAATTATATATATTGGGATAAAAAAATTTTTAAATACCCAAAGATCAGATCTACTTCGGACCGAAACTAACCAGTTTTAGATAGTGTGGTGCATAGATATTTGTTTGAAAGCATATTTTTTGGAGCCAATCTATGTCACCCGCTGATCAGATGTTTGAGAAACACCCTGTATATAACTGGATACACATATGTAGATATGGGTGAAACAATATTCCGGAACTCGGATATCAGAAGGAATATAATCAAGAGTATGGAACTCGTAGTGATCCAATTCCGGAAACTGACGGTTCGTTATAATACGTATATCCTGGAAATGTGATATCGTGAAATTTTAAACAATTTCTTAGGATTATGTTAACCGCGACTACGTTTATTTTCTCCATACGATATTGAGACAAATTTAATATCTAGAATTGGGGAAATTATTGGAAGTAAGGAATTTAATATTTAGAATCCAGAAATATAATATTTAGAATTAAGAAGTTTAATATTTAGAATCCAGAAATTTAATATTCCGAATTAAGAAACTTAATATTCAGAACCCAGAAATATAATATTTAGAATTAAGAAGTTTAATATTTAGAATCCAGAAATTTAATATTCAGAATTAAGAAACTTAATATTTAGAATGAAGAAATCTAATATTTAGAATTAAGAAATGTAATATTCAGACTCAAGATATATAATATAATATATAGAATTAAGAAAGTAACAATTAGAGTAAAGAAGCTTAATAATCAGAATCAAGAAATGTAATATTTAGATTCCAGAGATTACCCATTAAAAAAATTGTAGGGAAACATAGTCGACTTCGTAGCACCGCAATAATTTACTTCCACTCGTGATGGAATATTTTCGAAAAGCGTAGAGTTTCGAATTTTTCGTTGTCCCAGTTACGTCGCTGGGAAGATAATACTCTCGATGGAAAGAAATAAGAGAAGCTCAATTATGCAAACAAGCAAACCATTATTCAACGTGGTCAAAGTAAGTGGTTCGGTACGTAGGTGGAAAGATACATACATAAATGCATAACGCGTGGTTGCTGTATATCTGCATACATAAATGCATAAATAAATCCGTATGTACGTAGGTACGTAGAGGTACATAGTTACATACACATCCGCGAACACGGATAGACACGTTTACGCGTCTCCTACGAGGGTTTACCTCCATGGGCCAATTAATATTTCAATTTGAACTTTCCCATGCAAGTAGCTGGCAAGGCGAGAACCCGCTCCCTTGTTTGTGAAGTAAAATTTACCGGTGCATCCACATCTAATTCCGAACAGGCTACCTTTCCTAGGTGCGAATATATTAATATGTCTCGGAAATATTTTTTACAAATTTATATCCTTGCTCAGGATCATGGATGTCCATTAGATGTGTTTGTAATTTTATGTTGGTAGAATATCGTTTCATCGAAGAAATTGTTTATTATGTTTCCCGCATTCTGCAGGGTATCCCAAGTAAAATAGGTGTCCTAATTCTACGGCGATATCCGTTTTCGCGTAAAAAAAATAAGTGCTCCGGAAAATGATATAGTAAACGGCAACGGAAAGTAGTCTCTTTCGGGATATTGGACATTTAAAGTTCGAGGCTATTTAAAGACATTCGAGTAATGCAAAAATGTTTCTCGTATTATCATCATTAAGGAAGATTCTTTGGTGAATTGTTTCACACGACACCTCTGCATATTATTTTAAATAAATGGAGTCATAAGTAATTACATTTGTCATGTTAGAATATCGCGACAAGATTATTGTATTTTGACGAATAAAGTAAGATTACAGGACGAAAAGTTTGACGAGAGTGATTTCAGTGTCCAATCGTTATTTTCGAGGTTAAGGTTCGATGCTCGCGAAGATGGTTGTTAGAAAGTCCATCGAGCAAACCGACAGCCAGATGATTTTAAGTTTCCAAAGTACTTACGGATACTATTGGAAATTGACTAGCAGTTTTTCATCCTCCTTCGCTTGAAAGCCAATCGAGGGTAAATTATATTGATTAACGAGTACCGGGTACACTATAAATGAGGGGAATGAGAAGGAACGACGAAGGGAGGGGTAAAGGGTCAGAGACACAGAGAGAGAGAGATACGGTAACGATGGTAAATCAACCACGAAGAGGAAAATTATATTCGGGAAATTGACCGCGATACTTGATCGATACCACTTCCCAAATAGTCTACTAACTGGCTATCCAGGAAGTTTTCAGTCAACCAATAAGTCGACTTTAACGAGAACTTGGAACTTATGGATACGTTTTATATCGATACCCTACCTAACCGTAGGATACTTCTTACCAAAACTACGACTACTTCGATCTCGAATTTCTTGTACATCTTATACACAAAGTAAATGGGTATTATACCTATTTCTTACTTCTTGTACACACCGTAACGCCAAATATGTAAGCGTACACATGTTGGACCGAAGTAATAGTAGTTCTGGTTAGCAGTACCGTTAGGTTAGGTATTATACCTATTTCTTTGGTTTATAAGATGTGCAATTTGGTATAATTAGGTGTAATTAGGTGTAATATGTATAACTGCGTTATTGGATAGACTATGTTGCCCGGGATACCCTGTATGATAAAGATAATTACAAGATACATAATTAATAATCCTTTGCGGTCGCAGCGGGCTAAAATTCATATTTCTTTATAACACAACCTTTTCAAGCATATAAGTAGTATAGTAATATTAATATAATTTATTAATATACTTTATTATAATAATTATAACATATACGCCATCGCTTAGTAACTATCATTTAGTTCCGCTTCTATTGGCGCAAACAATTATGCGCGTCGAACTTACAATTAGCCGATTTACGACAGCAAAGGGTTAAATATAATTCCTTCTATTTAATGAATCGCTAGAAAACATTAATGCTACTATTAATTAAATATTAAACGATGGGATTTTCTTCGATCGACACTTCGAAGGAATTCAAGTCCTTGGATTCGTGGAACGAGGCAGTCCAATGGCAAGAAGAGGATCGGCAAGTCTTGAAAAGTATCGCGATAAATGCTCGTAGAATCGTTTATCGCGATTGTTACTTCTCTGACAGCAATTATCGCGAAGTGACGAGGAAACCAACGGCGATAAAGCCTTGCACTGGGAATCCGATAAATGAACAGTTGACACTTCCTAGCAAAGCAATCTCCTACGATTTAACACGGAACTTTTCCGTTATCCTTCATCTGATCCTCTTTGATGGATCAAAGGAAACGGTTTACATACGGAGGATATTTCCTCGACTACAAACTGACAGCAAACCATCGAATAAAAGTCAGCTTGATTGACAGCTATTAATAATAAATAAGTGTACAAAAAATAATAAGACTCCGTGGAATTAAAGGCAAGGATAATTATGAAACTCGATATAAATCAATAGCTGTATTAATAAATTATTAGAGTGTCATCGCTGCCGATATTATTATCGGACACGTTAATTTATGATACGACTTTGATGTGCATGGTATTAAGATTATACTTCAGAATATTTTTTGAACGATTTTTTTAACATTTGCTTTAATTTGGAAGTGGAATTAGAAACAGTTATGATGTTTTATTTAACATTATTATATAATAATATCGTCGCTGTTGAAATTATTATGGGGCACGTTGATTTATAATAGGACTTTAATGTGCTTGGTATTGAGATTGTATTTCAGAATTTCTTTAAACCAATTTTGTAACATTTCCTTCAATTCGGAAGTGGAATTAAAAATAGGTATGATATTTTATTTATGGAAATTACTATTGATACGTTTGAAGGTCTCGCGATAGAGTTGGTAATTCCAGTTTCTTCGGAAAAAATTGGATAATCGCTTCACGATATGCCAACGCCGAGGATCACAAAAATCGGGATAATAGGGAAAATATTAAATATCAATTAATAGAAATAGGATCGATTCTAGAATTAGAATTACAAATATATATAATTCGAATTAATATCTACACACACACATATATATATATACACACACACTTCCAAGCGATTTATACCTCCCTCAAACCAAACGACTAAGTTTCAAATATTAATTAAACAAAGTAAATTGTGTAATAAAAACCACCATCGCCAGGCAGCATTAATTTTTGTGGTTGAAGTGTGGCGGAAGGCAGACCGTGAAAGTTCGTCTGGTAAGTAATCGTTAGTGCATTAGAACACTCGCGTTGATCGTGGTGGTTGTCGGTAAAGAAAAAAAAGGGGGGGAAAAAAGGAAGCATTCGCGCGAGTGGTTTCGAGTGCGCGAATAGTCGCACCGACTCGTCGCTCGAGGGCGAGTACTAACTCGGGTCGAGTACTCGTCTCAAGTACCTATACCATCTCGGGAGTCATTCTTGAGTAGCGTAAGCACCTCAAAGTGCACGTCGGCATATCGTCACGACGCTGTGCGACGCTATGCGTCGATGAATCCGCGGACCCCTTGTGCTCTCTCTATTAAATCTCTAGCGACAGACCCGCGGGAATTCATCGTGCTTTTATCGTCCCACCCTTCGCGCGTCGTTAGTGTAACCGGAGATCAAATTCTTCTAATGACTCTGACTTGTTGCCTAGTTGTAATATCCTTTTAATTGATGCTCATAATTATTGTGAATTAAGATTGATTAGGATACGATACTCCAGAAATAATCTATTAATAAATAAATATGTAACTATAAGCGAGTATACATTCGGTACTTCTAGTGTTAACCTTCTCCCCGTGAACTGGTATCCAAAGCATACAAACAAAAACATACGAAAAAAGTAGTCGAATGGAAATGGAAATTTTTCACAGCTTTCTTAGAAATACCACCTGTTTCACACACAATTTGAAGAAAATATCTTCCTAAACATTTGTTTTAATTTATACAAAACATAGTCATTTTGATATTGTAAATAAAATTTATGAATTTGTTCAAACCGATCTTCTTAAAAATCAATAAAATAATACAAATACTTACGCAACCGAGGTTGCTTCCTTATATTTTGCATTGCAATTGTATGGGATGTAATTACACCCCACTACTCGGTTAATAAAAAGATTACCGTTAAAATATCAGTATTTAGAGGGAAGGTTAATAATCCGCGGAATTAATGACACAGCAGGGATACTGTTCTTTCTCAGAAACGCGTATTCTCGTAAGGATAACTCGGCATACGCTTTTGATTGAGTCAGTGGAAAAGGAACAATGGCGGCACGTGCCACGTACACGTTTCTGTATCGATATATTAAGAACCCAGTGGCGTAGCTGTTAAGCTAAGGATACCAAGGTGGAGAGTAGATGAAATAGAGTCGTCTCACGGCGGAAGTTTCCGGCAGCAGGGTTGCATCTAGGCCGCGGAATTATTAATTTTAATTACACGAGGAGAAGCGGCTCGACGGTGTTCGAGGGTGCCGAGCTGAAGGCTGCCTTACGTAATAAACTTACAGCAATACCATCGGTACCACTAACACCCTCAGCAACACCACCAAACCAACGCCGTTAGCAGCTTCTACTTCCATCGTTGCTGGCAAAGCCAGCTCCACTATCGCCATCATCTATCCGCAGCAGCATTACGTGGCGTATTGATTAAACGCAACGCAACCCCCCCAACCACTCCCACCGCCTAGTTCCATCTTCCTCTTTCTCCTCGTCAAGGACTCCACTTCGCTGTTCTTTCACTCGCGATTTATTGCCACTCACTAGTCGACGTATTTCGACGGCCATTGGTGGATCAGGTGAAGGGTTTGAACCCAAAAATTGTTATGTTTGTGGCAAACTGATCATACAGTTTTGAAAGTGTTGATACGCTGACAAAGAACCCTAGACAGGTGTCAGCGAGTCTACGAGTTTAGTCGTGTTCATGTATGTGTAGTACTCAAGAAACTAAGCGACACGTATTTTTTTATATCCACGGAATGTCGGTTTAAAATGGTGAAATCCCCGGAGGAAAGTTTCAAGCGTAACATAAATAATTGTTATTTTTTATAGATTCTGAATTCCCTACAATTTTAGTGGGTGTAAAATATTTTTTATCATGAATAACCTGCAATGGAATTCTAATTTTTTCGATGGGTTTATTTTTTAAGAGTAAACTACCACCACGTTGAATTTTTCTTTTCCACGTAAACAATGTGTTAAACCGAAATTCCGCGGATGTAAAAAATACGTGTCGGTTAGTTTTTTGATTACTATAATATATGTGAGAACGAAGGAACTCAGGGAGATGACATCTGTCTAGGGTTCCTTGTGGGTGCCACGTTGTGTGCACCGAGTTATTATATTATATTATAATAATATTTAATGTCCTCCGTTACAACATTCTTTGATTATGATATAATATAATATCCCCCACACCTTTTACTTTGTATTCATAGGTCACTGTACCTTCTGCTTGATCCTACAAGATTCTGTCTTACAATATAACGAAGGTTCTTCGGGTTCTTTCGAACATTTCTTCTTGCTTTCTCTCGTGAAGTGGTTGAAGTAGAGGCGAGTAAAAGAGACGGTGGAGTTTGGCCGCAATTAATATTATTTATCGACATCTTAATCGGTCGGCCGCATCCAACCGGTAGCCTGAACCCCTCGGGTCGAGAGTTGCCCAACGAAGGGTGCTCTCGCTTCCTAGAAACGGAAGTTGCTGGCAGAAACGAAAGCTGGGGAAAATCTTGCCCACCCTCATCTTGCTCTTCCGCAGATTTACTCAGCCATTTAGTCGTGTATTCTTCTTTTCCTCTCATCTTCCGCTTCATCATCCTTTTCGGATGATCCTTCCTTGCTTCGTTGAGTTTTCATCCTCGAGTTATTTCGTGCCGAAAAAACGATATTCCACGAACATAGTCTGATTGGAATTCAAAGATATCTCGGGATGATCGAACTTCATTGTATTTGACACGATTAATTTGGATATCTAATTGGACGTAGATAAAGCGGATCATTTTTCTGGCTTATCTTCGTTGTAAACCATTGTTTCTCTTCCGATGACGTTCTTCCGGTGAGTGGTTCGATTTTTCAGGTTTCTTTTGACTCATTTCGAATGAGTTATTTATGGAAGTTGATTTGGAACGTGGTGTACAGCATGGTTGTCCGTCCAATCGAATGAAAGTTTTCTTTCTAACGAACAGGAGAAGGATCTGGCATGGAGGCCAAGAAACGAATCGAAACAAAAATAAGTGGAGGAAGGATTGCTGGAATAAAAGGACCGAAAGGAAGAGTGGAAAGAGGGAAGGAGGGAAAGAAAGAGAGGAAGGAATCGTGGAAGTTTAATCTATCTCGGCGAAGCTGACCAATCATCCTTTCTCCTTCGTTCTAGCTTTTATATCTTCGAGTCTTTCCCCTTCGAGTTAATTAATTGTAAAATAACTAGCATTTACGGAAACTGACAACTCAGGATAAAGCCGAGGGAAGATATTAATAAGGAAAAGCCACGCAAAATGAATAGTTCCGTTCGTATTGTTTCTGTCTGATCAGCTACGTCTCATACTACTTATTCTTTAAAATTCCACTCGGGCGCTTTCAACGTTTGAAATAAAATTCCTCGATTAATATTATCTGCGCCACTTCCACGATTTCGAGTGACTTCGTAAAATAAACTGATTTCGGAGTAATGTTTCCCGGAATCGCTCCCACAACAAACCGTGTTAGAAACGACTCGATTCAAAAGCACAGGAGAAACAAAGTTGAAAGAGTGAAGCTTTAATGAAAATAAAGTAAATGGAAAGAGAGTGGAAAAGTTTGGAAAAGAATAAACGTTGGAAACGGTACATTTTCGTGCAACGTAGCTCGTCACCTTTGTGCCTCGTATGACCTTAATTTTCTCTTTTCGAGTATCGTCTTTTTTTTACTTGTTTTACATCCCCCCCTTTATTTTTCCCTTTCGACAGAATGAGCAATTTATGGGGCGTTGCCATGACGCAGCTTCAAAGTCTATTACGGTGGATGGACACTCGGTTAGTCGGAATTTTGTTGCACGCCACCGGAAAAACCGAAGTAGCCGGGAGAGTGGAAACAATAAAAAAAGGAGTAAACGGTCAAGAAAACGTTAACCCTCATATTTAATAACTAAGTTATCTTAATTTTAAGCTGTACAATGATTTCAAAGCGTGTTACATTCATTGTACTACACGGCTTTGCTCGTTTATTATTAAATAAATAAATAAATAAAATGTTTACACATTCATCGATTCTGTTGCTCTTATGTTCGGCATCCGAGGAGTACCAGGTAGCGTGTTTTACAAATCGGTATTATTTTTAATAAAAGTTAAATAGAGTCGTGGGAAGGATAAAATTTATGGTTCCGGTGGATACCAACGATATCCTTTATCGCGAGGTGTTACCAGTCGCGATTCGTTAGGTCGAATGTCGAAGAGCGTACACCGAACACAGAACGATTGAATCGTGGCGTGCCGAAAGCGACAATCTCACTTCCTCCTCGTTCTAGTCACCCCCGACTACGATCCCTGAACTACAACCCCCAACTACGACCCCCATTCGATAACAAATGGCTGCACCGCCCCTGAAGGACAACGCTGGTACGTTGGTACGCCCGTACGCCGGTAGTTCGAGCGTAATTCTGCGCCAGCCTGACAGGCCCGTAAGTCACGGGCTCAAACGAAGCGTCGAGGTATTAATTAGAGTTTCAGGCCGGGAACCGCGATCACTTATCACCGAACCCAACCTAATCTCAACCTATACCCACCCTTAACCCTCCCCTTTCCCATCCACCGAAAACCCACATTGTCCAGGTTTTAGGTTTTAAGCGACTTAAACCATCCGTTTCATCCACCTTCCTTCATTAATCCACGATTCTAATGAATCAGGACCAAAAAGTTTCTCAACGATTTCCCGAGCGACTCGCAAGCTTGATGTTTGGTTACCGATCGTCTAATTACCACGTCTCGAAAAGTTTGCGATTTGAATGATTTAGCAGGGATGGAAACGTGTTGGAAATGAGTTGGTTGATGCGTCGATTGGATTTTCAATTAGCGCTATTTATTTTGCAAGAGCGAAAAGCGAAGCGAGAGATTAGAATCGTGGGAGACTCTAATCGTTGCTTGGTGAGTTTGAATTCCAATGTCGAGCTTATTACGCATCCGCGTTAAAAGGTTTCTCGAATGCAGCTGCAAGATGCGTGATTTCGAGAACAGATAACCCTTTATTGCAAACGTGAACGGAAGTTCGAAGTGAAAGGTTCAAGGAATAGAATTTAGCTCGGGAGATAAGAATCGGTTGGAAGCGTAGAATTTTTATACGGAGAATCTTGGAACTTGTTAGTTAACAAGGAAATGGGCAGAAAATAAAATGCAACGAAGAAAGTTCTTAATGAAAATTCAATAGAACTTCTGAAGTTTGTCAGCTACTTCCGAAGTTATACAAAAGAATATTTCCTGATAAGGAACTAAGTCGAATGGATCCATCATCGATGGACGTGGAATGTTATTTAATGATCCATAGTTTCTTTGGCGAGTATTTACAATTATATCCATCGTTAAAGACAGAATCCAACGAGAAACAAAATTGTCATTTCAAGGAGACTAAAAACATAAAACTTCGAAATATTCTTCGCTTATTTAGTTCCAGTGAATTTTCATCCTTGCTTCTTAAATCCTGAAAGCTCGCGTTTTCGAGTATCTCCATAATTTAAAACGTTCCCAGAATAAGAGTTTCGAACTATTATCAGAAATGATTTAAAACACGAACCAAGTGCCATTGTTTCTTGAAACTTTAAAAACTCCCCAAAGCTACACAAATATAACATTGCATTAACTCCATCACTTAACATTTCAAACTAACGTGGACATCTAAAACCGTGCATTTAATGTCTCAATGAAAATCATTATAACTTTCCTCGACATTAATATTCTTATTACAATTATTTTGATTCTTTCTAATTATAAGATATAAGATATATTACTTATTCTTGTCTGGTTCTACGCCAAGCAAATAAATAAACGGATAAATGTTGTTCCAAACAATATTACCTTGCATTTCAATTCCGAACACCGTGACGTTCCAAGGTGGGTAACTTTGAATAAACTAGCCAAATATTTATGTAGAAAATGTTACTTCGTGTATAATCCTGGGTATCGCTGTGTCATCAGTATTTCGTTTCGCGTCACTAACGAGTTTATCACGTCTGAGATATCAGGAGAGCCGCCGTTAACTTTGGGTATCTACGGTTGCCGGGAAAGTTCAGGGAACGAACAGACGGCGGAGTCCTGATCTCTCACAGCTGGAGTCTCTCATTTCGGAGTTCGTATTGCCGGATATTCGCAGTCGGCTCTTGGCATGCTTGCCCTTACGTGGAATTGCTCTGACCACCGTAACCCACTATTAGCTCTGCTACGAATTGATTCTCTGCTTTACCACTATTTACAGCTGAATCCTCTCTGACTTCAAGAATTCCTTCCGAGGAACTCTACCAATTAAGTCCGAACAGATTCCGCCTTTACGCTACGAGTTATATTATATACGAACTTTTATAGTACATTATAAGTTTTCCTAGTATAATCAAAAAGTATCTTGAAAAATATGCGAGTTTTGAAATATCCAGATGATCATATTCATCATATTCTTAAATGTGAACGAATTCGCTAAATACCTAAACTTGTTCGGGTTAAAAGCAAATTTCAAACGAATATCTTCGGTTATTTCTATTTCGCGGGTTCAAATCTCAACAGAAACTCTCCACATTTTCCTGTTGCTTTATAGAAAACTGAAGCGTAATATTCATCCTATACAAATAATAGCTAGCATAACCCTTTCGCGTCAGAAATAATACTTAATGTAATCCTTTACATCGCAATATTCCGGAAGAAGCGTTGCGGTCTTTTTTAACATGATCCGAATTATCAGCTAATAATTTGACAGTAACTCGACGAATAATTTCTTAATGACTCGTATCTCGTTCGTTGAAACGGGGCTGTCGTTTAATTACGAATTAAATACCTGCAATGTGGATTTAGATATTCAGGGGTCGAATAAATAACAAGGGGATGAATAAAGAAAAAGAAGAAGTCGGTAATCGCAGGAGTCTTATCCTTGTCCGAGTAAGGATGCGTCTTCCTTGGTAAACTAGCCTCGTATATTCTCTTCTCTTGGGAACTACCATCGAGGGAAAGGGGTGAAGGGCGAAGGGCGAAGGGAGAAAGTGCGTGAGCGTATACTACTCGGTAAACCACCATCGAAGGAGTAAGAGAATCAGGGAAACAGGGAGAAAGTGAGAGGGAGGTCCATGAACGTGGAAGGGGTCGGAGTAAAGGTGGGTGGTAGAACTGGTCGTACACGAAACAGCACTTACACTCTCGCGACGGGCAACCCTCAACCCTCGGCCCTCAACCCTCAACCCTCAACCCTCAACCCTCAACCCTCGACGTCGACCTGCCTCTGGCTAACGGTTCGACTGCACGACTCCCGCAACTGCGCCTAAACCGTTGATACCTTAATGCGTTCCAGTGGTTTTCAAAGACAAATATTCAGGAAAACATCGCTGAAATTTACACTTCTTGTAAATGCAGATTATTGGAAGAGTCGATTAATGTCCTTCCGTAAATATTATTTTTATAGAATTAATATATGGATCATTTGGAAACAACTGTATCTGATTGGATGTGAACCGTATTATATCGAAACCGCGTTATATGTGAACCGCAATATATCGAAACCGCGTTATATGTGAACCCCATTACATCGAAACCGCGTTGTACAAATGTTACCTGTATCTACTGCGAATCCTCACAAGCAAAGTATAATTTGGATCCACTGTATCCGACTGGATGTGAACCGCGTTACATAAGCACCGTGTTGTACGAAGGTTACCTGTATCTACTGCGAATCCTCACACGCAACGCTTGTAAACATCTCGGGAGAGAACTCCGGTGATACCAGCTAGTAGAACTTGCTTCCTCACCCCGTACTTAGTTCCACAAGTGGAATTCTCTCGTGAAGCCAGCCACCGAGGAAACCAAACCATCATACACCATCCACCGTGCTACGTAGCGACCTTTTAACTACCAACTGGTTTCAAACTTCGTACAGCACTGCTAATGAAAATGAATCGCTCTTCTTCCACGTTTCAAGCCTCCTTTTTCAGGCCGTGCTTTATACAGTTATGCTGCGATGAAACGAAACACGGAACCTCCCGAATCATACCAGGAACATCATCCCAGTCGACTCACGAGTCAGGGATACAAACCCAAAACTCACCGTTCGCCGTGAAACCTCGAACCTCGAACGCGTTTTAATTCCAAGCTTTTTGGCAAATGACACCACGTCTCCGCTCGTAACTCGCGATATGATTTTCTCAAACGATCCATACACCGGGGTCGTTTGTTTATATCTGCAACGTCGTACTTTCGCGTTTAGAAGAATGAAACTTTTATGCTCCTCGTTATGCCTGACTTTATTGTTGACGCACGAAACGCGAATACGGCGAACGAGGAGGAAGAACGATTCGAGAAAAATCAGAATTAATACATTTGTGTCGGAGACATTTTCAACTGAATGTTACACGCCTGACGAGGCAAATTCGTGGATTTTTGTTAAATAAAATTGTGTTAACAAAAAATGCTATAATGCAAAACCAATATATAATTTAGTCAAAACATACTCAAACGTTTTGAAACCGAAGTGTAACGAATCTAAAGCCTCACATTTAAGTTATCTGGATTCCAGCAAAGAATCCTAAAGTCTGGCATTTAAGTTATCCGAGTTCAAAAATCGCGATACGTTCGGAAGTAAAACAACTCATAATAAGATTTAACGCTCAAACTTTTTCAAGTTCGCGCAGCCTTTGCATCGCGTCTACAACGGAGTTAATTAAAACGATTCATTTTCATTGGATGCTTGCTATGACGGGGATGATGAATTATCGCTTACCGCTCGAGTTTGGAGGAAACAAATCGCGAGCGCGTAATATAAGCAAATCCCAGGTGTGCCGGATTAATAGATCAAGAAAAAGAAGAAAAAGAAATAATCAGCTTTGCCAACGAAACGCATCGTTTATTACGCCAGTAGTTTCAGACGAATATGCAGACTCGTCAGCGAAGTCGAAGTTAAATATTCGGAATACCGGAAAGTAATTAATTCGAAAGTGAACAATTTTTTCTGATCGGAATATGTGAATTCAATTTCTTCAAAATCGGAATCATCACATTTGAGAATCGTCCTTCAAGGATCATAGATAACGATGATGATTATCTAACAGAGTGATGTTTAATATGAAAAAGTAAACGGAGTTTCATAAAGTATGTGAAAAATAATTGATTACTTTCCGATACCCCTAATAGATAGGTAATGAAAAGAAATCGTTCATAGTTCGGTAGACAGTTTTCCCTTTGTTTCCATTTATCCATCCTTTCTGAGTTACAGGACAAGATGAAGGATACCAAGATGAAGGGTGGGAAGATGATGTAAATTTGTGCGTCACAGGCTAGCATCGAACTTACCGAGTAGGATGGGTAATGAAAACGAATTGCCTTCTCTTCTACTTTTTCTTTATCTCGAGACTTTTCCCTTTCTCTCTTCTTTCGCTTCTATAGTTTGCCGTGGATTCCTCTTTGACGCCCGGCCCGGCGAGGTTGGCGAGAATGGAGAAAAAAAGGAAGGATTCGTTCGACGTACTCTCCGGAGATACGAGATGAGAGCTATAATTCTCCTTTTTTCTACTCTTTCTTACTTCCACGGACTTGTATATTACGCCATTCATTTAGAAATTGAAAAGTTTACAACGACCAACTTCACCGCTACAAATCAAACAACAAAGCGCTAGCAAATAAAGAAATGTGAAGTACACGTAATACGTCAAAAGGGTTTTTCTAAGGGATGCCTGTAACGTTTCAATCCTTTGGAACCTTATCTGAAACCTTTTCCTACTTTTGAACAAACAATCGACGATACGCTGTCTGTATATTTTGCTCGGATCCACTTATAGCATTAATTCACGTAAAAGTTGAATGCAATAAGACTTCTAAGATAATCTTCTGTTTCTATTAATCTTTATACCTCTCGTCATTCCAATAGTGACACAATAAACCGAATTCGGACCGTAGCTAAACCAATAAAATGATCGAGCACTAAATTGCAAAATTACAAATGTATTTTTGTATTTAAACTATTTCTATTTATTCTGCCTTCAGCTGTGCACCAACTTATTGTATTCTTTACGTCCCTCAGGGTCTTTCATTTTCATTTCATTAATAACGAAATGAAATCAAATAAAATAATAACGATGTAATATCATTTTTAAATTCACGAACTCGCGAAAATAATTCTCAAGTCGCCACAGCATCGTTTTATAACTTCTACTTCGCAAAGCGCATAATCAGCAATAATTGAATTCGTATTATTTGGAGATCCACTTCCAGTAACGTGGCGGAAACGGAGTGGAATCTTTCGATCGAAAAATGAAGAAAAAAGAACACGAGAAGGGAATAAAACTCGGCTAGGGAAAATTGTGGTGTACGCGTGACAGAAATGTCAGGAGAGAAATTTCCTGGGGCGTTTCGTGGAAGACACGATAAACTTGTGCTTTCCGTGCGAATGCACGAAAACAGAAGGTGAGTACTTGGGGCGTCTGCGTAGGGGTTGTTCCCCGACAGACGTCATCGCGTAGGGAACCGGGAGTTCGCTCTTTTTTTTCCTTCTTCCCGACCCTCCTCCCCCGCCTTCCAACCCCCGCACACATTTTCCGGCTGCCAGAGACAGTTTGAAACTCCACTCGGTCAAGAGAGAAAGGTGCGCGAAGGGTGTGCACAACGAAACGAAACGGAACGACCCTGAATCGTGCGTACGCTCGCGAATATCTACGTGGGTCTTCTCTTTTATCTCGCCGTGTTTTGTATACTGGGTGTCTCGCGTGAAAATACCGCCCTTATGGAGAATTACATGGAAACTGTATTTAAAATGTTGGAGTCTGTAAACAGATGATGAAGGAAAATACAAGAATCTTGGTTCTTATTGGAAAGATTCAATCTCGAATTAGAGGAGCGAATATTATTTAATTAATTAATTCTTGTTGGTTGTATGTCACGTGGGAGGTGAAGAAACATATTTTTTTAATATATCTACGATGTATTATATTTACCGCAATATGTCTAGGATATATTGTGTTTGCCGAAAAATATCTACGATATATTATATTTACCGGAATATGTCTAGGATATATTATATTTACCGTAATATATCTAGGATATATTATTTTTACCGCAAAATATCTACGGTATCCTTTAAAGCATTTCTCGTAAGAGGATCACTTACTTCGAGGAACACCGTGTATAAAGACAGGTGTAAGAGTTCAGGTTTTAGGTCTCTTCTTCGTTTTCTACTACCCTTTATCCCTCTCTAGTTGCGTTTCAACCCTCTTAGCAGCAGGTACCACGTCTAATTAGGCTTCCTGGACCCTCCTCGTGTACTCTGCAGAGTCTCGAGAGTTCTTCTGGCACCGCGTGCCACCCGTAGGGGATCGTCCCAAGAGATGCCATTGGTGGAAAGTAGACAAAAACAAAACAAGAGAAAAAGAAGAGATCGGTGTACGCGATACTGGTCGAAATCAGTTGGATTAAACTTTCCGATTCTACTAATGAACCTCTGCCCCGATTTACCCGTGCCACCCTTGGATGCATGAGTGAAGTAATCAGATAATCGATGTTGAAACTTTAACGTGGTTTTTTAACGTCAGAACTAACGAAAATATACTTATATTTTCAAAGTTTTTCAGCCTTTCCGAACTTCTGAATTTTTCCCATTTCATCCAGTCGCCTTGAAACTACTGTTAGATAATAATAAATGGCGTTTTAGAAAATTCAATGCCAACCTTAGAAAAACACAAAACGACGGGGAAATAATTATGTTGAAAATCATATTATTAGAAGGCTGAACAAAAATGACAATCTTTTGCATGCATCTGTTATTTATATATAAATTATGAATGGAGGATGTAAGTTAACAATAGAACTACCAAAGCAGTCAAAATGGCGGGTCCACGGAATTTAATAAAAATGTTCAAATTAATAACATTTCATTTCCTGTGAATTTTAGCGGTTCACGTTGCACAATAAATTGATTAATTTATTTCTTCCAACCATTCCTTTCTTTAAGGACGTACAAATAAATATACAAATTCTAGTTCTAGTGTTAAATAATGGATATGTATATAAAATGTATTATATAATAATATATATAAAATCTCGAAAAAGCGCCGTTGTATATTTCCGCGTCCATAATATGATAAGATTGAGGACGAAGTTCAAGGCAAATAAATTAGCATGTAATACACTTTTTATATTTAACGATCAATCCATCATGCAAACCGGCAGAAAACAAGGAAAGTCACGGTGACTGGATGAAAATTGTATAAAAGATAAGAGAAAGCAAGGCGGATAGTGGAAAGCATAAAGCATAAAGAATAAAGCAAACGGTAGTCCCTTTCGTTAAAGAGGGTGGTCGGAGTTTCGGGCGAATCAATTAAAAAGCTCACGTGGCAACTGAAATTTATGCGAGAAAAATTAACAAGTCAGATGTCCCCTTTCAGGTTTCTACCTTCTCCGTCACCCTTCCTCGTCTCCTCACTTCCTCTTCCGCTATTCTTCCACGTGGTCGACGTGCCGGAGGTCGTAGCAGGCCGGATATTAAATTAAGGGAAATAATGAAATGATAACCGAGGAGTCGAGCTCCGCGAACTCTCATCTAAAACCACGATAATCCCTCAAAAAGTTAAGTCGGAACACCGCCGAGATAGACTCGCCATATTTCCACTCCACGAACGAATATAATTATCCGACTCGTCTGCGAATTAATAAACAATCATTGCATCCGATACCGAATCAGAACATATTAAGTTATAATTATAATATTATCTATAATTTTATGTTCCTTTTTTATTGTACAATAAAGGGCTCTTTCTCGTTCATCATGATGAATAGATAAATTAATTAATTAATTGCATAAATCTATTATTAGTCAATAATAAAATACCGAAAAGTTTACGATGTTAAATTGACATCAAAAGGGGTTCCGAAAAATGACAATACCAATTCAAAATTAATAATCAGTTATGCTTACACATTTATTAATATACAAATTATGGCTGGAGGATTCAAGTTAAGTAATGGATTCAATTATTGCGCGCAAAAAATAATGTAAATAGCACTGCGATTTGTATCCGGTGGTGCTTTCCACTATGAAATTACATTAGAATAGAGTTAGAGCTGAATCAATTATAATTTCTTTATACATTTTCATGTAAAGAGTTTGAAAAAAGAAACATAATCAGATAATATCCGGAAAATCACCATAGTGGCGTACAATAGTTAAGACGTTAATTAGATTGACGTTATACGATTTCTTTTGAGAAACGAACAAAACGGACTGATTTAACATCAAACTTTTAGTATGTTTTAAAACAACACGCGCACGCGCACCGTTGTTTAATGGAAATAAAGCGAGGAGTAATAATCGAAGGTGTAAATTTCACGTCGTAACATCGACAAGGTTAATTCGAGTGGTGGTCCGGGGTGGTTTTCGGCGGGGGTGTAGGTATCAAAGGCGATAGAGCGATAATTAAAGGGAAAACTAAAGGTAGTCGATCTCGAAGGCGAGCAATTTGTACGATACTGTTCGTAACGGCGAACTTAATCCTGACCGGTAAAGTACACGAAGGAGAACGAGGCGGCGACCGATATCGGTCACAGTAATTAATCAGTGCCATATGGTAAGCCCGAACGTCGACGACTTTACAGGCAGAAGCAATTAATAAACGTTTCCATTATCAGTCCCAGGGTAATGACTATTAAAAGCACAGGCAGAGGGTGAAGTTCTTGGGAAAGAATCAAATTTCCATAACCGATCAGATCGATGCGATTTTTCGATAAATACGGCACGAAATAACATTTTTCATCCCAATTAATTTCCGATTATTCTTCAGTGCGGTTTCCATATTTCTTGTTACTCGAATAACTTATTAATATGTTGAACGCCATGGCGGTCACCGGTGACCTAATATTGGTGGATAAATATAATGAATAATAATATTAGTGAATATCTATAATGAATAATATTAGTGAATAAGCGTTTAAAAATAAAACCGTTTAAGCGCTCTACGATAAATTGATTACTTCACATCGTTATCGTAAAGTTAAGAATACTGAAAATGTACGAATATTACCGATATATTTGATTCGAGTTAGTAATATTTCGACGTGTTAAATCGTTCAGGGGTCATGTTGCGATCATCGAAGAGCATATTTTCTCGGAAACTAGGAAAAGTATCATTATTAGTGTTTCGACTTTGTTTCGTACGGTGCGGGAAAATGAGGCCGAATTACAGACGGGGGTGAATTCACCGTGATAGGATAAGCAGCAACTACCAGTGTAGTAGAGAGACTCGTACAATTGGGGTGGTTGTTCGTATAGTATCGTGAAAGAGGGTGAGGGGTGGTGGAGAAAGTGGAAAGGACAAGAGAAAGAGAAAGGGAAAGGGAAAGGGAAAGAGAGAATAGCCTAAAGCAATCCCAAGCCCCGGGCGAGCCGATGTAGCAGATTCACTTACCTATTCGTCCCTTCGTCCCCGCACTCTTCGACCTCACACTTTCGAATCCCTTCACGAGAATTACGGCGAACGAAGCCGCAGTGACGCTCAAATACATTCACGTCCGCCAATCGGATTACACGGAGGAGCCACGCATGAAACGTTATAAGGGAAGTACGAGAAGAGTTAGATATCGATCGAATTACCGATACCGCTTTACGATCGCGGGTTCTCGAATCGTTACGAATTAGCTCGTTACCGGATGCTGCTTGGTCCCGCCGAGTTATACATTATTATGCGTTCTTCTTTCTTTGATTATAAAAGCTTTAATAAAGATAAGATATTATAGCTTATAGCTTTAATAAACTATTATAAGATTATATAAAGTTGTCGGTGACTGGTGGTACAACCGAAAAGAAAGTGATTCTGCACAAAAAAATAGGCGATAAATATAGAATAACATTTTTTCATGCGAGGCTTTATATCCGAGACAATCGACTTCGAATATTAAATATTTGAAAATATATTTATATAAATATGGTGTTAGTCACTTTGGCTATTATATATATATCGTTCCTTTCTTGATAATGAAATCAAGAGAATTTTCACGGAAGGTTGCAGCGATCATAAAGCAGTCGCGCGTGAAAAGTCACGGTGGATGCGGGTATAAAATACCGCGAAGACAGATACAAGAGAGAAGTGATGGAAAGGAAACGCGAAGGGCAGTCGAAATTCTATGGAAGGGCAAGGACGGTTCTGAAAAGGAAAGGGGGCAACGTTTTCGTGCTCGTGTAAGGGTTGAAAAGTTAGCGTACGTAGATCGAAGGTATGAGTGAAGTTAAATAGAATGTGAAGGAGAGTCGGTAAGACGGGAAGAGAAACAGTGGGAAGCTGGAATCCGTGTAATAAGGGTGAGAGAGATAGTCGGAGGACTAACTTCTGTGATACCATGCGGGAATAACGGGAACGGAAAGACAGCGGATGCAGGAAGAAGGGGGATGGTCCGTGCGGCAAGAATGTGGCGTGTTCGACGGAGAAAGATATTGAAGATAAAAGAAGAAGAACAGAGAGAGGTCGGTAGGAGATAAAGTGTAATGCGCGTACAAAGAGAGACGGCAGGGGAAAGAGAAGACGCGTGGAACACGGGAAGAAGCGTGAGGGGGGATGAAGGGAACGTATGCGTGAAAGGATGAGGGATGGGGAAGACAGATAGAGAATGGCGAGGGTGAGAGTGAGAGGTATTCGACCCTCTATAGGGAAATATCCATAATGCGCATTTGCAATTTCAATGCCTCGACGAGCCCCGGCAAGTTGCCGAAGCGCAGCCACCCTCAACCCTTCGTGCCGATCTGAACCTCCCCTCCCGTGTCCCGTGTTCACCGCATTCCCTTCCTATCGCGAACTTCCCTCTCGCAACCCATCCCAATTCCCTTTTCCCTGTCCCTGTCCCTGTCCCTTCTCTTCTCTTCCCTTTTACCTCTCAATCACCTCCGCTGAACCACCATAACGCCTCGAGCAACTCCTTACGTGCCGCAACCCCGATCCACCTATTTCGACGTATCTACCTACCTTCGCTTTCCACGCACGTGATATCTCGCCTATTCGCCAGGCAAACTCTACTCTACATCTTTATTTCGCCGATCTTTTTTTTCTTATCGTCGCTGATTTACTTCGACCTTAACTGATATTCCTTGCTTAGCGATACAATCTCGTTTGTACAAGAGTTACATTTTTAATCGGGAGGAATAATATCTTTATGATACAGTAAACACCAGTATAACGGGATAAAGATATTGCGACGACCTTTTTTCTTAACGCGATCCAAGTACAACGTGATATATAATTAAATTCGAGCATTCCGCGATAACGCGATTTCATGTAACGCGTATTATATTAATTTTGCTTTTTTATTATTTACTATAGAAAATCTGATAAAATCAGTTTAACTTTAATTGTCAGTCCTTCATCGATGATGAATTGAGAAACGAGGAGGAAAATCGGTTTTCAATAAGAAAATCGGAGGAAAATTCAATAAGAAAAAATACCTGTAGTAAATCTTAATGCAACAAAGTGCATTCGAAAGAGCGGACTTTCCTCTATAAGATTACTGTCGGGCAAAAATATCCTACGATTCGTTCTTTCGTAATAATTAAAAATACGAGGCCTCCTCCGACGGTGGGTGAGACTCCGAATAAAGTTGGTTTCGATTCTCAGAAAAAAGAATCGATTACCAGAAGAATCGGTAAGTGGAAAATCAATTCAAAAGACTGATGTTTTGGACAAAATATGTGATTACTTCTCCGTATTATTATTACATTTACTATATTATTATTATATAACTTCTATTATTTTGAATGAACTTTTAATTGCCATCCTACAATATTATTTCTGTCATATCTGTTTTCAATCAGAAAATGTTATCGGTATCGAAACTGATGATAAATCGCTTGGATATTGTTTAACATTTTAATGCGATTTACGTTATCGTTCGAGAAAAACAACGTACGTGGATCAATAACTTATCGAAGAAAGTTTCGCGGGCACGTTTTAAAATCTAGCAATAATTCCCGATAGAACCGGGGTCATAAATTATTAATATATAAAACCATTGGCGGGTGTTCGAGTAAAGGTATTAAGTGAAATCCCAACTGTATCGGGTACTACGCTGGTAAGCAGAGAAAAAGCCGAGGGAAGGAAAAACGAGATGAAATTCACCGAGCTTCGTATCGTGGTCGTTACTTTCCACCCTTTGAATTTATTTTCCGCCACCTACCTGGCACACCCCGTCGCGCACGTCCTTCCTGCTTCGCGAGGAGTCCTTGCAGCTACGCGAACCAGGGAAGGACTAAAAGGAACAGCAACGATTGCTCCTTCCTTCGCGGAACGAGAAGATAAATGAACGAGGATAAAGAGAGGAATATATGTTTACGTGATACATAAATTCCCAGAAAGTATTAACACGTTGACTGCCGGACCGAAATCCGTATTAACATAAAACATATTAAAAGTTTCACGAATATTACCGATATATTGATTCAAGTTTTAGTAATATTGGCATCGATGGTCACCGATGACCGCCATATTAGTAAACGCGTTAACGAACCACCGTTACAACGCTTTAGGGTTTATTTGAATGTCTATCGTTAGTTTTCGAATTTTAGAAATACCGTGGGAAGATAAAACCTAAGTGATTTCATTCTGATCGAAGAAAGAAATGCTTTTGCGTAAGTAGAATTACGATTCGCAGATTTTTAAGCGTTGCCAACGGAAGGGTAATTAGTACAAAAATTTCACGCTCGTAGCTCGGAGGAACTCACCCCTCGTAATATAATATCCACCACTTTAAGCCACCTAAGGTAATTAGTGGCACGTGCTCGCGGTCGCGAGACGCGTTACTAGAAACAATTAGTAACGAATCGTCGGCAGCTGTTTCAACCAAGAAGTACCAACCTGACGGTGGACTCAAAAAATCACGAAATCATTGCGCCAAATAATTCATTCATGTTTAATTAATTAACATATCCGCGGGATTTTTTCTTGTTTCGTTTAACGTATAACAAATAAACTACATGTTTGATCGATGAGACAAAAATTGGTGTAAAAATCAATTTCTAAGTTAAATTTCATTTTTCTTATCAAGTTTAGCCTGTTTTAACCAATTTCCATCCGCAAGCAGAATAATTCTCGCACGATGACTTATCACTTATCACTGATCGCCGAACAATCCGCGAGAATCATCATACTAATTAATACTAATTAATTAAAACCTAATATATCATATTACTATAAGAGACTATTTTTTGTTTTGATTATTACACGTTATTTCTAATAAAATAAACTAAACTGTCATTTGATGGTCTTGGATTTATGAAGTTGGTCGAATAATTCGAGCTATGATGCAAATGGCTTAAGGTGTAACTGGAAGGATTTAATTGTGTTTTGGGCGGATTTCCGATTGGGCTGAAATTTGACAATTTCTTTGGAAAGACAAGGGGTGGGTCCGGGGAAACGAAAGTATAAGGACGGTGGTTGATATAACGAAGAACGTGGAAGGAACTCGACATTCGATAAAGGGGCTAGCAGCTGCGAGAAGCACGAAACCACTTCGCGAAGTGGCACGTAACCCCTGCGTGGCTGCCGCCCAGCATTTCGTATGGCGGCCTACCCAGACCTCGATAAATCTGACGTCGATTGAAATATTGCCTTCTTCGATATCCAACCAACTTTCCACCCATTCCTTTTCCCTCCTATATAGATTCCTACGTACTTCATTTTCCTTCCACTTCCACCATTTTTTCTCCTGTTTTATTCTTTACTTTCTTCGACCTTTCCATCTGATTCTCTTCTTTACTACCTTCGATCTTCTTTGTATCCCTATGGTATCCATATTCCGTGGGTTTATACTTAATTCGTGCTTTACCACGTTAAATGTGGCGTTTGTGCGGATGACCACCGTGCGGTTGACAATATTACTAAAACTCGAATCAAATATATCGTAAATATAATAATATTATTCGTGTATTCGTAATATGTTCAATATCTATAACGTTACGATACGGTAAACAGTTTTATTTTTAGACGATAAATGGATACAACAGAAAGACATATTTGTTTAATGGAGCACCGATGCAATTAATTGATTCAATGGAGAACAAAAATCGAGCTTACAGGATCAAAATTCTGTGTATTCGTTTGAATACAGTTGAAAACGATTGCAAGAGTAGTCCACAAAATTGTAAAATCCTTTTTGCAATTTGTGAGCGTTAATTGGAGTAGATATTTCTGTTGTATTGTTTTCTCGTATAATATTATATTATATATTATATTATCCCTAAATAATATCAAAGTTTTTATTAAAATCGTTATTATTATTATAACGATCTAAATTTATTTTACTTCTTCACTATTTAATATCATTTGATTTGTACTTTCTACGTCAGAATGTACAAAGTGGATTTACTGCATTGTACTTTTTATACGTACATATATAATATTTTTATCACGAAAATAATAAATGAATCCCGCGCAAGATTCTTTACTTATAGCAACACTGATAACGATTCCTTATCAGCGAACCAAAATAAAACGAATAAAAATACGTGACCCGAGTAGTTCTGCTGTAACAGTTTTTCTAAAAGGTAAATTAATTCATTATTTCCTTTCCCGAGCACCGGCGATCTTTCTGTAGAAAAAAGCCACGAACCGTAAATAAATCGGGACGATTTAATCAATCGAGCGTTCAGCCACTAATCGGTTCGTTAACCTTAGTTTAATTTTAAAACGCGCCAAGCATTAAGGGCATTTTTTGCAAGCGATTTCGTATGCTTTCGAGGGAACCGTGCAAGAATATCCAAAGAAACCATTCAACGGGGTGGAAATCCTTTGGGGAGCAAAAAAAAGGAGATCGAGAAAAATGACAGTCCACTTTGCGTGTCTCTGAACGACGCCAAAGTTTCCACAGTAATCGTGTCTCCTTGTAAACTAGAAATTCTTTTAATTGCGTTCCACCTCCGGCGAAATTGAAACTCTATCTTCCGAGGCGAATTATAATAACAAGCGAGAAGCTCATCCTTTACTTTTACTCTCCTCGGAATAATTACACATCACGGTAGCTTGATTACAAAGAGAATTCACGGAATACGTAATTTCCTAAGTGCCGTTGAAATTCGACGAGTCTCGAGGATGCTCTAAAAAACGTTGGTACAGGTGATCCTCGTACAACGCGGAAATTTGGTACCACAGAGAAATATCGCATTATAAAATCGCGTTACGTTACGAAATGTAAGATTAGGTTTCGGAAATAATTTCATTAAATCAAATGTAAACTTGACTTATCAAGAAAAAATTTATTGAATTTATTTAATTCGTGTTTTATCGATATAATTACGATTCGCGAACGTCTTATATCAAAATCGCGTTGCATGGGGGTTACCTGTATTATCTTCATTTTAAAGATGTTTGCACATTATTATTATTTACTGATTATTGAGTAATATTTTTAATCAGGAGAATAATTTTTTTAAATTCTCTTAAGGACTGACATTTTTATTCAATGAGATTCGAATATTATCCAATAAAATATCTCGTTCATATAAAAGGATGTAAGGTGTGGAATGATTGAATGATCTTCTAATTACCTGAAAATTGTCAACCATCGACGTCATAAATCTTTCTTAGCTGAATATAAGGTGAAATTATTTAAATACGCGCTCAGTCAATTTCCCGGAAATATCCATAAAAACTTGCTCAACTTTCACCCGAACACACAAAACTACCGATATTTAATTGCAGTTGATGTTAATAGTGGTTTATCAATGTGTCCGGTATCCAAATTAAATTCTTTACACCCATCATTCCAGAGAAATTACATAATTAATCCAATATCAACTTATCGCAACGTTACACATTGAATTAAAAATTCATTACAGAAATCCCCGCGAACTTAATGAAACTACACGTATTCAAATCACATGCAAATTACGAATCCGGGATCCTTCATTTTATTTTTCAAATTTTTCAAAGAGGGCCGGAAAAAGTGAAGTGATTTCTGCGAAGCCACGCGAAGGAACTCGAGCGATATGGAATAGTAATTAAAATCTTAATTATATATTTCCATGGAATGCTTTCAAAGGAAACATAATCATTAAAACCTCGAGTTAGTGTTCTCAAGCTGGGGTGATTAAACCAAAATCACTCTAATAAAATAAAATATTATTTCCCCTAGTTAGTCACATTTCAACCTAACTTAATGCTCAAAAGTATATATTGTTCAAAAATTAAACAAAATGTTCAGATAGCGGCGAATCGCCTTAAAGCTTTTCTAATCAAACATGTTTCATTTTCGTGTTTCGAAAATCAGTGCGCATAGCAAATGCGATATTTCACGTGTTTGATATTAAAATCGAATGAACAGCATAAAAAAGAATGAAAAGGTTTAAGCTTCCATGTTTCGTATCGATGATAATAATGACCGGGGTAATTGATAATCGAACGACGGGTTACAACGAAGCGCGACTAATTGGGTGATCACATTGTGATTTAAATGTGGAGATTTACGCGCGACTCATAGATTAACGCGAATTATAGCGAAAGGACTAATTGGCGAAAGAGCGCGGGAGATACACTCCTAGATACTCAGCGGTATTCGTGTCCCTCTTTCTCGCATGCTATTGTCAACTACTCGCTCACTCGCCAGGAAGCGGATCGATTTACCATCCAAACCCGTTGCGGATTAATTACCAAGCTTTTTTCTCCTGAAATCGAATAAATTTCCTAAAGTGATTTCGCGACCCGCGACCTTAATATTTTCGAAACAATTTATTTGCTGGGAACGGAAATATCGGGCGCTCGTGAATCGCGGATCTCCGATTTCCATCGAGCTTCGTGGACTCCCTGAATCTTAATTAATTAACGAGTTAACAAACCAGTGTAAACGACGATTTTTCACGGTTGACGTTTTTCAAGTAAATAATACGAATAAATATTAGTTTGGCAGATATAAAATGTCGGGTTTTTAGTGGATAAATGAAAGATACTTTTTATACATTCTAACATAACTGTATTAATCAAAATACCATTCGTCACGATGTACTGACTTCTGTCAACAGAACGATAAATCCAAAACGCTTGCCAAAAAAGTTCTGTATTTTTTGGAGGCAATGAAATTTGTGACGGTTCGTTTGACGCTATCGGATTTGTAAACTGCACGATAATACTAGGTCACATGTTTCCCGAATGACAATTACAAAATTAAGGGAAGTGATTTATGAAGTTTTACCTCAACCACCTTAACTGTATTTCATTTTCCACTTGTATTAAAGGTCCAGTGCCATCAATAAATAACTACCAAATATCAAATATTAATTATACCGGAAAGTAATCAATTATTTTTCATCCACTTTACAAAACTCCATTTATTTCTTCACATTAAACATTATTCTTAAATCAAATTCCTGTCATTCAAATCAAATTTGAAAAACAAATCAAATTCTCATCCCTCGATGGGAAAATATTCTCCGCTTTCGAATCGATTACTTTCCGGTAACCCTAACATTATAAAAACAGCTGAATTAGAGTCCTTTTTGCTGGGACGAAGGAAGAAGGGGAAGCAAAGCGAGCCGACATCAGAAACAATGTGTTGGGATAAAACAAAAAGAACTGATGGTACCGGTGTTTAGGGTCCTTGCGCGAAATCGAGTATGCCGGAAGTGGAGGTTACTATGGTGGTTCCCAAGCGCTGATACTTGTCGTTGAATGGGTGTATATAACACGGCAGTGTCCGGCAAATAACCGTGCACTCAAATACACAAACAGGCATTCGATTTGTGCCATAGATAGGGGTAGTTACAGGAATCTATTGTGCTCTCGAGAGGTCACGAGTGGGTGAGATAGTGCAGGGGATGGTACCGTAGGTTGGATCAGCACGAAAAAGGGATGGAAAGAGAAGAAGCGAGATGCGATGGTTAGGGGAGAGGGAGAGGGAGAGGGACAGGGTTCAGATAGAAAGGACCTCGATGAATGGTCGCGGCATTTGGTAGTGGTAGTGGTAGTGGTAGTAGTGGTGGTGGTGGTGGCTTTTAGCTGGGCGCATTCAACCGCGAGGGTTAGCCGGGGGTTGGGATTAACGCATCCACACGCGCCAGAGAAAGAGAATGATGTTACGAATGAAGTGAAAGAGAGAGAGAATGAGAGAGAGAGTGGGAGAATGCAGAGAAAGAGATGAAGCAGAGGAATCGAGGGTCAGAGATGCGTTTCACAAAATCGTCCATAAAATGTATTACATGCGGTGGCAACGGCCACAGAGACGACGTTTGTTTAATTTACTTTGACGCGAAACGAGTACCCCGGCGCCGCCCCTTCTTGATACTTTTCCTCCCCTTCTCACAGCACGATCGCGATGTCCTTTGACTCCGCGTGATACACGACCCGTCGAATCAAAAGCTAGTAACACAAAAATACGTCTACTGTATTCGCGGCTTCTATATTCGTGACTCGTATTTCCTTTCTCCCGGCTCCCAGCTCTATCGCGGATATCACAGGACACGCGATTTTATGAATTTCCGTCAGAGTGTATAATATGCTCGGGATCCTGTATACACAATTCCAAACGCATCCTACGTCGCGAGGAAGAAATAAAGAGAAAGAGACAGAGAGAGAGAGAGAGAGAGAGAGAGAGAAAAAATAAATAAAATACGTCAAAGTCAACCAGAAATATATTAATTCCTCAACTCGCGCCACGGAAGAGTTCTTTTCTGAGCCAAAATTCGGCCGGCATTGATTTTCCAACTGGTTTCAAATACAAACGTAGATCCTGGAAGATTAGTCGCGCTACGTAAACCACAAATACTTGCGACCAATCCCATCCAATAATTGTGCCACCGTTAATAAAGTCTCACTCGGAGAAGTGATTCAAAATCAGGCAACGTATGCAACGACACGATTCGTTCTTTATATTTGGCAAACACTCACGGAGAAAGAGCACTCTATTTTCCCCATTGATTATGACACACTCACCTGCGTACTCACTTTTCCACCCACTATGATCAAACAAACGCCGTTTACGATTGTTTGCCCGCTTAATAATCGCGTTAATAAAGCCCCTACCACCCACCCCTTCTCACTGCCACGAAGGAAGTAACGCTTGAAATCATTGGTGTGAGGCCGCCGCAGGGTTGCCACTGACTCGGCCGAGCAACCCCTAGGATTCCAGCGTGTTTCATCGAGACTTAGAAATCAAATATTTACGCAAGCAAAGCTTCGCCTCAGTTTACACGAGGAAACTCTTCAATTCTAAATACTCAGCGTTTACTTCGCCCTGACGCGAGAGAAAGAGAGACCGAGAGGGAGAGAGAAGGAGAGAGAAAGGGAGGAAGGGGTTAGGTGCGTTCTACGGCAGCAGGTATCGCCGTAGTGAAACAGTCGAAGGGAAAAGGAAGGGTGAAGGGTTAGGTGTAATGATCGTAGAACGAGGAACTGGAAACCGAGTGGCTCCAACGTTCCCTCGGAGTTAAGGGTTAATTTACTGGCCCCTACCTTCGTGTTTATAGAGATTGGAAAATCGCAAGCAACGCAAGTTATGTACCTCGTATTTGTACCACCAGTCAAAATACCGCTGATTCAGACCCCATTATCGCTGGCAATTCGCTATTATTGTTGCGCGTTAACCCAACCGACCGTTTATCGTCCGTAAGGACTTACTACGAATCCCTAATTACCGCTTACGCAATAGTCCTGAGAATCAAGCCGGACAAATCGGCGCATGGGAAACTGCAACCGTTTGATTCACGGCGAAATCAAATTCCGTGAATATGCATAGTCGCTCAAAGTTTGCCGGAAAATCAAGGGAACGTAAATGGGTCTGAATCACCACGTTCCATTAGATCGTGTGATATGATATGTCGGAGTTATTATCAGATCTTTTCTTTATTGATGGAAAAAACATAAGGAATCAATTTAAAACTAATCGTTCTTTCTAAAGAGTTTTTGATTTTACTATTTCTTTGGAATTTTACGTTTCGACATATTTTTGCGTAATTATTTAAACTGCAGCCTGATATTACATCCAATAGACTCGAACGGGCATAATCCCACCGTTGACTCTGCGAAACATCAATATTACGCGCTAAGCTTTTAATTAATAAACGATGCGTATCGAAATGTGGGGGAAAAAATTCGCGAAATTAATACGCGCGAACAGGGCGTAGTAAAATCGTTGGGTATTAATCGAATTTTTATACCGACATCCTATTAAATATGTAAATACATTTATCGGACGGGTACCGTTCGCTTTTTGATATTATATTTTACTTAGAACTATTTTATTCTACATTAATATTCTGTATAAATGAGTTACGAAAGATTGATATTTCAATTCCCGAAATACAAATTGGAATAATATCGAATATTAAATACCGCGATACTAAATATTTCAAATATTTATAGAAATGAAATATTAGAATCATTATATTAGAACAATTACGAAAATAATACTTTCAGATTCACGATACAAAATGAAGTCGATGTCGATACATTACTTACATCACGTGGTCATCGTAAGTGAAAAATATTCAAAATTTTACGAATATCAGCTATATATTTGATTCGAGTTTTCGTCATATTGGAATCGGTGGTCACCGACGACCACCATGGTATTCAACGTATTAACGAACCATCGTTACAACGCTTTAGGGATTATTTGAATATCTATCGTTAGTTTTCGAATTTTGGAAATACCGGTGTGCAGATAAGACCTAAGTAATTTCAGGTATCGATGGGACGAGGTGTTTATCGAAGAGGAATATATGTATCGATTCGTGGTATCCCGATTGGTGACCCAACGGTGGGTGAGTTCCTATTGGTCCCCGCTACTATTATCCGCGTAACGTTGTAATAACTGCTGTTTCGGGTTCGCGTGTACCAACCCTAGATATCCAAAGTAAAGACGCGAATGCAAACGGTGCATCGATAGCTCTCCGACTAAACTCGTGTGAATATGCACATCTACACAACTTCAATCTACACATCCATACACTAACACACATGCACCTGGCATGTATTATAACGATCAGCCGATAGATAGACGGATGAATGGACATTACGTGTGTCCCGGAAATGCAAGCCTACCGAGATAATCGAACTAATAATTTACGAACATTAGAACGATAATAAATGTATGGCGGCCGCAGAAGAGGTGTTTAACTCTTTGATAAGAACGAAGCATAAAGCGAGGTATAAATGAAGATAATCATGCAACGTGAATAATAACGATTTGCTTTACTTGGATTCTATGAGAGGCAAACTTGACTTAACCCTTCCGGCCGGTATTTTTCTGGGGAATAATATTTGGATTCACGGTACGGTGTGCGACTTAAATTCAATATTAGGTAAATCATTATCAGGTGCAACGCGGTACGAGATGAAATAAATATAATACTATCTTTTACATCATTTACTTGTTATATAGAGTCGTCTGATTTGCCTTTTTATAAGCAATCAGACTGTTGTAATGAAAATATGGAGTCCCGTTTAAAAAAAGCTTCCATGACTTTGAAATCTCGTAGAAAGTGACATCGTTTTTCTATCATAAGAAATATGCGAGATACTTAAGATGGTCAAGTTACGTGAAACACGTTGACATCGGAATATTACGCTGTTCAAGACAGCAACGTGGACTATGTATTCCACGGTTTTACGTATTCTTATTGAAGAATGTCATTGTTCTAATCAACAGCGAAAGGATGAAATCGCATCTGAAAAGACAGATGCGAAGGACGAATATGTGGGAGGAGAATGATGGCGAAGGACGAATAGAGAGGACTGATTGAGAGGTAGAGGTAGGTGAAGAGAAGCAACCGCGAACGGGAATCCACATCGGTAATAGGTGGGTTTGCAGCGGTGCATAATGACTGGAACGACTAGAGTGAGTTGAATATCGGTACTCTGTACTCGCTATACCTTTACGGGACAATCGATGATATATTAACGTCATAGGTTCGCTTCTACCTCCAGAATAACCTGCAGAATAACCTCCACGGATCGTATGAACTCCACTGGAGAGCATTCATTGGAACGACGTGCTCTTCCACCTTCCAATCTAATCTACCTTGTTATTATCCGTTGTTTAAATTTCACCGCTCCGTTAATCGGACGTTGCGCGCCGGCAGACGATCGATGTTCTCGCGCAAGATGAAGATGATTTTCATGGAAATTAATTATCATATCCGATCGTACTTAACTTGTTCCTACGAATATTAAGGTCGACATTAATAGACGACGTTAAAACTTACTCCAGTAATCGATGATTTAACAGTCAATAACGAAAAATGTTTGGCGGGTTAATCACGTTATCTCGCACCTGGCATATTTTGCTAACAATACTTATCTGATCTAGTGTTAACCCTTTGCACTCGAGTGGCGACTCTCAGTAGCCACTCAGTTTATTGCGATAATTCGAGTGGCGACTGAGAGACGGCATTAAAATTGACTTCAGTTGTCAGCGATTCAATGTCTGATAATAAAATGTAACTGGAGACATTCTTAATGTCGACTATCAGTCGGCACTCAAGCTGTCGCAATAAACTGAAAGTTAATAATATTATATTCAAAATCTATGTATTTGCTACGAAACGATATCAGAGTCGCCATTACTGGGTTATATAAATATTTAAATATAAATAAATAGAAGTATAAAAATGTTTTTCAAACCTTAGCTGCCCGGTGTACTTGTCGGGTGAATGCACAAGTTATTCATAAATATTTGAGGAAGATTATCTTGCGTGTGTTAGGAGACGCAAGGGATTATAGAAGCCAATAGATTAAAGTCAATATTTTCTATTCCATGTATGTTCTTTCTATAACCAGGTAGTTCAATCAACAAGGTACACGAATTGACGATGAGGCTCGGAGGTTATGTTTCAAAGAAAGATCTCTTATCAGGCTAGGAAATATTGGAAGAATTCACGTAGCTCATACGGCATTCTCTTTTGCTTCGGTCACTCCCCTCGAGCAACTCGAGAAAGTTTCGGATTAACCTTAGATTCCTCTTTTGCCTCTATAACTTTCATCCCGCACTGGATCTGCATAAAATAGAGATAGAAGGAACGAGGCTCGATTAAAATCTTCCTCGTTCACTTCGTACGGCCAATTCAAATATGCGAAACTGGAAATTCGATCAAACTCGAAGTTTCGAGACGATTTCACCAGGGAGTCAACTTTTAAGTACCGATCCACTCACATCCTCGGCAAACCTTTACACGGCAATTATTTAAATCGTTGCAAATCTTACCGTGGAATATGGCTGATGGTATTCCAACGGTATCCGTGTCCAAAGGGTTCATAGTTGCAGGAATATATTCGAGAATAATACTATTTTGCGTCAGACACTGCGTGGTATCTGAGACACGTAAGTTAAGACGGGTATTCAGGGTTTTAGGGGTTGTTTCCTTTCGTAGATTTCTCCCCGAGCGAGTCAAGAAAGTTTCGACTTGACTTGGGATCGATTTCAGGGAACCCTCCGCTAGTCGGACCTCGATTCGCATCAAATAGACTCTAAATAGAGAAGACGGGATGGTATAACTGGCCGGAGGAAGACCAGGAAGACCAGGAAGACCAGGAAGACCAGGAATAGCGAATGCGAATCGGAGAGGGATGAATTGAGAGGGTTGAACGGAGAGAGAAAGGAGAGTGTATAATGGTTTCCGTTGCGGGCTGAATTTCTCCATTAGCCACCCTATATCTGTGCGGACACGTGCTCTCCACTCGTACTCTCAAACCTCTACGTTTCTCTACGTGTACTTTGCAAATACGCGCACATCCACTCTCGGGTTTCTGCACATGGTCCCGTATGCATTCACACGCATTCTCGGCACAGCCGGGTTGTGTTGGTACTTTGCAAATGCTCTCGCGGATTCAGACACGCGCGAAGACGAACAGGGACACAAATCACCGAGCTAGAGAACGGGATAACAGCGGGAGGTGGTTCCTCTCACAGAGACACGTGCGTAATTGAATCGGTCATATTTCAACCTAGAGATTCACTGCCACGTGTGTGGTACGCTTGATACATGCATAAGTGGACTCAAAGAGAACTCGGCCCTCGAAGTTGTACTTTCGTTGAATTATTAGTCCAAGATATAATATTTTCCAAGTTCGATGATGGAGGAATTTCAACTCGAATTTCAACTTTTCGTGATTGCGAAAACTGAACTCGAAGAATTTCATTGATCCGTACGTTTCAAAAAGGATATCGATTCTTATTATTTTCATTAGATTACATTTGTGAACACGAAATTCAATGAAAGTAATAGGAACACTTATCTTTTTGGGTGTCCAAGGATTAATAAAATTCTGTCGAGTCGTATTATTTATGTGCACTTCCAAAAGGCATCCATTTTCGGGAGACACGCACACAATTCGACCTTCGATCCTTATAAATTCCGGTAGACACCACCCCGCGGACCTTTACCCTCTCGATCCTCCGAGTCCCCTACTCATCCTGGAAGTCGATATCCTCCCACGAACGGGACGAGTGGCCCTTGCGATTTCGCAGCACCTCGCCTCGCTACACATCTACCGGGTGACTCGGTCAAAAATCAATTTAGAAATGAAATTACTGAAATTACTGTCGCACAAGAATTCCTTCGGTTACTAAATAGAGCATTAAACAATACAAATGAAAAATTAGAAATTGGCTTCAATCGGAACGAATGCACTCTATTAAGTTGTCAATCACCGAGTGCGCAGAAGTATTGTACATACATTAAATGTAAAAATCTCAATGTTGACCATCCTTTTTCTAAAAGCGTAAGAGAAACACGAGTTCCTTAAAATTTGGAATAATAATTATAAAAGTACGCGGAACCAATGCCACCTTTTTCGGTGCATTTAAGAAATAATTTCGTTAGCTTGAATCGCGATTAAGTAGATTTACCTTATACAGTTTCTTTTTAGACACGGACAAAATTGGGCTGTACAGGGTTAACTGGATACTTGCGTTCGCTCGCGATCTGTTTTAGGTACCAAGAGTCATCAAAGAAGAAAGGGAGAGTCATTAATGATACCAAGAGTGATTCCAGAAAAAGGGAAAGACGAGTTTAAAGAGTAGATGCGGCGCATACATAGAGAGAGCACATAGCACGGTACAAGCCCCAAAGCATAGTCTCAACTCGGCTCGGCCAGCTGAATCGATCCGCGAGACTACCCCTCTGCGCTCTCTCAGGCCCTTTCTCTTTCTCCCTCGTTCGTTTCATCCCCTTTCTTTCCCTTTCCCTTACCCTTTCCCCTGTCGAGCCAGAACCAACGGCGAACACCTACCACCCTACTAAGCTCTTTCTCTCTCACTTTCTCTCGCATTCTTCCTGTTCGTCCTCGTCACTGGCCGCTACCCCGTCGAGCGACTTCATCACGCGAACCACTCAAAAATGTCCGTTTCTCGCGCATTCGGACTCCGCGCGAAACTCTACCACATTTTACTTCCGATTTCTTCCAGCTTTGCCAACTTCGAATTAACGAATTCCACGGGTCTCCTTCGTTAATATAAACCCAACACGAAACGAAGTCAACATCGCCATACCTCAGATACAGGCCCTGGCATCGATTCAATCAGCGAACCGTCTCGTTTAATGTTTCCACCGCAATTTTTAACCTCCAATTTGAATACCACCCTTCCAGGAGATCGTACGACCCGCTGTTTATTTAAACATTCATACGTACCGCTGGCAAACGAGGCGAACATGTTGCTTACATTACCGCGGTATGAATAAACCAGTGACGCGGTTTCAAATAATAAAAGTGAGGGTGGAAAGCGGGTAAACACGAAACAATCTCGATTGGAAGTCTAGGATTAGCGTGGAAGAGGAAACCATAAGTAATGTCGTTCCTTATTTACCATATAAAAACGTTCATATTATGTTTCGCTGCTATGATTATAGGAGCTTCTCTTTTTGTGTCGTAAACAGTATTCTTTCGAAAGTGTATAACATATGCTCGACTTAGTCAGAACGATATTTTTCAGTTGAACCAAAATGTGCACCAAGAGTTAAAATAAAATAAAACCTTATTAGGATCATGACACGGATTATCCAAAAAGTTCATACCGATCTTCAATAGTTTTTTTAGCGAAACCCCTGATAATTTCTAAGAAGATGAAATCTTCAAAGTTGCATGAAAAACAGAGAAAGCTAAACATAAAACGACTGAAATATATTCCCTCGAAAATCGGCATGAACTTTCCGGGCAATCCACTGCGTATCTACAACACCTTTTACATTGAGGACGAATATCAAATTTGGAAACATACGAGATAGAGAGTTGGATGGTAGCTCGGATCTCTCGGGGTCCGTAAACGTTTCTGTCAAGTGTATGCTAGTCATTCGGTCCTGGTTGCATCCGCATTGCTCACGAGCTACAGAGAAACCCTTCATACCTAGAGTTGCAGCCACGACGCGACTGTGTGTTCGCGGTGCATGCCGTTTGTCACCATTCAAGAGGCTCACGCCGAATACCGAGCAAGTTTCACCACGAGTCTACGGGTGGGATTCTACATCGGGGACTTGGAGGATGTAACAACCGAGAGAGAGAGAGAGGGAGAGGGAGAGAGAGAAGGAGAGAGGACGACAAATCTCCTGGCAGATGCTTCTATCTACAGCAGACGTCGATTTGCGTTCTCGAATTCGACGAAACTACGACGACAGTCAAATTGACTTTTGCAACTTTCAATCGTCCCACTTCGCAGTTCTTCCTCCTGTCTAGCTGTCGATTTTTTTGTTGGCGTCAGTGGTACGATCAACCGGCTGGAATCGATTCTGATAAGAGTTACCGGATGGAGAAGATGGTTCGGTAGGAGAAGGATTATATGATTTCGAGATAAAGTATTTAAATAAAGAAATTCGAGATAGCAGTTGGTTGTTTAGCCTGAGGGATATACGTGAAAGGATCGCTTGAAGACAAAGCGCATTGGTGATCCAATAGAGTCCTTCTGTCGAGCAATCTGCGCGACTGGAATTACGTTGTATCTTGTGAAATCAACGGGATGATCCGTTAACCAGCCATCTGCGCACTGTCAGTGCTTAATAATGATTCCTGCTTGCATTTTACGCGATCAATGAGTGCTTTGCAAAACTGATAGCCGATCCTAATGCAGATAAGAGTAGGAGGAATATAATAGCAGGATGATATTATCTCTTTGCAGCCTCCCAAATGGATGCTTTAAAAAGTATAACAAAATACGGGGATACAGGTCGAGATTTAAATCGAACGCACGGAGTATTGTCGATAATGAAATGTTCTCTTTTGCGTTTGATCGACCGTGCGTGATAAACGAATTTCTACTAGCGATCTGATTTACATTATTACTCTTCGTTATTATTCTACTCCATTCGCATTTGAATTGCTTTTTACGATCATTTCTATAACTAACAACGAAACTCCCTTTCCAGAATTATTCACACTTGAGTCGACCCCACGGTTGTTTTTCGAGTTCGCCCGAAAGTATTAATGTAATTACGAAGGACAGCTTCGAGGCTGAAGAAATCTTCGAGTTTGGGGTTGAATTAATGCTAGAATTATGGAGAAGATATTTAACTATATTTATATATTCACGTGTACGTCCTAAAAAATAAGGATTAATAGAAAAAATAAATTAATCCGTTTAATTAAGGCTATGATGCAACGTGAATCGCAATGGAACCTTATCAATCGAAAATAAAACCTTATCAATTTGAAAATTTTTATCAAATTCCGGGGACTCGTCATTCTGACGGCTTCCGTAGTTCTACTGTTAATAATTTCTTGCCATTCTTCAGGCAACTTGTCGATTCTCGTAACGTAAAACTCTGACAGTTTTGAATAAAAAGAATCGTGGAAAAAAATAGAACCTTATCGATAAAGAACGATGTTAAAGAACGGGTTGACGGATGATATTTACCTACATTTTATTAACGCGCCGATTATTCTCTTAACGGAAGGAATGGTATCTATAGTGAATCTCCATCTGTCGCCTCCGTGATGCAACGGAACTGCACCGGAAACATGGGACACGTATATCATATGCAATATAACGTAAGATAACGCAAAGTTTATGGTAGCACGTATCTCTCGATCGGCCTGCAGGCCACGCGAAATTGCATTGTGATTTCTATGATAATACGGCACCACCTTTGCACCGTTACCGTTACATTCCTCTACCGCAATGCGAATTTTTCGCGTGAATACCGGCGCCGATAAATCATCATTGATAAAGTAATAACTTATCGGTATCGCGTACATTTATTCAATTTTTAAACAACTCCCAACGACACACGAACAGCTGAATCATAGATAAAAAATGATCCTATGATTTCCCGGCTATCGTAATAACTATATATTTATCATAATATTAGATTGCCAGTTAAATTCGTGACGTATTGTTTCCTTTATAAGAACCACATATTTCTAGACTATTTTTGTTGATCGGTAATATTATTCGGAGCCATCATATTTGAGATTATTTTGAAACATGCAATTATTATTTTATGTAATTAATCTTGTTTAATTGAAGTTTATCATGGGTACCATTGGATCAAAATGATCTTATGGTTTCCCGACTATCGTAAGAACTGTATATTTATCACAATATTAGGTTGCCAACTGAATCCGCAAGCTTTTGTTTTCCGCCTTCTTTCTTTGTTTACGTGAAGCCCATATTTGTAGATTATTTTTGTTAGTCGATAATATCATTCGAGAAATCTCATGTTCGCAATTATTTTTGTACGTACAATTATTATTTCATATAATTAAGCTTGTTTAATTGAACGAATATCACTGGATCAGAACAATCCTATGATTTCCGGGTATCATTAAATAACAATATATTTATCATAATAAATATCATATAAATATGCATAAATACCTGTTTCGCGATGTATCCACGCGGACTCCTGGAATGTATATCCTCCGTTCGACTACGAATCCACTGAAACAGAGAAAAAAGGACGTTCATAAAATCACCGTCCTATTCGAGGAAAAACATCGCGCAACGAATTCGAAAATCACGAGAACCAAGGACGCGTCTATTCGATTATAATCCGGAATAATACGAGTAATAATACTGTGAATACCACTTGTCACTCTTTATATTATTCCGTGCTTTATACCGTTGGTACTCCCGCACGACACAACCCGTATTCACAGTGATAACAAGCTAATAACCAGACGGATAAATTAGCCCTATTGAGATACTTGAAAAGTAATCCGAGTTGGATTGGCCCGGTTGCGCAGTTACTCTTTATAAACAACTTTTGAATGCCCACCCACGCGATACGTATTTCTCAATTGCTCGTTACACGATCATTACCGATTTCTTCCTGGGAAACTTTCAGTGTTACGTCACCGGGAACGTCTTCCATCGTCTCGTTTTCCAAATAGAACATACAGTTTCAATGCTGAGAAATTAAATAAACGTTTATGGCTCACGTGGTAAGATTAAATTGCAACGCGAGTAGTTAAGTGCGAAGATCGACGGTATGAATTTAATATTAAAGTGTAGATTATATTGTACGGGTAGCATCGTGTTGTTAGGGGTGGTTCGAGGGAGCGGGGTAGGTAAGTAAGAGGGGCGGATTGAACGCATCCCCTAAATGGATCGTAACTATCAATCTCACCGCAATCCGTATCGGTGAGCAACTTGGCAGCCACATTTCCGTCATTGTTCCATCGGTAATGCGTGTTCCCACCGTTCCCACCGTTTCCCACCGTTCCCTTTCCGTTCGAATTCCGAAGCAGTGCAACCTCGATAAGGGCCGACGATTAGTACGGAGACAGAACGTCGAAAGCCAAATCGAGCATACTAACAATGAACGCGCGACGTCATCAGTCCTACTATTGCAGAAAGTAAATTGCTGCGGCTACCAACATAGATACCCGTGCCGATTCAAGATCCCACCGTCGACGCCAGGCTTCTCGACGCTGCTTTAGAAACGTTGGAATACCCTCGACTAATTAGGCGGTTGGTTGCCACTTGAAAAGGAAAAGCGCTTCTAACGAGCACCGCACCACCCGGCTGACCGCACTCGCCAAAGTACGCGCGACTACTGCCACGAAACGATTCATGAGGTTACGCCTAAAGGGACTCGAAGTCTCGACTTCGATTCGAATTCAGAATTTAAATCAAATTCTGACTTCGATTCGAATCTAGATTTTAATTCAAATTCTTACTTCGATTCGAACCCAGACTTCAATTCAAACTCTGACCTCGATTCGAATTCAGAACTCAGTCGATCAATTTTAGTTTAAATCGACCGATTTCGCTTTGGTTTCTAATAAATAAACATATAAATATGAAGATTTAAAGGCAACCATTACAACCTAGAACGTTATCATATCACGTAATATTAATTTACAGTGATATTAATGTATTATATATTATGGGTACCGGAAAGTAGTCAATCATTCCTTGCATACTTTATGAAACACGATTATTCTTTCATATTAAACATTACTCTATTAAATAATCGCCATCATTATCAATAATCCTTGGTCGGCGATCCTGCAATGCTATAATATAATATCCCTTTTGAAAATATGTAATTTTTTCATAAAAGATAGTCAAATTAACTATGACAAAACAATTGATTACTTCTCGGTACCCCTGGTACATCTAGTACCAGCTGAACAGGACGTTCGTTGGAATCCAATCGAATTTCGAATTTTAATCCAGCAATTAACAAGTGCTTTCCACGAAGAATAGGGGATGATTTATTTCCGCGTATAATCCTCTTTGGTACACGGTCGGCAAAGAAGCGTAAGAGGCTGGTGAAAAGATGAGAACCGGTCAGTTATTATGGCTGGAAATGAAGCCCCGTAGTTAAGAGTAAAAGCAACCCCTTCGCTTTGAAAAGAGAAACGCAGGAGACCCCTGGTGCGCCAGTAATAATAATTGTCGCGTGTCGAAAAGGGGTGAATGGATTCCGGACTGTTTGGATACCCGAACTGCCGTTATTAATGGCGAACGAAACAATTTCGTAACGTGGCCCGGCTTATTATAATCCTGCTTTTATATAGTCTACCGATTCCCTCTTGCCGTTGCATTCCCTTTCGCCCTTAAAATGCTCTCCGCAGTTGGTACCTCTCCCTTTCGCAGTTCCCCGACATCAAGGATTATGGTACGTACTGTCGAGGTCAACGAATTATCTACACCAGTGAAACCAGGAGGGTCATTTTTTCACTTCGAGGAACCAATAGGGATTGCTCATTTCACAGACCTGCGGAAATTTAGTCCCCAGGATTATGACTTCTAATGTTTGTCAACCTAGGCAGTAGCACCTATTTTATGGTTTAAAATTCGACATATGTTTCCAGAAGCAGAGTATTTCAAGTATTTCAGATTTTTGAAAGTGTGGATTAAACCATTTTTGACCGCAAATAATTTTTTAACCGCTTCTTTCGACCGAAAATCATCCTAGAATATGTTTGTACATCATTTACAATCGATTTGGGTCATTTAGGAGCGAAATTGGCGACTTTGATTTTTTGACAATTTTTGAAGGTATACCCCTTCACATTTTTTCGATTCTGGATCGAACATTTTTCGGCCACAAAAATTTTTTAACCGCTTCTTTCGACCCAAAATCGTCCTAGAATATGTTTATACATCATATACCTTCGATTTGGGCCATATAGGAGCGATTTTGGCGACTTTTAAATTTTGACAATTTTTGAAGGTATACCCCTTCACATTTTTTCGATTCTGGATCGACTATTTTTCGGCCCAAAAAATTTTTTAACCGCTTCTTTCGACCCAAAATCGTCCTAGAATATGTTTATACATTATCTACCATCGATTTGGGCCATTTAGAATTTATTTTGGCGACTTTGAATTTTTGCCAATTTTTGAAGGTATACCCCTTCACATTTTTTCGATTCTGGATCGACCATTCTTCGGCCACAAAAATTTTTTAACCGCTTCTTTCGACCCAAAATCGTCCTAGAATATGTTTATACATCATCTACCAACGATTTGGGCCATTTAGGAGCAATTTTGGGGACTTTCAAATTTTGACAATTTTTGAAGGTGTACCCCTTTACATTTTTTCGACTTGGTTTCGACCCATTTTTGACCAATAAAAATTTTTTAACCGCTTCTTTCGACCAGAAATCATCCTAGAATATGTTTATACATCTCCCCCCATCGATTTGGGTCGTTTAGAAGTGATTTTGGCGACTTTTCATTTTTGACAATTTTTGAAGGTGTACCCCTTTACATTTTTTCGACTTGGTTTCGACCCATTTTTGACCAATAAAAATTTTTTAACCGCTTCTTTCGGCCAGAAATCGTCCTAGAATATGTTTATACATCACCCCCCATCGATTTGGGTCGTTTAGAAGTGATTTTGGCGACCTTTCATTTTTGACAATTTTTGAAGGTGTACCCCTTTACATTTTTTCGACTTGGTTTCGACCCATTTTTGACCAATAAAAATTTTTTAACCGCTTCTTTCGGCCAGAAATCGTCCTAGAATATGTTTATACATCACCCCCCATCGATTTGGGTCGTTTAGAAGTGATTTTGGCGACTTTTCATTTTTGACAATTTTTGAAGGTGTACCCCTTTACATTTTTTCGACTTGGTTTCGACCCATTTTTGACCAATAAAAATTTTTTAACCGCTTCTTTCGGCCAGAAATCGTCCTAGAATATGTTTATACATCACCCCCCATCGATTTGGGTCGTTTAGAAGTGATTTTGGCGACCTTTCATTTTTGACAATTTTTGAAGGTGTACCCCTTTACATTTTTTCGACTTGGTTTCGACCCATTTTTGACCAATAAAAATTTTTTAACCGCTTCTTTCGGCCAGAAATCGTCCTAGAATATGTTTATACATCACCCCCCATCGATTTGGGTCGTTTAGAAGTGATTTTGGCGACTTTTCATTTTTGACAATTTTTGAAGGTGTACCCCTTTACATTTTTTCGACTTGGTTTCGACCCATTTTTGACCAATAAAAATTTTTTAACCGCTTCTTTCGGCCAGAAATCGTCCTAGAATATGTTTATACATCACCCCCCATCGATTTGGGTCGTTTAGAAGTGATTTTGGCGACCTTTCATTTTTGACAATTTTTGAAGGTGTACCCCTTTACATTTTTTCGACTTGGTTTCGACCCATTTTTGACCAATAAAAATTTTTTAACCGCTTCTTTCGGCCAGAAATCGTCCTAGAATATGTTTATACATCACCCCCCATCGATTTGGGTCGTTTAGAAGTGATTTTGGCGACCTTTCATTTTTGACAATTTTTGAAGGTGTACCCCTTTACATTTTTTCGACTTGGTTTCGACCCATTTTTGACCAATAAAAATTTTTTAACCGCTTCTTTCGGCCAGAAATCGTCCTAGAATATGTTTATACATCACCCCCCATCGATTTGGGTCGTTTAGAAGTGATTTTGGCGACCTTTCATTTTTGACAATTTTTGAAGGTGTACCCCTTTACATTTTTTCGACTTGGTTTCGACCCATTTTTGACCAATAAAAATTTTTTAACCGCTTCTTTCGGCCAGAAATCGTCCTAGAATATGTTTATTCATCACCCCCCATCGATTTGGGTCGTTTAGAAGTGATTTTGGCGACCTTTCATTTTTGACAATTTTTGAAGGTGTACCCCTTTACATTTTTTCGACTTGGTTTCGACCCATTTTTGACCAATAAAAATTTTTTAACCGCTTCTTTCGGCCAGAAATCGTCCTAGAATATGTTTATACATCACCCCCCATCGATTTGGGTCGTTTAGAAGTGATTTTGGCGACCTTTCATTTTTGACAATTTTTGAAGGTGTACCCCTTTACATTTTTTCGACTTGGTTTCGACCCATTTTTGACCAATAAAAATTTTTTAACCGCTTCTTTCGGCCAGAAATCGTCCTAGAATATGTTTATACATCACCCCCCATCGATTTGGGTCGTTTAGAAGTGATTTTGGCGACTTTTCATTTTTGACAATTTTTGAAGGTGTACCCCTTTACATTTTTTCGACTTGGTTTCGACCCATTTTTGACCAATAAAAATTTTTTAACCGCTTCTTTCGGCCAGAAATCGTCCTAGAATATGTTTATTCATCACCCCCCATCGATTTGGGTCGTTTAGAAGTGATTTTGGCGACCTTTCATTTTTGACAATTTTTGAAGGTGTACCCCTTTACATTTTTTCGACTTGGTTTCGACCCATTTTTGACCAATAAAAATTTTTTAACCGCTTCTTTCGGCCAGAAATCGTCCTAGAATATGTTTATACATCACCCCCCATCGATTTGGGTCGTTTAGAAGTGATTTTGGCGACTTTTCATTTTTGACAATTTTTGAAGGTGTACCCCTTTACATTTTTTCGACTTGGTTTCGACCCATTTTTGACCAATAAAAATTTTTTAACCGCTTCTTTCGGCCAGAAATCGTCCTAGAATATGTTTATTCATCACCCCCCATCGATTTGGGTCGTTTAGAAGTGATTTTGGCGACCTTTCATTTTTGACAATTTTTGAAGGTGTACCCCTTTACATTTTTTCGACTTGGTTTCGACCCATTTTTGACCAATAAAAATTTTTTAACCGCTTCTTTCGGCCAGAAATCGTCCTAGAATATGTTTATACATCACCCCCCATCGATTTGGGTCGTTTAGAAGTGATTTTGGCGACCTTTCATTTTTGACAATTTTTGAAGGTGTACCCCTTTACATTTTTTCGACTTGGTTTCGACCCATTTTTGACCAATAAAAATTTTTTAACCGCTTCTTTCGGCCAGAAATCGTCCTAGAATATGTTTATACATCACCCCCCATCGATTTGGGTCGTTTAGAAGTGATTTTGGCGACTTTTCATTTTTGACAATTTTTGAAGGTGTACCCCTTTACATTTTTTCGACTTGGTTTCGACCCATTTTTGACCAATAAAAATTTTTTAACCGCTTCTTTCGGCCAGAAATCGTCCTAGAATATGTTTATTCATCACCCCCCATCGATTTGGGTCGTTTAGAAGTGATTTTGGCGACCTTTCATTTTTGACAATTTTTGAAGGTGTACCCCTTTACATTTTTTCGACTTGGTTTCGACCCATTTTTGACCAATAAAAATTTTTTAACCGCTTCTTTCGGCCAGAAATCGTCCTAGAATATGTTTATACATCACCCCCCATCGATTTGGGTCGTTTAGAAGTGATTTTGGCGACTTTTCATTTTTGACAATTTTTGAAGGTGTACCCCTTTACATTTTTTCGACTTGGTTTCGACCCATTTTTGACCAATAAAAATTTTTTAACCGCTTCTTTCGGCCAGAAATCGTCCTAGAATATGTTTATACATCACCCCCCATCGATTTGGGTCGTTTAGAAGTGATTTTGGCGACCTTTCATTTTTGACAATTTTTGAAGGTGTACCCCTTTACATTTTTTCGACTTGGTTTCGACCCATTTTTGACCAATAAAAATTTTTTAACCGCTTCTTTCGGCCAGAAATCGTCCTAGAATATGTTTATACATCACCCCCCATCGATTTGGGTCGTTTAGAAGTGATTTTGGCGACTTTTCATTTTTGACAATTTTTGAAGGTGTACCCCTTTACATTTTTTCGACTTGGTTTCGACCCATTTTTGACCAATAAAAATTTTTTAACCGCTTCTTTCGGCCAGAAATCGTCCTAGAATATGTTTATTCATCACCCCCCATCGATTTGGGTCGTTTAGAAGTGATTTTGGCGACCTTTCATTTTTGACAATTTTTGAAGGTGTACCCCTTTACATTTTTTCGACTTGGTTTCGACCCATTTTTGACCAATAAAAATTTTTTAACCGCTTCTTTCGGCCAGAAATCGTCCTAGAATATGTTTATACATCACCCCCCATCGATTTGGGTCGTTTAGAAGTGATTTTGGCGACTTTTCATTTTTGACAATTTTTGAAGGTGTACCCCTTTACATTTTTTCGACTTGGTTTCGACCCATTTTTGACCAATAAAAATTTTTTAACCGCTTCTTTCGGCCAGAAATCGTCCTAGAATATGTTTATACATCACCCCCCATCGATTTGGGTCGTTTAGAAGTGATTTTGGCGACCTTTCATTTTTGACAATTTTTGAAGGTGTACCCCTTTACATTTTTTCGACTTGGTTTCGACCCATTTTTGACCAATAAAAATTTTTTAACCGCTTCTTTCGACCAGAAATCATCCTAGAATATGTTTATACATCACCCCCCATCGATTTGGGTCGTTTAGAAGTGATTTTGGCGACCTTTCATTTTTGACAATTTTTGAAGGTGTACCCCTTTACATTTTTTCGACTTGGTTTCGACCCATTTTTGACCAATAAAAATTGTTTAACTGCTTCTTTCGACCAGAAATCATCCTAGAATATGTTTATACATCACCCCCCATCGATTTGGGTCGTTTAGAAGTGATTTTGGCGACTTTTCATTTTTGACAATTTTTGAAGGTGTACCCCTTTACATTTTTTCGACTTGGTTTCGACCCATTTTTGACCAATAAAAATTTTTTAACCGCTTCTTTCGGCCAGAAATCGTCCTAGAATATGTTTATACATCACCCCCCATCGATTTGGGTCGTTTAGAAGTGATTTTGGCGACCTTTCATTTTTGACAATTTTTGAAGGTGTACCCCTTTACATTTTTTCGACTTGGTTTCGACCCATTTTTGACCAATAAAAATTTTTTAACCGCTTCTTTCGACCAGAAATCATCCTAGAATATGTTTATACATCACCCCCCATCGATTTGGGTCGTTTAGAAGTGATTTTGGCGACCTTTCATTTTTGACAATTTTTGAAGGTGTACCCCTTTACATTTTTTCGACTTGGTTTCGACCCATTTTTGACCAATAAAAATTGTTTAACTGCTTCTTTCGACCAGAAATCATCCTAGAATATGTTTATACATCACCCCCCATCGATTTGGGTCGTTTAGAAGTGATTTTGGCGACTTTTCATTTTTGACAATTTTTGAAGGTGTACCCCTTTACATTTTTTCGACTTGGTTTCGACCCATTTTTGACCAATAAAAATTTTTTAACCGCTTCTTTCGGCCAGAAATCGTCCTAGAATATGTTTATACATCACCCCCCATCGATTTGGGTCGTTTAGAAGTGATTTTGGCGACTTTTCATTTTTGACAATTTTTGAAGGTGTACCCCTTTACATTTTTTCGACTTGGTTTCGACCCATTTTTGACCAATAAAAATTTTTTAACCGCTTCTTTCGACCAGAAATCATCCTAGAATATGTTTATACATCACCCCCCATCGATTTGGGTCGTTTAGAAGTGATTTTGGCGACTTTTCATTTTTGACAATTTTTGAAGGTGTACCCCTTTACATTTTTTCGACTTGGTTTCGACCCATTTTTCACCAATAAAAATTTTTTAACCGCTTCTTTCGACCAGAAATCATCCTAGAATATGTTTATACATGACATACCATCGATTCGGGCCATTTAGAAGCAAAATTAACACTCGCGATCTTTTAATTCCATATCGAATAAAATCTGAGTTTATTACTGATAAAGAGGGCAGCGGATGTATCTACGTAACTAAATCAATTTGTTAAATAATTTTGAAGCAAATGCAAATAGGTAAGCCGGTCAAGCTGTTAATTAACTGATTTAATTATTAATTATCTATGACAACGACCGTAAACCCCCATCAAAAATGTCGCCGCAGTAAACATTAATTGGTTGATTGATCAGCTGAGTAGCTTAACGAAGTATTTGTAAATATTACTCTTACGTGGGTTACTTTTAACCCTTTTAGGATCAGCGATATTTGAAGTAACATGGCTAACGATAGATCGTTAACGTGACACTAAAAGGGTTAATTAACGGAGTAACCGAGGAACATTGTTTTACGTTGAAGCAATGCCTATCTTTCGATACGGTGCGATAAGTAAATTCGATTAATTTATATAATACGCCCGTGACACTCTTGACAGTATAATCAGAATCACTTTAGTTTTCGTGAAAGTTCCCGTTTATCCCGGTCCCCTTTATCGAGGATATATCGCTGGGCTATCAATTAATGTAGATCCCACGCTTGACCACGGATGAGATCGTGTGGTTGTACCGGGAATCATGGCTTGATCAAGAATCCCGAACGTTCCTGGCACACTGCGCTCATATCTCCATCTCCCTGCTATCGAATCTCGAATAAAATGCCCCAAAATCTTTCCACGACATAATGCAGCCCTAAGTAATTATATTTGGCTAAAATTCTACTTAGGTACTCGAAATGTGTGGCTCTCAATTTTCGAGGAAACGAGATCCTCAACTCTTTCGCTGAAGGTGACATTTTATGTATTGTATATATGCAGGGTATGCCAAGTAAAACGGGCCACATAATTATATAATGATATATAGTTTCGAGTAAAAAATATGGGTCGTTTAAAAATATGGAAATTCAGTAAAGAAATGACAACGGAAAAATTCTTCTTTGCGATGTCGGTCATTCGAAGATATTCGTATAACACATTTAATAACTTCTGTATTATCGCGATTAAAGGATGTTTATGGTTCGATTGAATGGCGTGTTTATTAACACACAAGATTATTCTATTTTACTGAATATATATCCACTAATTTGGAATAAAATGTTAACGCAAATTAAAATGTAGTTCATATTAATCTCATATTATAATATTTATTTGGAATATTCGACAACTCCAAAGCACCTCCTTAAATTCAGAATAAAATATTAACGCGAATTCAATTGCAATTCATGTTAATCTCACATTTGTCTGGGATTCTCGTTAACTCCAAAGCACGTAATTAAATTCCGAATAAAATATGAACTCCAATTAAATAGCAGTTCGCGTTAATCTCATATTTGTCTGAGATTCCCGACAACTTCAAGGCATGCCATTAAGGCCGAGCTGACCCTAGAATTTTCCCGAAGATCCAAAGCCATCCAGTTTCGAAGGGTTGGTTCTCCAAGGAAGATCCTTCTGCCGGCTACCATCTACGGATTTCCCTGAGAATGTTTACATAGAGCAGTCCGAAGTCGAAGGGAGACGAAGGATTAGAGACTGGTGGCAAGGTGTCGGTTGGTTAACCCTAGAAGTCGGTGTGAAACTCGAATTTCCGAGTCGGCAGGTGCCAGTTCACCGATACTAAATTAACCGATATTATTATAAGAACAACACGAGGAACAAAACGATCGAATTCAACAATTTCCACTCGAAAGTTTTATCGCTGCATTGATTACTTTCCGGTATCCCTAACATGTTAGATCCATTGTCCCCTGCATTGATGTTGCTCAAGTTTTATTAGTACAATTAATTAATATCAACAAACCAGTGGATAATTGGAAACAATATCATATCACGAGTCAAGGATACTTCGTGTATTAAGACACAAAATTGAATTCACATCGCTAGTTAAGTAAGTTTCGCCGAAGTATCAAAGTCAACTGACAAGAGACACAGTCGGGGGGGAATGGAAATGGCAAAGGTAAAGTTTCGAGGATGGTCGAATGACCGCTGGAAATCAATGGGCAGCAACAACTTCCACCGAAGATATTTCCTTAGATCTACCATCTACGAATAATCCGTTTGTCTCAAGGATACCATGCAAATTCATGGATTAATTACGATAATCAATTCGTGATGAGACGTTTAGTAGAAACTGATTAAAGATTACCACGGTGGAACGTATGAGATGTACATATGAATATTGCGTTCGCGGCGTACAATGAACTTCGTAGAAATCTTGAATAATAATTTGAGTGTCTTTCACGTTCAGATCGTGAATGGCTACGGAAGGTTTGTTTCCGGGAAATTTCTAAGCCGTGAATGTCTGTATGGAGATATTCTATCTGGGAATCGAGCCTTGGGATCTACGTGGCATATCTCGTTGAATATATTCGAGTACACGACATTTGCAGTGCATTTAGATGTAATTACAACAGCCTCGGTGAATCTCACACGTTGTTAGTTACAGATGACAGTGTAAGCAATACATTACCATGATAAGCGCTCTACTGATTCTCGAGATTTATACCCATAGTAAACCACGGTTATCACGGGATACAGTAGACTCCCGTACAACGCGATTTCTTATAACGCGCCGAAGACATTGTGACTACTGTTTTCATATAACGCGATTCATCGTACGACGCGGAAAATAATAAGACACAGGGATTATACGGTTTGAGAATGAAATCTGATTTGGTTGAGATTAGATTGTTTTCTTCATCGGATATTTGCCATTCATTTTTCAAATAATTAAATGAAATCCAAAGAAATTAAATGGAATCCAAAGGAATGAAATGAAATCTGAAGAAATTAAATGAAATCCAAAGGAATTAAATGAAATCCAAAGGAATGAAACGAAATCCAAAGACATTAAATGAAATCCAAAGAAATTTGAAGTTCTTCTGCCACTGATGTAACTCGAAGAAGATTTCGAAGAAAGTGGAAATGTAGAGTGTACGAAACCAAAGATGGTGGGAAGAGAGGAAGGGGTAGTTGCGGATGAAGATGTAGAAGTGGTGAGTAAATAAAATATTCAGGAATTCCAAACCCTTGGGCGTTTGTTCGTGGATGCCAGGGTGTCTGTCCGAAGTGGTCGTCGGGGTAAGGGAAATCGTGGTGTGAGTTCGAAGGGTGGTCGACCGAGAGGGTGCGCGAGGGTGCGCGAGGGTGCGGGCCGAATAGGACGCGGAGAAGGATTGGTTCGGACGAAGGAAGGATCCAGCAGGTACACGTACGAGAGGGAGTGCAACTACCAGTTGGTTTTATCCCTAGGGTTTCGATGTAGATCGTAGAATGGGTTAGGTCGGTGGATAAAGGGCGCGGGGGCGGAGGGATTTTGCGGGTGTTCGTATAACCGTGTACACCTCTATCGAGTCTACTGGTCCGCAAGCCGGTATTGGGGAATCTGCACCTGCTCGGTAAAACACCCTCGTAAGCCAACCGTAGTCTCACACCGATTTCTAAGCTTCGCTTCTACAGACACCTAAACGCCCACCATTATACCTTTTCCCCTTCGCCGTCCCTTCGAAAGTTAACTTTACCTTGCTACTTAAACACCACCAAAATAATCAGCGGAAACAAACATTTTCGAAGGTATTAGATCGCGTGGATTATAAGATTTTGTGAATGACCTGCAGAATTTAGAATCATTCATTAATTTCTGTAAGCGAAGTTTGTGTTTGTATCGACTTAAAATAGAGCTGGAACATGCTTAGGCATCATCTGCTATTGATTTGAACCATTTAGGACCGAAATTGGCGACTTTAATTTTTTGACGATTTTTAATTATTAACCCGAAAATTAACCCGACAAATTTTTTAACCACTTCTTCCGACCCAAAATCGCCCTAGAATATGTTTATACATCATCTACCATCGATTTGGGCCATTTAGGAGCGCTTTTGGCGACTTTGAAATTTTGACAATTTTTGAAGGTATACCCCTTCACATTTTTTCGATTCTGGATCGACCATTTTTCGGCCAAACAAATTTTTTAACCGCTTCTTTCGGCCAGAAATCGTCCTAGAATATGTTTATACATCATCTACAATCGATTTGGGCCATTTAGAATTTATTTTGGCGACTTTGAATTTTTGCCAATTTTTGAAGGTATACCCCTTCACATTTTTTCGACTTGGGTTCGACCAATTTTTGACCAATAAAAATTTTTTAACCGCTTCTTTCGACCCAAAATCGTCCTAGAATATGTTTATACATCATCTACCAACGATTTGGGCCATTTAGGAGCAATTTTGGGGACTTTGAAATTTTGACAATTTTTGAAGGTGTACCCCTTTACATTTTTTCGACTTGGTTTCGACCCATTTTTGACCAATAAAAATTTTTTAATCGCTTCTTTCGGCCAGAAATCGTCCTAGAATATGTTTATACATCACCCCCCATCGATTTGGGTCGTTTAGAAGTGATTTTGGCGACTTTTCATTTTTGACAATTTTTGAAGGTGTACCCCTTTACATTTTTTCGACTTGGGTTCGACCCATTTTTGACCAATAAAAATTTTTTAACCGCTTCTTTCGACCAGAAATCGTCCTAGATTATGTTTATACATCATTTACCATCGATTTGGGTCGTTTAGAATTGATTTTGGAGACTTTTAATTTTTGAGAATTTTTGAAGGTGTACCCCTTTACATTTTTTCGACTTGGTTTCGACCCATTTTTGACCAATAAAAATTTTTTAACCACTTCTTTCGACCAGAAATCATCCTAGAATATGTTTACACATCGTTTACCATCGATTTGGGTCATTTAGAAGTGATTTTGGCGACTTTGAAATTTTGACAATTTTTGAAGGTATACCCCTTCACATTTTTTCGATTCTGGATCGACCATTTTTCGGCCAAACAAATTTTTTAACCGCTTCTTTCGACCCAAAATCGTCCTAGAATATGTTTATACATCATCTACCATTGATTTGGGCCATTTAGGAACGATTTTGGCGACTTTGAAATTTTGACAATTTTTGAAGGTATACCCCTTCACATTTTTTCGATTTTGGGTCGACCCATTTTTCGACCGAAAACAATTTTTAATACACTTCTTTCGACTGAAAACCGTCCTAGAACATCATTAGCCATCACATACCATCGATTTGGACCGTGTAGGACCGAAATTGGCGACTTCGAAATTTTCACCATCCTTCAAGACAATTTTGCTAAATTCGGTCAAATTGTGTTCCAACTAGAAAACTATTTTACTCCACTTGTATCGACCCAAACTAACGTCTATTTTCTATTTCTACAATGGAGGTCTTTTCTCCGTCTGACTTTCCCTCTTTCCTTTCCATTTTATTTCACCCTCGATGCCGCCCCGTTCCTTCCCCGTCTTTTTACTCTTAATCGCGCGAATTTATCTTGGTTAGAACGTTTCTGGGACTTGCTCTAATACTACCTTGCTTCCTATACTACCACGTGAGATCACATACTCGTACAATGTACATACATAAACCAATACATAGTTGGAAACCTTAGCGAAGTAGAATACACGGACACACTCGGACACATACGGACTTACACGTACAAACACCGTGCCTTATAACGATCCGAGCAGCTCCACAACCTTCGAGCTTACGTTCGTCGATTTTCTCACGACTTCCACCGAATAGAAGCGATAACGTTCTTCCTTTACGACTTTCAACGTCAGTCGATTCCTTTAATTATTCGATCTTCGATTAACCTTATAAAATTCACCCTCGCTTTTACGCTCAAACTTCCCACGATTACCGCAACTGAATTTCCCAATTATCACTCGCGGGATTCGCACGAATTCTTCGAAGATCTCATCCTCATTCCCACCGGCGATCGAACGAAAGCTGAAAACTTTCAACCGTTATTCCAAACGAAATGAAGAATTAACGACGCGAAACATTCCGAAACTCTATTCATAGTTCCGTCATCACCCAAAGTTGTTACTTCCCGAATTCCGCCATTTTCGTGATGCAAATAATTCAAGTGTCTCCAGCCTCAAAATACTCGCGAATATTCATCCAGCTGGGAAGTAAATAATTAAAGACTATCTTGGAATCGACACGAACCACGGAACAAATTATATCTTTTGCCGTGCAAATTCATCTTCTTGAAAATCAAATTCACCCGTTTGCATTAATAATTACATAATTACAATTAAATAAATGTTTCATGCACGTCTTTAAATTGCATACAATAAAATTATGAATATCTTAACACATCGTGTTATTATTATTATTATTACCACTATTATTATTATAGTAATAATAATTATTACGAAGTAATATTACGTTAATCACATATGTATATACATTAAATCGAATATATTAAAAAAATTGATAAATCGACCGATAACAATAAAAGTCGTTGAAAACCGAATACCAGTTTTCCTGAAAAATCGTAAGATTATTGGAAGCAGCAGGATTTGTCAATGCGGAGTGGCAAGAGCGAATCAGATTACGCGGCAGTCCCTTCGGTTTCGCGAGGACTTCTTCGTTAATTTTGCATGGCCGTTTCGCATGCATCATCCACTCGCATGTGATACATGCGTATAGTGCGTACATTCTACACGAAGAATCCGCATTTAGGATGCGTGTTCGTGTAGATGTTCGGGTTGGTCCATCGACCTAATCCTCAACGAGGATGCCCGATGATTTCGTAGGGAATTAATCGCTCGGGAGGGGCAACGTGCGCGGGTATTAAAGGATTTACCCCATGGTTCCTGATAATTCGATTGTACCATAGTCTATACACGGTAACTCGTTGCTATTTCAACGAACAATCGAACAAAATGAATGAAATACACGGTAAATTTCTAGTTACAAACGCGACGGAAAAAAGCAGGAATCTTTCAACGCTCGACGCAACGGTGAGAATGCGTTATGATATATAGCCGCTTTGCTTCGTTAACGATTATGTTTTACTGTTATGTATTACACTGGATTTGAATCTTTAATTGGTTTGTGATGGGTCTGTACATTTTCAACTATCCACTTTGATCAGCCGCCGGGAAATATGCCGGAAACTAAATTATTACTGTTCGATGTACGGTGTTACGGTTTACTAGAATCGACTTGAGTTTCAATTTGATTTTTGCATGTTTCGTTATTTTTTAATGATTATATTTTGCAGTCATATGTTGCAATGGATTTGAATATTTAATTGGTTTGTGATGGGTCTGTACATTTTTAATTATCCACTTTGATAAATCGCCGGGAAAAATACTGGAAAAAATTATTATTGTTCGACTTGAGTTTCAATTTTATTTGTTTTATATATCGTTATTTTGATTTGCAACGATTAAAGGTTAGTCTCGAAACAGTAGAAAGGTGAGATTTTCTAATCTTTTACGGAAGTCCAAGAAATAAGTTACATCTTTGAAACGATTTACATGGCATCCAACGGAAGTTGTAAATTGAAAGAACGGACGGAACGTCGAAGTTGGCCAGGGCAGAAAATCAGGTTCCAATTTTCATCCGCTTTGTACTTTTCCTGTCGAAAAAGCAGCGAGGACGATAATTGGTTTCCGCGGCGAGGCAACGAAAATATTGTCGCTGCCGGGACGAAAGCGCGGTTGATGGCATAAATTTAGTAGAAAAAATAGAAGGTAATCGCCTTATCTCCTGGGAATCCCGAAGGACACCATCAACATGGCCTTTCGTCATGCGAACGTAAAACTCTCAAACATTTTTTTCGCCCTTTCCCATTCTCTTTACATAATAGAGGGAATTTGATTCCTCCCACATCCAGATGCATGGTAATTCACGAAATTACCATAGAAAAACTCCCGCTAATACCATAAGCGTTCACATGAAAGTGGGAACATATAACAACATTGAAGAAAAACGTCACGTTAACTCTTTATCTTCACGTTAATATTTTAAATTTCATCTTTTAATGCACCGTTATTATTATTACTGATTTCAATTAGTTTCATGCTTGTTATCTCTTCTTTCCGGTTTCTTCTTCAACTTCGTTACGTTTGTAACATTTACCAAAGGCTGCCAACAGTTAAATTAAATAAATAAACATTCTCCGACATCCAAAGTGATGATTTCTTTCGCGAAAAGATCACTGATAGACAACCCGATAGAAAATACAGAAAGTGACAAAATTAAACATTTTTTACAAGCAATAAATGTTCTACATACCAGTGGCTATGCTGTAGCGCAGAATTTTAATGCAATTCTCTTTTGCATATAGTTAATAATAATGCTAAAATATGGTAACCATTGGTGAAAATGTAGAAAGTGCCAAAATTAAACATTTCTTTTACAAGCAGTGAATTTTGTACCTAGTTAATAATAATGCAAAAATATAGTACGAAGCATCCATCGAACCGATCTACCATAACGATATATGATATAACCTTCTAAAATATCGCCTCGCAAAGAAGAGTATTCCTTGAATGTAAATATCGTATAATATTCCATTTCCTGGTGGGACGCGGAGAGTAGTGGTTCAGCGAATGGACGGTTTTCGTAATACCCGGTGATTTAGTGCGTTAAAAATATAAGATGGAGAATAAATTACGCGAGAGAAAGAGGGAGAGAGAAGGAAGATGTATATAAGAGGAAACGGATAGAAATGGTTAGCGGTGGTGTTGGTTTTCCGGCGTAAAATAATAAATCATTAGTCGCCGAGAGAAAATGGCACGTAAGGAGAGTGCCAAGAAAAGCTTGTCGATAAATCTTATTTTCGATAATTGCAATAAAAGCATTAGTACCGGAACCTGGCCTTTCCAGGTGGTATTAATAAATCATTTCCTACCTTCTACCTTGTTTCTTGCTCTTTTTCTTTTCATCTCAACCCCCCCCCCTCTCTCTATCTCTCTCTCGCTCGCTGTATTCCTTTCCATGCTTTCCTTTTTCTTCGATTGAAAGTAACGAGTGACTCGCGATATCCTTCGAAAGAGCGGGAAAGGACGCGAGTAAATTTTTAATCTCGAATCGGGTACTTCCCCGAAATCCATCGATAAATCATTTTCCCTTGTATTCGGCGGAAAACGAACGGAATGACGTAAGCGTCACGATGGAAATGACATCCCTAACGATATTCTTCCGGAGAACAATTAGAAGAGTGATTAACGTCGATCGACGATGGCTGACGAGTTCGGGGTACAAAAGTACCTTAGTACTTTTAGTACTAGAACTACCAAAGCAGTCAAAACAACGGGTCTACGGAATTTAATTAAAATATTTGAGCCGTTTATTTCGAAAGCGATCTAAGTTCGTTTTTCAATGTAAACGGCTCATCTATGCTTTCTAATAAAAAAACATTATTTGAACTGCAGAAGTACAATTGCAGTCAACGGGTTAATCTCCGGATCCTCGTCTTTCGAGGAGGAAAGAAAAGAATCATTGTCCGATTGACAATTACGTGAGTTTCACGAGAATACCCTTTCGAATTTCATTCGCGAAAATGAACGAAATCAAATTAGATTCCCTTCTACATATCGGAAGATCATCGGTTCGTTTTTCGAGTCACGTTCCGAAGAAAATACTGTTTAAAGGCCGGTGTATTTTCCGCGAGGATTTGCATATCGAACTACTCGCACACACGTTCCTACGATTTCCCACGGCGAGCTGTAATTCTCGTGCGCGCTGCATCTTAAAATATGCAATTGTGGAATAAGTCATAAAAAGATTTATAATAAACCATGGACGTTTCGCGTACGTGTAAATACCAGCAAATGAACCTCACGTGCGAACAACGATAATCCACCGGCTTATTGAGAAAAAACACGCACCCCTCACTCGCGCACACACCCTCATTATTTCTAGTAACATCAACTATAATTCTACCGTTAATGAAAGCTAGGTTACTTTCGGATTATCAGCCACTTATATTTCCGCGCCATAATGCAACCATAAATAATTATGTTTTTATATTATTATCACTTACTATCGTTAAGCAAATTATTAAATATCTAGTCTATAAAATGGGACATTATACTTTTCTTTGAGTATATCTGTAGGTCGATGTACGTTGATATTATAAGATAGAAGAGTCGTATCAATTTCGTATATTGTATTCTATATTAATTATACATTTCGCTTAATACGCGATTCGTCGAAGTATCCCCCTTCCTTCATTATTACTATTTTAAATATTTTCGACATACCCCGACAAGTTTGCGTAATGTTTCTTGCCGCATAGTTCGCCAACCTTCTTGTAGTAAAGTCATTTCTTGCGGGGAAACTAAACACCGACCGATAGCAATAAACGTACCCGACCGATTTTAAAGGTAACACAATCTTATTACACCCAGGTGCCAATACAATATGTGTCTGCGTGGCAAGAAAATAGTTTAATATTAATGGTAACATTATCAAATGGACAAAGGTTTTATATTCTATTTAGTTTTAACGTTCATTCTAACGCGTAAAGTAAACGATATATGTAGATATCATATTATCTATTATTATTATAAATGACAAATGTAATGTATTCGAAAGTATATTTAGTATCCTCAAAAATAACGGACCAATAGGAAACGTGGTCCGACGGGGAGAGAAGTTGCATAGAATTTTTACGATCGCCCGAATCCTTTCAGTATAATCTTTCCCCGGTGCGAGTGGAGGCGAAGGATCGACGATACGAAAATCTCGGAGAAAATTAAAAAACGACGTACTAGATAAGAAGATGACTCGAGAAAGGGTTGAAAGGAGTCAAGGAATATGTGTGTACCGATGTGTGTTGGAGAGGGGGAGGGGTGAGGGACGAAGAAAAGTGGAAGGGTGTACTAGGTGGATGAAAAGCCGGGATACGATATGAGTGGAATGCTTTACGATCCCATTTTTCAGAAGATCACCTTCCGCGCTTCTCTCTCTTTCTGTCCTACGCCATTGCATTCATTTTCCTCCATCTCTTTCTACCCAACGCCCTTCCTTTCCTTTTTCCTCCTCAATACCTTCCTGTCTTCATTATTCATTATTATTTTTACCTTATAATATTTTAGTTTTTCCTCTTTCTATAATACTACTAGCTACTTGGTAGTCTTAATTGTTGAAGTTTGTTAATTATAGCTGGGAAATGATATTAGATTTCTTGATAAAGAAGGAATATCAAAAGTAGAGAGTTTAGTTTGTCGACTACCCTTTGTATTCCTTAATATCTTGGATATTAATAATGTAATTGATAATATTATATTGTCCACGTTAATTCGATACTGTCATGTAAACAAGAATAACTGAGGCAAACGAGCGTTTAACTTTTTTTTTCAATAATAGAACTGACAAACGTATTATACTTAGTCATGCTTACACATTTATTTATGTATAAATCGTGGCTGGAGGATTTAAGTTAATGGATTCAATTATTCGCGTTATGTATAGCAAATAACAGTATATCGAATCTCAAACAATGCGCCTTGGTAGATTCGAATAATTCACCTAAAAAGGGCAACCAAGTAATGTTGACTCCTTTTGTAGTTCTAGTGTTAATATCAAATAAGTAAACCGGTAAAACGATTCGCAGGATGTCAACGTAAAACAAAAAAATGGAGGACCAGTACTGCGGAATAAATTCAACTAGTATTATTTAAGTATCATCAAATCTCAAACAATACACCGTGGTACATTCGAATAATTCACCTAAAAATGGCAACCAAGTAATTTCGACTCCTTTGGTAGTTCTAGTATTAATATCAAATAAGTAAACCGGTAAAACGATTCGCAGGATGTCAAGGTAAAACAAAAAAAATGGAGGACCAGTACTGCGGAATAAATTCACCGAGTATTATTTAAATATCATCAAATCTGAAACAATACGCCGTGGTATATTCGAATAATTCACCTAAAAATGGCAAGCAAGTAATTTCGACTCTTTTGTAGTTCTAGTGTTAATATCAAATAAGTAAACCGGTAAAACGATTCGCAGGATGTCAACGTAAAACAAAAAAAATGGAGGACCAGTACTGCGGACGAAAAATTTACTGAGCACGTTCGTTCGTTCCGGCGTGTATTTGCATACTGCAGGATCGCTCGGTTGATTTCACGAGAGGTCTTCGATCTTCGAACTGAAATTTAAAGTCCGCGTTGGCGAAGCCGAGGGTGAGCTTCTCCGTGTGAGCTTAAAAGCATCATATTTTATGTCCTCCGTCCTGCTTCCTCGCCATTCCTCAGCACACGTTCAACTTTCTTTTGTTACTCGAGAGAACGGCCAAACAGCCGCAAAGATTTGCTGGACTCTACTCTCTTCTTTTACTTATATACTCTCCCTTCCCTCTTTCCCCTCCATCCTCCTATGCTCCTTCCACTCGCATACAGTTTGTAATACAAAGAACACGTTTGGTTTTGCGCTCGCTTCACCGTTAAATGATTGATCCCGTCTGAGCTGTTTGCCTCAAAGTCTTTTCCCTTCGAACTGAAAGATTGCTGGCTTTCTTGCTAGATACTGAGAGATTTCGATCAATTTGTCTAAGAAACGGTGAAGTTTTACCCTCGGTTTTGCGAAGCGCTTTCGTGCAACATCCTAAAGATTAAATGTCGATGTCACTGATTTTAGAACCTTGGAACAATGCCTTGGGAAGCTTGGAAATAATTGTTACTTTTAACCAGTTACACTCGAGATAATTATCATGTTCATCTATCATAATTGTCATCTCAGTGACTGAGAGGCGTCATTGGTGGTCATTTAGAATTCAATACCAAAAAATAATTGGAGTAAATCTTAATGGACAAAGGTTTTATATTCTGTTTACTTTTAATGTTGATTTTAATTATGATTAAGTATATACTATATTCGGTATTATTCGATATTATTGTTTTCTAGCATTAATATTCCACGAAGTTGAAGAGAAAGGTTTTGCGGTTATTCTTGATTGGTTCGGAGGCAGGGAAATCGGCGGTATCGCGAGGTTCGTTTCTCGATCGACATCCGCATCAGAAAAATCGCTTGAAAAGCTGAAAGCTCGAGAAAACGAGGCGAAAGGGTGGAAAGTGGCTGACTTTTTGGGTTGGACCCTTAGAGAGGACCGGCGAGGTATAAGAAATAATAAACGAGACCATTAAGTCCGTGAATTTTCCTCGTTCACGAGGGTGGAAGAAAACGAGGCAAAAGAACAAAAGCCCCTGTGCTTGCAGTCTTTACATCCCACGGTCTTTATATTTTCATACTCCACTCTCTCCTCTCCTCTCCTCTCCACATTCTCTCTTCTCTCTTTCGCTTATCATCCCTTTCGTTCCTCAACTCTGATGATCTTAACTCACGGACTAACGGAGAGTACTCCAATGGACCTCGTACCGGACTCCGTAAATTTCAAAAAAAAAATATTTCTCCTTGAAATCTTGCAATAAAAAAATGAAGCAATTCAGTTTGAATTTTACCAGGAATATTATAACGAATAATTCGCATGTTAAATTCGAATGATCCGAAAACATGCGTTTAATAAAGCACCGATAAAGTGTAATTAACGATTCGCTTATCCGTCGCGGGAAATGTTCGGCAATATGAAATATTATTAAAACAGCGCGACAGTGGAATGCTTGAATTTCAATGTTTTCTGGCAGCGCGTCGATAAAAGTCCTCTGGCGAATGTAATGTCAAGCGGACTAAATTTGACATCCATCCGGACAAGGACGATAACGAGAATCATTAAATCCATTTCAACGTCTCCGATATCCCCCGCGCGGTATCCAAACCGATTTTGCAGCATAAGGACAACGGGGGAAGCCATCTTCGTTTGTTTTTTTTTGTCAGGATGAGGATGAGACAGGTGTCCCGGGAACGGAAGAGAGAATCGTGCCTGGAAGGCTGTCGTATGGTAGACTATGAAGAAAAAAAATGCGAACTGTCACGTGCCACGTGAAATCCCTCCGTTCTCTCCTTTAAAATGATTACATTCCCCTCAAGATGATCGATGCTGGGTACTCCGCATTTACACACTGCGAGCCGGTAATCGTTCTTGTCTCACGAACATTTCGCCAGACGAGACAATATTTCTCGCGGTTTTCCATCCCCCCTTCTCTTTCTCTCACCCCCTGCATCTACATACCAGCAGTATCTTACGAACCACCCAGAATCCAAGCCCCGACCATTCATGGTGGGTTATTCCTATTTTTGACGAAGGGAGAAACGGAGGGAAAGCGAATCTCCTCCGCACGGATTTCGTCAATTTCTATAGCGTGTTTTACCGAACGATTTGCCTGACTTCCGTTCGAAATCTTCTATTTGCTTTGGCTTATATACCGTGGCTTCTTCCTCGGTCTCTCCGGCTTCCATAAACTCCACGATTTATTCGAATTTCAAAGAGTCACCCTCGGTATACTCCGCAACGACGTGGCTCCTGAAAGGATCCATTATCGAGAACCCCCCCTTCGCGGAATTATCCCGCATCCATCGAAACGTCCAGTGATTCAACGTCCTTCCATAATGTAGAAATAATCTTTATGACTTTTACGATGTTATTTCAATAATACTCGTGTATTACTGTTGCGAGGAACTTACGAATTTGGAAAATATTGTGGACCCAGAAATTCTGGTTAAATGGCATGAAGAAGAATTTGATTGTGTTAGTATATTATTCGGTTGAGTCATGAAAAAGTTTGGTTGCAGGACAAAGTTTTGTTACATTATATTTCTGATTTTTGAATATTTTTATTGAGTTTTGAATTTTATATTGAAATACTTCCGCGAATTAAATGGCTTGTACTTTCCGTAGAATCCTAACGAAAAAATGTTTCAAAAAAAGGTAAAAAAGTTTCATCCAAATCATATAAAAATTGTAGAAGTTACAGGAATGGCCTGATTATATTTCTGAGTGTTGAATTGTTTTTTAACAGACTTCAGCGAATTAAATAGTTTGTCCTTTCCGTGGAATCCTAAAGAGCGGCTAAAAAAGATTTATCCAAATCGGATAAAAATAGTAAGAATTACACGAAAGTCACGAACAAACACATAAATTGTGAATTTTATTGATGCAACAAAGTGCATTCGAAAGAGCGGACTTTTCTCTATAAGATCGTTGGCGGACAAAAATATTGCACGATTCGATCTCCCGCAATTAATTAAAATACGGGGCCTCCTCCGAGCGGTGGGTTACACTCGCGAACAAAGTTGAATTTTGTTCGTAAGTAGTTGATAACTTTTCTACGCCAATGGAAGTGGACGGAACGCATTAATCTTGGTACACGCAAATGGTGTTTCGAATTCAGGGGCACCCTTGCGCGATCGACAAAAGGCAGTAAATTATCGAATTCGTGGACAGGGTCGTTTCGTATGGAGCAACATACCCAACCAAACCACTGGAAGCTTGGACAATGACCACCGGAGAAATCAATTTGCAATTTACCGAGGGACACGCTTAAAAGTGCATTCTACTTGTCACGTGTTACGGACACATCGTGACGGATAAGGGTGTCCGTTCAACCTTGAAGGAAGATGGAAGGAAATAAGGGTGGTCAGGGTTTATCCTCGAATCATTTACTGGAAGAAAAATCAGCACGCTCGAATATCTCGCAGCCCTAAATCCACGGATAAATTGTAGATTTAAGGAGTATAGTTTGAATCACGGAATAAATATGCGGATAAATTATGACTTGATTAGTAATTTTTACGATTCCAAATTAATTCTTGTATAATATGTATATGCTCGAACAAATCGTTTCAAATTGAAGTTATAGTTTTGTCGAAGTTAATAAAAACTTACGTTTATCTTGTTTATTGTTAATATACAATTTTGTTTACCTGTTGTGCTTGAAACCACGACGAGTATAGGGTATTTTACTCGCGGAAATATTAGCTATAAAGCAGGTAATCGTTGTAATAATTATTAATATAAAATTCACAATGTGTACGTTTCTTCGTGGTTTCCACATAACTGCTACTATTTTTGTCAAATACGGATAAAATTGTATTACTAGCTCTTAATGATACCAGTTAAAACAAGAACTACCAAATCCGTCGAAAATACAGAATCGTAGAATGTAATAAAAAATGAGAAATCCATAACTTCTCATTTCCCGAGATTTCTTGAGACATAATTAAATCGGTTACTTTACTTTTGCCATCCATCCTGATTTTTCAAGACGTATACGTAAAAATACAAATGTGACTGAATATAACATACGTAGTTCCAGTGTCAAAAAATCATTTTCATAAACATAAATAATCCAAAAGCAAGACAAGACACGATGCGGAGGAATATATTCCCCGAATATAGATATATTCGAAGATATAAAGGATTACCGAGTGAATTCCCAGCGCACCAGTAAACGTAACGAGAATAGTGTTTACGTTCCGTTAACACATTTAAATTTAAATGTTTATAGCCGACCCTATTCGAACGGCGTTACACGTTTCACGGCGGTGTTCCGCAGTGGCTGGAGGGCATAAATTTCGGGTAAAATCGATATATACCTCGAGCGGGTTGTAATATTTTACGTTAATTGTACACACCGAACAATATCGACGATGCAATATCCCGTTACATTGGATACCTATAAATGAATACATAATGAGGGACCGCTGGATGCAGCTAGTAATAGTTACATCCACGGGAACGCGCAATAAGCATCGCACACCGATGATTCCCAGGAAACGAGCATTATTATCCGCCCGTTAAAAAGAACACGATTCATCGGTGTACGTAACGAATCTATACAAACGTACTTTATCGTGTGATCAGTTTAATCAATCTTATTCGGTGCAGTAATCAACCGCTTAATTAAATATCGACGAGATATTATTCCCCTGCCATTCTTGATATTTACCAATATTATTTTATTACGATAAACACGCGATAACGTAAATCCACCGAAGCTACAAATAATAAGAATTTATTAATTAATAGTATCACGTACGGACTTGACGTCTCGGACGCTCGTTAAATATGTTCATTTCGTGGAATATATTGATTGCATTGAAATAATCAACATAAATTGCCTCTCTTATTGGTCTGTTCGAAATGATGTCGTGTGTCTTATTAGCGAATAATTACATGCTAATTTGGCATTCTGGGATTAAGATTGATAAGGTTGAATAAGTGGAATAATGAAACTAAAGGTAACCATGAAGAACAATAATTCTATGTCCGCTATCAGATATACGTGATTTCACAGTCAGCGGTTATTGTCCTGCGTCACATATACGTGACTTCGCAGTACCAATTTAAGACCGGTATATTAATATTATTATATTGTCTGTTAATGCATTTCAATTGTTTTTGCGTTTCTTCTTTCAATGTTTACAACTCGTCTATCCGCATCTTTCCTTTCGTTTGATTGTTTCGTTGTAATAATAATTCGAAAAGTTTAAGTAATAATTTCCTTACTATTTCCACGTAATGAACCTCCGTTTGAATCGCGTTTAACTAGATTTACGTTGCGCGACTTCTTTGTAGATATGAAGGAAATCTGTAGAGGGTTAATTGAAATGTGCGGCCATAAAAGTCTCGACACTCGATAAGAGTCGATATATCACCGATCAGCCGCGGAGTATCAATAAAAGAATATTCATCGCCTTTTATCCGCTATCCGTTGTCCAAATAAGAGTGCACCCCAATGTGATTTATGTATATATACACACGTAAACATCCCCCGCTCGTTACACTGTAATAGATCATTCCACGGATATGTACATATATAGCAGGATACGTGTAAACGCGCACATAAATTGGCGTAACATCATCCTGGTACGCGAAAAGTGTGTATCAGCGATCAAGCGATCCAAGCGATCCAACCGATCCAAGCGATCCAAGCGAAAGGGGGTACTGGAAGTTTAGTGGGGTTTCACGTGAAAAAGCGACGAATGGAAGAGGAACCCTTCTTCTCCCTTATTCTCCCCCTTATCTCCTTCATCTCCATAGCAAATATTGGATCGTCGGATATGCCCAAGATTTTGGATATTGCTCGCACAACATCCCCCGGCAATGCTTTTGATGCCCACCCCCTTACGATCCCGGTAACCATTCACCCCCTCATAAGCTCGATCTCTTATTTTATTACACCGGAGTTAAATCCATTCGATCCACCGACCATCGTAAATTGAAAGAGCTTTTTCTCCTTCAATTTTTATCTCCCACAGTTTGCACTCGACAGGCGATTCTCAGTCGCCACTCAATTTGTTTGGATAACTCGAGTGATGACTGAGAGGCGATATTAAAAGTGACTCCAGTTGTCGGGAATTTAATGTCTAATATTCTATTTAATATATAATATTCCAGAAAATCATAAAGACAATTATAATTGTATGAGTTGTAAATGTATGGTTGATTGTTTTTCCACGCCCATGGAAGTGGACGGAAGACATGAATCTCTTTTACTCGTGAGATGATTGGTTCGTTTTGCAAATGAAGATCGTTCTCCAGGCAGAAAGATGATGAACCAACAAATCGTTAGATATGCCGTTGAAAGGGCTCTTCTATTATGAGGAATAAAAATCGATATCGTCGATGAAAGTGACGCATGGCTTACGATCATCTTTCTTTGGAACGATCGGAGAACCGGTTGAATGTGCCGTGGAGAAAGTAGCAGCACCGGTTACACGGATAAAAGATGGCTAATAAAGAAGAACTGGAGCGGAAGAAGCATCGAAATAGCCACTGGCTACACTATTATTAAGATCCATTGTTATCGTTTTCACATACAGCGCTACTTAACTTGTTTTTAAATAATCGCACTAATAAAACCGGATGATCTTATTGTATATTAACATACTTTGCACCGTATCTATGTACGAAACTTGTTTAACCCTTGAATTACGAAAGCCGTCAAAATGACGAGTCCGCAAAATTAATAAAAACATTCAATTTGACGAGGTTCCATATTCTGAGATATTCGCGGGTCACGTTGTATAATGGATGCGACTGAATCGATTAATTTATATTTTCCATCTATCTTTATTTTTTAGGACGTACTAGTAAATATATAAACATGGCTGTTTGTAATAAAACTATTGTAAAACTATTGTAATAAAAATATAATGTAAAGTGAATGGATGAATTTGATTCGTAAAAAGGTGAATACGATGTGCGAAAGGATTAATTTCGAGCGCAAAAGCTGTATAACATGATTCTGATATCAAAGCCAATCAAGTAATTCGGTAGGTGTTTGTACAAACGAAACAGTGGTACAAACAAGGCAGGTATTTTGGAGGGAAGATCATGGAGAAGGCGATCATTATCCGAGGATGTATGGAAGGCATGATAGCAGGCGCATTATTGGGGATATTAACCCGTATTCAATTCGCACTTACAAGGGTGTTAACAGTTACAAATGACATGGTTGACCAAACCTGTCGGCTCTACCGTGCAAACCGTCTAATGACCTACCGCTAATAACTGTTACCGCTCTTGTAAGCGTGTTCAGAATACGGACCATTAATTCCCTAACGCTAAACTCTATTAGTGCTCCTAATTTACCGCAACAAGCCTGTTATTTGTTACAACGTTTCGCCGACTTGCTTCCGACCCTTTTTACTAATCGCGAACGGCGCAAGCAAACCGTCGTAACTTGGAAAATAAACGCCGTCACCGAATCCAAGTAGTTTGGGATTTCAGCGCGAAGTGCATGTCAACATTTAACATATGTTATTAACACTAGAACTACCGAAGTAGTCAAATGACTGGTCTTCGGAATTTAATAGAAATGTTCAAATTTATAACGTTTCATTTTCTGAGATTTTCTCGTCATTTACATTGTTAACGCTGCTACCAAAGTAGTCAAAATGCCGGGTCTACGGAATTTAATAGAAATGTTCAAAATAACGTTTCATTTTCTGAGATTTTTCGTGGTTCACGTTGCGTAATTGACATAAATAAATCGATTAATTTATTTCTTCCACCCATCTTTTTTTTAAGGGCATACACGTAATTATACAAGTAAAGCTGAATATATCGTCGGTAGTTCTAATGTTGATATAACTTACGATGAATATATCTGAAAATTATCAGAGACATTTAATGGAAGGGCAATGGCAAAGGTCAAAGAATATTCGGAAGGTCGAAAGGCAATTGATTACGTAAGCGGTGTAAATCACGGAAAATAATATTGGCGAGGGTCGACGATGTAGTAAGAGATTCCATTGTATTCTAAATATAATAGATAATAAATATCCGGAGCCCGTAAGAAGTTTTCGGCGTTCTTATCGATTAAACCGAGGATATCGGTCGATCGAGCACAATACTGGTTAGGATAAAGAATGTCCCTAGGAAGTCCCTACCGTCTCGAGTCGACGGAGAGTGCGCTTGATCTCCAACTATTAACATATTTACGAGTATCATGAATTTCAATCTGCACCCATTTTGTATCCATTTTTCTTATTCGCCTACTGATTTCTAGTATTTATTTTCGTGCGACTTCATTTATTATAAATCAATTCTAACGCATGAATGACACTAATACGAATATCATATAAAAATATACATCCATCTTAACCGAATAAAAATAATAATAATTCGTGGTTTGGGTCGTAATATTTATATTATATTTCCATAAATATCGTAACATAAATCACAATTGTTGCAGTGTCCCGAGAAAAATGATAAAAAACATAATCACTTGGAAATCTTAGAACAACTCAATATTGCCTTTTATTAATATACCTCGTCTCTTCGATATAATATTTATATTACATTTAAATAAATATCGTAAAATTACCGTAATAATGCGAGAAGAGTTATCAAAAATAAAATCGCTTCCAATTCTTAGAACAACTCGATATCGGCTCTTATCAACGTATCTCGTCCCTTCGCATGGAAATCAAAATCAAACGAAGAGCACGGCGGAGCACAGAAGAAATTAGCGAAGCGTGTCTCTCGCCCTACGAGACCCTACGAGACCCTTCGAGTCCCATCCCCAGTTCGAGGACTTTCGAACCCTTTCTTGACACTCGTAAAAATGCGCGTGCAAACTTATCGAAGCACGTACAGAATGGGATCAGACTCGTCTGGCACAAAGTCACCCACCATCGACTCGAGTGGATGAATCACGAGAATCTCGAGAATCAGTCTTTCCGATTCGACTACCGTCAACTTCCAATTCCTACGATTTCCTTTGCGAATTTATAAATTGATATCTCTGAAGAAGGAATTTCTAATTCGAGACTAACTCAATTATTTTTCGAAGGAATTTGAAATCCGTAAATTATACTTTGTTTTAATTGACGATTTGATGCCATTGACTCGAGTGGATGAATCGTGATAATTATTTTATACTGAAATCTAAAGAATCATTTGTTTCGATTCGATTATAGTTACCTTCTAATTCGTACGATTTCGAGTGCGAATTTATTAATTAATATTTCTGAAGAAGGAATTTCTAATCCAAGACTAATTCAACTATTTTTCAAAAAAAAGTAATTTGAAATTCCGTAAATGAAAAATATTCTGTTTTAATTAACGGTTTGATACTCGGTTATCTATTACCGTTAACTTTTAATTCTTAGAAGTTTCATTGTGAATTTATTAATTGATATTTCTAAAAAAAAGGAATTTCTAATTCGGGATTAATTCGATGTTTTTAAATAAAAGGAACTTGAAAGCCGTAAATGAAAAATATTCTGTTTTAATTGACTGTTTGATAGGAGGTTCGAGAGGCGGAAGTAAATCGAGTTAGGATAACTAGATCGTTTACCTCGGACTCGAAAATGTCAACGACACTTCGATAAAAGTCTACGTCAATTTTCATTGGTGCCACTGACTCCTCTCGTGGCTGGGCGAATGAAAAAATTGCATTTCAATAAATTAAGCACTTTCCACGGAAAAAATACAATTATCGGCCTCCTCCAATTTCCCCGCAAACTAGAATGTTACCACGTTCGATCGTTATAAATGAGACACTCCAGGTTGATCGAAAGCGTTTTTTCGTCCTCTTAAATATTTCAAGCTTTCGGGAAACCAATCGCGCGCGGAGCTTCTGTCGCTTCATTAAGCGACTGAAATAAAAACACACTGGCATTTTAAATTGCAAATTTCCAAGATTTTACAATCCTGTCAGAAATCCAATAAACAATGAGAATGTTACGATTATATATTTGTACAATTGACCTATCTATTTTATCAATGTTAAACTACTAAAGCAATCAAAATGACGGTTCCCCGATATTTAATAAAAATATTTATATTTATTCTACCACTTTCTGAAGACTTCTGAAGTTTTCTGAGGTTTTCTACAACACGTGTCGCATAGTAAACATCATGAAATCGTCTAATTTATTTTTGCGATCCATTGTCAGCTTTGAATATTATATATTGCCGGCGGTTTTACTGTTAAATAACAAGTAGGTTCTTTAACAACAATTTTAATTCTAATTATGGAAACATGTGTCAGGAATTAATATTTCAAATTAATTTCAGAATAATTAAACCGATCAGCTTCATTTTGCCTTGATACCAGCTCTACTTTTTATAAGAAAAAGCATAATTTCTTCGAATAAATTGCCTCAGAAAAAATGATGCAAAATCATTTCGCTTATTCGCGTAAAACAAACTCTCTACGTGTCACACGCTCGTTAATAATTCTTGTCAAAGCCGCGGAATCGTTTTAAGATGGAAGTCGAGTGGAACGTATTTATTGTGATTGACTTATTATCGAGGTATCGAGTCTTTGTCCTGGATAAATGTTATTTGCCAAGGAAGACAGGTTCTCCGGGGGATGAGAGTGAGTTAGTGAGTGGGAGGGGGAGAGAGAGAGAGAGAGAGAGAGAGAGAAATGGCAATCAAAAAGGAAGGGAAATATCGAAGCGAGGTCGAAATCGATACAGCAGCAAAGAGCAAATGACAGCAGATATCTGCCGACAGAGAAACCAGGACGAGTAGCAGGTCTTTGTATGCAAATCGCGTGGTTCGCTCGCGCGAATTCAAGGAAAGGCGAGAAACTGACTCGGCATTCCACTTTGCCTAACCAGTTGCCCGGCACTATCAACCGGACGGATTCGCTAACGATAACTTTATTCGGCAACTTCCCGCCGCCAATGGAGAATCAGAGAATCCGAGATCGAGTCCAATCACGAATATCGAAGTCCTCTTATTTCATCCCCGAATTTTATCTACGTTCGCTCGTGTCTTTGCTCTTTTTATTTGTCACTTTGGAGTCACGATTATCCTTCAATTAACCATCGAATAGCTAGAAGAGTTTGGATCAAATGTTTTTAACGCTAGAACTATTATATTATATAAAAGTAAGGACGGACGGAAAAAATAAATCAATCAATTTAATTACGTCCATTATGCTACGCCCACCGCTAAAATCTCAGAAAATTGAATCTTATAAATTTGAACGTTTTTATGAAATTCCGTGGACCTGAAATTTTAACGGCTGCCGTAGTTCCAGTGTTAAGAACACGACTCGCTTTGGAAGGTTATTTCTCTCAGCTTATAGTCAATAAAAAAAGGGTAGGTGGTAGAATAAAAAAATGAATTTGATTGTCTTAAAAGTGATCCGAGCAACGTGCACCACAGAAATCTCAGAAAATTGAATCTTATAAATTTGAAGGTTTTTATGAAATTCCGTGGACCTGCAATTTTAACGGCTGCCGTAGTTCCAGTGTTAAGAACACGACTCCCTTTGGAATGTTATTTCTCTCAGCTTATAGTCATTAAAAAAACCATATTTATCTTAACGTACAAGGGTAGGTGGTAGAATAGAAAAGTGAATTTGATAGTCTTAAAAGTGATCCGAGCAGCAGTGTGTACCTATCGGGTTCTCGCAAGGATAGAGAACGGAGGAAGGTTACGGTTAAAGCAGAAGGGTGGCCGTCGATCTTCAAGACAAATATTATTCCGAAAAATTGGATTACCGTTATCGGCTGTCGCCAAAAGTCACCAGCTGTACTCTCGAGTGTCCAAGTATCGGTGTGAATCTTATGTATGTAGAATACAGACAGACACACACACGCGCGACGAACCGGGTAGAGTAGAAGCACATGCGTAGAAGTGCGTCTGAAAAGGTTCTTCGAGTGGGCCTTCACTTCCCATCGCATTTCTTCTCTTTCCATCATATCAGATCCCCCGATATTTTCTCTCTTTTCTTTCATCCTAAAGTCATCGAGTCGATCCTACACGAAATATCCTTCCCCCCTCCACCGTTTCACACCAAATTTTCCACGCGAGATCTCAATTTTCTTTTTCCTCTCACCCTTCTCACGCCTACGAGTCGAGACGTTATATTTATCCTTTCCAACTTTTCGAAAAGTCGCATTTATATTCGTTTGATCGCGAGATTAGATCTGGGCCTCTCGAAAAATTTCGATCCGCCCGACGTAAGAGATAAAAGGTTGACATTTTTTTCCTTTCCACGGAAAAAGAAGGATTATCCGAGTGACGTTATAAAGGGGATGTCGCGCGTTGCGTGTTCGCCATTCGACTAATATGGCGGGCTGACTTGAGAAATGTTTCGCGCATTGTTTCTCGATATCCGTGAGGCTAAAGTTTATATCGTGTAACCGAGAAGAATGACTTCATGTATAATCGAAGACAGATAGCGTGTACTACGGGGGAAGGGTAAATACTCGAGTTTAGAGGGATGGAGGGTGGGAGTTTCTCTTCCTCTAATGCACCCTCTGATAATTCATAAGCACCACGGTAGCCTCGTAATACCAGGATTAATACACCCCTGGTGTTCTGACCCCGGAAGGGTTCCTACGAACTTTCATGATGTCCCCGCTAACTAGGACAATTCATTAGTCGAAATATTAAATAATGAAGATATAAATTAACCGTTTATGCATCGTTGGGTAAGCCACAAATATTGAAAAATTATCGTTAATATTATCATAGAACATTTGTTTAATTAAGTGATATTTGGATCGAAGTTAAGTCGATAGTTTTTAGAACTCCAAAGTTTAAAACATGTTCAATGCGCCGAAATTATTAAAAAATTATTAGTAAACTCATTATTGAAAATGTTTCCAAGTCGAGGGATAATTGAATTGAGATTAAATCGAACTTAAATCGAAAATTCGTTAAAATTCATATATGAAATTCATATTTAATATTTTCTCGAGCGAGCCACGCAAGAATACAAAGTAATCGGAGAATATATCAGAAACGGTTCGAGACAAAAAATTGATATCGGTTTGGAAAATGTTCGATTCTGCCAGGGACGGGTTCGAGCAATTTCGAGATGAATCTGTACATGTATAGTTGGTAAAACAAGCGCGGAAAGAATCGTACGGTGAATGATGAATTACATCGAGATCAAATTACATTTCGACGCACGATCGGTTAGATGCTGCCGTTTCGGTTCTTTCGATATATCAATAATATATCGTTCTGGAATCGTGCCCATCATTAGTCCTTCGCGAATAACATATCGTTACACGCTCCAGAGATTCTCCGGTTTTACCAAGATTAAATACGATCGTTGATTTATTACACAACAAATGTTGCAAGTATCACTATTATGAAAAGCGCGCTTTCGTTTCGAATTCTTCCGAAACCCATAAAAACTATAAAACCAAACATCATTACAATTCTGTTTTGGTCATTATAGTAACGGTATTATTATTTACAAGTTTTGATTTATTTCCTGTAGAATTTATATCTTATTTAATATATCGCAGAAAACTGATATTTTATGAACCAATTTAAATTCATATAAAAGATATCAAAAAGATCGTGACACCACATTTAACATCGAAAACAGACAAAAAATTCGCAAAATAATACGATGGAAGAAAATGAACAGGATTCGGTTTCGCGATGAGCGGCAATCAAAAATAATAGCGTTACCTTCGCGTGCTTATTATGCGGCGTATTATTACGGCGGGAGATAATTATTGACAAACGCGAATTAATATAATACGGGGTTATACGGTTCCCATGATCATTCGGTGAATAGTTATATCCGTATAATAACGAATTCATACACATACGCATTTAATAATTAATGGAACAAACGGATGCGTAGACACGAGCAGAGGAATATGGTGGATGCGTGGCACGGAGAGGTTAGGCTACCGGTGTATGGACGTGGGAAACGGAAGTGGTAGCCGAGAGTACAAATGCAGAGCAAGTGCATTTCACGGGGCACGGTATTTCAGAAATTTCTCGATACCGTCTCTCTCTTCATCGACGTTCCTTTGCCACCCACTTTCTCAATTTCCCCGACTCACTCGTAACCCGTTCCCGGCACCCCCCCCCCCCCCCCTCTACACCCTCCCAACACCCCTCGATATATCCAGGCCCACGTTATTCGAGGCGGAAGGATTTCCACGCGTCTTTGCATCGTCTGCCAGACGTTTTCACGGGACAAGGAAACCGATCGATCTTTAAACCCATATTCCCAACGCTTCGACATTCAAGAAAATAACTAACTTCTTATATATTTCTTATATATTCCGGGATACTGTGTTACGATAGACAGTGATAAGATGCTGAGAACTAACTGATAAGATACTCTTATATCTTGGAACATCTTCGATGCACCGTTAATTCGTTATTTCACCGGTTGCCGCTTTGAGTTGGACATAGTGCAATCTGAGTTATATTAATATACGAAATATTGTCATGTTATAATTATATATATAATATAGAAAGATTTGATTTTTAATACGAATATGGACTACGAAGTAATTTATTATAAAATTTTTGTATTTTATTAGGTTCGGATGTATTTAATTTAAATTAGATAGATAGACAATGAACAATTTTTATACGTATTTAGAATCGTATGAAACTCATTAACTTCATTTTTAATACGAATATAGGTAAAGAAATAATTTATTATAAATGCTTGTGTTTGATTTGATTCAGATAGATTTTATTGGAATCAGATGGATTGAACATTTTTATACTTATTCATATTCGTATTAAATTCGCTAATTTCGTTTTAATATGAATATAAGTAAAGAAAAGAAATGATTTATTATAAAGTGTTTGAGTTTGATCAGATTCAGATATATTTTATTGGAATCAGATAAATAGACAATTCTTATATTTATTTAGATTCATATGAAATTCACTAATTTGATTTTTAATCTGAAAATTCTTCCAAAGAGTGCCACGAATATCCGCATAGAACTACAATATAATTCTTGATCGGTGAATGCGGCGTATCAAGATCTTCCGGTTTCACCATGCAGCTAATCGTATTAATAATTTTATTCTCATTGTACGTAAAGAAGTATATGATTTAAGGGAGTTTAAGACTTTTTTGAGTGCTTTAATCTGCACGATCGACCTCGTTCGAGGAGTCTAGCGTGAGTACACTTAAATTGCGTGCACCGAGATAGAGTTCACACTCGCCAGTCACGCGTGCACCATTTTTTATTTAGCATTTTATTTAGCATTTTATTTAGCATCCAAATATATAAAGTATCGGAACGTATCACTTCGTCACATTCCCCTTGTTTCCCTAAATGAGGAGAGTCCTCGTACGCATGTGTCACGCTCGCGAAACGGAAATTAAAAATTCAGAGAACCGACGGGTAAACGTTGGAATATTACACGACATAATTACCATACTCCCCTCCATAATACCATATATATATACACATTTGCTTAATTAAATAATAATTGGTTTACGTACTAAAATAAAAACTGTATGTGTTTCACAGATTATCTAAATATATATACATATATATAATATATTATAATAAGTTCGTGCAATTTTTATTTCATATTGAATACATCCAGTAACAATTGCCATTACGTCATTCAATAGCTTTTCTTTTATTCTTTTATGCTTTTCATGATTGTCAAAGAATGATAGAGAATTGCACATTAATTCGTATTCAATATTCGAAAACAAACCAGAATTTTTCCCATTCAACAAAACATGACGTATTTTTCGAACAACCCCATATTTTTGATTGTGTTTCTCTAATGTTTATCAAATATCAAAGGAACATACCGTTTAATGTCCAATGTTTAATGATCCGTGTCGCTAATCTCCCAGGGATAATGGACACAGGGTGGTTCGTAAATGGGTATGGGTCAAAGCGGGCTGCGAAAAATTTCACCGTGGAACAAATTACATTACGAGCGATTCTTGGGGTGGTGAAAAAAAAAGACAATCCTATTGTACCAATTATACCATGCCGCTCACAAAAGAACCCCCTAACGTTCCTTTCAATAGCACAGAAAGGATCTAAATGAGAATACCGGTACCGGATTTTCAGGTCGGACGAGTCGCGATATAATCGACCCCGTTTCTCCGCTCTTACTTAGAAACTTCCGTGCAATTCTGCATGTGCTTGTACGAGTTTCCACCGACGTATCTCCACATACGCGCGGCAGTCATAAAAATCATCGGAGAATGGAAAGGAGAAAAGTGGAAGAAATATTAAAAACCCGAGGAAAAACAGGTTCCTCCAGGAAGAGTCTAATTTACGCTAAAGACACATAATACGGATATTTTAACCTAATTCATTCTGAACTGAATGTATCCGTGTTTTTATTATTTCTATTTTCGATTGCCGTTCTTTGTATATTATATTATTTCTTTATGAATATTTATTGGCAAACTCATGTTCTTCGTGCACTCTATTATTTTCTGAGAAGTGTTTATCGTGAATTTATTTATTTTATACTATTTATAACGTGCTTGTTCGTTATTTGTTCTCAAATATATTATTCTCACATTTTCTGATGAATTTTTGTGTTCCTCGTATTTAATACAAAACTGATGCTCTTCGGATTCTATTATCTTGGTGAGTATTTATTATCAAATTCATTTGCATATTATCATTTATAATGCATTTATGCCATTTATTCTTCAAATACTGTCCTATTTAATAAAACATATAAAATAAAAATTGGCACAGCAATAATCATTCGAAACGTTGTTACTTTAGATTATACGCGTTATACGAGGAAAGTTCCCGTGCAGCACGATTTCATACAGCACGTAACGTATTAACCGCTTTATACGGGAGTCTACTGTATTTCCATACGTTCGGAACAAATCGCCTAAATCTACTGTACGTAGGAAAGGGTGCAGGGAATTTCATGCTCGAATGAGAAGATTGGTGGACCTTTGTGCGCGCCAGGTAAAACATGAACAAGAACAGAAACAGGTAACTGGGTACCCTGTTCCTGACAGGTATGAATCCACATTTCATTCTTCCAGTTCGCTTCGCATTCTTGTCCCTCTAATTCCAACTCGCAGCCTCATTTCGT